>OY293831.1:42586736-43953068 GCA_958507055.1 Crioceris asparagi
GGTTGAATTTAGTAGGCATAATCTGATGTATTTGCGCTAGAGTAAAATATAATCATGATTTTCTTTAGCTCCACTTGCACAATGAATGTGCGTTCAGGAGTCCTCCATATCCTCAACTTATGTTAAGTTCATCTCGTCAACAAGCTTCAGGCACAAAGTAAAACAACCAAAAAAATTCCGATGGCCTTTAGCCAGCAGAAAGGAATTGAAATTTGAACAACCTTTTCATTAGTATACCTACATGTCATTACATATAAATTGCCGTATGTATCGTAGCCTTGCGGATAGAGGTTTTTGTTTTGGCTGTTGAATATAAAGCAGACAGGATTGGCGTTCCACTTCAAGTCTGAATTTTTTTTTCGTCTATTTCTTATCAATAAATATACTATATATATTTTTAATCAGGGTCTATATGAAGATATCCAGAGAATGTACAATTACATCCAATTTATATCGAGTGTTCATATTTTATCAATATTTCTTTTTTTTTCTTCATTATTTTTTTTTTCGGTGCATTTTATGGAAAATTGCTTCGAACAAAAGTTGTTGGTACTCATTATATCTATAAACCAAAATTATTTTTGATGATATTTACACTACGGCTCTTTTTTGATAATTTTTTTAAATGTTTGAACGGTCGCCATTTGGAAACTACTTACACGATATACTGATGGTAGGCAACAGCCTCGAAATCATGATATATATCTGGGAGACTGATGCTATGTTTGGTAATCAATCAGATAGAGCAGTATAGTGGAAAAAATGCATACAAACGCAATATGTAGACGACAATCCTCGTTCTTATTGCGGCACCCTACGAAATGTAGGTTTTCAATTTACCAGCTAGGCATGAAATTATTATTCATATTCTAATATGGTCATCTGGTACGGATAGCTCCTCATTTAATTAATTAATTATTCACCTTTCTCGATTGTTCTTATGCACCATTATACATGCTTAATATATCGCTCATACTTGTCTCCACCGACAGTTCTATACCGAAGATTGATACAAGTATGAGTTCCAAATAAGGATTGATTATCAAATATGGCTCTTCACCCTACGATATACTGATGAGAGGCAACAACCTCGAAATCATGATATTATTCTGGGAGACTGATGCTATGTTTGGTAGTCAATCAGATTGAGCAGTATAGTGGAAAAAATGCATACAAACGCAATATGTAGACGACAATCCTCGTTCTTGGTCCAATTTCGGCGCCATATTTCCTAGACGCTGATAAAGCATCACGCCACTACCATTTCCAAGGATAATACAGTGAACCGAAGTTCCCAAGAAAACGCTGACGGAACATCACGCCACCACCATCATCCGATGTGCTCAAATGGCCTACGTGACTTTACCACATATATCAGCACTATTTTTTATATAAATAAGTAAAATTGTAATTATAGTTCAGTTATTAAATCACTTTAGTAAGGACAAGACTATGTCCAAATTTGTAATCATTTTTATAAAATAAAATATTATAATTAAATAAATTGTTTTTAAAAAAAACTTAAAAATCAAAAAGCAAATATAAAAATTGGTGTCAGAAGTGGGATATCCTCTACATATTCAGAAAACGGAAATCCTAACTGAATGTGGTGGTTCCCAAACCTTAAAGAAGATAACGAACAAAAGCCAACACAGCCAGCCAACCAATCCTTTGTAGACGGTCTCTCCAACGTCGGGAACACGTGAATACCAACCTGCCGGAGCAAAGCTTGTGGAGCCGGATTGCAGCTACAAATGTGGAGATCGCTGTAAGTCTTTAAAGAATCATCTCGCTATACTATTAGTTTATTTTATTAGGAACAGTTCTTTTGCCTAATACATTATCAAATTTTTATTCACATTGATTGTTGTTAACATTTTATGAGATTAAGAAATAATAAAATCACAATGCCTAACGACGGTCAAGCAAACGATAACAACGAAAATAGAACAGTCGAACCGTATAAGTTGAGTGAGATATTTTCGGTCGTGCCGGAATTTGATGGCAACCAAATCTTCTTAAACACTTTCCTTTTATCATGTACTACGGCTTACAATATGGCCGTAGGAAATCAGAAACCATTACTTATTTTACATATCAAGAATAAACTGCGTGGCAGAGCTGCAGAGCTAATAAATTCAAGGAATCCTGCAACTTGGATTGAAATTAAAAGATTGCTAGAAAGTCATTTCGGTGATGCAAGAGATCTCGCATCATTGATTCAAGACTTACAAAGAATGAAACAGCTATCGAATGAATCGCCTCTTACTTTTATAACGCGACTCCAAACCCATGAAGCAAAGATGTATGCTTCAATAAACAAACAAGAATATAGTCAAGAAGAAAAAACTGCTCAGACTCGTTTAGCCCAATCTATGGTCTTGAATACATTACTTACCGGTCTTGATCCTAAAATAGGTCAAATTGTTCCTGCTAGTGATCCTACAGATATTCTTAGTGCTACTAATAGAGTCCGTAGGGAACTGCAGTTGAATTACTTTGAATCTCAAAAATTTAATAACCCCAATAAGAATAGCAATATTCCGCAGAAAAAACCCAATCAGCCTCTTCCATCGAAGCAATGTTCTAATTGCAAACGTATGGGACACAATTCCAATGAATGTAGACAAAGACAATCTTTCCAAAGTCAAAACTATCAATCAAATTTCCAACAACAACAAATCAGACCAAGTTTTCCACAACAGTCTCAACAGCCAATACAACAACTTCAGTCAAACTTCCAACCTAATCCAATGTTTCGAAGAGATCGCCCTAGTGTGATTAGACAAAACCCTAATATAGGCAATATAAGACCCTCAGTCGTACAGCCTAATCCTAATTATAATAAGTTCCAACAAAACGGAACCTATCATTTCAATTACGAACAAGATCCTAACTCAGATTGTTATGATCCATATGAAAACGAAACTTCTTATAATTTTTCGAGTGAAGATCAATTAACTCAAGATCTCTATTATCATGATCCAAGTGTCCAACCAAATTCGGATTTTCAAGAAGGCCTGCCTTCGTCGTCGGAGCCTCCAGACGAGAATCCAGAAATAAAAAACATTCAAGCCCAAATTCAAACCATGAATCTGGACGACTTCAACCCGAACCTCAACTTCCCCGAACAGAACTTCATCTAAATTCTCTACTTTCAGTCAAATCGAAAAATCTGTATTACATTACCGACACTTCAAAATCATTTAAATTCCTAATCGACTCAGGAGCAGGACTTTCCATCTTTAAACCTAATGCATGTCGAAATTTTCCTCAAAGATTTTCAGAAAACGTTATGATCCAGGGAATAACAGATCAAAAAATCAATATAAATGAATCTACCCTAGTTCCTTTCAATTTCAAAGACCCTCATAAAGTTTACATATGTAATTTAGATATTGATTTTGATGGAATTCTCGGAACCGATTTTTTGGATCATTACGAATGTATAGTAGACTTGAAAAATAAAGAACTGATAACAAATTTTAAGAAATTACCCTTATTTAAAGTAAACGAAAATTCAAATGTAGAATCGGAAAGTAGAACTAGTCTTCTGAATTCAAACACTATATCTATAGATGCTCGCACTGAACAAGTTTTCAAACTAAGTGTACCCTCTCTAATACTGATGCAATATTATCTGCTAAAGAAATAGATAAAGTGCGCCTCCCAAATGCTCTCGTTAAAGTTAACGAGAAAGGCGAATTTTTCACTACCATATTAAATCCGAACGCAATTAATAAAACAATCGACCTCTCAGAAATCGTGCTAGAACCAATTCAGCATGTTTCTATTAACAGTCTCAATGAATATGAACACAATATTGAAGCCAATAGAATTCCCGAAATTAGAAATCAGCTTCGCTTAGAACATCTAAATCAAGAAGAATCAGAAATGATTACCAATCTTTGCCTTGATTATGCCGACATATTCTACCTTGAAGGAGACAGACTTACATTTACGAACGAAATAAAACATACGATCAAAACTAATTCAGACAAACCTACATACACGAAATCATACCGATACCCTCACGTGCATAAAGAAGAAGTTAAAAGCCAGATAAATAAAATGCTCGACCAAGGAATAATTAGACCTTCAAACTCACCATTTTCATCACCTGTCTGGGTTGTTCCAAAGAAGATGGATGCATCTGGGAAACAAAAGTGGAGAGTAGTTGTAGACTACAGGAAGCTTAATGAAATTACCATAGACGATAAGTATCCATTACCAAATATCTCGGATCTTCTGGACCAGCTGGGAAAATGCCAATACTTTTCTACCCTTGATCTCGCCTCTGGATTTCATCAAATCGAAATCGACCCAAAGGACATTCAAAAAACCAAAAAACCGCATTTTGAGTCGAAAACGGACACTACGAATTCGTCAGAATGCCATTTGGATTGAAGAACGCTCCATCAACTTTCCAAAGAGTGATGGACAACATCCTGTTGGGAATTCAGAACGAAAGATGCTTGGTCTATATGGACGATATAATTGTGTACTCCCCATCGATCCATGAACACATAGACAGACTGACAGAAGTCTTTAAAAGACTACGACAGGCAAATATGAAAATTCAACCCGACAAATGTGAGTTCCTTCGTAAAGAAGTAGCTTACCTTGGCCACTTAGTAACCAAAGACGGTGTCAAACCCAACCCATCGAAAGTTGAGTGTATTTTGAATTTTCCGCAACCGAAAAATCAAAAAGAAATAAAATCATTTTTAGGTTTAGCAGGTTACTATCGAAGATTTATACAAAATTTTGCTAAGATTTCCAAGCCACTTACTAACTTACTCAAGAAAGATATACCTTTTGATTTTGATTCGGACTGTAAGAAATCTTTCGAAAATCTGAAAGAAGCACTAACATCCACCCCTGTTCTTATATACCCAAATTTCGAGGAAACATTTGTTCTTACCACCGACGCTAGTAATTTCGCGATTGGAGCCGTTTTGTCCCAAGGACCAATCGGAAAAGATCTCCCGATTGCGTACGCTTCCAGGACCCTTTGTAAGGCCGAAACCAAATATTCAACAATCGAAAGAGAACTTTTAGCGATTGTTTGGGCCGTAAAACATTTCCGACCATATCTTTTTGTCCGAAAATCCACCCTTATTACAGACCATCGACCTCTATCATGGCTCTTTTCAGTTAAAGATACTGGCAGCCGTTTAGCTCGCTGGAGATTAAAATTAGAGGAATACGACTACGAAATTCAATATAAACCTGGAAAAATCAACAAGAACGCGGATGCCCTTTCCAGAATCAAAATTAACCATGTGAAAGATTTTTCAAAATTTCAAGCTGAATCACAATGAACCCCTTATCGAACTCTCATTACAACTGAATGCGATGACGAGACAAATGAAGAAACAAATCTAGAAGATAACAATAAGATATACGAAGAATTTGATACTTTCGTTCACCTCTATAAGACTAAATCTCTGATAGACTACTCGAAAATAGAATTTTCTAACGGACAAATTTTAGATAAAAGTAACAAAAATATTATTAGTTTCTTCAGGCAAAACGAATGAACGGATACTAACAAAAAAATTATAAACGATATTTTTGAAGACAATCTAGATTTCGTACATCTAAAGATTAACGTCGCATCTAGCAAGACAGTTAAAAATAGGATATATTTTCTTATTGCCCTACCATACTCTCCAGATACAATTAATGAATATCTATTCGGAGCACTGTATAGAAGCCAAGATCTTCTATCGCCAAACGAAACATACTGCATAGATACGAACGTAGATTTACCAGTTTTAGAAGTTTTATCTTTCATCAACGCTGAAAAAGAAATCAAATTCAAAGTTTTCCATAATATCACTCAAACACCAACCGAAGATCAAATACCATTGATTCTTGATCAATATCACAATGGCAAAACGAACCTACACAGAGGTATCAACGAAACAATTAGAAGGATAAAAGAGAAATACAACTGGAATGGTCTAACTAGAGACGTAGAAAAATTTATCAAAAACTGCGAAATTTGTCAAAGAAACAAAACATGCCGTAAAAACCTCGACCGACCGCTGGTTATCACCGAAACACCAAAGACCCCTTTCGAGTAAACATCGATATCTTAGAAATCCCAACAAGAAACTATGCGTTAACTATTAGAGATGAGTTGACAAAATTTAGTCAAGCTTATCCAATCGAAAATAAATCCGCCAAATCAGTCGTTAATACGCTCATGGTCTACTTCCAACACTATGGTACACCATTGCGGATCCATTGTGACTATGGCAGAGAATTTGACAACGCCCTACTGAAAGACCTTTGCACATTGTACGATATTAAACTTACATACTCCAGTGTAGGACACCCTCAATCAAACGGATCAGTTGAAAGAATCCACTCGACTCTGATGGAAATGATTCGAGTTCACATAGCAGAACACCCTCACGAACATCCGTTTAATATACTACCGTACGCAGTTATCTGTTATAATAACTCCGCGAATAAGACACACGGATTCACCCCGTATGAACTTGTCTTCGGACACTGTTCCAGTAGACCTCCTGAGAAATACTACAATGAGAAAGAGCTAATTACAAAATACGTAAGAGATTTGAATAATCGCCTCTCTCATTTTTACAAATTAGCCAGAGCCCGAACAGAAAAACAAAAGGAGAAAGCCAAACTTCGTTCTGATAAACATGTTCACGATAACATTCAAAATTTTAACGTAGGTGATAAAGTTTATATCAAAGAATCGCAAATAAAAAATAAACTCGCAAACAAATTCAATGGACCCTTTGAAATTTTAGAAATCCATAATAATTCAGCAATATTACTAAATCCTAATACTAATCAAAAATCTAAAATCAACTTTGATCGCATGAAACTATGCTCTGAGATCTAATTGGTTTCAGGTACTTCGTAATGGTCACAACGGCCTTCTGTCAATACCAAATAGAAACAATAAACAACACCCTTGGAGTATTTTATAATGACGAAAGCCGAGTCATTTCAAACGACAAATGGACGCTTCTTGTACACAAAAATATATCAGGACTACTAACTGCCTTTGAGAACAACAACAGAATACTCGACATAATACACAAGACTCTAAAGCCAGACTATCATTCTATGAACTCATTCCATTCAGACGTAAGGACTCTTTATAAGTATAAAGTTGAGCTATGTTCATTTGAGATATTTCTTGACATAGGTACATAGACAAACGAGTGTTAATCATTTCTCTTTAATGTATTGTGGATGCTTCAAAATAAAATATCTGTAGGTCTATAGCAAAACTTAGTATCAATATTTCTGTTCCTCATAAACTTCTAATAAAATTAAGGACAAAACATAATTTCAATCTCCTCTTATAATGTACGTCTCAAGTAACCTTTCGAGCTGTCTTTCTTATATCTTCTCTATATTCATTTCGTCGGACTTGAAGCCCACTCACGCTCGTTAATATCGAATTCCATTTTCAAGCAGTACCACTCCACAAATTTGAAATTCCTTATGAAATATCCCCATACCTACCAACAAACTCGAAGCATCTCTTGAATAGCATTTAATCTGAATTATGCTCGGAAATCGCATCAGCCCTTATACCACCCTATCAACCTTGCCCTTCTTCCATGAATCGTTTTTCTCTCTGTAAGTCGTGATTAGGTTTTTTTCTTTCTACCCTACGTTCCTTACCCAAAAGAAATACGTGGGGTATTAATAACTCACTCTACATCTCTAACGCTACCCCGTCTCTTCCATAGCAAATTTTTCGTCTTATCTACAGCTTTCTAAGTCATTACATTTGGACTGGTTATCTCTCGCGTCATCGCCATGGTAGAGTCGTTGGGCTTCTGTCCAAAATTTAATTAGAAGCGGAAAAAAAATGTACAGAGCCGTTCTGCGCTGTCTAATTATTATTTCTTACTGAAAAAGATGAGAAGAGGATGATTGTTCGAATGGAGCGTTCGTGATGGGAATCGGTAAATTCGGGTATTGATTGTAGATAATAATGGATGCTTTTTGTAGTAGAGTAGCTCCTCAGATTCTGCAGCTCATTAGTGAAATTGTCCGGGGGTGACACTTGAATAGAAGGATTCATTCTTTTTCAATGTTAGGGTAAAATGGGAGCTGTTTTGATTAGATATTTAGAATTGCATCAATAATATATCAATCGAGAATATACCCTTTGTAACAAAAAACTTGATATATCGGCAATTGAGGTAAAGTCTGTCAATTTGTGCTATTTTTTCTTAAGAATCCAAAGCGTTTCTTTGGCAAATACTTATTTATTTCATGAGTTGGTTCAGAGGTAAATTCAGCAGATACTGTGCTCGGAAATAGATAAAAATACGACATAATAATGCCAATTATGTAGTTAAAACATGGTCAGAATTCTAATATCCTACCGCTAAGTTTCTATCCTTACATAACTTACCTAAATCTCTATAAATCAGTATGGGATTACCAGAATATATTTGATAAGGTATGTTCCTATAGCAAAGAATATTATTACTACTAGAGATTGATAACATCGCCTGTACGGCAGATTCATAACATAGTTTTAATCCAAATTATTTCTGAACTATCAACTATTTATAGTATTACCGAAATTAAAATCTGGTTAAACAGATTTCCTTAAAGTTAACACTACCATTATCGAAACTGGATTTGTTTATGGAATCTAAACATTTTTCGCACTTTTTTATTTGGTGGTGATGCTAACTTTATATTAATGTTATTTATGAACAATGCATAACTAATTGAAATACGCCCAGTTTCAATTTGTTACGTTGTTTCCTAAAATAAATCATCTTTCATATATTTTTCTAAAAGGTGGTAATGCTGGCTTTAAGTTGATCAAAGGGAGTAAATGATTTCAATCATAACTAATTAGTTATGACAAAAAAATTATACCAGGTTTAAATATTGGAAAGCAGGACAAACAATTTTTTACCAGGTGAAAGTGCTCACTTGAGCTAAAGTTAGCCCTACCACGTCAGATTTTTACAAAAAAAAAGGTAATAATTTTTTCTCATCCGTTTTTGGGTCATAACTAATTCGCAACAAATTACTTCCGAAAGTGTCCGCTTTGTAACAATAGCCAAAGTTGCATTTGCTCATTTTGGTCATGTTAAAGTTAGTATTGCCACCCTTTAAAAAAACATTTTCAAGGATAATTTAATTTCGAATAAAGAGTAATTATTTGAAGCTCGGCGTACTTCAATTAGTCCAGTCATCTCACATTTAGTCCGCATTTTTTCATGTTTATAATAGCCGATACTAACTAATTAGTGACAAAAAAGTTCCACCAAATTTATCTTTTGCAAAGTGGGAAAAGCCATTTTCTACTCTGTGGTAGTGTAACTTGAGTTCAAGTCAGCATTACCACACCGAATAAATTGATAAAAAACGAAAGTAACGCCTTTTTAGTTATTTCACGTTATAAATAATTTGCAGCAAACAGGTTACGCTCATTACAGTCGAAAATGGAAAAAAAATATGTTTTTGGGCGGTGGTAGTGCTAACTTTAATATTTATCAGTTAGCACCACCATCTAAAATAATAACTAAAAGAGCATTCTTTAAATTTATTTCTGCATAACAGGCGGTCATCTGCCACCTGAAGTATGCCTTGATATCTCCGTTACTTGATCTAGCCACCTTATTATCGAAATGCCTCTTGGTATTCTGCTTGCTACTATTCCTTATACCATTAATTTATCTGGGCTATATGCAAAAATAATGTCGAATTCGTCGCCCGCAAATAATGGAGAGTTTGACTTTGATCTCGAGCTCTTTCAATATTTTACTATCTGTCCAGGGAATAGGCAATATTGGACCTAGTTCCACATCTTGAAAGCCTGAAATCCTTTTTCTATCGGCTTCCTTAATTGTTAAGGATTCTACACCATATAACCATATAGGAAGATTGAAAATATAAAACAACTAACTAGATTGACTTTTCACAAAGTTGGTCTCGGCATTTTGAACTATCACTATTCGTCTTCTAATTTATTTTTCACGCTTACCCAGATTGCTCATGAGTGAGGCTAGATATATGAATTGTGTTAATTCTTCTAGTTGATCCCAAATACTTATCTGTGTTATAGTATTGCCCCTGTCTATTATGATCAATTTCATCTTAATTATGTCTATTTCTAATCCTAAGTTCCAACATTCCTCTATCACCAAATCTTGCATTCTCAAGTGTTCTTCTCTAACTTTCCCCAGCAGATTCTTATCGTTGGCATAACGGAGATTAGTAAGCTTTTTTCCATCAATTCAGACCCCTCCTTCGAAGTCCTCTCATACCTGTCTGACTGACGCCATCTTCTATATCAAACGCACGTGAGACCCGAGTGTTTAATTTTATTGTTGCTGCTCATTTCATATTATGTCACAAGATGATTTGGCTCTACCATTTGACACACTCAAACAACTTCTTATAATCGATGGAACACAGCAGCAGCATGGACGTATTGTATTCTCAAGATTTCTCTTTTACTTGTCTGAATAAAAAATCTTATCTCCTGCGCCTTATACTTTAGTAGATCCTTTTTGGAACTGATTAAAGCCCTCCATGCGCTGAAATTGGAAAATCACCAGGACTAGATATCATCCCACCAAAGGCTTTAAAAGAAAAAGGAAATATAACAGCAAAATGGTTGCTTAACTTACACAATCCACTGCTGAGGAAACAAACTTTCCCAGATGAGTGGTAAATTGCAAAATTGATACTCATACCGGTACAAAGAAAACTTTCCGACAGAACACCCAAATTTCAGACCAATCTACCTTCTGTATACCATCAGCAAAATTTACGAGATAATTTTAAGAAATAGGCTGAAAAAGTAATAGAAAGAGGGGGTGGTCTGTCAGAATTTCAGTATGTATTTACACGGGGAAAGTCCAGCATAAAAGCGGCTGAGGAAGTACCCAAAACTATAAAGGCAACCATAAATTAATGGCAGATTCCAAAATATCTGCAAAATATTGTTTCCGGCTATTTAAATGAAAGAAAACTCCAAGTTGAAGAAAACTGTATCGTGAACGTAAGAACTAGGGTCCCACAGGGTTCAGTTTTGGGACCAATACTGTGGAAACTTGCATACGAGGGAGAGAAGAACGGCAAACGGGAGTTAAGGCTATCGCCTTTATAGACGACCTGGCTTTATTAGTCACTGCCAGAGATAAATATTTACTGGTGCATAAGACCATGCTCCTCTTATATGATAGATAAATGACTGAGACATCATCAGCAGATTTGTCAAGAATCATGTCCAACATAGGCTGACCATTGAATTGTAAAAGGGAAGTGTTGGAATGTCCGATATGGGGTGAAGCAAGAGAGAAAAAGGTATATAAGAACTGGATAACTGAAATTCAAAGAGAAATCCTTTTGAGGGTGCACGTTCAAACAGAACCATCTCAGCAGAAGCACTACAAACTGTTTCTAGTATGGTACCCATCAATTTGATCAATTTGCAGGTGAAAGAGCGAAACCGATTATATCACAGAGAGGACTCGTCAATAGCAATGGCAAAGAAAGGAAAAAAGAGATGAACGATAGAAAGATGAGAAAGCATAGGAATATACCAAATATATAAAGATGGCTAAGATGTGAATTCAGAATACTAGACTATTACTTAGCACAAACCTTAACCGAACGTAGATAGAGTGATAAATGTTGAGACTGTGAGGAAAAAGATGACGCCGAACACATTTTGTTCCACTGTACCAAATGATTGAGGGAAAGAACAGAAATAAACTTGCGCTTTGGAAGACGATTGAATGCAGAAAATATGACCGTTTTATGCAAGAAAGCAAAGAAACTTACGAATGTATAAGATAATATGTAGGAAAAACAATGAAAATGAAAATAAAAGAAGATATAAGACACAGATAAATAGATCAAACAGGAGAAGTCAATCATGTCTACCGAAGATATGTGGAAGCGGTTCCAGCGAATATGGGGAAAGTAAGTGGGTAAGGCTAGAGTCTTTTAGAGTCCTATACTCCCATCTCCCTATCAAAAAAAGATTCTGTTTCTTCCGACGGTATTTGTGATTGTAGGTAGTTATTTGGTCAATTATTCGCAGTAAAACTTTACTAACTTGTGATATTAAGGAGATAGTTCTATAATTTCCACATTTCATTTTGAAGCATGTCTTGTACATGGGGATGAACATTGTTTTTGTCCAATATTTGGCCATTTGTCCATAGATCTAATAGCAGTTCTACAACCTCATCGTACAGAACTTTGAATATTTTTGTCTGTATTCGATCTACTCCGGAGGGTTAATTTGTTTCCATATGACATATAGGTTCTTTCACATTTTCTTTCAAGATATCTGGTGCACAATATATATCTTGTAAACTTTTATATGCCTTTATCTGTGTGTCTTATCAGAATAGAGCTCTTCACAGTGCAGTCTTCTCTTCCTAGTTTGCTATTTGGAAAAGATTTTTTATTGTTAAAATGTTCTTCAATTCGTTTGCATATGGTATTGATATAGTCAATTTTATCTTTCTGGTATCTTCTCTGAATTTGTCGACTAAATATGCTGAGTTAATTTTTGTTTTCCTTGGTTAGTTAATCCATCTTCTCTGATATTTCCCCTTTTCTGGAATATATCGTGTTTCATCGGTAATAATTTGTTAGTCTATTTGCTATGTAGTCTTCGCAGTATTTATTGATTGTATCTTCAACTAAGTTTTGTTTATGTATTTTTTTTGCAGGCGTATGCATTCCTTAATTTTTCCTTGATTTTTGATACGAGCAGTTGATAATCTAATCAGCAATCTGCTTCAAGTAGGGTTTTTGTATTACAAACCGTGTATTTCTATCGTTGGTCAATCATTCTATCCTGCCTCCTGGTGACCTCAATGTATATAGTCTTCGTATAATATGATGAATAAATAATTTGTTTGCCGCTATCAATCCGTTTTCTGAGTATAATTGAAGCATCTTGTCCCGCGATCGTTTTGTTCACCTATTCCTAGTGCCGTTCTTAAATGCCATTCAAGTCGCCAAATAAAACAGTATGCTCCTTTTTTGGAAATTTTTCTAAGATGACCTTTTGTCTTGGGTAAAAATTATCTCTGTCTTCTTCTGTCAGCTGTTGAGGCTTATATCTGGATTAAATTTAGAGTGCATGAGTGTACTTGAAATTTGATTATGATTATTGTCTTTGTATCTAAGCACGGAGTTCGTCATTTGATAAGAAATTTTTACTGCTACCCCTTTTCGGCATTCCTTGTCATATCCTAAGAGAATGCGGTATTTCCAATTCTTGATTTGAAATGAGCAGCTCCTTTCCAGAGTGAATATTTCATTATTCCCACACCTTGCTTAATTTTCTACTATATATAGCTCCCTTGTTTGAATTAGGTCTCTCACATTCCAGGAGCTAATCTTGATATTTATTCTTAGGTTTACACTTTCTTTGATGATATTTTTCAAGGTTAACTCCTCCAGAGATCCGACTGGGGGACTGTTTAGATTTTAAGATATGTTTAAAAGGAACATTGAAAATAATGTGAGTTAATTGACAAACTGGGTATATTTATAAGAAGACTATGTTAACAAACATATTTCCATTTTAATATCGCCTGGATAAAGATTACTGAAATCGCCTATAAGTGTGTTATAAATTCTGTAATTTTTCATCAGAAAACTCATTTTTTATACCGTGTCAATAACAAAAAATAAATTCTACTTGAAAAATTTCATAGGTATATAGTCAACATGCATTTTTACTTAAGAATTTATTATTTTATCTAAGTTTTATTAAGGCTCTTGAACAGTAACCTAAACTTAGATCTATTCTTGGTTACAAATATTTGAGGCATCGCTTTGAAAGAGATTGTTTAAAATTTTCAAAATACTATTTTTATCTCATTGTCACATAAAAGCTTTCCGGTATGGGGCTTTGGTTGTCTTAAGCTTCCTTCATACCTATGAAAAAACATTATAGGTAGGTATTGCTTAATTATGTTATTCATAATAAGCAATAACGAGTATAAAATTTTACCCTCTGTTCAGGATTTCTTAGTTCACAGATGATATGATTCACAAAATCCTTCTTATAATGTCTTATTACAATATAGATTATCAGTAATTATGAAGTTATGCTATAATAGAATTGCATTAGCAAAATGCGTCAAAATATTCATATTTTAGATAGAATAAACTTAATCAATTCCTTACTTCGAGAATAGCATACCTACTACTCCATTATTATATCAGTTAAAATGATATAAGTAATATAGTAAATATTATAGTTTAAAAAACTAAAAACACGCTTTAATCGCAAACCAAACTAGAAATTATAAAAAGTTCCCAACCCACAGACAGAGAGAATGTTCCACGAAAATTCATCCAGAAGTCAAAAACACCCATAGGTATGGAGCCCTCCACCAAAGACTCCCACTCGCACTTACACACCATCACATATCCTCCCAACACACATGCATATCAAAAATTCCACGAGAAACCATCCATAGAGCTCAGAGATATAGGTACGTAACCCTTCATTAAGGAGTCCCACACATACACACTGTGAAATTATTGTATTGTCATCGGTCCTTTAAAAGTATACAAAGTTTCAAGTCGATCCGATGTTTTTGAGTGGGTGAAAATCGTGTCCAAAGATTCCGTTATATATACATACATACATACATACATACCAAGCTAATAAGAGCGTGTTAAAAATGAGAGTAATCATTACTTATATATTGAATATATGAAAAGTTTTTCGAAATAATTATTCTATAGATCTGTTCCATCTCATGAAAATAATGGTTTGCATTTTCTGATTTAACTCATTAATTGTTCCCAAACTAATCTGAAAACAGTTGTTGCAGAAAAAAACGCACAGCATTCTTATAAAAAGTGTTATTTAACTGTTTGTATGTAATTATAAGTATATGTATGAATGTTTATTGTTTAATGGAGGCTTTCGTAAAGTTATAGGCTCAGAATACGCCCATAGTGCTTTCCTTCATTTAGGTGATGAAGAAAGGTCTAAGCTGTATATCTTATGAATCCACATGCATTTAGACAATCGAATCTACTAACAACGAATTACTTTACTGATATGTATATTCAACACTAACCGACATTTCAACTCCAGTTGATATGTCAGTTAACATAAAATACTTCCGTCAACCTGATTTTTCTCTCCTTTGTATATATCCCTTATCCATTCATTCTCGAAATAAAGAAAATCACTTTTCCACCAATGGCTCATTAATATAAGGACTGATATCATACTTCAGTTATCTGCCGACGTCTTTACGACATTTTTTATGGAGCTTAATAGAAATCTAGGACACGCTCTTTTATTAGCTGCCAGTGGATTTCCCAAAGTCTGTTCTGCAAGGATGGACTCACTTGGATTCCATTGTTGCTGGAGTTTTTGATTCTATTTTTATAAATTAGGTGTTGTTTGGACATGAGAGTTATGGTATTTTTTTTTGCTATAGGTACTGAAGGTCTATCAGTCTTGGGAATATAAAGGATCATAGTCATTCTATATTGCAGCTTTCATATCACAGAGGGATTTAGTTTGTAAATTATAGTTTAAGTTGACTGTAAGATTGTTTTTTGGATTTCGTAAATTGATGATAACAGGACCCTATTACTAAGACTAGGTAGGTAATAGGTAGATAGTTGAAATTTTCATAGTATGGGTATATCTATTACCGGTATCACAACAAATAAAAGTTTCAGCCATCCCTTTGTCCGCCTGCCAGTCATCTGTATCTTAAGAACAATAACAGGTAAGCAGTGGAATATTTATTTTATAATAGTAAGAAAACATTCGTGTGTGAGTTCGACTCGCACTTGGCCACATTTTTAGTAGTAGCACTAAAAGCGATAAACTCATATCGGACAACATCAGAACTGGTATGAGAATCTCGCATGTCCCTTAACAGGTTAGATAGTAAAAACAAAGAGACCCTAGCCTGGATTCAAGGAAATCAAGGAATCAAAGGCAATCAAAAGACAGACAAACTGGCCTAACAGGGAGCTTAGCCGGACCTTCCTGTGGCATTTCTAGATGCATTTGTGAGGGCCATATCCAAAAATTGGCATAATCCAGGACACAAGCTAAATCATTCTTCAAAAGCCTTTGTACAAACTGTTACGCTAACTATTCAAAGTTAGGAAATCTCGAGAAAACCGGTGGGGATGCTGATAGGTAGGGGTGTGGTTACACCTAGTCGAAAAAAAACCAATGACAGGTAGCCTGTTTCTAAGCTATTAACATACTGAGCTCTAATTAAATGGACAACCACAATAGATCTGAAAAAGTCGCTGTGTGATAAGACAAAGAAGCCACTTCATCTATAATCCAATCTATTATACTTATATATTATATGGAATTGATGAATTTCGACTTTTTTGTATTTATATTTTTGATTTAGCCAAAAAATAACAAAATATGAAAAGAGATGTTGACCCAGAAGATCTGTATAATCAACATGGCTACACACAAACACAGCAAAAGATAAATGAAGATAAAATATATAATGGAACAGGGTAGTGAAAAAGAAAGAATAAAACCTGGAAGAAGCAGTGCTTAGAGGTAGGCAGATGCAAGGAAGGATCAAATGTAGCTGAAGCATGTAAGACAAATGAGAGCATCAGAAAAGATACTACTGAAAAGGCTGGTAGAATAAATCTGTTAAGTCTACAAGAGTCGGGGATTTATTATAAACCATTAATTACTGAAAACCGAAATAGGGTTCGAATATTAGAGCATAAACATTGAGCCAGCTACAAACACAGCATTAAGCGAAATAAAAGAAGCGCTACAGAAAACAAAAAATAGGAAAGCAGCAAGGCCTGGAAATATTTTCATCTAACTTATAAGATATGTTATTAGTAATGATCGCGGAGCTGTTCGGTAATAGCTACAGAAGAATAAGCGTTACAAGCTCTGTCAGGAGGTTATATGACAGAATGCTAAAATAACGGATAGAGAACATTATCATTGAAATAGACAACCAATTGATTTCCGAGAAGAGAAATCCTGATTTGACAATATGTTTCTTCTGCAGCATATAACAGAGAAAATATCTGGGAATCCGTTCACCCAATTGGTGTTTGTGGATAAGGAGGTCCCTTTGAAAATACTTTTCGATTCAATGACTTATACCGACCCTAATAGAGTGTACGTAAGAACCGAGGTAAGAACCATATTCAATTTATATGCAAATTTCCAGGGTGCAGTAAAGATAGGAAATATCATCTCCAACCCTTTTCTGATAACAGGCTTAAAACAGAGGAGGCCCCAATGCCGATTGACAAATATTTATTTTTAGATGATCAAGTGATAGTGGTAGAAAATTAAAATAGGTACGTATACCAGCAATGGGGCTTAAATATGAACTTGAGAAGAACATAAAAATAGGAGAACAAATGGAAAATTCATAGCTACAAATTTATGAATGTAAAAGCTGGTTTCATCTTAAATGCCTTGGAACTATAATTTTGTTAAAGGGGCAACAAAAAGGGATATAAGAAATAAAACATTTTAAGGAGGTTTCTGAAAACAGTATAAGTAATAAAATTCTTAGATTAGGAGAAAATGTTTATGACTCACCCCATCTTACTTTAAACATTCTACAATATAAGAATATTTTCAATTATACCGGCGGTTTCTAAATAGTTTGAGCGGTACTGAACTTAATTTTTTCTTATGGAATGTGTATAGATCTAATTTATTTTTCAGATCAAAGTGGAGAGATAATGTCAGTTTGTTCCTATGACTTAATTTATATAGCTAATATTTTATGAGATATTAATTATTTTCCGATAATTTTGACAAATGAATAGCATAATTCAGAAGTTCATATATCTGAGAGTAATTAAAATTAAAAGTTGAAATTTCTATGGATACTACTCACTATCGAGTAACATGTTACGGTTAATTCATATTTCCTTGATATTATACAGCGTGTGCTCAAATCATATTTGTATAAAGTATAGATAAGATCAGCTATAAATTTATTTTTTTAAATAGGACGGTACGATTTTGACGCTGCCTATGGAAAGATCGGATAATTTTGCTTTGGAATAACTAAGCTTCATAATGATTTTCCAGAAATATTTACGATTTTGTAATTAACAACAAGATATGAGCACAGACTCAGTAAAGAAACTTTTAAAATCAAATTCTTATCAGAGCTATCATCCTATCCTACAGCAATATTCAGGTGCCAAAGACTTTAAATTTAGGGTGGAATTCAGTGACTGGGCTAGGAATAAAATAGAGAATGAAAAAGACTTTAAAATTATGATTTTTTACGGAGTCCAAATTCTGTATTTCTGCTCAACCAAATAGAAGAAATTTATATGTGTATGGGGCTGAGAATCCACATTTTATTAGACTCGATAACCAGCATCGGCGGGCAGTGAATGTCTGGGGAGGCGTTATGGGAAATACAGAGTTAGGACCATATTTTTTGAATCAAAATTTGAATAGACAGGTCTATTTAAACTTTTTGCAATAAGAACTGCCCAATGTTTTGAATAATGTCCCATTGAATATTTTGAGAAGAGGATAGTGCTCCATCGCATAATTCTAGACTAGTTAGACAATCTTATGATTTAGAATTCGATCAGAAGTGGATTGGTTTAGGAGGACCAGTTCGATTTTCTCCTACATCACCTGATCTTACACCTTGTTCTAGTCGGGCTATGTCAAAGATATTGTGTATCAGCTGGCCCCCAATGACCGAGACAATATAAAAATTCGTATTACCAATGCATTCAGTTACTCGTGATATGCTGCATAATAAGAAAACATAATTTATTAGACGTGTCAACTTATGTATAAATGTAAATATTAACTACTTGAAAATTCAAAAGGCTAATTTAAGATTGTTAAATTTATTCAATTATTTTCTGTTTTTTTTTTTTAATTAATTTACCATTGCTTGAGTTCAGTCGTTTAGTTTTATAAAACCTTTTATGTATACGATTGATTATTCAATTATCAAAATGACAAACTAATTTTAGTAATGAATCCGAGGCCTACCTGATTTATTTATGAAATTGTATTAAATAATCACAAAATCGTAGATGTTTCTGAAAAATCATTATGAGGCCTAGTTAAATGTTAATTTATTCTCATGTAAAAGTATCCGTATCTTTTCATCGGCAGCGTCGTTATTATACCGTTCTATTTGAAGAAAATGATTTATCGCGGATGTTATCAAAACTTTATACAAATATGATTAGAGCACACCCTGTATAATATCAAGGTCATCTAAGTTAACCGTAACATATTACTCGGTAGTTTGTACTGTCCATAAGAATTTCACGATAGATAGAAGAGTAAAGATAGAAATCATATACAAAATGCTTCAGAAGATCTAGGCCCCACAGAAATAAGAAAAGCAGCATCTAGTGTGGAATCCAGAATTATTGCATGTTTAGAAGTAAATTGGGCCACTCTGAACACTTGTTAAATTACATGTGAAGTATTGTTTTGTTTCTTATGAATAGGTTATTGTTTAAATTTTTTTATATAGATTATTAAATTTGTTATTGCTTTAGTATCTCTTCGTTTTTTATTACATACTGATGCGTTCCAAAGTTAACTTAATATAAAATAATTGTTGAAAATATCTGCTTTAATTGCATTGTTTCATCAGTGGTAATCGGAGGATTCGATTTCGTGAAGCATTTTGTTGGCCATGTTGTACAAAACTATCTTAAAGCAGGCAAAATTTCTTTGCAGTCATTGACGGCAAATTCGCATTTCGGGCCTTAAAAATCCTGAATGCTCTCGCGAAAATCCTATTCCATAAGTTGCAAAAAGGTTGAGCAGATCGACATTTGTGTATTCATTATTGTGATAAATTGCAATCAAAAAAACAGTCAAAGAGATAATTCCTAATGTTGCACTTTGACACTGACATAAATGAGTGGTAACTATGGATATCGTTTTGATGCGCTCCAATGTAAATGTAATACAAAATAATAGTTGGAAAAATCGGAAATTGTTCAATAACTTTTAATCTATCAGCTTTAGATACGGAAGTGGTCACATGAATAGAAAGGTATTTTAATTTTGCATATGCTAGTGCAAAAAAATATGGTGTGTTGCATTTGAAATAAGAAATTTAATAACGTTTGAAATTAAGTCATTTCCACCTCGATTTTTCTCTAATAATCTTCAAAATAATGTTCAAAGATTCCAAAAATTACAACTCCACGTTTGTCAAGCAAATAACAAAAAAGTTATAACGTATTTTCGATTAACTCGCATTTGTCGATTTTTAACAAAAAAAATTATATAACTCTAAAACTATTAACTTTAAGTATCCGGAAAGGTATATCCATTTTACTCATAATTTTGTGTAGATTTCAAATAACAAAGTTGTTATTACTTCCGGCAAAACCGAAAGTGATTTTTCAATGAAAATATTTTCCAAAGATAGTTTATATTATCTAATAGACGCCATAGAATTTTCAGATCGATAGCTTCTGGCATTCTCCATAAATTTATAATAGGACATGACCGTGGGACACCTTATATATAAGGGATATTATGAAATTTGTTAACACGATAGAGGTCGCAGTTTTGGAGGTATCAACTTCAAATTTGCTAAAAAAATCAATCTCTTAAATACCTCAGTCGAGTTCGTTATTGGGCATTATCGGGTAAAGAGACTCAAAATGGCAACCGTTGAAACATTTAAAAAAAATATCAAAAAGGGCCGTAGACATAATCAGTACCTACAACTTTTGTACGAAGCAATTTTTCATAAAATGCCCAGAGAAAAATAAAAATTAATAAAGAAAAAATAAGAAATATAAGAAAATCATGAACACTCAATATAAATTTGATATAATTGTACATTCTCTGAAGATCTTAATATAGACCCTGATTAAAAAATATATATAGTATATTTATTTACTAGAAATAGAAATAAACGAACTCCGATTTTGATGATCTTTCATTCATTTGAAAGAGGAGGATTGAGAAACGGTCCCATATTCACAAAAACGCAGATCCGAAATCTCCTTCTCTTCGAACACCGCCCCCGAAGGGGGTGGATGGGGCAAATTTTGTCGAAAATTGAAAATCTGAGTTGGTATAATTAAAGATAGGATAATATACGGAACCGTTTAATTGAACATTTTTTCAAAAGAGTTACGGTTTTTGAGATACAGGCATGTTAGTTTCTCATTTTTGCTATGTAGAGAGGGCGATTTCTTTCGAAAATTGAAAATCTTTCGATACTACATGAAAGACATAATTATTTGTAGCAACATTTGTAATGAACATTTTTTCTTTAGAGTTACAGTTTTCGAGTTAAGTCGATGTTAAAATGATAACATAAAATTCTTAAGCGTATTTCCGCAGCGATGCTTTGAGATCTCAATAAAAACAACTACAAGCAGAGAATATACGTGGGTAATAGGATAAGTACATTGCTATTAGTGAACGTTCAACGATTTTAGTGACTAATGTTAGACTCAAAAGTGTGAAATAAATATTTTTTACAAAAAAATTGGACCGACATTATTAGTTGGTGCACTGAAAAGTATAAAATAATATTAATTATATTGGTGCTGGTAGTTGTGAAGTTGGTGCCAAAAGTTATCAATCTATCTGCAACTGCACAACTTCAAAAGTAACAGCACCAATAGAATTAATATTATTTTATACTTTTCAGTGCACCAATTAATAACGTCGGTCCAATTTTTTGTAAAAAATATTTTATATTCAACCGCCAAAACAACAACCTCTAACACTCTAACCGCATGGCTATGATACATGCGGTTGAAAATGGGCAATTGGCATGTAATGACATGTAGGTATACCATGAAAATGTTCAAATTTTAATTTTAATGAATTTCGAGAAATTTACCATTCTGAGGGCTATAGGCCGTCGGGATTTTTTAAATCTTTATTATCAACTAAGAATAGATACATTACAAATTATAATGCTACTATGACAAATATAAATAATGACTTTTGTAATTTTTGGCTATGGAATCTTTCCTGTTTTTAGCTAATTTATTCTAATTTGAAATAATTTTCTAACTATTTGTATTTTGCCTTGATAAAAGAATAAACATTCTCGAAAGCTTGGCTTAAAGGATTTTATTTATTAAATCATCCCCAAGAATCATCTTTTTGTTTAATATATCTATTTAAATCTTCAACAATTAATTAGATTTTCTTTAACTTTCGAAGCTAGAAAGTCGAACATATTTAAATTCAATTTTTTCTTTGACAGTCAACGGCTGATTCTTGTACTAGACCAAAACAAAACTGAGATTTTGCCCAAACACCTACTAATCAACCTTGAGTATAAGTACATTACAAATATCATTTTGAGATAGACATAGATACCTATACATATGTCTCATTTAAATTCACTTCATGACCTTTTGCGCAGGACAGCTTCAAAACAATCTTTAAATGAAGTTAGTACGAAGACAACTAAACCTTTTATGGAGAGAATGGTTGCTATCCCCTTTATAATGGTACTCTAAAATAATTATTATGTCGCACCAGTAGGATTTGACGAATACCTCTAGGACTAGAGACTAAAATACGTATCGAAAAAAAGTGACACATAATTTTAATGAATCTTCATAACCTCGTTCATAACATACTTAACTGAAACAGGATAAAAGTTATTGGAGAAATTATTATGAATATCATAGGTAATCACTATGTTTATCCAGTTGCTTTATAATATTTGTGATATGTAATAATGATGGAAAATTGCAAGTTTTTGTTATGTTAGGTTAGGTAAATAATTCATATATTTTATTAATAAAAGTGATAGATTATATAGGTAATTAGATACAGTTGAGGATAAATTATATCCTGGAGAAAATCTTCATTTTTGCAGTAGGGCTCAAAAATCATCAGCCCGATTTTGTAGGATGGAAAGGCAATAAGCTAACTTTGGGTACGCACTATGAATTATTAATGAAGTTCACAATTAACATGGATAATTGACGCAATGAAATTGAATGAATAAATTCGTATACAAGCAAACAATTTGAGATGACAAAGTCACGGACATCTTTTGGTGTCAAATAAAATGGCTCGTTTAGAGTAATTCAAATATATTTCGTTCCATTATACTAAAATGAATGGGATAGAAAATATCAATTAAGGAATATATAACAAAATTGGCCATCTGCGAAAGTATCAAGCGCAGAATTTCGAAATAAAGACAAACCTTCACTGAACGTTTAGAAGAAAATCTACAGGAAAGTTCTTAATACGGATCCCTTTCTCTGCATGCCCTTCTAACATTACCACAACTTTTTTCAGATATTTCCATGTCTTACAATTTTACATATTGCAAAGTCCCAAATCATACATCATACATCATACATCATACATCATACATTATACATCATACATCATACATCATACATCATACATCATACATCATACATCATACATCATACATCATACATCATACATCATACATCATACATCATACATCATACATCATACATCATACATCATACATCATACATCATACATCATACATCATAACATCATACATCATACATCATACATCATACATCATACATCATACATCATACATCATACATCATACATCATACATCATACATCATACATCATACATCATACATCATACATCATACATCATACATCATACATCATACATCATACATCATACATCATACATCATACATCATACATCATACATCATACATCATACATCATACATCATACATCATACATCATACATCATACATCATACATCATACATCATACATCATACATCATACATCATACATCATACATCATACATCATACATCATACATCATACATCATACATCATACATCATAAAGGCCTGGACACACCTGTCATGCAGCCTTCCGATCCGACTCCGGTCCGATATTGCTTAAAGAATCTGATCGGTGCGGGATCGGAAAGGGTTGAGCACACATGTCATGCCCACTTCCTGCTCTTTTCAGATTTGACACTCAGTCTACTCGAAATCGCCAGTTGAAACGGTTGCGAATATATTGCGCGAATGTTGAAACATTTTAGCAATCGTGATTTAGCTATTGTGGCTATCTGTTTAGATGAAGAAGATCGACTTAATGCGAAGTCTTCGATGAAGAGTAGTGGAAAACGTAAATATTGGGTTCATGATGCGTGGAAAACACGAGACAAAGAAGGAGAGTTTGCCACACTTTTACCTCACCTGTTGGACGACGAAACAAAATTTTATCATTATTTTAGAATGCCGATGGAGACATTCAATCGGTTGGAACTTAAACTCCAAGAAAGATTAGCCATGCAAGACACGTATTTTAGAAAAACTATCACTCCTAGACACCGTTTGGCTACATTTTTAAGGTAAGATACTTTGTAATTTACATAGTTGTCGAATCATCCGTTTATAAATACCGGTCACTTAAAATCTGTTAACAAGCCTATCTCTGACTCTGTTTAAGATATTGACATGACACTTAAAAATTAGGTAAAATATTAAACGTAGTTATAATAAATTGTTATTAAAATTATTCAAGCCTTTTTAAGATAGTGGCCATTTTACATCAAGATATTGTCATAAAATAAAATTAATTACAATCATAGTGTGTGAGTAAATCTTCATAAAAAATGGTAACAAACTATAAACTATAGGGATGTAAAATGCTTGCTAATCCCCTTCACACCTAAGTGTATTTTACTTTTTTGAAAGTGCTTTTTCCGTTAAATCAACAAAGAACAATATTGCGGCAAAGCAAGAATCATTGGTACAGGGACAATACATTACTTACTGGAATTAGAGCATAGTAGACACAAGGAATTTTTCAAAAGAGAATTTATTAATATGTAATTACATAGTTACATCAAAACATAGATTTATTAAAGTTGAAAAAATGTTACGTTGGTGTACGTGTCAGCATTGACAGCAGGAGATGATGATGTTTGTGGTACACCACTCGAAAGATGTCCATCTAAACACGATCCTTCTTCTTCTGACAGTGTGAAAGATGTTGTGTCAACCATAGCAGTTTGTCGGTTGTTATTTTCACGAAGCTGCTCTAGTTCATACTCTTGAACAATATTAAAGATCTTCCCTTTGGCAGAATGTAAGCGCAGAGGATCCAGTGATTTCAGAGATGCAGCAATTCCAGACAAAAATACATCAACGGGATGCTGTTCGTCATTGTCACTAGGTTTTTTTTTCTTCTCAGCTTCTTTCTCAGCCAATAAATATGCCATTAGCTGAGATGATGCAGATTCTCCAGGTTTCATTTCGGTATGTGGGAGCTTTCTTTTGCGTTTTGAAGATGGAGTCCTGTTGTCGATAGAAACTCGACTAGCTGATGGAGTTCTAGGTGGTAGCAACGACTCGGATTCTGCAGTCCCATCAGAGACATACTCATTTATATCTGCCTTTATATCATTTTTTAGGTTCTGCATTTGGGGGTCATCAGTGGGTTGGGTTTCATTATTTTCTTCCGCTTCATCAGGAACGTTACCTATACCTTTCCGCTCGGCGAGGTGAGGAATCAGAAATTCAAGAATGGTCTCAAATTTGTATTTATTTGAAGATATAGCCGCCTGTCCAGATTTGGTTTTCCGTTTTTGTCTCGCTCTTCGCAGACTGTCACGAATTCCGTTCCACTTCTTTTTACATTCCTCCTCTTGACCTAAAGAATCAAAAATGTATAATGAAAACTATTATAATTAGAAAGCATCATAGCAGGAAAATACAAAACCTTATTAAATTATTAATAATTATTGATTAAATATGGTTTGTATGTGTATTAGTATAAGTTGTTTGTTACAGGTTTCTTGCTACTGGAGATTCTTTCAAGACCATCTCATTCACTTACAGAATGGGAAGAAGTACAGTTGGTTCTATTGTTCATCGTACAAGCAGAGTTGCAATTGAAGTACTTTTAAACGAAGTAATGCCAGCTCCGACAGAGGACAGGTGGACTGAAATAGCAATCGAATTTTGGGAAAGGTGGCAGTTTCCCAATTGCATTGGTGCTTTGGATGGAAAACATGTGACAATACAAGCTCCAAAAGCATCAGGAAGCCTCTATTGGAACTACAAGAAAACATACTCCATTGTTCTTTTAGCGCTAGTTGATGCTCGTTACAATTTTATTTTTGTAGACGTGGGAAGCTACGGAAGAAACTCTGATGGTGGTGCTTTGGCGAATTCCAATTTAGGTAGAAAACTATCTCGAAACCAACTTAACATCCCAGACAAAAAAGGCCTCCCAGGAACAAACATGGAACTTCCCATGGTTATAGTTGCCGATGAAGCTTTCCCCCTCACAAAAAATATCATGAGGCCATTTCCTGGAAAGAACTTGTCTAACGAGCAAAGAATTTTCAACTACAGATTGAGCAGAGCTCGAAGAATGTCAGAAAATGTCTTTGGCATTATGGTGCAAAAATTTCGAATGTTCATGAGGCCTCTCCACGGAAATCCTGACAACATAACAAGGGTAGTTCTTGCAGCATGTATCATACATAACTTCATTAGAATTAACGAAGACTACAAAGTGCCAGAAGTAAGTGACAATACTGACACAACTCCAGTGGAGAAATCTCGTCTTCAGGATTTTCCTCGTCGCCGAGGAGGGGAAAATCGTGAAGCATTCAATGTAAGAGAGCAGTTTAAGCAATTCTTCAACTCTGAAGAGGGTAGTGTGGAGTGACAAGAACGCCGGGGTTTCATAGGTTAATAAGTTAGTTGTTCTTCCTTGGAACTGTTCGAAACTATGAGTATTTTATAGCTCTTCTTGTGTTACTTACAACTAAACATTATGGTTTTATATTTTAAAAAATTTGAAAATTTGTGAGAACCTGTGTACAATAAAGAATATGTTTGAAACTTACTTGCACAAAATCAATGTGTTGAATTAATTATAATGCAAAATAGCAAAACAAATTGAAATAATACAAGTACAAAAGATAGCAAAAATTTGCCAAATTTCAAGCCGATATCTTCAAAATTGCGGCCGGTATCGCGTGACAGACATACGGACAGACAGACAGACAGACAGAAAATCCAAATGCAGATCGAGTCTACTCTCTAATCATAGACTCACTTACGTTCGCCAATTACTATAGATAAGAATAAATACCGGGTGTTTCAAAGGTCAGTTTACCAAACTAAGTGAGGTAAACTGATTTATTAAACACAATGCTTTCGTAACTAATGTTGCACAACCTGTTTTTGAGCAATGATAAAATCAACTGTGAAGGTCATTGTTAACATTTTTATGTTTTAACTCGGTAAACTGACTTTTGAAACACCCGGTATATTCCTAACGAATCCTTGAATATTTTCGGAATTAAACCTTCTACATTTAGTTTCTTCGCAACTTTTTTCCACATAATGTCCTTGTACTCCGAGTTTCTATATTGCTCTTGTGCCTGATCATAGAGAGCTGGAAACATTCGGACAGTTTCAATAAGCTCCTCCGCTTTTATACCCGCCATTTCACTGAATTTAACACAAAAACTGCCACCGACAACCTTCCCGCATCAAGTAAACGAATGGTCTGCAATGTCGGAGCATGACGGGATACCGGAATCGGAGACGGGTGGGAGTAGGACGGGTCGCGTGTCGGACAGGTGAGACCTACTGTATTCCAAACCATTGTTTATTCCCATATCATACAGTCGTCCCGCTGTATGACCGTAGTCGGATCGGAAGGCTGTATGACAGGTGTGTCCAGGCCTTAAATCATACATCATACATCATACATCATACATCATACATCATACATCATACATCATACATCATACATCATACATCATACATCATACATCATACATCATACATCATACATCATACATCATACATCATACATCATACATCATACATCATACATCATACATCATACATCATACATCATACATCATACATCATACATCATACATCATACATCATACATCATACATCATACATCATACATCATACATCATACATCATACATCATACATCATACATCATACATCATACATCATACATCATACATCATACATCATACATCATACATCATACATCATACATCATACATCATACATCATACATCATACATCATACATCATACATCATACATCATACATCATACATCATACATCATACATCATACATCATACATCATACATCATACATCATACATCATACATCATACATCATACATCATACATCATACATCATACATCATACATCATACATCATACATCATACATCATACATCATACATCATACATCATACATCATACATCATACATCATACATCATACATCATACATCATACATCATACATCATACATCATACATCATACATCATACATCATACATCATACATCATACATCATACATCATACATCATACATCATACATCATACATCATACATCATACATCATACATCATACATCATACATCATACATCATACATCATACATCATACATCATACATCATACATCATACATCATACATCATACATATATTAATTACATCATACATTCATACATTCATACATTCATACATTCATACATTCATACATTCATACATTCATACATTCATACATTCATACATTCATACATTCATACATTCATACATTCATACATTCATACATTCATACATTCATACATTCATACATTCATACATTCATACATTCATACATTCATACATTCATACATTCATACATTCATACATTCATACATTCATACATTCATACATTCATACATTCATACATTCATACATTCATACATTCATACATTCATACATTCATACATTCATACATTCATACATTCATACATTCATACATTCATACATTCATACATTCATACATCATACATCATACATCATACATCATACATCATACATCATACATCATACATCATACATCATACATCATACATCATACATCATACATCATACATCATACATCATACATCATACATCATACATCATACATCATACATCATACATCATACATCATACATCATACATCATACATCATACATCATACATCATACATCATACATCATACATCATACATCATACATCATACATCATACATCATACATCATACATCATACATCATACATCATACATCATACATCATACATCATACATCATACATCATACATCATACATCATACATCATACATCATACATCATACATCATACATCATACATCATACATCATACATCATACATCATACATCATACATCATACATCATACATCATACATCATACATCATACATCATACATCATACATCATACATCATACATCATACATCATACATCATACATCATACATCATACATCATACATCATACATCATACATCATACATCATACATCATACATCATACATCATACATCATACATCATACATCATACATCATACATCATACATCATACATCATACATTATACATCATACATCATACATCATACATCATACATCATACATCATACATCATACATCATACATCATACATCATACATCATACATCATACATCATACATCATACATCATACATCATACATCATACATCATACATCATACATCATACATCATACATCATACATCATACATCATACATCATACATCATACATCATACATCATACATCATACATCATACATCATACATCATACATCATACATCATACATCATACATCATACATCATACATCATACATCATACATCATACATCATACATCATACATCATACATCATACATCATACATCATACATCATACATCATACATCATACATCATACATCATACATCATACATCATACATCATACATCATACATCATACATCATACATCATACATCATACATATATTAATTACATCATACATTCATACATTCATACATTCATACATTCATACATTCATACATTCATACATTCATACATTCATACATTCATACATTCATACATTCATACATTCATACATTCATACATTCATACATTCATACATTCATACATTCATACATTCATACATTCATACATTCATACATTCATACATTCATACATTCATACATTCATACATTCATACATTCATACATTCATACATTCATACATTCATACATTCATACATTCATACATTCATACATTCATACATTCATACATTCATACATTCATACATTCATACATTCATACATTCATACATGCATACATTCATACACTCATACACTCATACATTCATACATCATACATCATACATCATACATCATACATCATACATCATACATCATACATCATACATCATACATCATACATCATACATCATACATCATACATCATACATCATACATCATACATCATACATCATACATCATACATCATACATCATACATCATACATCATACATCATACATCATACATCATACATCATACATCATACATCATACATCATACATCATACATCATACATCATTCATCATACATCATACATCATACATCATACATCATACATCATACATCATACATCATACATCATACATCATACATCATACATCATACATCATACATCATACATCATACATCATACATCATACATCATACATCATACATCATACATCATACATCATACATCATACATCATACATCATACATCATACATCCTACATCATACATCATACATCATACATCATACATCATACATCATACATCATACATCATACATCATTCATCATACATCATACATCATACATCATACATCATACATCATACATCATACATCATACATCATACATCATACATCATACATCATACAACATACATCATACATCATACATCATACGTCATACATCATACATCATACATCATACATCATACATCATACATCATACATCATACATCATACATCATACATCATACATCATACATCATACATCATACATCATACATCATACATCATACATCATACATCATACATCATACATCATACATCATACATCATACATCATACATCATACATCATACATCATACATCATACATCATACATCATACATCATACATCATACATCATACATCATACATCATACATCATACATATATTAATTACATCATACATTCATACATTCATACATTCATAAAGGCCTGGACACACCTGTCATACAGCCTTCCGATCCGACTACGGTCATACAGCGGGACGACTGTATGATATGGGAATAAACAATGGTTTGGAATACAGTAGGTCTCACCTGTCCGACACGCGACCCGTCCTACTCCCACCCGTCTCCGATTCCGGTATCCCGTCATGCTCCGACATTGCAGACCATTCGTTTACTTGATGCGGGAAGGTTGTCGGTGGCAGTTTTTGTGTTAAATTCAGTGAAATGGCGGGTGTAAAAGCGGAGGAGCTTATTGAAACTGTCCGAATGTTTCCAGCTCTCTATGATCAGGCACAAGAGCAATATAGAAACTCGGAGTACAAGGACATTATGTGGAAAAAAGTTGCGAAGAAACTAAATGTAGAAGGTTTAATTCCGAAAATATTCAAGGATTCGTTAGGAATATACCGGGTGTTTCAAAAGTCAGTTTACCGAGTTAAAACATAAAAATGTTAACAATGACCTTCACAGTTGATTTTATCATTGCTCAAAAACAGGTTGTGCAACATTAGTTACGAAAGCATTGTGTTTAATAAATCAGTTTACCTCACTTAGTTTCGTAAACTGACCTTTGAAACACCCGGTATTTATTCTTATCTATAGTAATTGACGAACGTAAGTGAGTCTATGATTAGAGAGTAGACTCGATCTGCATTTGGATTTTCTGTCTGTCTGTCTGTCTGTCCGTATGTCTGTCACGCGATACCGGCCGCAATTTTGAAGATATCGGCTTGAAATTTGGCAAATTTTTGCTACCTTTTGTGTTTGTATTATTTCAATTTGTTTTGCTATTTTGCAACCACCCTTGTTATGTTGTCAGGATTTCCGTGGAGAGGCCTCATGAACATTCGAAATTTTTGCACCATAATGCCAAAGACATTTTCTGACATTCTTCGAGCTCTGCTCAATCTGTAGTTGAAAATGCTTTGCTCGTTAGACAAGTTCTTTCCAGGAAATGGCCTCATGATATTTTTTGTGAGGGGGAAAGCTTCATCGGCAACTATAACCATGGGAAGTTCCATGTTTGTTCCTGGGAGGCCTTTTTTGTCTGGGATGTTAAGTTGGTTTCGAGATAGTTTTCTACCTAAATTGGAATTCGCCAAAGCACCACCATCAGAGTTTCTTCCGTAGCTTCCCACGTCTACAAAAATAAAATTGTAACGAGCATCAACTAGCGCTAAAAGAACAATGGAGTATGTTTTCTTGTAGTTCCAATTTCCGTTTCAACTGGCGATTTCGAGTAGACTGAGTGTCAAATCTGAAAAGAGCTGGAAGTGGGCATGACATGTGTGCTCAACCCTTTCCGATCCCGCACCGATCAGATTCTTTAAGCAATATCGGACCGGAGTCGGATCGGAAGGCTGCATGACAGGTGTGTCCAGGCCTTAATTCATACATTCATACATTCATACATTCATACATTCATACATTCATACATTCATACATTCAAACATTCATACTTTCATACATTCATACATTCATACACTCATACATTCATACATTCATACATTCATACATTCATACATTCATACATTCATACATTCATACATTCATACATTCATACATTCATACATTCATACATTCATACATTCATACATTCATACATTCATACATTCATACATTCATACATTCATACATTCATACATTCATACATTCATACATTCATACATTCATACATTCATACATTCATACATTCATGCATCATATGTTCATATATCTCATTCATTTTATACATTCATACATATATAATAAAAATGTAGTAGGTCGACGTCTGTACATTATAGATATTTAAGGAAAAATAGTATGGGTGTCTTTATTAAAGCAACAGAAGCCAAAACAACATCTTCTAGAATTATTGTCTCTCTCTCTGTATGTTTGTACGCTCATCAGGCTAAAACTACTGCATGGAATTGAATACAGTTCTCACCAATTTACTAGTTACTAGAGGTCTAACTTAAAATATAGGCTGCATTTTATTGCGTCTGTCTGTCTTTCTGTATGTTTTTACAGGGTGGGCCAATTTTGAAGTTTCTATAGGAGATCTCGGTAACTAGGTACAATGGAGAAATGGATGGTACATTCTCATTCGCTTTTTTTGACAGGAACTCATTGGTGAAAACCAGTACTCGCTATCTTCTGTTGTTTTCGAGCTATATCGAAAAGTTTGATTTTTCAAGATTTCGAATAATTTGGATATGGTTCTTGGTTTTCAAATCAGAATAAAATTATTTACACATTCTTCATGCACTTTTTTTATAGAATCGAATGAATTTAACATATTTTGAATATCTTTTTTTCTTTTCCGGTTATAACATCAACTTATATTTTTTTAAATGCAAATCATAGTTGGCTGTAGACTTTTTAGATAGAGCACTTTTTTCTCTTTTCAAAAATAACATATGTGTTGGGAAATTTTGGAAAGTTACATTTTTCAAGATAAACTGATTTTATCACAGGCGCCTGTGACATTTGGTATTTTTTTAACTATTCATCTAATAGGCGTAAATGACATTTAAAATAGTCTGTCAAAGCCAGTTCATTAATATTTTTGAGTTACAAAAGTTCAAAATGGAAATTTTGGTTTAGGAAAACTACGAAAAGTATGATATGTTGGAATGCTTTACCACACTTGGCAGGTGGGTATTCGTGGCTGCTCAGAGGAGATGGGGGAGTTCGAAAAGGAAAAAAAAGGATGTAGTTTTGGGCGCCAGCTAGACTATAATATAGCCTCCAAATACCTTCCAGTACTAACCTGACCCTTAGCCTAGCTATTCGAGTAAGGTGAAAAGAAAAGAAATGGTAACAACGGTGTATTCAAACACAAGATCTATAAATTTACACAAATATATCTAAGCTAAAACAAAATAAAATATCAGCCCTATCTGGTCCCGTTTAACAGACAATGGTCATAAAGAGTTAATTAAATTTAATTAATGAAACTCAAGAGAATAAAACAAATATTGATAGTAATTCAACGCTTGCGACGTGTGAGCTCATTCGTACGCAGATCGTTTTATACATATACGATATACAAAATATTTATAGCTAACAGTTACGCAATATGTAAGAAAAACAAATAACTCATCAAAGATTTCAGTTCATAAATAAGTGAAAGAAATATATATATATATACATCTATATGTAATAGAGTCTACCAATAATATGCAGGCGTACAACAATAATAAAAAAAGAATGAATTGTATGAACTAAATAGTCGATTACATAAAAGTATTTGTTGAATGATTCATAACATATATTTATAAATGCAATAATTTTAACCAGCCTGAAATCCTTGGGAGCCTCCAACGGCAACAAACGGCGCCACGGAAAATCCAGCCAGAACAGAGTATACCAGAGAATTCTGCCCCACACGTCCAAATTAGACAACTCATATACGTCGAGCTAGGTACCATCAATATTCCAAACAGGATTATGCGATAAAGAGACCTGGGACCAAACCAAGGTCCGTATCTAGGACCATACCGTGGACCCCTGAAAGTATCAGTGTCGATAATTAACCAGGAGACACCCCAAGAGAACTTAGGAATCAGAAGGAAGTTATCAAACATACCCTATCGGTCTTCACGGGGGCTCCTTTGACAAAACAGTGGCAGATCAGTCGACGAAGGTGGCTTAACCTACAAATCCCATGTGCTGCATGAATCTGCAACAGCGATGAGGTCAAAAAAAAAATCCAGCGCTCCAAAACCGATTAACGCACCTTTGTCCCTCTAGTCAGTGTAGTCAATCTCAGATCCGTATGAACAACGATGATTAAAGATTTATCATTTCCAAAGATCGATACACTCCTTAACACTCAGAACTGTCAAGGTCAACCACTATCGAAGTGAACTAATCGACTGCCCAAATTTTTGAGTCCATCCTGACACAGCATTTCCCCAAGCGCAAGACAGTTTTCTCATAGGACCACGGATAATCTTTATTCACGACTCACACACAGAGAATTATCCTCAAGCACTCTGAACGACCGTGTGTCTCGAGCCAATATGTCACAGATAAATACCAACAATGTATTCCAAGATGAACCATAACATCACCATATAAACAATAAGTAGGAAAATATTACTTATAGAAAAATAACGTTATAGCTTATCCGAAAAACCGAAAAATTATCACATTGGTGATGCCGAAGAAATGCCATTAAGGTAATTTGAGCCGCAGTTACCAATCCTTCCATTTCAAGTCGCCAAATTGAAGCAAAGTTAGGTATCTCAAGACGACGTGCTCTTCGTGTTCTGAAAAAGAACAGCTTTATGCCGTAAGCAATACTGAAACAACACCAAATAAAGCCAATCGATCCTCAGCGACGATTGAACTTTTGCAATTGGTATCGCGAAAAACTTCAAGCAGATCAATTGTTTTTTCGAAAAGTAATTTGGACTGATGAAGCCCGCATCAGCAGTGCTGGAATTTTTAACCGGCATAATGAACACTACTGGTCTTACTTCAACCCCTCACCGCACCGTCGATGTTCAATATTAGGGATGCTTTGGTTTCAGCGTCTGGGGTGCCCTACTTGGTAGTCGTATATTGGTCTATCGTATCTATCAAGAAAATTTAAACGGCGACAGGTATTATGAAATTCTAAGCCATCACATAATTGTAGAGTTCTTTGACAATTTATCTTTGAATGAAAGAAGAAGTTGATACTTCCAACAAGACGGATTTGTTAAATACAAATTTTGGGGATAATTGGATTGGTAGTAAGTGACCAGTGAAGTGGCCACCACGGTCACCAGATCTGACACCGATAGACTTCTTCTTTTGGGCATTTTTCAAAAACACTTTATATAGGAAGACCAGTAACAATTTTGACGAACTAAGGCAAAATTTTATAGAATGTGTGGACTAAATTTCAAACGTGCATGTTCTTAACGCAGTCCGAGCTGTTGCCGAAAGGTGTGATCTATGTGTAAATAAGCTGACCATCAGTTCGAACACTTACTTTGATTATAAATAAGTTTAGATTTTAGTAATAAGTTTAGATTTTAATAGTTCATTGTGATAGTTTATCGGTTTTGGCTTTTTGAATGACACGTGATTGTCAGCATCTCAAAAACAGATTTTTGGGGTTGTCATCTCTTTGGATACCGATTCAAGTATGTTTTGGATGCAATGCCAGAATTGCTGTTACTTTGAATAAAGCATTCCAACATATCATACTTTTCGTAGTTTTCATAAACCAAAATTTCCATTTTCCAACGCGGCACCTTCTGACTGAAAAATAATACTGAACTGGCTTTGACAGGCGTTTTCGAAGACTAACTTTCCGAAATTTCTCAACACACATGTTATATATTTTTGAAAAGGGAAAAAATGCTCTGTTTAATAAGTCTATAACCTACTATGATTTGCTTTCAGAAAAACACAAGTTTATGTTATAACCGGAAAACAATAGAAGATATTCAAAATATGTTAATTTCATTCGATTCTGCTCAAAAAATGCATGAAGAATGTGTAAATATATTTTTTTCTAATTTGAAAACCAACAACGATAGCGAAATCAATCGAAATCGTAAAAGATCGAACATTTCGATATATCTCGAAAAAAATAAGAAGATAGCGAGTTCTGGTTTTCACCATTGAGTTCCTGTCAAAAATAGCAAACCATGCATTTCTCCATAGTACTTATAGTTACCGAGATCTCTTACAGAAACATCAAAATTGGCCCACCCTGTACACGTATTATGCAAAGACTACTACATAGAATTGAATGCCATTTTCACCGATGTATTGCTAGAGGTCTAACTTTGAATATAGGTTCTATTTTACCATGTCTGTCTATATGTTTGTACATGCAAAAACTGCCGCATTGAATTGAATGCAGTTTTCCACGCGCACGAAGTAGCTAAAGCTAGTATTTATATAAATTTTGAATTGCTCAAGAATGTGTTGATCGAATTGATGATATTATATGTTCCACCGTTAGGAAGGTACCGGTTTCAATCGGAGAATTTTTCAAGCACATTTCTATGTCATTATTTATTATAATAAGAGCTTTTGCCCGCTACTTAGTGCACGTCGAAAACTGCATTCAATTCCATGCAGCAGTTTTTGCGTATACAAACAAACATTCGGACACACAGACATACGTGATAAAATGGAACCTATATTTTAAGATAGACCTCTAGCAATACATCGGTGAAAACTGCATTCAGTTATATATAGTGGTCTTTGAGTGATACGTGCACAAACATACAGAAAGACAGACAGACGCGATAGAATATAGCCTTTATTTTAAGTTAGACCCCTAGTAATATATGGGTGAAAACAGCATTCAATTCCATGCAGTAGTTTTTGCGTGATGCGCGTACAAACATACAGACAGACAGACAAAATTCTAAGAAATGTTGTTTTGCATTCTGTTGCTCTAATAAAGAGCCCCCATATCATTTTTTATAAAATATCTCTAATGTACAGACATCGGCCTATTAAAATTTCATTTTATAAGTATAGAGATGTACAAATATCGGCTTATTATAATTTTATTGTGTAAGTATAGATTACGTAAATTATGACAAATACGTGAACTTTTGACTAATCACTACATAATAAGTCCGTTCATTAATTGAATAACAAAATGAAATCATAGACCTGTGACATGTCCTGCTGTATGTTTCTCAAATTATTCCGAAATAAAATGTTACCTGCAGGTCTTTACATATTGTAGTTAGATTTTGAAGATTAAATGAATAATGCCCTAAGTACAAGCTATAATTGGTTTTTATTCTTTGTTTCAAAAACTTGGCCAATTATATTTATGGTATTCTCCCTGAATAAATATACATAAAAGAAATCGCCCAGCTCTCTTAACATTAATATTATAATCAACTTCTTTTGACAGAAACTTTCTGGAACGATCTCATACCCAACAATAAATCTGTTTGAAAAAAAGTCCCGGAATTTTATTGGCAATAGAAATTTGTATAACTTTTTCAAGAGGATTTTTTTTCTTAATTCGAAGCCGAGACGGCTCTTTCTTATGATTTTATATAAGAGTCCTCTGAATCTATAAATGAGTTGGGCGTAATCTAATGATATGAATTGGATTGAGAAGAGCCAAATTCAAAATAAATTGGAAAATGAAATCTCATAATTACATATATAACTAGATTGGTTTTATAAAAGCTAGGTACCTAGTAGTCTTCTCATACATATTCCAAGGTGAACCCCAATCAGAATATTTGATACTTCCAAATTAGTATCATTGCGTGGATATTATCTCAGAATAGAAATGAATAGTCAATAAATGATAGGTAGGTAATTGATCTGTTTCAATTTTCGTTATAGCTTCCTTGTGATAAATATAATATGAAGGTTAATACTGCCACTTGTACTATACAATGACGGAGAGGGCTTTAACCATAGTCAACCAAGTCAATATTCCATTTATAAAACAATCAAATGGCAGAAATTGCAACTTACGGATTTCTTTTAGATTCTAATGAATAAAATGAACAAAAATGCTAGTTTTGCCAACATATCTTACTTTAAGTCTATAATATCTGAGAGATCGAGTTTTGCTCGGTTATAACAGGATTTAGACTGGGTATATAAGAGTTAATAAGGATGTTTAATCTTAGTCCAAAGATATGCATATTTCTAGTTAAAGAGTATTGCGATCGGTAGATCGATAAATATTGTTTTATCGTTCACATAGCTCATAATTTACAGATTTCAAAATAAATTTGAATGTGAAACATACCAGAACTCACCTGTATCTCCAATCGCTTTGAAAATGTAATAATCGCCAATCGATTTCTTGGGTCTTGAAACCCCTATTTGTAATTTTTTATCCAAATCTGCAGAACCATTCAAGAAACAGATTATGGACCTCTAGGGTAACACCCTCGCGTTTTGTCGGGGAAGTCACTTTTATAGATAATCTTAAAAATTAGAACCTTATCTATATACCAAATTTCATCAAAATCGTTAGAGCCGTGTTTTCGAGATAAAATTTATATATATATATATATATATATATATATATATATATATATATATATATATATATATAGGTATATATATATATATAACTGTTAGTTAGTGGGGATGCAGCCAATTCAGGTGGATAAATAATACTCTTTACATTTATTAGAGAGCTTTCGGAATTACGTTTATTCCTTCTTCAGTCTACAAATCTAAAAATATGGTGTAAAATGTTAACATAATGCGAATAAACTCTAATTCATTAATACAATTAAAGTAAACAACAATTAGAAACAAATGTTTTTTTTTATATATATTTTATTTTATTTATATATAGACTTACTATGTGTGAGATTTTTTTCCAAATGTTCTTTAGTCATACGTAACAATCTGATTGTTCATCTTCGATACAAACACAACAATTTAAGCTAGCACTATGGGTAATTATGAAATTATATAAAACAATTATGACATATCACACTCCAAATATCTGAATGTTGTGGAAAAATAACCAGGTGGTTGGAATTTATTTTGAAAATGCTAATCGGGTGGTTGCCTACTTTGGTATTGAGTATTGTCTATATTTAAAATATTTGAATATATGATATTGAAAAATCTGATAAAGGTAATATCACCATAATTATGTATAGAGAGCAGTACATTAGTCTTTCAGAAGAATTACTTCATGATCAAAATTATTATAAGAAAATACCTAGGGATCCTACATCAACTATACAACAAAAATCTAATAAATTAGTAACTAAATTAAAAAACGATAAGCAAATCACCGTTACTAAAGCCAAAGAATTGACATTTTATGGAGGTTTGGCACCTAAATATTATGCTCTACCGAAAGTGCATAAGCCGGTTTTATCCTTAAGACCAATAATTTCGTCCATTGAAGCACCAAATGTTAATTTAACTACTTTTATTACAGACATGTTAACATTGGCCTATGACAAGGAAAATAGATATTACATCACGAACTCTTTTGAATTTGCTCTTTTTATTAATGATTTTCAGTTACTTGATAATTATAGGATTATTAGCATAGACGTTGTTTCACTCTTTACCAATATTTCAATTGAATCGGTTCTATGTAGCATTGATTCCCATTGGCCACGTCTATCAAACTACTGTTCCCTCAGTAAAGAGAGTTTTAAAGAAATTATTGAATTCATTTTTAACACCACTTATTTTTCATTTAACAAACAGTTTTATAAACAGATATTAGGTACTCCCATGGGTGCGAAGATATCACCAATAATTGCTCAGTATATTATGGATGACTTATTAGATCATTGCATACCACTACTGAACTTTGAATTACCTTTTATCAAAAAGTACGTTGACGACATTATTTGTGCAGTACCTTATGGTTCGGAACAAGAAATTTTAGAAAAGTTTAATAGCCACAACACTAACATTCAGTTTACCATAGAAGAGGAAGTGGATAAAAGCGTTCCCTTCCTGGATACCAAATTAATACGTACAGATTCGAACACTGTTATCCTAGATTGGTATACAAAACCATGCAGCTCGGGACGGTACATAAATTTTCATTCCTACCACACCAAAAAAATGAAAATTAATTTAGTACTAATGTTAAAAAACAGAATTACAAAAATTTGCCATCACTCTTTGAGGACTGAAGGTTTTAATAGACTAACGAAACTATTCATTGACAACTCGTACCCCAAGAAGTTTGTTAATAAACTAGTTTTTTCAACAACCAACAGAATTAGGGAAAATGACAACATTAATAATGATAACATTGACAACCAATGTGAAAATAGTAGTAACAAGATATTCCGTTCTTTGCCGTTTGAGAATTACCTTACTCCAAGAATTGCGAACATATTACGACAGGAAGGGAATTTGATTATTGCTAACAAAGCGATAAAGAAAGTTGAAACCCTATTTACCAATTGAAAGATCGAACGAATACTCATCAAAAAACTAATGTTGTTTATGAGATTAACTGCACTGGATGTCCAAAAAATTACATAGGAATAACATCAAGAGACTTACAATCTAGAATACGTTCTCATCAAAGTGATACTAAAGTAAGGAATGATGCTTGTGTCTTATCCCAACATGTTAAAGGAACAGGTCACATAGCCGATTTTGAAAATATTAGGAAGTGGAAAAAAATCTATTCAAAAGAAGTTTCTTAGAAATGGCACATATTCAATGTCAGTCTAATGCTCTTAACAAAAAATCAGATATTCAAAACCTCAATATCATATATTCAAATATTTTAAATATAGACAATGCTCAATACCAAGGTAGGCAACCACCCGATTAGCATTTTCAAAATAAATTCCAACCACCTGGTTATTTTTCCACAACATTCAGATATTTGGAGTGTGATATGTCATAATTGTTTTATATAATTTCATAATTACCCATAGTGCTAGCTTAAATTGTTGTGTTTGTATCGAAGATGAACAATCAGATTGATACGTATGACTAAAGAACATTTGGAAAAAAATCTCACACATAGTAAGTCTATATATAAATAAAATAAAATATATATAAAAAACCATTTGTTTGTAATTGTTGTTTACTTTAATTGTATTAATGAATTAGAGTTTATTCGCATTATGTTAACATTTTACACCATATTTTTAGATTTGTAGACTGAAGAAGGAATAAACGTAATTCCGAAAGCTCTCTAATAAATGTAAAGAGTATTATTTATCCACCTGAATTGGCTGCATCCCCACTAACTAACAGTTATAATTATCTAATCAGCCACGAAAACTAACGAATTATTATATATATATATATATATATATATATATATATATATATATATATATATATATACAAGAATTGCTCGTATTATCTTACTTTAAGTCTATATTATGCCATATCTTCTTCCTATTTTACTACGCTCGGTCTAAGAAAACGTGCAATTTTCATGTAATCCTACTGTCGTGATAAAATAATTGTTTTAATGTAACCTACAATAGCATATAGGAACCATTCTGTTAATAAAATGTTTTGTTAACTTTGTACCAACCTCCTCAAAGATTGCTACGAAGCAGTCATACGCACAAGGTCAGGAAGACAATTGAAACAAGATTAATGTTAGATATACCTACAAATGTAAATGTACCTCCATCTCAAAATGATCTGTAGAGTCATAAAAATTATCTTTTGTTCTTATCAATATATCCCTTTAATATGTAACATGTATACATTCAAAGTGATGAAGACACAAGCGAATCATGAGAAATGGGCCACTGTATGTATATGTTAGACTCATATGCCGAATTCGCCCATTTGCCGAAATAAATTTGCCGAAAATATATCCGCTATTTCGGAATCTGTTTAAATTGATTTACACAATTCGCGAACTGAACTACCCGGAGTTGCTCAAATGCCAAACATGAATTTATTTCGGCGAATCATCATTTTCACTTTAACATTTCGCCGATTGTGCAATTTAAAAATGAACAATTTCCGATATGCATGTGTTTGCCGTCTTTGCAAGTTTCAACTTATTATTCCACTAAATTTAGTAGACTGTGTCTTACGTGTGCGTGGCAGTAAACTAGTGGGTTTATTGTTATTTTGTTATTGAAATTTGTGTGAGTTTAATGAACAAACATGAACGAAACAGTGAAGTTATCCGTAAATAACTCTGCATTCTATGACAAACGTGCCGTTGTATATCGACAAGCTGAAAAATAAGTTCATTTCGCTTTTATCCGAAGAAACATATAGAGAATATACATGAAGTGAGGAAAGTTTTTCGAAGAAAATTGATAATGAAACATTAACTCTATTGGATTATCCTAGATTAACCAGATCTCAGATCCTTAGCATTGGGAGAATGGAAAAACTAGCACAGAAAAGAAATGATGAAGCAAATACTCGTAATATAAAATACGTTACGTTACAAACGAACATTAGGAATGCAAAAAGAGATAAATAAAAGATATTGTAATATTATTAGAAGTATTATTGAAGAATATCTGAAATTATGCTTACAATGCCAATTGAGGAAAAAATTAAGGAAATGGAAATTAAAAACAATTCGATGAAATGGTCTAAGGGTTTACAATTTATCTATATGAAAAAAATAGGTCGTACCATAAAGGTAGGTATTCAAAGAACTTCTTAATAAACCTAATTTGGGGTTCCCATGATAAATGGCCTGACTGACTTACCATTACAAATTGTTAAAAAATTACAAGATAGGAAGGTGTAGAGAAACTATTATCATCGAACGAATATATTATGGAAAATATTGTAACGGATCCAAAAGAATGGTTTTTATAAATGAGGTACAGCTAATGGCATTTTAAAGAAAATGTATACAAGAAATGAGTTTCAGGTATGTTCATACGTATTGTATTCTGCTATATTTAAGCAAAAATCTCTCTTACAGTTGTCGCAAACTGAATTTTTAACTGCAGAAGATCCATAAACGTCATTCCCAATGAGACAAATTGCTGTTAAGGAAACTATTCGAGTAACAAGCTTTTTCTGAAAAATAAATGTTGTTCCCCTACATCAATAGAATTTTGCCCAATCGGCGAAATGATAAACTAAAAATGATAATCAGCCGAAATATATTCATATTCGGCATTTGAGCAACTCAGCTTCAGTTCGCGAAATTTGTGAATCATTTTAAACAGATTCCGAAATAGGATTCATTTTCAGCAATCGATCATTTGGCTTTGATCATTTCGCGAAATGAGTATTTATTTCGGCGAATTCGGCATATGAGTCTAACATATACATAGGTATTATAAGTATGTGTATGTTGAAAAATTCATTTTACTCACGCCGTAAACGGCTTCAAACATACCGTTGTAATTAGATGCAACGCTTTCTACAAATCCGTGTATGTTTTCAGAATAGAAATACGATTTTGCTTACATACTTAAACGTAAAATTGAACGTTAAAGTTGTTAAAATCATAGGCGATGGTTACACACGATTTCTTATGGTAACCTCATTATCGATTTAACAGTGCTTCTACAAAATCAAGCAGTGCCACGTTAGAATGCAATGTACCTAATAATAATTGATAGCTTTAGTGAAGTATAATGAGCCAGCGTTTCTGTATTTTATGAAAAGACATAGAACTGGAGCCCACTGGAGGAGTACACCTTCTGTATTCAAGTAATCTTTTCGTTTTTATTTACAGAATAATGGCAAGAAGTAAGTTTTTCCACCTAGACACCAAAGACAATTTTGCAAATCCAATGAATGTAGGAACTCAGCATGATCTTTAGAGCACAGTTTATTGTGTTATCTGGTGTCATCCCTTCTTTTCTCCACATATCTGACAGATTGTCAGAAATACGTTAAGTATCATGTATGATATATGTGCAAAAGTTATTTTGCCGATTTGAATGAAGGAAGAAGATTTGTCACTGGCATATTTTGTTTGATCCAAAATATAATATGAAGGACAAGCTAAACCAGATTTATTCATTATGGGAAAAGAAGTTCGATTCTCAAGCAGTATGTCAGCAATATCCTATCAACTCGACCAAACTAACAAGTTATGTACACAGAAGTTGCACTCAATGTTACAGCGACTCATTGAGAGAATAGGTTGTATAAACATTCGCTTACTATTCACATTTTCCGAAACGCGAGTCAGGCATGAGTAAGATTAGCATAAATGAGGTAATGTTCAACATTGTAATAAATGCTATGATTTTTACTGAAATAATAAGAAATTTGAAGCTTGTTTATATGGATAACTGCAAATGATATGAAAATAATAAAAGACGGTTAAATATTTTGATCAAATAAAATAGATATGATATAGATGGGAATGGAGATTTATTTATTTATTTAATTTAAAAAGAATATAAAAATACAATCATATAGATTAAGTAATGATCCACTTGAATACCATCCACTCTGGGCTCAGAAGCCTGTCCTGTGGGCTGGATCCCGTGGAACATTCATTTTACATACATTTAAACTAACGACTAGAAAAATTGCCATATAATAGCATAAAATAGGTGTTTGTAGGGAAATTGGATGAAGAGTTATTATTAGATAGATTTTATAGAAACTCATTTGCATGCTCTTGTATATATTTTCTTACCTCTTTTTTAAATAGGTCTTTTGAGTAATACTATTTGTGAAAAAATATCTTTTTACATTCATATTTGCAACTGATCGAATATTTTTGGAATGTGATTGCTGGATTCTTTTTTGTTCATGGTACATTCTCTTCAATCAGTGATATAAATATATAAAATGTATATTAACAATGTTATTTTCTTTATATGTATAAGAGACTTGTAGAGTAAAATCTGTTTCTCTTAAGTATTATTTTCACTTTATAATTTTGGGCTATTTGTAAGGGTTGCATGGATGTTCTATACGTTGCTCCCCATGCTGGGATACAATCATCAATTATAGACTCAGCAAGCGAGGTATACAATGTTAATAAATTTTTCTTTGAGAAAATTTCTCTTAAGCCAATGAATGTACGTATCAAAATTCTAAGTCTTTTTGCAACGTAATCAATATGTTCATTCCACTTTAGATGCTGATCAACAATTATACCCAAATACTTTATGCTACGTACTCTTTCTAATAGCTGACAGTTACATGAAGTCTTATTCCTACAATGTTTGTTATGTATTTTGATGTCTAGATTTGGTAAATCTAGGATTGTAGGGCAAAATGTTAAAAATTTGGTTTTATCAATGTTCAATGATAATTTATTACTATTTAACTAATTTTGAATTTTTTCTAAGCCAGATTCTGTGCTAGATTTAACACAATCCCATGTTGGTCCTGTGAAAATAAGTGCGGTGTCATCTGCGTAACCTATAATGTGACCTTCGAAACTATTTATTCTAGTAATACTAATAATATAAGCTAAGAATAATATTGGTCCTAATACGGTTTCCTGAGGAATACCTATTTGTATTGATTTTTTAGAGCTCAATATATTTCCAATTTTGACTTGTTGAGACCGATTTTGCAAGTAGTCTCTTATTAGGTTATTTACAACTCCTCTGATACCGTAGTTATATAACATGTTTTGTAAAAATTCATGATTAACTGTGTCGAAATCCTTGTTTAAATCTAAAAACACTGCTATACATTTAGATGAGTTTTCCATAGCCCTTATGGTGGTATTAACTAGGTCCATTATAGCATTTTCAGTGTTAGATCCTTCAATAAATCCATACTGCCTATCAGTTATTATTTGATGTTTGGCGAAAAAAGCTATGAGTCTTTTTTTAATACACTGCTCAAATACTTTTGACAAATTATTAATTACTGATATAGGCCGATAATTATTCAATTGGGTTGTTTTTTTCGACTTAAAAACCGGCTTCACATTCGAGATTTTCCACAGCTGAAGTTATAAGCCTGTTGTGAAGCTTTGATTGATAATAAGTAAGTGAAAAAGGTTTAAATGTGTTAATATGGATGTTTTTCAGTGTTTTTGCGGAGATTTGATCTGGTCCTGGTCCAGCATTTTTTTTAAGTTATAAATAATCAGAATCAATTCATTGTGTATTACAGGATTGAAAAATATTGATTGCTCACTTTTTTGTCTGATAAGAATGTTCCAAGGAAGACTGTTTCTGTAATATTGTCAGCCAATTTTTCACCGATATTAATAAAAGAGTTGTTAAATTGATTTGGTTTCTCTTTCTTATGACACTACCATCTTCTAGTTCAGAGATACACGTTAAACAACCTACTTGATGAGAATCTTTCAAAATTTCGAATCGAATTTTTGATTGTATGGTATCGAGAATACTAAATGTTATTTTGAAAAATTCGTTCACCAATATTTTCGGGCTATTTTCTAAATATACAGACTGACAACAGAACTTCAACCAATCCTTTCGAGAATTTTATCTTTCAAATTCAGATGGATGAACACCGAAGTGTCGTTATACGATTTTTGTTTCAATGCCTAGAAATGAAACCTCTAAATAAATAGAACTTAAGCTTGTCATCATAAATATAGAATAAGATTATTTTTCTTTCCTAACACTGCCGGCCATCCTGTCTCTAATGAACATGTGTTAGTAGACAGCCTGGTACTGTCAGTGGCAATCACAAAGATAAGCAGGTGTTAATGGCATAATACCCAATAAACAGTACTTTCAGGTGAGCATGTGGGCATACCCATCTATCTAGTTCTCACCTAAAGAGTTTATAAAAGACGATACAAAGTGACAGCGTATGGCATGCATTTATAGGTTTGTCCTGAGGTTCCAACAATCAAAATGTTTTTCAAGCTTCATATCAAGAATTTAGATGATCATGATTCAACAATAACTAACAAATTAACATTCAAAATGGCACATAATCTTGAAGAATTATTGATAGAATTACGAATAGGTGCCTACTTCTTATTGATTTTTCATAGTCTGTATTCATAACATGATGAAAAGGCGGAAAATTTGTATAGAATACTTTTGCGTAAATATCACACAACATTTTTGTGGAATCAGTAGCACTTCAAGATTTTTTATCGTCAGTTTATTCCTATTCCTCCAAAAGTACTACACAAAAACCCCAAAAAATCAACATATACACAGTTGAGGCATTACTTCGACAGTCATTCTTATTCAAGATTTTAACATATTTTTACATCAACACAAAATGGCCTTTCCCCTTTACTTCACTTCCAAACTCTTCTCGCGACTTTGCTGTCCTGAGCCCTTGGAGGTGTGTTCGCTCCAAAAGAAAATCTAAATCGCATTATCCCGAAAAGGCGATTCATTCTATCTTTGTCTCAGTCTCTCTTTTCCTCTTTTGAAAAGTCTCGCTCAGAGAGTTCGGTAAAAGCTCTTAGAGTTACTTTATTAGATAAAAGCGAATACCTGATGTTGTTCTTACCAGGCACAACGTTTTATTTTAATATTTTTATACGAGAGAATTTTACTTGTAATGTTGTTTTACTTTGTTGGAGAGAATTTGATCTCTCTCATCTGCGCTGAATCTTGGAGCTAATTGGAAACGGTGAGATCTTAAACTTTGCTGCAGCAGTGTTGCAGAAATGCTTAAATAGTTTTGTTATTTAACGGAGCTTATTCTACTTTTATGTCGCCAGTATTTTAAAATGACTCTCTTCACAGTTTAACTCGCTCTCCATTTGAATGTTTGAGAGATAATATTCCTTTGTGGTCGAAAATGAAAGCTTGAAATAATAAATGATTGTAGGTACAATAATTAATTTAATGTTGTCGAGGAACGTTGGTTGTTAAACAGAATGGAAAAAGAATATGAAAATAATTGCAGAAAAGTCAATGTGTATTATGATTCAGTTCCTTGAAAGTAATCTTGTGTTTTTTCTAGCGTTTTTTATCTCAAGCTCGAAATATAGTCACAAAAACTAGCTAATGCATAAAAAGACAAAAGAATAAGAAAACGACGTTTATTTCTTTAATTAGGTATGTTTCTCGAGTTAATATCTAAATATGAATTGATTGTTTTGGTAATTGAAAAAATCTAGTGAAAAACAAACAATGAATCAAATTCGGTCATCCGTTAGAGAGATACGATGCTTTAGACGGTCGGACAGATACACACGTTAGAGTTAATCAAAAGTATGCATTTGTTATCTCGGTTTTCTAGTTGCACCTTTATGAGATACACAAGCTTCAATTTATGTATGTTTATCAACTAAATAATATCGCCTTTTGAACGTAAATTAGATGAGATTTGTTATAAATGAACAAACACAATACTCATCCTAAAAATGCTCGATAAACGAACCATTTTCCAACAAAAAATTAAATTTTTACATGCGCTGTCAAAATTGTCATTATCATCTATAACGAGAATTCTGCTGTTACGAAGCTAGAAAATATCTAAGGTAACGTGATATATATGTAAATTATGATATTTTCGGACTATATCATAACATCATTCGAATTTAGGTATAAAGTGGGCTTTAAATTTAATTATCGTATCGTATTGATCTCTTTGACTTTTTACCGGACTCTGAATACGTAATGTTTAACGTGACCAACTTATTTTATTACGGAAATACAAGATTTAAAAAAATAGTACATAGAGATATGATGGCTTATTGCTGATTTACATGGTATTTTACTTAGACATTTAAACATCTTCTAATTACGTTAGATAGGTAGGTTATTTATACAGAAGAAATTTTATACTAAAACTACCATGGGGGTTTAGGAATGGTCAGTCACTTTCTTGAATCTATATCTACCTATATAAAATAAATTAGGGAATATAATTAGGTATTGTATATTTCTTACTTTTATTTACCAAATATACTTCCTGCCCGGTATGAAAGAGGTATGATAAATAGTTGTAAGGTAGGTGTTGGCGTTATTAATGAAACTGTTTTTATATATGTTATGGGATAGATATTGTGATGGTTATGTTCAGGGTGGACAATAAGCCGATCCTCCGGCTGTAACTCAGGAATTATTCATCGTACAACTGAAAAAATCATTTTGCTTTACAGCTAGATGGTGTAATCCTTAAGGAAAAATTATAAAACTAGGTAAATATGTATAATTATAGTAGTTTTATATTCATGGATATTCTGTGCACTTTTCCTGATAAGTTAGAGTACAGTTATGGGCTGAGTTCACTTGTGTAATACTCGAAAGTTCGCAGATTGCTTCCAACACGTTTATTTTTAACACTATGTACACCACCTTCTGTACTAGTACAAATGCCACTACTTGTCACTTTGAAAGTCTTAGCTGCCACAGACTTCACCGTCTGAACTAATTTCATAGACTGACTTTCATGGACTGACTCCATAAAACTGGACTATGACTCGTGATCGACACGGCTTTATATATCTGAATCTTGGCATGACATTCATCGAGAACGTTCTATGATTATCTAGACACACATGATAATGTTCTTGAGGCTTGTCAAACTGACAATACTGTAACAAAATCTACATCACATATTGTTTCTGGAAGGATCGAGAATAAATCTACCATTCTAAAAACTAATTAATGAACTACCCAACCAACAACTATAGTAAACAAGGTAGTAGAAATAAATACAGACTAAACGAATAATAACCGTAAGTACGTGATAAACGATCAACGTTACAGTATCTTTAAAAATTAGTAAGCTAGACCTTATTACAGTTTACTTATTTAATACCTAATAAAATTGGGCATATTTTGAAGAAAATATTTTTTTTCAATTTTTCCTTAAGAATTACACCATCTAGCGGTAGAGCTAAAGACTTGAATGTTATTCTACCGATTTTTCTTGGCCGTTTTTGCTAATGATTTTTGTTCACAATATTGTACGATGAATACTTTTTGAGATACTGCAGATGTATCGACTTATTGGTCCACCCGGTACATGACATTTATCGTACTTTCAATAAGATATTAACTGAAAATATAAGAAACTGATAATGGTAGAAGGAAAAAATTAAATATTCAATAATTATGGGAAGCTGTGGGATACTTTCATGAGGTATTGGGATTTCGATAACACCTGCTAATTTATAAATGAGACACCTTGTATCTATACTATTACTTTATTAGAATTTCTAATGTACTTACTCTCATGATACATTTACATAGGTATATCAGTCTCAAACGGAATATCAAAAAAATAATCAGAACTATTATTTTTATTCATGATATATCTTCAATCGTTGGTTGATAAGTTGCCTGTTCTCATTGGTAGAAGCTTTGTTTCTTAGTTATCCTTAGATAGATTTTTTATGCTATCTAGGGTCTGCCAACTTGTTGATTTTATCGTTACATTCAAAAATAGCGAGAGTGCTAGAAGTTATTGACTTTTTTGCTATGTACAATCTGATTAAACGGTAGGAAGACAAAAAAAGCTAGATAAAACATAACACAATTTAGAAACCGCCAATAGAAAGAGATTTGTCTGACTATAGATCCATGTCTATGTTGCAGATGTATCTGAAACATCGCTGTATAGCATAGAACAAATTTCTTTAAAGTTAATTAAACAAGACTTTTCAGAACTAGAACGAAATTTTCATGTTATTGCAATTTAAAACAGCGGAGTAATACGCCATTGAATGAAAATCGGTTTTGAAAAATGAATTAGAAATTTTTTTTGTTAAACTGTTGAATCAACGTATAGGTTTGTATAACGGAGAATCAATCATAAGAAATTAAAAAGGTTAATAAAATCATAATATAGAAGGTATTTCTAGTGAAAAATCTAACTTTCTGATACGTTTTGATGTAGGTAGGTTGACAGATCTAAAAATATTTTCCGCCAATTGACCAGCACGTATAAATTGCGTTACAAAATTTCCAGATCTTTTCTGTGGATCCACTGAGTTATTATTATAGGGGGTGAAGCAGTAAAGTCCCAAATATTAGTCTTGTCTTTCTCACCAAATTGAAATCATCTTTCTGTTACTTTGAAAAGCAATTTGAATTTAGTGTTTTTTTATTTATCTGTGTTATAACTAGTTTAAGAGACTTCATAATGCTTGAATATTAATCATTTATTTCAAAAATGTATGTATACGATGTTGCTACAGCATAGACGCTTTAGACAAAACGGAATCATAGGGAATTACATTCCGCAAGTCATACTTTAGAATTGTGCTTAGAAATTGTATATGCTTCTTAGAGTAGACAACAATATATCTAATTATATTAAACGTGCAATGCTTATATATATATATATATATATATATATATTAAAATTATTTGGATTATGCCAAGCTTTCATAGCCATCAATCAGAAATGTAATTCACGAATTTCGCCTTGACGAAGAGAATAAACATTCTCGAAAGCTTGAAATAATCCAAAGAATATTTTATTTATTAAATGACTGCTTCCCCAACGAAAATCTATTTTATCAAATATTGAACGAGTCAAGAATTCAGAATCTGGTCTACCGATTTCGATAAAAATTCATATGTATGGATTCTAGAGTGTATTGAATCGATTGGTTGTATTCACATTCACAATAAAAATCGTTTTCAGCAATTAATATTCCCATTTTAGGAATTTTACAGATTATATTTCAGATATTAATATGAATCCGATAATATCATAGGAAAAAATAGTCCTATGGTTAAGCTTCCGGGTATTAATCTAGAGTTCATCGGTTCGAATCCTGTTCACCTTTTTAGTTTTTTTAACGAAACCCATTTCATAAATACAAGATTTTAATTTAATCGGAAATTTACACAGAAAATTTTTACATGTCTTATATATTGCGACCCTTAAGCTACACATTAGCTATTTCAAGGAAGGGTTAGCAGATTTTGGTAAAAATTAGCAAAAAGGGGTTTTCGGAGTCGAGAAATCGATTGACGATAATTCATATTCAATCGGTGTGACCCTCGAGGTCCACATTAGCTATTTCAAGAATGGCTCAGCAGATAAAAGTTTCAGTATGTATAGTGTTTGGGGGTTGAGAAGTCAGTTGGTGATACAGCTGAGTTCTGGTATGTTTCACATTCATATTTACTTTGAAATCTTCAAATTCTGAGCCATGTGAATGATACAAGCAATATTTACCAATCGCAATACATTTTAACTATAAATATGCACATTTTTTAACTTTTAAAGTAATTCTTATAGACCCACTCTAAATTCTGTTACCCGAGCAACGCTCGGTCGCCCAGAAATTTGAGAATTATATGCTGAATTGATTTTGGTTATACTTGGTGGAACTTTATTTCTAAACCTATATAAATACCAACAATATAATTAGTAGTTTTTTGCCTTAAACTCACTTGAATCAGACACTGTCCAAATCGCCATATTGAAACAATCTTCTTTCTCTGAAGTGATGCCGTTTTTGACAAAGGAGTTCCAATGCACATGCCATCTGCCCCACCTATTACTAACTCAATGTATGGAACCTTGAGTAATATGAAAATTTTGTGATTCCAAAGTAGACCTTTACATTGCCTTACTCACATAAAATCCACAGGTTGTATGATCCATGGGCAACTGACGATTTAACTGGTCTCCAAATAAATGTCCCTTTTCCTCTCTCTTTCTTTTCAACCATACTCTCTCTATTTTATCACCCTATGTTCTGGGAGCTAACGATATGCAAATAATTTCCGTAAATAAAACACAAGGGATGTTTCCCATTGCACATACCCACAGTCCCTGTTTGTATGTGTATGTGTTCCTATGGTGTAGCTGCTGTGATGAAAATCTAAAAGAGTGGAAAATTTGCCATTTGTAAGCAGTCGCTGCGAGGTAAAAGCGAGCGGCAGCCAAACGTCTGAAGCAGCAGCAACCACAAGCGCGTCAGGTGTGGACGATGTTGTGAATTGCAATTAAAATTCTCGGCGAATAGAAGAAACTGTCTGAGTCGAGTGGTAGAGTATTATTAGAAGAGTTACAGCAAGAGCAAATCGAGTCAGGCTGTTAGTTTTATAGTTATATGGATTCGGTAAATTACATTTTGGTTTATCAAAGAAATTTCAAAATTGGTAAAGGCCGTGATCGCGACTGATGGGTTTCCATCCGTGTGATGGAAATCCATCACTAAACTATATATAATTTAATTTTAGTAATTCACTGCCGAGAGTGTATAACCAAAGTGACAAACATTCATAGGGTTGCGGCACTATGGGCTGTAGGATAATGAAAACTCTTTTTCAATTACCAACGTTTCGATAGCGGTGGCTATCTTTTTCAAGACCGTATTAAAAAAAAGAAAGTTACAAAGAAGTACTTAATTAAAGGGATATAAGAATCATCAAAATAATAATCAAGAAAAATAGTTAAGTATATATAAAAACACGTTATACGAACTCCAACTTACATTCATTTGAGTGTTAAATATAGATAGGTACATCATTCATTCTTATGTTATCAGAACTAAATTGAATTTCTACATCTAATATTAGAATACTGAACTCAACTGTACGAGAATTAAGGTAGAACAGAAAATTATGGTCATAAATAACAAAAAACTAGAATAAAGAAACAGGAGAAGATTGTATTTTTACTTTTTATTTAAATTTTTGATCACATGGAATTCAAAGTTACTGTCTTTTATTTTGTTCCTTGATTTGTGTGTTCTTTGTTAATTTTGTCTATGGGTTGCATGTCTGACGTCTAATGTCTAAGCTGTCAATTAGGAATTAAAAATAAAAACAAACAGCAAAAATATGGCGCAATGTTATAATATTTGTAGTTTAGTTTCCTTTCGAAACCAAATAATGTAGGAAATGACCAAACAACAACAGCCATGTATGATCTAGGGTGCAACAAATTAAAGTCTGGTGAGTAATCTATGTTGGAAATATATATTGCAATTTTTTATGCATGTTCATTCTCTTCTAGTGCATTTTCTCTTCTTTGTAGTTGTGGCCTCTTATGAAAAAACAACAAATAGGAGTAAATCTGACTCAGACCATGGATGTCAGTTCTTTTGTTCATGCTGTTGCACTCCTTGTCTATTTCTACCATTTCAAGAAAGATGCGCTTATGCCAGTTCTTTTCTATGTGAAGGACTCTAGGGTTATCCAGGTCAGGTAGATGTTTGGTTGAGGTTGCATGCTCTGCCAGAGCACAGAACGTCTTTTTTATGTTTATATCACTGCGCTGGCCTATTATTCGATTTTTAAGAAGTTGGATGGTTTGTCCAATATGTTTCATTTCACAGTCTGAGCATTGAATGCTATATACACAGTGAGATATGTTGATGGTAATTACTTTATCTTTAGTTCTGGTATATAATCGACTGATAGGTTTGATGTTCTTTTGTGCTATTTTAAGTTCTCTTTTTTAAATACACTGAACATAAAAAAGACGTTCTGTACTCTGGCAGAGCATGCAACCTCAACCAAACATCTACCTGACCTGGATAACCCTAGAGTCCTTCACATAAAAAAGAACTGGCATAAGTTTGAAAAACCGTCAAAAGTAAATTCAATCAAAAGAAAACCCCCTATTTTTATCTCATATTTTCTAGAGCAATGGGCAAGCCAAGATACAAAGCTCCACAAATACGTGAACAACTCTAGCCAATCCTCCCAAAGTCATGCTGAATAGAAGAGAAGAATCTTGCCTAAACAGAATACGAAATGGCCACACGAATTTCACGCATATCCACTACATCACCAAGGATCCTCCAAACGTGTGTCCTGGCTGCAATAACCACAACAGCATTTTCCACATGCTCACGGAACGCCAAGCTCTCCAAATACAACAAACTATCACTAAACATTAAAAATAGTTTCACCTCCAATACCGGCCAAAAAGGTATTCTCCAATTTATCAAGGACAGCGAAATATATAACAAACTTTAAAGTGGACAATATCTTAGTGTGCAATTTGTGTTGATTCCAATATCATACTTTCAATGTAATCAAATTTGTAATAAGTGTGGTCCCTTATAACCTTGCTGTTCAACAGCGACCTAAAATAAGAAAAAAATAAGAATAACTTTGTTAAATTTTTCAAAATAATAATTTAAAATTTAACATTTTCTATGTAAAAGCTTTACCTAGATAACATTCAAGTTGCTTTGGAAGTGTAGCATAAATTAATCAGAAGTGTCAAAAAAGTCACAAAAATATGAATTGGAGTTACCCATGATACAAGAAACAAAGTTATGATCGATAGCCATTCTAAATTCATCTGTTTTGCACATGATATCATGCGGAGTTCGAAGTTAGAATTTAATGCGGAATTCTTATGGGATATGTTCCTTTATTCTACTGTAATTTGTAAAACTTTCCAATTATGATAGTTTAGGGTAGGAAGCAACTTTAGGGTAGGAAGCAAGAATAGGAAAATGCAATCTTTGGAAATTGTCAACATTGTTACTATTTGTATCATACCAAAGTCATTTTTGGATTAGGTAGGTATTTAGAACTTATGCGTTTTTATGCATTGTAAACAACCTTGTATCTTTTTTGGTGGTGACATTTTCTATTTACAGTATTAGATATATCATTAGTATTACCCTAACCCAAAACCTGATCTACTTCAATACACCTAATACCAACATCCCTTAAATTAAACCAAACTACGTCAAAATAATATATTATTTTTGATTTTAGTCAACATAAACTATACTAATTGCAGCCTCTACCTGGTTCGTAGAAGAGTTTCTACTAATTTTGAGCGATCTCTTTTATTGACATGACTATTTCGGCCCAATTTTCCTTAAACATTCCTCGATTTTTCCAAAGATAAATTGAGAACTGGCACGGCGTCTCTTTTGAGCAATCGTCGATATCGCGCAGTATAGCGCAAAAGTTCAAAACGCAGATTTCGTTCATAGGATGATTCGTCAAAATGCTTAGAACATACTCTGGTAGTTTTTCACATTAATGTGATCTTCCAGTTTGCAAGCCTTAAGCCACCATTTTTTGATATTTTCAACTTTGGGAAACCGAAATAGCATCAGATCGCTTGTGAAAATTTTTAATCAACTATCTGTGTTACACCCTGCCACAGAACACTAACACCGCATTTAACACTACAAACAATCACCAGAAACTTCCAAAACCGAAAAAAAACACGACGGAATTTGGTTAGGTTAAGAATGACTCCAAACCGCCAAATTTTGCTCCGCCACATGGGCAATATCACACCTTCTGTTTCTTGTATCATGGGTATTATCTATACTTAATATTTTGAAATTTTTGTTGATATTGAAAATATTGAAATCACTATATTGGGGTATTCTACCACACATCTAACAATATTCTCGAGGCAAGTACCTACCTCGCATTAGAACCAGAATTAACTGATTCATGAATTCAAAAGATTGAGGTGAATAAATTGAAATCATCTCTTCGTATAATTTAATCGGCATGAAATTTGTTTGGATTTTTAATAGATTTTCATGAATTTTTCACGCAATCGTGGCTCACTTCCAGCACAACTTTATGTAGGTCTCTTAGATAGCAAACGTTAAATTGACAATTATATAGCATGCTCATACAAAGTTACCTTCATTTACTAGATATAAGATAATAAAAATAGGGGATATCCAGTTGAACAAAAAAATATACTTTTGACGTGAGATATCAAAGAATTACAACTAAAGTCAAACTTATTTTAGAAGAAAGCAAAACTTAATTAACAAGTGCTTCCTTATATAGAATAGTGATAATTGTGTATTGGGCTGCGAACGTCATGATTATCGTGAACACTTGAAAAATGTCGAAAAAGTTAGGACCTAGCTATAGAGCACAACCCATGAAATGTTTTTAAAATTGAACGAATCATGCAAATATATAATAATAAATAGGGCTTCCTATGTGACCTGACAAACTTTGCATTTACTTTCGGTTTAACCGGAAGTGCGTCCCAAATACATGAGAATATTTCAACCGAGTACCCTCTGTTAGCATCATTGTGCCAGTAATTCTCAATTGTGCGTTGTCAAATTGCCTATCTTCTCTTCGAAGACGACCTTCAAGCAGTATTTTTTTTTTCGAAATATTCTTTGCTATCTTCAACAACAACAAGATTACTTGAATCAACTGTACTTGAAAATATTTTGATGAATTTAACGATTTTGATGCTACGGCTCTCATTTTGGAAATAGCTGCGAAAACTTTATATAAGTCTTCTAGAATAACTTATAAAAAAGGCTATAGATTTGAAGTAACTGGCTGTATATTGTTGTAAAGATTTCTGAGTCAAGGATCCTAAAGGTAATCATGATACTATAGTGTAGCTCTCTGTTGACATGTATTACTGTGGATGAAAGGACACACAATTTGAAATATGTCAAAAACGGTTGGACCTAGGTATAATACATAATTCAAGAAATGTTTTCAGAATTGAACGAAGAATCCAAAAATGTAAGAATAAATAGGGCTATTTGAAATAACAAAGTTGGTATATATTTTCGGTATAGACACATTGATGAAGATATTTCTAATAATAAAATCAGCATTTGCCTTCCAACCGCCCTATTTTTAGATTTTAACTCCTAAGACCAGATTCGAAAGATACTAGGTACACAAAGACACATTTTGGACTAATGGATTTCGTTGGTGATCCTTTAGAAAATCCATCCATGTATAGGCACCTAATCTTTGGCGATATTATTCAACAAATAATGTGGCTTCTTCAAGTTCTTATTACTCAGTATTTTATACCAGTAGAGTTAGCAAAGTTCGTTTGTACGGGGTATGTTAAAGAAAATAATTAAGGTATCATTTAGTTTCAGTTACATGTATATAGGTAGTATCAGTTAACTAAGCTACTTACTTGGTGCACACGGGATGTGTAATGAAAAATTATAAACAGGTTCTGATAAAAACCTCATTCACTCATTGCTACTCAGTTATTTGGACTCATAACAACAACTAACTACTGGCAGAGAAGATATACAGGCTGTATCATAAAGAATTGGCATATTCTATGGTCAATTTAACGTCGATTTGACAAAATGTATCTATATACCAAAACGCACACTTAAAACGTTATAGCCCTTCAATATTGCATTAAAGAGATAAGTGTTTTGGCTGTATAATGTATTTTTTAGGGTAAAAAATCATTTGCGGATAGAGTTGATCATTTCATTGAAGGCGAGGAGGTGAAATTGTCATTGCAGCCCTTTTCAACCCCCCATATTTTTAATTCCCTTTACATCTAAAAAATGTTTCTTAGAAATTTTCAAGAGAATAATTCCTTAAGAACTTTTTTGCGTTGATAACTCGCAAAAGTGAAACGCTTGTACTCGTTAACATTTCAGAATATCGGAAGTGCCATGACATTTTGACGTTTATGATTTCTCGACGTTTACAGTATTAACAGTGTCGGTTGCATTTTTGTAAGTGAAAACTGCAAGATAATCAATTTTCTAATCAGTGCACTTAATTTTGGGAGAATGTGGTGGAAATAGTGCAGCTGCAATGAGGCGTTATGCCGTTCAATTCCCAAACCGAGGACATCCTGAACGAAGAATGTTTCTTAGAATTGATCAGAGACTATGAGAGACAGGTAGTTTAAAAAAATTAATGTAGGAAATTCAGGAAGGCCCCGCAGTACACGCATTGTCGAGACTGAGGAATAAATTTTACATGAAATTGAAAAAAGATCTGCTGGGGGTACACGAAGACTAGCTGCAGAAATGAACCTCTCATACTCATCAATTTGGAGAACTCTTCACGAAGATTTAGTGAAGCCCTTATATTCTCGGCCAGTGCAAGGACTACTACCTGTAGATAATAATTTTCGTTTGCAATTCTGCAGATAGTTTTTGGATGAAGGTAACAATTTTGCTTCCGAAATCTTTTTTACCGATGTATCACAATTTACAAATGATGGTATTTTAAATCGCCCAAAATTCGCATATTTGGGCTTTGGAAAATCCCCGCGCGATTGTCGAGACACACCATCAAGTGTGCTTTTCAATTAATGTCTGGGCCGGAATTGTTGGTGAATGCGTTATTGGGCCTTTTGCTTTGCCCAACCGCTTGACAGGGGCCGCATACCATCAGTTCTTGCGATATGGTTTGCCGGACTTACTGGATGATGTGCCATTGGAAATTTGATGGAACATGTGTTACATGCATGAAAGTGCACTTCCACATTTCACTCTTGAAGTACGAAATTGGTTAGATAGAGAATTTCCTGGTCGTAGGCTTGGACGTGGTGCGGAAGCACCAAAAGCACGTCCACCTCGTTCTCCTGATCTGACTCCACTAGATTTTCGTTTTTGGTGGTACATGAAGATTTGGGTGTCTTCGGTTCCGGTTCATTCAAGAGAGAATTTACAGCAACGTATTGACGAGGCGACAAGAGATTTCTCTAAAATTTCCTTCATTTTTGATAAGATGCGAATTTCCCTAAGAAGTTGATACCAGGAAAAGGAGGATATTTTGAATAGTTCCTTTAGATATTAACTCATTTTCCATTTCAACCCTTCAGAATATTTTTTTTTTCTTAGGTTAATTGTTAGAATCATTGTTTCTGTATTCTCAGCACAGCTTTCATAATATCTTATAAACCGTGTTCCTCAATCGCCATGGTACCGATGCTCCTGGGTCTTCCAGAATTTCCTACTTCCTTGTCTTCGAACTCCCTCTTTCACGCAGCCTTCGATCAATTTTGAGAAACATGCTTCGTTAGGAATGTCTTCTATTGGGAAATTTTACATTTTAATTAATTATTATAGCTGTACTCTCTTTACGACATTCTCACAACATTACAGCATTTTCTTTAAAAATTTAAGCGTTAGTTCAAAGCTGCACGGACTAAAATTTTGTTTCATTTAATGTATGGGTTTCATTAAACTTCGTGATACTCTCCAAGTGATGAATGTTCGAGAAATCATAAACGTCAAAATCTCATGGCAACTCCGATATTCTGAAATGTTAACGAGTACACGCGTTCCATATTTGCGAGTTATCTGGAAAAGGGTTACTCCAAACAAAATTTGACAAGAGGCAAAAAAGTTTTTTAAGAAATCATTCTTTTAAAAATTTCTTAGAAACGTTTTGTAGATGTAAAGGTAATTAAAAATATGGGGGTTCAGAAAAGGTGCAATGCCATCACTAGAACGTATCAACTGTATTCGCAAACGATTTCTGACCCTAGGAAATAACAAAATTTCAAGCTATTGTTTCTTACTCTTTGGAGTATACAGCCAAAAAACTTATCTTTGTGATGGGCTGTAACTTTTTAAGGGTGCGTTTTGGTATATAGGTAAATATACTTAGTCTTCGGAAAGACATGCTTTCAGCTAGTCAATGAAATAATACTCTAATCAAAAGTTGAAAAGCATTAATGAAGAACCTCCACAAACTGAAAAATATCAGATGGCATCAAGGCGGGGACAAAATATTATCCTAAATAAAACTGCTAGTAATGTACATAATAAATAAACGTAGCATGACGCCATGACAGGAGTGGGGCGATAGGTTGACAAGATGACAAGAACATTCGAGCTCGAGTTTTAGCCTCTACAGCGTCATAAAATGGTGTGTCCTGAACACTCGGTTCAGCAAATGGGGATTTGGCTAATTTTCTGAAAAATGATATGAGTCTCAGTTGCCAACGATGGATGTACCTACATATATATGTCAATGTTGGCTGGATTCAGGGTGTGTTACATACACTCGCAGTGTATATTATTTACATCAACATGCTCGACGGTAATGCGGTTGCCATTATAATGTGAGGGTGTAACATTAGAGAAGGATGATGATAATATTAGTGAGTGGTGTAGATGGTTTATGAATATTCTGTTTATTATACAAGAGAGAGAGATCGTACTTTATGTAAATAGCTGCTTTAGAATAATAACATATTTGTTCACCATCATAAGATACTGTTCTTGTAGTATATTCCCGGAAGCTTATTATGGATATTGAAACGTAAATTTTGTATGTGAAAATCTCTGAAGATTTCAAGAAACAGTGGGTATTATTGTTGGTTCTCCATGTTTGTTTGTGAAACCTTATATTTAGAACCAAAAACAAGCAGACGTTGATATTTTCCAAGTCTAGATAATAGCATAGAGTAGTTATTTTACTTTAATTAGAAAAAACCTTTTTTCTTCATTTTCTTACGTGCTGCTTCTGACTGATTATTCTGAAAAAAACTTTAAATTGAGCTCAGGTTAAGCACAGTTGAATGTGTTGCTTAAGATTTGCTTGAAGGGATATAGGTAACTGTTTATTTTTCAGGGAGAACTTAGCGGGCTACAATTCGTCAATGGAAGGAAACCTGAGCTCACAAAGATTGCTGAAAACGAAAATTCCGTCAATATGCTATTGAAATAACTTCGGTATTGGACAAACAAGACATAAACTAACATCCACTTAAGATCCTGGTGAATTTTGTCAGACTGGAACTGTTTGATTTCCAACGCGCAGGCAGAGCAGAATATGCTCATTGGTGAACTATGTGCTGGAGCTTTGTTGTTGACTAAGACTCACCTTGATCTTTTGTTTAGTAAACTTCTGACTCAACAAAATACATTATTTTAACATAAGGACTTCAAATATTCTTCAGATGTAGGTAATTAACTCTGCCAGAGTTTCTCACAATATTTCTCTCTCCTTTTCTGTATCGAGTAATATAGAGTTTCGTAAAACATTGGTGTTATTTATTCTAGAATCTGTAATTGATGAGACTCGTACTTTCATACTCCCTCAACTTGAATATTAAAAGGACTTCAATATCATTCATAACAAAGAAGTAGATGGAGACGAGTCGTAGATGCAGCTAAGACCCACGAATGGTTGTGACGCTAGGAGAAGAAGAAGAACAACAAAGCAGTTCATGAATTCTTGAAATGTTGAGGTAAAGATACTTTTGGGAGCATAACCTAATAAAGATTGCACAATAAAATACAAATTGACTGCATATAACCGTGTTGTGTGGGAGGGGATTAGCAGAAATCTAGGTCCATTTGCCACAAACGATTTAGTATTATGTAACTTATTAACTGGTTGACATTCTTTTGTAAAGCTACATATTAGATCAAAAATATTGAAAAAGATATGATCTATTGGCTGTTGATCATAAAAACGTACTGTAGAGGTGATAATGTAAAGTCTAGCAAGGAGTTCAAGAAATCTACCTTGGTTAAATTTTACTCGGATAATTGTAGAACTTGATAGTTTGGATAAACTATATTGGTCGATGGTATGTCTACGGATAATAGGTAAAGGGAGTAGTATTGGTTATTAGAGTTTTGTGAAATTAGTTTCAGTTCCAGGCTCCATTTTCTTTAAGTTTTTATGATGTAATTGTACAACTAACGTGAAAATTTTCCATGTTTCAATAGATTCCGCAGCAAGTTGGTATACTATCTCATTTCCTCTCAGCATGTTTTATTAAGAATCATATTTCTAATTCCATATATTAAGTTACATATTTTTTGTTGGAATCCGTTACAATTAAGGCCTGGCTTATATTATTTCCTTCTAAGCAACTCAAAGATTTCACAATGGCCAACTCTTCGGCAGAGCTATGTAACCCTGTTTTGTATATAAGGTATATTCTTATAATATTTATGTAATTGGAAAGACTGCTGAGATAATGCCTCATGATCAAATTTTATATTCTTTCAGAAACACCTTAACAATAATAACAACTATTTTTATTGAAATCTATAATTTTCTACGCTCATCTCATATAACGCCTGCATGTTGATAAGTAAAAGTACTTATATGAACTTATATGCTATAAGTTTGAAATAAAATAATTAATTTGTCAATGAAAACGGATTATTGAAAACCAATCACAATTCGTTTGTTAAATTCTGTAAGTCTGAGAACGATATAAAATATTTTTGTATCGAGCATGGAGAAAGGACAGAGCTGTTGACTTGTAGTGTAGAGGTTTAGCGTTCGAGTCTCGCAATGTGCATTTTTATCTCGTGACAAAATCACTTTCAATCCTTTTCTTATATTCTTGACTCACGAAGAAAAAAGCACTTCTGGAACTCTCTTTCCTATAGGTCAATAAAATAATTGAGACAGTCAGCTTATTGTAGAAAGGAAGAGATAATCAACTTTGTTGAATATTCACGACGTTACTGTTAGTATTAATTTGTCTGCTCCTTTGTGATATACAGTGACTCAAAGCTTAAATTAATAATTTATTTATAACAAAATGGAAGATATCATGTCGCTGGTATTTTTTGATATTTCAAGAGCGTTTATTAGATTAAATTATGGATTTCTGCTCAAAAAATGAAAAGTTATATTTTAGAAAGTTTTATTATGTTTACTTAAGTCCTATCTGGATGAAAATGAATTAGGTATACTTAAGTAAGGATGATGATAGAGGGGTTCTTCAGAGCTCACGGCTGGGATAATCTTTCTAAATGAAGTTTCTAGCTATATAACGAAATGGCATACAATTATGTTTGCCGACGATCCTTCAGTAATGGAGTTTGAAATAATTATTTCAAAACAATTATGAAAGTATTAATAAATTCTGTAGATGATGTGCAAAGAACTATGTTATCTTGAATACTGAAAAAACTACTCATATAAATTTTAGAAGCTTGGCTGTTACAAAGTTCCTAGGACTTTAACGATATGAGCAACTGTCATAGATCTGTCATCATTTTTATGTTAGTCGGATGTCAGATACTGCTTTTTACGTGATATCTTAATTGAGGGACTTAGAGGATGAATCTATCTCAATAATTATTTATCATTCGGTAGTTTTCTCCCATTTAAGTTTTATGGGGAGATATTACAAATAGCCAAAAGAGGCAGCTGCAGTCCAGTTTTTACACAGAAAAAAGTTTTATCTCTGCCTTTTTATACACTAAGGTACATAATTCTTCTACTTGTAAGATATATAAAAAAAGTTATTTCCGAAGAATGCATATTTCCATTTCTATAACACTGGAAATGCTGTTGAATTGATTTTAAACAAATATTACAATGAAAAAACGAAAGATCTTACTTTTAAATGGGCAAAGATTGCGTAACAAACTACCATTACAGATAAGGCCATTAGGACTTAACAAATACAAAATAAACATACATAATCTATTGGATCGCAAGTTACTACAAGTTTCTGTAGGGGATCATTTTTGTCATACACATTTGAGTGATTTTTGAGACTTTGCGTCCTATAATGACTGCTATCATATTATTCATGTTTCTGTTATATTTACAATTTATTTCTGTATTTTTCTCTTCGACTTGAAGTGTAGGTACATCCAGCTATTTTGGCTTACGTATAAATAAATACTATCTATGTATTAGGTTTGGCTATTATCTATGTACGTCTCCATATACTTAATTTCTTGCTTTTTATCTTTTTCAATATAAAACATAATTAAATATCGAATGGTATCAATTCTAAGATGCAATGACATGAAACATTAGATTTTCTGTCGAAATAAGATAAAAGGGAAAATAGGATAGTTGGCAACACCAGAGATGATTGTACTGTAAAAGTCTCTGTTATCTGGAAATGTCATATATATTACTCCCTCTCTCATTATATCCCACCACTGTCATATGCTCTATACCTTTTGCATCACGAAAATTCATAGAACGTGTCGTAGCAGCCTTGAAAAATCACTCTCGTGCGACCAGATAAGTTTCATTTCAATGATCTGATGAAACTATATTTAAAGAAATTATTGCCCGCTAAGATTTATTTTTCTTAAATTTCTAAATAGCTGCTTAAATGTTTAACTATTGTACATTAAATATGCATTCAATAACAATCTAAATAAATTTCGGGATAATAAAATAAATAAAAAATAATAATTCCAGCTTACCATATTAACCAGAACTTATTAGTTATTCAAGCATAGCAAAAGATAAATGTGCCCTTAACCCATAATTAAACGAGTCAAAGTTTTTAAACGGTTCCAACTTAAATATTAGAAAACTTTTAATCCCGTATCCAGTTTATGTACACAAAGACTAAATAAATCCAAGAGTGACGAATCGTATTCAAAACTCCAGTGAATAAATTATAACTGGTAACTGCTATCGAAACCGACATTATCCTCGGAAAATTCAAGCTTTTCCCCTACATTTTACCTTCCATTGTCAGCATCGGCTTCGTCGGTTATGGAGATATTAGCGCGGGCGATTATTCCATCAATTTTCTTTTCAAAGTTGCATTGATTTGCATGATTAGTTCCAATATTTGATCAATATCCGCACGGGTATCTATTATATTCACTCAAATCGAGAATGATGTCTCTCAAGCATTGTTCTGGTCGCTCGATGTATATATTATTCTAGATTTAACTCAATGTTGTAATTTTTGGATTTAAGGGAATATAGTTGCACTGACGCTCTTGAATGTAGCAAGAGCGATTCATTGGACACCGTCAACATTAACGGGGGATAGCTCAAAGTGCTAGTGTCAATATAACTTCAAGAAGTGGCAGCCACTATTTTCCGGTTACGATGGCGTGGCGTCTTTCTTCGAAAATTGTTTTGAACCTAAGGCACTTCTGGAATATAACCAGTTAGTCTATGCCCGTCGCATTGATATATATCTATATATGAAACCCTAATAATGAAATAATTGCAAGCAACTTTTTTCTTTCTTAGAATGGGTTTTTCAGTAAAGAAAAGTACAGTTAGTAGAAAGCACTATAATGAAGTCTTAAAGACGAGCATGCAGTGAGTTTCGAACTTTCGAGTAATTTAAAACAATATAATAGTCACGAAAAAATTCACTATTTCTGAAGCATTTCTCCTATATTCACTTTGGAGACTCCATTCTTAGATTATTTAGTTTTAATTTTTAATTTTTAATTTAATTATTTATTGTCTAACAGGATATCCCAAAATGAAGACAACTTCATAAATGTACGCAAAACTCAATTATAGAGGCTCATCTTACATTATTCTAAAACTGCAGAGCTAATAATATTACAAAAGGTTTGACTAATAGTGTAAATTGACTGTCACATTGCTTAAAACATAATAAATTAAAATAAACAGTTAATGAGCACATGATAATTATGGTTAAAAATGAGAGGTACCATAAGAATTAATTTCTAGTTAAAATACTTAAAATATTTGAGCACGAAGATAAAGCTTAAATATAAGACGCACTTATTCTAGTATCATTGAAGTATTTATCTCCTACGCTACTATAGTAGGTACTGTATAGGAAAAGTGTTGCAATCGTGTGAAATTTTCGGTATCGAGATTTTTACTAATGTTGACGTTTTAGAGTTTTTTAAGTCTAATAAACATATTTTCAGCCACTGGTCTATCTGTCTGCCTGTCCGTCTGTCTGTCTGTGACAGCATTATCTCGGAAACAGATCGCTGTTTTTGCTTTCTTTTTTATTTTATTTGGTACCAATACCAGTCGCCGGTGGCACTGAATGAGAATCCTGTATATACTGAGTGCTGCGCTATAGCCAAAAAACATGATTTGCTCAAGACTATAGCGCGAAAACGGCTCTAAAGATTTTGATTAAACATGCCTAAAGTATTCTTCTGAGAGCCATTTACCACCCACCTTTAGCGCCATCTCTGACAAAAAGCACAAAAAAGTTAGTCTTGAATTAAATTCCTTATTTTCCACATGTTTCTTGAGATTCTGGCTAAATGTTTCATCTTGCGAAAAAATGTTACATGACCATTGTTGTTTGTCTTGACATGCTGAAAAAAATGAGTGGTAGCACGATTTGACCAGAGGATTTTTATTTTACTACCGCTATTATCGTCGCTATGTAAGGAGAGTATTGTAATAGTGTAAAATTTTTCATTCATTGGAATTTGCCTGCGAGCGGTAGGAAGGTCGTGTGAGTGGGCACACGAGATTTTTTTATCTTAAATAAATTAGTTGTGTGATTTAATAGATCTACGTCATTATTACTGTTTATTGAGTTGAACCCAGAACAGGCTCGATAAATGGGCTCATTTCAAGCATGATTGGTAAAATAGTTGAAAGAGGTTACGGAGAATTTTATACTATTTAAAAATCAAAAATCCAAAAAAGACGGCATTATAAGATAGGGAAAACTGGTAGTAATAAGAAATGGTGTTATATTTGGAATAGGAATATACATCTACACGATGCTAAATTCTTAATTATTATTATAGTTTTCTTAATAAATTTCATAAATTATTTTATGATAATATTAAAACAAATAGATTTAAGAACAACGAATCAATTAGAAATTGTTCGCGTCGCACACAATATTTTAATACATTATGTTACTTATACAAACTATCCCCACATAACACGTTGCCGCGAGTTCTGTTAGGCTTCTTCAATTAAACACGCCTTCATTTTCACATAGGTATTAATCTAAAAATCATTCAAGCTATGTCAATCATTCAAAAACATCAATGCAACATATTCACTGTTCTGTGATATTTCATTCAGACGATGGAAATGATTCAATAGAAAAACAGCTCGTGTTGTCATATTGAGGAAAATTGACCTGAAACAAACAACGTGTAACCAATAATCGTTAACATAAATTTTTCAATACATCCAAATTGAATTTGATTATTTAACAAATCTGGAGGGTATTCCTATTACAAGCTCATCCTATCACCTCATCCCAATTATGATAAATTCATCCTGGATATAATATGTTCATATTTATTATGATATAGTAATAATCATACATGCGTGCAATTTCAAATATTCATTTTGTAATAATGGTATTTGGTTTACTGCTCCGTAATTTATTATGTTATTCCACTACTGTTGATTGTTTAACATCTCGTTATAGTTATAACTACAATGATATAGAAAATGTCCAATCTATATTCACAAAATATTTGTTCTATATATTCTGTATTGCATTGGATTTTCAACAACTACCAGTAACATCTAGACATTAGGAGCGTATCTACTAGAAACAGGCAATCTATACGAATAAATAGATACTCTTCAGGCTAGTAACACGCCACATAAGAAATTGCGTCCTTCTATACTACCACGGTTGTATGGAGTTGACATGAAACTTAGTTGGTAGGAGATATAGACCTCGCTAATTATTCTAACAAGCTGCGATTCCACAGCTCCGCTAAACGTTAACAAAACTTGTGCCACCCACAATCCAAGTACAACCAGCGCTTGCTAAAAAGGCATTAAAACCATTCATCCTTGTTTATGTTTAAACAATAATCTTCATTATAGCCAACACACTCATTTTCTAAATAACTGAAATGTTTATCGGCACGGCATTTAACGTGATATCACCAGCTTTCTCTTTCTTTCTCTTCAAAAGGTATTTCTTCTTTTAAATCTTTACAGCCAAAGTAGGTCCAGTTGTTTTATTGGACTGTGTCTGTTTTTTACTTTAAAAATTGATGCAGTCGTATTTCCTGATTTTTATATACGAACTCTTATTATGTGCATAGATACGATTTAAACGGGACTAAGTTAATCCAGAGATTTGCCAGGATTAATATATATTTGTTGATTTGGTAGGAGCAGTTTTTATGGTTTTAAATACCAGAGGTACTTGATTGCGGAGATTCAGATCTTGCTTGAACTCTTTTATTCGGCAATGGATTTTCTTCAGAGCAAACGAGATTTTATGATAGAATACATAATCTGGTTTGGCTAAGGTATTATAAGATTATATTCTGGTTGACTTAAGCGCATAAGTTGTATTTTGAGCAGTGGCTGAGCAAAACCTTTTTGAGTTATTTTTCAGTAGGTAATAACGTTGGTCCAATTTTTTGTATAAAATATTTATTTTAAACTTTTGAGTGTAATATTAGTCACGAAAATCGTTGAACGTCGCTAATACCACTAATATCCTGTAACCCACGTATATTCTTTGCTTGTCCTTGTTATTACTATATGTAGAGATCTCAGAACATCGCTGCGGAAATACGCTTGAATATTTTAGTTGTTACCATTTTAACACCGATTTTACTCGAAAACCGTAACTCTAAGAAAAAAATGTTCATTATAAATGTTGTTACAAATTGTCTTTCATGTAGTGTCCACAAATTTTCCATTTTTTAAAGAAATCGTCCTCTCCACATACCAAAAAACCAAAAACCATAACTCTTTTGAAAAAAATGTTCAATTTAATCGTTTCCGGATATTGTCCTATCTTTAATTATACCAACTCAGATTTTCAATTTTCGAGAAAATTTGCCCTCAACACCCCCTTCGGGTCGGTTTTCGGAGGGAAGGGGATTTCGAAATTGCGTTTTTATTAATATGGGACCATTTCTCAAGCCTCCTCTTTCAAATGAATCAAAAATCATCAAAATCAGAGTACGATTACTATATAAAACTCGCGAACGAACAAAAAAAAGCAGACACTCGAATTGTATACCTCTTCCGTTCGGGGTTCGTCGGTCAAAAAAAAAACAATTCTCAAAGCAGAGTAGATTAATTGAGGAAAACAAATCTCAAAATCATCTCCACAATTGTCTTGTCTCTCGATTTAAGAAATAGTTCCTTCTATTTTTGGAATTATTCAAATGCTTTTTTCCTAAAATTTTCCCCTCATATGAGGGTAGTTAATTATTTTCATATTTCTTTTTACAAAGTTTCATTTATTTGAGTTTAATTAGAATAAATGCTCTTGCGGATTTTGGCGATGTTTATATTTTTCCCCTTAACATATTATTTGTGTCCTGTCAGAAGATGAGTCTATATAGACTTGAAACATGTCTCAACCCATAAGATTTTTAAAAATAAATTATCGGGATGGCTTTGTGAATTATTTTCCTCAAAAAGATGATTCTTAAAGATGCAGTCCTTTAATAAATAAAACTCTTTGAGCATTGTTCTTACAATACTGATTAAGATCAGAGGCTGTCAAAACATCACGAGTTAGCAGTTTCATAAGCAATCAATTAAACCATACAATCACAATTATTTAATTCCTTAGAAAACTATATATACCAAAAAACAACTTCTTGAAAGACCACCCATAATTGTTTCCACTAATTCTGATAAGGGCAATGGCTCCGTTATTATGAACGTGGAAAATTGTAAGCGTCTTCGTAAAGGGATTTTGGATAATATCTACTAATGTTTATTCTGAGTTGCCATGGGCTCTGTCATTGGGTAAACAAAGAATGGCAAATGATTTTTCTAAGTATTTGTTTTGCACGGGCCAGACTGATTTGATTAAAAATAAGAAGTTAACTTGTTATATCAGGATTTCACATTGTTTTTACGCCAAACCCAAATCTCATAATCTGGCATTATCTGTAAGACTGATTGTGTGCCATCTTTTGATGCACAAACTATACTTCTTGATACTTTTCTGATATTCTAACGGCAGCATATGACTATAACAATAATTATTACATCAACAATTCTTTTGAAGCTTCAAAGTTGTTTATTAAAAAGCAGTTTCCACCTGCTTACATGATTGTTAGTTAGGTTGCATATTATGTTTATTTTGATCTTGAAAAATAACTTTTTTTATTTTCTTTATAAGGCCCGAAGAAGGGGAAATCAGCCCCGAAACGTCGCTGCAATAAAGATATTTAAAAACCTGTCCAAATCGACAATTAGTCAATCACCCTAAAATAAACTACGTAGGAAAAAAGAGAACCTGCTACTAAGATGGTATTGATGATATATTTTTTACATTCAACAGCTACGATCCACACAATCAGTTTACGCTAAAAACCGAAGAAGTATATCAAAGAGTACCTTTTTTGGATACCCGACTATCTGACTCTCCTGTTAACTCTCTATTAGTCGACTGGTACAGGAAGACATGCAGCTCAGAGAGGACTTACTCCCAAAAGTCTATTCGATTCTCTACTCTGTTCTCTATTCGACATAGAACTCGATCCATCAAAATAACAAAATCTTCACTCGATCAAACAAGTGTCATGTCATATACCTCAGGAGCAATTATTACAGTGATCGAATATTTTTATCAAAAATCAAAACATTGAAATTTCAAAGCCTTTATTATTTTTTTATAGTTTATTTTTAGTCGCTATATAACATCAAGGTTGTTAGCTACTACAATTTAACAAAATAAAAAATAAGTTACCATATTATACTTATACAATGTTTGTACTATATGAGGTCATATATATTAATATTCCTAAGGAATTGGATAGTCTTCCTGCATTCTTCTTCATTTCTGGTGACTTAAGTCATTGAGTTAGGTAGGTATATTCATGGTGGTTTTGATATACTGGAGTGCCTGGCATTCAATCAAGATGTGAAGAACAGAGAAGTTCTCGTCACAATGGGGGCATTTATTTGGCGGTTCTTTGGTGAAGAGATGTACGTGGGACGCGTTTGAGTTGCCTGTTGTTATTCGTGTAATAACACACTGGTCTCTTCTGTTAGATGAGATCATAGATCTGGGTTCAAAAATGTTTCTCCTTACATTATGAAGTTTTGTAGCTTTCATTTTCCACTTTTGGTTCCAGTATTCAGAAATTCTTTTTAAAATGTATTTTCGAATCTCTGGCTGTGGAACATGAATCTCTGTTTGTATATTGGGGTTTTTTGTGATCGATTTAGCTATAAGATCTGCTTACTCATTACCAGATATACCTTGGTGTGATGGAGACCATAGCATTTTTATTTATTTTTTTATTCCTGTTTGAGAATGGAAGCGAGATGTTGTATCTTCTGTGCTATTGGGTAGTCAGTATATTTGTTTTTGAGTGCTTGCAAGCCTGAATGTGAATCCGAGCAGACAGTCCATTTCCAGCCATCTGTTTAAGTATGTACTGTAATGACTAGAGGATAGCATATAATTCACAACTAAAGATGGACATCATTTGAGGATGGCTTCCTGTATTTATCACCTCACGGTCGGTTGTTACTGCATATCCTGATTTGTTTTCGTTCACTGAACCATATGTATATAAAAATATAGAATTATTATATTCATGTTTCTTTTAAGAGAATAATCTTCTGTGTGTTGAACACGGTGATACAGGTTTTAAGTGATGGACTATTTCTAAATTAATGTCTTTTCATCTTGGGTCCATGGGGGTAGCGGGTGAGGTAGCCTTTGATAAATGGTTGGTAGGTTTATTTCCAGTATCTCTATAAAATTCTTGGTCCTCAAATCTAGTGGCTTAGGTTGTCTAGGGTGCTCGTTATATGAAGTTCGTAGAGTAGAGTTGGATATACATCTGTACATCGGGTTCTGAGGATTAGACTTCACCTTAGATATATAGATTGTGGCTAGTTCTTTTCTCCTAATTTCCAGGGGTTTTTCCTGGGCTTCCGCAAGTAGACTAGTTACTGGAGTTGTTTTGAAGGCTCCAAGACAGTCTTATTGCCGAATTCTGTATGGAGTCAAGTTTTCTAAGTAAGCTTTGATTTACCGTATCATAGAATATCGCTCCATAATCTAATTTAGCTCTGATTATGCACCTGTAAATCCTGATTAGGTTTTCTTAGTCAGCTCCCCAGTTAGTTGATGAGAGAACTTTGATTATGTTCAATTTTTTCTTGCGTTCTGCTGTCAGATCATTTATATGGTCTTTCCATGACAGTCTGGAGACGAATAGTACCCTAATATATTCATGTTTTGGACTCTTCTTACTTGAATGTTGTCAATGGTTAACTGAGTGTCATCAATATTTTTTTGGCTTTAGAGAATATAATATATTTGGATTTGCTAGTGGAGATTTTGAAGCCACTTGAGCTTGTAAACTTATAGATTTCATGTAGTGCTTCTTGCATTAGTTTTGTTGTTGTTTAAATTTTTTGCCTTTACATATGAGGGATATATCGTCAGCGAAAAGAAGAGCCTTGAAAGGTGCTCCCACTGCAGAGAGTAGTCAGTTGATTGTGCAAATGAGAAGTATCACACTGATCACAGATCCCTGTGGAAGTCCATTTTCCAAAGCCATGGCTTCTGGTCATGTAATCTTACTCTGAGCGTCCTTTTTTCCAAGAAGTTGTTTATATACGCGATGATATTGCCCATCCATCCCATCGCCATGCACGCATCCACTACAGTCTGTTTGGGTACCAGCTCATAGGTTTTTTCGAGATCTAATGCTACTAGTATCATGTGGTGATCGTTTGCAAAATCTTCGCAAACTTCTTCATTTATTACGCCAATGTGGTCATAAGTTGATCGAAAATTCCTGAATCCACTCTGGTAAGGGGATATAAGTTGGTGAGTTTCTATTTCCCATCGCATCCGACGCTTTATGATTTTTTCCAGGATTTTGCTAAGATACCAGGTGAATGCGATTGGTCGGTAGTTTGCGGTCCTCTTATGGTTTTTACCAGGTTTGGGAATAGGCATGACTACTGATTCTCGCCACTGATCAGGAAAGGTTTGACTGAGCCATATGTAGTTGTACATTTTGAGGAGGTGCTGAATACCCATTTCTGGTAGGTTTTTGATGAGGCAATTTGGAATATCATCGGGTCTGCAATTTCGGAGTGCATACTTCAGTTCATCTAATGTTATAGGATTGATTATTGAGGCTTCTCCGAGTTCTGAAGGAGACAGTGATGTTCTGTTGAACTGGGTGCTGGAGTGATCTTACAACTATGGTATTTGCTGGATGAGTTATTGGTGAATGGTTTTGCCAAAATTTTGCATTATTTTATTGTTGTATCTGTTATATTTCCATTATCATCTGTTATGATAGGGGGATAGTATCCGTTTTTCTTTTAGACATTTGCCTAATTTTACTCCAGATTATAGATGTTGGTGTCGAACTGTTTATCGAGGATATGAAGTCTCTTCAGCTTTGTTTCTCCTTTTCTTTGATGATTCTTCTCGCTTCTGCTCTAGCAATTCTAAACTCTATTTTATCTTCCAAGGTTCTCGTTCTGATGTACTGCCTACATTTATTTTTATTGTTCCTGATTTTCTCTCTACATGATGAGTCCAGCCATGGGATTTTGTTTACATGCTTTTTACCAGTTGATCTCGGGATGGTAGTGCTTGCTGCGAGTGAATCAAGTTGGTATATTGCGCTAGCATCTCATTGGTTTGGTTGCTTATGTCATGGTGTTGTATAATGTTTGGGAAAGCTGGTAGATTGTGTATTCCATTACTAACAAGCTCTTTATAGTGCCCCCAGTCATCTCTATCCAAGATCCATTTGGAATGCCCGATGTCTTCCATTTTCTCTTATTTTAAGTATTTCGTGAGTATCGAGTAGTGGTCGCTATCGTATAGGTTGTCCAAGGCATTCCACTCAAAGTCAAGAGCTATATTCGCTGAGATTATTGTAAGGTCTATCGCGCTATTTGATCCATAGTTAACACTGAAATAGGTTGGCATACCGTTGTTCAAAACCACTAAGTTGTCATGCTGATCCAACCATTCTTCAATAATTTTTCCTCGCGAGTCTGTTGATGCAGATCCCCATATTGCGTTATGTGCATCAAAGTCTCCCACGATAATGAAGGGTTCAGGTAATTATTGAGTTCAATTAAATCTAGATTTTTACTACGTGCTAAATAAATATTACAGACAGTGATTTTTGTTGGATAGCTTACTTGAATGGCGGTGGCTTCGATATCGGTATTCAACTGGATTTCTTTACAGAACAGGTCATTCTGGGTGTAAGTTACTACACCTCCGCTTGCATTGAGTATAGTCTTTCAGTTGGGCATTATCAATAACATCAATCACAATGGCTTGTTCTTTTTTTGGAAAACATTCGGTTTGATGGGCTCTGGAGTATCCTTGAAAACTTGGAACTGGTGGGTCAGCCATAATTGGTTTTCTAGATCTCTATGATGATATCTCTTAGTTTGCTATTAAATATTACTATTTATTTTGTTGTTATTTTGTCACGAAAATATCTGTTCATATGCCACACAATTCTCTCGCTGCACGTTTAAAACACATGCGTTCGATTCGAATGTTTGGTGGAGACTCCACCTTTATTGTTATGAGTACGTATTCTACAAAAAAGTTTTTTATTAATCCTATGTTTTTGAGTAAACATGAGTAAGTACCAACAATTTTTATTTAGTATTTTTTGAAATTGATGAATATACTTTTAAGTTTGTGAATAATGCATGTGTGTCTCTAACACTTCTCCTCCTGAGCACTTACAGAGATGGAAATGTTGGTGAAATGCCAAGAAGCCTGCAATTGATAAAGGGTTCTAGCAGGCAGATTAAATTAAAATGGGCTGAAAAAACTATTCCATTGAATTCTTTTGAATACGCAACCAAAGTGGACAAATTATGGGCTGAGGTAAAAGCACCAGAAGAATATCTTGGTATACTAATTTAACCTATCCAAATTATTACTTTTGATATATAGCCCTGATTGTTTAAATATATAATATTTTATATACACCTTTATTGCTTTCAGTTTTGGACACAACAAATATACATTATAATCATCGTCTGCAAATGGTGAGGATGAACAGAGCATTGATAGTTTAATATAAGCTGTCCTATCTGTAAAAAGAATTGCACAAGCTATGAGCCACAACCATAATATAAATTCAAAAACAAGATGTTGATATGTGTTTACTCATTAAATAAAGTTTATGTAATTTTTATACGCATTTTCACATACTACAAAAATAGACTGTTTTTATCATAGGTAACTATATATTTTTTTAAAAATTTTGATTCCAAAAGTTGCGATATTTCGGTGCAAATGCATCTTCTTTTAAGTCTGTGATAGCTGCCAGAACAATATAAAGATAATGTCATGAAAATCTAAGAAGGAAACTCTATTGAAATTATATTATATTTAAGATAATTTATTGTAGCGTACTTTCAGTTGATGGTCTAGAAACTAGTTAACTTTCTTAATTTTAAACACATACAACAAAATATGAGTACATCATAGTATAAAGAATGAAATTACTGTATCACCCTGCCTTCAATAAAAATATCAATTTGGCTGGTTGGTTTTTTCATATGTAGTGCCAAATCTTCCACCAATATATCAATGTTTGTTTATAGACAAATAATAATTTCTCTGAAATTCCCCAAAATCCATCTCCACATCCGGTGGCATAATATCAACCAACTTAACATCTCTGTTACACTTCCTCTTCCCACTCGGCAGAGTTCACATCAGGTTGGAAGGAAATTGAAACAATTTTCTTACGGGCAGACTCGAGTGCTGGGCTCCCGCGTTGGATAGGGAAGTCGTTTGCCAAATCAAGTGTAGTTCTGGGGCTGCTTTTGTGAAAAAATTGATTCCTAAAAAGTCTTGAAGGTTAAAAGCACGTGGTAGCGTGGTCTGGCGGAAACAGGAGGAACACCTCGCGGATAACCACAAGGGCGTGACAGTGACGGTTATATTCAGATCAAAGCTAAGTACTGGTCCTTTCTTGACACGTGCAATGCATAAAATTCTAGTATTGCAAAAATTAATCATAGGTGAAGAGAACATTTTGTGGTTGGAAGTATGGCTTAGACAATCCCCAGTCACACGGACGAAGCTTTGGTTATGTAACGTAGTCGAAGGAATGTTGGCCAAATGCGCCGAAAAGGAAGCAAGGGCAAAATAACCAGAGAGAGAGAGAGAGAGAGAGAGTGAGAGAGAGTATATCTCTCTTATGAATAATAACCATTCAATCTTCGGATATCGCTTCTTTCACTTTTGAACATTGTACATACGATTGGCTTTTTGATGAACATTGGAAAACATCGAAAGACGAGCAACGGTTATTATTAGTAAATAAAGATAAGTCTAACCAGAGACAACCATCTCTATACGTTTAACCTCTAGAACGTAACTATGTCAGGAAATTTTGTATTTGTATTTTGTTATCATTTAATTTGGAGGTTAGTCCTAACTTTCATAGATCCGCTTCTCGATCCTACTTGGTTCCTACTCCCTCCACATTCGTGTTCGATACCGATTGTCATTGTTTTGAGATCGAATTTGATTGATTCAGTACTCGATGCAGTCGGGAGTAAGTCTCCTGGTCGCTATTTATATTTTTTGTCATATCATAGATAAAGCAGCAAAATCGACCTTCAAAACAAATATGCAACCGCGTTATTAACATTTCAGATCCATTTCTTCATAACAGAAATATACATATTCTAGTTGATTTATTTATTGGGAAGGACAATCCAGGATAATAAGTTAATCTAATATTATTTAACCCACCATTTAATTTCCAAATCCAGTTGTATAATAGTTTACAGAACACTATATTAAGTGTGTGAGATGTGGAAGTCCAACTGGTTAATATCAACGCCGGAAACAACAACACACCTGGCCTATTGAATAATGATGCTCATAATAATCATAGATATGTTAGTTTGCCTGTTAACGATCGCAATAGATACATTTCTATATGAAATTAACCTAAAATTGACATGTTTTATAGAACAATTGTTTTTTCGAAAGAATATTATATATGCACTCATATAGTAAAATACCAACTACTATCCGAACTTATCCCTAGTCGTTGGATAGAGTCATGAATCAGGTAAGTATTACAGTTTTCATAGCATTGTGGGAGATTCTAATATAAGGTAAAATAAACACTATCCATCAGTATAATCAAATGTGTTGAATGGTAAACTGATGAATTATTAATTTGATTATATTATTGTCGTTACTGATGATAAGATAGGTATTTGTTTTGTCATTTTGTAGTACCACATATGAAAACAAATGGAATTATTCTTAGAAATTAATAAAATTCGTACTACCTAATTCGTTTTAATTGTAATTTGTCCCCGATATAAATAGATATAGAATTCAGAGCTGTTTTCATTAATATACAGTTTAAGCTTTTCAAGTGGTAGGTGTATTGATTATCTATGTTAGTAATTACATAGTCAACATAACTATATTTCAATGAAAACCAATCTATGTTGGTATTCGATCCTTAAACAGGAGTTACAATCTCACAACCGAATTGTATACCTTCTCCTTTTTTTAAGTCGGTCAAAAATACGCTTAAGGGTGCATACCCAGTCAATGAACAATTTTTGTCAAAATAATTGCAGCTTTATGAACTCTAAATTTAAATTTTATCAGATTTCAATGGTAAATATTTGTTGAACATCAAATGTTACTGAAGAATGACATTGTGGATACTGTTGCCGTGATAGGTAAAGCAAAATAAAACTATTAATTGGACTGTGTATTCCAAGTAATACGGTGAAACTGGACTAAGAATGCTTGTGAAAAATAATAACATAATGCTGATCTTATTTTATAGAATATTACATCTCAAAAAAGAGATTAAAATTTCGTAGAATATATTGCACCAAAAATGTTGACAAATTTAAATAGAAATGAGATCAAATTTCATGTTATAAGAGATTATCTAGGCGAATTACAAGAACTTCTAACCAGAGTTTGAGGTCGTAATTGAATAGAGAAAGCTGAAAATAGAATTAAAGAAAACTGGGTCATAGTAAATTGCTGGAGGGGTAAAGCAAACTCTCTATTAGACCAAGCAAATACATATACAGAAGCCCTCAATAAATATTACCTCACACGTCTCATCCAATGGATTATTTAAATCATGTTAATAAGCCCTACAATTTTCATGTTAGTTATTTATACAAATTTAATAAAGCTGGTTATAATATTTATTACTGAAAATTAATTTTCTTCAAATATAACGTCATACAAAATAAAGTCATCATTAATGTTTATTATTATTAAACCTACACTGCACAATTTTCTATTTTATTCTGAAAAAAATCTTATTAGATGTATATTTTGTCCCTGAATATGGGAAAAATAATAAAAAAATCCCTCAATAGTTTTTTTATTTATAATATTATTGAAAGAATACAGATGTTTCAAATCTACTACATAATGCTTGAGTAGGTATTTCAAATTAATGATACTAGTTAATATGGAAACTTACAAAGCAACAATTACTTTTGTTGACGCATAAGTGCAAACCACATTTGACACAATTTATGAAGAAAAACGACTTGCATCCTGGCATTTTGCGTTTCTGCGTTCTTTCATCGTAGGTTGGCAAATGGTTACACGAATCTTGGCGTACATACGAAGTCGTGGCAGACTGGCTCTTTTTAGCAAGAATATTCTTATTTACGTCACTTGGTCATCCCCTTTTATTTGTAACGGCTGCTTATTGGTTGCAAAGACAATAAGCAAGCTCGGCACGGAATTTAGCCAAAGACAGATATTTTTCGCCGCGCGCCTTAGAAACTTTTCTATATACCAACCACGAATTTATTATGGTCACATCAAACAAACGTAAGTACCATTTCTTTGTACGCATTTGTATCTTGTAACGTCCAATAAGTCCGCCCAATAAATCTACGCCTCCCTTATGCCTGTTGTACTTTTTAAGCACATTTGGGCAAGACATATCAACAGCTTTTTTCTATTTCTTGTCATAGCGTTTCACTTGTGAAAAATGTAGCTCTCCTGTAAAGGAGGAAAGAAGTGTAACGATTTTGTTGTCTTTCCAAGCAACACATGACACCTTCAATATCAGAAACGAATTCCAATAAAGTTCCACGCTTCTCTTTTGATATTTCCTTCACAGTTGGCATTTTGCAGTTAGGAATTCTAGATCTCCTTATAGTTCCAAGACTTTGAATTCCACACTTAGCCAAGTGATTAATCAATGGAATCGATGTGTAAAAATTATCAAAATATACGGTATAGTTTTGTTTATGTGGGACTTGTCTACATAAACGTAAAACAATATCTAGGATTGTTTTCATCACCAGTGAAAATCTCATACTGATAAGAAAATCCATCTGTGCCACAAAGCATATACAATTTATATCCCCATTTATGAGGTTTCATAGAGGTACAGATCGAAATTTATCATTCAGTTTATATATCACATGCCTCAACTTATGTAAACGATCATGCTCAGAATGGTCCCTTGGTTTCATCAAATCTTTGTTATTGAAATGCAAGTAGCGTCTTATTTTCTCAAAGTTTCCGTAACTCATCGTTTCCTTTATCTTATCGAAACCAAGGTTGGAAGACCAATAACTTCTTACATCCGGCAGATGTACAATAGACATATAAATAGAAATACCAATATATTGTCTGATATTTTGCTCAGTTATATTTGCTGTTTTGTAACATCTTTCTGAACTGAAAATAAATTGCTCTCATTTATAATTTTTTTTATAAATTTCTACGTCAAAAAATATTCAAAAAATGATAATGGGCTGCAATCTGAAATATTAAGTGGAAAACTAGTTATTCCACGAAATTGTATTGCATCACTATCTAGAATCAATCTTTTTTCGGCCAAATTATGTCTCTGAACTTATATTTCGATTCTTTTGCTTCTTGCTAAGTATCTCTAAGAACATTCTTATCTATCTCCTCCGTTTCCGCTATTTGAACTAAATTATCATCAATTTGTTCACATTCCAAATTTTCACCTTCCAAATGCTGAATTACTTCATCCACCACTAATCCATCTTCGAATTCAATGGGCATATCCATTATAGCATTTTGTAATTTTTGGTCAGGATTATCCATATCATCATCATCGGATACTTCCTCGTGGTCTAATTCATCTTCGCTTTCGGATAAATGGGCGATTATATTTTCTACTTCTTTTTGTGTCGGAGGTCTCACCCTCTCCCAACGACTCATTTTGATATCACCTTAATCTAAAACAAACAATCTACTACAGCACAATGAAGCTGATGTGATACAATACTATACAATACTATTCACCAATGATTTTAGATATTTGTATCTAGGTTATCACTTGAAAATAAAAATGGTTACTTAAATTTCAGAATATCTTGGCATTTCCTCTGATTTCAAAAATGTTTGTCTTTATTTCAAGTGCCTTAAAAGCTGTAATTGGCGCAAAGTTCGACATCCAGAAATGTCGGGTTTGGTTTTATATGAGTTACAATACATTAATCATCTTTTATTTATGGACTGTGATTTTGCAGTAACCCCAATGAAATTTATTAACAGCCTCTCTATTTTAGTTCAGTCTTGAAGCCAGCCACACAGACTTATATTATTTATACTCAACTCAGAACTCAAATAATTAAGCACATTTAATTCAAGGTACAAAGGAATCCAGACCTGGAACCTCGCTTTCTTCATCTCTTCATTTAATTATAATGGATGCCAACGCCACACGATACACACCTATATATCTTTTTGAAGTACAAAGGAAACCAGGAGACATTGCAGCCGTGACCGCATTCGACGTACCTACATCCTGAAAAAGGTCGCATTCCCGACGTCGAGATCCCGACAACGCGATTGTTTCGCTTAGTTGAACGGTTTTTGTTACATCGATTTATTGAGTTTGTTATTATGTGTGTAAGCTGATTCCTCACAGTCTTTTTGCAATGCCTTGATTATGTTTTCGTGTCAGATGATGTTACAAAATAAAGCTGTGTGATTGGTAATTGATTTTTTTTCTTGTTGCATTGTTGTAGACATGAATCTTGGAAATATTGTGAAAAATCAATTTAAAGCAAGGACGTTTTATTGACATCGTTTCAGACGTTGCTCGTTCTAACACTCGATCTGTCGTCGTTTTTGCTTTAGAGGTGATCAAAAATAATATTTGCTAGTTTCTTTCGTTTTAGAAAATTTTGTATGCATATAAGTGATACACATTTGAGCCATTTTTTTATTAAAATGTTTCTATTGTGATCGTTCATACTTCCAAATTCGAAAAGATTTCAAATATTCGTAAAACATATTTAAAATTACGCAATTCATTATAGAGAATAAGAGACCCCCCATGAATTGACTTAGTTATTTCATGAAACCAACATCATGGATTAGGCCGTGGCCGAGTATTGATACCTATATTTGAATTATGATTTCAACACAAAAGGAGAAGTTTTCAAGCTATATTTGAAAGTGATATCTTGACATGCTAAATGCCAATAAGCACGACTCAACAGACAGCTTGGCACCTTCTCTAGTTACTAGGTGTGTATTTACACTCCAGCCGGTACCAAGCAGGTAGTGCGGCCGATTCCATATACTTGAAGGACGTACCAAAACTCGTCCCCAGAAATAAAATGAAATAAGTAGTTAATCTCTCACCCAAAAAGGTATCCCTAAACTTGCCCTCAAAAAGAGTAGGTCCTCAAAAATAGATCCTTAAATTTGTCTCCGACTTTATCGCAGTATGAATCAGCCATACCTATAGCTACTTATTAAAATATATAGGTTAACTCATTTCATAAAATATTTTTTCATATATTTATAACAAATGAAAAACTCAGTAAGTACCGTAAAACACATTTTATTTAAGAATCTGTAAAGTAACAGAAATGTCTGCTTGTGTTTTATACAAGCACTAATACATATGTACATTCAACCTTTATGAATATAAGCTATACATTTTACAAAATCAAATTTTGAAACAAATCCATTTTTATACTCATCAATAAAATGAAAAATTAATATATACAGTATGAATCTTTGCCTTATAGGAGCGATTCGAAATCGTTTAATCACACCTAAATAAAAAGCCATTCTTAGCCACGAATATTATTTCAAAATTAGATAACATCCTAATATGAATGAAAGGTAATTTACACTTTTGTTAGAATTTGTATTTAATAGGCAACTACCTATTTATATTTTCATGAAGGTATAAATCTCTTAAAATCTCCTGTCCGGGTACAAATTCTGGTAGGAGATTAAAACAAAGTAATTAGTATGTGAATTATTTATGGTAGTAGAAATTATGTACTACATGCTCGGGGATGAATTTAGGGCCCCCATACTTGGAAAAAACTGACGAATATCGCATAAAAATTCCTCATAATACAATTGAATTGGGTGCTTCTGTCCCAGTGGGCCAAGAGAGTGAATAGACTGATGAGCTTGAAGAAACTTTGGAAGATACCGATAATCAGTATATACCGCCTTGAAGGACATCCCAGCAACACCCTTACACAGCATGATAGGGCGAATGGAGTGGCCCAGTTCCTATGCACCCAGGTCACTGACAACCATTTTGGATGAATCCAGTAAGTCACCAGGCAGTTCTGCACGGCTAGGAGGCGAGCTTAGTAGCCTCGTCTCCACGCCAGATGTCCACCAAAAGCCGCTAAATATAGAGGGACAACAGTGTTAGTAACCCAGGTAAACTGGGTAACGTAGGAGAAGACTCCACTAGCAGCACACAGAGAGAAAGATGAACTGAGTAGTCTTCCAGTCTGTGTTACCCCAACAGAGAAACCTCTATGGATGTATTAAGTAGTTCATAGAGGCTGACAACATCTTCGCACCGACCGAGAAAGCGGACTAAGCAGCCTTGTCACCGTGCACTGTGCACAACCGCAATACATCCATCGTAAGATAGTGAAGCTGACGATCCCACGTGAAGATGGCGACGACTTAAAGGCCCTGGACCAAAGGCAGAAGTCAATCAGGTATAAACCCGGCTTCACTCGGGTGAAATGTGACTCATAATACAAAAAAATAATGAGAGACAGAAAATACATTTATTGTATGAAATACTCACGAATTATTAATATAGAAGAAGATTCTGTTATTTTTGTTATTTAAATTAATCTGTCATTTATTACACGCATAGAATAAATACCATATGTCATATAGTGAGTACTTACTTTAGCGTGCCTATGGTGTATGTATGTGGCATATGGTATATGTTTTCTGTGCTACCTGAGGTCGTTTGATCTATGAGTTTTTAGTGTAACATCTAGTTATCTATATACAATAATTCTTGCCCACTACTGGAGGATTGACAGCCAAATAAGAATGGATGCCGGCCATATCTCCGAAACCACCAGTAGTAGAGCTTTCGGTTAAGATTTTCTTGAGTAAAAGTGAAATAATTTTCGAGTTTCTTAAATGGCAACCAGGGGGCGTAGCAGTCATCCCAAATTTAAATATATTTTTTTTTCAAAATAATTCCTATTTAATTGATATCAAAAGTTTTTTTTATCTGATTTGCTTTTTTTTCCCAAATTTTTTTGCCTGAACCACTTTCCCCCTATCTCAAATATTAAAGGGGTGCGGGGAGGTCAAATATGTTTTAAAACAAAAATTAATTCCTCCGGTTTGGCTCTACAGAATAGAATAAACTTGATGTCGTTTGATAGAGTTTTTTTTGACCTGATAACAGCGTGTCTGCTTTTGTCCCAAAAAATTTCACCGGCCCGCTAAATGGCGCGAAACAAGAATATAAAATAAATTTGCTTATACCTCAAAATTTTCAATTACAAGGGTATCATCATTTTAACATCATCAAAAAGGCAATACAAAGCCCTACATTTTGGTGAAAAAATTTCGTGTTTAGCATTTCTAGAGAGGAGCCCGCATAAAACCATATATTTTGAATACAAAAGTAAGCCTTACAAAACAAAAGAACCAATTAAATGCGACATGAATGCCAAGTGTCAGTTTCGTTGGAAAATTGTCGATAGTTTGTGTTTTCATAAGTTTTGTGATAATGCGCGTTACAAACGAAAAAGGATTTGATATGATTGGGGTGTATTTTGAATGCATGCAAAATGCAACCATTGCTGCCAGAATTTATGCTACAAGATTTTCCAGAAGACGACATTATACAAAAAAAGATATTTGTGAGACCAGCACATCAGTTGAAAACTACAGGAAGCATTCATCTTCCGGTTCACAGAAGGCACGGGAGTGGGCAGAGTGAAGAAAATTTTATCAATGTTTTGGCATTTGTCGAAAGCGATCAACATGTGAGCACAAGAACTTTGGCAAAAGAGTTTTCCAGGTGTACCGTACAAAATATTTTGAAAGATCGCAAGTAAGTCTATTTTAAGAATGCATCCATATCACCTCATGCTACATCAGTCCCTCACAGAAGATGACTTTGACCGAAGGCTTAACTATTGTCATTGGTTGCTGAATATGGTGGCGGAGAGTCTCAATGTCCTCTTTCGTGTTTGTGGACGGATGAACCGATGTTCGGTAGTGATGGCAAAGTAAACCTACACAATATGCACTACTGGTCGAAAACGAATCCTCACTGAATGCAGGAGATTCAGCACCACGGACAGTTGTCGGTTAATGTCTGGTCTGGCATCATAGGCAATAGAGTCATTCGTCCATTCATCTTTGACCGATCATTAACCGGTTAAAGATATTTGAACTTCTTACAAATCGAATTACCACTTCTCTTGGAAAAAGTTCCATTGAATGTTCGCCGTGACATGTTCTTCCAGCAAGACGGATGCCCGGCACATTTCGCGGTCAACGTCCGAAATTGTTTAGACCTTATCTTTCCCAATACATGGATTGGGCGGGACAGCATCATCCCGTGGCCTCCGAGATTTCCAGACCTCTCCATCCTAGATTTTTACTTGTGGGGGACTGTTAAAGATAAGGTCTATGCAAGTAGGCCATACAAAGCATATCCAGGGTGGAAATCGAAACGGCCGTCTTGGTCATCCGGCGCAAATTGGAGGCTTGTGTTGAGGCTGATGGGCGTTAGTTCGAAGACCTTGGTCGCCACCGTTAACAATTTTGGGATTTGGCTGTTGTTTTTTATCTACTTTTATTACTAGTTGTTTGTTCATCTTAAGTTTACTCTCTATGAATCGGAAAATGACTACTACCTGCAGTTTTCAATCGATGTGCTATTGTCACGAAAACCTTTTTTGAGTAATGTCGTCTTCTAGAAAAACTTGTTCCATAACTCTCACAGCAATGGTTGCATATCACATGCATTCAAAATACAACCCAATCATATAAAGTGTGCTTTCATTTAAGTATTAAGCGCAAATAAATCAACCAAATTACGATACTAGAAATAAGAAATATCCTACGAAACTTATTTCATTTAAATGTATTCGATCTTTGTTTTTCGAAGGTTACTCAAGGTTTGCTCAAACAGCAGTTTTTACGTTCTGTATTAGACACATATATGAGTAAGACTCTACCTTGTTTACACCAAAATAAATGGGCTTAATGGAACTTTTTACGATTTCACGAATATCTACGGTTCTGTTAATGCTAGACACATACTTTTTTCACCAAAATGTAGAGTTTTAAATTACCATTTTGATAATTTCAAAATCATGGTACTCATGTAATTGAAAATTTTGAGGGGAAAAACAAATTTATTTTATTTTCATGTTTCGCGCCATCTATCGGGGCCGGTGAAATTTTTCTGGGCAGAAGCAGAAACGCTTTTATTTGGTCGAAAAAAACTCTATCAAACGAAATTAAGTTTATTCTATTTGGTAGAACCAAACAGGAGAAATGAATTTTTGTTTGAAAACATATTTGACCTCCCCCACCTCTCTAATTTTTGAGATAGGGGTGGGAGAGTGATTTAGACAAAAAATGTTGGGTGAAAGAGAGCAAATCGTATAAAAAAACTTTTGATACCAATTAAACGGGAATTATTTAATTCTGTTTTTCTCTACGCCAATGGAAAAAAATACGGTTTTAAGGTACCCATTTGAACCACCTTTGTTTTCTACACAAAAAAGTACTCTTGGTCTTGAGCTCCAAAGTCGACCGTTTTCGAGAAAAATCAACTTTTTTGTTGAAAAAACTCGGTAAATTTTTTGAAGTACAATTTTTGTATTTATTATTCAAACAAAATTTATGTAAACGTTAGAACAAATAAGAATAGCTAAAATTGACCGTGTTTTTTCAACATAAATTTGATTTTTCTCGACATTACCTTTTTTGTGTAGAAATATTGGCGGTTCAAAGAGGCGCCTCAAAACCGTACTTTTTCCATTGGCGTAAAAATTGGGGAGAAAAACAACAACTACTCCTTTAAAATCTTCACCAATTATAACTTAACAAAAATCAAAACTTAGCTTATTATGAGTGGAAAATGCTTACAAAAGCTGTTTTCTGTACTACGAACGGTTCCGGAGATATTCACAAAAAATATATTTTTTTTTCAATTTCTACACCCTGTATCTCGAAAATGCTATATTTTAAGTTAATATAAACTTTTTTTCATATTTTTGGACAAGCTATCACTTCCTCTAGACTTGCGCATATATTATGAACACGCTGTATATCGAAACCATTATTTCTTATGTTTTATTATTCAGGTAAGGTTTTAATCGAGTCTACCGAACCCCTTGACGAAATTAATAATATAGATTGTATTTAATAAATATTGTTTGATGTAAGAATACCTAATATTTAAAATTGTGAGAGAGCTGAGACTTTGGCTCGCTTTCTATTCCCGGCTTAAAAATTTTCAAACAACAACGTAGATACAACTATGAAGAGGAAAAATAATTTATTTTCTAGGAACCAGGACTATTGAGAGAAGAAATTCATCTAAAATAATATATTAAATTTAAAAAAACGACAAAAGAATTAGCGAAGAAAACTTGAGCATGTCACTTATCAAACATAAAACTCGATTAATCCAGTAGAAAGCTACGTTGGGCCAAACAGACAAGTAGATATACACGATAAACTTAAAAAAAGTTCGACTAGCTAATAACACTCTTAATCGAGTCATCTTTCAAACAAAAAACTTAATCAAATAATTGATTCTCCTGTTTATTGATGCCACAGACAGAGAGACGGTCATATGGAATTTAAAAACAAACTAGTTACGAACACTCTCCATCATTTCACCTGTCCGACATAAAAGTCTAAATCAAAATTGTTCCATTCTCTTGAAAGCTAAGTTGCGCTAAAAAGACAAATATGTTAAGCTCAATAAAAGAATAACAAGTAAAATTTTTGAAAAAAATTAAAAATAGTTTTTATTGGGCATTTAAGATTTAAACCGTACCGATGAGTACCTAATATTGCTATCCTTTTCTCGATTTTAACTATACTTATGTATTATGTATATGTGTTTGCCAGCAACAGCAATTCCATAACAAATTACTGTTTGTCTACCACAACACAAAATTAAACTTTAAATTAACAATAACGTCTGACGTCTGACGATTGCGACATAACCATAGACGATCTTCCAAAAAGTACCTATATACCAGAGAACGAGACGTATATATACGCTCCATGCTCGTGCGTAATTCCAGTGACGGATCCCATTGTCGTTCCATGTCGACATTATAATGATCTTGGTTAAATGAGATTGAATGAGATAATTATAATTACCAATATTGGATCACACTTGGAGCTTAACAGGCGGCGAGATGTCTGCGATCTAAGTACGAATTCGAAATTTCAAGTCTCTAGACCGTATGGGGCCTGAGAAATCGCTGCGGAGTCCATTGATACAAGAACCGAAAGTAATAAAAACTATTTAAAAATTGGCTATGACTTTTGATCAACTCACGTCTCAAAATAAAAAAAAATAAGTTGATCCATTCGTTGGTGAGCTACAATGCCAAATCCTAACAGATAATCACCCCAAACATATAATAACTTTCTGTTTGCATCGGGGCAAAAGTAATGATATGAATCGAAATATCTAGTTGTTCCATAATTTTAACATAAATAACACGTAACAAATCAAATCTAGCCGTCGTTCAAGTACAGATCCTCTATTCCTCGAAATCATTAGTTTAGTCAAATCACTAAGTGCCAAAAAAATCTTTGGATATGATACCCCCATATCAATGATTTCCCTAAAGATGCTTCGAATAATGGCGGCGAGCGAATTTTCCGACATCTATTCGATGCCATACATCAGGCAGCCAGATGCTACATGTCATGTGAGTGCTCGTGCCCAGATAAATTCATCGCATTAGTCCTCATGAATGCGCAGAAGGTATAAGACTAAGGTTAAAAAGCGTATTGGCATCGAGCGATATCCTAGATTCATTTTTCGATTGTTCCAATGTTCATTTTGTTGCAGAGAGAAGATGTTGTCTGCCATCTATCTATTACTTGGCTGCTCTTTGGAACGAGACACAAAGAAGAGTTTCTTATCGTAATTATGTTCCTTTATATGGCAATATGATTCGTCCATGATTCACCTACTTCGATTATTTTTAAGAAGGATAAATAAAGACAGTGGATTTTCCGAAGAGACGTAAGTTTAGGCATTGTGCATTTATGATAGATATATTATACGTGAGCCACTTGATTTTTTTATGCAGGTAAGTATATGTAATATAATTCATTTAAATGACCAGTTGTATTACGTTACAGGTAAATAAGCATGCCTAAGATTTCCGAAAAACTCAAATCGTACACTCGAAAATGATCAGAGTCAGCTGAATAACCCTTTACTAGATTATAATAATGAATCGATTTCACAACTCTATAAACTGCACTATACAAAGTGATCAATTTCCAAAACAAAGTTTCTATATATTACCAATGTCAGCAAATCCATTCCTACATATAGTTCGAAACTAACTTAATAACTTTGTATTCTATACCAACTACCAACCATTTCAGATTTCTCCCATAACCTACCTCCACAACGATATACCTAATAAAATATTGTAATTAGACAATTTGTGTGTTGTGCATAGTCAATTGCGTGGTCCTGCCCATCGCAAAAATTAAAGTTTCCACAACAAATGCGAATAATATTCTATTTATACCTAGGTGCCAGCACCAATTTTCCAACTTTCAAATATATCAACAATACCAATATATATTTGATAGGCAAATCTGGTATCAATAAGTCGTCTGCTCATAAACATAAAAAAAAGAAAATTCAATGGTTAAAATCAAAATATCCCTTGCCTTTCGAGAGCAATTTTAATATCGTGCAATGTTATATTAGATTCACTATGTAATTGTGTACATTTTTTTTGTGTTTGTGGTAAATTTTCTATTTTTCTTTGTTTCTTAAATGTTTTTGGGATAACCTTCTAAATTTCTGTAGAGGTCTGTTAAATAGGAAACCAATGGAAATATCCAGTATGAAGATACTCATTCATAATTACCATTTTTTTCTGGCAATGCAGGAAATAGATTACATGAAAATCTAGAACATTACTAGCAAAGAGAATCACTACAAAATTTTACACTATTTAAAGGAAAGCTTTCTTTTAAATAGTTTATGTAAGTAGATACTATGAAAACCACTAAAGCTTGACAATCCATCAGGTGCCTGGTTCTGAACGATCAGTATTTCCAGTGGAAATTTCATTGATGTTTCAGAACTACGAAAGATAGATAGATAGATAGATATGTCCATGATGAACACAGGAAAAAGGATATTCCATAGGTAGGTTTTATATTTTCACCTGCCTCAAGGTGAGTATCAATCGAAATATGCATTTTTAATACTTTGTTTTTCTACAGTGATTTTACTTATATGTTATGTGTATGTGTGAGTTCAAGGCACTAGTGATACTCTGGGAGTGTGTGCGCCGATAATTTAAATCACAATATGAATGAATATGTTATCATACAAAAGTTTTTGATATAATATGTTGAATGAATAATCAATAAATCACTTGGATATAGAAGAAAAAAATCTTTTAGGTAATTATAACGAGCTCTAAGCTCTCAATTATAAGAAGTCAAGATGTGCCAAGTAGATTAATCCATAATTGTTGCAGTATAGGTAATGAGCAATGTTTTATAGATACTGTGACTTTAGATCTCAGATGTATCAACAAAATCGCTATTATCAATGCGCATGGAAGATTTCAATTAAAATATTAAGAAATCATTTTGTTGTTTTTACTAGGATTTTGCATTCCAGCTTTTCAATATCATTATATCCCAAAAGAATATTGTAAAATTTCACAGGATTATAGCCGTACTTAACTGCGCAACTAATATCTGGTGCCCGCTTTATAACCCGTACCAGGTACACACATACGTTGACAATATATCACACAACTAGCACAAACCAGAATCGCATCGAAAAGTGTATAATTACTTCTGCTTATAATTCAAGAGGGCTGCAATCAAGGGGTGTGATGGAGGTAGTGTAACGCGCAGAGGCAGGTTCATTTTCCTCTTTGTTAATATCAGTTTAATAGCGACTAATTAAAACTTTTAATGAAGCAAGACGAATTAATCTCGTTTCAATTTAATGCATACGTAAGAACACCAACCATAGCATCATAGATTCAGTCAGAGTTCAGAGGTCGGAAATACTTGTTAACGTCTACTTTGAGTTGAAAAGTATCGGTTATGTAAAATGATAACAGAAGTTTAGATCTCATAATAAACCGGATCAGGATTGATTAAATATTAAAACGAATCGCTTTAACATTGTGGGCTTAGAGTATGGATTTTCTGGTCTTTATTTTGTAACCAGGATTTATTTTGAGAGAATGAATAAAGTTTTGATATGATTTTACTAAAAATCGATTGTACACGATTATGCATTGTCACAGAGCATCTATAAGATAAAAAATAAATGTTGATGGGAACATATTCAAAATAAAATTAATACTAATAATAGTTTGTGTTTGTAATTATGTATTTTATCATCTCATAATAGATTTGAAAGGTGTCCAAGATTTCTAAAACTTTTATTAAGATATTTCTGTCAGCAGACATGTTTTGTTTGTTACGAGAAAGGTTGGTTCTACTTTTATTTATGAGTCTGCATAGGTACAATTATTTTCTATTAGAATAATTCATAAATATATATATATATTTCTCAATAATTAGATAGTAGTTGGTTGCTACATGTTTCTTTATTTAATCAGAAATTCTTGATATATTCGACAGCGAACTAATTTTAGGCTTTTTTTATCTATTGGATCGATCTCCTCTAGACAGCCGATAATAATAAAATGTAGTTTCAGTTAGTAAATGCAATTTTTTTCAAAACATGCTCTTAATGTAAGGAAAATGTTGTGCAAGTGGAATATTACCTTCTTGTGTCTTCTTATAAATCTGTATCTGTATTATAGATAAATCACAAATCCTTTCTTTATAGTTACTGGGGCAAATCTCGACAGGCCACCGAAAACCATATCAAGGCTTTGGTAATGTATGTATTATTTTCAATTTCATGAAGCTCACAATCACATATTTCCTGATAAGGCAGATTCTGTGAAGCATTCTAAGATTATGTATGTATGATATAAAAGTCCTTGTTCTAATATTTGGAGCAATACTACTCTCCTATTCTGTTTCTACATCTGTGTAATAAACCCAGAAGCTTTTTAAAGGGTGGAATTTGTCAGATCAGTCGGGACTAGTGTAGTTATATTTATTTATTAAGAAATATAGTGTCGGATTTTAATGTCTGGACTGGAGGGAGCTGTAACGATAATTTAGCCTTAGATGTTATGGAAAATCTCTGAAGAAGTTTAGTTGTAATAACAGTGCAACTGGTATCTATCAGCTAAGAGTGTTGTTGTTTTCTTCAGAATTTAATATTTCGTGGAATTGATATTCATTATAAGAATATATTTAGCGACATTTGAAGATAAATAATCAATCGTCTTTAGAAAGGTGACATTGAGGGACAGACAAAGTTATTGAGTAACAATATCATTCCCTGGTGTCAAAATCTAGAATAAGAATTCTCCGTTATTAACCTACTTCAGTTATCAGTATAACATAACATCATATTCAGAGAATGTAGTCAACATATCCTCGCAAATTCAATAAGAAAACCATAAAGTCAAATCTAATCGTCAGCGGCTTAAAACGTTTGTATTGGGTTTCAGTTCAAGATATGTGTTCTCTATGGTCAACGTCTCATACATGTAAAACGTAAGCATCTCGCATAAGATGAAAAGGTTACTATACCTCCGAGGGCAATGTTGTTGGAGACAATTATTCAACTAAGAAGAAAATATAGAGAGATTTATCTTGCCAGATTTCTGAATTGAACCGAAATAAAACTTTTATCTAAATGGGAGCACCATGTATTTTTATCATCAAAGAACAGATTTCAGAATTCTTATGAAAAAAGTTAAATATAATCTTCCACTTGATCAGCAATATCTCGATACATATTAAAATAATTTGTAGTCTACTGCTATCAAAACACTGACAAGAAAATACAAAATAATATTAATTCTATTGGTTCTGGTACTTTTGTAGTTGATGCCAAATGTGTTCAATCTATCTCCAACAGCGCAACTTTAAAAATACTAGTACGAGGAGAACTACTATTATTTTGTATTTTTCAGTACACCAACTAATAAAGTTGATTCAATTTATTGTTAAAAATGTTTATTCCACAGTTTTCAGTTGAACATTAGTCATGAGAATCATTCAACATTTACCAATAAAGGTTTCAAAACATCACGGAAATATACATATTTCAGACTTCCCACTGCTGTAACTCGGAAACCGTTTTTTTTTAATCTTCAATCGTATCTCTAAATTTATCTTTCAAACTTTCAATTTTCAAAGAAATGCCCCCTCAACCTACTTTGGGTGCGTTTGAGGGGAAGGACATGTTAAATGTCGATTTGGGACCGATCTCAATAGTCCTCTATCAAATCAAAAAAGAATCATGAAAATCGGAGCACGTTTACAATTTAGCAACAACGAAATTTCCGGTAAATTCAGGCGAGTGGAAACTACTGCATTAAAGATCATATTAATATTTGGATCATCACTATGTTCAGATCAAATCCAAAATCCATAGTAATAAGATCCCCGATTTGATCTCCGGTGAAAGCGATTTTGCATGAACCAAAATAATATCAACAAAACCCATATCAAGAGAATATGCACATGGAATTTTAACTAGTTCCTTAATAATTTTGGATGTATAATCAATAAAAATTGTATACAATATATTTAACCATATTTATGACACTGGCAGTATCTCGAAATAGTGGCTCATTTCGGATATTATATTATTGCCCCAGACAGAAGGTGCAAAGAAATACGGAGAATAGAACCATCTACTATTTTTTTTCCTAAAAAGTATTCATTAATAATACGAAGAAATATTAGCAGCAACATAATTTGGCTTCATGAAGGGAGTGGGAACAAGTCTACAAGTATCGTTCCAACGATCTAGGGACCTGAGCTGTGATATTTTACCTGCTTTGTAGAATCTAAAGGCCAAATAGTTTTCCAATAACAAAAACTCCTAAAGGTTTTCATCCCGTAATTCCATGCTCTAATATATATTCACATAAACGACATAAACGCCAAATTAAAGCAATATTTACTATTTATCTATGTCATTTGTAGCGTTTTCATTGTTAGTCATTTTGACGTCTTTATGAGTATACACTAGTTGTGAACACAGCCATTCTTGATTATGTATTACAATATCCTTAACCTAGAAAAAGTGACCACTACATTAGCTTCTGTAAGCTCACCTAATTCTTCTGGCTATAAATACCTAGTTGCAGCTGCATTGAATTGCAGCTGCATTGATTTGCAGATATATCTTCTATCTATCTAGCTATCTCTTTTCCTTATCAACTTTGGGCCACGGCGTGCTCTGGATTTATGGTGGTCGGATATTCGCACAATAACAATCCCATATATCACAACCACAGAAATTACTCGCCACCATAATCGAATATTCTCCGAGTGCAAGCAATCTCTCCCTACTTTTTGAGACCAGAGATGCATTTCCCATTTCCCACAACACATATTATGCAAGATTCTCTTTGTACCTACTCCAGATCTCCATATGCGAGGCTCTTTATAATAATTTTGTCCACGGAAGCAGACAATGTAATGTTTACACGTGTTTGAGAGTTAATATCATATGTAACAATCTCAGTAGGTATTTAGGATAAGAGGTTAGGAGAATTTTATATACCAGATGTCCTTTATTTAGAAACTTGTGAAGAGGTGGAGAAGTGATTACTTAGAGCCTGTTTCACGAATTTCTTGTTAAAAGTTTTATTTTTCGCTTTTGGCATTTAGACATAATTTTTATCTAGTTTGTTCTGTGGTATGTGAACAATTAATAAACCGCAATTGCTTAAATGAAATAGATTTATTATAATTGAAAGAAGTTCTTAGGAATACTTACAAATTAGCTTATTTTTGGTTGAAATCATCTGTTCCATTTTTTGTGACAGGAAGTTTGCGTGGGCATGTGGGCATCTGATCATTTAAATCGTCGAACTCATCTTCTAAAAGCTCATATAAAATTATTTTGACATATTGCCCATTGACAAAAGAATTTCTTCACCCTGTATTAATTATTTTCTTCAATGTAGTCAATAGAAACATATGAAAAAACAAAATTTGACTGACAGGTATACTTTGTTCTTCGACTCCGGATTGAAACATAACTGTTAAAGGTAAATATTAAACATTAATTGGTTCTTCGACTTCGGATTAAAATATAACTGTTACAGCTAATATTAAACATTAAATGGTCCTTTCTTCCAGGTATCTAGTACGCGTAGGTACACGTCATTAGCTTCTATAGTTTTGTAAGTGTAATGGCGCATTCGAATACACTGCATTGAAGTCATACGCAAAACGGGTGATTTATTTATGATGACGATCTAATTTGAAAGGACATAATGTAACGCGCCCTTAGTCCAGATTATAATGTTGTGTTACGAGATTTGAGTCGTCTTTGATATACATATACATATATACTAGGTATGCTTAACAATCTTTTAAGAACTATGCTCTTTATAAAATTCATTGCATGGCTTTAACTGTATTGATTTAGGTACTTGAATCTAAAATGATAGAGTAAAGCTAAATATTGGTTCTCTCTGTGTGGTAATTTCGGAAATAAAAAAATATTTCTGCGTGATGTAGGATATGTGAAGACGAACGACCAATAGAAATAGTGTTTCTCCCGATTACTGTCACTGTCATAAATTGATAATTATTTTTACTTCTGGTTACAAACTTATATCAGTCTTATAATAATGGCCACTCAAACGCTTGCTTCAAAATTATTTCATGACTCACCCTTGCACATTGCCTATACAAAAAACAGTTATATTATGTCACATGTGGGTTGGTATGAAGGAAGCGTTCCCAATCGTTATATGATTTCATGTTTTATGCTGTACGATTTTCTGTCACATTCACCTTTCAAAAAAAATGATAGAGATGAAAATAACACAACGATATTAGGGTTGGTAGTGAATAACTAAATAATATGAGTAATCTCATCCGCCATATTGATGCAAGGCACTTTTTAACTGTGCAGTCGTATGGTGTTAGAAACGTCTCAGATAACTCCAAGAAGAAGATCATGTAGAAAAAGAGAACATGAATTGTGCAAAATAATCTCCTTATTCTGAGACAATAATGTATTTTTTTGTATAATATACATTTATTAATTCATTGGTCTGGAAAATAATAAGGCCAACTTTTATATATGTACTATCTTTTATTGCAATAGATGAGTTGTTCCTGCTATACACATACCTTGCTTTTTTGTGATCGAGGATTATCATTCAGTTCAAGTTTGAATAATTGTCGATCAAGAACAGATAATATCTCAGATTTGGACGTGAACATTGAATTCAATATTAATATTTGTATAAACCAAGTCGTCTGATCTTCTCTCTCCGGAATTTATTTAATTTTATATTTTGAACCATAGACGTCGTTTCCTTAATAATAACTATTGGTTTCAGTTAAAATTTTCAAAAGTTAACATCCAAATGATACATTATCAAAGTCCCTTTTCTGAAAATCAAAATATAGTTTCTACCCGAACAATCGAGCCGACAATTAGAATTTGGAATTTTCTCCCTGAGAATATAAAAATTATCAGAAAGAACTTATAAATAGTATTTTCCTTAGAGCATGGAATTACCAAGGAGACATCGCATTCGGAGAGCAAGTGAAGCCAAATGAGGAGTAAATCAATGGCCGCAAATGTTCTTTTTTCGACAGCGACTCTTTCCAAGAGCCTTGCATTTCACCATTGTGTTAAGATAAGAAAATCGTCGTTTTCATAAATAAATAGCACAAAAAATGCAAATCAAAATAAGCTGAAAACACCAACACGAAATTAATGGCGGCTGACGAAAAATTGGCTTCACTTTCGTTTCACGGCGGATATATAGAGCAGCATCTCCTGTCGTGTACGCACGACTTTTCCTTACTCTAAGGAAAATATAATAGTCTATAATTAACATTTTATCGTTAAACATGACTCCGAGATCACAGTTACTTTCAGAGTTGCGGAATTGAAAATACCTACACTTCAATGATGACAACTATTTGAATTTGTATTATTTCAAATAATAAATTCCAAAAACGACTTTGTGTACATTATATAAATCATAAATATTTTTTACAAAAAATTGGACCGACTTTATCAGTTTTTGCACTGAAAAAATATTTATTTCACATTTTTGAGTGCAACATTAGTCATGAAAATTGATGAACGTTCACTAATACCCAAAAAGTTATAGTTAGGTTTAGCTTATACATAACGGAAATGCGCATATCACGACTTTACCATTGCGAAACTCGGAAACCTTAACTCTTTTGAAAAAATGTTCGATTTAAACATTTCCGGATATGGTCTCGGATTTTCAATTTTAGAGAAAAATTTCCCCCTCCACTTTGATTTGATTTGATTTTTCTCAATATCGGACCATTTCTCAACTCCTCCTCTTTCAAATGAAACAAAAATCGTCTAAATCGGAGTACCTTTACTATGCAAAACGCGCGAACGGCCATAAAAAAGCAATCTTACAACCGAATTGTATACCTTCTCCTTTTTTTAAGTCGGTCAAAAATCCATGTTGATTTTTTTAAAACACTATGAAATTTTTTACTAGAAAGTCCCTTGTTGATGACGTAAATGCTCTATTCATTTAAACAGACATTATTTCACAAGTGATCATAACTTTAGGAGTCAAAAAATATCTCAGATTATTCTCGTTCGACATCTGTGTTCAAACACCATTTATCAAAGCTGCGAAAAGTGATGGTTTTTATTATTATTATATTATGTCTTTGGTTGTGCCTAACCAGATAAACTCATGAATATAATATTCATTGATAAAACTACATATCTTCATTCTTTCAACTTACAAATAAATAAATCAATTAGGTATACTGGTGGCTACTTCCTTAAATTCTAATAATACGATATTGCATGCAAACACACGATAGGATTGAAATTAATCAATTAAAACATTACCAGACTCAATTGAAACAAAATGTTTGTAATCAAATGAAACTATAGAAAATGGAAATATAGTACTGAGACCGAACAAGTAGAGATAGCTGTCCACCAAAATGAGAAGCTCGAATAAGTAAGAAAGAATATTATTTTTATAATTCATTCAGGCATTCGGAGTTTTTCTTATATTTCTATCAAATATGCTCTTCCATCTATTTTACTTATTTTGTGATATAAATCTCCTGGACTAAAAACAAATGGATCCAGGCTTTTTCTTGACACGTTCTTTGATTAGAATACCGTCTAGAATCGACCGTGAAATACCGCATCGCCTGTCATTATCCCAGAAAACTATTTTCCAATACTTTTTTCTTTATTTTTCCATACTCTAGGACACAAGCCATGTTATTGGTTTCCAGGCATCTGGAATGATTGTTGGCATATCTATTATTATTCTCCATTCATTCATTCATATATATCTCTTTGATCGCTGTCGTTGTCGTTATTGAATTTCTATGGAAGGAAATCCATAACCAGAAATGGAGCGAACGTTTGTTTCCCCTTTCTGGATTTATTTATCTTGCATCAAGAAACATTGTGAGTTTGCATTAAAGCAAAGCTTATTTATATAGTTTTCCGAATAACATGGCTATTGTAATCTAGTACTATAATATTTCAATAATTTTTCAATAAATATTTATTTTGAAAAAGATAATATTTGGAAATGTATGTATTTTATAATCGAGTGATACAAAACTTATGCCTTATAGAACATGTCTTCATTATACCTACAGCCTAATATGAAATATTTTATGACCTGAACATTAACAAGTGAAATTTTTGAAAAAAAATTAAAAATAGTTTTTATTGGCCATTTTAGATTTAAACCGTACCGATGAGTACCTACTATTGCTATCCTTTTCTCGATTTTAACTATACTTATGTATATGTGTTTGCCAGCAACAGCAATTCCATAACAAATTACTGTTTGTCTACCACAACACAAAATTAAACTTTAAATTAACAATAACGTCTGACGTCTGACAATTGCGACATAACCATAGACGATCTTCCAGAAAGTACCTATATACCAGAGAACGTGACGTATATACACTCCATGCTCGTGTGTAATTCCAGTGACGGATCCGATTGTCGTTCCATGTCGACAAAATAATGATCTTGGTTGAATGAGATTGAATTAGATAATTATAATTACCAATATTGGATCACACTTGGAGCTTAACAGGCGGCGAGATGTCTGCGATCTAAGTACGAATTCGAAATTTCAAGTCTGTAGACCGGATGGGGCCTGAGAAATCGCTGCAGAGTCCATTGATACAAGAACCGAAAGTAATAAAAACTATTTAAAAATGCGATTAAATGAATGATAGAATAAGAACTTTCTTACAATAGCCGCATTGATAGAATGAATCTTTATCGGCTGTATTCAACCCTTGCCCAATCTATGCTAAGATCACATTAGGACATTCTCGGTTCATACACAACTAGCCAGATATTACTGGAATTGATTTGGCCAAAGATGTAAGTACTCCTACAATTTCCGCCCAGATTTCAGTTGTGATCGCTGCTGGCGAGTGGACCACACGTTGGATACCTCTCCTTAGAAATGAAAAAGGATAACAGAATTGTTCACGAACTACTCTTCAAAATCAAGCCGTACAACCAGGATTCTTCTAAAATCACATATAAGCCACCGAAACATTTGCAATCCAATATAAAGTAAATTTCTATAAGAAATTTAGCTAAAAATTGTTTGCAGAAACGTATATTTAACTGTTCAAAACCAGTACATATCGGCATATGAAAGACAACATGCTTCTAACTCTTACTGGTATTCAATACAAAACAAAATTCAGCTGGAGATAACGAATCCATAAGATGCTATACATTTACATATTTTATTCTTGTTAAAAGAGAACATATCCGAGCTTATAATACGTATTTTTTGGGAACATTCAATATATCCCAAAGACCTGTGTACACAGCTTAGGTACATAGAAGCTAATGAAATGAAAAGTAATAGAAGAGAAAACAAAGTAAAAATTTAACCTTTCAGAAGATAAGTTTAAGGCAATTAAGAAAACAATGCCAGACTTCGGTAAAACATATTTTTATCATCGTTAAAAGCCCTTAAATAAGAATTTGATATGTATCATTTTTAAGGACTGTGTTTGAATTAGTTATGTTGGAGTTGAAATTTATTTTGATAATTATGTTTTTTTGTGTTTCATCAAGTTCAGCTAAATATTTAGAGTTTTCAAAGTATTTTTCTCGAGTTTAAAAAACTAGAAGTTTTTTTTATTTAATAAAAATAACAACGGTTTAAGTCACACATACAATATTGTTTTTTAAATCTAAGAGCTCGTTAACATTATAGTAATAACACAAGAGTTTATCTGCCACACAGATCCTTGCTAAATTAACTCCAGTACCTACCTTAAGCTAGATACCAAACGTGAATTCTGTTGTGCCCAGATTCAAATTTAATTTAACAGTTCAATCCAGATCAAAGCCATTTTGGCTTGTGGCGAAACTAATAAAACTACAGATACTCAAATAATAAACAAGATATTTCTCAAAAATGCCTTAGGGCCAGATAGAAATTTGTCATCTTAAAACGACGAAAGGCGACCTAAAGATTTTATGATGAAATAGAAATCCAAAGCCAGAATTACCAGTTTTTCTTCATGTTGAACGCCTCTTTCATACGCTATCAATCTTTGTTCTATTCATAAACATTCGGTCACTTTTCAATCTATAGGGATATTGATGCAGTCCCAACGTTCCAACGTGTTTTTGACCGACGAACCCCAAACGGAGGAGGTATACAATTCGACTGTGTGCTTTTTTTTTTTTTGGTTTGTGCGCGCGTTTCATATAGTAATCGTATAATCGTACTCCGATTTTGATGATTTTTAGTTCATTTGAAAGAAGAGGCTTGAGAAATGGTCCCATATTCATAAAAACGGGAATCCAACATCTCGTTCTCTCCGAAAACCACCCCCGAAGGGGGTGGAGGGGGCAAATTTTCTCGAAAATTGAAAATCTGCGTTGGTATTATTAAAGATAGGACAATATCCGGAAACGTTTAGATTGAACAATTTTTCAAAAGAGTAACGGTTTTCGATATAGAGACATTTTAAATTGTCAAATATACCTATTTTCGCTATGTGGAGAGGGCGATTTCTTTCGAAAATTGAAAATCTGTTTGCAGTACATGAAAGACATAATTAATTGTAGCAACATTAATAATAATAATAATAATAATAATAATAATAATAATAATAATAATAATAATAATCTTTATTCAGGTTAACATACAAATCTTGATTAAAAAATAGTATGCTAATAGATTGTCTGACTTAATAAAGTCCAACAATCCCCTACCGAGATGCAAATAGCATCTGTGTGTAGACCTGAACTTGATAATGTATTAAAATCTACAAGCTTAACATAATCTAAATATACATATTAATATACAATAAATAAACAAATAATAAAATTAAAATGCAACAAAACTATAAATACAACTACAAATGTAAAGAAAGACACATGATATAGGAAGCATCAATTTATACTGAACATTTTTCCCTTAGAGTTACGGTTTTCGAGTAAAATCGGTGTTAAAATGGTAACAACTAAAATATTCAAGCGTATTTCCGCAGCGATGTTCTGAGATCTCAATAATAACAACTACAAACTACAAGCAAGGAATATACGTGGGTAATAGGATAAGTATTATCTTGATTGGTATTAGTGAACGTTCAACGATTTTCGTGACTAATGTTACACTCAAAAGTGTGAAATAAATATTTTCTACAAAAAATTGGACCGACGTTAATAGTGCACTGAAAAGTATAAAATAATATTAATTCTATTGGGGCTGGTACTTGTGAAGTTGGTGCAGTTATAGTAGAAATTCATCGAAAATGGACTTATATCAAAGACGACTTTAATATTTTATTATTATGAGGTAGAAAACGAAATGTTGATTCTAATTCAGCCAGAGCCATGGTGTAATATCCAAAACTAAAGTGGCCGGTGTTTTTTCATGTTGATCGTCTCTCTCATCAAGCTGGCAATCATCGTTATATTCTGCATGCGTTGCAGCACATTCGTTTAATTTTTGACCGACTTTAAAAAAAGGATAAGCTATACAATTCGGTTGTAAGATTGTTTTTTTTTTATTTTTTATGGGTGTTTGCGCGTTTTGCATATTAAACGTACTCCGATTTAGACGATTTTTGTTTCATTTGAAAGAGGAGAGTTGAGAAATGGTCCCGTATTGATAAAAATCAAATCCAAAATCTCCTTCCCTCCAAAAACCGCCCCCAAAGGAGGTAGAGGGGTCAATTTTTTCGAAAATGTTTAAACTGGACATTTTTAAAAATAATCATGTTTCCGCGCTACAGTCTGAAATATGTGTTTCAGCTGTGTTGAAGGGGCAAATTTTTCCGAAAATCGAAAATTCGAGATTTGAAAATTAGAAAGGGATCCATATCCGGAAACATTTAAATTGAACATTTTTTCAAAAGAGTTACGGTTTCCAAGTTTCGCAATTGTAAAGTCTGAAATATGTGATATGCGTATTACCGCTAGTACAAGCTAAACCTGCCTATAACATTTTGGGTATTAATGAACGTTCAACAATTTTCATGACTAATGTTACACTCAAAAATGAGAAATAAATATTTCTTACGAAAAATTGGACCGACTTTATCAGTTGTTGCACTGAAAAATACAAAATAATATTAATTCTATTGGTGCTCGTTCTTTTGGAGTTGGTGCCTACAACAACAAATTACAACGGCACAACTTCAAAGTTACCAGCACCAATAGAATTAATATTATTTTGTATCTTTCAGTGCAACAACTGATAAAATCGGTCCAATTTTTTGTAAGAAATGTTTATCCATTCACAGAAATATTGTTGCAGTCCTTGTCCAAATATCTTTTGCGCGTATATGATATTAATAATTCATAAACACCAACTTTCCCAATGATTTGTTAAGGTTGGATGTAGATAGGTAGGATGTATCTATAATTTAGATATCCTAGGATCTCTCATGTGGTTTCACAGGCAAAAAGTGCAGAAAATACCAAAGTCAAATGAAATAAAAGGTTTAAAAAATAAATATTATTATCAAGGAAGGCAGCCATACCTAATGATTTCGTAAAATTAGGTACAACTTCGGTAAATTTTACGCTACTCAAAAAAATGCTATAGCAAGAAATAAATAAAATGAGTTTTGAACGCATTCTGATATACACTGTTCAACTCAATAATAATTCGATATAAAATCTTCTATTAGCGCTTCTAAGTATATTCTGATCACAACTTTTTCATCTACCAAATTGTTAAAGAATTTGAAAGGGCTGTTGGCATATAAGAAGTAATTAAAACCCTACTGCTTGTCCATTTAATTATTCAATGACTATCTTTGGATAACAATTTAAATTCTGTAGACTTTTCTCTAAAGTGGAACGACATTAGTACTAGAAGTGTTACTTGATAGCTTTTAAACACTTTGTAATTGGTATTACTGGCGTGTTAGCTTTTCAAAGAACTTGGCGAAATACAATTTATATTCCTGGTTGAACTTCTCGCACAAGAGATATTAACGATATAGTTTTATTACGTGATGCTAGTAGCTAATTGTTTGACGAGAATATAGAAAATTAGGCAATAACAATATAATGGTCAAATAACTATTAATTCAGGAACAAACTTTATAATTAAAAAGAAATAGTTGCTAGAATTTTAAATAATAGAATCATCATGGATGACAGGTCAATAAGACATGTAGAAATTAATTTACTGAGAGATTTAATTATATTGCCGCTGCAGTGAATGTAGAAAAGTATGTGATGTAAGCATTCTAAATAAATAGGTAAACTTTTATAAAAGATTCTATAAAAAATGAGCGAAACGCTAGCGAAATTGTTTTTTTTGACCGACGAATCCAAACGGAGGTGTTATACAATTTGATAGTCTGATTTTGTCTTTGGTTTGTGTGCGCGATGTATATTGTAAATGTACTATAATATTGATGATTTTTGGTTCATTTCAAAGAGGAGACTTGAGAAATTGTCCTATATTCGTAAAAACTCAAATCCGAAAATGCCCTCGACGGGGGTGGAGGGAGCAATTTCTCTCGAAAATCAAAAATCTGAGACGGCAGAATTAAAGATGGGACAATATCCGGAAACGTTTAAATTGAAATTTATTTCATAGAGTTTTCGAGTTACATCAGTGGTAGTCTAAAAAATGCGATGTTTTTAGATTTCTGAGTCAGAAATCATTTGTTCGACTCCCAATAATAAATATAGAAAAAATATTTAGATTTTGATGATTGCGCTAGGTATATGGTAACTTTTAAATTCCTAGTTCTCGTTCTAAGAAGCTACATACAGCATATAGGTTCTATAAAGAATGAGTTATTGTCTCAGCTGTTAATATATGAATGGCAACGTTTTCCGGACAAACTGATGACAACACATAATTTTTCAATAAATTAACATCGAAGGGCTACATTGGATATAGCTGTTTGAATATATTATGCAAATTACATCATTTTGTCCTTGATTCTACATGTTCAACTATCCCTTGAGGGATAGGCATATCTTGTCTTTGAAATATTGCAGATCGTAACAGCCAGATAACAGAGATTGGATTAAGCTGAGATACAACGATATGAGAGATCGAACTCGAACCTGCTACGAAATTGGTTTCGTTATTGTTTATATCATCGCTATTTTACCAAAGTATATTTCAAGCTAATGACTAGAGTGTCAATGATAAAAATTTCAATCCCCCGTGAAGGTTGTCCTTTTGATAATTACTTTTTATTCAGAAGGATTAAATAGATTATCGCTTTTGACAGACATTTTCCTGAAGATTCAACGATTTTATTCTTAATTATACAAGTTTGTCGATTAAAATTCACATGTAAACTGAGTAAATCTAAGGTACCTTCTGTCCTACTGGCTAACAATATACATTCGCATGAATATGCAATTCTGAAAAGAAGAGTATGGTATACTGGTAGTTGAAACGTAAAAATATGCAATTAACAAGGTGTAGATTATAAGCTATAATATAATACCCGTTAATATGAATAGTGGTCATCGTGAAGAGATGCTTTGCTTAGTGCGTCGGACTGCCATGCATTAGATCCCGATTCGATTCCGGTTAATATTTTGCACCGAGCACCTTCTGGAACACACTGACAACCTACCGAGAGTATTCTGCGGATTCTGCCTCTTGAAGACTCTCTACTAGGGCCGCTCGGATTTGCTAATAAACTGTAGGTCCCGTATATTCTTGCTGTGCCGCGTTTGATGAATAAAAGCGAGAGATCGCTAGCACTCTTATAGAGAGGAGGGCAATAATAAGACAGAATATGAATATGTTATAGATAAAAGGAGGCTGCAAAATTAAAGAAGAGAACATTTCTAGAATCATTAAAATTAGATAATTTAACGCTATATTTTGAAATATCTGTCTATAAGGGAAGTTTAACGATTTTGATGACTATGAATGCAACAAAAAAGTTAAATAAAGTTACATATCCTTAACAGGAGCTAGGGCCGACTCAAATAATTAGAGCACTGTAAAAGACAAAACAATATTATTTCGGCTGGTGCTGGTACTTTTGAAGTTGCTGCCAAAAGTCTGCGCAACTTCAACATTACCAGCAACAGTAAAATTAATATAATATTAATAATGATACTTTATTCAATATGCCATATTATTATTACAAATAAATAGAAAGTGGTTTGGAAGAATAGGTAAATTGAAAAGGTTTACATTCACCGCCGTAATACACGAGGTAGGTATAATTGAGGTGGTTTTCAATGTATTTTTAATTTGTCATTTCTCCAACTAATAAAATCGGTACAATTCAAAAATATTTATTGATTCATTAAAAATATATGACAGAAAAAAAAACGACATCGGATAAAAAAGGTCTATTGTTGGAAAGGAACTTTGTCACACGGATTTATTTCTCTTTATCTAGAACAAGGAAATTTTTGGCTATTTCTTGCGAATGGTTTCAGAGTATTTTCAATAATGACTGTCTGTACTCACGCCCTTCATCATTAGAGAAAACACTTTAATACATGGAAGTATTTATCCAAAATAATGTTTGGTTATGACGCTGAGATTCTCAACTACCGGTCAAACCTATAAATATTTGAAATTTACATCAATAATACCGTCACAATAAGCATTTATAAGTCAGTAACATTACATTAGGTAAATAAATTATCGTAAATTAGCTGACAGCAAATTAGGTGTTCAGTCTGGGTTTGAAACTATATCTTATTCTGCCTAAACCAAGCTTACACATGGTTAGCTTCTGGTATATTATGCGAGTATCATTAGACCTTGGTCCCAGATTTAAACGGATTCAGCAAAACCTGCTCTTGTCTTCCGAGATATAGTATATCGCTTCATTATGTTGAGTTGGACAAGCTTTCTATTTATGTTCCAAAGTCACTAAATTAGCACCTTTGGCATGACTATCTCGAACAACAGCAATGCCTCGAAAAACATGTTGTACAATACTATTCTCAAAAGAGTAGCTTGGTGGAGCTAAATAAGTATGACGTTCTAAATTTACCATGTTGTAGGTGTACGCCCACTAATTCAAAATATTTATCCGACAAATGTTGTTTGATCTACTTATAAATATATCTTCCTATTCCATTAAAATGACTGCGAAAACGAAAACGCTCCATGTTTGAAAGTCTTTTCAAAATGCTACGAACGTACTCATGAAATGAAAACAAGTTGTTGTAGGAATAGTTTGGTTGCTATACAATTCTGAAAGTACAATTTTCTAATTTTTCTGTTACAATACATTATAAAAAACTTTTGGAATTTGCCTGAAATCTTGTAAGATATTAGGATGGGGACAATAAACCGATATTAAATTAGAATAAATATTTATTAACTGACGTAAAACGGTGGAAATTCTGATTTTGAATAATTCGATTCCAAAAGTTCACGCCTAGGGATAAAATGGGACTTTGAATATAAAATTTAGTTTACTGTCATGAAAAGGGTAGGTATACACATGAAAATGTTGTATTTAAAAGATGAAATAAAACTATCTACTTTTTTATCACTATAAATAAATATAATATATATAAATTCAACCAGATATTCGTAAGATGAAAATTACTCTTCTTATCATTGTTAATAATTAGTTATTTTTTGTCAGAATTTTAATCCCGAGCAATTCTGAACTACGATAGAATGATGTATTGCATTGTCTATTTCCAAACAACAATATAAGTGACCAGATAGATCTACTTCACCAATGGATAAAATAAATAAATTTTATTCTTGTTCTTATTTAGAGCAGGCAGTATAGTAGCTCCTGAAGACTTGACCGAACAAAGTTGCATAGGTGCCAATATATGGAGGCAATATTTGAAGATCGAACTAACTGTCCAGGTCTGGAATACTGTTTCTACCAACTTGGTCTACTACAAACACAGTATTTCATTTGTATTTGGTATCAGAGCCTTCAGACCCATTGTCTTTTATTTACGGACCACTATATTTGAACAGGTATTTAAAATATGTTCATAATAAAGAGTAACATAGTTGTGTTGGTACCGGTGAAATATATAGAATGAGTTTTTATGTTAGTGTATGTTTGGGACTAAGCCTTAAAAGATCTCGTTTGCTATACCGATTATTCTACCGACCAGATCCGTAGAATACCAGGCTTCTACATACTGTAGTAAAAATCCTTCCGTGCATTGACAACTAATATTATACCATCTAGAGACTATACTGGAAGTTTTTACTAGTTTTGAAAAATCTGAGCTCATGAAACCTTATTTCGATACCAAATCGTACTAATTTTGAAGACTTGCTGATATTAAAGCATTCGAGCAAGACCAAAACCGCTGCGCTAAATCTATTCACTACAGAAACTAAACAGCCTTCAATTAATAATTATTAATCTCTGCCGCACTGCAAGAAAATTTTCATTCCCAATACCAATCAACGAAGTCATTAATCTTGGCTCCGACGAAACGAGAAGTTCGGTCGAGAAACTTTCGTAAATCGATTCTCCAGCTACCGCCATGATGATGAAATGTTACACACTTGAGATATTTCGAAGATGTAACAGTGCAATTTCATGATCAATGTAACCGGACAGTTATTAATATTTCATTAACAAGATACATACCTTGCAATGAAATTTTCGTGTATAAGATTTGCAACTCAACTTTTTTCTTGAAAAGAGAATATCGCGGTTTAGAATCTCCTATGACTCCCATTTAAATGAAAGAGTTTCCAACCAGAAAGCGTTGAACAGTCATGTGAAATTTCGAATAGTTCTAAAAAAGGGCGGCATATTAAATTTATTCTGTGTACGAATGCAGAAGTTACATTTAAATCAACGAAGGCTCTGAGCACATCCTCTATTAAAGGATGGTGAATTCCGGAAAAATGCGTCAAATATTTTCAATAATAAACTATCTTTGGAGTTTTCTACTTGAGAATGAATTTCATTTTCCCCGGCTAGAGAATTTTATGAATACTAGAATCGACCGTAATCAAAATGCATTATGTTTAATTAGAAAAATCTTTTGAATCTATCAGGAATCGCAATGACGAGTTTTGTTTTCTTGGAGTTTACTCCATACGAATTGATTTCATATAAAGCCCCCGATAAGAAAATTTGATGGATATTAAAATCGCGAGCCAAAAGCGTTATGTTTTTATAAATGAAATAATGTTAGCGCCATCTGAGTATAATTTTACAAAATGAAATATATAGGTATAAATATATATTCATGGGTAGTTGTTGCTGACAGATTAGTTGAATCAAATTGTGGGGACGCAGCAAAACTGAAAGAATACTCTGCTTTCGGTAATTTATTCATCGTTACCATCCTCAGGGAAACTACAAAAATACAACACAGTCAATAAATTTAAAAACTAATCGATCGAGAGTGGTCTATATATAGCATACCTACCTTTTGCTGACTCTAACAAAATATACATTGGTCAAACATCAACAACTATGCTATCCACTCGAATAATAGGGCACAGGAAAGAATCCAAATTGCACCACGAGAAATGTTCACTGGCAGATCATGTATTTTCTTTGAAACATAATATGAATTATGAGGCTGTCAGAGTTTTGGATCATGAACCTATAGAAAGAAAGAGACTGTTCTTGGAAGTGGCCCGAATTTTCAAAGCAAATTTTTGCATTAATAGAAGAAAATATATATAAAATGTTGGTGGATTATATAAACATTGGCTGTCATCTCATTAGGATGATTGATAATTAAATTCTCAGATTTATTACATGTAAAGTTCGCAATTTTTCCTATTAGATACTCTTTCACATTGAAGAAATAAAATAAATATATACACACAAACAATTGTAAAAATTACTGAAACAAAATAAATGCTTTTGAATTGAATTGAATTAAATTGTCTATCTGATGACTTCTATGTTATCATTTTGTGTTTTCGCCTGCAAAACCATAATGTAAACATTAATATCAACCCCTAAATATTCATTAATAATTGTTTTAAATAATTAGTTACATAGTTTTGTATCTTAGTGTGTATAGTGAATGTCAACGTATTATTCAAAGTCCGTGCAATGTTTTCAAAGTGTTTTTATCATCTTTTTATAATCAATCTCGTAAAAGTGTAAGATGTTTATGATTAGTTTTTAAATTTATTGACTGTTGTTGTAAGTAAAAATCCATGATCTCGAAGTGGAGTGGAATATAAGTTGAAAAAGAGGAAGCTCCAAGTCATCTCCACATTTTAAATGTGGAGATGACTTGGAGTTTCCTCTTTTTCAATTTATTGACTGTGTTCCTGTAGTTTCCCTGAGAATGATAACGATGAATACATTATCGAAAGCTTGGATATCACTTTCAATTTTGCTGCGTCCTCACAATTTTATTTAAATATAAATATATATATATATATATGTTGGAAGCATATTGTGAAAACGGCCAATGACAAGGTAAATTCAATATCGCACTCTGATCGTTTACAAAAAGCCAAACCTAGGATTGTGTATTTAGGTAACATCCAAAGCTTTTAACAGAGAAGCTATGAGAATTGTCTAATATTAAAAACATTTATAAAAAGTAATTTGGGGTGATCTGTAATTAAAATTTTCAGGATGGTTTAGCCATAGTCATATAATGGTTATAGAAACAGTTAAATCGTTACCAAATGTATATTTTCAGGCAAACACACAGGCACAACCATATTAAATAACTTTATAATGAATAGAGCACACGGATCTCAATAAGCTAGATTTTTTTAATAAGAAATAATATTAAAACAAAAATTCAATAGAACAGCTGTTACTAATAAAAGAGTAAAATAAAAATAAATCATCAGCAAAAGCTTAACTTAATCGAATGATTGATTATTTATTTATGCAACTTATCAATGAACAACATTTTGAGATACATTTTACGCCATTTTTAAAACAATTTCATAATTGCATCTCTTGTTTCCGCAGTTATTTCTATACCCGCACTTCACAGAACCTTGCTTCGAGTGAGAGTCTACAGTGGGCGCGACGTGAGCTCGTTTTCTGGGGCATGAAGGTTTGGTGGGTTTTTTCTTACGTACAATTTTTTAAGAACACCTAATGATGCTCCCAATTGATGGAATAATGTATTATTCGATTTGCTTTCTTCGTTGAATGCATATAATTTTAATTTAAATGCCTTCTCACCTACAAAATAATTCTTAGAAATAATGTAATACGCGTGAAAGCACCTTCAAGTCAATGCATTGACTAAAACTCGCGGCGCCCGCCGGCTCCCGACAATCAACCCTATGCTGTATCACTAAGGTTACGAGGCTCTCTTTCGTTATTTGGTCATTTGACGTCATTTAACGGTGCCGTTAGGCATAACGTTAATGATACAGCATAGAACTGAATGCCGTGCTGCCACTACAGAAACCCACCCCCTCCCCCTTACAACACATACGAAATTACATAAACTGTTTACTTTTACCTAGATTCTATTATTTGAAATGACGATTTCGATCTTTGGTCGTTTTGTAATTGCAAAAACCTAGGTTTGGCCATTTCAAAAAGATCAAAGTGCGATATTGATTTTAACTTCGGGCTTAGGTAATATCCAAACTTAGATTTGAGCAAAAATTTGGTCCATTGGCCGTTTTCATACTTTGCACTCACCACATATATAAAACTTATTAAACATATATTATACATTATACAGTCATTCAAATATCTTTAATTTTAGTTCATCAAAATCAAATTGACTCCATTTAGTATTAGGTAGGCTTTTCAGGCCAAGTAAAACTGAGATATAGGGTGTTTGGTTATAGCAACTGTAAACTTTGGTTATAGTTTGTATTCTTTTTGGGTTTGGACGTAATGTAATGCAATGTAATTGAGGAATATGCTTAAAATTCAATCATGAATTAACTAGCTGAACTATGAAAATAAAACTTATCTGTTATTAAGAGTAGGTGATTCGTTAGAATAAATATTTTTTACAAAAAATTGGACCGACGTTATGAGCTGGTGCACTGGAAAATACAAAATAATATTTTCATCATTAGCGGCTTTTGTCCAAGCTTTATAGTTTATTGAACATAATTCATTCTAACTTTTTCTATTATTGATAATCTTTACTATTTACTTAGGTATGCAAGTTCTGAATATGAATCTGAATAGTTATTTTATTTCAATGAAATATTTTCCAAATACAAATTTTATTCATTTATTTTATTTTTGGTAAAAATAGGTTATAATCACGAATGTTCATGTTCTTGTGTACAATCTGTACAATAATACAGAGGTTTAACCGTAATCTAGGGAGTTTCTAGCATAAAATAAACAATTCTTTAGCATGCATAGAGCATAGACAAATGGTTAACAACCAGGAACAAGAATCCATCCACTGGGATAATTTTTTTTGTACTGCCCCATTGTTCATTTTTGGAATAAGTGAATGGAAGAACTACTTACATCAAAATAAATTATTTCACTTTTGCCAGAAGCTGGTGGACTGTTCCAGATGTCATCGATCTGTAATAAAATAATACGATTTGAAATATGGGCAGGTAATTTTTCTCATGTTTTCGAAAAAACACTCAAAATTAGTTAATACCTTTTGTTTAGATTAAATATGCATTCACAAAAGAAGATGAAGATTTTTTCACTCGAGCAAATTAGAATTTTTATATTCCAATCATGGTACAAAAGAACACCAAATCCCTGTAGTCGGATAGCGGAAATTAATGTTATAACTTTTTTAACGGTATCAACCCTCATTTAAAATTCAAATGAAGCAGCTCCCCTCTCAATGGAGTAACAAAGTTTCGAGGTAAAACAATTAACAGGCAGTCAGGCAGCCATTGAAAATTACAGCTGAATTTAAGATAAAAATTAAAACGAAATGATATTTTCACGCGTTGTTTTGTTGTGGGAATTAAATTCGAATATTGATTGATATTTGAGTACGTTGTTTTATATATTTAATGTAGGTATGGATTTGAAACGGTCAAGATATATTTCTGAACCTTATTCTCTTTTCTATTTTTAGATCAAAGCCTAAAGGCCCAGAGATCTTGTATAATTTAGATTGGCAACTAATGAAAATGGAAAACAATCTACCTTGAGCTTTTGTATATAGACTTCGAAACTTTTCCCTGTCGTTTGCACTATTCGAAATCTATTACTTCCTCGCATTGTTTCCAATAATTTTACCTGTCAGAGCTTGTGGATTTTGTGGTCGCAATGTTCGTGCCTTGTAGCCAACCCAACTAATAGAAAGATTTTCTCGAGAAACTTCTCTCTGTGTGTTAATATCCCCAATTTCGTAGTCTGGAGCAATAAATTCTAAAGTTTACTGTTTCGCCAAGCAAGTAGGTATATATATATATATATATATATATATATATATATATATATATATATATATATATATAAAAATAAAAAAAATCAATATATATATATATATATATATATATATATATATATATATATATATATATATATATATGTATATATACAACCATTATGCTTTAATTTTATCAACAATCCTTTAGAGCTTCTTAGCTCTCATCAGCGCCACATAGGTGGAAGCTGTGTCCGACGAAGCAAGAGCATATATAACTATATTGTTTACATTTCTTGAACCATTATATTGTAATATTCTGGAATTTCCATTGAGCATACGGTTTGTTCATAAAAATGTCATTGAAATGTGTTTGTCATAATTAGTATATTTGGACAACGTTCCGACTGCGCTTTTCCAATTTTCATCAGATGCTTAACTTATCTAAAAGTACATGTATATTTAAGAGATAAAATTGTCAAAAAAAACATGAGACTTATATGAACAAAAAATACAAACCTACCAACAAACACAAATAATCTTAAAACCAATTGGTGGCGTAATAATGAGATGTTATCTCTATCGTTGGTCTGTCAGATATTATTAGAAATTTTGTTCACTGTGATGAATATTTGACAGTTGGTGATATCAACTAAAAGCAAATGAAAATATTATATAGTAAATTTGAAAAATTAATGAAAGGTATAATTTTGGAAGAAAATATGTTACTAAGTGATCAAACACAAATTTGTTATTATTGGTTAAATAGTATTATATAATGTGATATATTTCTGAAGATTTTTTAAATGTGTATCATTTCTAAGAAATGTCTTTTTCCTATCGGTTTCCATAGCAAGAATATTTGTTTCATTGTAACTGAACTCGTGATTAGTGGCTTATCTGTGGTTATTCAAGGTGGTAGCACAGTCTCTGGTGTATTTGTGTTTTTTTATTCTGTTTTTTAAGTATTGTAATGTTTCACCTATATACACTTTGTTACAGACTACTTCATTTCCAGCGATTTCATATACAACGTGGAATTTTTCTCTTTATGGTTGAATGTTTCTAATTCGAAAAATATATTTTTATGTCTAATTGGGTGTCATCGATTTTTTTTAATTTTTCTGAAAGCCCTTCAATGTAGGGAGGTCCAATGCGATGACAATTCTAATTTTTATAGTAGTTGTAGTGTTGTTGTAATACGTGTTGATTCTTTGTGTAAAAATACTATTTATAAGTCCTTATGGATAATTGTTATGTAGTAATGCTTGCATAGCTTTTTTTATTGGCATTGGTCTATATTCTGGATCTAAGAGAGTGATAAATCTATCAGCCAGTCCAATTAAAACTGATTTCTTTTGGGAGAGAGGATCATGGGACTTAAAATTCAAGTATCTGCTCGACCACATTTTCTTTGTATACCATTCTGTTTTAATCGTATCAAGGGTTCTATGTACTAATATTATACATATCTTAGAAGTTTATGCTTTTATCATTTATCATTTCAGAAATAGGAAGGCTTATAAATTATAAAAAACTTCCTCAAAATGAATTCCCATCTTCCTCTCTGCCAAAAAATCATTGATTGGCTGATAGATCTATCACTTTCTTAGCAATAGCAATAAAAAAAGCTAAGCAAGCATTAGTAGATAACAATTATCCGAAAGAACTTATAAATAGTATTTTCCTTAGAGCATGGAATAACCAATTACATCACATTCGGAGAGCAGGTATAGCCAAATGAGGCCTAAATCAATGGACGTAACACCATGTTCTGTTTTTGACAGCGACTCTTGTATTCAAGAGCCTCGCAATTCACCATTGGGTTAAGATAAAAAAATAGTCGTTTTCATTAAAAAATAGCACAAAAAATCGAAATCAGAATAAGCTGTAAACGCCAAGGTGAGAACGAAATTAATGACGGCCGACGAAAAATTGGCTTCACTTTCGTTTCACGGCGGGTATACAGAGCAGCATCACCTGTCGTGTACGCACGACTTTTCCCTACTCTACTAAGGTATTTTCATACAAAGAATCAAGACGCATTACAACAACACTGCACTTTAAAAATAAAAATTTGAAGTTTCAGCGCATTGGAGTTCTATTACAATGAAACAAAAATTATAGGTACGGAAACCAATACTAAATAAATAAATTTTACAAACGATTGGACCGATTTTATAGATGGTGCACTAAACAATACAAAATAATATTGATTCTATTGGTACTGGTACTTGTCAAGTTGGCGCCAAGGGTCTTATATTTAACTACAATTGCAGACCTATACCAAATATCTTTTTTACACAAAAACGTTAGAAATATCGATTTTTCAACTATAAAACGTAATACAGGAAAATTCATGTTGGTCACGCCACCCCCACGAAAGATACAAACTAACATGAAATTTGATTTTGTCATTAAAAAATACTTCCAGATTTCTACCAAAGTTCACTAGAATATCACTATTATTTTGAAATGTATTCACAAAGAATAAAAATAAGAATTCAACTTTGACACTCTATATCTCAGAGACGAATAACTTGCGGACATATGTTTATATAAACTTTTCTTCTCGTTTTGACGTCAGCAACATACTCCTGAATTTTCTACTCGTACTTAAGTAAGACGCACACGGTGCTGGATTCCATGCTAGATCGCTTGCTCGGAGCTGTGCAGGCCGCCGTGCTGGCCGTACAGCTGGAAAGTGACGTCACTGATGACTGCATTGCTTGCTTGCTTGCTGGTTTTCGGTGATAGGTACTGTGCTATTTTCCTTGCTGGCTTTCATGCTTGTTTGGGAGAGCAACCAATCAGAACGTAACCTTTATCTAATTATAATCAACGAGCAATACTTGTATATTTATATATACAGTGTGTACCAAGAAGGGTTTGATCTAATCGTTTCTAAAAAACCACTAAGGCTATCATTTTGAAAATATACGTTCTCATAATTTCCAATCGATCAAAAATCATAACGTTGAGAAAGGACTGTTCTACCAGAAGTCGACATTAAAACCCTTATTTCAAATGGAACATACTACTTTTTCTTTCATTTTTGAATTCTGCTTTAAAATTAAAAGTAAATTTCATGAGCATACTGCATCATTATTTTTGATAGTTTTCGAAATATTGACCTTTTTAAAAAAATCTCCAAAAACATGAGTAAATTTATGCCTATTTATCTCTCTTAGTTATTCACAAAAATATTTGAAATTTTTAACCAGAAAGGTAGAAATGTGTCTTAGTATCCGGAATATAAGATATCTCTTGGAAATAGTACAGGGTGTTTAAAATCGACCTACCAATTCTGACTAATTCAGGATCCAATAACTCACTTATTTTAAATAGAACACGCTGTATTTTTTCATGTTAATCTATTAACCATTTACTTTTCTTACGTTTGGCATTAGCATTCTCTTTACCTAAATCCTTCCGATTCCAAGATATTTGAAGACTAAATGACAAAATTTGCTAAGCTAGCGAAGCAGTTGGCTGTGAAATTAAATATTACAAGGTCACCTTATTTATTGAACAAAGCTTATGTCATTGTTTAGGGGTTATTTAGCATATTGTTATAGATATGAGAGTGCTTTTATGAATAATGGCTTCCTACGAAATTTACTCAGAAGCACAGTAAAAATAAACCTAACAGAACGGTTTTTTGCTGAACTTATCTACACAATGAAATAATTGACTCATCTTAGGTATACAAAATGAGTTTATTTCAAATACATACAATGTTGAACAAAAATAAAAAAATATTATAAATAAGTAATGGTTTTCAATCTCATTATCATTCACGGGAGTCAAATCACATTGTTGGTAATTTATGTAGAGAGAAGTCCCGATTTTTCACAAATAAATCAATAATTATTGGAAAAATTAAAAGAGTAATGAAAATTGTGAAAAGCAGGCTACTGTTGAATTGCGAAGAAAATAGAATAAATGTTGAGAAAGTACCACTTTGTGCATGCGTCAATTGGAAACTACTGACTGAATTATGAAAAATTATGACTGAAAAGCATTTTCTTCGTACATACATAGCGCCTACCAGCATGTGAATTGATTAGAATAATAACAAATTGTGGATAAGCGGTAATAAATAATAAATAAATCGTTGTCTACTGATTGCTTGCTTGTAGTTTTTGAAGGAAACATTCCATAAGTGGAACATTTATTCAATAATCTTTTTACAATATCGATGATGGTCTAGGTTTATCGAGAAATCTCTCTACAAAAACACGACAGGTTCTACTTATAACTCGATTACATTCCCCGTAAATGATAATAAGATTTAAAAAGTCGTCGTTGGTGTACCCAGAGAGTGCCATATTTATTAATAACACTCGTATTCGATATTACTTAGAATAAATTAACTAATAGCAGTGACAGCAACTTTGTTAGATAAATAATGACATAATGTGACATTTAAATATTTAAATATCCAAAGATCATGAAATTGGTAGAATTTAGGTATAGGGAATGCTAATACCAAACGTAAGAAAAATAAAAGATTCATAGATTGACATGAAAAAATACAGGGTGTTCTATCTAAAATAAGTGAGTTATTGGATCCTGAATTAGTCAGAATTGGTAGGTCGGTTTTAAACACCCTGTACTATTTTCAAGAGATATCTCATATTCTGGATACAAAGACATATTTCTAGCTTTCTGGTTAAAAATTGCAAACATTTTTGTGAATAACTAAGAGAGATAAATAGGTATAAATTTAGTCATGTTTATGGAGTCTTTTTTTTTAAGAAAGAGGTCAATATTTCAAAAACTATCAAAAATAATGATGCAGTATGCTTATGAAACTTACCTTTAATTTTAAAGCAGAATTCCAAAATGAAAGAAAAAGTAGTTCGTTCCATTTAAAATGAGCGTTCTCATGTTTCAACGTCATGATTTTAGATCGATTTCAAGCTGAAGCTTAAAATCACGTGATCCGCTTCTAGTGTATGACTGTATTCGATGAAATAAAAGCATAAAGGTGAATAGCATTCTCATTTTGATATTATATCTATCTCAGTAATACTGAATTATAGTTTTCTTTATATATATATATATATATATATATATATATATATATATATATATATATATATATATATATATATATATATATATATATATATATAAATATATATAAATATGTTCTTGGGGATGCAGTCATATAATCAATAGAATTCTTTGAAAGCCGAGCTTTCGAGAATGTTTATTCTCTTCTTCAGGGCAAAAATCGTGAATTTAGAATAAATTAGCCAAAAACTGGAAAGATTTCATAGCCATCAAAATTCACGATTTTTGCCCTGAAGAAGAGAATAAACATTCTCGAAAGCTCGGCTTTAATCTGTTGAAAGAGAGACTAATAGAAGATTACCCTTCTTGGACACTCATGTTATCAGACTAGAAGACAACAGGATAATCCTAGATTGGTACACTAAACCCACCAGCTCTGGGAGATACATCAATTATAAATCTCACCATCCTGTTAGAATTAAAATAAATTTAATTCTAGCACTGAAAAACAGAGTTTTAAAAATTTCACATCCTAGTCTGAAAAATGAGAGTCTAAGAAGAGTGTATAGAATTCTCACACAAAATGGCTATCCATCTGGGTTGTTACGCAGACTCATATACAACACAACGGTAGATCCACATACAAGACAAACCTGTGAAAAAAACCAGAATTTAGTGGTTAGATATGGTTCCTTACCTTACATTGAAGGGCTTTCTACTAGACTAATAAGTGTATTTAAACAAGATAACTTAAAAATAGCACAAAAGAACATCAAATTTATCAGTCGATTATATACCAGAACTAAAGATAAAGTACTTACCAGTAACATATCTCACTGTGTATATAGCATTCAATGCTCCGACTGTGAAATGAAATATATTGGACAAACCATCCAACTTCTTAAAAATCGAATAATAGGCCATCGCAGTGACATAAACATAAAAAAGACGTTTTGTGCTCTGGCAGAGCATGCAACCTCAACTAAACATCTACCTGACCTGGATAACCCTAGAGTGCTTCACATAGAAAAGAACTGGCATAAGCGCATCTTTCTTGAAATGGTGGAAATAGACAAGGAGTGCAACAGCATGAACAAAAGAACTGACATCCATGGTCTGAGTCAGGTTTATTCCTATTTGTTGTCTTTTCACAGAAGACCACAACTACAAATAAGAGAAAATGCACTAGAAGAGAATGAACATGCATAAACAATTGCAATATACAATTCTAACATAGATTACTCACCAGACTTGAACTTGTTGCACCCTAGATCATACATGACTGTTGTTGTTTTTAGTCATTTCCTACATTATTTGGTTTAGAAAGGAAACTAAACTACAAATATTATAACTTTGCGCCATACGTTTGTTGTTTGTTTTTGTTTTTATTTTTATATTTAATTCTTAATTGACAGCTTAGACATTAGACGTCAGACATGCAACCTATAGATAAAATTAACAAAGAACACACAAATCAAAGAACAAAATAAAAGACAGTAACTTTGAATTCCATGTATTTAAATTTTTTTTAAATAAAAAGTAAAAACACAATCTTCCCCTGTTTCTGTATTCTAGTTTTTTGCTATTTATGACCATAATATTCTGTTCTACCTTTATTCTCGTACATTTGAGTTCAGTATTTTAATATGAGATGTAGAAATTCAATTTAGTTTTGATAACATAAGAATTAATGATGTACCTAACTATATTTAACACTCAAATCAATGTAAGTTGGAGTTCGTATAACGTGTTTTTATATATAACTATTTTCTTGATTATTATTTCGATGATTCTTATATCCTTTTAATTAAGTACTTCTTTGTAACCTTCTTTTATTTTAATACAGCCTTGAAAAAGATAGCCACCGCTATCGAAACGTTGGTAATTGAAAAAGAGTTTTCATTATCCTACAGCCCATAGTGCCGCAACCCTATGAATGTTTGTCACTTTGGTTATACATTCTCGGCAGTGAATTACTAAAATTATATTATATATATATATATATATATATATATATATATATATATATATATATATATACATATACATATATATATATATATATATATATATATATATATATATATATATATATATATATAATATTTGAAAGGGTACTCACAGCCGTACAGTAACTATGTTGGTTAGAATAATTCAGGTTATACGGCCTAAAAGGGCATTCAATGAATGATCTTCATATAAAATCGTATATTTCGGCTTAGTTCAAATTATAATATAATATAATAATAAATAATATATATATGCGTTTTCGGGAGGGGATAGAGGTTAAGCTAGCACAACAAAAGTGGCACACATCAATAAAATTAGTGTACTAAATTCAATTATATTTAGTGCTAATTTAGTTTGCAAAAATAACATTCGTTACTTTTCAATTTTTGAAGTTAAGGGCAGTTTAATATTAAGTCAGCACACTTGAATAAAATATGGAGAAAATCCAAAACTATTCGTTACGAATAATATGGTGCTAATTTAGTACACAAGAGTAACAATTATAACTCTTATTTTAAAGAAATTATGAGCAACTTTATTTGTCATTTAGCCTGTGACCATTTCAGTATGAAGTGGGAATACCATAGCCAAGGAGGAGGGGTCCTTTTTAGTAGGTTGCGTAAACAACATTTTATTTATGTCTATGTTTGTATTACTAAAAGCAAGTTAATTTTGAAGAAAAAGCAAAATGAAAATGTATTTTTTTGCGGTTCATGGTTATTAGGTACTGTTTAAAGAAATAAAAGTCTTTGAAGTGAAATTTATAGTGGTTTATATAGAGAGACTCAGAGCTTCTATCATTTTTAATTTAGACATACCTATATCAATGTACATACAGTAGGTAATTGTATAAGATTTGTTATACTTATTTTATGTTGGTAACTTCGTAGTCATTGACTTTTCCTTAAAGATGTTGCACATTTTCGGAAATCTTAATTATTATATATATAAAGGGTCTCCCATTTGAGAAAAAATAAATAGTTATTCATGATTTCGAAAACTCAATCACTCTGTACGTTTGTTTAATCCACTCGACAGTTTCATTCATTATGATTAAACTACAGGACAAAATATTTGTGATAAAATTGCTCCAATATCTTATGCAGTAACACCACCACGATCGTCCAAATACGTACCTTTTTTTAAAAGACCCATAACAGACCCATACTATGCAATACTGTTTTGATGGGAATTTGAAGGGCTTTCAATTTATAATATCAAATTTAGAGTGTTAAACTCAAAAAACGTATGTTTTATACGTCTCTCTTTGGATGCGTACCCTGTATAAATGAAAATAATTTTAAAATATGCTTTTAAATAAGTTCTATACTGTCCCTAAAACCGCATGTCGATATGTTTCTAGTTTTTTGAGTAATCCTACTTCCGATCACCCTTATATATAAATATATACCTATAAATAAAAAGATGTTCTTGGGGATGCAGTCATATATTCAATAGAATTCTTTGATTGAAGCCAAGCTTTCGAGAATCTTTATTCTCTTCTTCAGGGCAAACTGCAAATCGTTACAAAATTATTTCAACATCTTAATAGTATTATAAAAATACTTACAATCGTGAATTTAGAATAAATTAGCCAAAAACAGGAAGGATTTCATAGCCATCAATTACAAATGTCATTATTTATATTTGTCATGGTAACACAAAAAGTATCTAGATTTAGTTGATAAAAATGAATATTACTGATTGATCTTTATATGTTTGTAGCTATTTGAACAAGGAGCACAATTAAATTAAAATTATTATAAAGGCAGATACAGGTTCAGTTAAAAAAAAATATAAGTAATTTAAGAATATTGCATAAATAATTTTGTACCGATTTGTAGTTTGCCCTGAAGAAGAGAATAAAGATTCTCGAAAGTTCGGCTTCAATCAAAGAATTTTATTGAATATATGACTGCATCCCCAAGAATACAAAATCAATATATATATATATTCTCCTTCCCACAAAAAACCGCCGCCGAAGGGGGTGGAGGGGGAAAGTTCTCTCGAAAATCGAAAACTCGAGTAGGCAGAATTAAAGATAAGAAAATATTCGTAAACATTTATATTGAAAATTTTCTTAAAAGACGGTTTTCAAGTTTAATCGATGTCGGAATTTGAAATCTGTGTATTTTCGCAAAGTGGAAAGGGCAATTTCTTTGGAAAGTTGAGAATATGAGAATGACTAATTAAGGGCCCAATTAATTACCCTGAACATTTTTTCCATAGAATTACAGTTTTCGAGTTATCTACAGCAGTGGTAAAGTCTGAAATATATGTACATGAGTATTTCCGCCGGGTTGTTTTGATATCTCCAAATAATACTCGTAACAAGCACATAATATACATTGGTAATGATATAAGTGAACTGTCAACGATTTTCGTGACTAATGTTACACTCAAAAGTGTGAAATAATTATTCCTTAAAAAAAATGGACCGACGTTATTAGTTGGTGCAATGAAAATTACAAAATAAAATTAATTCTATTGGTGCTGGTACTTGCGAAGTTGGTGTCAAAAGTTATCAATCTAATTGCAACGGCATAACTTCAAAAGTAACAGCACCAATAGTTTTTCTATAAGGGTAGTCTAGTTCAATTATCTCTACTTATTTTAAAAAAGTTAAAATTTATGCAAAAAGTGTGTTTTTACAATAATAATACCTACTCCCAATGAATTTTATTATTCTATCTCTTCTTGTTTTTAAGATAAAAAATTGAACTTTATTTTTCGGCCATATTTGTAGGGTAATATCTCCCGAATGGTTGATTTTTGAACCAACGTTTATATAAAAGAAACTAACCATTACTTTGAACAAAGATATCACCCCCCTCAAGTTTTTTGCACTTGTTCTGAGAAACCTTGTAAACCTAGAATAAATTAAATTCTGAAATAATTTGCTAATCAATAAAAGACTCTGGACTCTGGTATATCTCGGATGAATCACCGGGCAACGAACTTATTGTAGGTAGTAACCTATACTACAAAATTGCACAGTGGTATTTAATATATAAGTAAGAGAGATAGATAAATAGATAGATAGATAGATAGATATATTTTCATGTGATTAACATTTACAAATGTTGTACATTCGTCAAAATAGTCTAGTATACAGTAAAATATAGTATAAATAACATAGATTAATAGGATATTAAAAAGAAAAACAAATATAGAATGTCTTTAATAACTAAAATTGAAATTGAACATGCTAAAATTACAATCTGCTATAAAATATCACAGTATAAAAATTATTTCCAGTCATAAATTGGATTTTCAAGCAAAAATTTTTGAATTCCAGACTTGAACCCTCGTAAAGGCATTTCTTTATGTTTATCGGGCAGTTTGTTATAAAATTTGATGCCTAAATAGTTTGCACCATAACGACATCTCTCCGATCTGCGTGTTGGGATAGTGAGCTGCTCTCTTGAGCGGGTCTCAAATGAATGTCTTTGACTATTTGCGGGATACAAGTGTATGTTGCTTTTTATATGAGCTAAGTTAGTATATACATATAAAGATGGAAAGGTTAAAATTCTTAATTTCTTAAACATTTCTTTGCAATCATCGCTGTACCCCAAGCCTGCAAGTATCCTGATACATGACCTCTTCATTGAAAATACCCTGCGCCATTGAGGAGCATGACCCCAGGCCAATATAGCATAAGACATGACAGAGTGACACAAGGCAAAATATGCTGTTCTTAAAACCTCAACATCTACACAACCTATTAGTCTACGTAGAACAAATATTCCGCTTTTAATTTTTTTTGTAACATACTCAATATGTGCATCCCATCTTAAGCCACTATCAAGGTAAACTCCAAGAAATTTAACTGGTGAGTGAGACAAGGAATGATCTGAAATCTCTTTCAAAGAGAACACCATTTGTACTGTCTTGTCTTGTACTTGACCTCACTTATCAATTCAGATTGATTGTCTTTCTGCGCCTATATAGTAGTGTCATCGGCGTACAGAACATACTTTTTACCAAAGTCTTGCTCAGGAAAGTTGTTGACGTATAACAGAAAGAGTAGGGGTCCTAATATTGATCCCTGTGGTACGCCTATATTAATGACCCTGTTAGCTGACAACATACCATTTACATGTACTTTTTGTGTTCTGTCTGATAGGTATGATTTTATGAGATCTTTACTTTTGGTACTGAAATTAAAATATACCAGTATTTCAATGAGAAGCTCGTGTGATACGCAGTCGAACGCCTTACTAAGGTCACAAAAAACAGTACCTGTGTATTTCTTATGTTCAAATCCTAGCATTATGTAAGATACTAAGCTCGAAATTCCTGAAAGTGTATTTCTTTCGCTCTGAACCCAAACTGTTGTTCATTCAGTAGAGAGTTATCCTCCAAATACGCAACCATTCTATTTGTCATACATTTCCCAACAATTTTTGAGAAAACTGGGAGTAGGGAGATCGGTCTGTAGTTGCTAGGTAGGTTTTTGTCACCTTTTTTGAAGATTGGGACAACTAATGCTGCCTTCAAACACGCGGGAAATATTTGTTCTTTAAAAATTGAATTAATAAATTTAGTTAGTGGCACGACAATCAGTTGCCGTATGATTTTAATGATAGTGGTACTTAATCCAAAGCAATCTTTGGATTCTTTGCTTTTTAATTTTCTAATGATATCCCTAACTTCATTGAAAGTTACTTTCCTGAAGTTAAAGCTTATCTCCTTGTTTAGTTCAAGGTGCTGATGAGCTGTAACCTCAATTTTCGGTTCTTCTCCATCAAAAAGATTTTTTGCAACATTGTAAAGTACTCATTAAATTGATCCGGTTCAATTCGACAACTAGTGTCACTTTTTTGAGATGACTCGCGGTTATTGTTAATAATATTCCACATCGTTTTCGGCTGATTTTTGGATTTAATTATTAGTTCGTTGTTATAATTTTGTTTTGCTTGTTTAATAGCTGATCGGTATTGATTTCTGAGTTTATTCTTTTGATTCAATAGCCATAATGAGGGATTTCTTTTATAAAGATCATGAAGAAAACTTAATTGCCGTCTTATTTTTCGTAGACTATCATTAAACTACGGAAAAAAGATATTTTTACTTCTAAATACATATATTTTTTCAGGAAATGCCTGAGAGAATGCATCCTTGATCTGTTCGCAAAAAATACCGAATTTATTGTCTATGTTCATATCCTTGTGGTTTAGAAAATTCCACTGTAATTTCTCTACTGTCTGATAAAACCGAAATTTTCCTTTTTCGGTAATAGGTCTACATATTTTCGATTTACTTTTGTTTGATTTAGTTTTATTCGTGAAAGAGATTTTCATTTCGATGAAATTGTGGTCAGATATATTGTTATCTAGAACATTTATAGAAAATACATCAAATGATATAAATTAAATTTATTTTGCTTGGATTTGGAACAACTAAGCCTGGTTTTATTTTTGGCCAATGCATTTTTTGGTTTGATCAAAATAAATCTTAGAATTATTTCGAATTGTTAATATTAGTTTAAATTTGGCGCCTCTTCTATGTCATGTGTCATGTCAACTTGTCGCGCACTCTTGAAGGTGCAGCTGATCTTAGATCACATTATTATATTTGAAGATATCCGGTTGTTGTATATCCGACGACGCAGTTGTCGATGCCAAGAAAGACAGTAAGGCCAAATCAAAAATTGTGTTACTAGTAAATCCAATAAACTATATCCACGTGCAAGAAGCGAAGACTGCGAAGGAAGCCTGGAGTAATCTATGCAGAGCCTTTGACGACTCAGGTCTTGTTCGACGAGTTGGATTACTTCGTGATCTTATAACTACTTCTCTTGAAAACTGTCAAGATATTGAAGAATATGTCAGTAAAGTTATAACTACAGCACACAAGCTTCGGAATATCGGCTTTAAGGTTGATGATGAATGGCTAGGCACCTTGTTACTGGCTGGATTACCTGAACAGTACAAGCCAATGACAATGGCCATTGAAAGCTCTGGTGTCACTATAACAGCTGATCTAATTAAAACAAAACTACTACAGGAAGTCAAGCAATCTGAACGAGGCGTATTTTATGTTAATAAATGTCAACAAAAACAGACATTCAAGTCAAATATAATCAAAGGACCAAGATGTTACTCGTGTAATAAATATGGACACATTAGCAAAAACTGTAAGAGCAAGACTAAGAAGAAACAAAGTGATAACTCTTTTGTAGCTATTCTCTCAGCGGTATCAAGCAACTATGACTCAGGATGGTATGTGGACTCAGGCGCATCGATGCATATGACTATGCACAAAGAATGGATCTATGATGAGATACCACCGCCAATCAAAAGTATCCGTGTTGCAAACAACAAAGAATTACAAGTAGAGTGTTGTGGTAAGGTTAATATTAATGAACCACAAAAGGATGGATCTATCAGTACCGTACAGGTAAAAGATGTACTTTATGTTCCTGATCTTTCTACTAATCTTCTCTCCGTCAGTCAGATGATTAAAAATAATTGCAATATTAAATTTAATAGCAAAGGCTGCATTATATTTAATAAAGATAATATTGCAGTAGCTACTGCTATACTTATTAATAACATGTATAAGCTTAACATAGCTTCTGTACAAACATGCTTATCTGGAAATATTAATGATAATTTTTATTTATGGCACCAACGTATGGGTCATCTCAACTACTTTGATCTGAAGAAACTGGAAAACTGCACTGAAGGTGTAAAACTATACCAGAGCAATAACATGACCTGCATCTCCTGTTTAGAAGGTAAACAAACCAGGCTACCATTTAAAAGTGAAGGTTCCCGAGCAACAAGGTTACTAGACCTAGTTCACTCTGATATATGTGGGCCCATGGAGGTGAAGTCACTGGGAAATGCAAGGTATTTTCTGACCTTTATTGATGATTTCTCTAGAAAAGTGTTTGTTTTCATTTTGAAGTCAAAGTATGAATGCCTAGATAAATTCAAAGAATATAAATGTTTAGTAGAAAATCAACTTGACGCAAAAATCAAAGTACTGCGTACTGATAATGGAACTGAATACATAAATAAGAATTTTTCTGAATTTTTAAAGTTATCCGGCATACAACATCAAACATCGACTCCTTACTCACCTCAACAGAATGGCTTATCTGAGCGTATGAACAGAACACTGCTTGAAAAGGCCAGATGTATGTTAATTAATGCTAATTTACAGAAAAATCTGTGGGCTGAAGCAATAATGACAGCAGCATATATAGTGAATCGTTCACCGACACAAGCATTGAATTATAAGACACCCGAAGAATTATGGTGTGGTAGTAAACCTGATGTAAGTCACATGAGAATTTTTGGATGTTATGCAATGACACACGTACCTAAAGAAAAGATTAAGAAATGGGACACTAAATCACAGAAGCTTATATTTGTTGGTTACTGTGAAAATAGCAAAGGTTTTAGATTGTTGGATCCTAAAACAAGAATCGTCACAAAAAGTAGAGATGTAATTTTTATGGAGAACAGCATAAAGAGAAATGTGGTACCAGTAGACTCATCAGATTTAGAAGAAGACAATAAAAAGGGTCAAGTGAGTGAAACTACTTTATCAGATAGTGAAAACAACAGCACTGATACCTTAACACATACAAAGGATGATCTCAGTGATATTTCAAATACTGATGATCTCGATTATGTACCAGAGATAACAAAGAAGTACCCCCAGAGCTCCAGTATGACGCTTCGTCCTCGGAATAAAACTATGATGAACAATAAACATAGAACATACCTATGTCCGAATAACGGGTCATCTTCCATAACGCCACAAACATTTGCAGAAGCACAATCATCCAAAGACTCCAACTTGTGGATGAAATCCATTCAAGAAGAGTTGAAGGCACATAGTGATAATGGTACATGGCAGTTAGAGGAGAAGCCACCCGACGTCAGAGTTATAGGATGTAAGTGGGTGTTTCGTATAAAGGACGAACCGGATGGACCAAGGTACAAGTCTAGGTTATGTGCAAAAGGGTTTGCACAAAAGAGCGGCATTGACTACACAGAGACATTTGCACCAACAGTCAGGTATGATTCAATTCGTTTATTACTGTCTGTTGCTGCAGAACAAAATATGACTTTGATACAATTTGACATTAAAACCGTTTTTCTATATGGTGAATTACAAGAGCAAATCTTCATGACGCCGCCAGAAGGACTTACTGTTCAAGAAAATATGGTATGCAAACTTAAGAAGTCACTGTATGGATTAAAACAAGCACCAAGGTGTTGGAATGCTAAATTTGATCAAGTTTTGAAGAAATATGGCTTCAAGAATAGTCATGCTGACAGGTGTGTTTATAAAGGCGGTACAAAAGAAGCAAGAGTATATCTGTTGCTTTATGTGGATGATGGGTTGCTGCTTTCAACAGATTCCTCAGCTCTCAATGAAGTAATTAACGATTTGAAGAAGGAATTTGAAATTAAGATCTGTAAATCGCCACATTTCATAGGAATACAGATTGAACAGTGTCACGATTATATCTTCTTACATCAAACTAAATACGTTGATGAAATGCTTCAAAGATTTAATATGTATAACGCTAATACTAAGAGTATACCAGCTGATCCGCATGTTACATTGGAGAAAAGCACTGAGCCTGATAGTGACAACAAAGACTTTCCATATAGAGAAGCTGTGGGTTCTTTAATGTTCACTGCTACTGTGAGCAGACCGGACATTATGTATGCAGTGTGCACAGCAGCTCGTTTTCTCAACAGCTATGACCAAATGCACTGGAATGCAGTCAAGCGCATCATCAAATATTTACATGAAACAAAACATTTTGGACTCTGTTTCAGGTTAAAGCAAAGTAACACACTTGAAGGTTACTCTGATGCTGATTATGCCAATGATCCTGCCACAAGAAGGTCCACTACGGGTTATGTCTTCATGAAAAATGGAGCAGCAGTGACGTGGAGCAGTCAGCGACAACCAACCATTGCCTTGTCCACTACAGAGGCAGAATTCATGGCATCATGCAGTGCAACCAAGGAAGCTCTCTGGGTTCGACAACTAATGCTTGATATTGAAGAATATAAACAAAGTTCTATCAATCTTCATATTGATAATCAAAGTACCATTCATTTAATTAAAAATAATGATTTTCATAAACGATGTAAACACATTGATGTAAAATATAACTTTGTAAAAGAAAAATATGCGCAAAGAATAATAGACTTGAAGTATGTTAACACTGCTAGTCAATTAGCAGATATCTTCACAAAAGCTTTACCTAAAGTAAAATTTCAATATTTTAGAGAGAAACTTGGTGTAATTAAGAATCCGAAGATGTAAATTAAGTAATCTTCAGAATATATTTTTTTTATTGCTTGAGTATTTGAACTGTTTAGTTAGCCCAGCTATATTCATTTTTGATTTATATTAATAGGAATAATATATTGTTTTAGAGAGGCTGAAATTTAGAGGGAGTGTTAATATTAGTTTAAATTTGGCGCCTCTTCTATGTCATGTGTCATGTCAACTTGTCGCGCACTCTTGAAGGTGCAGCTGATCTTAGATCACATTATTATATTTGAAGATATCCGGTTGTTAACATGTCGCCATCGTAATTGTCTTGAATAAATAATCTTATATCTTATGTTAAAATACTCGTTTTATTTAACACGAATAGTCAAAGAAAATAACTTCAATAATGATTGTTGAATTCCGACCGCTGGGCAATATCAAAGGTATATTAATACGTGAAGGATATTCCTGTGACCCCTTTCTAAGGGTTATATGGAGAAAGAATGCAGAAAAATAAAGACTTGTAATATAATTTGTTTTAACTAAAAAACACAAAAATCTCACCCTGGGTGACCAATGGTAACATTAAAACTATAGAAACAAAAAACGGGCATTTCCAATCAATGAAAAGACATCCAGGTAATAAGAACTTGAAGACTAAATACAAGAAATATAGAAATAAGTTAACCAGTTTGATAAAACAGCATGAGTATATAACTACTATCAAGAACAAATTAAAAAAAATCAATCTAACACAAAACAACTATGGACAATAGTAAATGAAATAAGCAACTCAAAACGTAAAAATGTCACTAACTAATATTCAAGATGATCACGGTAATCGCCTTGAAAACAAAAAAATAATTGCGGATTATATCACAAATACTTCACTGAAATTGCCACAAAGCTGGCTAGCGACATATCTGAAAATGACAATTATATTCCATCCCGAAACACGATTCCTAATAGCTTTGTTATACTTCCCACGGACACCAGAGAAATTACCGACAATATCAATAAACTGATATATGACGATATCAAAGCAGAGATCTTAAAACTCTTAAACAAATACATATCAGAACCTCTGGTGTTCATATTCAACAAGTGTATGGAGAATGGTTTATGGCCCAAAGTCTTCAAAAAAAGTGTTGTCACTCCTATTTTCAAAAAAGGCGATGAAACTATTATTAAGAATTACCGACCTATATCCTTTATAACCACATTGTCGAAGGTATTTGAACAGCTCATAGCAAATCATTTGAATTCTTATCTACAAAAATATAAAACTATCTCAGACAATCAGCTCGGTTTCAAAAAAACTCCTCAACTGAGGATGCTATCTTACTTCTATCTGAAAGAATATATAATGCAATGGATGTGGGCAAACCATGTTTAGGGATTTTTCTTGATCTTTCAAAGCCATTGGACACTGTGAGTCACAGCCGACTATTAAACAGTTTAGAAGATATTGGTATTAGTGGAATAGGGCACAAAGTATTCGAAAGTTATCTAGAAAATAGAAATCAAATTGTCCGAATAGAAACCACATACAGCGACAACCTGCCAATACAATACGTTGTCCCTCAAGGTAGTGTCCTCGGCCCAATTCTCTTCAATATATATGTAAACGATTTATTTTCCTTAGCTTCGAAAGGTACCATTGTGGGTTTTGCTGATGACACGGTAGTCCTTTATATTGCAGACACTTGGTCAGAACTCAAACAAAAAGCAGAAATGGAATTTAATGAAATTCACAAGTGGTTAAGATATAATACACTGACACTTAATATAGAAAAAAACTTGCTGCTTACCATTCTGCTGTAATACTTCAAAAATCCCACCCTTCCACCAACTCTCTATCTGCGATGGTAGTCAAACATACAATATTAAAATGGAAACCAAAATCAAATACTTGGGAATATATCTTAATGTGCATATGAAGTGGAATACACATGTTAACTACATATGCAAGAAATCAGATCCATGCTATCAAAGTTCAGATGTTTGAGTGAATTACTTACAATACCGCAATTAAAAATCCTGTACTATGCTCTCATTGAAAGTCACCCAAGATACGGCTTGATTGTTTGGGGAAGTACCTTGAAAAGTTATTTACAGCCACTGCAAATACAGCAGAAACATCACCTCAAAATCATTTATAAAAAAAGATCATATTCATCAAATGAACTTTTTTTGCAATCCGAGGTATTGGATATTCGTCAGCTCTATTATTTCAAGGTAGTCGATAGATATCACAGAACAAAACATTTTACGAATCCGAAACATACTTACAATACCACACAGAAACAGTCACAGCAATTACCTCTAGCACATAGAGCAATTGGTCAACGATCGTATTCATTCTTGGCACCAAAACTATACAATACCATTCCTCACCATATCAAAGAAACTCATAAAAATACAAATTTAGAAAAATACTGCAGACCTTCATATTTGAACTGGGACGAGAATATCTTACAAATTTAATGTAATGTAATTCTCCTCCAGAAATCATCTATTTTGTCCAATTAAATTAGATTAGATAAAATTAATTATGGCTTACCTATAATTCAATAATCATGTACTTTATTATACGATTATCTTATATTAGTTAAAAATCTAACGTTACCTCATTAAATTGCTTTCATAATGACTACCAAAAGATTATTGTTATATAAAACTGGAAGTTTCCAATATTTTTTTAATACTTTTTTATATTTTTTATCTTTTCAATGATTTATCAAAAATTGTATTTTTTACCTTTCCTTTCCACATACAAGCAGCATGCTGCTTTTGTGGGCTTCTAAAGTTTATTTGCAAATTTACTATTATTATATGTGTTATACAGTTTTATACAAATAAACAGATTTATTATAATTTTATTATATTGTCGTATTTAACATAATCTTTTGTAATTTATTGTGTTATCGAATATTATTTATTTTATTTTATGTTTATTGTAGTGTCATATCTGTATTTTTCACATTATTTTTAGGAGAAAAAGTGTTTGCACTTATCTCTACACAACTTTATTCACATGTAGCCTTTTTTAGTTATATTTATTTATTTTGAATAAAGTTACATTATTATTATTAAATTGAATAAAGTATTTTATATCTATTTGAATTTTATAACTTTCTCAAAAATTAATGTATTAAATGTAATTAAAAAAGTTCTATACGTTTTATTTCTCATGATTCAGCATCAAACTATATTCCATAAAATATACTAAGTTTTTCTATTTGGCAAAGAGAAAAGTTTTTCGATTTATGGATATTGAAGAGATTTCAACGGTGATTTTCTGCAACCTCAAATCGAAGGCTTAGGGGCTCAAGATAGGGCCGTTACTTCTTTAAAGTCAATTAGAACCTAATCATGCTTTCCGCGACCCTTTGGGATACGAACCGAATCGCCGTTACAGGATTAAATCCTCCTGAGGATAATTGGGAAAGGGCTGCCTCATTCCCTTCCAGCTGCGATAAAAACCACGAGAACGTAATTGGCATCTTAGGCGCAAAGCTTTTAACATTGAAATTAAAAGTTGAAAGGATCCGTTTAATCTTGGGATTAATTTTTTTGATAGCAATAATATTTAATATATTTTATTTTAAGCATTTACTAGATAAAATTAGCCTGATTTCTTATTTCGGAAGATGGTTTGATTGATATATCTGAGAATCACAATAACGGCTGAATGTATACTTAGGAAAACAGAAAACATATTCAGAGCATCCACCTTGTCCATATGTTACATAATTATCTTTGGAATAAACGAATCTAGTCTTGGAAAGTACATTCCCTTGAATAAATGCTGTTATAGTAAGGAGTTAATGTTGTTACTGTAAATTTGTGATGAGGATCCGTTAGAGAATTTGTTGTGAAATATATGATTAATTCGTCATTTATAATAACAATTGCCTACATACACTGACCTTCAAAAAAGAGAAGGTTACACAGTTTCAAAATAAAATAAACATTTTTTAAGAGAAATAGGACCGACTTTGTTAGTAAGTGCACTGAAAAATACAAAGTAATATCAATTCTATTGGTGCTGGTAATTTTGAAGTTGTGCAGTTGTAGTTATTTGTTTCAGGTACCAACTCTAAAAGTACCAGCACCAATTGAATTAATGTCAAGTATTTTGTATTTTTCATTCCAATTTCTTTTAAAAATATTTCAGACTATTCAGTGTAACAATAGTCGTAAAAATCATTCAACGTTCACCAGAGAAGATAATAAGTTGCTTATACTTTTTTGTAAGAGTTTTTCAGTTTTCTAAAAAATGCACCCACCACATAGAGGAAGCACACATATTTCAGACATTACCGCTACTGTAACCCGGAAACTTATGATTTTTTTTTCAAAATGTCCAATTTAAACGTTGCCGGATATGGTTTCCTTACATAATTTTACATTTTCGAATTCTCGATTTTCGAAAAAAATGCCCCTCCACATACCTAGCTGAAACACATATTTCAGACATTACGATTGCTGTAACTCGGAAACCTATGATTATTTTTTCTAAATGTCCAACTTAAACGTTTCCAGATATGGAGTCTTTTTTAATTCTGTTGTCTCGGATTTTCAGTTCTCGAAAAAAAACGAAATTGAAAGATTGGATATAGACATCATAATTTTAAGTGAAAGAAAAAGGGACAAGGAGAAGAAACACTCGGAAGATATGCGCACATATGAAGTGGCGTCCCCAAACATGAAAGAGCAGAAAAATGAGTTTCAATACTTATAAAAAATAAATGGCAAAAATGTATACAGGACTACCAACAAATAAACGAAAGGATATTAAAAATTAGGATGAGAATACCAACAACAATAGTTGGAATATATGCAATGAACGATAATGCAACCCAGGCACAGAAAGATCATTTTTTGCCACGCTAAGCGATGTACTTGATACCGTAAAGCAGAGATCCCCAAACTATTTTGGACAAGTGACCCCTTTTCCAAAATGAACTGTTACCTCAGACCCCCATGGCCAAATTACCTACTTTTAAGATCAATCCCCTTATTCATAATGGTCCGCTAACTTAAAACAGCTGCTACAGAGTTTTATTTTTCATTCTGACTAAGGTCAATACAAGAAGACAGAGTGAGAATTAGCAATTAATATGAATAAGGGGGCCTATCTTTAGTTTTTTTCTATTGATACAAAATACCTAGGTACTAAGGTACCAATTGGATAACTTTGCACTTGGTTAAGTGAGTAAAGTTGACTTCATTTTCTCATCAAAATTTAACAAAATAAAAAGACATACAATTCAGTAAATATCAAGTTTAATTTATAATGATTATTACAAATTAAGTACTTAAAGAATCTTAAGTAGGTAGGAAATTATATTTAAAAAAGTATTAATTCGCAAAGAGAAAATAAAACATTCAGTGCGATGAATGAATCTGGTGACTAGCTACCAATCTAGCTACATCCGGTTCAATATTGGTGAGTTGCAACCTTAAATCTCCACGTTTGTTGATTTTCAAACGGTTTCTTTGTTTTGTCAAAATGTTTGTTACCACACTGAAGCTTTTTTCAACTAGGTATGATGATGGTAAAGCGATAAGGATTTTTCAGCAATGTTCCACAATGTAGGATACTGTGTTGCCAGAACCAGAACTTCTGATAGCCTTGGTTGAACTTCTCCTGAAGCTCTTCGTCTATGCTGATGGTAATCAACTCTTCTTGTATTATCACATTGGCTTCTTATATGGCTTTGGTATTGTACGGATTTATTATCCATTGAGGAATTCGTAAATTTAAAAGATCCTCAAACCTCTCCGTAAAATCCTTGTGTAATGCGTCCAAGTGAGTGACATATAATAAAATGTCATCGTCTTGAAGCATTTCTGGTAATTTTGACAAATGCGGAAACTGCGAATATTTTTTTCTGTTTTAATCAAATTAAGATCGTCACCCTGCAATTGCAAATTAACTTTGTTGAACATTCCAAAGATTTCAGTCAAGTAATAAATATCTGTTTTGCAATTGTTCAGATTTTCTTTCAAATGCGGATCTTTTTCTTGTAAAAACTCCAACACAGATTCAAAAATGGCTGAAAATCTTTCTAAGCAAGAGCCTCTTGATAGCCAGCGAACTTCAGTGTGCAGAAGTAATCGAGTAAAGATTTCGTCGTTTTTCTCACATAGCTGAGCAAATAACCGAGAGTTCAAAGAATTGCTTCGAATCTTGTTGATAGGATTTATTACATATTGTAAAGACTTATGCAATCTAGGACTCAGCTTTTTTGCTACTAAATGCTGCCTGTGAATCACGCAGTGAATGACCAGTACATCAGGCAGTTGTCGCTTTAATTGAGCTATAAAACCACGATGACGACCAACCATAGACGGTGCACCATCAGTCGCAACAGAAACAATGTTCTTCCATGGAATAGCTTTGTCAGTAAAAAAATGTTCCAAGGCCTGAAAAATCGATTCTCCTCTGGTATCAGTCTCTAAATATGTAGCAAAAAGCAGTTCTTGACAAATATTTTCATCTTTGATAAATCGAATATATCCTAACAACAGAGCTTCATTGCCGAACTTCAAGTAGTCCAAACTGTATTGCCTGCATTTTTTTTTTCGTGTCCGCTATCATAAAACTCTCAGTAATCAGTCACTTTACTTCACTTAATTAGCTCTGTGATAACTTTATAATCTCTTGAAATAAATGAGTACTTATATGAGTTATTATCGTTCAAGCTTCAACGAATTTCAAAACGCAAATGAACTTTCAATAGTAAATATTAAGAACATGTTTGGACTTGATCATGAATTCGTTCGTGTTAAATCGCGTAAGCGTCAAAGAGACATACGCTCGAACTCGAATTATCTTGCACAAACTTGTCCACACAGACTTGCCGAGTTTTTCTTCTTGTACGAACTTGAGACTTTACATTACTACAACAATGCTATTTCCTACAAAAATATTAATTAGTCTTAGTACACGTAACACAACATAAACAATACAGTATCTACCTATCTTGAAAGTTTTAAATAAGAACGTGTGTTAATTTAATAGGTGTCTATTTTTAGACCTCGTCGACCCCCAAAACCAGTTTTCGTTTATGTCAACCCCTAGGAAACCGATATCGACCCCGAGGGGTAGACATAGTAGGACGATTCGGAGAAGATGAAAACAAAAATGACAATGGAAGTAGGTTATTAGATATATTTCGAGATCATGAATTGATAATAACTAATACCAAATTCCAACACAAGGATATACACAGATATACTTGGGAAGAACCAAGCAGGAACCAAAGATCGATCATTGACCTGATCATAGTGAGAAATGCTAGCGAAACTATAACACAAGATGTAATAGTATACAGGCAGCCAGAATGTGCAAGTAATCATCGCTTAGTATTAGGAAAGTTCATATACACAGGAAAATACCAAAAAGACAATACTCAAAAAGATGAGGAGTTAGAGGAACTTAACAATACAAGGTATAAAGTAAAATTGGTAAAACAATTTGGTATACGAACACTATACCAGAATAGGTTACAGAATATACTAGAAGTCAGAGAAGAATGGCCCCCCACAGAAATGTATCAACATCTGAAACAAGCAATAATAACAGCTGCAAAAGAAGCACTCGGTATTGAAGAACATAAAAATAGATATATAGAGAAATATAGTGACGAGTTAGAAGAGATGATTAAAAAGAAAAAAAATGGCTTTTCAGAAATGGCTAAATGACAAAACACCGGGAGATTATATTACACTCAGGCAGCAAGTAAGACAAAGGGTAGTACTAGAGAAAAACGAATATTAGGAAAGGATGTGTAAAGATATAGACAAGTTTATTACAATAGATCAACAGAAGCATGGAAGAAAATAGAAAATCTTAAGAAGACGAAAAGACTATAGTATTTGGCGAAAGCGAAATCGCAGAAGAAGAAATAGACAAGGCCATAAAAAGGCGAAAAATAACAAAGCACATGGGCCAGGAAATATTAGAATGGAATTATTGAAGTATGGAGGAAAGAGAGTCATATACTTCCTGAAAATACTATTGAATAAAATTGAATGAGGAGCAGAAATCCCAAGCGAATGGAATGGAATGGATACAAATCTTATATATTTATAAATTATAGATGAATTAGTGTTATCCCATCGATCGCAAGACTTTTTACCACCATAGTGAAGGAAAAAATAGAAAAACACATGCATGATTTGAGCGAATCGGGAATCGGGATTCCAGAAAAACAGATCATGTCTGGACAATATATTTATCATAAGACATGTCATCGAAAAGAACAAGGTCAAAAATATTGATACACATATGACGTTAATAGAAAGCGTATGATCTTGTACCCAGGAAAAAACTATGGGAGGCTATGAAAAGAATGAATATAGAAGAAAAATGGATAAACACAAAGACTATATAAAGATACAAAAGCACAAATAAAAATAGGCAATGAATTAACGAACCCGATAATTATAACAAAAGGACTAGAACAAGGGAGGCCACACCCTTGTTTTAGTCCTACACTTTTTAACATATTTATAGAACTGGCTCTTATCTTAAGATGTGGTATAAGAAATGCGGAAGAATGGGTATACCAATTCAAGAAAATATACTACAATCATTACTTTTTGCCGACAATCAAGTCGTATTTGCACAAGAAAAAAAGGATATGGAGTATATGGTGAGAAAGCTTAAAGAGGAGTATGAATTTTGGGGACTAAATATAAATATGTGTAAGGCCGAATACCTATGTACAGGACAGCGGGTTACAGACTTAAATTTAGAAGACGAAAATATTAATAGCTGCCAAACCTTGAGAAGCGCGTAGCTGCGGGTTAACACTGACCAACTTCGATCATCGAAGATAAGCAGCGCAATACGATGGAAACAGATTGGACGAGTGACCGTTCATGCGGGCGTGCGTTCGTGTCTCTGTCGCATTGCATTCTTCTCCTCTCGCAAGGCAACGGGAAACCAGTGAGAGTATATATTCCCTAGTACAGCTTTCTGGAAGGGTGAGCCCTTAAGATTTATCTTGAGACACATCGGTGTTTCGGAATTCACGTTAAACTGTAGGTCCCCTTGTCTGTGATAACACTTTCAAGGCAGAGAAACCGCCAACGCTCGAATAGAAGTACGGCACTCAAAGAAGAAGAAGAAACCTTCAAATATTTCGGTTAGACAATACACCAAGATGGTACATGTCTGAGAGACATTGAAAGAAAAATATCAAGAGGAAAGCAGGTTACAAGGGCACTCCATGGATTGATATGGAACAGAAATCTTACCAAAGAAAACAAAAAAGAATATTCCAAAGCATAGTCCAAAATATAACGTTATATGGAGCAGAAGTATGGCCGGTGACAACAACAATAAGAAATAATATAAGAACAGTTGAACTTGACTTCATGAGAGGGTGCCTACACATAACAAGAGAAGAAAAAGTAAGAACTAAAGAAATATGGCGAAGAATGGAAGTGGAATGCTCAATGACAATAACATTGGAAAAAAGAGCATTACAATGCTACGGTCACGTTCAAAGAATGCCTGAACACAGATGACCAAAGCGAATACTGGAGTGGGAACCTTCAGGGAGAAGACGAAGAGAACGACCGGCATTAAGATGGGAAACATATATTGGACATAGATAGAGACTTGAGAGTAGGAAATTGGGAGGTGAGAGAACTGTGATGGGCAAAAACGGTGAACTCATAATGGGAAAAGGCCGAAGAAGAAGAAGAAGAAAAAACCTCAAAAGCCTCTTTTTCGAGGAAGAGCATGTCAAATATTGACTTTTAACCATTGGGTTAAATCTCAATACCCAAAATCGGAGCAAGTTTACTATACAAATGGCGGGAGCATCCATTAAGAAACTACAAACGATCGAAAATGTAGGTATACCTCCTCCAGTTGGGTCGTCGGTCAAAAGCAAAAATATTTGAACCAATAGTGCTTAGATGGCGTAAGTAATAGTTAACGGGGACGTCTAATTTGATGACTTGGACGTAACTCTTTATTTCTTATACCGATTGCCCATTCATTTGAGAGCTCAGCTGAAAACAAAACATAATGAATTATGTATAAGTTTGTCAGATTTGTACAGTGCCTATAAATCTGAAAAGGGTATTTGAGATACCAATTAAAAATTTGAGGTGATTGATTTTTATAATGAAACATGTAATTGAGAAGTTAGCACTAGATACTTCTTAAGATTTTGATACAAATACCGTAACCAATAAAGCAACCATGTCCATAAACAAAAATAGGTCAGCACTAGATTAGTATGTCAGGTATGATATGATACCATAGTATTTAACAAAGAAACTGAACTAGTATTGGAATAAGAGTTGTTCATAAATAAGGCGATCTTTCAATGCCTACTTATTTGTTTTATTTGCACGTTAATTCTGCTCAATAGGTATCTGTATCTCCATTGGTATTCTCATCAGATTTAGTTTTGGTCGTCCATCATGTTATGTCACAATCTCGCAATATTGTTTTCCGAGTACATTATAAGATATTATAGATTTAATTGTCTAACCTTTTAATATACAAACCTCAAATTCGATAAAATAACAACAGAACCAAAGATGTATGTAGATACTATGAGTATGTACATCTATGTTTATTTTTTGGCAAAATCAGGGGCTGACAGACTTTAGAAAACTTTAAAAATGATGATTGTTAACTATTTTTTAAAATTTCTAGTTATAAATTCGTGTTGTATTGTACTGACAGAGAAGTTAGCATTTCGAAATTCAACTGAACAGAAACTTTCTTACATTAAAATGATATCTTATTTAATTTATAATTTTTAGTTCGGTTTGATACTAAAGCGTGTTCTTTGTTGTTTTTCGAACTATTATTTATTCCAGTACCTATACTAAGAAGCATTTTCTCATCATTCAGGTACAAAAAGTCTTCATTCTCTATAATTTTTGAGCATAACTGTTATTATTGCAACATGAATAATTTTCAATATAACATGCAAAGTAAATTTGTATATAAATATTTAAATATATCAAACCAATACAAAACTTACCTAACTACTTTTATTTTTACTATAAGTTTGACAATTAAATATGTTCGTATTATCATCGATTATTATAATTAAATCAAAAATTAGGTGTAATTTAATAAATATAAAGAAATCTTCTGATATTCTCAGGTCTTGGATGAAATATTAAGTTTGGAATGAAATGAAATAGCATTAATGAATCATTTTACATTTGACATTTTGTCAATAACATATCGTTAACCGTCTCCATCAGGGAATATAGAATATGAATCGCTTGAATGGGATTATAGTTTTGACTCTACTATCGGTCAATCCCAGAGTCAAACGATGTTAAAGAAATGCTTGTACTGATCCATCAGAATTTGCGCGAAGTTGGGATATGTACCTAATATAAATTATTCTCTAAATGTGCTTTGATCGTATTTGGGTGATCTGAATGGTACACAACTCTATCATTTAACCATTTAAAATTTTCAACAGAAAATCTTTCTTATAAAATCTTTGGAAAGTAAAACTACTTTTGCACATGATTATTATTGAATCAAGAATGTTCGTTTAAATACAATGTTTTATACAACTTCAGGGATGATCCAATAGAAGTTTATCTGTATATGCTGCAGTTCGTTCTATTTAGAGTATTTAGACTGTTCTCCTCTATCTCTTCAGCTGATAATTCCTGTACAAATAGTGTCGTATCCAAGTTTCAAGCATTATCATCATTTTTATAGAAGCTAGTATAGAAGACATTCTGAACCAAAATTGAGACTTCGCACAAGTTTCAGACCAAGAATATTTTCTTATGTAAGAATCTGTTTTCTAATATGATATCTCAAGTCAATAAAAATATTAAACTACCATAGCGGTAGTAAAATCAAGAAGCCACCTATACATACCTCGTTAGTTACCAAATATAAGCTGTAAAACAATAATAGCAGCCTGATGTCTTGTGATACCTATTTTTAATCTCCTATTATATTGTCTTAAGTACCTCTTAAAATGAATATCAGTTATATAGGCAGCCATGTTATAAAAATAATAACGCAGAGGGTCTGTCATCATAAATCGGTATGATGGCTTTCTACCAAGATATGATTATCTTCATAGGCGCTCTATAAAATTTCTGTTCTTTCGCAACATATTATTATTTATTATTAATAATTAACCATCAAATTGATTTTCAAATACTTAAATGAGTAGATACATTATGTATAAATACTTCTGAAGTGAAATCGTTCAAATTGTAGTACTTACCTATATGAGAGCACCTTACTTACTTCATGGCATTACAACCCTGGGTGGGTTTTAGACGACTTGAAGACACCTATCCATTTTTTTCCGTCCATCGAGACATCCCTTCAGTTTTTAATGCCCATAGCATCCAGGTCTTTTGCTATGTTATGTCGCCACCGAAGTCTAGGTCGTCCCAGCGGTTTTTTTCAGTTGGTCCCTCATTCCATACAAGCTCGATAATCTGTCGTCTGGAAGTCTTCTCACGTGGCCGGCCCATTGGAGTTTTCTGGATTTTATTTCCTATATTATATTAGTGACACCGAAAAGCTCTTCCAGTTCTTTGTTGATTCTGATCCTCCATGTTCCAGTCGTCTCATCGCTTATCGGTCCAAATATTTTTCGGAGGAGTTTCCTATGGCATATGCGCAGTCGTTCTTCGTTTGCGACAGTCATCGTCCATATCTCGCAGCCGTACATAACTACTGGCCTTATCACCATTACTTATAGGTTGATCTTGGTTAGCCTGGTGAGTTCTTTCGATTTTATAATGTCTTCAAGGGCGTAGGACATCTGTTTCCTGCTTGTATTCTGTTGCTTATTTGCTGGGATCCGATGTTGTCTTCCGTGATGGTTGTTCCGAGATACTTGAATTCTTTAACTCTTTAAAAGTTGTGGTCTCCGATAATTATATTCTGACCAATTATATCTCTGTTCTGGACTTTCCAACTTGTGTAGATATATTTGGTACTATTTTCGTTGATTTGGAGCCCCATCTTTTCAGCTTCCTTCTCGAATCTAGTGAAAGTTTCCCGCATCTTTATCCTGCTATTTCCTATCAAATCTAAATCGTCTGCAAAGGCCAACAGTAAATTGGTACCTTCTCGACGGAAAAGTGAAGTTGGTGCCTCAATTATCGCTCTCCTTATTAAATGTTCCAGAGCTATGTTGAAGAGTTGTGGTGAAAGTACATCTCCCTGTTTTAGACCATTGTTTATCGCGAATGGCTCTGAATATTGTCGTCCTATCCTAACTTTGCACTGTGCATCTTCCATATACATTCTTATCAGACTTACCAGATTTTCGGGGAAGCCAAGTTCTTGCATCTGGACTCATGTTATCATAATTTTAGATATGAAAATACTGGGTCTTGCTAAGTACGTAAGAGCAACATCATATTTGGTAACCTTATCCTTAAAGTATATAAAATTAGAATGTTATGTGTAACTGATCTCCTTCTCATCTCACTCTTGTATGATAAAAGTTTAAAAAAAATAATATACCTAGAGTCTCTAATGAGTATAGTGGTAAAAAATAAAATTAAATTATTTTTATTGGGCATTTAAGATTTAAACCGTACCGATGAGTACCTACTATTGCTATCCTTTTCTCGATTTTAACTATACTTATGTATATTTGTTTGCCAGCAACAGCAATTCCATAACAAATTACTGTTTGTCTACCACAACACAAAATTAAACTTTTAATTAACAATAACGTCCGACGTCTGACAATTGCGACATAACCATAGACGATCTTCCAAAAAGTACCTATATACCAGAGAACGAGACGTATATATACGCTCTATGTTCGTGCGTAATTCCAGTGACGGATCCCATTGTTGTTCCATGTCGACAAATTAAATGATCTTGGTTGAATGAGATTGAATGAGATAATTATAATTACCAATATTGGATCACACTTTGAGCTTAACAGGCGGCGAGATGTCTGCGATCTAAGTACGAATTCGAAATTTCAAGTCTCTAGACCGTATGGGGCCTGAGAAATCGCTGCGGAGTCCATTGATACAAGAACCAAAAGTAATAAAAGCTATTTAAAAAGATATAGAGACATACAGTCGAATTGTATACCTCATTTGTTTGGAAATAAGAGATCCTCTTATTGGAAACAGCACTCATTTAGTCCCCATCCCCGAAATAGGGATTTGTACGTAAAAGTTTTACTTAAACTTTTATTGTGATTATTTTGTTCATCATTCGTTCCATCTATCCCTTCTGTGAGGAAAGACTCGTTTTACGTTAATTATTTGATTATAACTTCTAAAATCTAAAACACATTCTATTTTCTTATAACATTCTATAAAATGTGACGAGTTAACGACCAATCATAGACGTAACATCATAAACTGACAGAAGACATACAATTATCATATCAACATGATAATATTACGATACAAAAATCTCTAGCATAGGCATATTTTAACACCCTTCGTTGATATTTGTATTCGTAGAAGGATCAGACAAATAAATATAACATTATTAGTTTACATCAATAGAATAGAATCATTAAATGCCATTGTTCCGTATATCTATTATAATAACCTAAAATATTGAGATTTATTTTTACCTAATGATAATCAGCAGTACGATCTTATGAGAAAATCAGCAGTACAATACAGTCGAAATCTTTTGAAATTTAATTAAATCTTTCTGTGATAATCATTGCCAAAGTGAGAAATCACATCAATATGCTTTGAAACTTACCTACCAATTTTACTTTCCTACTCTGCTATAGTAGGTATCGAGATTTTTACAAATGTTGACGTTTCAGATTTTTCTAAGTCTAATAAACATATTTTCGGCCATTGGTCTGTCTGTATGTCCGTCCGTCTGTCTGTCTGTATGTGACAGCATTATCTCAGGAACTGATCGGTGAATTTTGTTGCTTCCTTTTTTATTTTGTTTGGTACCAATACCACTCTTCGGTGGCACTGAATGAGAATTCTGTGTACACTGGGTGCTGAGCTATAGGCAAAAACCTGATTTGCTCAAGACTGTAGCGCGAAAATGGCTCTAATGATTTTGATTAAACTTGCCTAAAGTATTCTTCTGAGAGCCCTTTACCACCCACATACAGCGCTATCTATGAGAAAAAGTACAAACAAAAGTTATGCTTGAATAAAATTCCATATTTTCCACATGTTTCTTCAGATTCTGGTTAAACGTTTTATCTTTCGAAAAAATGTAATATAACCATTGTTGTTAGTTTTAATCGGAAAATTTCATATTGCGAGCGGTAGGAAAGTCGTGTGAGTGGACACACCAGACTTTTAACTAAGGAAATGGTTATCTTCATTTATTTTAATTCTACCATCAATACTAATACTATGACCCTCAAGAATTCAAGATACCTAGAATTAATAATAAAATAAAAGCTTCAAAAAGTTTAAACATTAAAAAAGCATAAACTCTCTTATGCCAGAAGCTCACGCTTAATATTCTTTATGTGATAAGGCTGTTGAAACGATATTTTGTTTTTGAGATTTCCAAAATGTAATATTTTGGGAAGAGCAATAAAAATGCTTTAATAAGAAAGAACTGCAGCATATCCAGAAAAACATGCATCCCTGAAGTGGTACAGAAGATTCCATTTGAATGTTTCATTTAAATTTAATAATAATGTTATTTACAGAAGTTGTTTTATTTCAGAACATTTTATAGAATTAATATTATTTTCTATTTTTCAGTGCACCAACTAATAACGTCGGTCAATTTTTTTATAAATCGAAAACCGTATTTCTAGGGAAAAATGTTTATTATAAATGTTGCAAAAAATAATCTGATTTTTAATGTGGTTGCCACAGATTTTCGATTTTCAAAAGAAATAGCCCCCTACATATAGCAAAAATACACATATTCTAGATTTTAACATCGTTGAAACTCGAAAACCGTAACTCTTTTGAGAAAATGTTCAGCTTAAACGTTTCCGGATACCTACCTACCTCCCTTTAATTCGGACGGTTTTTCTTGAAGGGAAGGAGATTTCGAATTTGAGTTTTCACAAATATGCGACCATTTCTCAACTCTCCTCTTTCAAATGAATCAAAAATCATCAAAATCGGTGTACGTTTACTATATACAAAGCGCGCACGAGCCAAAAAAAGCAGACAGTCGAATTGTATATCTCCACCGTTTGGGTTCGTCGGTCAAAAGAAGAAGACACTTGAAATTGATTTATAAGAAAAGGCTTTTTATATATAATGAAGAAGGATATCCTTAAAGCTATAATATATCTAGCATCTGATTTCTGATCAGCCGAATTTCGGAATGGTAAAATATTTGGTAAATGTTTGCAAAAATAAGAGTATTTTAGCATAACTTTTAATAAAATTTAGGCGCTATTTTTATTGATTTGTTATTAAAAAAAGGTAAAATGTTGTTCTTAAGACTTACGACTTTTAGATGGAATTTTCGATTTGGTAGTATATTTTCAATCCTAAATAGTTTATAATCATCCTTGAATTCTATTAAACGTTAACATCCTACAAAATTAGCAAAAATATGCGTAAAAATAGTAAACATATGTTCGCGAAAGAGCAAGGTTGAACGAATCTATGCTTAACTTGTGCAGTACATTCAACTTTCAAGTGCAGTCATTATCAATGCTGCCAACACGCCAATATATTTTTTGCAATATTCGATTATATAAATTCTAGTTCCAAGAATTCTAGAACAAGTATTTATAAAAATTAAACTATTAGTTATATTTTAAACAGAAAACTTAACTTTAGGCTATCGTTACCACATATTCAAAACAAGTAAATGATGATTCGTTTAACTTCATATTTTCGCGAACTTATTCTCACACATATTTTTGCAAATTTTGCAGGATGTTAGTATTTGATGCAATAGAGTAGAGATGGTTTTACACGATTTTGGATACAACATACTTCCAAAGAAACACTTGAAGCCAAAAGTCAAAAAACATAAGAACATTTTTTACTTTTATTATTAACAAATGATTAAAAATAGCAGTCTCTTGACCTTCTTTAGGTACCTCCAAGTTTATTTTCAAAACGTATACATTGAACGTATTACCTCTACCCTATTCGAATTTCTCCTAAAAAATTAACTATTTATTGTAAAACTGATTTCAATATTATAGTTACTTCTGGAATTTCTTTGGGTATGCCTTGGTTTGTTACATTTAAAACATTTTCTTTTTCCATATCATTATTAACTGTTTGGATAAATGTAATAGTTATTTATATGTCAATTACTATTTTTTGATTGCAAAGAGAACTATGTATTACTTTTTTTCCTTTATCTAGGGGTTTTCGTTTCTGTTACACCTGTAATAGTTCATTCTTGATATATTACAATGTTCTATCTTTGTATGGTAATGCGTCAACTATCTCAAACTTAGAGTTATTAAAAAATAATTAACTTATCTTCATTCGCTACTGTTTCTCCTGCATTTTCCAATTCATTTGACCTGTTTTTCAAAAAAGTTATTAAATTCCAATTTGTTTTTATATCCTCTCATTTTAAAATCTATTAATTTTCTGTTGACTTATAGTTTCACGTCACTACTTTTCACCAAATTGGTATCAAGTGTCTTAGTCATCTTGTATGTAAAAGTTTCAGAGATTATTAACTTTAACTTTTAACTGCTAGTTACTTAAACTGTTTACAATGTAGTTTTGTGCTTCTACCTAATTTCTCTTTGTTCCATTCATCTTGTTCTCTATCTCCTGGTTGGCCTTGCATTATTTTCGATTACTTGTTGACAAACTTTCATTTTCCAAAACAAATTCATTCTCAATCTCCATTTCTCCTACTATTTTAAAACACTGACCTATGCTACCTTATGAGAATAGGCTGTTATTACGTTAATTCACGTATCTTTTAGTAATACTTATATACATAACAGACACACATAAACGGACAGAAGACATACATTTGATATCAACATGACAATTTTAACATCTACAATGAGGGAAGATTGCAGCATTGCCTATCATGAGCATTGCCTATGATGTTTTAATCTATTTTTGTCAGATCTCTATTCTCAGGACATCAATTATTCATATTTGGTTATCAAGTAAAACCATACTTAAGAACAAGTCATGAGCATAATATTCCAAATGATCACTTGGTCTGAAAATTATTATATTTAATATTATCTTCGTTCAACTGACCTGAATGTTGATACTTTGCAACTTTTTTATGGAATTACTTGACAAGTAATGATTTCAAAGATTACCGAAAGCAATAACTGAAGCCATAAAAGAATGGATCCAACAAAACGGTTCGTCTGGAAGATGGCTATGTCGCCAGAGTTTCGAGAAAAAAGTATTTTTAGGAGCTCATTTTTATCGTTAATGATTTATTTTTATGGTGGAAAAAATAGTTATGTTTTTGACCGACGAATCCCGAATGGAGGAGGTATATAATTCGACTCTCTGCTTTTTTTTGTTTGACTGCGCGTTCTATATAGTAAACGAACTCTGATTTTGATGATTTTTGATTCATTTAAAAGAGGAGGATTGAGAAATGGTCCTCTATTCATAAAAACGCAAATCCAAAATCCCCTTCCCTCCGAAAACCGCCCCCGAAGGGGGTGTTGGGGGCAAATTTGATCGAAAATTGAAAATCTGAGTTAGTATAATTAAATATAGGACAATATCCGGAAACGTTTAAATTGAACATTTTTTCAAAAGAGTTACGGTTTTCGATGTAGAGCGGTGCTAAAATGTTTAAATCTAAAATACTTATACGTATTTGCGCAGCAATACATAATAATAGTAAAAAGGACAAGAAAAGAATATACGTGGGTTATAGGATATTAGTGGTATTAGCAAATGTTCAACGATTCTCGTGATTAGGTAATGTTACACTCAAAAGTGTGAAATAAATATTTTTTACATAAAATTGGACCGACGTTATTAGTTGGTGCACTGAAAAGTAGGAAATAATATTAATTCTATTGGTGCTGGTACTTGTGAAGTTGGTGCAAAAAGTTATCAATCCAACGGCAACTGTACAACTTTAAAAGTAATAGCAATAAAATTAATATTATTTCCTACTTTTCAGTGCCCCAACTAATAAGGTCGGTCCAATTTTTTGTAAAAAATATTTATTTTTGGTCTTGACAGCATTAATATCAGCTTATCTATTTTTATTCTGTACCACCCGGTACTATAGAATTCTATAGATCATATTGAGATGTCCTTATAATTAGGATATTTCTAATAAAGTGTCCAGAAAGATTATAAACACAAGCAAAGCTGATAATACAAAGGGTGTAAGAGACACTCACACCTACTAACATTAGAGCAACCCTTTTTATGTTCTATGACCAGCGAGATCTCACCATGTAGCTTGGTTTTTTGTTCTCCTGCATCCGCTTAAAGTTTCATTATGTAGAACTTTTGTGCGAACAGAGTGAACAATGCAAGTATTCTCTGGCGGCAGCGGCTGTATGAGTGTGTGTGTGTGACTAGACCATATGTTGTGTGAGAAGAAACTCATTTAAAAAGTTCGCAACGGCACAAGCAGGAGCAGTGGAACCGCCGCTTCGCCCCCATTACCGCTGCTCTCTCGACCGCCCTGTCCCTGGGTGGCGGCAACGCGGTCTTCGTATGAATGTGGGACAAAAGACCGCGCGCTCTAGAAAGTTCGATATTAGATTTGGTCCATCGACGGCCACCATCGTAGAGGGATTGTTTCTCTACATGTAGTTGACAATATGAATTTGTTTAATAAGGGCGGTCTACGGGAGCCGAAGAGAAAGCTGTCATTTAGGTTAAGCTTTCAGATTTGCAGCAAGCAAATGTACGCCAACAAGTTTAGTCGACTAGCACAACATGAGACCCCTGGGGTCGTCATAGCAAATCCTCAACGGACGAGAGACTCTCTCCAATAGCTAATTGTCCGTCTTTACTGCATTCCACACTGAGAATGCAGTGTGGTCGTGTTCAGGCTTTTTATTTTAAAAGGAAAAACGGTACAGAGTTACCGCTCTATAACCTTACCTGTCTTTTTTAGGTAAATTTCTTATAGAAATGTACCTATTGTAATCGTTCACACTTTTGAATTTCGAAAAAATTTCAACGGCATGTTGTTATATGTCTATAAGTTAGTCCAAAAAAACATTTGGTTCAAAAGTTATATATATATATATATATATATATATATATATATATATATATATATATATATATGGGATATTACGAAATTTGTTAACACGATAGAGGTCGCAGTTTTGAAGGTATCAAGTTCAAATTTGCTACAAAAATCAATCTCTCAAATATCTCGGTCGAGTTCGTTATTGGGCAATATCGGGTAAGTAGTTTCAAAATAGCGACCATTCAAACATTTAAAAAAAATATCAAAAAAGAGCCGTAGTGTAAATATTATTGAAAATAATTTTGGGTTATAGATATAATCAGTACCTACAACTTTTGTTCAAAGCAATTTTTCATAAAATACACAGGTAAAAAAATAAAAACTAATAAAGAAAAATAACAAATATTGATAAAACATGAACACTCAATATAAATTTAATGTAATTGTACTTTTTCTGGAGATCTTAATATAGACCCTGTTTAAAAAAATATATAGTATATTTATTGAAAAGAAATAGGCTAAAAAAAAATCTGCCTTGAAGTGGACTCGAACCCTGTCTGCTTTATATTCAACAGCCAAAACAAAAACCTCTAACCGCAAGGCTATGACACATACGCCAATTTTATGTAATAACATGTAGGTATACCAATGAAAAGACTACAGGCCATCGGGATTTTTTTTTATTTTAAATTATTTTTGTCTATTATAAAGTCGTAAACAGGAAATTGTTGAGATAGAATTTAAATCTAACCGACGAAATTTTCCTGAGATGACCTGATGGTTGGTAGAGCCTACTGTAACAACGTGTTGGCAAAGATACGGTCCTCAACACATTCGCTGCGTGTCAGAGGACTATTTGGGGAACAAATATATTGATTTATTTTAAGCTTATTTCAACCTAAACGTAGATATAATATAAATATGTTGTTCACGCCATGAATGTTCTTTTATAATATTTTGGCAAGCGCGCATGGGCGTCCACTGTATATTTTAATGAAATTTTGTACGCAAGACGCATAAGCGTGCCTTAGACTTTTTTATGTTAGTATAATCAAAATACTCAAACATAGCAAAAGCTTTATTATCAAAATGCTAAGAAAAATAATAAAAATAACATTCATTCTAGATATAAAATAGTTGAACAAACTGAGGAGAACATTTGAAAACAATTGAAGTTAACTATAAGATTTTAGTGTTTCATGATAGAGCAGTTCATACTGGAAATTCTGCAGAACTTGTATAGGACCTAAAAAAGATAACTCTTTTTGCTCACCAAGTTTCCAAAAATCTTTATTTTAATTTTCAAGGCTAAAAAATGTCAAGGAAAAGTTACATGATATTAAAAAAAAGACTTTCTGCAAATAAATATTAGATAAAAATTAAAAAGGCACCAACTGTGTAGAGGTGGAAAGTTTCTCGTTTGGACTAGATTGGAATATTGTAAAATATTGAAATAAATTGTCGGACTTAAAATAAAACGCAATAAATTTACGACATGGCTCTGATGGAAGTTACAAAAAAGGAGGTTGTTCGAGAAAATATTCGAAACAGTTTCTTATATTAAATTATTCTATAGTTTTAGTATCAACTCAGTGGACCGACAGCTATACATGCCCTGCGAAGTGCCGAGGAGTACCTATATCTACTAGTAAAGGCTGCTAGGGTATCGGTTCATCACCAGTCAGTCGTCCGAACGACCTTGCTGTTCGTTGCATAACTTATATAATCAAAGTAGCCCAGTTTTAGCTCGATGACACGAGCTCTTGGTTTGCAATCCTTACTTTTAAAATTTTGATAGGACAGATCACTACTTGTCTATACTACATGAAGAGCTAACACAGCTACCTTACTAGAAGGAGAATCTCGAGTCTGTGTGTTATAAGCATGGATGTATAAGGTGATAGACTAGGAATCCCCATAGTACAAGAAGACCAGGTATGTTCTTGCGCAGATGGGAGTTTGGTGGGGGTATTCCTCGTCTCCTATACACTCATCTCTACGCCGAAATATTTATTGTCAAATTGTGTAAATATTCTAGTTCAATATTCATGATTTTACGAAATCTGATATAAAATTAACTAACCGTTGCTTAGTAGTAAAATGAGGCATCCGATGCTGAGAACTTTTTAGAAATTCATTTTAATAACTTTAAAACACCTTCGTCACGCACCCTCGGATAAGACGGCCTTTTTGAAAACATATCAACGAGTAAACAATGGAGTCTTGCAAGAGGATTAATAAAAGTAAAAGTCTATAAGCAATTTCTCATATAATTATTAATTTTCCTCAAGTACACTTCATATACCTTTATGACATCATGGTTACCGTTGGTGATTTACACCGTATTATCGAATATATTTATTTAATAACATTAATTTAAGCATTTCTGATCGTAGCAAAATTATATTCAGATTTGTATTGGAAGGCGGGATAAAACTAAAATGTCGAATTTCAGATGAGGTGCGCCAACTGAAAGAAAACGCGTTCATGAATGGAACATACCTGGTCTTCTTGTACCATGGGGATCCCCAAATAATAATGTGGCTCTTCCCCACTTATGACTAGCTCCTATCTGCCACTTTCTATCTCTTTTTCTGGGGCGGTTAAGTAAGTGTGATATATTCTGTACGATATGTACTATTCAAATGGATACAGTACCTAAAACAAATATGCCTTCAGCAACACCCATAACATAGTGCGGATCGATGAAGGGTCACCAATTTATGATTTTTTTTAGATTTTAGATTTTCACATCAGTAGTTGTTTTAGTTAAAAAATATACTTACCAGGTATTAAAATTATGTTATGTTTTTGTTTTATTTCAAACACAATTTGGGGTAACTTGGCTATTTCCTGTTACTGTAATTATAGTCAAATTAGAGCCTCTAGCTTTCTTTACATTTTGCTTTTTTTGAGGATATCAGAAATACACTCATTGAAATGTACATACGAATTGCCTCAATTAATGAAACAAACATAAGTAATATAATAATAGCCCCACTATAAAACGTAAAAATATTTTATATATACTTAAAATTAACGTTATTATTACGTTCTGATCTTAGCCATTCTATAATTCTTGTAAACTTTGGTGTTCTCGTCCTTCCCTTCGCAACCACCGACCAATGTTATCTTAAAGATTATCAGTGGAATTTAGATCGGGGCTGCAGGCTGGCCATACTATGTATTTTATTCCTACTTCTGCAAGATAATTTCTTACGACAAGACCATGCGAGGACCCGCATTATCGTGTATATGCAGAAAAATAGGTCCTCTATAAACTATAATATACTCTTCAAATATATCTGTAATATACCTTCAGAATCGAGATTTCGTGATTCAGCAAGTGTTACTAATTTAATGTATATATTCATACCTTATTACCAACTTGAAGCTATATAGAAGCTTTCGAACTTTTGATTCTAATTCGAAATTTAATTAACGATTATTTCTATTCTTACAGGAATAGCAATATTTCTAGACTTGGAGAAACATTCTCATCGGAGTTAAGCTCTAGTAAATATAACATTCATATTTATTTCGAAATAGATTTCGTTATAGATAACATATGAGCTTTGTATATGACAAAGGTGATATTTTCCGATCTATCGATCGCAACAGATATAGACACTAACTGTAGGCACATTTTTGGAATATGGTAGACTAAAGTAAATACATACTTTCTAACTTTTATAAGCCCACTCTAAACCCTGTGTTACCCGAGTGAAACTCGCTGTTCCAGGAACTCGATTAAGCAGGTAATCATCTGATACTATAATCAGTGACCCGTTTAATTTTCGACAACATTGGAAATTTCATTGGTACCAAATTACTTGTCACGTAATACAACTTATTCAAATTTACTATAATCAGCAATAAAAACTACAGCTTTTCCAGCGTATACCCACACAAATTATTAATATTTCCGTGAAAATTATGATTCAGATTATATCAATATCGCTCTAAATAGACAATATAAAAAAAACTGGTGCGTGAAAAGTCACACGGTAGAAGTGAAACGTTTTTGTGACGTATAAACGTATTTACCTAGGGATAGGATAAATAAAATCAACAGCAAAGACGAATTTCTATTTATTGGAAATAATATCTTATTTAATTTCATTATTTTCATCTCTATTCTCGTACTCCGAAAAATATATAATCGGATTGTGGTACGGAAAATAAGAAACGAATACTCTCGACTCCAACCTCTGGATATTTCTTGAAAAAACTGCATCAATCGTAGTTCCGGATCTTATAGTGGCTACATCGGGATTGCTGTTAATTTCCAATTTTAATTTGTCTCTTAAGAAATTTAGTAATGGTGGTGCCTCTGGTTCACGAAAATTTATATTGAAATCCCCACCAAGAGTGATAGGAATTGTGTCTATGGTAGGTATATGGCTGCAACGTTCGAGAGAGGAACCGTATGATCCCATGGACAGGGTGATTTGGAGAAATATATACTGTTGCCAATATTATTCGAAGATCACTTCCAATCACGCATTCACTAGCACATATTTCACCTATATTTGATATGTGCACGTCTTCTTGTTATACAGCTGGTTGTATTGTAAGTAAGGTGCAATGACGGCGGAAACATTATTAGAGTTTACTTAAATACCAACTCCTGCTGCTCTAAAACCTTGACGTTTGTAATGGTTTACTGTGAGAATTCTCCTATGTATACGAAAAGCAAGCAATGTTTGCCAATCTGTTCACAAATTCGTGAATATGAAAGCACAGTATAGGCACAGCTTATTCTAAGCTTTGGTATAGGCGAATCCAGCCAAGCGTACGCCCTCTGCTGGTAAAAGTGCCAAATGAGAAAAAATAGGTAATCGTTTGCTTACATTCGTATTTGTTAACACGTGATTTTCACTCATCATGCCAAAGAAAACTGTTTTTAATATACTGTTTTTATATATAATTTTCACAGTAGAAAAAATAAGTACAGGACAATTCATTTTCATCGTTTTCCCAATAAAGGATCAGGACTAGTCTATACTAATAACAATTCTGGAGCGGCCAAGAAAGTTGATAAAAGGTTAGCTTAGGAAACAGTTTTATTAATTTAAATAACTCATGTATATTTTTTTCCTTGATGTATAGTGTTAGTATTCAATATCTACTATTTATTATGGCTCTAGAGTTATTAGTAACTTACTTGCTCTGTTCAGAAAATTTGCGAAATATCTCATACGGAGTCACTGTACTGCTTAGTTGAACACTTTTTTTTGTAATAGAACTGTTTTCTCAGATAAAAATACTTGTTCTTTTAAGGAAATATGAATATCATATATTGTATTTCTTTAGATTTTGCTGTACTTTTTATTTATATCTATGATCACCACCTATTATAGATTTTCAGTTAAGATATTGATAATTGAAAATTGTAATTGCTTCTCCTTCGTTGATGCATCTGCTATCTGGCGAAGCATCCTAATATAGATATAAGATACATAAACTTCTTGTATCTCTGCTTCCATGATGCTAGCAGCTATATCTGCAAGAAAAGCAAAATTTACGTATACATACTTGTTCCGCTTTGTAATTTTAATGAATGATTACACTTACTTTACATTAATGAATCCTTATATTATAATAACAATAAAAATGTACTAATAAGTACCTTTAACGGATAACATATAACACTGGTGTGCTCGAGTCACCGGGTTCAAAACCAGGGGAAATTGTTTTTTAAGATTTCGGTTCTTAAATATTCCAATTTTGTGTCGCTATTTTGTGACATGTTGAAATGGATTCACCCTCGCTATAAAAGTTTCACTTCAAAAAACATTTCAACTACTCGACGATTGAATTACTTAGGTTTATCAATCAATTAATGAAACCCAAAATTAAGGAAGCAAATCATTGATGAGCTTCAACAGTTTCAGTTTCACCATCAAGTGATGAGGTTTTCGTTCGAAGTTCGTTACTTTCTCTGCGAAAATGTAAAGAAATTAAAAAAAATGTAGATATTTATTATCGAAGAATCATCTTATATAATAAAAATTCGAGTATAAAATCCTAGATTAAAACGTATCTTAAGGTATCTGATAATTTTTTTCCCTAAAAGCCAAGGAATACGCTATTTTGTATGGAAAGTGATTAAAGTCGTCGAGACATGTGTTGATTTTAATGTTATATACAAATTCTCTGTGGTTACGATCTACTCTTCTCCAATCATACTTATTTGTTGAAAATTGGAAAATGTAGGTAATGAAATTTGAGAATCATATAAGTGTGAATTGGTTCTTTTACGAATTTATTTGTCTGTTGCTGTTATTCTTATTCACATCAAGGCTAAGAGACATAAATACAGAACTGGCCTCAAGGTTTTTTTATCGATAATCGATCTTTAGGTACCAACTTGAATAAAAAGTGAGCTTTCGTTAATATGAACAGTTTTTTGTCCTACACGCCTTACCAATTTATAAGCCTCAACAATAAACTCATTCATAAATATACAGTTTGTTTGATGTATCATCCACTAAATTTTTATTTATTTTAAGGGGAAAAAAGCACTCAATATTTTCAGCCATAAATCCACATACCTACATACACCACCGTCTTATTCAACCTTCGTCAAACTAAAAACGGTTACATTTAAATCTCTTTCTACTTACATACATATTATCTTTTGATAAAACTTTGAATGTCATATTTCTTCTTGAGAGCAAAATAAAACAAATTCTATACTGTCACTCAAGCTGTCGTCGTATGATGATGGTGGAGGATTCCTCGTTGAGCGCTGCTCAAATACGTACCTATACGATGGATTGAAATACGTTTATGTCTGGATGGGTTGAATGAATAAATGGAAAAAAAGTTTCTTTTTCGCATCCTGACATTTCAGGTACTTCGTGGAAATGTGTGACTGAAAGCAATTTCGTGCAACGAATGAGATATGGAATTATTGATGCCAAGGAAGAAGATTATTTGTTGCGTATTGAGATTATGTACAACTGTGTATACGGAGTGGCATGATATCTGTCAAAGATGTACAAATTTATTGAGCTTATGGAATCGGAATAGGAATCAAGAGAAAAAAATCCACTTAGAATAATGAAAGCATTTCCATAAAATAATAAGCACCACATAATTTTGCTTGTGAAAGGGTTTCAAAGTCAACATTCAGTAAAATTTACTACTAACTGATTACAATGCTTTTTTTGTAGGAAATATTATATGTTGTCGTTCTTTGAGTTTAGTCCCAAAGAATCCATTTAATTTAAAGCTCCCGGTAGGAAGATTTGGTGAGTAGTGAAATCGAGCGTTAACAAAAATACAAGATATACAACCGCCAATGCTGCTATGCTAACTTCATTCGCGGTTCTTCAGCCCTGTTCTACATTATTTATAACTTTTTCTCATTAAAACACATCACATTGGCCGTGACTAAGGAAATTTCCAGTAATCGAATGTAATTTGCAGTGTTTTAAAGAAATCCGTCTGAATATATTGCGAAACGCAGTGACGGTTTTCGTATTTTTGAAGTTCACTAATGAATGATTTCATTTCTAGCCTCCACTTATTGCACACTATTTAATATTGACAATAGTTTTGATGAAATTATTAGTCAAGATGATATCAATAGTGAAGGAAACCAAGGGGCGAATATCTGGCAATCGTGATTTTGCAACATCAGTCTAGGTATACTTTGTTTCACGAATGTTGGCGTCTGCCTTGAAAACATGAAAAATGGATCAATCCAACTGACGGGAGTAAATCAGTGGCGTAACGATTTCCAGCTTTGATATGGCATTTAAGGAAGTTCATATAATTAGAGGAAAAAATATCGTTTGATTAAATAAGCAAACATAATATGAAAGATTTATTATCAACAATAATGCAGAAGCACAACATACATTTTATATACAATTATTGTTTGAGTTATGAAATATAAATTTATGCGCCTGAATTATCTGAAATGTCACAATAACTTTGTGACACCTATGAAATAAAGATTGCGTTGCCTTCGGACATACGTGCAGCGCCCTATCATTGTATGGAAGGAGATAAGCTTGACATACTGATGTCGTAGCTTAGATCGACAAAGTTAGTAGAGAATTTCATGATAATGAGATGCGATGAGACGTACAGCGACATGTAGGTAGCCCGTGAATGATTACACACAATAGCCATGATTCGTGAAACAAAGTATATGTTTCATATTCGCTGAAGGACGAGTGTGATATATGTCAAGAGAAGCGAGGGCGGAAGGAAAACTACATCCAAAAAACGTTATTTTTTTATATGGAAGCCTTTGTTTTTTATTATTTAATTGTATAAAGCAGCAAAGGGGAACTTTGTATAAGGCTGTCTATATCGAAAATTAGTCGTCTTTAAAATAACTGGCAATTGCTCGATTCTCTATGTAATAAATATTTCTTACCAAAAATTGGACCGACTGTATTGGCACACTGAAACATACAAAATACTATTAATTTTATCGGCGCTAGTAATTTTGAAGATATGCCATTGTAGTTAGATAGAAGACTTTTGGTACCGCCTTCAAAAGTACCAGCACCAATAGAATTAATATTATTTTTTATCTTTCAGTGCACCAACTAATAAAGTCAATCCAATTTTTGGTACAACATATTTATTTCACACTTTTGAATATAACATTAGTTATGAAAATCGTAGAACGCTCACTAATACCAAAGAAGATAGTATTTATTATATTGCCGATGTTTATTCTTTGCTTGTACCTCAAGAGATCTCAGAATATCGCGACAGAAATACATATATTTCAGACTTTACCACTGCTTTTGAAAACTGTCCTATTTAAATGTTGCTACATAAAATCTCTTCTTTAGTTTGGCCGGCTCATATTTTAAATTTTCGCAATAAATTGCCCCCTCCACATAGCGGAAATACACATATTTCAGTCTTTACCATCGTTGTAACTCGAAAACCGAAGTTTTTCTGAAAAAAAAAATCATTTTAAACGTTTCCGGATATAGTCTTCAGCGGTTACTGAGGTTTTGTTAGCTTGACTTTATATATTCTTCATTCATAGCTGCTGCATGCCGCGGTATTTCAACTGCATCACTTACTGTGGTGGTCATTGTTTTCTCAATGCAGATGTTCATATTGAGTCTTTGATCTACTTGGTGAAATTTGAAGAGTTGTCATTTTTGCGAATAAAGTGGCACCGTTGTCATAGCACACAATGCTTATATGATTATTATTTATCCTGTATACTGTGTTCAAAGGTGCTACTTCTCCTATAAATTTTTGTCCATGGGGAGGTTAAATACGAAGGGGCTAAAACTGTATCCTTGTCTAATTCCTCCAGGTGTTGGTATTCTCCTTGTGGTATGCTGCCCTGCTTGAATAATTTGCTTTGACTGATATATTTCCAAGTATTTCGTCTGCTGAAGATCTACACTTTTTAAACTTTTCTCTTCTCAATCATTTATATGTTTCTCCTGTCCTAATTTGAAATGGGAAATGTGATGCTTGCATAATTCACATTATTGTTATCATCGCAAAATCATATGCATAATCTAAATAACATCCATTACTTTTTTCTGTAATTAGAATAAGTCTTTTCAATTAACTATTATGTTATAAAGTTTAGTATTTTTTTCAGATAAAGCACAATGTAATTAGCAGGTTTTGAGTTTACCTTGGAGGTAATGAAGAAATCGTCTGAAGAGTAGGTATGTAGTATGTAAAATTAATACGTTAGCAAGTCATTAAATAGGGTATCGTTGAATTTTACATCGTAACCTCTCTTGTCATATCCAAATATGTCACTTTTCATACTCGAATGCTGTGCTAGCGCTTACACATTTTTGTATGGATGATTACATACTGGGCTCACTTGATTCAATGCTGATAAATATTCATATGATTGTAAATTTATTATGTGCATACCTATATATATATAAATATATATATTAATTATTACAAGGGTATATCGACCAACGCGTTGTTTGAGATTAAAGTATACTCTTTGTTCTTAATCCAAGCTTTCGAAACTTTATTCTTGTTTCATTATCAGGAAACTACATAGAAAATTATTATAAAACTTATCGTATAATTAAAATCAAAATTATCTTATGACTTACAGTACGTGAGGTTAATTAAAGTTGACAACATTTAAAAATATAGGACGTTATAACACATTATTAAGAAACTAATTGTTGAATACTTTAAATTATAACGATTACTTAAAATAAAGTGATTTTCTTAGATTAGTTTACATGGGAGACAGCTGACACATTTTGACATTATAAGTCTATGATGGAACAATAGCAATTTAGAATAAACAGATACAGGATAAATCAATTGTCCAGCTGGCCATCACCAAACAGTGAGAATGGAAAGCTTAATAAATATGTGTATATAACGCTTAGTTTTTGATCAGATTTTTTGTTAATATTATTTATGTTTCTGTTAATATGATCCCCAAAAAACATTCCCAATGTAAGACTTTTGGAGGTGAGAGCTATATTCTGCAAAACTCGACAAAAAAATCTCAAATCTTTCGCATACGCTCAGTAAGAGCTCCACACCCATACCATTTCTTATGTTTCTTTGTATACGCATTTTGCTTTAATGGTACATTTTCATCAAGTGATTCTATCGCTTCTCACCGCCCCCAAAATTCCTTCCATGACGTTGAAACATAAGTTGTTCAATTTCTTTTTCAACTCATAATAGGTTTTATAGATACTCCACGCCTTTCTAAGTCTCCTTAATACGGTGTTAGCAGTTATTTTCATTAGGTTTAAATATACAGGATGTTTTATAATATATGCGCAGGACTTGAGGATGTGATAGCTCGTCCAAAAAAATGAAAAAAAAATATATTAACTTATCCTCAGAATACACCATTTTCGAGATACAGGGTGTTGAAATTGAAAGAAAAATATTGTTTTTTGTGAATATCTTGGAATCGTTTATCTTGCAGAAAAGAGCTTTTGTAAGCATTTTCCACTCATAATAGGCTAAGTTTTGGGTCAGTTTTTTTTTGTGTTAAGTCATAATTAGTGAAGATTTTGTTGGAGTAGTGCGTGTTTTTCTACCCAATTCCTACGCCAATGGAAAAATTACAGTTTTGATATGCCCATTTGAACTGCCAATGTTTTCTACACAAAAAAAACACCATTGGTCGTGAGCGTTGAAGTCGACCGTTTTCGAGAAAAATCATTTTTATGTTTAGAGGTTACGACCAACATTACCTTTTTTGTGTAGAAAACATTGGCGCTTCAAATGGGCGTTCCAAAACCGTACTTTTTCCATTAGCATAGAAATTGTGGAGAAAAACCCCCACTACTACTTCAAAATCTTCACCAATCATGACTTAACAACAATGTTTTTCTGACTCAAAACTTGTACGATAAACGGTTCAGGAGATCGTCGCAAAAACGTTTTTTTTTTAAATTTCAACGCCCTGTATCTCGAAAATGGCGCATTTTAGAGGGTAAGTTAATGTAAACTTTTTTTCATATTTTTGGACGAGCTAGCACATCCTCAAGTCCTGCGAATATATTTGAAACACCCTGTATATTGAGAAATAGATCGTATTGCACTTTTGTATGTTTGGTGTGTGTAAAAATATTGTAGATCACTAACATAGTTGATTTTTTCTCCCATATAGAACCCTTAGAACTTGACCATATAGTTAAATATACACATGTAGTTCGTAAAAACGAATCAAAGTTCAAATGAAATATTATTTCTGTTTTATTTCATCTTCTTTTCCAAGACGGAATATAGTGCATTCATTTCAAGTATGTATGTAAGGTAGTGACAATTTTATCACTTAAAGTGAGCAGGTGAGTGACTGGAAATGGTAGTCCATATTTAGTGGAACTATGGGTTATGAATATAATACGTCAAGTAGTAATTTCATGGACGGAATTTTGGGGGCGGTGAGAAGCGATAGAATCACTTGATGAAAATGTACCATTAAAGCAAAATGCGTATACAAAGAAACATAAGAAATGGTATGGGTGTGGAGCTCTTACTGAGCGTATGCGAAAGATTTGAGATTTTTTTGTCGAGTTTTGCAGAATATAGCTCCCACCTCCAAAAGTCTTACATTGGGAATGTTTTTTGGGGATATTGATAATATAAATATTACAGCCTTTTACGAGTTGAAAACGGTCTCAAATGATTACTTATCATTCTTAGATTGTATTATATACAATATCTCATCAATTTCAAGCCATATTTTTAAATTAATCGGGAAAAACGTGACCTTGAGAATTCAACATTTTTCTGTAAATAATGCATCTGTAGCCAGAAGTGAGAGATACCGCTCTCACCTCTGCAAACTACAGTTTGCATTGATACATTTCTAGAGTCCGTCTTTTAGTCAAATTATTCTCTCTACCTAAAATATTTGGTTGATAATAAGCAATGGAATGTTTTGTTTCATGTACATTTGATGCTAGTGCACACATATCATGATGTTTGCGTTCGTCGCTTTTATGACAACTAATTCTGTTTTTTAGCAATTGTGATGTTTGCCCTATGTAACTTCTATTGCAGTCCATGCATTTTAATTGATATATCATATTTGGTTGATATAAAGGCGGTGTTTTGTCTTTAATTTTTGTGAAGAGGGATGAAACTTTCTTTATACTTTTTGTAGTTATTTCAATATTCTCATTCCGTAGCACTCTCCTTATTTTTAGCGTGAGGCTGTCTATACTTGGCAGAGTGTAGTAACGTAGTGTCTGTCTGGATTTAAGAACACCATTGACTCTTGTACTATCGTCGTCACGAGTTGATGGGATACTATTATTGCTGAATAACAATTTACTCGTCAAATGTCTTGGATATGAGTTTTCTGTCAGGATACGTTTTAGTTTTATAAGATTTCTGTGAATTAAAGATTCATGACAGATCTTCTGTATTCTATGTTTCATTCCATTGATGAAGTTTATTTTTGTCTTGATACTATGTTCAGAACGATAGTGTAAAAATCTATTGGATGCCGAAGGTTTTCTATACCAGTCCAATTGCAATACGTTATTGATTCTATGCACTCTGGTATCTAGGGAAGGTACTGAATTGTTGCAATCTTCTCTTTCCACTGTAAATTTTATGTGCTCATCAAAAGTGTTGAATGTTTGTAAAATTAACTCTATACCAATCTCTGGAAGGACTAAAATTAAATCATCTATAAATTTCTTTATATAACATAAATTAAATGGTAATTTTGGGATACATGTATCTAGTAATAAATCCATATTGTATTGGGATAAGATGGGGCTCAACTTAGATCCCATGGCACAACCGAAAACTTGAACGTAGTATTCATCTTTGTAAGAGAAATAATTATTTTTTAGAACGAAAGTTATCATCTCAATAAACTGTTTTCTAGATATGTCACATCCAACACTGATCTCATTCCATTTTGCCCGTACAGCCTCTAATACTAATGGTAATGAAAGATTTCCAAAGAGATTCACCACGTCCAGAGAGATCACAACATAATGATCTGGTATTTGTAAGTTATTGGCTGTTTCGGCGAAATGGAATGTATCTCTTATATAATAATCATTGTTACTGTTATATGTACTTGATAAAATCTTCGTAAGGTATTCTGATAGGTTGGTCAGCGGTCCTCCGACACTCGATATAATGGGTCTGAGGGGTGTATCGATCTTATGTATTTTAGGGTTTCCATAGATTTTCGGGCAAATTCCATTGTATTTTCTCATTTTTCTTGCTTGTGAGTCAGTCAAGACTCCCTGAGCTTCTAACTGGTTTATGAAGGCGTTACATTTGTTCTGTATACTTGTTGTAGGGTTTGATCTTAGTTTTTTAAAAAACTTGTCATCGTCGATAATGTTTTTCATTTTTTGGTTATATTCTTCTTTATCTAGAACCACTGCAACTCCTCCCTTATCACTAGACACCACTACTAAATGATCGTTGTCTCTAAGGAATTTCTTCGCTTCATTGAATAGTAAGTCTGTATGATATCGTACGTTTCTATGTTTATGTATATGCGATGTAATTATATTCGTAATCTGAGATCTATAGAGATCTCGGGTATTTTTATCTAAACTGTTCAAAATACACTCTACATCTGTTATAAGTCTATCCATAGTTATGTCTTTTTCCGCTACCTTGAAATTGAATTTCGGCCCTAGCGCTAATATCTTCTTAACCTTATCTGGTATATGTGTTGTGGTCATATTTTTAAACCATTTGTCATGTATCTTGTAGTTTACATGGTGAAAGTTATCAAGACTATTCAATTTAGCTATGTTTCTACTTTTGATTTTATGGAATTCTCTATTGTATCTAGTGCTTTGTCTACTCTTGAATGTTTCTATGATGTTATGAGGTATCATTTGAATTAATTCGTTATTAATTGATTGCATTTGTTTTTCTAACTTACTTATATTAGAATTGCTGTAACTTATTTCTAGGTTTAATATTTTTATCATGTCTCCTGTTAAAGCTATCTACCTTATTATTAAGATGTGTGCTGTTCGCATCTGATCAAAAACTAAGCGTTATATACACATATTTATTAACCTTTCCATTCTCACTGTTTGGTGATGGCCAGCTGGACAATTGATTTATCCTGTATCTGTTTATTCTAAATTGCTATTGTTCCATCATAGACTTATAATGTCAAAATGTGTCAGCTGTCTCCCATGTAAACTAATAAAATAACTAATAAACTAATAAAGTGATTTTCTTCACTTTATTTTAAGTAATCGTTATAATTTAAAGTATTCAACAATTAGTTTCTTAATAATGTGTTATAACGTCCTATATTTTTAAATGTTGTCAACTTTAATTAACCTCACGTACTGTAAGTCATAAGATAATTTTAATTTTAATTATGCAATAAGTTTTATATTAATTTTCTCTGTAGCTTGGATTAAGAACAAAGACTATACTTTAATCTCAAACAACAACAAATCATCAATATTATATATATATATATATATATATATATATATATCATATTGAGCAAATAGATATACAGAGTTGGTCATATGTTTCCTAAATTTTAGCAAAACAAAAAATGATATCGATTTCGGGTTTTCGCTGTCTTATTATGTCTCAAAAAGTCTATGTTTGGCAAGTTATTTAAACGCAATATCCGCAGAAGATGAATGCCTGGGTAGGAATGATTGGAGGACACATCATCGGCCCTTTTTTCCTGGAAGAGACTTTGAATGCTCAAAGGTATCTAAATTTGCTGCAAACGGAGATCTTGTCTGCATTGATACAAATATTTCTGGATAACGAAAACCCATTTCAACTTAGTCCTGCTATTTGGTTCCAACAAGATGGGGCGCCTCTACATTGTAGTTGAGAACACATTTTTTTTTAAACCAGGTTTTTCCAGGACGATTGATAGAAAGAGGAAGTAGTATTGAATGGCCACCTAGGTTACACGACCTCACGCCTCTTGACTTTTTCTTATTGTTTATTCAACGAAACCAAACTCATTACCTGAATTGGAACACGGCATAGAGGAAATAATTGGGCAACTTTCGACACAAACTTTGCAAAATGTTAGACGAAATTTCGTGGAAAGACTCAGTTACTGTCAGGCAGTTGCCGGCCTCTTTCTTAAACATCTAATTCAGTAAAACTGTTGAACCTAGGTTGTATAATTCAATGTTTACTTTATGTTTTCTCTGTAAATAAAAATCGCTATTATTTCCATTTCAAATTAAATTGAAAAGGTTTTATTTTATTTATTTTATATCCATGACAACCAAGCACTAAACCCTCTTTATTTTGTTTTCAAATTTAAATACAAACATCTGTGTCCATTTTTTGATTTCAAATAAGTAAAAATCTATTAGGTTTAGGAATAGGGTGTACTGCATAAATATGTTTAGAATTAGGTGAGAAATCCCAATTCAATAGATAAAGTTTGTAGTTCCATTTAAAAAAATGCAGTGACCGCCATTACTCCAAGACTTGTGGTAACATCACCATTAAGTAACTTGTCAAACATAGATTTTTTGAGACATAATAAGATTGCGAACACCCGAAATCGATATCATTTATCGTTTGGCTATAATTCAGGTGTCCCGGAATATATGACAAACCCTGTATATTGATAATTTGTATTTTAATACACAAATCTGTTTTAATCTCTTCTTTAAATCAACACTTGATGATCGTTTTATCTACTTATAAAAATACCTCAATATTACCACCTGCTCAGTTTAGCAGACTCTAAAGGTATTCAAATTGCGAAGCAAATTTGAAATGCTTCAAAGCATCAACATGTCATACTAAGGGATTATCCTTGTTGTATTCAAATTTCTTGAAGAGGAAATTTCAAGCAAGTCAGGGCAAGGCCGTTAACGGCAGAAATTCAAATTTGCCGAAAAATCTGAAAGCAGAACTTTCAGGGGTGTTAGGCGTTCATTATAAAAGTATTTATATGGAATATCCATTATACTTTTACAATAATGTTCAAGCGACGTTATTTTTGACCGACTTCAAAGAAAAATCGCGATTTATAATTTCTACTGGTTGTTTGGCAAATCGGTAGAGATTTTACAACTGGTACATTTTAGTATGTTTCATTGCATTTTATTTTATTTCATTGAAATGCTCATTATTCATTATCCTCACAATTCTTTGCCTGTGGCTAGATTTTTTTTCACATTTCCTCTGCTCCTCAAGTTGACAAAATAGTTAATGTTTACCGGTCGGAAATATTAATATCTCTTGGAGTTCCTTTATTAATAGTTTGTTTGTTTCAAGCTTTCACATCTCGGTGGTCTTTCCTTTAGACTTCTTTTTCTTCAACAGCAGAACTCGTATTCGAGTGTAGGCAGCTCCTCTGTCTTGAATGTGTTACCACACACACGGGGACCTACATTTTAACGTAGATCCCGATCCACCGATAAATCTAAACGTTTCCCGTTGCTTTGCGGTCAGAGTAGAATGCAATCCGAATGCTAGCTATTCAAACGCGCGCCCCCATCAACGCGCAACCACAATATAAAGAACACGCTCTATGCTGCTGAATGATCGAAGTCGACCAGTGTTGAGCCCGCAGCTATGCGCTCTTTTAGACCACATTCCCTTTAATTATTATCAGGGTTTCTCTTTTCTCTGTCATATTTTTCAACTTTTTTTTCAATGTTTGATCGACGCTTTGCATATAGCATATGCCAATTTTAATGACTTATAGAAGTCTCAAAACTGTGAAATAAATATTATTTTACAAAAACTTGGTCCTATTTTAATAGAATTATAAAAACATTAGATTATATTAATTCTATTGGTACTGGTAGTCTTGAAGTTGGTGCCAAAAGTTAGAACTGCATAATTTCAAAAATTACCAGTACCAATAGGACTAATATCGTTGTCGTATTTTTCAGTACAACAACCAATAAAGTCGGTGTTAGTTTTCGTAAGAAAATATTCATCCTTCTTCTCAATATAAGAATCGATCTGTTCATAAAAATATCAATGACCTATTAAGTTCTCTATTAATTTGTCGTTGCGTTTGTCATATCGCCACAAAGATACATTAATTAATCTTTTACATGACAATTAGCGGTTAATGTACGAGAAAGATGATTACAATCATTAAAACACCTTCAATCGTCCCTTCTTGTCAGACACGTATTAGGTATACATAAAGACATTACCTACCTACAACTAAGCAACACGACAAAGCAACACTAAATATTAATCATTGCTAGAAGACAGTCAGTCGTCATCTTCCTTACAGTGGATACTTACGGTATGTGCTATAGGGCCCTGTGAAGATCTAAACAGCATAACTACGGCATGTATCTTGTCATGTCCTTTATCACAACGATGTCATTAATAATGTGGCGTCTTGAAGCGCGCCTTTAACGAAATTCGAGATTATCCCGAAAATGTAGATGTTGTCATTACAAAGGCAGGCATAAGGCTGGACTGGAGATCTATTTGAGTTGGAGGATTACGTAGCTGGAATGAATTATATAATCGGAGATTAGTAGTTGAGTAGATTGGGTTCAGTTGTCCTTTAAACTTGTACCAAAAAAAAAAATAAGTTGTGCGGAATTCGAGCTCCCTACCTTATGACCGCCTTATGTAATCGAAGACAATTGAATTGTTGAGCTACTTCGTTAGCCAGTTCTATGTAAAATTCTTGTTGTGTTTGGATTTTCCATAAGCTCATTTCAAATATATTTATATATATATAAATCGTCTGTTCGTGTGTATGTGACTAAACTCCTCCTAAACGGCTGAACCAATTTTAATGAATTTTTTTGTGAATATTCAAGGGGATTCGAGAATGGTTTAGACTCACAATTGGATATGATAGATGGCGCCGTTGTCGGTATGTCAAACGGCTGGACCGATTGGGATGAAATTTTCTATTTATATTCCAATGGGTTCCTGGATGATTTAAAATTAACTGAACCCGGTAGGTGGCGCTGCTCTCAGCATATCGCTTAAAGCTTTTCCGGGCACGACGACCTCTGCTGGGACAGCTAGTAGATACATATATTTTTCCTGCAAACTAGACATCATACTATTCCACACCATTTCTTTTTTCACATCTTTTACTTCGCTAGTAATGGAATAAATATAGCGATAAAAGTAAAACAGATTCCTGAGGTTAAGCTCTTTATTCATGAGAATGTATATATTTACTTGTTATTAACCCATGATTTGATTTATCTAATAGATTTATCTTATTTACCATGATTTAGCGTGGTATAGATGTACCGATTCCTCTGAGTATGAATTCAACACTTAATCGCTTTTTCTTATTTGGTTCCTTATACCCCTGAAAATTTTTTTCAGGGTAAAACATCACGTCGGTTAAAGATAAAGTTGGAAATTTCAGACACGCTGCAAAGATTACAATTTTTCATGCTCTCTTGGTCATAACTGACAATGGAATGACATATTTCGTTCATTATTGTTTTTATTGTTATGTTCCCAGTATATCTGGAGATAAACGCACCCTAACCTAAATATGAATATAATTTAATTTTGTTCAATTTAATGAATTTTGGACAGGACAACGTCTGTAGTAAGAACTGGTCTTGAATGCATGATATTTAGAGTCTTGATTAATGGAATAATAATAATAATAATAATAATAATATTTATTTACCACATATTTACAATTCATAGAATTTTGTTTTAATATTTTATATCACATACAATTTACAATTTACTTAAAAGAAACTTGAATCTACACAGTTCAACAAATGAAGAGAGCAATTTTTATAAATTACATAAAAATTTTGAGTAATTTTCAAAAATAAAACGTCTACAAGCCAAACGAAAATACTTAAACTTTTTTATATTTTTAATAGTAATGGGAAGAAGGTTGAAAAATTTAGTACCTAGATAATCAACAAATCTTTGGTTTATACTTTTGCAACTCTTAGGTATTTTCAAATCATTATTTGCTCTGATCCTCGTTGTATATTCGTGATTAACATAATAATTGACACTATCAACCTTGTACATGAAGGAACATATAAACAAAATGTAAAGAGACCTTACAATCAAGGTACTATCGTTATACAAAAGATTTGTTGGATAATGCATTCTTTCATTGATAGATACATTACCCCGAGCGCTATCCATATATTTTTACAAATGGATTTTGGTAGGTGTATCAGTTCTCACACACCGTTATTTCCGTATCCCACTAACCGTTGTCGGGTTACGATTACCGATCAGCTTCCAGTGGTCAACGGTTGCCGCGGTGCTGGTTTAAGAGAGTGTCAACGGAATTTGTAATAAAAAATTGACAGCGTTCAGTGGGATAAAGATATTAGATATTGGTTGCAATACAAATCGATATGCAATTCTTCAAGGAGAATGATTATATCATATTTATTATAACTTGCTAGTAGACGGCCCTGCTTTTGATAGACCTCTACACCGTTTAAAGATCACCATAAAAATAGCTTTACGTAGATGTTTGACCACTGAAAATATTTTTAGGCTTCTCACTAGATGCCTATGCAATGAATCAACTTTTATTCCGTTTAACCAATCGCGTTTTTTACTGGTTTCTACTAGTAAGCTATAAATCATAAATATCGTGTGTTTCGAATTAACTTTGAATGCTTATAACTTTGTTACCATAGATAAGGGAGGTGTCGATATTGTACTCCCTAATTTGGGAATGGATTCTGGGGAATTTCAAGGAAATTATACTTGTCTAAGAGGAAACTTTGAAGCATTGGGGAAAGATTATCCACCTCATATGAAAAAACCAACCAAATGAAGTCATAAGCCTGTTAAATGCAAGGTGAATAGTTTTCATTATCAAAACTTCTTAATCTGAATGTATATTTTGAACTCGTCAACAAATTTAAAATGCAAAGCTTATGTCTTGTTGCTCCGGGTGGAGTGGTAGGCATCCATGAGAGCTATGGAGAAATCTTCTACGACTCTCCCATTTACCGACATGACACTACCTAGGTAGACAAAAGATGAGACTTTGTGAAAATATTTGATCGCTTTGAACATGAGAGGAGTTGATGCGGATCGTCTTGCTTTTACGAGTGTTCACATTTAGACCTGCACTTTTGCTTCTTACATAAGTACCTTTAGCTTGAACCTCATATTTGTATATCCCTGGGAAAGCAGACAAATACAAACAACAAGTAAGTAAAGTTCAATTCCGAATGAATATTTTCTTTCCTTAATCACCCTTCTTAATAATACATCTAGTAATGAAAAGAAAAAAAAAATATATATATATATACACCACTGTGTCACCCCCGAGATGACAGTGACTAGGGACTGTCCCCTGATAAAGCTTTGTTATATTTCAGAGATTTGGTGGGATTGTATAGGTATCCAGAACATCCCAGAGAGTTATGTGGTTACCGCAGTCAAACAAAAGCCTTCTAAAAATCTGATAAGGGGGCATATGCAGCACTCTGAAATTTGTCAGACAGTTTTAAAATTGTCACAAGGTTAGGTCTTGATGAGGACAGACTTCTCTTCCAGTCAAGGGCGATCCCTTTCTGCTGCCATAAGTTTTTAATAAGTGGTAGGTTGGTTAGCTCATATTAATTCTGGTGTGATGTTATCCTCTTCTGTTGCTTTATGTTCATCATCACCAGCAGAGATAATATAATTTCAGCATCCTCAGAACAATTCGGTTTGATTTCTTAAATTTGCTTTGGTATTACCATGCCGCCTTATCTCTGATCCTTATCGTTCTTATGGGCGTTCATTTGGAAATTTCCAACTGGTCAGCTTCCTTGTGATGTTGTAGAGATTCCTTGGGTCTCCAACCTCAGCAGTGTTTTCTGCTTTTTCGGCGAGAACATGAAACCAAGCTCTCTTGTCTCTCCCAGTGCTCTGCCTGACTCCGATGAAGGTCCTTAAGTATGCAAGCCGTCTGTTGTCTTGATTTGGTTTTATTATCTGTCTTTATCCTACAGCCCCCCAAGTGTCCTCTGATATCCAGTCTTCCTTTAGATTTTTACAAAATTTCAGGGTGTTTTCACTTGTTAAACGAAAGCACTCTCTTAATACTTTCAATTTCTCAAGGTCCTCTCCAGGCTCTTCCTGTTCCGTCAAGTTGATGGTGGGAGATCTGAGATTCATCACATCGTACTTTCTTGGCCGATTGAGGAAGGCATTTGTTCTCGCCATAATCTTGAGTTGGTCCTCCGTCAGGATAAAATAGTGGTCGCTGCTAATGTCCTGTCTACGTTTGTTTCTGACGTCGAGTAGATACCTTCTGAACCTTCTAAAAACACGAAATCCATTTAGTTTTGGCTTAAAAAACTAAGAGAAATCCACGTTACTTGATGCCACTCCTTTTGGTAAAACATTGCATTACTAGATCATTTTTAGCATATAAGCCTACCATTAACGTTTTGAGTGCACCCATAACAAAGATTAGAAACAGTCTTTAGCCATAATATGTCTCAGCCACTTTCTTATCCTACTTTAGCACACAAATATTCCATTAAAATTAGGATATCCTCCCAATTCGCTTCTGTAATTCCAGCATTTAATTTCAAATAAAAGTATTGTTTCTTCTCCTGCTATTTCTGTGCATAGCATCGCAGGACGATGATATTTCTAATACAACATTTTAATCGCGCCTTGATCAACCTGTCTGAGATAGCATTCGGGGCAAATCTTGCAACAAAATTTTGAATGTTATCCTCAAGCGATTCGGCTGACATTTTGCATACAAATTAAGTTTGGATGACAATGCATAGTTAGCTGAGCTGAGCTGACATCATTCTAAATACAATATGGTGGACCTGCTATTTTGTACGCACGCCTATGATATGGGTATGAATCAAAAGTGTTTACTGAGATGAATACGAAAAATAAATTAGCGTCACACCAAATTCATTATGGTGGACAACCCAAGATGCTGGACAAATTTTTCTTATCCACCATCATGATATGCATATCAGATGAAAGGGATTGCTGATAAGAATAAGATAAAAATAAATTAATTGTGAAAAACATTTTTTTTAACAAGTTTTTATTTAAAGACTCCATAATAAAGAATAAACTTTAAATTTAATCAATCCTATTACTCTATTATTTTATACAATTAAATGATATCAAAACTTGTCGCTATATTCATCTGTGTAAATAAATAGGAATACACGTTGACCTAAAGAGTTGTAAGGAAAAAAATATGTAAGACTTAAGATAATATTACAAATTTACAATACATATTTATAATAATTGTTTTAGAGTTTTAGATAAAAGCTTGACTTTCAACATGTTTTTATTTTAATTTTTTCAATCCCCTACTCTGAATGATTCTTTTAGATCGCTCGATACAAGATTTATTCTATGAAGCTAGTTTGTAAGTATATATCTATCTTTTGTGCTTTACAATAACCCCTTTCAGTGAGGTCCAGTTCATTTAAGATAATATGTCACGTTTCCTTCAGCGTGTTGATTTTAATGCACTGGGATACTGAGCCACAAAATCATATCGATATTGATCTCATGTTCCGTTATACTATCCGGATAGAATACCAATATCTGAAGTCGAAAATCCGCCAAGGATCTCATATTAGATGAAAATATGTTGGCTCTTGCTACTAGTACACGTATCTAGTCTAGGAATAAATTCAGGGATGCAGCTAGGATTACAAATGATTGGTATCAGATCCATTTTATTTTCATTGTTTATATTACAGTCAAAGTGATCAATCTAGATATGTTGTACTTATAATATCTAGCCATTATGTATAATGTATCAACTCACTACAAAGTAATCTTAGAAGTAGAAATATTCAAATAATCTAGCTAATATTTAAAATATCTAGTAAAACTTTAAACACTTACAGGCGTAGGTATTCATAATCCAATTTTAGTTCAGTACTAGCTAGTATCGTATTAAAATAAAAACCAAAACACTATCCAAAACACTGACATAAGAGTCATAAACCTAATTTAAGGTTAGGTTAGTTAGATTGTAGCACAGTTCTCATATATTACCGTGGATTGAAGTTTCTGTCAGTTGTGTGTTCTGGTAGCCATAAACCTCCGCACTTAATTTAGTAGTATACTAAGTTTCGATTATGTATACTGCTGAAGTTTTGGTTTGTTTTATAATGCAGGATTAGATAAGGTTAATAAACTTTAAGAACTTCAGATGTACCTACTTAAAGTTATATCCCAAGTTACCTTTACATATAAAAGAGCGCTAGTACACTATAATTAATGCTGGTATATCCCAGTTAACAATGTAATAAGAATTGTAATTTAGAATGGAATATGACTTTTTGCCTTTCTTAAATGTGAGTGTTAACTTAATTTTAAGAGGATGAATGCTTTTAAATAATAAATAAATAAACCTGACTGAGTAATATTATAAACTAATTAAGTTAAAATTATATGTACAGTAAGGGTTTGTATACACCATCGATCTGGTCATTGGGATTACTCAAATAACTACGTTTATTAATTTCTAATGACTTCTCAGTAGGTGTACAGGATTTTGAAAATGTAGCAAGTATAAGCCCGAAAACAGATTTTTTTCACGACTTGTTTGAAAAACATTAAATTTGTTCTACCTTAAAAAGCTCAATTAGATTGTATTGTACATATAAATGAAAAAATCTCTAAATAATGATGACATACATATCAAAATCTGGTAACGGATTTACAAGAACAGCTGCAGAAATAGAAACAATGTCAGACACGAATAGCGACTTTGTCTGGGCTCAATAAAATAAATCTAATGTTAAGAAAACACAAAAGGATTTAGAAGCATCTAAATAAAATTTAAAGTGACAAAGAAGAAGCAGAAACTGCTGGGATAAATCTTGAAACTGAAATTCAATAATAAAGTTGAGAATTGAAATTTATTATTTATGGGGCTCATACTTTGTAAAACTATGTCGTGAAAAAGATGAGATAGAATAGATTTTTTACATGATGCGCAATTAAATTGATATCTTAACGTGTGAACTATAAACAAAGCAGTAATTTTAAAAATTGGGATATTTTATATTAGGTATTACAGCTTTTCTCTCTTGATCATTTGAGAGGAGGGAAGAATTGTCCCATCTAATCTGCATTAAGATCAATCACAGGATCGAGCTACGTCAGCGAGATATTTTGATCTACTATACAAATCATGTACCAATCTAAATAATTTTCTTACTTATCACGGAAAATGACGTCTATAATGGAATCTGAACGATATTCCATACAACAGATAAGGAACCCGTACTGATACTCGGAATAGCGAAGTGTATCATATCAATGGATGAGTGGATGTTCTAAATAACGGAGTGGATCATGGATACATACAATCCCGACTGACAATTTTATGACAAAGAAAAGGAGCCTGAATTCTACAACATCTGCGAATAAGTAACGCAAACTAACAACTTCATTGATTCTGATGTAAGGTCGAAGTAAGGCCTTGAGTCGTTTGAAATACAAAAGAATTTCACAAGAGTCTTTTAATGGTAATGCCTGCCAAATAATCATATCATAAACAGTTATTTATCCTTCATCCATGATCACTCTCGTAATAGAAACATTGAATGCATTTGAATTACAAATAGCCCAGTTTGTAGGTTCTAATCTATTAATTACAATAGATCAGTGATGGAAAATACGTATATTGGAATTAAAATTCTCTTTCTAACTAGTTAAGGATCAATAAAATAACAATGCGTTTCTTATTGCCATAGAATCTATGTGGAACCTTAAAACTTTCTCTTTTTGCAAAAAATATCACCAAAGATAGCTCTATCATGCCATATAAACTGAATTAAGCTCGTTGTTCACTTCAATTTCAAGACAAACGACTTGTTTTATCACAAAGTAGGGGCTTACTTCCGATGCATCGAGTACTAAATCAATTGAATTCGGTTACAAAATAAGTGACTACCGTTACCCAGCACAATGGTGGATTAAAATAGGAACTAAGTAGGAATCGAGAAAAGAACTCTTTTCTCTGATTTCAACTCAAACCTACAAATTTAATGATAGGGAAATGCAAAATAGCTACGTTTTACTGGTTAAACGTTCTACGTATAGAGATACAGATGTTTTTTTCTGGTTAGAATTAGTATTATTTATTAATAATAACCGTTATAATGAAATTTTAGTGCATTGGTGGAAGATTTGGTACCGCATATGAAATTGCCTACCAGACGAGTTCATATGCGATTTGTGTTTCCTCTTCTCATTGGTTTACTTACTTGCTTTTACGACAACTATGTTAACAAGTACAGTAATTAAATTGTATAAGTACCTGATACAAATAAGGCCTATGCTCAAATAAGGGTTATGCTCAAATAAGGCCTATGCTCGAATAATGCCTTTAGTGCGGGAAAGTCGATTAAAATATATTTACATCAAAAATACTTCACACGCATAGACCACAGCTCCACGACTCTGCAAACATTTGCGAGAAGCCCGCTCGCGCTCACAGCGTAATCTGTCATAATTTCTATCGAATTTTAGTACGTTATTCTTTGAAGTTTTGTTTCAAGTAATGCATAAGGATCACAATAACTCATCAGAAAGGTAACTATGACTTTATATTGTAATTTTTAGAATATGCGAATTAAATACTGCTTATAACATTTATGAAATATAATGTAGTAAATAAAACCCACTTTATTAATAGGCCTTATTTCTGATCCTATGCCCTAATAGAAATTTTGTTAAATTTTAATTTATTTATTATTTTTATTTACAGATTGATTATCTTAGTATGCCTCCTCCAAGACCAAAACGGGCTACATGAGCGGCAGTTAATGATGTGCGTTGTGGGCGATTGTCGACTTACAAAGCTTCGGCGCAATATGGCGTTTCGAGAAGAAAAGTGTCAATTTGCATAAGAGCTTATGTAGAAACGCTATATTGACCAAAGAGCAAGAAAAAGATTTAGTCAGCCGTATAATAAAATTTTCTGAAATAGGAATACCTACCTCTGACGCCAAAAATGATTCGGAAATTAACAATGACAATAATTTCAACAAAAAATGAGGACTTGCAGGAAAAGGCTGGTGGAGATTATTCTCAAAATGAAATCCAAACTTAACAAAACAAAAATATAATCCCTAAACCCAGCTCGAGCCCAGAAATTAAATAAAACTATTGTCGCTCATCATTTCAATGAAGTTCCTCAACACATTATGCTATTTATTACGTTCAAAGGCCTTATTTAGTTACCTTGTTTAATTAAGGCCTATCAAAATATATTTTATTTTCCCATATTTAATAAGATTTTTGAGAAGATATGTTAATTTTCTAATTTTTGTTTGTATGGATACGTTTTTTTTAATTATTCTTTATTTCTGGTTAATATGCGACTTCAAGACTGACTCGCAATTTGAGCATAATATTTAGTAAAATAACTTACAAAGTTTTTCAAGGATCTCATGGAAACACTTGATAAAAGGCTCATAAATATATATTTTATATAATTAATACTCTAATAACAATATTTCGATAATTTAAGTATATAGGCTTTGTTAAGTCACTGTTTTAAAAGGTCCTAAGTCTAAGGTTTCAGAATTACCTCTTTTTAAGTGATTTCTAATAGAAAATTATGTTTTGTTAATTACTTAGAACTTATAAATCAAAGAATAATTCATTGCTTTTATTTATCACCTTTTTTGAATAATTTCTCAAGAGTGCTTCAAATTAGGTAGGCCTTATTTGTTTCACTTACATTATTATTTACTAAAAATAACCGCTATTATGAAATTTTGGTGCATTGGTGGAAGATTTGGCACCGCATATGAAATTACCTACCAGACGAATTCATTTTATTGGTAAATTCGATTTGAGTTTCCTCTTGTATAATATTCTCATTGGTTTACTTCCTTGCTTTTACGACAACTATGTTAACAAGTACAGTAATTAAATTGTATAATATAAACACGAACATGAGGGAGTTTCTAGGGCTGCAACTGTAAATACACAAAAATAAATCACATTAAACTACTCTAATAAGAACTTCTTTTTCAGACTATCATTATCTTTTTATGGTTCTGTCAGCTATCACATAAGAGAGGTCGAAAAGCATTAAACCGCCAGGACGAATTTGAAAAATATATAAAATCTGCTGAAGAAAAAAATAATGTAAATAGCTTGCAATTTGAAGATATGTAAAGCTAGATGATGGTGTTTATCGCGTCACCGGGTATTAAATTACAGTGTACCTACATAAGTACAGACTGGATCCAAAATAATCAAAGCATGTTTGGCATCATATGCTCTGGAAACATAACCAGAATATAATCTGATGAAGAGTGAGAAGTCCTTACCTTTGATAAGGTTGCTTATGCACATTTTAAAACTTAATGCATAGGTAATAATAATGAATAAATAAACTTCTCCTTAAGAGAATGACAAATTTTATATCATCAATAAACAAATATCAACAACAAGTTTGTAAGTTTCCTTAATTGTTGTGTCCCAAAGCTCCTGCAATTATTTCTGCAGGATTTTCTTTTTGGAATTTTACTAATGTTTCCACAAGTAGGTTGGAGAAATGAGACATCTTCGAAGCACACCTTTTCGAGGAGACGTGTGCGATTCGTCAGAGGGCGGAGCATCTTGAAGAGTACGGACGTTAGTGGGACCCAGGTGGCATAAGATACTCTGCTATTGGCCACTGATACATGCCAAAATCAAGACTATATCCCGAAACATCTATTGAGTTCACGTTATTGGCGGAATGTTCGGGGCGTTGGAAGATGTCGGTGGAAGCTTCTAGATGGAAAGGGCTTGCCTATATATTGGAGAGGATTTTCTGCGGAGCTGCTGAGACAGTACAATGAACACTGTGAAGACCGGAGTAAGGTGACGGTGGAGAACGGCAGTATGATCTTATACGGTGGAGACCGGCAGTACGGTGACGACTGGCAGTAGGAAGAAGACCGGGTGAATGCTGGAGACCGGAGTACGTTGGAGTACGGCGAGTACGGTGCTGTCTGGCAGTCTGGTGTAGTTTTGTCTCAAGTAGGGGACCATCATTAACAGAAATAAATAATGTTCGGTTCAAAGACGCTGACAAATAGTGCAAATAATAATTATAAATTGAACATAGCATTCGATAGTGCAGTTTAGGTGTATAAAAACAGTGTATATTTATAATCTGTGATGTTTTAGTGTGCAGATAAATAAACTTGAGGATAAATAATTCCCAGTCCTGCACTAAAATGGTTATTGTGTGTCAACCTTAAAAGATAGACATACAGCATCGCGGACGTTTTAGTAGATCGCTTTAAGATATACAATTCAGTGTTACATTATTTTGGTCTATCTCGTTAGGTTGAGCCAGCGTTTGCCATGTGAGCGCTGACAGAATATGTTTTTTATGACAACACATTACAAATTTTTGGAATTCTCGGCTTTTCTCTACTATATTATTCATTTATTGTACATATAAAACTTCCTATTGAATAACTCTGTTTATTGGTGAAAACCGGATTAAAAACCGTTTTGTAGTTTAAAATATCTGAGGGCCGATTTCATAATGAATCCTTAATGGGAGATTAGTTAATTCTCCAATATGTTTAACTCGTATCTTAATGACAGAATAAAAGTAGTGCATTTTTCAATAACTTTTACAACGTCAGTCACCTTATCTTTCGTTCTTTTAAAGTAACTTTGAAATATATGTCCAATCAAAAAATATTAAATTTTCAATGTGAAATTAAATTGATTAGGAGATTAAATTTGATCGGCCCTATGCGTACAGACATCGGGAAGCAACTTCGTTTTATACTATGTAAATATTACTTCTTTACAAACTCAAAGGTAGGCATATATAGGTAAGCATCAATTTCAATAAAATACATCGAATAAAAATTGTACTTGATCAGTTTTACCCAAAAACATATTGAATAATATAATCTTTTTAGTTATACGAGTACAAAATAAGCCTCTAAATATTTTTATTTTTAATAAAAATATTCAACAACGCCTAAAGTATAGGACTTGACTTGATTTCATAAAACTCGAGGAAATTTTTTTTTATTTTGATGGGTCGAGTTCTATGTCATATAGAGAATAGAGTAAAGAGACAAATCGAGTTTCGGGAGTTAGCTCCTGGACCGTTCTATCTATATCGGTTATTTAACCCTGATTAGTTAACTATCGAATAATTAAGAATGGATTAGATAACCGTAGGTTAGTTACTCGTTGGTTAGTTAAACCTTGTATGATTATCCAAATGTGAGTTATTCATCGGTTAAGGGCATGCTAATTAAAAGTAGTTATTTTTGGTAATTGGGAGATTAAAACCGAAGATTCCATTATATATATTTTATAAATAATAACTGTCATAACGAAAAGCTATTTGCTACTTCTATAGGGAATAAATTAAAAAAAATACTCTGTAGATGTGAACTAGAAATCTATATAGATAGCTTTCGGAATAACATCGTGATATTTCAAATAAGCCATGAATCTCCTCAGTCGTCGGCGTTGAACAACGTCCTCGTTTGCGATTGTATTCCGAGATATGGGCAATAAACACATAAATTCCAACTTGACTTTGTGTCTCCATTGCTGCAAACTCTGCGAAAATATGATCCCGTTCTCTTTCAGGATACAAACTAGAAACGAAGAGATAGCGTCGATGGTGGTGCCTACCGAAAATTAAATTGAGAAAGAATGGGGGTCGGGATTACTGTGGAAGCGTTTATTTATTGGTTTCCAGAAATATGTGTAGAGACTTTCGGATAGATAAAATAATCCATGGTGTTGCAATCTAAGTCGGTTTACTATCTATGTTTCGTATAGATACCCGTAAGAGCTTTGATTATCTTGCCGAAGATTATTCCATTTTCACTTCTATTCAATGAAAATTTTGATCTTAAAATTATATCACATAAATAACTTAAAAAACAAAACTTGGACGACTTCATTAGATAGTCCACTAAAAAGAACAAAATAACAATATACAATGTAGGAATCATCAACTTTGTTATCCACAGAGAAATACCCACACGATACAGAAATTATTGGGTGCGGGGTTAGGGGTAAGCATTCCAAATAGTTTAATTAGAATGAACTGTAGATTATACAAAGAAACTTGCATCATCCCTGAAGTTGTATAAAAGATTCCATTTGTGCGAAAGCTATGACTTTCTTATTTAATAATAATAAATTTTAAATTATTTGTATATGAAGTCCTACTTCCCGAAAAACTCAGAAAATATTTTTGATGGCAGATTTTTATACCGATCAAATAACTAAAATATGACCAAACCACTTTAGGACCTCGTGCAAATCTGGAAAAGCTAGTTGATCACCATCGTTTGGCTCTGGGATGGCCGATAGTATAGTCTAACATTCTACATTTTCTAATCTATGATCCCATACATTATACTCTCTGATAGAGATGGTATGTTATTGACAAAATGTCAAAAGTTTAATTAAGTATGACAATGACATTTTATAAATAATGTTTAACCTATTCCAAATGTAACATCTCTTGTCTGTGACAGTAGCATCTCAGACGATTTCATTTTGTTGTATAAATATATTTTTAATCATTAGCAGGTGTGTGTGAAGTAGTGGATTACATTTTCGACCTTCTTAGAACACTAAATAAAATACTGTTAAGGATATCGAGAAGTTTTCGGGTACAATTTCATATGTTCTACAAGACCTAACAAAGAAGGCTTAAATTTTCTCAAAGATCTTTTTTCTCTAGCAATAAATGGGCATCATTGAGTGATTAGACTTATGAGCCCCTGAAAAAGGTTCATTCCTCAATCTTCCTCTTTCAAATGAAAGAAGAATCATCAAAATCGTTTACTATGCAAACCGTGGTAGCATAGATAAAAAAACATCCACTGTAATTGTATATCTCATTCATTTGTAACGTCGATCAGAAAAGATTTTAATTGCAATTTGACCTACTGTGAAAAGTATATTAAACTTAGATTTTGATGCAGAACATACTACAGCCATATATTCCGTATGTTTTTCAAAGTTTTAGGATAAGTAGCTCCTGAGATAAGGAGGGGGAACGATCAATACTATTCATTTTTTAATACTTCATAACTTTTTAAAAACAGCAAATTTGCACTTGTTCATTCAGTGGTTCGGAGAAAATAGGTTGTGACTAAACTAGATTTTCACATACAGCTACTACGAAGTGCTTCTGCTAATAATAACAACAATAACACAATATAGATCAAACAAGAAATTAACATTTAAATAGAATACATTATCCAACATTGTAATTAACAGTTTTACGGCGCTGGCATCATGGATAAACGCGTCTCATAATTATATTTTGATTGGCTTTACAATAGACCATAGAGATATTATACATTGTAATTGACAGGTACAGCTATAAATGACCAACCATGGAGGCGCAAAATAATACCAGAACGATACTGTTGCTTAGTTTATCAGTTTATTTTTGTTGGGGCAACTATTTTTGATCGTCTTATCTTTTCTACATTTCTGCGGTATCGCGAAAAATTTAAACCTCCGTAAAAATTTCGTGCCGTCAAAGCTGTACCAGTGAGTGGGATATACAAGAAAGTTTTAAAAAGTCTGAGGTCGAATTTCACATTTTAAAACTAATTCACGATATAGGTACAGGGTGTTTTACAGGGCAAGTTCAGTATATTTCAGTAATTTTTTTCTTCAATAGAACACCCTTTATATTATCTTGAATTTAAGTTCTTCTCATTTTCTCTATTCCAGCATCATTATATATTATTGGAAATCAACAAATGGCGGTTAATTTCTCAAGATCAAAATATTTTTATGGGAGTCTTTCTGGTTTCAAATACAACAACTTAATTACCAAGAAAATTATGGTGTTCTCCAAATAAAAGCTTTCAAAACATTAAGTATAGAAACAAAACTATTAAATTACTTTTGAGATGAGATAATAACCCCAATTTATTCAGATTTCCACATAAAAGGCTCCTTGTAGAATCTAGTGAAACCCTATATAATAACGTATTCCTTGAAAAAAAATAATCTTGACTATAATTTTTTCAATTTCTCAGATATGATTTTTAATTTAACATAATAGCTCAGCGAAAGAAAAACGATGATATCTACAGCAAATCACTTAAATAAGCATTTAAGTTGACAGTCGCTGCTAAGTTAACTTAAAGCATATACAGAGTGACCCATGAAACGTCAGATAAAATAATAGCTCAGCGAAAGAAAAACGATGATGTCTAGAGCAAATCACTTAGATAAGCATTTAAGTTGACAGTCGCTGCTAAGTTAACTTAAAGCATATACAGAGTGACCCATGAAACGTCAGATAAAATGGGTAACTTGGTTATTGTAGAGTTAGAGGGTCACTTATATGGGCAAATAAGTGCTGCATTTCAAGCCTATTAACAAGGCCATGAGAGAATATTGAACTATGTTTGGTGTAGATTTTATAGCGAAAAAAAAAAATAAAAGAGCCTTTTCTGTGAATAGCTTGTAACATTCTTATTTGTGGTCCTATCAAAGAATTTCCTATATACTATGTACAGGTGGTTTATATGGTAAGAGCATAATATGACCAGTTTTATGTGAAAATCTTGATGGAATCATGATCCCGTATAATCTAATATCAACAACATGTACAGGGTATCCCAAATTCGAACCTTATCATTGGGATCTCTGAAACTAGAGGAGATACAAGGTCGGTTAAATGAAAGAAAAGCTTTGAAATTGGGTACTCATTAAAGCGCTGCATTGAACTTAGAAAATTTCTGAGTACTTCCGAAGGTTTTTCGAAAAAAAAAAAACGAAAGGTTAGAAAATAAATTTCCAATTTCCTCATTAGTACTATTTTTGTTTTACAAGATGATACTATCAGATTTTCAATTCGACATTTTGTCATTGATCTTAGTTTTTTTATACGGCCCTGGTCTCTTTATTGAGGATCTTAAGAGCTTCTAATTTCCCAAAGTCAACGATGTATGCTCTTATTCAAAAAAACTAAATTGGATTTTTCATAAGAGATCATTTTTGATAAGATCTTATCAGGTTTTTTAGAAAATGCCCGATACATCATTGTTTTAAGGACTGATATGAAAAAAATCACGACCATAATTAGAAAAATTGTGCTAATGATAATTTCTTAGAAGACTAACTGTCGGATGGAAAATCTGACAACACGATCTTGTAGAAAAAAATAACAATGACAATGTAAAATTTATTAGGTATTTGTTCCAAATCTAATCCCACACAACTATTTACTTGGATTCGTATAAAAAATGTATTAATGTTTTCATCATATAAAAAATAGATGTTTTGAAAATGATTCGAGGTGTGATGTGTAAATTTGAACAATAGTCATGCTGTTGTAATTATGCCCAAAAAAGTAAAATGAAAACTACATAAAATGGAAAATGAATATTAAAACAAATATTCAAAATGCAATCCGCCTGATTGCATGCATTTTTGTTGACCCTCTGTGAATATTATGGATGGTCCCCTGAATAGACCTTTCGGGGATAATCCTGATCTCCCTTATTAGGTCTTGACGTAAAACTTCAAGGTTTTGTGGCGTGTTTCGATATAATTGGTTTTGGAGAAATCCCCAAAGAAATCTAGAGGGCTTTGGTCGGGGCTTCTAGCTGGCCATTCTCTCATTATGAGGTCGTACACCGTCCTGTTATCCCCACAGTTGATGTAAAATACCCAAAGTTTCTTCCATCAAAAAATCCAATATATTAGTTCTTATTAATTCTGCATATCTTTTGGAGGTTACCTTTCCTTCAAGAAAGAAAGGGCCGATAGTTTTATTGCGCCACATATCGACCCATACATAAGGTAAACAACTGTTGTCTTGATATCTTACTTCTTGATTCTGCCATGGGTTTTCTATTGCCCAATAGAGTTCATTATGTCTATTAATTAGTCCATGTGTCGACAGACTGCATTCATCTGTCCATATAGTTTTATTTGGGTAGTCGCCATTTTCATTAATTCTATTTTGCAACAAGTTGCAAAGTTCTAATCGTTTCTCAGCAACGCCAGATATTAGAGTTTGTCTTATGTGAATTTTGTAGGGTCTATATCCACGACTGTTTAACGTTCTCCAAACTCTCATTCGTCTAAGAACACTTTAATTGCAACTCGAGGAATAATATTTGCCTTTACAGTACAGGTTTAACCCCTGAAGATGCCAACATTGCTGGCGAGTGTTGGTGTTTGGTGTGTGGTAATTCCTTATTATTTTGGATTCTATCTACGCCAACGGTTGCAGATTCCAAATAGTATTTGATTTTAATTTTAAGCTAATTTCTAATTTGTAGTAGTGTTCAAACATTAAGATAATTTGTTCCCTATCTGGACCAATTCGTCTTCCATATTTAACCCTTGGCTTAACATCTCCGTATTGAGCTAAATTATTATCAATATTAGTAAAATAACTATAATACAGCTATCGTCGTTCCAGATATTCCAATAATAGCGCAAACTAGCCATTTCAGAATTTCGATTCGAAATATAATAAATCCTTATCATGTATCACTTTTCTTCAGAAAATACGCGTTAACAATTAGTGAACGAACACTGAACTGTAATTGATAATTTAAACATAGACAAATGAACTGAGATAGCCAGCAAGCACGATGCACCGTTACTTTGATAAATTGCTGAAATCTTTGTAAATATTGACTACGGCTTAGGGTTTGAGGGGTGGTAATGTAATAACATTATTTATTAAACACATTTTATGTTAGATTTTAGGCAATGCGTTATTGCAAAAAGGAGGTTTGTTTTTATACATAATAATAACACATTTCTTATGGAAAATGCTAGTATTATAAATTATTCGAGTAAGTACAATACATTGTTGGTTTGGGGGCATTAGAAACCTCTAGGATCAGTAATAAAAAATTCAGGGCCAAACAAAGTTGATGATGCCGCTCAAATACGAAACGTCGGTTTGAAAATCTGATGACACCATTTAGTAGAACAGAAATAGTAGTAATATGAATATGAAATTTATTTTGTAACATTTTTTAAAAAAAGAATTTTAATCTCAAATATTCGTTTTCTCCAAAAATCTTCATATTTCATTAAGTCGTTCTAATGATCACCGAAATTTTGGTACTTTGCCTCCGTTTAACCGACTTCTAGTTTTCGAGATCCCAAGCATAAGGCCGGAATTTGGGACATGTATACAAAATAATAGCAGCCTATCAAAACATATTGTGATGAAACGAAACTATATAACTATGAAATTACTTTCACCTTGAGGGAATAACCGTCAATGGTCAATTAGGTCAATAATACGAAACGTCCTGTATATTACGTATATGAAACTTGTCTCTATCTAAGGAACTTCTTTCGTAATTCTCCTGACATCGGTGATATAGTACACTGGAGTATAAGTTGATCGCCTGGCATATGCCTTTTTTGTCGGTCTGAGAATCACTGGATAGCGCTTTACTCAATTTAAATCACTGATCCATCTTTTTGATCTTTCTAAGCGTTTTTATTATCAAGAGAGTGTAGTATTGAAAAGCCTTTTACGATTCAACTTGACCTCTTGTAAAATACAGCAATGCAGAGGGAAGCGATATGTCCGTCGCAAAGAAACGCTTATATTCCCGTTGGGATCGTGTTCCGAATGGAAACTATTCCATTCTGTGTTCAGCATTTTTACGTATTACAATAACGACTGAATACTAAATGAAAAATTATTAGTGCTATGTGCCGACGACTCTGCGAGGATCCGCAATAGTTTTTAAATTATTTCGCGGACGTGGCGGAAATTTCACTTTAAAAGTTTGGTTGGTAGACATACTATTTTGAGGCGGACACATGATGTGAATTAGATGCTTATTATGCCATGGAGCGAGCGTAGTTGCCAGAAGAGATGTGTTCAATCTAGCAAAGAATTCAACATAAACTTGGCTGACTTGGCAAAGTTATATCGATAGCGGTGGTTGGAACTGAAAATAGAAGCTTCTCTATGAGTCTAGCTTATTTCATCAAATAGCAGAAGTTGATGCACATATTTTCATCCACGTGAAAATAACAAGAACCCTCTTTCCTACCATTTTTTTGATATAAGTAGTTATGGCTTATTCATATGCCAGATTTCATATACCATTATTCACATTTGTATTTGAGATTGGAATTATTTGATTTATTGGATATGTAATTGAATTTTTTATTTTGGGAACCAAATTTCTCAACGCGGCTTGTGGTAAGATTTAACTCGCAGATATCGTCATGCGTTACGCTCCTTCGCTGAGACTTTCTCTAGCCGGCACACTCTCTTTCTAGGTATAACAGACTCAAATAAATAATCATAGTACACAGCTGGTTATATAACCTTAATAGTAGGTCTCTAAATTGAAATTAAATCATTATAATAAATGTCCACTAATATATTTTTCAAACATTATAATTGATTTGTCACACTGTGCCACTCTAGAATGTGAGCATGAACTAAATTCTTAGAAGGAAAACAGAACAACTTATTCGAACATCTTTTACAGCCTTTATTCAATCTTATCCATCTATATCTGAACGTATTATAAATTATTGAGGTTTTTCTTGATAATACAATACAATACGGTCAGGTAAATTCTTAGTCATAAAATAAAAAAAGAACAATAACATCTTTCAGTACTTTATAATAGAAAGAAACACCCTTCTGAGATTTACCTGAGTAAATCAGTAGTTTATTCATTTCAAATAACAATTATTGGTAGTTATTTCATCAACGTTTTAAACATTTGTTCCAATCGTGGTGAATCACTAGACCGTTATGATCAGTAATTTCATATTCAACACTGTGCCAATATAAAGTAGTCATATGCAATACCAACTCCGTTATCGATTTTAACAATATTTCTTTTCCAGCACGTGCATTCGCCCGAGGTATCATGGTTACTCAAACTAGGGCATGCCAGGAGGAATCATAGATGAAATGTGGAATGTTTTTTCATATTTATTTGCTGGAAAAGACCATGGCAGATTGGGGATTTTTATGAGTGTTCATATGTTCAGTATAAATTTAATTCATCTGATGTCACCCATTCTTCATTAATACAATAACAACATTAGATCTGGTAAATACTCCCCGAATGGATGCTGACGGATTATCCTCTTGATAAGATGACATTAATCTCTCATTACAAGAGTTACCAATTGGCTTTTCCAAAACTTTGTCTCTATCCCACGTCATAGTCTGCACTGCCCAATAATGTACTTTTCTGTCTAAAAGCGAGTTTCCTTCTGAAAGTAACACTCAGATGGCTGATGCCATACGAAAAGCGTGTTACTTGAGAAAACAAAAGAAAATCGTCCTCGATAACAGGGAAAATTCATCAGGATAACGTCTCGCCATGTGACCTGGATAGTTTTCTTTCCAAAATGGTTTTTCCGGACGCCACTCACTTTATAAGAGTGAGGAGCCTAATTGAAAAGTTCCCTGTCAGAGGGAATAAGTTGTTTTTTCAGGGTTTAAATGAAGAGTTTTCCAATGATACCATTTAAATACCGTGACTATCAGATAAATTATTCACATGAAATCCTGAAAAAAGACGCTATTGGGTAAAATACATTCTCACACAAACTCTATTTATTACCAAGAAACTTATGAATTTTATATAGTTTCGGCCGTATTCACCATTAATCTTAGTACGTTACTAGCTTAGTTTGATACTTAAGCTGCCAAATTTGATATTTTCATTGCAATATTAACTAATTATCAAACTAAGCTAGTAACGAGGTAGTACTTACATAGTATTAATGCGGCTGTTTTTTGTCACTATAAATTTTCATTTTTTTCAAGTGTACATTAGTTAGCTGTAGAAATTATGATTCTGTTCTGTGGCTACTTTTGAAGTGTAGCGATTTATTGAGCACAAGCTAGTTTTTTAATTATTTAAATTGTATTCAGGTGTATATGATTCCCAATGGCGACCCAAGTCACGCTTCATTAGTAATAGTAATAATATATTACATATACTGGCAGCAAGAACATTTATTTATCCGATTGAAAGCATACTGAAGGACATCACCAGTCTGAATCCCTTCTAAACTTTCAGGTTCCATGAATATGAGTCGATTGTCAACACTTCTGCTATAAATTCAGCTAGTGAGAGCACTTCATTATTAACATTCTATCGCTCACGCACACACATCCTGTTCTTCTCACCTCTGTATTATAGTCCCACAAGAGCAGCAGGAGCAGCTCCAATAACCCCTGGCCCCAAGGCTGCGTGTGGGGTCCTCCCAATCAACAAGCAGAAGCCGTCAGCAGTCTCTTTATTGGCGTATCGCAGTCTCGCCGCCTCCAGCCAAGGCTATTAATAAAAGCCTATTTACAGGAACGTGTTTGCTTATGAATAAATTAGATCGGGGCAAGGAACGCACGCTTATTCGAATGAACCTCTGCTGATGTATGTGTGAGATTAGAGTTTAAAGTTTAATTTGCTCAAAGAATTGCCCGTTGAGCTGGTATTTGTCTTTGTATGCTCACCGTGATTGTTAAGCACTAGCTGTCAGAGCTAATCAGAAGATAGATGAAGGAGGGAAGAAGGATTCTATTATATATCTAAGACAATCATCTTCATATCTGGAGGTATGTCTTTATAGATTGGGATTTCGAATGAAATAGTAAAAAAATTCAAAGTACTTCTCAAATTGGTGATGGTGATATATGTCTCAATATAACAGTTCATTTGTTACCTACATGAAAACTATGTTTAAAATGTTCAACTATTCCTCTAATCTATGGAAAAACATGCATGTAACTGAAAAATCAAATAATTGAGAAAACCTAAACTATCTAATTATTATTTAATAATTTAAAAGCTCATATAGGTGCCTCCCTGGATGTAAGCTTTGGAGCTCTTAATGTATAGGCAAATATTTTGAAATAACAATTCTTCTTACCCATTATCATGTTTATGGATTACATTTTTTTTCAATGGAATCACTGGCCTGATACGATTATTAAAACGCGTACCTACTGCTTAACAATAACTATTGATTATGAGTTATTTTACTTAAGACTAAATGTATGCTTAAATACATGTTCAGTCGTTCTACTTGATTTGGGAACATAGGTCGAACATATAACTAAAAATTCGTTACACCAGAAAACAATAGAGCGTGAAGAAGTATCCAACTGAACTAGTTCCTTACAATATTGGCTTTAGATCTTAGATAAATGTAAATATGTTATCTTCCAAGGTAAGAGTTTTTTTTACTTCCCTCAATTGTATTGTATTCACGTAAAAAATAGACCTCGAGATTTTTGCTGATATTTACGTTTTGGGATTCCTAGATCACGAAAATCTTGGTATCTCAAGTCCGTCGGTCTGTCTGTATTCTTTTGGCGGTGTAGCTCAATAACGGCTTGACCTAGGACAACGAATTTTGGTATGCATATTGAAGGACTACCGGCGACGCAATGTAAGGGTTTTCGAGAATCATATGTACAGGGTGTCCAAAATATTAAGTGTCAATATAAGAACGGTACAAGCGACGAGGTTGTTTCCATCTCGAAGCGGGGTGGTTTGTCGAGGGAAGTCATAGGTGAAGGCTTTTACCAATTTTTATTTATCTCAATAAGTCTTTCATTTCGACTAGAATATATAAAGGAAAGTTTTCCAAGAGAAAGTAGGACTGATCCCAAAAATTGTATATTATTCCAAAAAAGTCTATCAAAATTTGTCCAGAGAGATTAGAAGCAATTAAATTTCCCTCAAAAACATGGTTGAATTTAAAGCATTAAGAAATGTTTCTTTGAAAATTATCGGAAATTGAATGGCGTATCATTGACTTTCTATTATTCTAGAGAATGCATTTTATATCCCTGATTTTCTATTTTATCAACATTTTACTAATTGAATCATTTAAAATAATTAGTACAGCACTCCAATAATTTACTTATTCGAGCAACAGATCATGTCATCTTCAGCGATGAATGCGTTACTAATTGACATAGACTTACTTCAGGTAAACATAAATGATCGGAAACTCGCCTCAACATTTATTATCGCTACGTAGTCATACATTTTAAAAAACACTTTATTTGGCGATACTAAAATGACAACAAAATAAAGAACAGTTTCTTAAGCTGTGTTGAGAAGGTGTCCTGGTAGTGGAACTATTATCTTAGTAGGTAACGCTGGATATTCTGTGTTTTGTTTTAGAAGTATTATCTGTTATAGATCTGTTTATGATCCAATTCAAATCAGGGCTTTCTTGCCACTTACCCTAAATGGCGTTATGCCTTGTTGTCTCCCACTGCCTGCAGCTCATTTACTACCAAAAAGGAAAGGGGCTCATTAGGTCGTCCAGCGTGGCAGTATCTTTTCCGGAGAAAGGCCCAATAAAACCAGTCCGCAGGGACTATGCTTTGCGGTCAACCAGAACAAGAGATCGGCTTATCGATCGCGCCTCAAGCATTTAGAAATACTCAGTTGCAATTTACGACCATGAAGGAGGGTTATTGCCAGCTTCTGGAGTTAAGGTCGCTCAAATATATGGAGAAGATATCATGATGTGAAGGTTTATAGTGTCTAATTGTTACATTTTGTTCATAAACGTCTTTGCTTGGAGTTAAGAGACTCATCATAATAAGTTCAAATCATAGAATTTATTAAAAATCTTTATAGTAGCTTCAACATTCATTTTGCACTTATTATACTTAGGTAAGTAGTTATTATTCATTCAATCTATCCGCTTGTTTCGTACCATCATAAAAATTGGTTTGTAAATTTATTCCTAATTTTAGCAACAATTCATATATGCGAAGATTTGTCTTTAACAACTGGATATGGTTTCCCTGTGTTTGCTGTAATTTTTTGCACCTCTGTTTAAAGATGGCGGTACTTTTCTCCAGAATTTTTATTATTTAATATGTGATATCCAAATGACGAAGCGAAATGGATAATGCAACATGTCATCTGAAAATTATAAGTCAAACTTATTTTTCCTGTAAAAATACAACCTTACATCACTAAAACTATGACTAATCTAATATTTAGAATTTTTAATGATCTTTGGAAGCTACTATGTAAAAAGGCAGGTTTTGTCTCCTTGCAAAATTGAGAATTATGTTACCTTTCCGCAGGGCCTTTACAGTGGTTTCGGAGGCCTAGCGCAGTTTGCCTCCTATGAAAATAAAGAAATGCTTTATGAAAGCCAGATTATTGTGTATTAAAAATACAACCAAAACCAACATTTCTTTATGTTGGCGAAACATTGCGCCAAGTAGGTACACGTTTTTGTGATACAAGAAATGAAGACAAAACATTTTGAGATCAAATAAATTAATTTTCATGATAACTATTTCTATTCAAAAGTAAGTGAAAACAATAATTACCAATACATGAAACACAGATTTTGAAAAACATCAACCACGATCTAGATGTAATAGTAAGTAAATTTAATAAGTAATTACTTATTGAGTATATTGTAACAGGAGATGACAGGTATGTAATTAAAAAAAATCAATGTAGGTGTTAATTTTGCTTACTGAATGTAGAATAACCAATCCAAAAAAATAAAGTTGCAACAATCATAGCTACCCACAAGAAAGACCAATAATACAAAAGTTTGTAAGCACTTTAGGCCAGTAAAAAAATGTAAATAACCAACTCATAATCAAGTAGTAAAATAACATTGTAACTGAATTTCAGTCTGCTCTTAGACATAATTATAATTGTGAAACAGCTTTTCACTACCTAGCCAGTGACTGGATAAATGCCGAGCATGTTTAAAAAGAGCTTTTGAAACAATACATAAAAGCTGATTATACATAGGTAAATTATATTGCTACGAATTTAGACGGGGAGTATATAACGGGCTAAATAATATGCAATATGCGAAACAAGACTGATACATTATGGAGTTCCACAGGGAAATGTAATAGACAGAAAGTTGAAATGGAACCAATAAACTGATAAATTAGGTATAGATGCAAGAAAATTTTAAATAAATTAGGAGTTCTCAATAGATGTACTGATTATTTGTCACGTTCGACTCAATACAACAGTTTTACTTCAAATTTTAATTTTCCAGTACTGTTTTATGTCTATATAATAAGGTGGAAAATGTAAACTTTAAATACTCCAAAATAGAGCTGTTTTGAAGTTGATTGTAAATAGATTTTTTGTACGTATAGATTTAAGAAATAGATTGTAAATACATTGTTTTGTACATATAGATGCCAGCACAGCTCTTTAAATTGTAAATTATTGTAGATACTTTCATTATCGAGAAATACAGTTGGGAAATATCCAGCAAAAATACTTTCACATTTTCTATACATTGGAAGGGTCGGCAGAGATAATAAACAATTCTCCGAATAATCCAAATTCCAATAATTGCCTTAAAAAAGGTATTTATGAATAGTAAAAAGATCAATGACCATTGTCTCATTTATGATCTTCAATCGAATCCGACCGTTGTTCAGTTTATTGGGATACCATCTGCTAGCATTAGTTAGGTGCGTTTCCTTTCTCAATATTATTTCTGTTTAAGTTATAATGACAAATAACCAGTCACGTTCACTTAAAATTTTATGACAGTATCACACTGAAATATAGCAATAACAAAATACAAATATTTTATCTGATGATTGATTGTAAAATCCCAATTCTTGAGATAGGTACGTCCCTTTTGTTAATGTGAAAACTGTTGGAACATTTCTTAACCAATGAGAATCCCTGAGTTCCTACCACTTTACTCTAGGGATTATATTCAATATTTAGTTATTTAAGGTGCAGATTCTTACTTTTTTAGTCAGTAGACATAGCAGACACAGTAGAAAGGGTAGTAGAACAACTACCTACGCCAAGACCCAGCAGAAACGTAGTAGAACAACTACGCCAAAGCATCAGCTATGCGGTAGTTACACATAATCAAATTGTTACCAAGTGTTACTACGCATTCCACCTAACCTGTCTACTTTATTTGTATAATCGGTTACAAATATATCAACAATAAAAAATTGAAAACGAAATAATTGTATTTCATTGTATCACCACTTCACGGTAAACTAATCGTGTAGTATAAAAATTTACAAGAGCTATGTGAATAATCCTGAAATGTGAAAAGGTAACCGAATTCGCGAAAACTAAAGTAATAAACCAAGACAACCAGCAAATCACTATTATCAAAGTGACAATAGAAAAAGAGAACATATAGGTCATCTCATTACACTCGGAAAAAACAATCAGACAGCAGAAATTTCAAGGTGAATCATACAGTGTTGGGCTGCATTCGGAAAACCGGGACATATTTTGAGGAACCCCGAAATACTCCAATCACTAAAATAATCCAAAGTATACGATTCATGCGTGTTAGCAGTTACAACTTATGGAATGGAAACAATGGCACTAACTGCAGCATGTGCTGAAAGTCTAAGGGAAAAAATGAAGAATGAGGAGATACGCAGACGGAGCAAAGTTACTGGTTTTATCCAACGCTTAGCTAGTCTCAAATGGAGGATATGTCGGAAGAGAAGAAACATCGAGATGGACCAGAAAATCGACCCAATGGCACTCAAGAAGCTACAAAAGAAGCGTGGGAAGACCTTAAAAGAGATGGTCGGACGACATCAAGACCATCGCTGAAAAGCAGTGGCACTTATTCATAAAATCTTACCAAACATGATGCCAGCAATATATTAGTCCAGTTGTGTCTCTTGAGATAGTCTTTGATATGATGCAACTTTATGCATTTCGGGGATTGCCTTTCTCTAAGAGGTAGGTACGAGATTATCGCAGAATTATTAAAAAACTTTGTGTACATCGTCATATAGATTGCTCTAAATCATCAGATATTGTTGAAGCAAGTTATGGAGTCCCTCAGGGTTCCGTGTTCGCTTCCTTATTATTTCTTATCTTCTTTAATGATTTCCCTAAGTCAAAAACATGTAATAATGTGCTCTTTGCTGATCATGTGGCAGTAATTTTCAGCTGGAAAAATGTAATGAAACCATAATTGCGGTAAATGATATTACGAGTTCCAACAACTTAAGGGCAATAGTTAGGCTTGTACTAAAATGCCCGGTTGACCGAAGGTTGAATCTGAACCGTGATTATATGTATAAGAGAACCCCAATAGAAGGTTGGAACTGGATGCAACTGACAAATTCAAACATTTCAACCGGTGATTTGGCATCAACTGGCGTTCGATCAATTGTTATAGAACAGGTCCTTAATGAACTTTCCGGTAACCTCAAAAAATCTTCATTTTAGTATAAGCTCTTCGTTCAAAAAGATGCTGTCTATCTATAACTATCTTTCTTTGATAAAAAATCGCAAAAATTAAGCAGATTATTCATAATAGGTTACCAGATAATGAAAGATCAATTGTAAAGATGATTTCAGAAATTTAAAAGAATAACTATTGCAAAACGAGTTCTATTCCATCGAAGACTACATCCACACTTCTGCTTGGACCTAGCATTTGGGGAGACCGGGGCTAGTTGGGTACAAAGGTAAGATGACACAGTGCTAAGTTTTAAAATATTCGCGGCGAAAAACTCTATCAAATAACAACTATTGCTTTCTGCCATCTGTGCCATGGAATCGCTGCTTATGTGTTTTGACAGCCGGTGAGTAATTTTGCGCAGCTTCCTTATAATCGCTTAAACAGTAGGTAATTTAGATATTTTAGTGTTTGCTGAAGTATTTGTCAATTGTTTGAATACATACCGACTTTCCCAAGTCTTTGCACACTGTGATAAAGTGTAGTCTTCTTTTGAGAATTGACTCTAAAATTCAAAATATATTTGGAGGGCGTATATTTTTAGAAATGCGAAACTACAAATGGAAAACGGACATAGCGAATACTCCGAAGGATATGATTTTACGCACTGTAAAGATAGTGAAAAACGATGGACGAAGTATTAGGAGTGTGGTAAGGGATTTTGGTATACCTTGGAAGTACCTCTCGGGTACTGCAAAAATCCAGCAGGGAATAACAATGTTTACATTCAGGCTGGCTACAAGAAATTCAGGCAGGTGAGAAAAAGTTAGAAGATTTGCAGTAACTTACATTTTTTAACCCTTTTATTTCTTAGATCTTTACCGATTATGAAGAGCTAAGTCTTGGTAGCTATATAAAAAAGGCATCCGACATATATTATGGACAAGAACCTAAAGTCCGGAGAGTTACAGTTGAAAAAGTATAGAAGTCCATCTAAAAGTAAGTAAAAGAGGTAGGAAGAAAAACTAAATCTTAATTTCCTCGTACTGTCGCGAAAGAGGACTTAGAAGAGGATGCATTTTGCCTTGTGTGCATGGATACATATTCACACAGTGCACCGAATGATTAATGAGTGCAGTGCACCAGATGTTGTTTACAGGCTCACGAGCGATGCGCGGTGAAGGTTTTGTTTACGTTTGCCAAAACTGTGAGTCTGACGAGTAACGCTGATACATACCTACCTATAGGTATTGCCTGCAGTTGACAGTTAGTTAGAGCTTCAAGAATATTTATACTCTATATTGTACAAATATTGGCTAAGCTTGTGTTTTCTTATTAATAAATCATGTAGTTTCTTCGTTTATCAATATGACACATTTGCAACAAATTGGAAAATAATTTGAAAAGTCGTACCCGCTAAACATTATCGTTATTTGACTACATAACATTGTTGCCAAAACTTCATTCTGTTCTCCTCTTAGAAATGATGATTGAATGTTGGAACATTAGGTATAGAGCAAATATAATGTAAAAAGTGTGTCTACTAGCAGTTATGGGAGCCACAACGTTCTAAGTCCGTTCTCACACTAGAAGTGCTGACTCCGTGAGACCGTCCGAAGTACCTTTTCACATGCGTTTACACATTATACGTCATTTTATCGTATTCTAAATATATGTAAATTAGATCTAAGATTCATTCTGTTCTTTGCTTTCTTGCTTGTAATAAAACTTTTTTAAAACTATTTTCGTTAACCGAAAACAATTATTGGCGCAGTCAGTCGTTTTCGTGCAGTTTTTGGCTAAACTACGGTAGAATACGTATTTTTGGACACTAACGCGGATCTTCATCCCTTGGCACTACAGAACCTCCCCAGTTCCACAAGTGTTTGGTACACCTGAGGACAACGCAAGGACCCAAAGCAGAATCGCTCAACAGAGAAACAACGACAAAGTAAGTCCAAGTTCCTGTTATTTCCTTATTTACTCCGTATAAGAAAATTTTATATTTCTAGAATAATATACATAACCAACCTTAAAGGAGTAATAATTTATGAGTAATATCGACGATTTAATAGATAATTTTTCAACAACACTTAAAGTTAGTAACAAAATGCCAGATAGTAATAACGAACAAATCATTAGCGGCTTAAATATGCTTAAAATGTTTGTTGATACTATATCTAGTTACGATGGCGATATTAATTTACATAATAATTTTATACATGCTTGTAACTTCCTCTTTGATAATTTTGGAAATACAACAGATATAAGGGTAAAAAATTATTTAATAAGTAGGTAGGGCACAAATTCTAGTTGGATCACGCCCAGAACTAACTAGTTGGCCGTTGATAAAAGCGGCTCTTGAGCAATGTTTTGGTGACAATAGAAATTTAGAATGTTTAGAGCAAGATCTGTTCATGGCTAGGCCTAATAGAAACGAGAGTTCTCTTGACTTCGGCAAACGCTTGCATGTTTTAAGAAGCAACCTTGCACGGAAAATTGCTAATCAATCCATGAATGCTGCTACTAAAGAGATACATCTGAGACAATACGACCAATTATCCCTTAGAACTTACATTCGTGGTTTGCCTGCTCATTTGCAATTGTTTGTTAGAATGAAAGATCCTAAATCTCTAGAAGAGGCCATTACAATTATTATCGAAGAACAAAATTTTCAATATACCCAGAATCTATTTAGAATGCCTATGAATAATCATAAACTTACCGCTCCTCAACCACCACAATATTATCAATCTCCTATGCCAAGAATTCAATCAAGCTATTTACCCCAACATCGCTTCCACCCACCACAAAATTTCATTCAAACCCAAAATTTACAAAGTCCAGGACCATCTCAATTTCCTGAACCACATTTTCAATCCCAACCAATTAAAAAAAATGTTTCAATAATAGAGAAGTTTTCGGACCTCCGAAAGATGTATTCAAACCAACCGGAAAAACTCCAACCAATAAACCAGAACCAATGTCTACCAGAACCAGCTATACACTTCCTAGTATGAAGAAACATACAAATTCTAGAAATTATTTCAAATCCTCTTCTAATAGATGCCCAGGAAACACCTCCCCATTAACAATAACATCCAAAATGTACACTGAAATTAATAACAGCTTACCTTACATAAACATTCAAAACCCTCCAATGAAATTATTGATAGACACCGGCTGTTATAATTCTATCATAAAACCTTCTATTGCACAAAAATATTTTAGTGATTGTATCTATCATTGTCCAACACAAATAAGGACAGGCGTAGGAGACAAAGAAGTCCATTTTAGAGCTGATATTCCAGCAAGCAGTCCTCTGAAACTCCAGAACGAGTGTAATTTCAAGGAATTCAACCTCATAGACGAACCAAGCTTAATCCAAATCCCTTTTAATTGCGGCATTAAAATCAATAACTTGGAGTTTTGGAACAAACAAGAATTATCCAAAATGAAACCACTACGATTACCAAAGATTGACATTGGGATCTTATCTGTGTCTAGTGTTGACCAACCAATAACACTACAGACACTAGATCTAAATAAAATTCAAAATTTCAAACAAGAAATTCAGACACCAATGAATTTCCCACAAGAGACTTTTCATCCAGCTACCTGGAGTTCAGCAACAACTCTTACTTTACTTGCAATGGCTGGATTGGTAGCATTTTTCCTAAGAAAATGGTACAGAAAACCAGCAGCAACAACCAACGAAATGGGAAACCAAAGCTCACCATTTTCGTTTCCTCTTCAGATGGGAGGAGTTATGGGAGCCACAACGCTGACGGTATGAAAATCATCGTCCGTTCTCACACTAGAAGTGCTGACTCCGTGAGACCGTCCGAAGAACCTTTTCACATGCGTTTACCCATAATACGTCATTTTATCCTATTATAAATATATGTAAATTAGATCTAAGATTCATTCTGTTCTTTGCTTTCTTGCTTGTAATAAAACTTTTTAAAAACTATTTTCGTTAACCGAAAACCATTATTTAGCCCCGGTTTCCCCTAATAGTTAGAACTTAGTATCGTGTTATTCTGTTGGTGTTTATTTTGTTTGATTTATTAAATCAAATTGATTATCACTTATTCTACTTAATGTATAAGAAATCTCTTTTCTGTCCGATGTCTAGAACCGCATGGAATTGAATGCAGTTTTCCACGCGTACGAAGTCAAGGACAAAAGCTGGTATTATATGGTTTCGTTTTTACTTTATATTGAAGTTATTATTCTTTCCTTTTACTTTTAATTTCTATTTGAAATATGTCTCTTCAGTGTTTTCATATTTTATGCTATATTTGTGTCTCTTGTATTGGGTTATATTTTTAATAAAAAAATTCAAATGGTTTTTCTCTGTTTCTAACTGCAAGATTGTCTGTCATGTTGCCACCGTGAACAACTTCTTAATTAAAGGCATTGACTCCTATAGTCAAGAGGAAAGTGAGTCTTGGCTAATTAGAGACATCTGTACCTAACAAAAAATCTGAATCTGATCGAGTGTGAAGATTGATAGATTCTGTATTAACCTTTGGAATTTCAGATTAAAACCCATATAATAGTAGCCCAACCTCTGCATAAGAAGCACTAAGTAGGATGGACTTATACCGTGAAGCCTTTGATTCTTGATCTGAGGGCGGTATCTTTATGTAATAGAAAGCAAAATTGGCATTTTGCGGTCTTCGATACTATATATTTCTAGTTGAGCTTAGAAGGGCTCTGATGTAGTTCACTGGGAAATACCTAAGTTATGATTTCGAGACGGGTGATCATTCGACTTGAAACTCGAACATACCTATCTATCACATTTTCTCAAAAATAGTTTTATCGTATTATATCTATAAAGCAGTCATCATATCTCACGACAGGTATGAAACACTATTTAATATGTACCTACATTTTCACAACCTGATGAGACTAAAAGGATTTTATTACCAAAACTGCGTTTTGTTAAATATGATATGTACAGATATAAACCAACTTTTTTTCCACAAACAAATTGCTGGCATGCTTGTTAGCTTTTTCTGTATCACAAATATGTCAAGTAATACATAAATGTATAGATATATAAATTTTATTCAAAGTGAAAACGCATTTTATTTATGATGTTGCACACGTCCCATGTCATGTCAAAGATATATCGTGGCAACATTATATCATATAATATGCAAACATGAGTAAATCAGATAGAATTTTCCCGTGACAGTTATAGGTGCAATTTAAAAAATATTTCATTCCGCTTATATTTTCAAGCACCGCTAAGCTCATAATATTGGCAGCACAAAAGATAAACAGATGTGTGTATGAACGTATGTATGTATGTATGATGATGTATATTCTGAATCTACAATATAAATTTTTATTATGGCATCATATTTGTTATAACAATTCAATGTACCTACCTAGCTACCAAATGGTTGGTCTACATCAATATTGAAAATAATATATTCAATGATGAATATTCATGAAATGGAGCTTTTTTCAATTCGATTTCATGAAAAAAATGTACCAAGCCTATGTTTGTTTATGTTTTTTAATGTTGTACCTACCTCATGAATAATATTGAAAGATGCAAATAAAATTTGTTGTCATTTTAACGCGGTAATATACTTATTCCAGTTAAAAATAAATCATAACCTATCACTTCTGCAAGCAACAATATTTAACAACTTAGCAACATTGAAACAAATCATTAATCTGAAACAATATAATGACCATAAACAGTATGAAAATAATTGTAATAATTGAAAATATACTTATGATCTTAAAACTTGCAACTAGAAGAAAGTAGGTATATGGGAGTTAAAATCAAGATTACTCTTCGAAATCTAAGTATTGCAGTTGCCTGAAATTTGGATAGATCATTTGAAAAGTGGATACAACTCTGTTTGAATGTAATGAAAGGTTATATTGAGCAGTTATTAGAATTAATTTGCTCTAAATTATTTTGAATTGACACGCCACTGATTTTTGATAAAAACTAAAATTATTTTTGAAATCCTCATTTATTTTGGAACAAGTCTGTTCCTCAGACTTACCTTCGTACTACGCGTGAAAACAAAAAAAAAATTGCTTTTGATATTTTGATGGAATTTGGTAGATACTCATAGTGCGTGGAAATAAAAATTAAGGCATGATATTGAATATTTGGGCAGAAAATAACGATACACCCCTGATATTTTTAAATTTTACGGACGCACATTTTCATATATTCTAGAGGTGTTTCTTATGGTTTGACAGCATACTATTTCGTAGTTCTTCTTCGAATTGAATCAGCACTGCGCAAACTAAGTTTTTCAGATGCCCCCCAAAAAAGTAGTCTAAACTATGAAGGTTGGGAGTTCTAGGCGGCCATGAGTGCGTTCCTCCTCCTAACCTATCCCACCAATTGCGATAGGTGGGATTTAAAAATTCACGCACTCGTAAGATAAAATGATCTGAACCATCATCCATTAGCCACATCCAGTTTCTTAATAAAATAGAAATGTCTTGGCGGCAGATCGTCTCCAAGAAAGTGTCAATATGATTCTCCAAACTGGGCCTATCAAAAATAATCATCATTGAAGGCCTGTTCTTGATGATTTGATTCAACAATTGCATAATGGTTTTTATCCGCCCGTGAATGGTTATTATGGAAATTTCTTAATAATTTCGAGAGAAATTGGCTTCATCGGTAAAATAAATATGCCTGTCAAATAACAGATTTTTAGCAGGGTTAAAAGAAACCACTCTGAGAAATTATTGCGCAACGGGAAATCTCTAGGGAATAATGCCTGGACTCTTTGAACGTGATGTGGATATAACAAATTTTCGATGAGAATTTTTGAAACAAGTTTATGTGGAATATTAAATATTGCAACTATTTTTGCAAAATTCCTTCTTCAAGTACCGGTGTTCTTATTGTTCGATGGGCGCCCTTAGCAATGTTGTCTACTTTTAAAGTTCCGATCTCGTGAAGACGTCTATGAATCCTAGAAAATGTCCTCGGATCAGGTAGTACGCGATTAGGATATCGGTCTTGGTATATCAGCCTGGCTTCTTATTGATTTCCGTCTGCAAGCCCATAAGTAAAATGCATGGCAAATAATTCACTGTTTCGCATATTGAAATGGATTTACCCTCGCTATAAAAGTTTCACATCAAAAATTGAAAACTCAATTACGCAATTACCTGTTTTGTTTCTTTAATAAATTCGTTCATAAAATATTCATACGGTCCATTTGCAATTTCGGAGCAAAATTAAAAAAAAGGTTAAGTTTATAAAACCCGCCACTAGCAAGGGTGGCCAGAACCAGAATGGCGTGTATGGTTTTATATTATATTCACCAAACTTTCATTTCTTGAATCAGAGCTCGTTAACAAAATGCCGTTAAGTCAAACTTAAGTTATAGACATTCATAGTCCCGAAAGTTTAGCAGTCCCTCCCGCCATTATTTTACGTCCAGAAATAAAAAGTCATGTACCAAAAAGATGGACAATTATGGTGACATTAACGTGAGAGTATTCATTTCTTATTCAACTTATAGTGGAAATTTTTTATACTTACGGTCGTAGCTATTACGCCCCCTAGCGGTGGACGTATGAATAAAAACAAAATCGAACAATTTTTCTTGGTCGATTTCCTCCGAAGGATTTTTTTTCCAAACTTCTACGAACATTAGTTCCTGAGATACAGTACCTTGTCGACCTTATTGAATCACCCGGTACTTATAGTGACAATTAGACCTGCGTTGCTAGAAAACTCTAAAGTAATCTAACATCTGTAAATTTAATTCTGTGATTTGATTTATATTTATATGCATATATATTCCCGGGAAAAAAGTACTCACTTTTAAAAGTTACACTTTGTTACATGTCAACAGATATGAAATATCAAACTTTTTTCTTGTCACAGAAAAAAATTATTTGTTTCCTAAAACTTTAACACCCTCTAGCTCAAACATTAAGAGGCTTAGGACATATGTTTGTATCGATTTTTCTTCTTAAAATCACTCAAGGATTCACAACCTTAAGTATCGGCATTCAATTAATAAACAACTAGTTGTACCTTTGTTCCTAACACTACTTTTTTATTTTTTTTAATTCTTTCAATGTTGATCAATAAAATGTTCATGCTTGGAAAAGTGGCAAGTCTTGTTTAAATTTTATGCAGTTTCGAATGATTTGAAGAAAATACTTGCGAATATATGTCTATGCCATGTATATCCCATATTTACGTAGCACACTTCGAATGAGTTTTTTTTGTATCAATCAATATTACTGATATTATTAAACAATCTTTGGTTTTCGGTTAATTTTATAGCTGACTGTAGAGGGTTTTTGATAACGATATAAAAAGAGGGTTCTCGATTTCAAATTAACCAAAAAATCACGGACTGAAGTATTTGGTCAAACTTTATACAAAATGAAAGCCATCAGATATGCGATGATCTGTAACAAACAAAACTACTACGTAACACTGTGAGACTGTTATTATTAAATGGGCATATCTTTGAAAGCACCCAAAAGAACCTAGTAAAACCCTATATTGCTAGATTGAACGAACTGTATTAAAATAAAATTCATGAGAATATATAAATAGTACATAATAATGAAAAAAAATTATATTCTGTAAACTTATCAGACAACCACACATTTTGGAGTAAGAAGCTCAACTCCTTTTATTTCTATAAGTTATATATCGACTCGTGGTATAATCTATTATTATCGGGTGATAATAGAAATCGTATACAATTATAGGCAAAAGCCGGTGATATCTCTGAAAAATGTAATATATATTCTTTCTTCTTGAGGGGTCCTACTATTTGAGAGTGTTGACAATCTCTCGCATACAGACATTTGTCAAACGCGTCATTTCACAAATATAAGAGACCTACAGTTTAACGTTGGTTTCGTAGATGGTTTAATAATTGAGACAACTTAATCTTGCAATTTTAGAATTATTGTTATCACTGATTTTCACTACATGAAATTTATGGAAAACAGTAATGTTCGAGAGCTTAAGTTATTGAGTGATACTTTTTATTTATTTATTTATTTATTTTAGGTAGCTGCAGAACAGCAAGATTAAAAGAGACCACACTTATTCCAAATATTATTACGTTGATAGAATGATATTGGAATCAACACAAATTATTGCCCACTTTAAAGTATGTTATATATTCCGATGTCCTTGCAAAATTGGAGAAAACATTTTTGGCCGATATTGGAGGTGAAACTATCTTTATTATTTGGTGATAGTTTCTTGTTTTCTCTGTGTATGCGGAGAGGTTGGCATTTCGTGATCATTTGGAAAATGCTGTTGTGGTTATTGCAGCCAGGACACTAGTTTGGAGGGTTCTTGTTGATGTAGTGGATATGGGTAAAATTGGTATGGCCAATTCGTATTCTGTTTACTTCTCGGAATACTTCTCTTCTATTCAGCATAACTTTAGGAGGATTGGCTAGAGTGGTTACACGTATTTTGTGGGGCTTTGTATCTTGGTTTGGCCATTGTTCCATTTCATCCTTATTTTATTCAATAACCCTTTTTTAAGTGATTCTTATTCTAATTAGAAGTTTTACCTTCAAGATATCTTATAGGCTTTTGAATCATAAAAATTGCTCAATAGGTCGTTCTTGAAATATTTTTATTAAATTCTTTGAACGGAAGTACCAAAGTTCACAAGGGTTTTGAATACCTACGGCAATATTACCATCAGTTCAGGTTTAATCTTTCCACCAGCCAAATCTTAAGGTTATTCATCTCATTCCGCTGCATCTTCTGTTGAAGTTCGACCGCTTCAAGTGGAATCTGTTTCTTGTATACTTAGAGTAAAACGCGCCTTAGCCGCTCAAACACGCATGATCACCATCTTTTATCACTCTTGTTACAGTTGCGTGGAAGTAATGTACTTATACTTCAAACGTTTAATAATACCCGAGTTGCCAATTAAATTCAATCATGCTTAACATTTGTGCAATAATTGGGCATTGTTAACAAAATCATTCAAATATTTTATTCTAACTGCGCATTATAAAGAATAGTCGGTTAACGAAGTTGTTTATTAAAATACCTTTTGAGTCAAATGCGACATATTATAAAAAGTCAAACAATGTAATGGGCCCACCGCACTTCACCGTGTTCATGAACAACCTTATTAATCAATACGAGACCATAAGTTTGAGGGTCAAGTTGAGGGATTTCTTATATCGTGGATGGGCTCCATAGGGTTCAGTTAAGGGATACAACATAAAAAACCTCCATATCAAGAAACCTGGTGGTTTGGAAATTATAAAAAATAATATTTGAAAAGTAGTATATAAATTTTATGCCCATCAAAATCAATTCAAACTCTGAAAAAGCGGTGCCGCTACAGAGAAATCATGTGAGTAACTTTAGTGCTTGACTGGAGGAATAAGAGCACAAGTGTTATTTTCTAAAACAAGTCTTTTTGAGGTTTTAGGTCAACGTAGTAGTAATATACTATATCGATAATCAGAACAGAGTTCCTGGAAGTTTCAATTATATAAAATTAAAAACGAATCTTGTTCATCTGTAAATAGTTAAGTTAAGTTAGGTCAATTCAGTTGTCTATTTCAGGATATCCCTATCTACTCATGCCCACAACTCGCAAGCTAGCGTACGACGTTTTCGAGACACGTCCGGCGTCACGCTGACGTACCATATCCTGCTATATTGTTCTGCTAGTCGGTAGGACAAAAGGACCATCAGCCGTGTGTGCAGGATCGACACAATAGTCACGCACTATTCACTGTTGCTGTTGGTTGACATTTTCGGGGACTGTACACTCGGTAATTCTTACCTATGTCAGCAAATATACCCGTGTCGATAGTTTTCATAGTATTTGGATGAAGGGCAAGGTTTTATTCGAATATTCAGGTGCTCATTAGTTTGATGAGGGTGATCAATAGCATTGGATGAATTTACAATTTTGACAAGTGTGGAACTGTATCAGTCCTTTTATATTTTTTGGCCAAATTAAAGATCCACACTTTCAAATCACTTATAATTTTTAACCTGTTGCAACTACGTCGTTATTTTACATTCACGTCTATAATAACATATATGTAGACACACCTATACACTTAAATAACATATTTACACGGTTTACAGGTTCAAGTGCTACTAATTCTGCAAAAAATTCAGAAAATACCTATTATCATGTTTGAGTTAAAATTTACAAAGCTACGTAACCTACTAACTGAGGTAAAAAACTTTCATATTATTTAAACTTGTCATTCTTTACGTGTTTACTTGATCTTATGTATTAACTAGCTGGTCCCCGCGACTTTGTTCGCGGAGAATCAGTGAAATACAAACAAATGACTGTTCTTTGAATAATAAATGAGTTATATTATATTTCTTTTTCTAGAGTTCTATGGTACCTACATATGATCAAATTATCGAAAATTGATGTAAAGATTTTTACTGTGAAATGTAAAATTAGAAAGACTTTTTTTATATAAGTCAACAGTTGACATAAGGTAATACAATTACCGTGCCTACCAACGATGACAACAACTACTCGGTGAGCTAAAGCTCCAGCCCGCATTGCATTACATTATTGTTGATAGGTGCAATATGATTGATACCAATACATATTGCATACTTCTAACCCTTTTGCTTTTATCCCAGAGTCATATGTGTATCTGATGAGAACGAAATCGGCGATCATACGCTTGACTCAACTGTGATGTGTTCCGAATGAAATTAAAGCAAAAGGGTTAGAAGTATGCAATATGTATTGGTTTGTAATCAATCATATTGCACCTATCAACGATGATGTCATGCAATGCGGGCTGGAGCTTTAGCTCACCGAGTAGTTGTTGTCATCGTTGGTAGGCACGGTAATTGTATTACCTTATGTCTACTGTTGACTTAAATAAAGTCTTTCTATATTTTATGATCAAATTAATTCCGCGCCACCCTGATCCTCGCGCCCTGCGGTGTGGCACTCTTAAGCGTGTGAGTGAGCATTGATTTGATTCTTTCCGATTCGTTCCCGTAGAAAAAAATCTTACTACCCCATTTATTTATTCCATATTTTGAACCACAATAAGTCTTTAGCAGCAAAATAATATTTAAGAAAACTAAAAAACACGCTTTAATACCAAACCAAACTAAGAATTAGAAAATAAATAAGATATCATTTTTATGTAAAATAGCGTGGGGTGCTTAATGTCATATAAATATTTTATATTGATAGATACTGATATATGTATTACAGTTACACACACACAGTATTACCAAACAAAACACATTTATCAAAAGTTATTGTACTTGATTTTCAAGTTCTAGCTCCACAAAAATGCCAATTTTTCATACTGAAAACTACTTTCTCAAAAAATGTACCTCATGAGTCGATATTATATATTTTTTTAAATTATGTCGTGCTCTTATATTTTGAATGATAAATCTTTGCCAAAGTTTATTCTATGCAGACGATCACCTTGATGTTACTCCTGCAGTCAAATGAATGCAAAATGCATGTACGAGTAGCTTATGACGGTTTTAAATTATTGGTTTGCATTGCAGAATAAGGAAAACATAAATGAAACGATGTCGTGGTTTAAGGATATGTTTGACAATATTTGAGACCGGTAATTTGGACGATTTTACATTTTCGAGCCAATTCTATTTTGGAATTAATTCATTCCGTTTGCACTTTTAAAAAATATCAACTTCAAAATTACAATAGTCCCTTTTCCCCGTGGCAATTTGAGAAATATATAAAATCTGTGTAAATTTTTAGTTTAGTTATAGGAAATAATTAAGAAACCCATAGTGAAACTCAATTTTCTTTGGAATAGTGTAAATAACAAATAGACAAAAAAAGTTTGAAGTTTGCCTGCACCTCTGCGGATTAACGTGGGACCATCCTAGCCTAACCTAACCATAAAACATCAAAAGTTAGCTTAGATTATCCCCGACTGCTTCTCAAATTTGGCCTTCCTATTTAAAATGGCTTATCTGATATAAACCACAACGGCGCTTTTATATCTTCACAAAATTGTCATGTGTCAGAAATTGTATTGTTATTACAACTTCAGTTGATTCAACTCAAAATTTGAAAGCCAATCAAACGATGAGGAAAAAATAGGTTTCTATTTGAGATAAGAAAATGGGTATGACTGTTGGTACAGACTGTGGGTATAGCTGTAGAAATAATAATATTTTAGGACATCACCGAATATGACAACACACCCAATTTCAACTTCGGCTCCGGCTGCAATATGAAAACCTTTCAGGGCACAGCCTGTATATAAATCTTCCTTCATATTGGTGTTTCCTAAGGAGTTCAGTCGGACACTGATGGGACTAGTAGAAATGCAATAAAAATTGAGCTAGGTTAATTTGTCTTCATATTCATAGTCCAATCTTGCGTATATTTGTGGAACGCGTCATTTCACAAATACACAGGACAGGACAGTTTATCGCCTGATCCGAACAGCACTATTTGAGAGACTGCACTGGGCACTATTAATCATGACAAGGTTGCCAGTGTTTTTCCAGGAGATGGTTACCTTATAACTTCTTGAGAAATCTTCATACATTAGTTGGAATCAAACCGGGATCTAATGCATGGCACTCCGACGCAGGTTTTACATCCAACGGTTGCGATTGCTATCCATTACATTCTAGCATACAGAAAGCAAGATTTAGAAATATGCAAAACCAGTCCTTAGGATTGTCAAAAACTGATGAAACAGACACTTCACCCACTATAATAAGAAAACACTTCGTATTATAGTATAGTATATATATAGTATATATATTTGATTGTTACATTACTTATGACGCTCTACAGAAATAAGGTTAGGTGTGTAACCAGTATAAGACCTCAAGTATTAAGCAGCGTAATAGACCCTTTTAGTGAAAATAAAAAAGTTTTTCCATCATTTTAATATGCCAATTATACTCTATTACCTTTCATTTATTAAAAATATATTGTTAAATTGATCATTGACATTGATAAGATAATAGCCTTGCTTCCAAATAACTTGTGTGTGTGTAGGAAGTTACCATAAACTTAAAGATATAACTCAAAGTCTTACAACTATGAGAAATAAAGCTAGTAGCAGAAATCCATTTGTTTAGAATTATCAAAATTCACATTTATGGAAAATAAAATTTATTTCGTGGCAATTGCTCGTACATCGTACGTGCAACGAAAATCATCAAGATTTAGAGAATGTGTTATTACAGGAAGTATTGATCCCAGTAGATGTCATAGAATTGTTTACATTATGCACTAAATTTTATGTTAACATGGCAAGAAACGCTAGATCAGCAGTAGCCATTTCGTCCTATGCTAAGAATACGCCAAATTGTACCTTCTTAAATTGAAGGAGCACGTGGGCATTGCTTCCTGAAAACCATCTTTATATGTATGTAAAAGAGGACTGATAATAAGCTAAGATGTGAAAGGGCCCTTAAATCTAAAAAGTATATTTTCATCCATGGGTCTTTCTGTATGTCAGTGACAAGATTATCTTAGAAATGGATGGACCAACTTTATTGCTTCTTTTTGTTTTGTAAGGTATCGAAAGGGCTTGTTGGTGAAACAGATTGAACACGAAAACAGTTTATATATATAGTTTTAATTAAACTTGTCTAAAAGATTTTGCTTTCTACCTGTTATAACTTTTATCAATGAAAAAAGCAAATTAACCGTCAATTTTTTAAACTGTTTACTCATATTCTGATTAAACGGTTAAACCTACGTAAATTGGGTATGACCGGTGTTGTTTTCCTTGACACTCTGAATTAAAGGAATAGTTAATTCGTTTAGGAGTGTTAGTATAGTTGTGTGAGTGGATACACCAGATTTTTTCTATTTATAAAACTCCTTAGGGTGATTCTCCCTTTTTTCTAGCAGTTGCACAGCATAGTAGGTTATATTATTGGGATACTATTGTCTTTAAGGACTATGCTCAAGCTCAAGTTTTTAGGAATATTACTCAGTTATTTAGAGTTATTCACACTAGTTCATCATAGTTTGTTATAGCAATAAATCTCCATAACTGGCAATTCCGGCTCATCTCAAAGAAACTCCCAACACTAAAACAATTTAAGCTCCTTCGTCTCGCCAGCATCGTTGTAACAAACCAGCCAGCCGCCTTCTTCTGAAAGAGAAAGAAACTAGAGCAATTAACTTTCCTAATACATCTCCCGAATTACTTCTCTTCCAACTGTCCGGATGAAAATAATGCTGGAATCGTCTGACTATCAAGCAAAATGCTTCTCCTATTCGAGACACGATTCAGAAGTTTCTCTTGCCAGTCTCTAAAAACTCTCTTACTGGCTCTAGCAAAAATTTAATAAGAATGTCTTTCGCAGCTCCTCCTTTACAGAGAGTTGCGAAAAAGATACTCACATGAATGACTTGAATCTCAGAACTTTGCCGAAAGTTGGTTTTCAACAAAAGTTTCCTGTCTTTCATATGAACGAAACGTCGTAGCAGATGATATGGATCATATTTGTTGAAACTATTTATACAGGAATTATCAGTTGAGGGGGAAGTCCAATTAATTTAATTAAAACGAAATGCAGCATATCCAGAAAAACTTGCACTGAAGTTGTATTAAGGATTCCATTTGGACGAAAATTTGGGTATTTTTCTTTAATTATACCAAATAAACTCATTTGTGGTTTATATTCATTAAAGTGTTACAAGTAAGTGTTTTATTGGTTTGATATATTTTAACATTTAACTTTGCAGATGTTGCATTGAAAATTATTGATGCTACAATAACTGAAAAGTTTTGGAATGGAAGAAAAAGAAGACTTAAAATTGATATATACAGGGTGGGGCAAACTCCTGGGGATGGACGATAGAGACCATACAGTTGTAGTTAGAAAGAAAAATTCTTAACAAACCCTATCTCATTTCAAAAATTCTATTTAAAATATTTTCAAATATACCAGGGGCGTTCAAATAATTGGAATTAGGTTCAAGTTTGTTATTTCTTATGGAATGTGCAAAATTTTATATTTTTTCCGACTTCAAAATAATAATTCAACGTGACTTTGATAATATGATTCTATGTCTATTGTTAATGTTCCTTGAGAAATAAATTCTTTTCCGAAAATTTTTACAGATAAATACAACACTTTAAACATTCATTTTTACATAAAATTGAAGAAAACAGGATTTTGCTAAGAAACTTCAATATGTAAAATTAGATTATTATTGGCCATTTCCCTTCAAAATTTTGAGCAGTGCAAAAAAAAACAATTCCATTTGAAAAAATCGATTTTGATGTTTTTTCGACAATTTTAGAAAACATTGTTTTGCAAACACCCTGTATAGTATAAATAATATTCAACAAATCTTTCAAAAAGTACATAATATTTTCCATAATCGGCAAGCATTTTATTTTCTTAATCTAATTACAATATTATTCCTATTTCTCACATATTCAACAAACTGCAGGAGAGCTTCTGTCTCCGTGCCTTCGGACACCCAGGTCAGGGCCACTCTCGGACAACGCTGCTATCTTCCTGGACAAATAAGAACCGTCCCTCCAGAAGACCAATATACCGGTACCCGTTCTCGCCTGTGTGCCTAATGGAGGCCATGGAGGCATCGCCACCTGCAGCCATCAACGCCATAGATGAGTCTTCCCTAACCTACAGAAGAAGAAGACGCAAATAGCCCGTCCCGCCATGGATGTGGGTTTTTCTGTGGTTTTCTCCGTCCCCAGCCTCACTGGGCGTTAAAGCATGGCCGGTCCCCTGGTAGCATTTCACAGGTGTTACCCCGCGTTCCCCTAAATATGTAACCGACAGGGCCAGTCTGACAAGGGGGAAAGCCCCCTATCAGACAAGAAGAGCATAAAATAAATAATATAAACTCACAATTGTAAACCTGACATAAGAACAATAAAGGTATTTGAATTGAATTGAATTTTCTTAACTTCTGCCAATTCCGAGATATAATTTTTTTAACTGTACGATTTACCTATCTGTCAAAATTCTTGGGAAAAAAATTATTTCTCGAAAACCATTAACAATAGACAAGGTCAAGTTAAATTATTATTTTGAAGCTGGAGAAAATATAAAATTAGACACATTCCATACGAAATAACAAAGTTGTACCTAAATCCAACTATTTGGATGCACCTGGTATATTTGAAAATATTCTTATGGAATAGAATTTCTGAAACGAGATAGGGTTTGTTATTAGTTTTTTTTTCTAACTATAACTGTATGGCCGCTATCGTTCAAGCCCAAGAATCAAAGAAGTCTTTGTCTTTGTATGGGTATATGTATTTATGTAATATTTTTAAATTACATGAAACATTCTTTTTTCGAAACTAAACTGTATCTGCTTTAATAATAATTTTAATTTAATTGTGCCCCTTGTTCAAAAAGCTACAAGTATACAAAGATCATATATAAAAATTCATTTTTATCAACTAAATCTAGATACTTTCTAACTTATTATGTTACCATGACAAATATAAATAATGACATTGGTAATTGATGGCTATGAAATCTTTCCTGTTTTTGGCTAATTTATTATAAACTCACGAATGTAAGTATTTCAATAAAATAGTATTAAGCTCCTGTTGAAATAATTTTGTAACAATTTATAGTTTGTCCTGAAGAAGAGAATAAACATTATCAAAGCTCGGCGAAAACAGGTGTTAACTAGGTAACAAAATATATCTCCACTTCAGAAATAAAATAATTTAGATATAGATATATAACAAATAAAGTATTTTATAAAAAAATACAATATACTTGAATTTGAAACTACAAAAAAAAATTAAATACGATCAAAACCGACATTTCGGGATGTTTTTCGGTTTCGATTAAGAGATCGAGATTTCAGTGATAAAACGAATCGTTTAGCAATCACTGAAAACGGAGATGATGCCACAGAGATAATCCAGTTAATGCAAGCTTTGTAAAGATTTGAACTCAATGTGCACCAAGAAAATATAATATTTTGAATAGTTGATAAGAATATCGACAGGTGTATTTGTTCATAGTGCCATAAATTAGTTTCAACAATTTCCCAAAATGAACACAATTATTCAAAATGTGATAATGAACATTATTATTTTTGTGTAAAAATTTTTAATAGAGGAAAATTAAGTGCTCCATCGAGTTTTCTCTGAGCATGCTAAATATATATTAAAATCGTAAAAATAATAAAAATATAATCTTCTGTATACTTATTTAATATCTATAATCCCCCTTCATCGATAAATATCATGATTGGTTTGAAGGATCAATACCCATTCATACTATTACTACTAATAACAATAATGTTCTTATTACGAGTGACTTCATTATTTTCTCATTCGCTTCATAACTTCAAGATAAACAGTCGAATTTTTGGTTTACACTATTAAACTTTTTTTTTTAATTAACAATCTGACCCAATGTAACCTTATTATTCATGATTGCAACCGACTACCTTGGAACCCCCTTGTTCTCGTAGGTAAACATCACATTGCGCTTACTATTTCTTGAAAAACTAATCCATTCCTTACCATAAAGAGAGATCTTTACAAACAAGTACAACTTCAGGAAAGCAGAGTTTCTCCGAATATATAACCTTCTAGCTACAATTAAGTGGACTTTCTTAGAAACTTTCGACCAGTGAAACGATGTATGTGCACAATTTTATGAAAAACATTATAATGTAATAGATCAATGTGTCCCCGTGGAGACGCATTAGTTCAAGCGAAAAATGATTAATACACTAGCTTAAGAGCTCATATCAAACACAGTGCCGACAAAGCTTACAATTTAAAATTATTTAAACTCTACTGATAAAGATGTAGAAAATCAAAATAAGTTATCGTCATTTATTGATAGCAGAATGAGGTCGAATAGTATCTCCGATAGAATGTTTAATATACCTATGTGTTGAGACATCTACCTTTCCAGAACAGAAACAGTCCAAAGTATATACAATCTTTAAAAAATGTGACATATACAAATTCTCAATTCTAGGAATATGTCAATAACTTGCATCTTTGGTAATGGATTTGAGATCCTGCAGTACAAAACATTATTTTTTATGTCATAATTATCTTCCACTGCTGCAATAAATTCCACTTCTAGATATCCATTTACATATTGCTTTTTCTTTCGATTTTAGGTTGATATTACATGGCTCAGCTTATAACCATATATCTGCAATAAAATTACATATTCTCAGCATGGCTTTATGAAAGGCCGTTCGGCAGTCACCAATATATTTAAGATCACACAGTTTATTGCGGAAAGTATAGAAGGCCCTAACGGATGATGTGTACAAAGATTTGTCTGAGGCATTTAGCAGGCTTGACTATGGCATATTACATTCTAAACTTTCTGGGTTTGGCATGTCCATATCCCTGATTGATCTGTCATGGTTAATTAACAGGCGGCAATTTATAAAACTCAATTGTATTAATTCTTTGGAATATACTACCACTTCCAGTCTCCGACGATGCAGTGTCCTCGTTCCCCTTATTTTCAATGCTTTTATCGACGATATTGTTTATAATATGAGTGTGTGAAGTGTTTAATGTAAGAAAGTAATTACCCGTAAACCCTGTAAATGTTGTGTAATGACAATAAACGATACTGTGCTCGAATGCCGTTATTTGTTTTTTGATCTAGGTGTAAACTTTGAACCGAAGCTCTCCTTTTTGAGCCACATCGAAGCTTCACAACAAGAATATCTCGCGATTTCTCAGAAAATACAACAAAATAAACGATGCTTTCTTAAGATCGAAATTAGAGTACTCATATGGAATCATCTCCATATAACATATGTTGAGAAACTTGAATCAATACATAGATGGTTTTTGAAACTTGAAATTCTATGATTTTCATTATTTAAGTTATCAACGGTTTCATCGCATTTCTTTCATTGTTGGTAAATAAAATTTGTCTGCTCCAAAAAATTATGTTTCAATATCATGCAATTTCAAATAATAATAATAATAAATAATAATAAAGCACACATCGAATGAGTTTTTTTCGTCCTACTAGGATAAAAGATAATACCTTATTAGCGTGAGAGCATAAGAGTGGTGATTTGAGATGCTGAATACAGGCTCTGTCACATAACTCAATCGATACTTTATGAATGTTTTTTGTTTCTATAGTATATTTTTGGTTATCCTTGATAGAATCTGTGAAATGCTCTAGAAACATTTTTTGCAATGCGGTGATTAACAAAGAGTTATTTGTTTTAACCATTAATTGTCTAATTACGACGTTTTATCATCAAACTAGTTTTTGACCACAACTACGTCTGTGGAAAATTAGTTGTATATCCGATTTCGGTATCTGTATATAATTTTAACAATGCTGAACCAAAATGCAGCTGACAGAGAATAGCATACAATTACAATAGTTTCCAATATTTATGATTTGGAAGGGGAAATGAATATAAATCGTTAGTGTGTGTTATCCTAAGGAAATAGACATCTTACGTAGTGGACGTTTCTTTTGTACTCTTGAAATTACAATTTTATAGTACAATATTTTGATTTATTTTCTAGGTTTAGCCAGTGTGAGCGTAAGTTATAAAATCACCTGAAAACAGTTTCTTGACTGAGAAACATCGTATTTTCTGTAGGATATAAGAATCAATTAGAATGAATTCTCCATCTGTAAGAAAATCTCTAAACGAAAATGAAAACCATATCAAAATCCGTTGCGGAATTTAGAAGAAGAAAGCAGAAATATTTTATATTACGTAGAGTTTGTAATTATTAAACTTTAACATATTATTATTCATTATGAATGTACTATATAGAAAAAAATATAATGGAGATTTCCAAAAAATGAGGTTAGGCTTACACTACAAAGCAAATTCCATCGTTGATAGTAAGTAGTTCTTGTTTCGAGATCACTTAATATCAATAAATTAACAAGTATTTTATTCATGAAGCTTTATTATCTATGCATTAAATAGTTCTGCTTTGTCGTGTTAATGTCATCAGTATCGTTTCAACTTGAACAACTGTATAGTATCATTCCCCTTCTTCTTCTGTCGAACTACAACTTTATGTGGTGCCACGCATATTCACATGCCTAGACTCATTGCTTAGCTTAGAGATAGGTATTAAGATGTTTCATTACATATGGCAAATTAATGTTTGGAAAGGAATGTCATTAGACTGTATTATTAGGTACATTCATTATCGTTGGTGACCTATCAAATTCATATGAATTTTTTAGAGATTTGGTTTCCATCCAGAAATCTTCTCTTTAAACCTTATTGACAAGTGTTTGAGAAAGCTTCAAATATATCGATATGAGAGAAAAAAAGTTACGAAATTCCAAAAAAATACTCAGATACATGAAAATAATCTGTGAATCACTGATTTGGCTATTGTTTGACACATTTAGGTGATCTATTCAAACATTTTTCTAATACTATTTGTAATTTTTATTATTTTAAGAGTTTATAGCTTAATTTTCTTCGTTAATTTGTAGAGTTATGGTGAAAAGAAACACAGCACTTAAGAGGAGGCAGTATTTGTTACATCAGCAACAAATAATTTCTAGCATGTAACAAAATAAAGTAACAGACCTTCTTTCCTCATATTTTTTAAGTATACACAGATAATGATTAGAGACTGCGAAAGTGTGTGGAATCTGGTGACTCTATCGCTCGGAATGATTATAAAATAATTTTATTTGAAAACTTTAAATCGTCACCGGTAAACTAGCTCAATCAAATTTTGCATAAATTGTACCTATTCGTATATAAAATACAAGATATCGTCGATTTTTGTATTCGAGAGAATAATATTTATATACATTCCTGAGATGACTATAACTGTTTCTCCTTTTGCAGGATCTAGTACTTTTATATTCAAATTCTGCAAGCTATGAGTTTCTTGCCTATATTTTCTTGTCCATAGTTTACTTCGATTTCAATCAATACCGAATTTTTAATTAGTTAAATAATAAAGAAAACCTTCGTTTCGTTATTATCTATGTAGATATGTATCTCAACTTCGATTTGACCTTTAAAAAAAAATAATAGGAAACCTAATACAAACGAAAAAGAGAAAAATCAAATAGAATAATTATTCCACATATCTACAAAGTAACCTCAAAAAAAGATTTAAAACAAATTGAATGGAATCACAGTTTACAAGCAGCCTTAAATCAAAAGATATTAATATACGCCTAAAGTGCTTTTTGGTGTCGACTTATTTCAAACTGATCGCATTACTTTTCCGGATAAAGTTCTACAAATTAATATCATAGAGAACAAATGCTGAGGGACCCCGGAAGTCACCGGAATAGTACCTGAGAGTACATCATTCATTTTAGTTCTTTGAAACCTTTTGAGAAGATAACTTTGAAACCACCTCTAAGCTATTTCAGATACCTATACCAAACTATTTCTGTAATAGCAAATCAATATCAATGGTTTCAAAGGCTCTCTGAAAGTCTAGGAATACCGCAACTATGAATTTGTTGTCATCTATCAGTAATTTCCATTGTAATTGAAAAGCTGTTTCACATGAGTATTTTGTACGAAACTCAGATTGATAAGGCATCAAAACTTTGTTATTTTCAATATATTCAATTTATTCAATATACGATGTTTCCCAAATGTAAATGCTAATTGCTATCTTTGATATTGATAAATAGAAACTTCGTTTTCAAAGTAATTCAATATTTCCGTTATTGTGAAAATAAACAAAAGTGTCTTGATTCGTTACGATAAACTCATAACAATGTTCAAAATATAACAACTTATATTCTTAAATGGGCTCCAAATTGGATTTTATTCCAAAAAACTTTCCATTTGGTCTCAGTGATGTTGGACAATCTTTATTTGTATATTATATTATACTAAGTAGGCCATGAATTGTCTTTTTTAAAATGAATCAAACATAGTCAATATTCACAGTTTATTAACAAAGTAAATTGAAGCAAATGTTCAAAATGTTTGCCATTATTTGCCAAATCTAACGTCGTTTCAAGATACTTTTAGGTATTTAAGCCAAAGTGCGACGGCTAATACTACCCAACACTTTTGTTGTTGATAACATATGTGCTATGGATATATCTTCCACAAACCCATCTAATTTTATTTCCAGCATTTTTTGGTAACGTGGCCCAATTCAATCATCAAATATTATAGGACATATAAAACGATTCCCTAGAATACCGCAAAAAAAGATTACATACAAAACGGATCTGGTTTCGCCTCAGTATAAATAATAATAAACGAGTGTTCATTACAATTGAACATACTACAATATCTAAAATAATGTGATTAATTAAACATTAATTCTCTACCATTTTGTCAATAAAAAATCTGTAAAACTTTATTCTAAACAGTCATTTGGCTGTAGAGTAGGAGCAGCATACAGTTTATGAGGAATAAACCAATGTTTATTTTGTATTCTAGACTCCGCAGATTTCTTGACTTCAACTAGCACTTTTATATGAAAGGTAGAACTTCCTAGATCCTCATTTCTTTTGGATACATTTTTATCACGAGAGTATTTTCTTAAACATCCTCGCTGCTGCATATTTAAATCTATTCTGTTTAATATTTTAGCATTTGACTATAGTCTTCCTGGAATACTAATTTGATTCTCTTGAGCGGCAAGGCGGAAGTTGTTGTTCCAACTTACATATTCAAGATGGCGCCCATTTACGAAAAAACGTTAATATCACTATCTTAAAAGTCGAAAGAGTATTTTGTTAAATTGTTATCTTAACGAATCATGGTTGTTTTTTTTACTTTTCATAATTTCAGAGCTGCTCGAAACTTTCGGGATTCGTAAGCAGAATTTGATCCGGCATAATAAATATGACATGACCGAAATTCTGTCTATATCAATAAAAAAGATAGCTGTGCAATCCTAGTCAATTTGCGACAGAATTTATTGATCATTTATATTAAATAACTTTAAAGCAACGTCCAGTATTTCTTTGTTTTCTGGTTTCAATAGTGACGTACTGTAGGATTATATTTGGTAATTACGGGTAGACATCTGCAACTGCTGGAAGATTGCCTTTGTCACCTCAATGGTACCAATAAAATTGTCCGTAACTCGGACATTGTTTTTGTTTGAATGTCCGGTACTAGAGCAACTAAATATTAAATAATTGTGACATGACATTCATCTATTGGACCTAAGCTTGCATCATTCATTCAAACTCCAAAATGTTATCTGATCTAAGTCAACCAAAGATTCACTCAAACTGATGGAACTATCCAACCTCTGTCCAACTTAGTGAAGCAATATACCAATCGAAAATTCACCTGCCGTATCTGGGCTATCGTTAGTGCAAAGAGATATATTTGAACAGTGCCGTAAAAATGGCGTAGCACAACTTTCCACTCAATCGCAGAGGATAAATCACGTGCCCGTATTTACCGTTTACGATTTCCATTGACAATAAACAAGAAGAGCAAACAGCAGTAGTAGCAAAAGGAGTGCCATTGTTACGAGTTTGAATAATGTATTTGAATTTATTTTCCAATAAATGAACTCTGTTTTATATATGAATTATTTCAGTTAATGCCAAAAGCACTTTCAAATATAGAAAAAATGAGGGAGTAGGATAAGAGCGTTTGAACAATTTGTTCACAGTGCTTCGAAGTATTCGAAGTTTTTCAAATGTAAAGTCTGTAACAAGTGATTTCCATGTTCTCTCTAATAAATGAGAAAGAGAAAAAACACTCCATAAAAAATGTATCAAGACGGGCATACTGACCTGAAACTTATTATGTATGATATACAATTTACAATGTCCATATTGTTTTCTTTATATACACTGGTGTATACAATTATTAATTAAGTAAATGCCTTCTTTTCAGTAAAGGATAATATTTGAGTATATTCACTGTTCTAAACAAAAAGAAATATTTAATTGGCGCAATCAGGCATTTTTAAGCTTCTTTATGACAAAATATTTACAGGTTTGTATCAATCCAGCATATTCCTACCACCAGTTTGTTGACCTGAATTTTTTTTTAACCAAGTCATATCGAATCTTTAACTTGTCTCACACATTGTGCACCCCTTTTAGCTCCACCTTCCAGCCAGTAAATTTTGGATGACAGCTAAACCATTTCCAGATCTAAGAATTTATTAGTTTTGCTATAAAACTGTCAGAAGAAAATAATTTTTGCTCACCCTAATGACAAGATTGCCCGGTTGGCGAAAATCGACCTTGATTCATTAAATGTGAGTTGGAACACTCTTGAATTTCTCCACTCTAAAAGTATTCCTCTCTAATTATTATATCTACATATATTTTTAAATTTTGTTTATCAATACAACAAATGCGATGGGCAAAAATCGAACCTTGGTCAGCTGTACGAAAGCTAAGCAAGTTAACACAACGCCATTTAACCATTTCATGATCATCATCGATACATCGATCAATATAAACGGCTAGTCAACTTAAATTTACTTTATTTAACTTTTGTACTTGCAACACATATTATTGATTAATTTTATCTTGGTTTCCTCCTAAGCCGTATAAGCTTTAACCATGCTAAATCTCATTTTCCTCTGGTACCGCATTATTTCTTAATTGGCGTCCAAAGAACTCGTTTCACTTACTAATATATAAATAATAGAGAATCATATGATTTTATTACGTTTTACAAACTACAATCTCCAAGATTTTTTTTTGTTTGGCATATCTGATTACAGATTGATGACCATTAGGCTATTTATTGCACAATAACGGGTCAGTCCAGGTGCTGAGCTCTATTCTATAACATAGGTAAGTTTTGGATTGAAATATTTTTAATTTGTGAGTTATCTTCTCTCTTTAAATGATAGATATTTATCTATTGAATTAAATTACAATTATTTGTATCCAAAATATGATATGTTTACTTGTCAGTTTATGCCATATTTGTTACGGGAAGATCAAGAATAGAAAAAGAATATGAGAAGCCATACCGTTCAAAAGAATAAAAAAAACTGATTTTGATCTAACTCTTTTTGCTTTAGTTGAATTTAACGTGTTTATCTGTCTATTTGCCTGTGACAACGTAGCTTTCTAACGAAACCCATTTGGATCGATATTTTTTTGGTCTAAAGATGAGTTGATTGAGCGTATTCTAAGGCAGTCTTTTTCAGTTTAACTTATGTAGGTATCTGTCTATCTGTCTCAGGCATCATAGCTTTTGACTGATTTTAATTTTGTGTTTTTTGTTTGCAAGGTGACAGAATTGTTCTTAGCTAGTTTTTTTAAATCGTGTGGGTGTTTTTCTTTCTGAGACAACTCTGAAACGAATAAATCAATTTTTTGTGTTTGATTGGGAGTGTTCTTAGCAATTTTTTGTTTGGGTTATTTCATCCAAATATATTATTACGAGTTGTATCTACCTACATACAAACCTTGACGAAGTTTAACTTAAAAAAATAAAAGCACCTATTCAAAAAATAATTATCAAACCACCACCTCGCAGTAAATATATGTATAGTTCAAAAGCTGAATAAAATTATAATCAAAAAATGATCGCAATTTCTGTTTTTAGAAATATCACTCACTGGAATCAAATAAAAGATATTTTTATCTTTATATATCACGATGTTCGTTCACACAAGTCTCCGATACCGCTCAACTTAAATTTTGTTAATATGTATTGGTTGATCCAATTTGAGAGTTAGGATACCGATAAGTGCCCTTAATATACAGTGTGTCCAACTTTCTTATTATTAATTCTATAAAAAGAGCATTTTTGATAAAAAGTTCTGCATGGCTCGAGATATTAAATAAATAATTGGATATGAATTTTGCATGTGCATTCGAGTTTTGTCGAGAAATGGAAATTTTAACCAAAGATAATGTACTTCTTTACAATATAGACAATATTTAGAAATGTTGGTGCTATCCAACATTATCCATCTACCGAAAAAATAGATAATATTAATTTGACAATCTCTTCTGTGCTATATCAGTTAGCACCGAAGATAGCTGGTTTCCATCTCATACGCGTGAGGTAGTTTTTTTCAATTCACACGATTATTTGCTCGTCAACAAAACCGAAACAATCATTTTTGAGTTTTTTTGTCTTTCTATTTGTTTGTCCGGTATAATCTCCGAAACAGCTGAACGGATTTTGAAGATGTGAAAGGCAGTAGTCAGCTAGTGCCAAGTTTCTTAACTTAAGACAAACTTTTTGATTTTTACTAAATATTGGATTCTGCACGGGATATATATAATTGTTTTACAAACGAAACCATGGGATCCCTCTGAAGGTATACTATAAAAATAAGTTTTCAATTCTCGTTACTTCAAACTACAAAACATAACAATTTTAGTTATCTTATCTAATCCATGCGTTCTTTTTCTGAAAATATTTAAACTATGATCTAATATTTTGCTGAGATTATATAGCTTCAACGGCTATTACAACAGCTTTGGCAGAATATCATTTTCGTTTGTACTTTAATAGAATTGAACCATTTTCACCATATTTCAATTTAGGTACCTACCTTAAGACAGACAAAGAATAGGTCATTGGACTGATACGTTGATTTTGTGTACATCGCAATCTTTGAAGTTTTAAGTTTTTTTTTGGAAAACAATCATGATCTCCCGAATGGAATCAAGATGCCCACCATCGATATTTTATTATTTGAAAAATTCAGTTAGTGTCTGTTTAAATATCCTCTAAAATATTTGTAAATAATAAAAATAAATTAATGTAGACTAATGTTTTCTAAATGAAATTCCTAGGAAGCTGTTTTTTTTATAACGAATTTCTATGCCAGCAGAACGCTTTTCACTTTGGATCTTATATCGATAGAAATAATGTCATATTTTTTTGAATTGAACACTTCACAAAATACAAAAGCAATATATTGAAATTTATTGTATCTGAAAACAAATAAACTTTCCTCATCTTTACTCGTATAGATAAGAAAATTCATTCTCATTTGATTAACTGTCTTCCCTATCACATTTCGATTCTACTGGGTACATAGCCTGAATTTCTAAATTAACAATATGTTATAGATAAAAAAGATGTAAGAATTAATATATACACTTATACATTCTAGAATCCGGAGATTGATAGTGTAGACACTATACTCTAGATGATTCGTTTGCAATCTTCAGCACTAGCAGTTGTGGATGAATTGTCCAGAATCCAACAAAAACAAATTTTGTAAGAACGAATATCTGCTCTTATACATTCTAGAATTGGGAAATTGATAGACACTATACCGTAGAGTACGTGCAATTTGAGGTTTGTAACCTTGAGCACTAGCAATCCTGTCCTCTGTGAATCGTCCAGAACCCAGTTGAGTGAATCCGGTACATTCGGCTTCACGTTTGATGTGGTAACAACTAAATTGCCTGAAGGAGGAAATGATGGAGACCTGACAGATCTCTTTGACGAGAAAGATTCAACATGTTGCAGTCTGCTTAACTTGATTCGGCTAATTGAAAAGATACAAAGGAACAAGAGCTCAAATGAGTGCTCGTAGAACAGATAAGTTACACATTTTGTGTAGTAAACCTGAACGAAGCATACGACAAAGGGAAATGCCAGAAAACCAGAACTACCACTGATGTGTGATGTCATTTATGAGGAGAATAAAATTGATTTGATAATAAAGGTAATTGAGGATATGTAGATTGTTGCTTTATTTCTGTTGTAGAATTTGCATAATTATGTTAGCACTGGTGCAATAATGTAATACTTCCTGTTTTAGAGCAGATCTGATATGACGCTATGCTACTTATGTAGTGGGAAGGTATAAATGTGATATATTTAAATCTATTTTATTTTGTTCTCTAATTATGCCTGCTGCGTGTCCCTGACCCATCATTTTTGAAACCGAAACGAGCGATGAATAAATATGAAGAGTTCACAATGTATTTTCCGTAGTTATTTATCAAGCTAAAATCATTGGCCTTTTATATTATTTAAAAAGGACTGCTTCAACCACGGAGGTCATTTATAGGGTTGAGTACTTGAGTTATTGAATAAGAATATAAAAATTAACATTTTACAATATTTTGCTTTGATAGGATTGAATTTAGTAATATAACAGTTGATAAATTAATTAATCAATTTTGTATAACATGTTCAGTCATATAACAACATAAAAATGTTTCAGGGTTATCTCTACAGTACATTTATCATATATAGGTGGACCTTTTTTTCTTCAGGAGATGACCATGAGTGTAGTAGTCTGTGTGTTCTAAGCGTAGCAATCTGGTTCTTATTGGTACTGAAGTTTTTATTTCACTGTTTTTCATGTCCCTTGTCATGCCTCATGGATTTTGGCAAGGAAACACGATTTGCGACAAAGTAGTTGGGTGAATATAAATATATAGTTAGTTTTGTGGGACAGAAGGTAATTATTGCAATGGTTTATAGGTTGGTATTAAGTTGGTGTTCTTGGTGACATAAATCTGTTGAGACATATATTAACGCTCAACCACTGACGACTAGGTGTGTAGTGCGGATATGGTGATATCTCAAGAAATTTTCTAGATATGGGTTCTCAGCATCTTTGTAGTTTATTTCTTGTTACCATATAAAGGGAGATCGCTAATAAGCAATTGTGCAAGATATGGGTAGGAACCATTTCAATTCCATTGTATTATCTTGAAACTGATTTATGGGTTTGTGTAGAATTGCGTATTGGCTGGAGAAGGAATGTCAGATAGGCAGTGTTGTCTGAGCGTTCGGTGAGCTTTCGAGCTGATTTTTTCTGAAGAATCGGAATAGTAATCGTCGTAATATATCGATTTTGTGGGGACATTTGTTCTTTAACTGTCTCAGCGTTGAAAGGGTCTGATTCAGATTGGCTGGTTTGATCACTTGGGGTTAGGATATCTGATAGTTTCCGCTTTTTTTCCTGTGTTTTGGTCCGGACTTGCTTCAGATAATAGTGGTGTTGAGCTTACAACTATCTTATGGCTTACTGTTGGGCATTTTTGTGCAAAGTGTTTCAATTTTTTTACAGCTTTCCAATATTCCATTCTATCAGTCGATATGAAAATTATGTTGTCAATGCCTTCATAATTCACAGTCAGTGATATTTTAAGTTCAAAGTTATCATCAAGCGGAAAGACTTGTATTTGCATTCGGAAGCTCAATATATGTGAAAATTCAACTCTAGTGATGCCGGCCCTCAGGTATGCAACTCGCGAAGCTAATTGCTGTCCTAGATTTAGGATAGCATTTTCGACCATATTGTGTGGAATTCAGGAGGATATATTTGATATTACTAGTCTCTTAGTAGGAGAGATTAGTCGGCGGACGTTGAGTATGAGTATTGTATTTTCAATTTGAACTCTTGGGGCTTGATTTTAAGAAGTCATCAATAATCTTGGAGCTGGGTAGAGGAGTGCATATTATGTTTTGGATATTTCTGATGCGAAAGTGGTATTTTTCGAACCTATGACGCCGCCTATCGCCTTTACATAGTCGTGCAATTTGAGATTTTCATCTGTGTGCATTGTAATTGCTTGGAACTTTTTCGGGAAAGTATATTTGGGAGCGTTTTTGACCTTAGAAACATACGATGGTTATGAGACGGTGTTGGGTGTTCCATTTCTGGCACTATTGTAAGGGGTAGGAAAGGGCATTTTTTTGTTCTTTTGCTTATATCTCGGAAACGGTGCACTATATAAAAAATGTCTCAAATAAAAATGTAAGCAAATCAAATTTTCTATAAAATAGTTTTTGTACATATTTGTCGAATTGTCATCGGTTCTCGAGATATACGTTATTGAAAAACAAAAGTATTCGTATAAATAATGTTTATCTCACTCTTTTTGTCAAACATTTTTTTCTAATGACTTCCACAATCTTTTTTCAGAAAAATTATAGGAAATGAAGTTGTTGAGCAATAAATTTACCTTAATATGATATAAGTTTTCTTAATTTATATTCAACCAATCAAAAGTATAGAATTTCCAACATATAAATCAGTATGTCAAAAGCTTGCTGCATTTTAACTGGTTTAACTTGCTTTCATGATTAAAAACCAACACTTTAATAACGAAAAATATAAATCATAGATGGCAGCAAGACGAATAAAAAGTGAATAGATAATACCGTTTTTTTCCAACCTAAAAATACCTACTAAAATTAAAGATACATCTACTTCAAATATTAATTAAAAACGTATTTTTTAGTAATATTGGTTAATATTAGGTCGGATCTCAATAATCAGACATAGGTTTTTTTCTTATCATAGGTCTTTACTTTATAATTTCCAATTTATTGTTGATGGGGGTTTCCTAACCCACAAAGTTATTTGGCAAAAGAGATAGATATATAGACAGTTAGATTTCTGAAGACTCATTATAATGGGAGAAGTTGGACAGTGGGTACACTAATACATCAGAGAGCACAAAAGCAGCTGAATAAAGTCGACGATATCGACTCAGGAAGTGTGTGGATATCAATATCAGTTTGGAAAGTGAAATTAGAGTCAAACAAGAAGATTTCCTTTCTAACTTTCGTAATAAGAGTCAGTTAATAAGCCTGCTGATGATGCATCTGCAGAAAAATGGGATACATTCGCTCCAAGCTTCAGGTGATGTTGACGTTGATATTGTGTAGATAGCTATCAACCAATCACGAAATTCCCCGGTTGCTGTTATTGGAAAGGACGTCGACTTGGCTGTTCTTCTAGTAGCCAAAACCCCAATTGATCGCGACATTCTGCTGGTAAAACCTGGAAGAGGAAAGGTCAAGACCAGTATATATTCCTCACAACAGTTGCAGCAGGAGTTGAAAATGAAGGACAACGCCCATTTGTTATTCTTGGATGCATTTAGAGGCTGTGATACAACATCCACAGCATATCGCAAGAGTAAAGTTCGTTTTGTCAAAATGTACCAGAAGTCTACAACCATACAACGTGCAGCTGATTTATTTAACAGGGTTCTTATTCTCCTGACTCCATTGAGGCAGCTGGGATCTATTATGATATGGCGCTCCATCCACAAAAGATCCCTAAACGAGATCCACTACAAATCATTTAGCAAAAAAAGTGTTCTTTTTAATCATGATAGCAATTCACAGCAGCTATAAAGCAACAGATTTTCATGATTCTGATTTTCTAGAGAAACATCGAAATTGAGCGTACATGTTATAAATTTTATAACTTTTGAATGGTTAAAGATATAATAGGTAAACCATACACCTAATAGAAGAAAATTAAATGAACTTGTTTTCTTATATTTTTTCCGAAAAAAAGGTTGTGGAAGTCAATAGAAAAAAATGTTTGACGAAAAGAGTGAGATAAACATTATTTTTTTCGAATATTGTTGTTTTTCAAGGACGTATATCTCGAGAACCGATAACAATTCAACAAATATATTCAAAAACTCTTTTATAGGAAGTTTAAGTGGCTTTCATTCTTATTTATTTCATTTATTTATTTTATTCAACATTTTTTTATATCGTGCACCCCTTCCGAGATATAAGCAAAAATACAAAAATGCGCCATTTCCTCCCCCCTCCCCCATTTAGCTCACCTGCCAGGGGCGGAGACTTTTAGTATGTTTACCTCCTAACTTCTCCTAACAAAGTCCTCAAGTTAAAAATTCTCGCATAATCCATGCACTCTATATCCCTCTATTGACCACTCTTCGACTGGCCTAACTGCATCTTGTAACCGATAAAAATACGTCTTCAAAATATTGAATGAAATATGTAATGAAATAGACTAATATTTTATTATTTGTTGGAATAAGTAGGTAGTGTATTTAGAAAAATGGCAATATCATACTCAAAAGTGATAGAATTCTAGTTGTTTGCTACATAAACTCAAATAGTGAGAAAACTGTTAGAGAAAGTTATAAGGAGCCCTAATATAGATAGATATAATAAATAATGCAAAATATAAAGGGTTCTCCATTTAAAAAAAGGACAAATTATTAACTTAGCAAAACCTTATCTTCCTGTATAATATGAAATAGGTACTAGAAGATTGCTTATATTACAAAATAAAAGTTTGATATTGGTTAATAGGAGTCAACAAATCATTTAGTTTTCGTTTTAGTTGGTTTTGGAGATACAGGCGGTAGATTAATGCTAGAATAGACTAGAATAAAAGAATAATCTGTGAATAATATTATCGATTTAAATTAGTTAACAATACTGTTATAACCTTTTATTTGTGTACTATTTCAGGAGTAATTTATTATTACGTGTATTTCCAAGCAAACTAACATCTTCAGTATTGAAATATAATCTCATTTTTATCACATATCATTTCTCTTAATTTTAAATTATTGGTTTAACAGGTAGTTTGAATATGGGTTTCAAATTTCATCACTGACAAAGTCAAGGACTTCAGCATATTAGGCATGAAATATAAAATATAAATTGAATAACTATTAACAATCAATAATTATAATTTGTGTAGTTATTGTTATGTTTCATTAATGTATCTGCAACTTAACCCTAATATTAATTCATTGATTACTGCAAATCACATTTTTTTTAATCAAACTCTTGTGACTGTAATTTGATACTAACGGTCTCACGAAAAAAATATATGGTGAGGATGCGAACTGGACCTACCCCTTTTATTGATTCAATTCCATTTCTTGCTTAGGCCTTTGGACCATTTTGCTTGTCTCCCAGGGATTTTGGTACATTGGTCACAAACGAAAGCATAGTCAGTGAATTTCATTATAAAGAGAGAGAGTGGATTGACGACCATTGGCTCAACATGGCGTGGAACTGCTTTGAATCGAGTTATTTATTGCGAAAGTTGTGGTAGTGGAGTTTGGAGTTGTCTAGACGCCTTTGAGGGATTTTCAAGGCATTGAATATGAATGATATAAATACTTCTAGAGCGAGTTAGTCTGAGAGTCGATGCCACAAAGGTACCCTTTTTTGATTAGAAATTGCATTATACGACAGTTTTAGATTAGATCTGAAAAATACAGAAACGCAATTGTCTGATCAATTTATAAAAGAGCGCTTGAAAATTAAATTGATATAAGTTTTATATAACGAAGGTTACTATACTTAAAAATTTAAGTAAAAAGAATCTAGAAGATTGGAACATTTCAATAAGTAGATAGTTCTTCATTCCTTTTTTATTTAAAACTCATTCCAGATATCGAAGCTTTTATAGGGTAACTTGGTAACTATTAGAAACATAAAAAATCAATGTCAATCTCTTTTTTGAGATAAAGTCAATGGAGAAAACAAAAATTAGCTATCGTCTTTTGTTTTCTAGTTATAACCTAAAACTATTTTTTTGCTTATTTGATGCATGCCTATATCTTATAAATTTATGAGTTTATCGAAAATTTACTTTGACATTATTCAGACAATTTTCTGTGTTAATTGCAGTGGCGTAACTGGATTTTAAATTTGTTTCTCATAGTTCAGGTGACATGATTTTTTTTTCTGAATATAATTTATAGTTGATTTCACCTTATTTGTAAAGAGTTATTATTCCTCGATTCAAATATATATAATTTATTGGGGGGATAAGAAATTATGACTTATCTTAGACATCAAATAAATATCGGTACTAGATTTAAATGAAATATTTATTTCAGTTTATTTGAAGTAGGCTTGTGTGAACTAATGCAATGTTTGGGAGCCTTTTTTTAAGGAAGGATGGTTTCGTATTTGCAAGTAAAATTCATTTGTTATGGCTCACGAATCTTATGAAAAAATATGTGATACCGGGAAAATGTTCTATTGATTTCGAATTATGTTTAAATCTATATCTAGAAAGAAGACAGTCTGACAAAGCTGCTTTTATTAGAATAAGAAATAACATAAATCTATAACAAAATCATTATTGAAACAAATAATGAAAGTTATTTAAAATATTTCTTTATGAAAGAACACAAATAGTTGTTATTGTATTGTTACGTACTATATAAAACTAAAATATATCTAAAATAGGATGGAAAGCTTTAAATCAATGTAAATCTTCAAAATGCTGTCAGTTATTTTCTATGCGTTAATTACATCAGTTCGCAACACTTCGATACACATTATAAATTTGGATATTTGGAATACTATTTACACAGTCCAAAAAGTTTTGTCTCAGTTCTTCAATATTGTTACTAGTTCTTTTGTATAAAAGGTCCTTAATGTAGCCCCAGAAGAAGAAACCGAGGGGTGTCAAGTCGGGTGATCACGGTGGCAACCTCACCGGTCTAATCGTTCCTATCCAGTTGTTTCCAAAATTCCAGAACAGGTTTCTCCTTTCTGCTAGAGATATATTTATATTATCCATAACATCTTCAATGACATGATGGTTTATTATCTCATAATATCTTTTACCAGTTAAAATTTTCTTGATATGTACCTATGGAACGCTAGAACCTGGCTATAACACTAAAAACCAAATCTGCCCTGTGCCTGGACGTTTACAATTCTGCGAGAATTGGTATCAGACCAGTAATACGCATTATGCCTCATCTGTTCTTATTATCTTCTTAAAGAAAATTGCGTTCTCTTGAATCTCATTTACATACCAGTTGCAAAATTTCATACGTATTTGAAAAGATGTAGATGGTGTTGTTTTCTTATAACATAAGGCCTGAATTTATGTTTCTTCAAAATATTTAAAGCTCTACGTCTTGAAACCGACAATTCAGCTTCAATTTGACGACTAGATATTGATAGTGATTACGTTGACCGCAGCTACTTCAGCATCTGTAATATTGTGATGCTCTTGTCTTGGCTTGTTAAATGATCCATAATTGATAAGGTTGTCTCTTAACCTTTAAAAACATCCTTATGAGGTTGTCTTCTTTCTGGATATAGATTAAAAGTTGGCAGCTTTATCTGAATTGTTGTTGCTTGTAACAAAACATTCCATCGTATCATATTTCTCATCGTTTTCTTAAGCCATTGTTGACTTTTTGATCATAAACGCATCAAATACGAAACTAGATTCCTTGATAACAGACGCAACCATAATGCCTTAATTGATAAACGCCTGCTATGTATAAAATGGAAAATCAATTGAGTAAATTTAATTCATGTCTAAAATATGTAATACTTTTTTTTAAAGCCCTAGTTTATCTCATAACATCTCTAGCTAAAAAAGTGCCTGAAGAATGTCAAAAACAAATTTCAATAATTCCACAAATAAATGAGATATGTGCATGCATCTAATACACACAAAATTGAATATTGGTTTATAACTCGAAAATAAAAGATGATAGCTAATTATTGTTTTCAGCATTGAGTTGACCTCAAAAAAAGAGATCGAGAGTGCGTCATTGATTTTTTTCTATATCTAATAGTTACCAAGTAACCCACCCTGCACAGTACAGTATCATATGCATCCCCATAATTCAAAAAATCATCAACATGTCTTATTCAAATGTTCTTGAAAATCTTTTTCGATCAACCAAAGTTTTCATATTAAGATAACCTTGAATGATATTAGTTTAGAAGAACATTTTATGTTAAATGGCTTAGTTCATTTACGTACGTATACAGTTGCATTACGTCACAGATGGATGTCTATGCCAGAAATTCACAAAATTATCAAATATTAGCACAAGAACTGATTCGAATCAGCTGATTACATGTTAAATAGGTTATAATAATCTTCACTCTTATCCATCGAAGTAGATAAAAATAATACTACGAACTTGAATTGTGATTTCGAATTGTTTCGAATTGACAGGTAGGTAACATGAAAATTTTATATGAAAATTCAACTCAACAAAAGGTACTGACTTAAACGATGAATCGATTAGATAATTCCATAAAACTGTACTTTTCAGACTGATAAATATCAAGGCATACATAACTCTGGATTGTCAATGTCAAATGTTGTTGAGAGTTCAAAAAAAGTCTCTATGTATAATAATTACTTCCATAGTAATAAGTGTTAAGAGGTTATAAATAATCAGGGTTCATTCAGTCGTTCTCTATATTTTCATGAATGGCTTGATCATAAACATCAATTATATTTAATTAATTAAGCGAATAATTTCATTGCTAAGCTATTATTACCAGAGTTGTTACTCTGGAAGCAATTATATGGAGTTTTAGGATACTTTGAAATAAACCAGGCATCATAATAAAGTTTGTTATGTATGTAGTGGGAAGTTTCTATTTTGGATATGGATGATGAATAAAATTAGATGTAGAATTTTAATGGTTCAAATACTAGTCTGCAAGCAGGACAGATGTCGTTTGTGTTCATAACCATGTAGCAATTATTAAGTCCTTCTGTTTTTCACTCATCTTACAGACTTGCAGGTACCATCTGTAAACAAGATTTAGGCCGCAATACATTGTAACGCTATTCCAGAAACTGAACATTTTATTGTCATCGTGTCTTTGAATGCAATTTGTGGAAATTTCGTGGAACATTGTGAAGAGCAAGTGCTCCTCGTAAAATCCCCTGACCGACATCTAGAGAATAATAGCCTCATACATATTGAGCGACATGGATATTCGTCCTTTGAGCCGATACATAAACACGTGCTGTTCCAGGATTACGGCGTACATCTATCTATCTAGAACGAAATATGAGTCCTGCAACAAATTGCTTTTTCTTATGAGTATACACATTTCAATATTGTCCTGTATATTCGTTTATTTACTTGGAATTTATGCAACAAAAGTCGGTCTTCTCTTAGATAGATACCATAGATTTTCATCCTATAGAAAAGAAACCAAGGCCATAAAGATGAACTATCTGTGTTACTGAAATTAATCGTAAGAATAAATGCATGGATAAAATTCATCTTTGATGGTTGATGAATTGTTTAGAGATTCTTTACCAAGATATTCTAATAAGATAAAGGAACTTCTTGTGAGATTAATTTTAATAAATGAAATATAATTCGGAGCACGGCGGATTCGAGAATGATTTAGATTCACAATTGGATCTGATAGATGGCGCCGTTGTCGGTATGTCAAACAGCTAGACCGATTGGGATGAAATTTTTTGTGCCTATTCGAGGGGATTCGAGAATGGTTTAGATTCACAATTGGACCGGATAGATGGCGCCGTTATCGGTATGTCAAACGGCTGGACCGATTGGGATGACATTTTCTATTTATATTCCAATGGGTCCCTGGATGATTTAAAAATGCAACTGAACCCGGTAGGTGGCGCTGCTGTCAGCATATCGCTTAAAGCTCTTCCGGGCACGACGACATCTGCTGGGACAGCTAGTGTATCTAAATAAATAATAATTGAAAAGTGATATGATGTTTTATATAGGTAGATTTTCGTTTAATAACATGAAAGCAAAAAAGGCTATCATGGTCTTCACAGAATAAAGTAGGTGCTGGACGTTGAATAAAGTTATTTCTGTTTCCTGTTATAATATTTGTTTTGATATATTTCGAGGTATTTATTTATTTTTGATATACTTATGATGATTTTAATCTTATTCCTTTTATTTATTGTTAGTTTTGTTATATTTTTCCAGTTATTATTTTTTTGTACATAATACCTACTAATAGATATATATATATATATATATATATATATATATATATATATATATATATATATATATATATATATATATACTTCCGCTTATTGATAAGTTGCTTTTTATGTACCTATTCAGAAATATTATTCATTTGTTTTTATACATTTAGAAATTATAGCCACTTTTTATCCGTTATACCTATCTTTACTCTTTACCTATACCTCAATATTCCGTGTAAACACTTTTCCATCCTGGCAAGCCTAGTTGTTCACCTTTTCATCGGTTCTTGCTGAGCAATAATGTAAATTATGGTTCATTAGGGTAAATAATAAATTAATAATAAATGTATATAATTATTCATCAAGAATTTTATTTATTGGCCAAGTACCTACAATCCTCATTTACTAATAATAAATATCTGGGTGACCGAGCTTTGCTCGGGTCCCACAAGATTTAGAGTGGGTCTATAAGAGTTATTAAGGATGTTTAATCTTAGTTCGAAAATGTGCATATTTCTAGTTAAAATGTATTGCGATCGGTAAATACTGCTTTTATTGTTCACATACTCTATGAATGATAAATATACCAAAATTCTTGAAATAGCTAGTGTGGACCTCGAGGGTCACACCGATTAAATATGGAAGTATCGTACAAATTTTCATTGAAAATTTTCGATTAAATAATTAGAAACTCGTATTAACAACTTTTATTTAAAATAATGGGTTTTGTTAAAAAAAAAACTTATATGGGTGATTCGAACCGAGGAACTCACGATTAATACTCCGAAGCTTAACCATAGGACTATTTTTACTTCAAAAAACTTCTAAAATGGGAATATTAATTGCTGAAATCGATTTTTCTTGTGAATGTGAATACAACCAGTCGATTCAATACACTCTAAAACCCATACATATGAATTTTCATCGAAATCGGTAGACCAGATTCCGAAATAAAATTTGCATATATATATATATATATATATATATATATATATATATATATATATATATATATATATATATATATATATATATATATATTGATTTTGTATTCTTGACTGGTTTTATAATAAATAAAAGGATGTTCTTGGGGATGCAGTCATATATTAAATAAAATTCTTTGATTGAAGCCGAGCTTTCGAGAATGTTTATTCTCTTCTTCAGGGCAAACTACAAATCGTTACAAAATTATTTCAACAACAACTTGATAGTATTTTAAAAATACTTACAATCGTGAATTTAGAATAAATTAACCAAAAACAGGAAAGATTTCATAGCCATCAATTACAAATGTCATTATTTATATTTGTCATGGTAACACAATAAGTAAGAAAGTATCTAGATTTTGTTGATAAAAATGAATATTACTGAATGATCTTTATATGTTTATGGCTATTTGAACAAGGAGCACAATTTAATTAAAATTATTATTAAGGCAGATACAGGTTCAGTTAAAAAAAATATTAATTTAAGAATATTGCATAAATACTTACATATATACCCATACATAGACTAAATTACGATTATTCTGGGCTTGAACTGACAGTTAAAAGAAAAAGATACATAATATTATTTGAAATTTTTATATAAGTGTAATCATATTCTCTCACAATACGAAACATATAAACATGTCTGAAAGTGCACTGATACTTATTCACTCAAAAAAGGCCGATTTCTCTCACTAATCAACCTCTAAATTTTTGGGTGAAATATATGTTTTGAAATCCTAAAACACTTTTTAATGTTCTTTCAAATATTCAAAATAATATATAAAATCATATTCTCTCACAATACGACATGAAAATGAAACATTTTGAAAATCATTCACTTTTGCAGAAACAAGCTGATATCTCTCACTAATCAGCATGCATATTTTCGAAAACAGTAAATGTTATGAAAATCTTTCATAAATAGATTATACATTTAATCTCAAATAAACATATAATGAATTTTAAGAGAATAATTCTCTTTGGTCAACTAAATTTCTCTCACTAATAAGTTGATCTAAATATTTCTATTGTTTATGGAAACCTAAGATTCTAAAGTTAATTACTATAAAATCAGTTAAGACCAGTCCTTCATCTATATATAGGTACATATATCCCATACACATTAATCCATTTATAACCAATATACATATATACACATATATATACACACACATTTACATATATACACATATATACATACACATACATACATACATACAAAAATACATATATAAACATAAAATAAATATTACATGTCAAGTATAGGTACATATATCATACCCAACTATACATAAATATCTATATATATTCATTTTGAGCTACATCTGGAGAAAAATTATTATAATTATCATTATATAATTTTAGAATATAAGAATAAATGGAACTAAGTCCTTTTATATCTGAGCGTTTATTCATAGTGTTATTATGTTTCTTTATATTCACCATTTCTAAGAAACCACGTTTAAAATAATTTTTCTCAGAACATAGTGCAATAGTATTATCAAAATCAATACTATGTTTCTTACTGATAGCATGTTCTGTCAAGGCACAAGATTTTTTATTTCGTCTAATATCACTTTTATGAGATGTAATCCTTCCCGAAATATTTCTGGAAGTTTGACCAATATATGATAATTCACAGTCTAGGCAATTTACTTTATATACTACTCCAGATTTTTCTGTTATTTTTAAAGGAGTCTTTAATTTAGAAAATAAACTAGATACTGTTTTTACATTCTTTCTCGAAATTTTTCGATTTTTCGATTTTCAAAATGTTTCATTTTCATGTCGTATTGTGAGAGAATATGATTTTATATATTATTTTGAATATTTGAAAGAACATTAAAAAGTGTTTTAGGATTTCAAAACATATATTTCACCCAAAAATTTAGAGGTTGATTAGTGAGAGAAATCGGCCTTTTTTGAGTGAATAAGTATCAGTGCACTTTCAGAATAATCATGTTTATATGTTTCGTATTGTGAGAGAATATGATTACACTTATATAAAAATTTTAAATAATATTATGTATCTTTTTCTTTTCAGTCAGTTCAAGCCCAGAATAATCGTAATTTAGTCTATGTATGGGTATATATGTAAGTATTTATGCAATATTCTTAAATTAATATTTTTTTTTATCTGAACCTGTATCTGCCTTAATAATAATTTTAATTTAATTGTTCTCCTTGTTCAAATAGCCACAAACATATAAAGATCATTCAGTAATATTCATTTTTATCAACAAAATCTAGATACTTTCTTACTTATTGTGTTACCATGACAAATATAAATAATGACATTTGTAATTGATGGCTACGAAATCTTTCCTGTTTTTGGTTAATTTATTCTAAATTCACGATTGTAAGTATTTTTAAAATACTATTAAGTTGTTGTTGAAATAATTTTGTAACGATTTGTAGTTTGCCCTGAAGAAGAGAATAAACATTCTCGAAAGCTCGGCTTCAATCAAAGAATTTTATTTAATATATGACTGCATCCCCAAGAACATCCTTTTATTTATATATATATATATATATATATATATATATATAATAAAATAGATTTTTGTTGGGGATGCAGTCATTTAATAAATAAAATTCTTTGGATTATGCCAAGCTTTCGAGAATGTTTATTCTCTTCGTCGGGGCAAACTAAAAATCGTTACAAATTTTTTTTAACTACATAATAGATTATTAATTAAAGTACTTACATTCGTGAATTTATATAAAATTAACCACAAACAGGAAAGATTTCATAGTCAGCAATCAGAAATGTCATTAGTTATTTATAAATGTCATGGTAACAGCATATCTAGAGTAGAAAGTGTCTAGATTCAAGTTTTCTTAGAAAAAATCCAAATAGGAGTTATCTTTGTGTTTGTAGCTCTTTTTTAACAAGTCACACATTAAACTTGAATTAAATATTGAGGCAGATATAAGTTTAGTAAAAAGAAAAAGTTATTATTCAATTATATATAAAAAGAAATATATTCATAACAGACTTAGAAACACATAATATAAATAAATATATACCCGTACACAGACTAGACTATCTGAATTCGTAGGTATTGCAGTATAAATTCAAGTTTATTATGTCAATAATATTATTTACTATTTTGTTAGGCATTCAGATTATTTGTTAATTATATATAATCATATTCTCTCACAATACGACATACATAACTTTAAAATGAAATAATGGAAAGCGTCAATTACATAAAAAAAAAAAACAAGTCAATCTCTCTCACAAATTAACCTGAGAAATTTATTAAAATAAGATATACCTAATAGAGAAATATTAACATATATCATCTTTATCGTATTCTCTCACAATACGATAAATACACAATATAAAATATCCTGAAAAGCATCCATTCATTCAATGAAGCTAATAATAATGTTAAGCTGATTTCTCTCACAAATCAACATTTAAGAATATTTTAAACATTTTCCATGTTATTTAATACATTTTAAATAGTGTTATCAAAAAAGCAAATGGCGAAACACAAGGAAGGAAAAAATCATCGTATTGTATCTCACTATAGGTTAAACATGAAATGAAAATCTTTTTGAATCAACTAAATTTCTCTCACCAATCAGTTGATCTAGAGATCTCGAAACTCTTAATATTTGTTGTTATAAACTTTTATCCTTCTTCAGTATAATCTGTATACGCATATATACCCATCTATTATAATATACTAAAACAGAAAAAAAAATGACAAATATAACTAAATGATATGAGAATATAATTAGCCTATACCTACATATAGAGCTAGGTACTTATTATATTCACACATATATTTCAATTTTGAGAAATATTTTGAGAAAAATTATTAAATTTATTATTATAGAGATTTAATATATAAGAATAAATAGAACTAAGTCCATTAATATCTGAACGTTTATTCATAGTATTATTATGTTTTTTAATATTTATCATTTCTAAGAAACCACTAAACTTATATCTGCCTCAATATTTTTAAGTTTAATGTGTGACTTGTTAAAAAAGAGCTACAAACACAAAGATAACTCCTATTTGGATTTTTTCTAAGAAAACTTGAATCTAGACACTTTCTACTCTAGATATGCTGTTACCATAACATTTATAAATAACTAATGACATTTCTGATTGCTGACTATGAAATCTTTCCTGTTTGTGGTTAATTTTATATAAATTAAAAAAAGTACTTTAATTAATAATCTGTTATGTAGTTAAAAAAAATTTGTAACGATTTTTAGTTTGCCCCGACGAAGAGAATAAACATTCTCGAAAGCTTGGCATAATCCAAAGAATTTTATTTATTAAATGACTGCATCCCCAACAAAAATCTATTTTATTAAATAATAAACCAGTCAAGAATTCAGAATCAAATATATATATATATATATATATATATATATATATATATATATATAATATATAATATATAAGCATTGCTCGTTTAATATAATTAGATAGATTATCAAGGAATCTTTTCTTGTACGTTGTTATCAAATTTGTTTCCTACATAAGAGTATAATTTTGCAACTTTATGAATTTATTTTTGTTTACACAATTTTTTCGCCTTAGAGTTTGTTTATATACAAATGTAATATTCATATATATTTTATTCATTAATCATTGAAAAGGTTTTATTAGTTTAATTTCATATCCTGATTCATTACAGCATTAAATATACATTTTAGCGATTCGAATGGTAATTTAATATTCAAAATCACAAAGTCCCCACTATTTACATGGAATCGAACACTCTCTTTGTAGTATGTTCTCTCGTAAAGAAATAGTAACCGTGGTATAGGCTCATGTTAGAGTATTAATAGGGTAAGTCCAGGGCAGATGGAACAGCAGGAGAGAAGGACTACGAAGTATATTTTCAAAAATATCAAGCAGATGTCACTCAAAGTCTTTACTTGACAAACTACAAGAAGTGATGTATCAGTTGTGAGAAGGCGGTTGTAAAATCGTCTAGTGTTTTTCTGACTGCATATATTTTTTAATGAGATATTTGTGCATCTTCTTTAATTCAGCTTTTAGTTGTTCCAATGGCAGTGATCGTTGCTTCCAAGAGAGTTTATTCCAAATTTTTCTTAATGGAAAATTCAGCATTTCTTTGTGTATAATTAAATTTTATTATTTTATTATATTAGACCCCATATCTTGTTTTTTCGTTGTTTGGTAACTATGAGTACCTATACTATTTTCAAACAAATCGGGTTTTTTTCACAAAAATAATACATTTTAGAATATGGAGATTATAGATTATCAGTACTTTGTGTTTTGTGCTCAGACTTTTTCAAGATTCTCTAGAGCCAATACCAAAAATGATTCTCAGACATCGTTTTTGGAGTATAAATATACCTACGATTAACTTCCACAGAGTTACCACAAAAAATAATTCTGTAGGTTGTGGTCCATGCAAATTACTATACTAGTGATCTAGCGTTACAATTGACGGTCAAAACTGTTCCATCTACCTCATAACTTTCGGATATATGGACAACGTAAATTGGGTAGAGATGGACCATACTCGATACTGCCGAATAATATTACTTTGTGTCAGTTAATTTAGTATAAAAGCGTTCATTCTATTGCAGATCCATGCCAAGTATATATAATTAATATATATATTAAAAAAGTTATGTAATATCATAGTAAGCACTGGTATACGAGCCGTTGTCATGGTAATGCTCTAATGACATATTTTGAAATCTTTAACAATTTTCGTAAATTGTCTCCGTATTTCGAGAGTTATTTTAGTGTGTCCTTTGATAATTAGTGTCTATTCTAATTTATTATTAACATATGGATATTGACATTGACATTAAATTATGTTTTGATTTAAACGTAGCTTTTTTCTGGAGATCATGAGTCTGAAAAGAAAACTACACCTTTCTATTTAATTTTTAAAAGGTACTCCCCTAAAGAGTGGTGAGTTAGAGAATCACTGATGCTTCCAAATGGTGCCCCCTAACGCCACCTTGCATTACTCCAAATTTCATTTCTTTTAAATCAGCAGTTTTATAGATATTACCTTGTAACACTTTGAAAAGATTACCCTGTATATAGTCAACATAAATTTTCACACAGCTATGTTTATATTTATCCTACACCCACACAAACATCTTCAACGATTAGAGAGGATCAAAAATATTTTTTGACAATGAAATCAGCGATTCCTTGTCTTGATTGACTGTATATAATTGTGTCTTTTTGGAGATGTGGAATATATCGCTTCTTCTAGTTGTATCTTTATTGGTTAAAGAATTCTGGAACTAAGAGGGTGGTGATCTTTTTGCCATGAATTAAATCTGTTAGACGGTAGGATAAAACTCATATTTATCTGGTTAGTTAATGATATTATAATAAAAGAGTTGACAATAGTTATGAAGGCCCATCCCCAACTGGCTATGCCATAGCGTAGGTTTGATTTCTGATTGATAATGGCCATGGCCTTTATAGCAATCAGTTGCTTAATAGAAATGTTGCTTCCACATCTTTGAAATAGAGAACAGGACGCAATCTATAATTTGGGTATGAAAAACTGTATATAATACCCAAAGTGATCCCTTTTTCCTCTTAGAGAATTATGAATGTTCCGGCCGACTGCTCCTTATCTTTTCGATCTATTCGTATAAGAGGTTCGATACCCTTTTCTCTTTCTAATGGTAAGAGGTACTCCTGACAGCTTTGAATTGTGCAACAATCGATTTAAATTCTAAGAAAAGTATAAGACAATTTCTAATATAGGAACTTACAAATATCGTGATATTTATTGGGATCTAAAAATTATTGGTGAAGAAAGATACAATGAAAATCTTCAATCATATTAGGTATATTAAATATTTTAGCAAAACTTTGATCATCTGTAACATTGTTTATTATAAAAAAGATTATCAGATATCAGTCTTGAAAAAGGTTCAAATGAAAAAAAATGATTCATGGGTTAGATAGACCTTATAAACAAGTCATTAAATAATCATAACACAGTTTTGATAACATTAAATAGACTATTAAAAGAAAGGATCAGTATACCAATATAACCAAGGGAATATGAATAATATTTATCAGTTGACCTATAGGTATAGCAAAAACATTCATTTCATATTTGCTGCTATTTTTCAAAATTCGTTGAATATTGTACTGAAAATTAAGGGTTCTATTCAATAAGATTGAATAGTTAATTAGGAAAAACGAAAATTGCTCTATTCACAACAAAAACAAAAAGCAACAGAAGGAATTTCACTTGGAATGAGCATGGAATGCCAAGGATCTGTACAGATGAAACCCATGTGTTACGGAGTGTGAGGAATAGCTAAATGCACTTAAAATAAGTGGAAAAAGAATGGTTCAATCTAGTTTCCTATATAAACTGCAAATATTTTTCGAGGAGCAGATCATTTTTCCTAGAGACATCGTAGAACAATCATCACTGAGAGTCGAAATCAAATTCTTCTCAGCTGAATCATCAAGAAAGAAGAAGACGACATCTGCAACCAGGCCAGCCTGCACGTAGCATCAAATTATTCGCCAGCAAATAAAATAGCTAGTGGAATGCCATAAGAATTGTATCTTGAGTGAAATAAAATTATTAACCCAGAAAATTGTAGTTTCTTATTATTTTGGCAAAGCTGAGACGATTCCGGACTGCAATTCAGTTCAATATGTTGGTATCACCAGTATATCCTGTGTGCAGCCAATGTTTGCAAATAGTGCAGCAGAGCAGAGCAACTGATCTTTATTTCTTGTTTTAGACTACTCTTCCCCACAGCTTGCTCACTCAGCATTATTTTCAGTTTTATCTGCACTACATTTATCTTATAGTATGTACAATGTTGTCAGAATCTGGGGAATGTGAGGAATAATAGCTAGGTACGTTTGTTGCTTATCTTTTTCTTCATTTGAATTTGTCCTTTTTTATTTGGAGATTTTGCTTTGATAATCGTACGTTTCCTATTCTTCACAAAATCGATGTTTTTAGGAGTATAGAGAACTTTAACAAGCTGACGTCCGTGCCCCTTCGCCTTTCGTATACGAATATGAATAGGAATTTGAGATCTCTGATCTTGTACTTTTCCGATGTAATATTTATTTTAAGTGTAGGTATCACAATTAGACTGTTAACATGATGCGATCAACTTGGAATAGGCTCATTGTTAGTGAATGATAAACAATTGTTGTCGAAATCTGTTCCATCATGCAATGAGGAAGCCTGATTGTTAATTTCCACAAAAGTAGTATTTCAGTTTGCAATAATAACCAGGTTATGTTTAGTCAAACGGGAAAAATTCCCGTTGCTTTAAATCCAGATACAGCATTTTGAATGTTTCCCCTCTTTCTGCCCGTGTGATGTTTGCAACCGAATTTGACTCGCAAATCCATGTTTCTGTAACTTGAGAATGTGATTCACTCTAAATTAGTCGCTTCATCTCCAGAATGAGGGTGGTCCACGGCAATTACCTTTAGTTTTATAAGTAGACATTAGCCAACGTCTTAATGTTGTTTTTGATTTAATAAACTCTCTTGCTGCTGCATTGCATTGCAGATGTAGAGATTCTGCTGTTCATTCTCCGCGTTTTATTGTACCGGTTACTCTATAAATATATACTTGGCATGGATCTGCAATAGAATGAACGCTTTTATACTAAATTAACTGACACAAAGTAATATTATTCGGCAGTATCGAGTATGGTCCATCTCTACCCAAGTTACGTTGTCCATATATCCTAAAGTTATGAGGTAGATGGAACAGTTTTGACCGTCAATCGTAACGCTAGATCACTAGTATAGTAATTTGCATGGACCACACCTACAGAATTATTTTTTGTGGTAACTCTGTGGAAGTTAATCGTAGGTATATTTATACTCCAAAAACGATGTCTGAGAATCATTTTAGGTATTGGCTCTAGAGAATCTTGAAAAATTCTGAGCACAAAACACAAAGTACTAATAATCTATAATCTCCATATTCTAAAATGTATTATTTTTGTGAAAAAAAATCCCGATTTGTTTGAAAATAGTATAGGTACTCATAGTTACCAAACAACGAAAAAACAAGATATGGGGTCTAATATAATAAAATAATAAAATTTAATTATACACAAAGAAATGCTGAATTTTCCATTAAGAAAATTTGGAATAAACTCTATTGGAAGCAACGATCACTGCCATTGGAACAACTAAACGCTGAATTAAAGAAGATGCACAAATATCTCATTAAAAAATATATGCAGTCAGAAAAACACTAGACGATTTTACAACCGCCTTCTCACAACTGATACATCACTTCTTGTAGTTTGTCAAGTAAAGACTTTGAGTGACATCTGCTTGATATTTTTGAAAATATACTTCGTAGTCCTTCTCTCCTGCTGTTCCATCTGCCCTGGACTTACCCTAGTATTACTCTAACATGAGCCTATACCACGGTTACTATTTCTTTACGAGAGAACATACTATAAAGAGAGTGTTCGATTCCATGTAAATAGTGGGGACTTTGTGATTTTGAATATTAAATTACCATTCGAATCGCTAAAATGTATATTTAATGCTGTAATGAATCAGGATATGAAATTAAACTAATAAAACCTTTTCAATGATTAATGAATAAAATATATATGAATATTACATTTGTATATAAACAAACTCTAAGGCGAAAAAATTGTGTAAACAAAAATAAATTCATAAAGTTGCAAAATTATACTCTTATGTAGGAAACAAATTTGATAACAACGTACAAGAAAAGATTCCTTGATAATCTATCTAATTATATTAAACGAGCAATGCTTATATATTATTATTAATTTGTTATTAACATATGTTTATATTATGTTTTGATTTAAACGTAGATGTAGATTATGAGTATTATGAAAATAAAACTACACCTTTCCATTTTATATTTAAAAGTTACCTCCACCCCTAAAAAGTGGTGGGAGTTACAGAATCAATGATGCTTCCAATTGGTGCCTCCCAACGTCCCGTTGCATCACTCCAAATTCCATTCTTTTTACTTTCCTACGCTACTATAGTAGCTGTATAAGAAAAGTATTGTATTCGTGTGAAATTTTCGGTATCAATATTTTTACAAATGTTGACGTTTCAGAGTTTTCTAAGTCTAATAAACATATTTTAACCAATTGGTCTGTCTGTCTATCTGCCTGTCTGTCCGTCTGTCTGTCTGTGACAGCATTTTCTCGGGAACGGATCGGTGGATTTTGTTGCTCTCTTTTTTATTTTGTTTGGTACCAATACCACTCGCCGGTGGCACTGAATGAGAATCCTGTATACACTAGGTGTTGAGCTGTAGCCAAAAAACGTGATTTGCTCATGGCTGTAGCGCAAAAACGGCTCTAAGGATTTTGATTGAACTTGCCCAAAGAATACTTCGGAGAGCCCTTTACCACCCACATACAGAGCCACCTCTGAGAAAAAGCACAAAAAAGTTATGCTTGAATAAAATTTCATATTTTCCACATGTTTTTTCAGATTCTGCATAAACTTTCATCTTGCGAAAAAATGTTACATAACCATAGTTTGTCTTAACATGCTGAAAAAAATGAGTGGTAGCACGATTTGACCAGAGGACTTTTACTTTACTTCCGCTATTATCCTCGCTGTATAATTATTGTAATAGTGTAACAATTCTTAGAATATGCCTGCGAGCGGTAGAAAAGTCGTATGACACCCCAGATTTTTGAATCAGCAGTTTTCTAGAATTAACTTAACAATTTGAAAGTACCACACGGTATATCCTTGATTTTCCATGAAAGCGATTGGATGCGAATACATATTAAATAAGCTTATTGATAGTTTTACATATATTACTTAAACGATGATTATAGTTTTATATATTGATTTTATGTACAAGTTTGGCGAAATAGAAGTTATGATTTCGAAATTACTGAGAGATCAATTGCTATGTTTGTTGTATCTAAGAACTATTCTTCTTATACATGGAATATGATTTTCCACAAGTTTACGAACTAAAAACTCTGCAAAAGCCATTCTAGAAGGAAAATAAATAGTCCGCGAAAAATGTACGCGTTCTAGTCCTCAATCATATGGCCGATAAATATACAGGGTTTTCTGTTCAAAAAAACGAAATAATTAAATTCAAAAAGTTAAAAATAATCCCTGTATAATTTTAGGACATTGAATTGGATTATGAATATCACACGTCCATTGGATGGTATTTTAATTATTTGTAGTTTGGAGATAGCAGATAATATGAATGGAATGTATGGAGGTCACTTAACTGCTTGAGAAAATGAATTAATTTACAGGGAATTCTTTCAAAAAAATGTACCCAAACCTGAAGTGTTTCTATAATCCACCCAGTATATTCAGCATTAATGTCTGTTTATAGACTTTGTTGACCAGTTTACTTTCATTACCGAATCATCTTCCTACCTATCGTAGAATCCGTGCAATTGGACTCACTATACCCCACCCTGTATATGAGATACTGAATACTATTGCATTGTTGAAAATATAATCGATTGAGAACTTAATACCTGCTACATTTAATTGAAACATGAGAGTGAATTCGAATCAATTGCCAACTTCACTAAATTGAAGTTCAAAGTAAATAAACAATCAACAAACATCCATTGCTATCTAACCTTATTGGGAAGAAGAATCTGTTGATCTCCCGATTATGTGTCGGTGTTTTCCTATGTTGTTCAGCTCTCACCGCAGATAGAGAGTAGGGCTAAGTTGATCACACTGAGACAAAATTCAAATATTTGAGAAGAGAGGGTGGTGTATGAGTGAGCTATTTCTGATGTTAATATATAGATCAGTGAAGGTTACTCAACAGATGCACTGGAATAGAAAAAAGAAAGTTATCTATAAAATAGTTTTCATTGCATCTGTTATTGCATTTTAAAAGAGAAATATAATTAACATTCTTAAGACCAGCAGATGATATTTATTGTAAAAATCATGCAAAAATTTTAATAGGAGACAAAACCAAGAAGAAACTAAAGACTGGGAAGGATGTGAAATGAAAGTCGCTTAAGTGGACTCATCAGATATTTTTATTGGAAACTTATAAAACGAAGTGTGATGAGTCCTTTTTGATTTTCTTTATTAAATAAAATATATCGAAGCACTTTTTTTGTCATTTGTTTCTGAGATTTCATTAAATTCAGTTATTAACAATTATGAAGCACACTAATATAATAAACTATTATCAATACGTTTTTAAATTACATAACTTGACGATTAATAACAGATTCAGTTATCTCCCTTTTCATTTTTCGTTTATAAATTAGTATCAGTAAACTTTATCCGTCCGAAACTGCCCCCAGAAAAAGAAACTTCAATTGTTTGAAGCTTACCTATCTGATAATAATAAAAATATGTATATCTATATAATAATACAAAAAACACATTTTCTATATCAAACTGTAGTGGAATCTGTTTGAAGCAAAACTAGGTAATATGTTAAAAAAGCTGCTTTCGCTACTTTTGCTTGCGTTTAAAAGCAAATTTTAGCCAGAAGACACTAGCTCATCTTTTTCATCAAAGGGGTGAATCGACAATTTTTTTGTCAAACACTAGTGATGATTCGTTTCAATCAAAGTTTGTGAAGCTTTGAGAAGCATTTCCTTTGTTGAGCTTAATAAAAAGAGGTGAAATTTACAATACTCTATACTTGAGGTAAAACAAATATAAGACGCAGTAAGTAATCAGAAATAACACAGCTTAGCAAATTTAGCCCACCTTTGTTATATTTTGATTTGTCTGATAGTTTGGTTCTTACTGATGTGATAGAGCTACAGAATTCAAGAAACTGATCATTGCCTTTTCTAACTATGATTAGGTATATTCTATTAATTCAATACTAGTATGAAATGAGAGGCAAAGCATTAAAATTGAAGGTAATCTCTTTGATTGAGAAAAACTTTTTGTTAAAACATCTTGTTTCTACTACTGACGAATGAAGCCATCAGATCATACTTAGTGAATTTATAGTTCTAGATAATGAGAGAATCATGTAGACTGAGATAATAACAGACTCTAAATAATAAATAACACAAATTGTATGCATCTTACAAAGATAATTCAAAAACAATTTTAAAGCAGTATGTTTTTTTATGATTTAAATGGGCTGCTAAATGAATATATTTTATGTATAAGCAACTGTTTATTTGAAATAAAAAGAGAAAAAGGTAGCTCTTAATTTTTTCAAATATATGAATTTAATTTGAATTGATATGCTGATTTATTTTAGAATTACTTCTCCCGTTTATCCTGTACCTAATTCAAATATTCATCTCGATACCCAAATAACGTCTCTGATATGGGACACATTATATATTTCAAGCCGAAACCGTCTGCTGATGACGGCTTAAAAGCGAAACTTTTCAACAAAAGCACATCGATAAGTTTGTAAAGCTTTTGGTATTCTTTTGGCAATACCTATGGCACCCGCACCCTCATGTGACTGAGATAGAGAAAACGGAAAGATATTCAGAGTTGTGGTCTCGGAAATTTAGAGAGATATTTACTGTCTAGTATATAATTTAGAAGGCAATGTAAGGGTAGAACTGTTTTTTACATTCATTAGAATAAATCACTCGACTGGGTTAAGATGTGAATATATCATTTGAAGGAATATTTAGGGTAATATTTTTTTATAGCGAAGCTCTTTTAGCTGGGACACGCGGCGATAGTTAACCAATGAAAAGTGAAACCGGATTTTGCAAGACGCATCAAATACTATAGTTATATTATACCGACCCTAAACTATGCCACAGTGCAAATGACATTTCGTGGTTTATTTTATTCGTACTATCAAGTACCCTGTGGTATTCTTTCACGAGGATAATTTATTACGTACTCACGAATATTATTTGGCTACATTGGATTAACTACCTTGCTATAGTTTAGCTTGATTAATTATGTACATAATTAGTTGATTTATTCTGCATTCCCCTAGAGCCTATATTCAAAGTACATTTTCTTATAGTATAGTTAGTTTCTGAAATAATCTTGATTGATGTCAAATTTAGCTATATAAAGACGTCCCGATCACGAGTCATCAGTCGTAGTCATAAGTCAACAGTAGTTCAGTTGCTAAGCACCGTGAAAGGTGGCTGTCAAAGTGACAAGTCATAACAAAAATTATTACGACGCAAAGTTTTAATGAAAGTGTTGAAAATAAACGTTTTACTCAAGTGAATCACAGTTTGCCATTAAGTCTAAGCTTTACATTAAAATATATTAATAAAAAATAATAAAATTAATTATTTATTATAAATAAATGCACGCTTATGCCCTTGTCCAAGGTCCTTTCTTCCTTGGTAGGTATGTATATCAAAAAAAGTGACCGCTATATGACCTTGAAGTTGCAAAGACATACCTACAGACACCAGAGTGATCCTTCAAGTTTTTATTATCAGCTTTCTGTTCGGCGTTCAATAAACGCGAAGCTAAGCTGCAATGACTATACAATCAAGTAGAATTTATCTACAGTCTTCATTAAGAAAAATCGATATGTCCTGACCGCATTGTACATATTTAAAGATGCAGTACTTTCTGGAAATATCGACCACTTCAGCATTCATGCATTATCTAAAAAGCTTTACACTCAAAATGATTGTGGCGTATCCGCCATATTGAAAAGCAAAGATGTCGATCTATTTTCGTTCATTTCAATTTGCATGAAACTAGGTATATACATAGCGACTCAAGAAGATATCTATCAAATGCTTTTAAATAATTTATGATGAAATTGATTGGATTCAGGAGAGCTCACTTTATTAAAAATGTCTGAAGGTCCTGAAGTAATAATTCAGAAATCTTAAGATCTTATGGATTTATTTTGAAATCTATCAACGTGGCCAACTGTAATGAGGCGAATACAAAATATATTTTTACTATTTTATTTATAATATTGCTCTTTAATGCCTATTATGGTTATAGAAATAGTTTAGCTATAATTTTAATAGGTATGAATTTGTTTGTCAAATCAAGCTTTATCTATGTACAAAATTAGAGCAGATCTATATCGCTTAAAATTTATGAGAAATTTATAGTATACTTTGATTCCATTATCATTGACCTTTAAGCATTTTTGTATGAAACTTTGAAGGAATCCGTTTTTTTTGCTCCCGGAAATAAGTAATAGGTTTTTGTGAAGATATTTTGAATACTTACAACATGTACATTCGCTTCAGACCAAAACATCTCAGGAAAACGAGAATGAAAATTAACAAACTTTATTTATTAAATACATAGTGTAAAGACGTTCAACAAAAAATGGAGTGACCACGATGCAACAAGTGAAAAACTTATAGAATATAATAATCAGACGTATCAGCTTTATAGATTTAGATAAAGCCTTCGACAACCAAAATAGAAGAAAATTATTGCATATTATCAGAAATATCTACAAATACCTTAAGGTTTCCGACTAGGATGCAGTGTATCTACAACTTTATTTACAATACTTAAGTTTTAAATAAATGTTGGGAACGTATTTTAATGGAGCACTAGCACTGTTGCCACTTCTACCTAGGTATTGGTAATACTCTCTTGGTGTTACATAAAATATGTCACCTTACACCAAAGTAAGAAAGTTCAGAAATTGCATTTTTAATATGCTGATTATCATTTTTAAGAAGACTTATTCTGTCAAGATTGGCATAGTATCTAAATATTATAATATACCGGATGGATTAAAGATAACATAACTACCGGGATACCAATATGACTCCTATGTATAGACAACATCATAGAATAATGGAAAAATAAGTTAAGAAAAGTAATGAAATTAAAGCAAAATACTGTTTTCAATTCAATTCTTTATTTAGACGACAGAAGCAGAAGACTACCTGCAAATGGGAACATACTAACTGCAATAAATATGAACAGAGTATGACATGAAAATATCATCTGCTTAAACTAATGTAATGGCCTTTTCAGGTAAATACTCTTTCATATACAAAATATTTGTTTATAATAAAATTATCTATTTTAACTCTTAATAGTTTAATTATTTTGTCGTTTGACTTTGACAATTATTCATTGAGAATAATTATTTATTTTTCATGACATACTATGTACGTATATACCAGATATGTGTGCATTAAAAAAAACTTCATTATCTCCTAAACTATCAATCTCAGGTATAAGACCTTTGGGGTGTAAAATATGTAAAATTAAACGCTGAAGATGACTAAACGGTAAAAAAAGGAAACCCCACAATTTAGACAACCGTTTTCGGCCGCAAAACATACTCCAACATGTTATTTAAACATAGGTTGAATCCTGAATAGGTATCGAAAAATCTAGTGTTCTCTGATTTTTTGAATAAGTGCTTGCTAACACATTTTTAGGTAAATTTCTATTGCGATCGTTCACACTTTTGAATTTCGAAAAATATTTAACGGCTTGTTGTTATAAGCCTATAGGTTAGTCCAAAAAAATATTTGGTTCAAAAGTTTATATATATATACATATATTGTTTGATTCTGAATTCTTGACTGGTTTATTATTTGATAAAATAGATTTTTGTTGGGGATGCAGTCATTTAATAAATAAAATTCTTTGGATTATGCCAAGCTTTCGAGAATGTTTATTCTCTTCGTCGGGGCAAAATTCGTGAATTTACTTATATACATATATATATATATATATATATATATATATATATATATATATATATATATATATATATATTTTTTTTTTCTGTGGAATTCTCGAACCATTATATATAATTTTATTTTGGATGTATCTTGGGATTTAGGTTCGGTTTGCACAAAAGGTGTCAGATATTCATCGTAGCGTATATTTTAAAATTTAAGACGTTCATCATTTAAAAAGATTTTAATGCTAAAAAATATTAACAAATAAAATAAATGAATACATATAAAATTACCTTTCGTACCTTAGACACATATAAGAACTAGTTTATGTTAAACATAATTTAGATTTTTTTATTCTACTTACACTTTGTAAAAAAAAGAGAGGAGATGGAGTTTCTTTTTATCAAACAATTTTGTGGTATATTTTGCTGAGATTCTTAATGTCAGTTTTATCATACACTGTATTAGGGTTGTGCTTAATATGAATCATTTCAAGAAATTCTCTATTCTTTGTGTCTTTTTCGGTTGCTAAAATTTTTATATTATTGTAGTTAAATTCGTGTTTGCCTGTTTTCTTATGTTTATTAAGAGCTGTTGCAGAATTTTTTTGTATATTTGTGTGAGACCACGTTAAAATGCAGCCTCATAAAAAAAAACAAGAAAATAAAATATTGATCGTGTAAATGAAATTTATTCTTATTAAAATTAAAAAAAAAACAATTGTGAAGAAGTGAACTCTCTACTCTAACATAATTTGGATTTGTCTCATCAATAAGAGTGGTTGAATGTGTCAAATGGTATTAAATATCTACCTGTAAATAAAAAGAAAACCATGTGGTGAGCAAAAGAATTTGGTCAAAGAAATAAATGAATGGGTCTAACATATTGTATAATTTGCTCTGTATTTATTTGATCTCAATCGCTGTTTTTAATAATTAATATTTATTATATCCTATTTTATTTTATTATATTTTATTCCATTGACTGCAATTACAAGTGGCCAAGGTAATACTGAACGACAGCATATGGGCATGAACCACAATGCCAAATATTCCGAACGACAGGAATGTAGATGGGACACTGAACAACAGCGTCTAATTGACACGAACGACTGTGTCTATCTGAACGACAGATAGTTAATTAGGCCTAAGTCAGCTTGTTGTAATCAATACTTTTTAATTACTCAATAAAATGGAGGATCGGCAAAATAACAAAGATTAAACAATGAGATCACTTAAAATATTAAATCAAATACATTTAGATAGAAAATTCCTTTGCCCGTGAGTATAAAAAGACTCACCTAATTTGTAGAACTAATACAAACTCTATCACAGCACCCACAATAATGATTTTATTGCTTTACTCTCAATAGCCAATTCTAAGTGAAACAGAATCACTACACAAAATGCCATATGTGACAAATATGAACTATCTAGCTACCGGGTGATCTATGTTTCCTTCAGAATCGTGTACCTATTGAATTTTATGAAAAGTTTCTATTAAGAAAATAATGAGCTCTTACAGTCGGCCATCCTGAAGATATCTCGTTTAGAGGTATCCATTACTCTGTGAATCATCCCCAGATGAATCCGAAGACAGTGGTACTCCGTCCTCGCCGCTGTCGCTATCTGTTTCATCTGAGACACCACCAGGAATTGACCATGGTCGGATCTGATCAACGGCAATTGTATTCTCGTAGTTTGATCTCAGAGTTCTCCGCGAACCAGATATGTCCTGAACAATATACCTATCGTGTGGTAATATTTTCTTTATTATCATTGGCCCACTATATTGCTGAGCTAGTTTCCTGCTTGTACCAGTTGCAGGAGTTCGCTTAATTATTGCAACTAATTCTCCTTCTTTATAAATGCGAGGTTTCTTTCTTTTATTGTCAAACTGTTGCTTCTGTTTTGTTTGTGCCACTCTAATTTTGTTAGCAGTGTCTTCCCTTGCTTCTAATAGATTCTCAATTATGGTAGGTATTTGTTGTACTTCATCTCTTAAAAGTGCATCGGCACCATGACGTGGAGTGTATCCAAACATTAGCTGACTTGGAGTCTTTCCAGTAGATTTGTTTGGAATATTGTTTATTGCAAATTGTACTTTCCGAACTTGCTCGTTCCATAGTTCTTCTTCCAATGCAGATAGTAACAGTGCAGCAAGAACAGTATTATTTAAACGCTCCACTTGTCCGTTGGCTCGAGGAGTAGATACCGCATTTATGATATGACGGATATTATTTTGTTTGCAGAAACTATTAAAAGATTTTGATGTGAAGGAACTACCTTGGTCTGAGATAAATATTTTGGGGACTCCATACGTTGCGAAAATGTCCTTAAAATAGTCAATAACATATTTTGTTTTTGTAGATTTGGCAGCTCGTAAAATCACAAATTTTGTAAAGGCATCAACCCCAACAATTAGGTAAGTATTTTGCCGTTTTGATTTTGGAAACGGACCGAGATGATAAACATGGAACGTACTAATGGGCTCCAGTCCTTTAGGTATAGGGTATAGAAAACCCTCTTTCTTACCAGTATTCCTCTTATGATACAAGCAAGGTATACAACAGTTAATGTAATTTTCTACATAGGTGCGCATCCGTGGAAACCAATAGCTTTCGCATAATTTATGCAAAGTTTTCTCTACTCCAAAATGACCCATATCGTCATGCGCTATCTTAACTATCCGCTGCCTCATACCTTTTGGTATTAACCATAATAATCCCCTAGCCGTGATACGATATACACGATTTTCTCTCAAACAGTACTTCTCGTAAACGTCTTTTTCGTATTCTGATGTTGTAACCTTAGATAACACTTCGTGAATTCCTCTAATTTTTTCGTCTGTTAATTGGCCAGATAACACCCAATTTGCCTCCTCAATATGAAGAATGACTTCATTCTTAGGTTCATCAGCCGCCGAAATGTTCCGACTTAATGCGTCGACATGACCCATCCGTTTCCCTGGTCGATATTGTACCTCAAAGGTAAACTCTTGTAGTTCAAGCCACCATCTAGCTATGAGTGGTACGAGCTGTTTTTTCTTGCTTGCAGCTTTAATCGAGTTACAATCTGTCACAACGACAAATGGAAATCCTAATAGATATGAACGAAACTTTCTCAAACTTTCTACAACCGCCAATGTTTCCAATTCATATGAGTGATATTTTTTTTCTGCCCCATTTGTTTGTCTACTATAATATGCTACTGGATGTAGCCTTCCATCAGTCTGCTTTTGGAGTAAGATGCCAGCTAATCCTAATTGACTGGCATCGGTATGGACTTCAGTTGGCAACTCATGATTGAACAAAGTTAAAACCGGACTTGTGGATAAAATTGTTTTCAACTTCTGAAATGCACTCTCTTGGTCCTCTTCCCATTTCCAGGATATGTTCTTCTTGATTAGACTGGTAAGCGGGTAGGCTATAGAAGCATAATTACGTACAAAGTGACGAAAATAACCAGTTAAACCTAGAAATTTTCTTACTTGATGAACGGAGTTTGGGATTGGAAAATGTTCAAAAGCTTTTATCTTGTCAGCTCCTGGTCTCACCATACTTTTCTCGATATCATATCCTAAGTAAGTCACAGAAGACTTAAGGAGTGAACATTTTTTTAAATTTAATATAAGACCTTCTTCCTTGAATATTTTCAAAACCTTTCGTAGAACTTCCAATATTTTTGGTATTGTCGGTCCGTATAGAAGAACGTCGTCTAAGTAAAGAGCGGAACTCTCAAGCACGGGCTTTAATATTTTGGTCATCAAACGCTGAAACACCCTCGGTGCGTTGGACAATCCAAAGGGGACGCGATTATATTCGAATTGACCTTCGGGTGTTACAAATGATGTATAGTGTTTGGAAGACTCCTCTATCGGTACTTGATGGTAACCGGATCGTAGATCAAGACTTATAAAATAGTTCCCTCCTTGCAATTTGTCAATCTGATCATCAATACGTGGAAGCGGGTGGTTATCTTTTATGGTTAAAGAATTGAGCTTTCTGTAGTCTATACAAAGGCGTTGGTCACTATTTTTCTTTTTAACTAGTAAGACTGGAGAAGAGTACTCTGAATCAGACTCGCGAATGATTCCATGAAGTAAGAGTTCCTCAATAATATCGCTGACTATATTTTGTTCAGTCCTGGCCATTCGATATAGTCTATCGGAAAATGGTTCGTTGTTAGTCAAATTAATTTGTAATTTTGCTGATCGAGCACAACCCAACTCAGCAGTGTTTAAAGCGAAACAGCCTCTATATTCATTTAGTAGTGTTATTAGTAGTTGCTTAGATTCTTGATCCACTTCGCCTATTATTATTTGTTCTTCAGGTAATTTTTCTTGAGTCTTCTCACCGGTCTTCTGGACCGTCAAATTTTTTTCAATTAATTGGGTTTCTTTCTCGCATGGATATGCTCTAGCAAAAATCATATTCTTCTTGAAACTCAGTTCTTTATCCGATAAATTGATACAAGGCACTACTGAAAATCTTCCTTTGGTAAGGGTTATAACTGTATGGGGTATACAGTACTCTGTCTCAGTATCTTCATGCACTCTAATACTAGCATCAATACATAAATCTCCCTCGTAGTCATTATTGTAAACTTGTACATGTCCCCAATGATTTGGTAATACGGTCACATTTGTTACCAGTTGCAAAATAACCTTATGAATATTTGGTTAAGGCTCTATTTTATTTATGTCCGAGCGCTGAAAAAAACTTTAATGAAACATCATACTTAATAGCTAGTATATCTGGCGACTCAGAAAAATTTCTCTCTAATAAAATTGGCACCTCTTGTACATAATTTGGTACTACATATGCTTCCACAGTTGTTGATATATTGTCGATTATTATGTTGAGTATAGTAGTTCCAAGTGTAGTTGTATATGTGTTACCATAACCTTGAAGGGAGATTTTCTTCTCTGAATAATACGGTATACCCAGATGTTCAACTTCCGACAACTTAATAGTGGTACATGAACTTCCTAAATCTACGTATACTAGTGATGACATCCCATTAATAGAAATTGATTTGTAGTATTTTTGATTAGGTTTGTCTGACAATAGTCAGATGGTCGGGTTTGGTGGTAGAGACTTCTTTTTAAGAAAACATTTCTCTTCAGTGTGACCGCCACGATGACAAAAGTTACATTTTTTATCAGCTCCTTCTTTAACGTGTCTGTCGGATCTTCTCTGTGGACACATATTGGAGGTATGTCCACGACGATTGCATGAGAAACAAGTTAGCGTCACAGATGATCTTGCGATGTTTCGATTCCTCCTGAAGTCTTGCGAATTTGGTTTCTTAGAAGAATTTTTATTATGTTTAGCCATTCTCGATGTTTCTGGTAATGTCGAAAGATAGGTATATAGTGATTCCGGGGTCTCATGATTTCCAGCACTGGCTCCAGTCTTGACAACCACGTTAGTTATTCCTCCAATAATACAAGATACTGCGTCTGAGTTAAAAATCTTACAAGCGTTGAGCAAGGCAATCTTTCCATAGTAATATTTCGTATACGATTCTTCGAAACGTTTATTCCGTTGTATCATCTCCATCAGATCTCCTAAATATTCATTTTTCCCAGGAAAGGCTAGTTGTACTTTTACTTTCCACTCTAACCAACTATATTTCAAACTTGGAAGACTTTTATACCATACGTCTGCAAGACCCCTTAACTATGACATAGCATAATATATAGTAGCTTCCTCCGACCAGCCATATATCTCTAGCAATTCATCCACTTTTTGGCACAAAGCAACCGCAGTTTGTCCCTTATTTTCAGGATCAAATTCAGGTACCACATCACCCCTAACAGTAGTGGCATTACTGTTATTTTGTCGCATGTTAAGTTGCAAGGAACTATTTAAGGCTTCCGTAAAACGATCCATTGTATCATTGGTTTCGGTGGACCCCCGGTTTCTCTGTCGTAATGGACTATGTTCGCTTGAATTCGAAAGCGAATTAGGGCGTACAACTACCTGACGTTTTTGATTACGACGTGAACTCATGATTTGTGAATGGCTCAGAAATACTAATAAAGAAAGAAAATAACGCCTAAGACATTTATTGGTAACATAAGTAGATATACTAGGAGAGTTCTGGAACGGAAGTCACAGTAAACATGCTATATTTTCCAAAGGGGTCCCGAATAATGGTGTGTGGGCGTGCTGGATATTTTTCCAACGGGGTTTCATTATTAAATGTTAGATTCCTACATTTCATGAGCGCCATCTAGCGGAGAGGGGGTAAGTTACTGCATTTAGATTCCTACAATTCATGAGCGCCATCTAGCGGAGAGGGGATAAGTTACTGCATTTAAATTCCTACAATTCATGAGCGCCATCTAGCGGAGAGGGGATAAGTTACTGCATTTAGATTCCTAATTTTCATGACCGCCATTAGAGATTATTTATTTTATTACTGAGGAAAAAAAGTTCACCATTGCGCGGGATCGAACCCACAACCACACACACCAACACGTTAACAGTCTAAGCGTTTTCCAAGCCTGCTATCTCGGTTACCCAAGTGAATGTGAGAAAGCAATGTATATATTTTGGATGACGGTGCGTGCGCACATCAGATAAGCGGCGAGCTCATAAATTGAAATGTCGCTGTGTCGACACCGCTTCGACGTGAGGGCGATAAGCCGTTTGGGTCTGCGCACTCGGAAAACCCTTCTCGTTTCAAGCAAACGACTCCCAAAATCGTCTTCTGCCGAAAATTTGATGGCGATTCAGTTTTTGATTCGTTTAAATCGGCCAAGATTTGATTTTCGTATAGAATATACGAGTTAAATTGCAAATTATGCTTATTCGACACAACAGCATCATTAAAAGTGCTTAAGAAATCAGTGAAAGAAAATGTGTTATGTTTAATATTGTATTTATAAAATTTGCTTTATACCTGTGTAAATGTGAGAAATCAAAGAATGTATGTTGGATGACGGTGCGTGCGCACTTACATCAGATAAGCCGCAAGCTCATAAATTGAAATGTCGATGTGTTAACATCGCTTCGACGTGAGGGCGATAAGCCGTTTGGGTGTGTGCGCTCGGACAGCCCTCATCGTTTCAAGCAAACAACTCCCAAAATCGTCTTCTGCCGAAAATTTGATGGCGATTCAGTTTTTGATTCATTTAAATCGGCCAAGATTTGATTTTCGTATAGAATATACGAGTTAAATTGCAAATTATGCTTATTTGACACAACAGCATCATTAAAAGTGCTTAAGAAATTAGGAGTGAAAGAAAATGTGTTATGTTTAATATTGTATTTATAAAATTTGATTTATACCTGTGTAAATGTGAGAAATCAAAGAATGTATGTTGGATGACGGCGCGTGTGCACTTACATCAGATAAGCCGCGAGCTCATAAATTGGAATGTCGATGTGTTAACACCGCTTCGACGTGAGCAAGGGCGATAAGCCGTTTGGGTGTGTGCGCTCGGACAGCCCTCATCGTTTCAAGCAAAAAACTCCCAAAATCGTCTTCTGCCGAAAATTTGATGACGATTCAGTTTTTGATTCGTTTAAATCGGCCAAGATTTGATTTTCGTATAGAATATACGAGTTAAATTGCAAATTATGCTTATTCGACACAACAGCATCATTAAAAGTGCTTAAGAAATTAGGAGTGAAAGAAAATGTGTTATGTTTAATATTGTATTTATAAAATTTGCTTTATACCTGTGTAAATGTGAGAAATCAAAGAATGTATGTTGGATGACGGTGCGTGCGCACTTACATCAGATAAGCCGCAAGCTCATAAATTGAAATGTCGATGTGTTAACATCGCTTCGACGTGAGGGCGATAAGCCGTTTGGGTGTGTGCGCTCGGACAGCCCTCATCGTTTCAAGCAAACAACTCCCAAAATCGTCTTCTGCCGAAAATTTGATGGCGATTCAGTTTTTGATTCATTTAAATCGGCCAAGATTTGATTTTCGTATAGAATATACGAGTTAAATTGCAAATTAAACTTTTTCGACACAACAGCATCATTAAAAGTGCTTAAGAAATTAGGAGTGAAAGAAAATGTGTTATGTTTAATATTGTATTTATAAAATTTGCTTTATACCTGTGTGAATGTGAGAAATCAAAGAATGTATGTTGGATGGCGGCGCGTGCGCACTTACATCAGATAAGCCGCAAGCTCATAAATTGAAATGTCGATGTGTTAACACCGCTTCGACGTGAGCAAGGGCGATAAGCCGTTTGGGTGTGTGCGCTCGGACAGCCCTCATCGTTTCAAGCAAACAACTCCCAAAATCGTCTTCTGCCGAAAATTTGATGACGATTCAGTTTTTGATTCGTTTAAATCGGCCAAGATTTGATTTTCGTATAGAATATACGAGTTAAATTGCAAATTATGCTTATTCGACACAACAGCATCATTAAAAGTGTTTAAATAAGAAACCAGGAGTGAAAGAAAATGTGTTATTGTATCTATCAAAAATGATTTTCTGAATAAAACAACATTTTACTTAAAATTTGCTTTATTTAATAAATGATTTTATCAAACAAAATTTTTAGATAGAGTACGGAGTGATTCTTCTTGATGGCATCTCATTGCGTTGACGAAAACGTGTAGGATTTTTGAAGACCTTCTCATTCCAATCGTTTTCACTGAATTGGGTGGTAGGATTGATAGTCATATCATTGAACAATGTAAACACCTTTTGTTTTTCCTCAAAAAAGTTTAGAATATTTTTTAATTCCTCCAAACGTCGAATGTGTTGCTCCAACCTTTCTTTCAACATCATCGTAACTCTATGACTCTCATACTGAAACTGTTGTCAGACAAAAAAACTTGTTTCTTGTCTCCCTTCCTTCTCCCCCAAAAAAAAAAAAAAAAAAAAATCTCTCTATTACAAAACCATTTATACAATTCATCAACATTTCTAAGACTACAATAATAGAATTGACTGTTGCTATATTTGTGGTGCATACATGATGTAAATTCGCTGTTGTTGAACGCTGGAACAGAATGAAGAGTATATCTGAAAAATTAGAACTTAGAAAAAAAAAACACACAACTGAATTCAAAACGTGAAAAGAAAATATTTTATTCAGTGGCCGAGCGTCGTAGACAGGAACAGAAGAAACGAGGAAAGTGAGAACGCACTACAAGCGGGGAGATCCGTTTGAAAGATAAGAGCGAGAATTAAACATGGCTGCAAATGCGTGATGAATGGAAGAGCAGGAAGTGTCTCAAAATATTTTCAATGATTCCCTCAGACTTTACATGAAAATTAAGGTGGAATTGCAGGTTTCTCAAGAAACAAAGTATGTCACATTAAAAAAATGAGAGCTCGTAAAGAAGCACTTATATCAAAAATCCAAGTTACCATAATTACAAATGCGTTGGTAAGAAACAAATGAAAAGATATTGAAAAAAACGTTACACAAATCAGGGAAAACCGGTGAAAGAAGAGCGAAATACTTTCAAACTTCATAAAAAAATTTTTGGTATATAGACAAGACTGAACAATGAAATTTTATATTTCAAAAACAAATACATGTAGAATATAAAGTACATCACATATCAGTTGAAGTGCAAAATCTTTCAAACACAAGTCTGGGAGAGACATCCAATAGAATTTATTAAGAAGTAAGTCATTTAATGACAACATAGTATTAACAAAAAAGCAGTCTGGAAGTATGAAAATGAAAAGCAATATGAAAACATGTAAATTGTGTCGCTCATTATACACATTGTTTAACTTTCAACGTTTTTCATCTATGCGAGGACAATTGCTAATTTTGTTAGAACAAAGAAAAAATTAAAAATTGATGACAAGAAACGTTGAAAAAGAAGACCACCACCCAATATAATTTATTAATAACCTTGTAAAATAATGCTGGCACATGCATCGTGGTTGTGATTTGTTCCTTCTTATCAACGTTTTTGATCCATCTGTTGAGTCGTATTTTTAATGTCTTTTTAAAATTCCAATTGCTTTTCGTAATATAAGATTGAATGCTATTTGTTGTCTCGAAACATATTTCTGATGGATACATCTTTGAATCCATACAAAAAAAAAAAATAACTCGTGTTTCATTCAATTTTCTTTATTGTTTAAATCAAATAACATATTGTATAAAGCATTAGAATCAGTTTTAATCACCTCTTCACATCTCAAATAATTTGATATTTTTCAAACTTGGTGGTGAAATGATGCATCTCCTTTTCACACCAGAAATTCAACCAAATGACATCGTTTTCACAAAAGTTGGTTAATTCAACACATACATACTTGTTTTGTTCAATGAAATTTTGAGTTTTGTATCAGAAATTCTTCAAATCCGTCTGGAGAAAAGATGATTTTCTTGTAAAACAACATCATAGACGTCAGAAGCATGCGCATTATTCACCTCAACTCAGCTGTTGTGTTTGCTATTCAATGTCAGTCGTTTGACATAAATTTTTCTTCTTGTTTCCTCAGTACTTTTTGAACCAGACAGATCTGATGTAATTTAGATACAATTCTTAGAAAGCTCTTCCAATTGATGAACCCAACATATATTGAGGAGACATACATGAAAATTCAATGAAAGTTTGTAAATAATTTTCTTCCAAAAGCTTTTGTTCAATCGTTGGGAAAAAAAAAACAACATCATAATGATGGAATTATCTTATTGTTCAAAGGCGAACACAATGAAAAACCATTTGGGTCATCTCTCTGTATCACATATAAAATTACGTATATGTATCGAAACAAATGAAGAAAATATAGTTCAAAATATAATTTCAGAGTCAATCCAATGCAAATTGTTATGGTAGCAGTTGCACAGAGAAAATGGTAAACTCAAGGAGTGGTAGATGAAATACCAATAAAAAAAGAAGAAATTCCTCACAAGCCGAAAAATGTGACCGATATATTTGTTTGTTTTAACATAGACATAGGCAAAAAATGAAACTTGTCGAGCAAATTAGACAAAATGGCACGAATAGCATACAGAAAACACAAGAGACCACATTAATATCAAATTTGAACATTGCTCACATGCCGAAAAATGTGGATGTTATAATTGTTTGCTTTAATACTGATTTAGATAGAAATGAAACTTGTCCAACAAAATAGACAAAATATCGTTTGTAGGGTGCAGAAAGCACGAGAGAATCACTTTAATATGAAATTTGTCTTAGATTCTATCATTATAAATAGATAATCATCATCAGCTGTTCTCCTCGACTGTTGTAATAACAGTATGTCAAGAAGCTCTTGCTTATTACATTTTATATAAATAAAATAAGATATTAGTAAAATAGTGTTTTATTTAATATATAGGAAAAAAAAGATCATTCATAAAAAGAAGTTACTTTGGAAAGCAAAGTTTTCAATTCTTGCAAGAGCCCACTGCTTGGACATTGTACTCCAAACATATTCCAATTAAATTCTCCTACTTGCACAAGTTTTCGTTGAAATTCGTTGTATTTGAAGTAAGTATTCTTCTTGAAGAAATATATATGTCCATCAATATAACGAAACGCTGAAGTTAAATTGCTTGGAATATCTGGAAACTCGTATCTAGTATTACCCATAAATTTTCGAGCTCCATTTTCATTATATTCTCGATAGTCACCATTTGTTAATAAAATATAGATTTTTCCACTGTTTGTCTGAAACATAGCTTCCACTTTAACTCCTCTAGGTATATCATAAGCAATGGTTCTGATGCTACCAACGATGTTTAAATTTGGAAATTGACTAAAATAAACTTTCTTATTGCTTGCAACCATAAGATTACCATTCGAAATTTGAAAAGCGTGATTCACTTTGGTTATTCCAGTGTTAATTAAATAATCATGATATAGATTTTCAGATTGATGAATTTTATTGTCTTTTTTATTAGCATTTATGTCTATTTTCCACAAGCGATTTTCAGAAATTACGTATAATTTATGGTTGGGGAATCCTGGTGAATATGCCAAAAACATTACGTCAGGATATTTCACATCACACAAGTTAAATGTAGAGCTAATATCTTCTGGAGAAGGTTGCTGCTGTGTTGTTTTGGGTGTTGTAGTAGGCTTCGGTTTGCCATATAACCTTTGAATTGCTAATTTATCATCTTCGTGTAGACTGTTTGCTGCATCTTGATAAAACGGGTACATTATTGCATGAGTATTTAGGCTGTGACTTATTCCTAGAGAATGTCCAATCTCATGTACCAGTACCATTAACAGATTTATCCCTCCATCACCAATCATGTTTCCATCATCATCAATATATTGCCAATTTTCATCAGCTTCTATATGAACTTCAACACATGAAGCATAGGATGCAGGGGGAAACGCGTGTCCTCAGACTACTCCTGGACCATCTAATGGATATGGACAGATCTCTTTACCCATGCATATGGTGCGATATTCGTGTTCTCTTTTGACAAATGCTACTAAAATATCTGGAGTGATGTTATTAACATGATCTCTCTTTATCATACTAGCAGTAGTAAGCATTTTAAATGTTAGTCCAGATGCATTTTGCCACATATTGAAAGCTTGTTGAACGACGTTTCGATATTTACCGACACCCTCGACCAAATACCAATGCAGAGTCGTTTTGTTCCATTTAGTTGAAACTACAAATTCATTATCGCTATAGTGACATCGTGGTTTTGATATTAACTCAATCGTTTCTGCATTAAGGCTGCCATCTATCGGTAAATTGTAATCTTCTTGAAACTTTGCTAGACTCTCCTCGAGAGATGTATTTGTATTATTTTGAATATAACCATACTTTTGCAAATATTTCTGTGCATCAGGTAGAGTTAGGTTCGATGACGCGATATGTACCAGCAATAGCAAGGAAACGATCACCTTCATTTTCAACTCGTTAATGATTGAATTATCAAGGTGATAATGAATATATTTTGGTGGAGATATGAAATAAAACAAAAAAAGTTTATTTCACAGTATATTAGCAGTCTATGTTAGATGTAGATTCAAATTCATTATCTAAAAAATTCTGTATAATATCTGAACTATAATAAAAGAGATATTCCCTTAAGGTATTAGTATACATACAATCGATTGAGGATGCTTCAAAAAATCCATAAAGAAGGTCTAAAACACTCAAATTTACATTATCTAACCAATTTCTTACAATATTAAATAAATTTCGATAAAATTCGTTGAAATTGAGGCATTCCAACATAGCAAGTCAATTTGAAATCACATGCATCTGTACATTTCAAATGGCTGCAATGTCTTCTTCATATAGATTCATGCCGACATTGAACTTGGAAATATACAAGAGGTTCGTATAGGTACCATACTGATATTGAGTCACTTTCACAAGGTCTCCACATTTTGTTTCTATAGGATCAGCAGCATAATCTTCGTTGTCTTCGACATTTTGTTGTATTTCTTATAGCAAGGTGATGATTGAATCCCACTCGTAGGTGGAGAATGAAATTTCCCAAGGTGTAGACCTTCGCTTTAGAATAACGCATGCACTAAAGTCTCTTGTAGGACTCAGACCACATCGCACCTCGTAGTTACATGTTTGAGGTAGAGGAAATGACATTAAAAATAATGGTTTTTCGGTTTGAGCTTTAGTTTCGAACATGATTGAAGCTTTGTCATCAGCCTCATCATCATAGAGTTTGAGGAGCCTTTTAGATCGAACAAAGTTACTCAGCTGATTCAACGTAAAGGCCATCTTTTATGATTGTAGATTGTTTATCACACATGTTATAATAATGAATTAATTTTATAATATCAGTATACAAGATGTGTCGGCATTGATTTAAATTAATATGTATATTTCTCATAACTGTGAAAAAGGTACAACTATCAAGAAAAATGAGGCAAGTAACTCAACAAATGACTGAAAATGACAAAAAAATGGTACAAATATCAAGAAAAATGAGACAAGTAACTACAAAATAGCTATGTGAGATCAGAAAAATTACAGAAAGAAATGCAAATTACATGAAATGAGAAAGAAAAATGGTACAAATATCAAGAAAAAATTATACAAGTAACTACAAAATAGCTATGTGAGGTGTGAAAAATGACAGAAAAATGCAAAATACATGAAATGAGAGAGAAAAATGGTACAAATATCAAGCTGAGAAAAATACAAGACCTTGTATAATCAATGCTCTGAGGAAAGATGAAACCATCAAGGTCAACGCAGTATTCGGAGGCGAGTTTGTAATCGTGAAAGGTGACCAAGTTCAAACGGAATATAAATATTTCACTACAGCCAATTCACCCATCTTCACCCACCTGGGGTGTAAATTTGTTAATGTTCACTCCTAAATTCATTACTCGCTTCAGTGCCCATCCACTAGCTCTCTCTTGAAATTCTTCTAAGTCTTTGAAAATGAATTTAGGAGTGAACATTAACAAATTTACACCCCAGGTGGGTGAAGATGGGTGAATTGGCTGTAGTTTCTTCTGTTCCTGTCTACGACGCTCGGCCACTGAATAAAATATTTTCTTTTCACGTTTTGAATTCAGTTGTGTGTTTTTTTTTTCTAAGTTCTAATTTTTCAGATATACTCTTCATTCTGTTCCAGCGTTCAACAACAGCGAATTTACATCATGTATGCACCACAAATATAGCAACAGTCAATTCTATTATTGTAGTCTTAGAAATGTTGATGAATTGTATAAATGGTTTTGTAATAGAGAGATTTTTTTTTTTTTTTTTTTTTGGGGGAGAAGGAAGGGAGACAAGAAACAAGTTTTTTTGTCTGACAACAGTTTCAGTATGAGAGTCATAGAGTTACGATGATGTTGAAAGAAAGGTTGGAGCAACACATTCGACGTTTGGAGGAATTAAAAAATATTCTAAACTTTTTTGAGGAAAAACAAAAGGTGTTTACATTGTTCAATGATATGACTATCAATCCTACCACCCAATTCAGTGAAAACGATTGGAATGAGAAGGTCTTCAAAAATCCTACACGTTTTCGTCAACGCAATGAGATGCCATCAAGAAGAATCACTCCGTACTCTATCTAAAAATTTTGTTTGATAAAATCATTTATTAAATAAAGCAAATTTTAAGTAAAATGTTGTTTTATTCAGAAAATCATTTTTGATAGATACAATAACACATTTTCTTTCACTCCTGGTTTCTTATTTAAACACTTTTAATGATGCTGTTGTGTCGAATAAGCATAATTTGCAATTTAACTCGTATATTCTATACGAAAATCAAATCTTGGCCGATTTAAACGAATCAAAAACTGAATCGTCATCAAATTTTCGGCAGAAGACGATTTTGGGAGTTGTTTGCTTGAAACGATGAGGGCTGTCCGAGCGCACACACCCAAACGGCTTATCGCCCTTGCTCACGTCGAAGCGGTGTTAACACATCGACATTTCAATTTATGAGCTTGCGGCTTATCTGATGTAAGTGCACACGCGCCGCCATCCAACATACATTCTTTGATTTCTCACATTCACACAGGTATAAAGCAAATTTTATAAATACAATATTAAACATAACACATTTTCTTTCACTCCTAATTTCTTAAGCACTTTTAATGATGCTGTTGTGTCGAAAAAGTTTAATTTGCAATTTAACTCGTATATTCTATACGAAAATCAAATCTTGGCCGATTTAAATGAATCAAAAACTGAGTCGCCATCAAATTTTCGGCAGAAGACGATTTTGGGAGTTGTTTGCTTGAAACGATGAGGGCTGTCCGAGCGCACACACCCAAACGGCTTATCGCCCTCACGTCGAAGCGATGTTAACACATCGACATTTCAATTTATGAGCTTGCGGCTTATCTGATGTAAGTGCGCACGCACCGTCATCCAACATACATTCTTTGATTTCTCACATTTACACAGGTATAAAGCAAATTTTATAAATACAATATTAAACATAACACATTTTCTTTCACTCCTAATTTCTTAAGCACTTTTAATGATGCTGTTGTGTCGAATAAGCATAATTTGCAATTTAACTCGTATATTCTATACGAAAATCAAATCTTGGCCGATTTAAACGAATCAAAAACTGAATCGTCATCAAATTTTCGGCAGAAGACGATTTTGGGAGTTGTTTGCTTGAAACGATGAGGGCTGTCCGAGCGCACACACCCAAACGGCTTATCGCCCTTGCTCACGTCGAAGCGGTGTTAACACATCGACATTCCAATTTATGAGCTCGCGGCTTATCTGATGTAAGTGCACACGCGCCGTCATCCAACATACATTCTTTGATTTCTCACATTTACACAGGTATAAAGCAAATTTTATAAATACAATATTAAACATAACACATTTTCTTTCACTCCTAATTTCTTAAGCACTTTTAATGATGCTGTTGTGTCAAATAAGCATAATTTGCAATTTAACTCGTATATTCTATACGAAAATCAAATCTTGGCCGATTTAAATGAATCAAAAACTGAATCGCCATCAAATTTTCGGCAGAAGACGATTTTGGGAGTTGTTTGCTTGAAACGATGAGGGCTGTCCGAGCGCACACACCCAAACGGCTTATCGCCCTCACGTCGAAGCGATGTTAACACATCGACATTTCAATTTATGAGCTTGCGGCTTATCTGATGTAAGTGCGCACGCACCGTCATCCAACATACATTCTTTGATTTCTCACATTTACACAGGTATAAAGCAAATTTTATAAATACAATATTAAACATAACACATTTTCTTTCACTGATTTCTTAAGCACTTTTAATGATGCTGTTGTGTCGAATAAGCATAATTTGCAATTTAACTCGTATATTCTATACGAAAATCAAATCTTGGCCGATTTAAACGAATCAAAAACTGAATCGCCATCAAATTTTCGGCAGAAGACGATTTTGGGAGTCGTTTGCTTGAAACGAGAAGGGTTTTCCGAGTGCGCAGACCCAAACGGCTTATCGCCCTCACGTCGAAGCGGTGTCGACACAGCGACATTTCAATTTATGAGCTCGCCGCTTATCTGATGTGCGCACGCACCGTCATCCAAAATATATACATTGCTTTCTCACATTCACATGGGTAACCGAGATAGCAGGCTTGGAAAACGCTTAGACTGTTAACGTGTTGGTGTGTGTGGTTGTGGGTTCGATCCCGCGCAATGGTGAACTTTTTTTCCTCAGTAATAAAATAAATAATCTCTAATGGCGGTCATGAAAATTAGGAATCTAAATGCAGTAACTTATCCCCTCTCCGCTAGATGGCGCTCATGAATTGTAGGAATTTAAATGCAGTAACTTATCCCCTCTCCGCTAGATGGCGCTCATGAATTGTAGGAATCTAAATGCAGTAACTTACCCCCTCTCCGCTAGATGGCGCTCATGAAATGTAGGAATCTAACATTTAATAATGAAACCCCGTTGGAAAAATATCCAGCACGCCCACACACCATTATTCGGGACCCCTTTGGAAAATATAGCATGTTTACTGTGACTTCCGTTCCAGAACTCTCCTAGTATATCTACTAACATATACAAAACAAAATACAAAGTTTATCTTAACAGACAGGCACCTCACTTAAAAGAGAAGACAATCCACATTATTTTACTTTAGTTAAATTCTCATTGATTCTAATCGATTCTGATCCCACTTCTGAATTGTGAGACCGCGTTAAAATGCAGCCTCATAAAAAAAACAAGAAAATAAAATATTGATCGTGTAAATGAAATTTAGTCTTATTAAAATTAAAAAAAAACAATTGTGAAGAAATGAACTCTCTAGAGTCACTTACACTAACATAATTTGGATTTGTCTCATCAATAAGAGTGGTTGAATGTGTCAAATGGTATTAAATATCTACCTGTAAATAAAAAGAAAACCATGTGGTGAGCAAAAGAATTTGGTCAAAGAAATAAATGAAAAGGTCTAACATATAGTATAATTTGTTCTGTATTTATTTGATCTCAATCGCTGTATTTAATAATTAATATTTATTATATCCTATTTTATTTTATTATATTTTATTCCATTGACTGCAATTACAAGTGGCCAAGGTAAGACTGAACGACAGCATATGGGCATGAACGACAATGCCAAATATTCCGAACGACAGGAATGTAGATCGGACACTAAACAACAGCGTCTAATTGACACGAACGAATGTGTCTATCTGAACGACAGATTGTTAATTAGGCCTAAGTCAGCTTGTTGTAATCAATAGTTTTTAATTACTTAATAAAATGGAAGATTGGCAAAATAACAAAGATTAAACAATGAGATCACTTAAAATATTAAATCAAATACAATTAGATAGAAAATTCCTTTGCCCGTGAGTATAAAAAGACTCACCTAATTTGTAGAACTAATGCAAACTCACAATAATGATTGTATTGCTTTACTCTCAATAGCCAATTCTAAGTGAAACAGAATCACTCCACAAAATGCCATATTATGTGACAAAAATGCGAACGCAGTGTACGTTTATTGATATTATTTACAAATTCTTTTATCATCCACATGTGCAGTAAATATAAATTAATAAACTATCTAGCTACCGGGTGATCTATGTTTCCTTCAGAATCGTGTACCTATTGAATTTTATCAAAAGTTTCTATTAAGAAAATAATGAGCTCTTACATTTGTGTCCGTTTATTCTACCTTCGAGGTGTTGGGAGGTTTGTCCAATGTATACCTTGTTACAATTTTCTCCATCACACGAGATTTGGTTTACTACATGAGTTTTTTTGTTGGTTGGATTATCAGTTTTTAATTTGGAGAAAGTTACTTTGTTTAGGGAATTATATCCTTTGTGTCCAATCTGAATATTGTATGGCCGCGTAATATTTGAGAGTTTTTCCGATAGTCCTTTAATGTGTGGTAGTCCTATATGCAGAGATTCCGGAAGATTTGTGTTTGTTTTTTTTGGTATATTATAAAATTTATGAATTCTGCTTTTAAAAATTTTATTTATGATGGCTGAGGGATATTTATTATTAGTTAATGTTTTCTTTGCTTTTTCAATAGCTAAATGTCGGAATTCTGGATCGGATAGTGAAATCGCACGGTCTGCAAGGCCGATGATAACAGATTTTTTTTTGGGATAACGGATGGTGATATTTATAATTAAGCTATCTACCAGACCACGTTTCTTTTGTATACCAGCTTGTTCTTAGAGTTTCATTTATTCTATGTATTGTCATGTCAAGGAAATTGATTTTATTATTATTTTCTAATTCAATTGTGAACACTAGCTTAGGATGGAATGAGTTGAACATTTCTTGGAGTTTTATTTTTCCTTTGGAATTATTAATATGCAGTCATCGAGATATCTGCGATAAAGTGGTAAACTGAAATTTAATTTGGGGATTATGCTAGACTCAAGTTCTTCGAAGACAAGTTGTGCAACAACACTAGAAATTGCAACTCCCATCGAGCAGCCTTCGATTTGTTTATAGAATTTATCTTTATATTGAAAATATGTGGAAGTGAGAGTAAATTCAATTGGTTTTTGTAATTCATTAAGTGGTATAGTTTTTCATTTTTTCTCAATTTTTTGTGATTATGTCTTGTGCTAGTTTTAATGGGATATATAATGATACGACGTCTAGTGATATAAGTATGTGGTTTGTTGGTATTTTTATATTTTTTATTTGTGATATTGCTTAGGATTCTTGCTAAGAATTTGGATAGTTGTTCGAAAGGTTATTGGACGCAAGATACAATAGGCCTAAGTGGTATATTCTCTTTATGTAGTTTTGGCAAACCGTAAATTTTGGGAGGTAATGGATTATTTAATTTTAATGCGGAAGCAGTCTTTTCAGAAATGTATTTGTTTTTTGTTTGAAAAATATTGGTTGAGTTGTTTTTCATTTCTTTATTGGTATCTTGTAGAAGCTCTTGCATTTTTTCATCGTATTGGCTTTTATACATGACAGCAGTTTTGTTTGTTTTGTCAGGTCTTAGGATGATTATATTTTCATTGTTTTGAATAAATTGTCTGGTTTTTTCAATTTCTGTTTCAAGGTTTTTTGCTCGATATTTGGTTGATCATTTTTAGTTTTGAAATTTGTTAGAGTGTTGCATAAATTTGATCTAAGTTCAGACAAACCTCCCAACACCTCGAAGGTAGAATAAACGGACACAAATATACAAAAAATTCTGCAACAGCTCTTAATAAACATAAGAAAACAGGCTATGATACATACAGATGTAATGTAATGACATGTAGGTATACCAATGAAAAGGTCTTCCAAATTTCAATTCAATGAATTTTGAGAAATTTACCTTTCCGCAGAATACAGGCCATCGGGATTTTTTTTTGAAAAACGGGTGGATCAAATGGAAAAATGTAAAGTTATTTATGAACCATAAGAATAGGTGAATCTAAATATATAAAAATGTACACAATGTTCTTTTAAAAATAATAGAGTTGATGCCAACTTATAACTAAGAAACTAAAGATATTTTAGTTGAAGAAGGAAGTCTACTCTGTTCGCTGGAAACGAGTATAAATTTCATTACAGAAACAAACAAACACATTCCAATTCCTTTTTCCTTTCGGTATGTAGCTACCTATTTCTTTTCTCCTGGCAAATAATGTTTTCACTAACGAAATATATATATAACCGTTGGGTTGCCTTTAATTATGCCCTAATAAGGGCTCATTCGGAGCAATAAACCTTAATGGGAACATCTAAAAATGTACCTTTTTGAACTTGGGGAGGGGAGCTTGCTAGAATGGCAGCCATTATTTTACAATAACGCTTTGTTTGGCTTACCAAGTAGCCATTTTTCTAATTTCAGTGCGAACTTTTAAAATCTACCTTGGCATGCTAACGATTGCACGGGAATTGTAGAATAATTGAGTGGAATTTGGATGATTTACCAAGTGGGGATATTCCAGCGATGAGTTAGAATTTAAGAGGTCATAATTTGAATGGATTACATACCAACGTATTTTTTACTGTCGAATGAAACTGCTCTTAGTCTGGATTTATTTAAATGAGTTATTCATGCAGAAAATGATTCCGATGAATCTAAATTATTAAGGGTGGGTAGATTTGTCTGCAGCTTAAATTTTCAAACGATTTGAAACTTTATGTGTTTACTCAAGTAATTCTTCTCATAGGAACTATAAGTGTTTTTCTGTTTAAATTAAATGTCTATTCATTTATTTTTGGAGTTGAAATAATTCGTACACCTACCATTTCTTTATTTGTGACATTGAGTTAGTAAGGGCCGATTTCATAATCAAATTTAATTTCCTATTAATTTTAAACCAACATTAAAAATTGCATAATTCTTTTGATTGGACATATAATTTAAAGTTACTTTAAAAGAACGCAGGATAAGGTGAATTACGTAAAAGTTTTTTAAAGAATGCACTATTTTTTATTCCGTCATTAAGATATGAGTTACAGAAAGTGAAGAATTAGCTAATCTCACATTAGAGATTCATTATAAAATCGGTCCTAAATATGTAAAAGATATTTAATAGTTTTATTGTATTCATATAGGTGCCGCCTTATGGTCTACTCTTTATTTTATATGAAAGTAAAGCTCCATCAATTAGATAGGTGCAAAATCAATGCAACAAATAATTCACATTATAATATTTTCTACCCTGAGAAGCATTTAAAATTTCTAAATATGACTATGACATTGTATTTACACTTTATCCGCATTAACATCACGGTCATGAGGGAATATGATAATTAAATATAAACAATCAACTGAAGACTAAGGTTACAATTCAATGCCATGAATATAGAATGAACAATACAATACAATTCAAACAATAAACTAGAAACTAAAATAACATAGTATCACTTACCTACATGGCAAATGTCATAAACAGTACAATAAAATAAAACAATCAACAAAGAACTTATGCCACAGAGTATTTATATGAAAATTTGCCATTAATTTATTTTTGTCATATCCTATATCCTTCAGAAAATTTAACACACATCTTTAAAATACAGGGTGGGAAAATTTCGATGCTTTTATGGAGTAATTTTATGTCAAAATTTGAAATTGAGGAAGTAAATTTAAAATCCAGCTACTCTAAACAGTATCTCATGAAAGTCAAAATAAATTTTTGATAACTTCACAAATGAATAAGATATTGGCATCCATCAAAAAAGCAAGAAACTGAATTTTAGGTTATAAATCGGAAACAGAATACAATAGCTAATATTTGTTTTCACCATTAAGTGTATCTCAAAAAAATAGATCGAGACTGTGCGATTGATTTTTTGCTATTTCTAATAGTTACCGAGTTACCCTATAAAAGCATCGAAATTTGCCCATCCTGTACGGGATTGTAGAAGCATTTACTGGTAGGAGGGACGATGTGGAACTTTTTTTGGATATGAGTAATATTTGTGTCTCCTATTTTTAGTCTTTGTAAAACCACCTCTTCCTTGCATTTCAGTGGAATATTTGAAAACTTTTTTCTGACATGCTTCAATTTTTTTGAGGTTTCTCCATGCTGCGAATTCGTCTTCTTTGGTAATTAACTTATTTTCTGATTTTGTCAGTTTCATTCTCGCAATATCTAAGAAATCCCGTGATCCTTTAGCCACTTCGTCTGCTCTCTCATTTCCTGGTACCTATACCTGAATGAAATGGTATCCAAGTCAGAGTGATCTCTTTCATTTGATGATATGCTTTGATAAAACTATGGTTTTTATTTGTTGATTGGCTTGTAGGGGACTCTGAATTGCTTTAAGAGAGTCTGTGAGATTTAAAGAAGAGTTTACGTTTTCTGTGAATATTAACTCAATTGCTTTTTCTCATATCCTTCAAATGAGAATATCAAATAATTTAGTTGTAAAGTCACAGTTATTGAATTCGTGATCATTGATTTTAAAAGGCCCGCAAGATCTCTGACGTCACAAGAGAAAAAATTTGCAACGCAGCTGGAATTTGAAGTGTACAAAATAGTTCAAATGAACGAAAGAAAACGAATAGCAAATTGTGGTTATAATCAATTGTCATTTTGTTTTCCGATTATATTGCTTTTCTAATATTATTGTTATAATTATTCATCAAAAATGGATCCATGATTTTCTAAGGCTGACAATGATAATTTGCCAATAGTAAACAGCGAGATAATAAATAATTTTTTTGTATTGAATATTCAGTTTTGCAGTTCTGAAGTTCGCAATATTAAAACTAAAAAGTAAGTATTAGGCATTGGGCCGTCTTCATAAAACTTGAGGATATCCTTGTAAGTATAAGGTAGAAGTATAAGGTTTTGAGCTGAAAAGAAAGGTAGGAGTATAAGCATTTCCTTTTTTTCGTATTGTAAAGAACTTGGCTTCGGTGATCGGTGCCATAATGGTGGGCGTGTGCGATACGTCGGAAGGCGGAGCACCTTAGTGAGTGCGGACGTTGGTGGGACCCGGGTGGTGTGTTGCACACCACTATTGGTATTGGTCAGCCATGCATGCCTGGGTCAAGACATATTCCCGAAGCTTCTAGTAACTTCGAGTAAGTTCTGGAGAGCTCGCTTGGCATCGGAAGATGGGTGTAGAAAATACGAGAGCCATTCTGCTTGCCTATATACTGGAGAGTGTTGCGGAGTCAGTTAGTCAGTCAGGGGCAAGCGCCCGGTGCAGACGAGTAAGTCTGGGGCAGTGAATATAAATTGTAAATAGTTGAATATAAATTGTAACTGGTGCAGTGTAAATATAATTAGTGTAAGTTAGATAAGTTGTATATAGTTATGGATATTTAGTGTGTGTATATAAATACTGTAGAAATAAATAAACTGTTGTAAATAAATATATCCCAGTCCTCTGCTGATTTCGCGAGGAAGTGTGTCGCGCTTCACGGTTTTTCGGTAGTGACTTTTGAGAGCGTTCCGGAATTATGTTTCGAACATGATCGAGAAAGAGTTGGCTGCGATACGGGGTGCAGCTCGGTGCTCTGCTGAATGTTAAAATAAATGCTAATACAGCTGCTGCAGCGACGATCCTGAGCTGTTGGCGAATCACAAATATGAAGAATAGAGGAAAGCAGGTTACGGTACTGAAGATGCTTCTCGTAGTTTGTTGAACAAAAATTTGATGACTGTATCCAGCTTCCGAATACCATGTGGTGTAGGTACCATTGAACCAAAGGGGTCCTAAACGGTTTGGCTACCGTCATCTTCTGAACAGTCAAGAGCTGCTAGGATCAGGTGGGTTGAGTGATTGAAGTCTACGATGGCATCATGAAGAAGGTCCTCGACGCTGGGCATGGAACCATGTTAAGGATCTGGTGGTGTTAATGCAATGCCGCAAGTGGTGCTGCATTGTCGGGTGGTGTGGCTACTTGTTGGGTATTGGTGACCAGTTTCCTGTGAGTGTCACCGAAAATTGCCTGTCGAATAGCGGAGGACGTGGAGATGCTGTGGGTGTAAGGCCAACGGTGTAGACTAGTACGTCCTGGAGGGGATCTAATTGTATATATGTACATAAGTTTGAAAGCTGTAATTCATGGCCGGATGGCATTCCACTGCTTCGAGTTTGCAGTGGCTCAAACTAGGATAACAGGGCATGTTGGACTGTGAATGAAGCCTGCTGGTGAAGTTCAACAGGAAGGTGCCGTTGAACTCGGTGTAGGTAAATCAGCGAGTGTCCGTCAATGCCAAGGCGATGCCATTGGGCCAACGGTTGGTGAGGATATGCAGCTGTTGCTATCTCTGTCACTGAGAGATTCATGAAGAGATCGGCTTCGATCTGAACTCGCTGGGGGTTATGGCGGCTTGGCCATGGAAATTCCAGTGCTTCGAGTTTGCAGTGGCTCAATCTGGGATGAGAGAGCATGTTGGACTGTAAATGAAGCCTGGTGGTGAAGTTCAACAGGAAGGTGCCGTTGAACTTGGTTTAAACCAGTGAGTGTCCGTTAGTGTCACGGCGGAGCTGTTGGGGCCAATGGTTGGCAACGATAATGCAGCTGTTGTTATTGGGACCAGGTAGGTGTCAACTGTAGACAAGAAGTCGTGTTGCCTGCATGGACAAGATAGCTGAGCCTTGAGGATGTTTCTGATCGGGACGATCAGAATTAAGGAGGGGGCAATGTAACGAACTTGGCTTCGGTGATCGGTGCCATAATGGTGGGCGTGTTCGATACGTCGGAATGGGGAGCACCTTTGCGAGTGCGGACGTTGGTGGGACCCGGGTGGTGTGTTGCACACCGCTATTGGTATTGGTCAGCCATGCATGCAAGGGTCAAGACATATTCCCGAAGCTTCTAGTAACTTCCCGAAAGTTCGGGAGAGCTCGCTTGGCATCGAAAGATGGGTGTAGAAAATACGAGAGCCATTCTGCTTGCCTATATATTGGAGAGTGTGCGGAATCAGTTAGTCAGGGTCAATCGCCCGGTGCAGACGAGTAATTCTGGGGCAGTGAATACAAATTGTAGATAGTTGAATATAAATTGTACATAGTTGTAAATAGTGCAGTATAAATATAAATAGTGTAAGTTAGATAAGTTGTATATAGGTATGTATATTTAGTGTGTGTATATAAATACTGTAGAAATAAATAAACTGTTGTAAATAAATATATCCCAGTCATTTTTATATGCCTGTTACATTGGTGTCAGGTGTAGGGTAGTATGGTGTATCAAACGGGATATAAAGGTGATAGTGACTGGGAAGAATGACTCGGACTGAACTATGTGACTGCAGATTTCGCGAGGAAGTGTGTCGTGCTGCACGGTTTTTCGGTAGTGACTTTTGAGAGCGTACCGGAATTCTGTTTCGAACATGATCGAGAAAGCAGGGGTGCAGCTCGGTGCTCTGCTGAATGTTAAAATAAATGCTGTTACAGCTACTGCAGCGACGATCCTGAGCTGTTGGCGAATCACAAATATGAAGAATAGAGGAAAGCAGGATACGGTACTGAAGATGCTCCTCGTAGTTGGTTGAACAGAAATTTTATGACAGTATCCAGCTTCCGAATACCATGTGGTGTAGGTACCATTGAACCAAAGGGCTATTGGTATTGGTCAGCCATGCATGCCTGGGTCAAGACATATTCCCGAAGCTTCTAGTAACTTCGCGTAAGTTCGGGAGAGCTCGCTTGGCATCGGAAGATGGGTGTAGAAATTACGAGAGCCATTCTGCTTGCCTATATATTGGAGAGTGCTGCGGAGTCAGTTAGTTAATCAGGGGCAATCGCCCGGTGCAGACGAGTAATTCTGGGGCAGTGAATACAAATTGTAGATAGTTGAATATAAATTGTACATAGTTGTAAATAGTGTAAGTTAGATAAGTTGTATATAGGTATGGATATTTAGTGTGTGTATATAAATACTGTAGAAATAAATAAACTATTGTAAATAAATATATCCCAGTCATATTTATATGCCCGTTACAGTATTCATAATGGTAACCTTATACTTGCAAGGATATCCTCCAAGAATAAGTAAAAGTTTGTTGTCATTTGTGTGTACCGCGGCAGGTTCCAACCTGTTTTCGATGGGTTGTATATTAGGTATTTCTTTCTTATGGGTGTTATTTCAGTACAGTACTTCTCAGAAAAGAACAGAACTGCAGTTCATTGCAGATGAAATTGCTATTGCCCCCGTGATTTTGGAAGAGTCCCAAACACCAAAAATAGAAGGTAGAATGGATGAGGCTATTAGAAATGTTACCAGGAAGTACGAGGTGACCTTTGGTAAAGCACTAAATGCGAAAGGCTTTTTGAAAAAAATAAACAATATAAAAGGAAGGTTGAAGAGAGAAACTGACTTGAAAAAAGACCGAAACTTTATCCAGTAAGTTGATTGCACCATTATGCTGTCAATTACGGTAGTCGCTATACGGGATACTGTAGGTTGACTTACACCAAGTTCTTCTTCACTAATACCTTGCCGATACCCAGGGTCACTGAGATAGCATAAACATATCTGAATTTTTAGAAGGGATGACAACGCACCTCCTCGAGTTTCAGCATTTATTCGGAAAAATCTGTTGGCAAGCCATTGCACATTTTCCTTTTCCAACCGGTATAATTCTTTGTAATCACAAACAGGTGTTGATAAACGCTGCTTGTAATGTTTAATCTGTTCAGTTCCATAACATTTCCCATCGCTACTACTGACACTACATACACGACTGAGTCTGCTACTGACCTCACTCGAAATTAATGAAGGATATACTTTTTTATTTAGAGTAGAGTTTATGAATAACCAAACAGTTTTTGTGAAGGATATGCTTATACTCTATAAGCTTAAGGTTTTACTCGGAATATTATGAATGCGAGCTGAAGGACTTCCTTTATATGCTGCAAGTATAAGCATAACCTTTTTTTATGAATATGGCCCATTGTAGAAAATTGTATTTGTTTAGTGTGAAATCCAAGTGTATACACTTGATTTGAATTGAATAGACTGTGTACCACATTTTTAATTTTTATGATGATGATTCTGTAGGTTACGTACAGGTCAAATGGGTTAATAATATCTGCACAGTTCGCGGAAGAATAACTCCAAAACACAAAGTCACCAAAACACTATAACGTAGAAGTTGTTATTGATGAAACTCCTGGACAAACTTTATAAACCATGTTGTAGCATATTAAAACTATAATCTTGAATAAAATACAATTTCCAGTTGTAAACAAAGTGATTAGCGAAATTAAAACCTTCAAATAAATTTGACAAGGAAACTTTTTTGACATTATAGTAGATCTAAGAAAGAATTCTCCTGCCTAATCTGAGGTCTACAGCAGTGTTGCAATTTATAAGAGTCTCATAGATTATGACCATCTCTATTTTCCATATCTGAATAGAAAAGGATAACAAAGTTTTCTGTTGTGACGTCATAAGGGCTTAGTTTAATTTTTAATTCTTAATATATTCATTATCAAGCAAAATTATGCAGTTCTGATAGATATGAGACAAAGTTTCATTACGTTGTCTTTCAATTGGACACTCGCATCAAATTGGAAGTTGAGGACGTCATCAAAAATCCTCCTTCATTAAATCCGTACACATTTTTAACGCGAAAAAATAAATGAGAGCTTATCTGCGTCTGAGGAATAACGCATTCATCAACTCATCCGCGTGGAGGTGCTAGGCGATCATAAATCGTCGCAGTCTCTCTGGCACCTCCAATCTCTGATTGGCGCAACTATCGTGCAGAATAACCCCTTAGGTCATCTTTGGATCCAATGCAGTTCGTCAAACATCCAGGCTATCCTTGCTAAGCTAAAGTGATGCTTGATAGGCTTGCTGAGCTTGCTGAAAAAATTATCGATGTTTCGCCGTGCGTACCAACTTTGTCGGTCAATGCAGCGTTCAAAGGCAGAGGTGCGAATGCGAAACTGTATTAACAAATCGCTGAACTGACGGTTCCCTGATCGCGCTATTTAATCGTGACGGTTCTAACCAAAATTCTAGACACCGAAGTAAATCTCAAAGCCAAGAAAACTCTAACCAATAGTCGAGCCATGTTTGTTGGTACCACAAAAATTAAAGCAAAACGCTTTTTTTCTGAACTTGAGCCTCAATTTAGGACTTCGTCATCATTTTCGATGGTGATTTATAGCTGTTAACGTCGATCTACTAATAATTGGGTCTAATTTTCTGGCTCATTATCACCTTTTACCGGACTCTCGTACGAAGCGCCTCGTCGACCACTGGTCTTCAAGCACAACATTTATCTCAACCACAATCCTTCTTGCGGAGCAGCATTAAAGTCGTTCAAGACTCTCCAGCTTATGATATTCTCCTATCGGAATTTCCTGAAATTACTCGTCCTCCTTACATACAGAAATGTCTATATTACTAGTTTTTCCACTAGCAATGATGAAATGAATAGCTTGATTGTGGTTGTTCATTGATGCTAGGTCGTATTTATCTATCCACCCTTCAATCAATTTACGTTTTTTATCGCTTAGAGCCCCATATCTCATTGTGCCCACTGAAATTTCAGAGTATTATGTAAGGTTTAGTTACTTAATCAGATATATTTGATAAATCTCTGAAAGTAGTATTAACACTGAAACACTCAATAAAACACACTTAAGCTGCTTGTCAACATGACAGAAAGACTCTCAATGTACTGGAAACTATGCTACTTTATGGGGGTGACCGCCAGTCCCTACACTGACTCAATGACTTGTAATGACTCTCGTTGAGAATTGGTGAGCTGTACTCATATTTTCTCTACATATTAAATCGGCCTTAGACAGGCAAGTAGATTTTCCTTAATCAAAACTCTGTTAGATATAAGATGAATTCTGGTACAGTTTTATATTGAATTTTGCGTTATTGAATCTCAGATTAGTTAACTAGAAAGAAAAAAATATATAGATAATATGCTCCGTCATCTCTAGTAGTTATAACTTTATCAAATTACTTGCAAAACTGGATTCATAACTAATATCATTGCCAAGGGCAATATTCTACAATGACCTGAAAAGATTATACTCAAATCAACAAGAAATAAGGACTTACCAGGTATGTATTTCAGGTTAGTATGAGCTCCTTAGGTACCTGAAAAATAAGAAACCAATCTTAATTTCTGAAAATAGCAAGACCATAAGTCTGGAAAAATTGTAGTTGTAGATGTAATCCAATAACTAGTTTACAAGAAAAAATAAATAGTGACTTGCATAGAAATATGCTTTTATTTAGTCGCGGTCCCTCGATAGGGGCTGTAGAGAGTGGAAAGAAATAACACTATGTGCATTTCTGGATATTCAAGGAGCCTTCGACAATACATCCTTTGAGGTCATTGAAAACATCGCCAGAAAAAAGGGAATATATCCTGTTACTCTCAGATGGATAAAATCAATGATTAAAAGCAGATAAATTATTACAAAATGGGAAAAAGAAACCAAAACGAAAAGGACTGCCAGAGGATGACCCCAAGGAGGGGTTCTATCTCCTTTGCCGTGGCCCATCGTGGTGGATGAACTCCTTTGCAAACTAACTGAGATGGGCTCTGGGGTTATCGGCTACGCTGATGATATCACCCTAGTAATCTCAGGAAAGGAAATGAAAACCTTGAGAGCACTGATGAAAGATTCTCTCACAGTAGCACTAAGGTGGTGCAGGGGTAAGAGACTGAACATCAATCCCAATTAGACGAATTTACCAAAAAAGGAAGGTCGACACTGATGTCACATTACTATTAGATGGTAAAGAAATAATGCTTTCCAAGGAAGTTAAATATCTAGGTATATACCTGGATCAAAAACTGAACTGGAATAGACAAATTCCAAATATAAAGGAAAAAGCCCTAATGAATCTCAATGTATGCAGAAAGCTACTGTGAAAAACATGGAGACTTGGTCCTAATATGGCCTACTGGTCTTATGTTGTAATAGTCCGACCGGCTATAACATATGCAGCCTCAGTCTGGTGGCTGAAAACAGAACAGAGTTCAATTTAAAATGAACTCAAAAAAATTCAAAGACTAGCTTGCATAGGAATATCAGGGGTAATGCGCAACACCAACTGCAGCAATGGAAGTCATTCTGAACTTAACTCCACTGCATTTGCATATTCACAGGTGTGCATTAGACGAAGCCCTAAGAATTCACAGAACAAGCAAAACAAGATATGCGAGAGTGACAGGATACTGAAGTATTCGAATCAAAATCCCATATCTAATAGACATTCCAGTCGATGTTATGGGAACATAACTCTGCTTAACAGACACCACGAAATAAAAATACCAAAACTAGATGAATAGATGAAGAGAAGTGGAAAAGGAAAATGGCTCTTAACCTGGTACACAGATGGTTCAACGGAGGATAGCAAAGCCGGCCTGGGGTCTGTGGACCTTCCACCGAAATACACAGATGCCTAGGCGGGAGTTGCACAATTTTTCAGGCCGAAATAATGGCTATTATAGAATGCACTCACGTGATTCGCAAAAGGAATCACAGGGAGGCTAGAATCTATATATCAAGTGATAGCCAGGCTGCCATCAAAGCAGTGGCAAATGTTGCTAAAACTTTAAAACTATTAAAGGAAGGCCATGAAGGACTTGTGCAACTGGAAAGAGGCAACAAAGTTTGCCTCATATGGATATCAGGGCACAAGAACATTTATGGCAACGAAAAAGCTGACTCTCTGGCCAGAAAAGGCTCAAGAAGGCTGCCAACAGGCCCTGAGCTATTCTGCGAATATGCAAAAAAATCATGTCAAAACAGAAACCGAAAAATGGGAGTCAAGGCTGAAAACCAAGTACTGTTATGACCTAGAGCAAGCCAGTTAGGCCAAACGCCTGATAGACTGGCGATAATCAAAGGAAAATAACTTACTTTTCCTTAAAAGAAATGACCTGAGAAACTTGTTTGGAATCACCGCAGGTCATTATCCCATCAAAATTTTCGTAGAAGCAATAGCATCTGTAAATCACCTACTAACTGAATGCGAAATATTAGCGCATAAAAGATAAGGATCCTAGGAAGGGCGTTTCCCACCCATGAGGACCTAAAAGCATGTGGTGCAATAACACTAATTAACTATATCAAGGAGCTGGACTTAAACCCAGAAATAGCAGTATAATAGTAAATCACGGGATGGTACAAAAGACGTTAAGGTCGAGGTGCCCCATAAAGGGAAATGTCCCCAATACCCGTCATTTCCATAATAATTATTTAGTGGCGGTAGAAAAAATCGTAGTCTCGTGATCTTGAACTTCATTATCAAGGACAACGCCTCTTTTTTTAAGATTCTAACTCTTCGAAGATTGCAAAACAAAATCTGCCATCTCTCAGCAACGCGGAAATTTATGTCTCATAAAAAAATTAAAAGCTTCTTTATTTTTTTTATTTGGAAAACGTAGGTTTGAAACAAAAACTATTCATTTTCATATTCATATCATATTTTCTCTTTTCTATTATGGAATGGAAACCTAATTTGGAAGGTTTCTTTATTAGTATCTTAAATTATGTCGAATAGTTAACAAATAGCTACGTACAAACGATTGAATGTTTGTTATAATTTCTTATTACCTATAGCATAGATAATCAAAAGGAACAATTATGAACAAGTATTTGATAATACGAGAATAAAATTATTTTGTATCATTTGAAAGCCTACTTATACTTAAATGATTTGAAAGAAAAATATTTGCATTCAAAATGTCTTTAACATAAGTCCTTATTTTTCCAGGTATAGCAGAAAATATGACTAAGTTTACTCTTAAATTTTTCAATTTTCTTATGATACCCATCTGCCACATGGAATTGCTGGAAGAGTCCAAATAAAAAAGTCTTACGAAAGAAATTATTGTCATTTACTGAATACTTTTTTTTGGTTCGTTCGGGCCTTTTATATAGTAAATGAGCTCCGATTTTGATGATTTTTGAGTCACTTGAAAAAGGAGAGTTGAGAAATGGTCCGATATTCATAAAAACGCAAATTCAAAAATCTGAGCTGGTATAATGAGATACGACAATATCCGGAAACGTTTAAATTGAAGATTTTTTTCAAAAGAGTTACGGTTTTTGCGATAGAGGAATGTTAAATGCTCAAATATATGTATTTGTGCTATGTGGAGATGGCGATTTGTTTCGAAAATTGAAAATCTGTTGGTACTACATGAAAGACATAATTATTTGTACCAACATTTATAAAGAACCAATAGAATTAATATTATTTTGTACTTCACAGTGAACCAACAGACAACGTCGTCCAATTTTTTGTAGAAAATATTTATTTAATATAATAAAATCATAAATAGGTAAGTCTGAATAATCGTTTTTAGGCTGCTCTAGAGCCGATGAAATTCGGAATAATAATAATAATAATTAATTATAGAATGTCTTCATTATTTCAAGATTATCGAGTACCAGTCATATTATGATATTTCTGAATATGAATTCAATTGCTACGGAATCGAAATAACTATATAACATCAGCCGTTTCTGGTAAATAACTAATAACCTAATGTATATGTCATAGTCGGATTGTATATTCCGCCGTATTGCATTCCGGCTAGCTGTTTGTCAAAACAGAGCCGTTTTGTATTACGGCGGGTCAACGTTATACATTATGGCGGCCCACGCTTAGCCGGATTGTACCTACTATGTTTGCATTAAGGAGTGACCATACTAAGAAATAAAACAGTGTTTAATTCTTGAAAACAACTTATTAAGAGAAAAGCTAGGTATTCTAGGCACTAAGTAGTAGTAGTAGTAAACATTTGGTTTTAGAAAATATAAACCGCATACTAATTTTACCAACTAGGTATTAACGGTACAACCGTTTCTAAATATATCTCTTATTATATTACTAGATAATAACACAAGAGAACTGGAACATTTGACATTAATATTCTGGTTAAGTTAAGTTAACATATCAAACCGATAAGATAAATTATTTGTTTTCTAAGAAATGCTAGCATATTTTCTTCACATCTTGTTTGCTGATTTCTTTGCCACCTTGAGTCTGTGGATGACGAGGGCTTCCGCATGCATTATCTTGCATTCAGGCCACATTTTGACCAGCTCCTAAATAATTTTGGCAGTAAACTCGCGAACGTTTTTAGTTTGTAAAACATAGGGTGCTCTAAAGGTTAAAAATATCTTCAGATGCCTGGCTAAGAATCCATATGTACCTACTTTCCATCTCCTGCTGACTGAAAATGTATGAGATCGGCTTGGCCCAGACTGTTAAAATCTCTTGGCCTCGTAACAATACCTTTTTAGGCAAGTTGCTCTTAGATTCGTATGTATAAGGAAACAAATATTTCAATGGCCCTTTTTGTATACAAGCATACACCATTTCCTACACCGTGGCCACTTTTTTTAGGAATTTCCATTAGCGTAATAAAATGCTTCTCTGTTGGTATTACCCGAATAGTAGGGTCTTCTGGAGTTTTTTCTTCAAGATCAGATAATCTTCACCGGCAAGATTCACAACATCATATTTTATGCACATATAATATTGCGTAGGATTTCGCCGAACACCAGATTCCAGAGCCACTTTAACGCTTTTAATGTGTATTACAAATAAGACGTTCTATTGTCCATGGCTTTTTTAACTTTTCCGGATTGGGATTGCTTAGAAGTCCTTTAATTGCACGGTAAACTTAGCCTCAAAATCACTATTTTCACAAATATTTGACACGTTTCAAAAACTGTCACTAAAAACTTCCAAGGCGGCTCCTAATTACACGCTCAATTACATTACGACTAGCTGTTTTGAAGCACGCATAGCGTTGTATACAATGAGGCGGACTTTCATTTAGCCGTAATGCAATCCGGCTTATCGTTAGCCCGCCGTAATACAAAATGGCGCTGTTTTGTAAAACGGCTAGCCGGAATATAATACGACTGAATATACAATCCGACTACGACATATACATATTTTTCACAAACGGGAAAGCCTAGCTAATCTACTTTAATCTTCTAATCTACTGAAACAAAAAAAAAATTAAATCTATTTGACACTTATGCAGAGCTTACTGACAAATATCTTGTATAAATTAATTCTGATCCCAGGTATTAACCTTTTCAACTTTATCTTCTAGTTCAATAAATAATATTAGATAAATACGAGTGATTCAATTATTTTTTCTTAGAAATTTTAAAGAGAATACTTATATACCTATAAAAAAATATACCAACCCGTTGTCTCTGCAATTCCCTGTAATCATATCATTGACGAATATAATCATTAGAATGATTTTATAAAAATTCGATTATTTATTCTATAAGAGTAACCTCACACAATATAATATAACACAACTTTTTATTACATTGCCTAATATAGAAAAATATTATTCATAATGCCTGGTCAATATATATATATATATATATATATATATATATATATATATATATATATATATATATATATATATATACAGTCATATTTCCATCTTATGTAAATGATATATCTTTGTCACTTGTATTATCTGCATATACTTAACATGACAAAAAACCAGTATACTCTTATTGTTCGTGTGTTGTACAGCTGCGAAATTTGAAAGTGCGAATGATGGAAAAGCTTTAGGAATATAGTTTGATGTCTCTTTCAGAGAAATCTTATTTCAATTAATTTCTAATTATGCAAATTTTAGTTCATGTTGACTAGTAACTGCTAGATGAGAAACATTTACATGCTATCTATGTACTGTTTTTGATATGTATTCTTTTTAAATTTAGAATCCTCATTTGTAAGGAAATATCCCTTCCATAGAATCGCTTTTATTTACTGTGAATGCTTTCTTTTATGAAATTGATATGCCTACCTATTTTATGTGACTAACCGAAGAAAAATTGTACAGAGACATCATAATGTGAGTACTAATCATTACTTGTTCTTCGTACTGCTTTTAGATATTATTGGAATTCTGTTACATTTTAGAATTTGTTTGTCAAAAAATAGTCTTATGCACCTTTGGTATTCGCAATTATTTAAAACAAAATGAATGTTTGCCGTAAACTCACGTATATATTTAAAGAAACTCAAATATTATAGTTCTAAAACTAACTTCATCTTCATCCTTGATACAGAACTAAAGGCATTACTATAAAAAACGCTTTTATTTATCTTTAAGTTTTTGTTGAAAAACCTGCAGTTTAACTGTTTAGACTTTACCCAATAAACTCTCGACACTTTTATGAAGCCGTGAACGTTGTTTGAAAGCTGAAACTTCATGCAGACAAACATACTTGTACCCAACATACGTTTTAATGGATCAAGTAGGCTCACTAGCAAACTCCCGGCGGCTATTTTAATGGGGCTATTAAACGTCAGATAGTTCTGGATGGCTCAGAAACATTTGTCTGTAATAGTTTCCGTCATCGAAACGAATTAAACTAAGAGAAATTTCATACGTGAATTGAAATTTATAACACATAAATAGAATACTTTCTGAATTAATAATTGATAAGGAATCACGTCAATTTAATTCGTTGACTGACACTTAATTAATTCCTTTGCAGTTTGCGTTATTCAGGGAGCCTCAATCGCTAAAGGTTATCTAAGGGCTTTAATATAATTTTTCACGAGAAAATTAAACTTGGTTTAATTCTCAACATCTTATTATTTTTGCTGAAAGTAAAAATTATGAAAGAAACTTTCTTGAAGTAAGCTTATCTTTTTCTTTAATTATTAATAGTTCAGTCGTTAACTTGTGCTAAGTCTCGGTTTTGGTTAAGAATGTCTTTCTTATCATACTTATGCATGAGACTTGAATACGACATTATACTATTTACGCAGAAATTATCGGTTGAGTGGAACGGGCAGAGCAGTCCAAATGCTTTAATTATCGACAACCGTAGCATATACAGAAAAACTTGAAGTTGAATAATATATTAATATATAATATTTATAATTTTATTGCTAAATCTAAATACATATAATGTTTCTTCTTCTTTGAGTTCCCTGCCTGGGTTCAGACGTTGGCTATCATTATGTTGACCATTCTATGAAATCCATCTCTGTCTGCTACTATTCTGAAGAGGTCTTCCACTTGCAGATTCATCCAGTGTCTAATATTGCGCGGCCAGGATAGTTTTTTTTTCGTCCAATCCATCTCTTTCCTTCCACTTTACCCTGCATTATGAGTCTAAGCAAGTGATATTTTGGACCTCTGATATGGCCAAAATACTCGGTTTTTCTCAGCTTAATAGTGTTCTTAAGCTCCCATTCCGTGTCCATCATTCTAAGCACATCCTTGTTGGAAGTGTATGTGATCCAGGGTAGCTTTTAATGTCCATGTCTCGCAGGCGCAGAGTAATGTCCAACGCATGTAACATTTTAAGATTCTTTTCCAAAGACGCATGGAGAGATTTCTATTGCATAAAACTGATTTCAGTGATATAAATGCCTTACGAGCTACTTCAATTCGAGTTATGATTTCCTCGTCAGACTCTCCACCTGCAATCAGCCAGCTACCAAGATATTTGAAGCGATCAACATGCTCCACCACCTCCCCGTCCAGAAGCAGTTGTCCTGGGTCTACATCCAGCTTTCCGACTGCCATCCATTTGGTCTTGTTAATATTAATGCTTGAACCTTTTCGACGACTCGATTCAATCACTAGAGATCTGGTAGAATTTCATTCATGATAGCAGTATCGTCGGCATATCTAACATTATTTATGGTTTCTCCTCCTATTTTTATATCTTCTGTTCGGCCTTCCATAGCTTCTCGAAATATATATTGAAGAGTGTAGGCGATAAAACACATCCTTGATGTACTCCTCGTTTAATGGGGAATTTATTGGAAGGGGTGACTACATCTACTTTAACGGTTGCTACTTGGTGGTAGTATAGCCTGAGACCATAATTGTTCAGTCCTATTGACATATATTCGAGCAGCAGATTATGTCGGTCAAAAGCCTTTTCAAAATCTATGAAGCATACATAAACGTTCTTTCGAAATTCACAGTACTTTTGAAGGAGGACCCGCATACAGAACAACGCTTCTCTAGTTCCCAATCCATTCCGAAATCCAAACTGTTCATCAGTTAAGTTACTTTCGCATAGTGCGTGCATGCGATTTTGAAGAATACGTAGCAGAATTTTAAGAGTGTGGCTTACTCTTATTCGGAATTGTGATGAAAAGGGATTCTAACCATTCTTCAGGTCTCTATCGACTATTATAGATTTTATTGAAGAAGGTGATTAAGTGTGTATTCAAATCGTCTCACAGAGGGTTGTGATGGTCTACACGATTAACGTCCTCGAAGAGACTGGACACATAGTCCTTCTACTCTTTGCAACTGTGATCGAGATCACCGATGATTTTCCCATTTGAATCTTTGAGTATATTCATTGTTTTTATTTTTTGTATTCCCGAAGTGATTTTAAGTTTTTTTGTACAGGTTAAGGTTTCCTTTGCAGTTCCTATATTTCTTGACAGGTTTCTCTGAACCATGCGTAGCTGCGGGTTAACACTGACCGACTTCAATCATCGAAGTTAAGCAGCGCAATACGATGGAAACGACTTGGACGAGTAAGTAACCGTTGATGCGGGGGCGCGTTCAAGTCTCTGTCGCATTGCATTCTCCTCCACTCGCAAGGTAACGGGAAACCAGTGAGAGTATGTATTCCCTAGTACAGCTCTCTGGAAGGGTATGTCCACGTTAAACTGTAGGTCCCTTTGTCTGTCGTAACACTTTCAAGGCAAAGAAGCCGCCAACGCTTAAATACGAGTAACGCACTCAAAGAAGAAGAATGCATCCTTGGCTTCCTTAATTTTACGTCGAATTGTTATGTGTATTTCAAGGTATTTTCCTCTATTCTTGTTCTTAAAATCTCTTCTTTGTTTTTTTTTTGGGGGCGTGGTAGTAAGTCCGCTGTAGTTTAAATAATGGAAGTTTTGATTGTCCAATTTTCATAAATGGTGTTTTCTTCTTTGGATATGGCTTTTATGTTGTGTATCTTGTTGTTTATTTCATTAGCAAGAATATTTTTCATAGTATTGTCTTTCAATGATTCTAACGATAGTTCGTTTGAGTTAGAAGATGTTTGTAATTTCTTAAGCTTTACTCTTAATGTAGAGCAGAGCAGATTGTGGTCCGAATTTATATCCGCTCCAGGGTATGATTTTACAGCAGTAACACTATTCCGAAGTTGACGATTAATCATTATAAAGTCGATCTGGTTTCGTATAGTCCGGTTATTGTGTCCGTCCTGCGGTAACTTCCACTATAGTGGCGCCTCGGTGGGAGCTTGAACCAAGTGTTCATAATCGTAAGCTTCTTTTCTTGACAGAATTCTATTAGCCGTCCACCTCTTTCGTTTCGCTCACCTAAACCATATTCTCCAATAATGTCGTCCGTAGGCCCCTGACCAACTTTGGCACTGAAGTATAATGTTTACCTGTTTACAAAAGTCTGTTAAATTTAGGTATATAAAACAACTATTCTTTAAAAAAAATAATAGATTTGAATTTGAAACTAGAAAAATAATTAATAAGCAACCAAAACCGACATATCTGGATGTCGGTGAATCTTTGCGCCAAGTAGGTACATAAAAGTAAATAAATGAAGGTAAAACTTTATAAAATCAAATGAAGAGCCAATATATTCATCGTATTTGAATTTAATTAAAGTTTTACGTGAATTCCCAGATACGAGGTTTTTCTGTTCGATCGCCGCGCGCATCGGCTTCCAATTCCGCGTGGAATTGTTAGAATATAATAGAGATGTCTTAGATATACCTAATAGAGATGTCTTCGATATCAAAATAACTTCGGCTTACGCGGTCTTATTCAAAATAATGTGAATTGTTTTATTATCTAACATTTTGTTAACCATGTTTCTTCTAAATTATTGTTTTCTTTAGACTGGGGTCCCGATTAAACAAACTGTATATGTAAATTTAAACCCCGACTTCCGCGAATTAGACTAACGCGATTATCGCTTGGTCCACGTATCGCGTGAGTCCTGGATATTACTGTAATCAGTTTAAATTTATCTTGAAATGTGATAAAATTTCTTATATATCCATCTTCTAATCAACTGATATTTAAGTTGAAGTTATTCTTGGTCCATTTTGAGAAAAAATTGCATACAAACATATGTTTTGAGAAAAAAATCGTTATTCTTGATTACTTTGGTATGGCATTCCAAAATATATGTAGGCGATTCTAAGGGTGGAATTCATAGACGTCACTCAAACTTAATATCTACTACACTCAATTTGAGTGTGAGTGGAGACCTAGCCTCAAATTAGGATTCAGAGATATGGAAATCGTTGTTCCTCAATCATAACTCAATTTAAGGGTTGTATCATGTAGCAACCCTGTGCATCCATCATAGAGCACTGACGTATCTCTCTGTTCTTTGGTATCTGTAGATACCACTTAATTCTATATACCTATAATTTGATCCTTGAATTTTTTTGTGAAGCTCAGTATGAGGATTGCGAGTTTGGTACGCATGCGCGAAAGGGGAAGTGGCTTGTAGCCACATCATATGGTATCCATGGCAACATCACAGCTGTGCCAATGGTAACCTTGGTAATATCATGACATGTCCCTCCTCTTAGCCAAAAAATTTCATGACGCATGCGCATATCGCCCGCTATCCCCTGGTCTTTGGCTTCATTCTTGCATATTTTTTTCCATAATGCTAGTGGTATAGAAGTTTAAGTAAATGGTAGATACCCATCAACTATAACATTACCTTGCCATTCTGTCATTGTTAGTTGCAAATGTTTGAATTTGAATAAAAATAAAAACTTTATATTCGATACGGCGCTAAATCAGAAAAAATATATGTCAGCAAATGAGAAATGCTTATTTAAAGCAGCTATGCGTCTGCTATTCAGCACAAATTAAATAACTTTATTCTGTGGTTATAAAATGTAAAAAAGCAGATGAGCCACTCTATCAAGAAGAGGAATAATATTTCCATCGAATCTATATCTCATATAAATTTCACTAATACTAAATTTCACAAGAGGATTGTTGTAATATCTCAAAATTCTCATTGATGATTTCAACATAGGTATAACTCACAAACACTGTCTTACCTTGGAATAGCTAAATAAACAATATCTTCCACATAATCAATGAAATCAATAAATTCGTTGAAGTTATTAATTTTTAATGAATGAATATACTATATATATATTTATTTATTTTAAATATATGAATTTATTAAACGCAACTAACAAAACCGGAATAATTTAAAAAAATATGACAAGCTCAAAAAGTGACGTTAAATTGAATTGAGTGCCAAAATTTGACACCTTAATTTATACTCAATATTGAGATGCAATTGAGGGGCCTTTTGAGTGTAGTTTCGTTCTTGAATCCCAAATTTGAGTGTAGTGTTGATTTGAGTAGAAATTGAGGGGGAAAGGAGAAAGAGTGACGACGAAGTATGAATTTGGCCGTAATTCTATAATTATTAGCTAATCAAATTTATTCTCTAAAATAAATTTCTGTTTATTATTGTTACATAAACTGTGTTTTCTCCTTTGTGGTTCATTGAGAAGCAGATGAATGAATTTAAGTTATTCATGCAAAAACCATAGATACGTCAAACGAAAACAAATCAAGATACCAGATTTGCTCGGAAAGAAATGTAGATTTGAAAAATAAATCTTACTTTGAGGAAATGATGTGGCGTAAGTATCGGTTTTCTTTTTAAAATCATTTAGTGCATAGCATAGAATTTTGATACATTGTAGATTTGTAGGTACTACGTGTCACAAACATATCTAGGGTCATACCAATGTCATCACAAATAGAAATATTTTGTTCTTAAAACATAGGTATTCTGTAGTTAAAAAGCTCTAACATTTAGGACATTTGTTCATTTGAAGATTTTTTCTTAAGACAGATCCAAGAATAACCTCACTCAATATTAGTATGTAATTAAGAAACACCCTCTATATTTTTGTTCTTCCACACTGTTAGACGACTTAACATGACAATTGGCACGTATATGTAGTTTATATTGGAGAAGGTTTCTAAGCTATCTAATTTGTTATAGAGAAGGCGCTGAAGAGCACCAACTTCAATACCAGTAAACCAATAGCCATAAATAAACTGGTGTATCTAGGTGCTTGGCCATTGAATGTATCTTAACACATTTTTTTGTAAATCACCACTAGATGACAATACAGTGCATCAACTTCAAAACCGTTTCACCGAATGTCTTGAAAACTAACGTGTTTGAACATTGGGAATGTCTTAACACTTTTCACTTTATTAAAGCTTGCCGATGATTGAAGCTATAGTGTTTCATATTCTACACAGTTGAACAGATCTTCATAAGAATTGGTGTACGTAAGATTGTGAGGCAAGACAACGCCAGATTCCACTAGACCTTTATATAGTTGTAACACGTATGACTCGTGAGACAGATGAATAAATAATAATGTTTTGAAGAATACCGTTACCAGATCAGATGTGATAGATAATTGTAAATGTGGATTTTACATGCCGTTTCAGAAATACTAAAAAAAGGACGGCAGGTTGTACATTAATTTGTTGATATAGTTCATTCAGAACAGTTGTGCTTTTACATCATAGCATGACATCTTTATCTTTACGACATCCATTAACGAACTAGATAGAGATGTCAGGCTACGACTGAACTATATGATAACAAAATTATGTCAAAAAATTTCAATAATCTCAATTAAGAGTGTATTGGGAGGGCGTAAATCGAAATCAAGAATGTATTGGGAATTTTGACACGGAAGATAAACGAGATAAGTGAGGGCTGAGAAAATTTTTAATTTTAACACGATGATTGATCATTTATAGGAAAAAAACGTTTTTCTAAATAATCTAATTCTTGAAGAGTTGATAGTGGGTCGTCTCTATGAGTTTGATCAAAATTCATCATATTTTAAGGTAACTGCTTCAATTATTAACTTTACAGTTTCATCTTTTATCTTTTATCAATAGCAAATTTGAAAGCATTCATACCTTTTCGCTTTTGTGATTATATGATCGCGTTATATCTTTTCCTCTCTGCTTCTAACTAATTTTATTTTGACAGATTTCGTGCAAATTTTGTCTGTATAGCCAAATAATCATGAAATCTGAAGCTATCGTACATCACATAAATAAATCAATAATCTTTATTGTACACCGAATTTGCACCTCGACATAACAAGCTCATCCCCACCCAGTAAATAACGAACCTGAATTACACTACGTGAGTTGCAAGCACCTACTACTCCATATACAATTTGATAGGTTGCCTTCACCCAAAACTTCCTCCCTGATGACTACCCCATCCTACATCGTTCACCTAGCCCCTAGTTGCAGCTAGCAGGAAGGTCCTCTTCGTCGTTTCGTCCTGTCTGTCTGTTGCAGGCTAATAGACTCACCGAAGGTAATGGAGTTACCGCCTATCGGCAAACGACACACGTACTATTCAGTAGGAAACATACGGCAGGAGGAAATATAATATTGGATTAACAGATAGATAGGTCAGGTGATACGACATAATACAATGTACCACCAACGAATCAGTTTTGGAGAAAGAAAACGAGATATCCTCTGCATAAGTAAGTGAACCGTGTTGGGTTAATGGATTAGTTTTCAGTGCAGAAGAAAACATAATGTGATGTGTAAGTGATTCCAATTTCTTGGTTAGTGCTTTCATATAAGATCATAGGATAAATATACATTGTACAGTTCTTTAATCATAGGAATGCTGTAAGGTATTTCAAAACTACAGTGCATTCAAAATCTGAGCTGCTTGTATTGGATCTTGGCAAATATTCGAGCTCAGTACAGAAATGAGATTTTGTTTTTATATCATCTTGTCCATACCTAAGATGTTCCTTGATATTATGGAATATAATTATGTAAACTCAATAAATTATTTTTTTGCATTAATTTGAATATCGTTACAAGCATTCTCCCTTGAGGAGATCCTCTCGTTCAGCTTTCCCCTAATTTGATTTGTTTTTCTGTTTTTTTTATAAATCAGTTATTTTATGTACCAGCGAAATTTGGAATCTGTTACTTTGATATTGCGAATTTTGTTGAGGTATAGGTAAGACATGGAACATGAAATATACTTAGAATGCAAAATGCAAAATGCAAAATGCAAAATTCAGAAATGAGATAAACAATAATTGGTCTTTCTATTTAAAATATGAAGTTTATAGTCGTAACGTGTTTGTTGGCAAAACTTGTCTACATGAATTCATTATAAAAAAAGCAGAGAAGTTTGAGCTTGTTACTAAAAAAACAAATCTGTCCATTTCAAATATTTTTCCTTATCTACGCATTAAAGAGGGTAGGTAATTCAAAAGGTTATTACAATATAATAGAAATGTAGTAAACGAAAATTCAGAGCGGACAGATCATATTTATGCAAAGTACCTATATTATTGAGTGTTTGGTGGACAGTAACCATGGCTGTTCTAGGCAGCTATCATTGGCGCTAGAAAGAAAACGGTTTATTGCTAAATTGTGAAGTGTTTCACTTATTTGTGCTTACAGCTCTTCAGCTCCATAAATTCTCCCCTTCTGTTACTTTCATTCTATATGAATTGGATATAGACAGTATACTGCAATTACTTAGTATATATTTAAGTTTTCCGGGAATTTTGTAATCTATTTTTTTGTATGTATCACGCCAACACTCCACTAATATTAGGGGGTTAGGGGCACTTCACATACATAACAATCTGGTGATTGGTATCTTGTTATAGAAATTTATTGAAGAGCTTAGTAGGAAGTTGTATCGCTGTCAGTGTCGGTGTCTCCATTAATAATCTGTTTCGGTAGTCTGGTTTTTAGCTTGCTGAGTCTGGTTTGGATCTGACTTTCTGTTAGAAGAGGAGGAATAACTTCAAGCATCTTGATGTTCGCCGACGGGTCATTTTGTATAGATCAGTAGATTTTTTGATCCTTTCTGTTCCTTATGAAATCTTCCAATTGTTGGCTGTTAAGTGGATATTTTCGAACCTGGTGAAGGTGAGATATAGTTTTTATCTGGATTTACGAGGTGGTCCTGTTTATTTCGAATGCGTTTCTTCGATGGTAGTAGTTGATGGAAGACCAGTTGTTTCTGGTAACATTTGCATGGATAGGAGATTTTGTGTGTTAGTGGTGATGGAACTTTTGTTAGAAAGAGAGCTAATAGTCGGTGTATGATAAATTTGTATTGATAATTTTTTAGGCTGTGTAGATGAGGATTATATAGGTTTATGGATGATTCTTGGGCTGAGAAAGGGTCGCACTAAACACTTGCATTTATGGGACATTGTCATGCGTTGTGTCCTGCTTTTTTGCATTTGAAACAAGATTTTATATAGTGTAGAAGAGTTCATGTTTAATTTCAATAAAGATTGGTTTTCTTTGGAAATAAATATTCTGTATGATATTTCGTCCCAGATCTATGCGTTCAGCTAATATATTGTTTTCAGGTGGAACGATACATGCTTGTCTCTTGAAGCTGGGGATATGGCTGTAAGCGGGATTATTTGCACCTATTCTCAAATGTGACAGTGGTGACATGAGTTTTAGATCCATATTTATGACTCTATGGCAGAACTCAGTATTGATAACACTACATAATAAGCTTTTATTCTACATTTCCGTGCCCTATATAGTGCATGTTGAATCTGGAATGTCACTGCTTTCACTTTGACTTTAAATTTATGGGCTCTATACTGCGTTTCAGACTAAGAATGCTGCGTGGTCGAGTGTCGGCAATGTATTTTAAAAGGGAAAGCAGACCTTCTTTAACTTTATGTTCAATTTTTTCAGAAATTCTGAAATTCATTTTTAATAATTCAGTATCAATTATCAAACATAAAAATGTTGTGATAACCTTTGAATCAAACTGCGAAATTTACCTGCAACTGGGTCAGATGATTCGTCGATCTCGACATAACAAAGGCTAGCAACGATGCGCTCCATAATACTCCACACGACATTCTCAGTTTGAAATGCATATTTTAAACTTGTGTGTCAAAAATAAAGAGAAATCAATAGTTATTGAAAAAATAAATAAAAGAAATGATGACTGTTATTATTTAGTTGCACTAGAAACTATATTGCTATCTAACAGTATAAGCAGCGTTTTCTCAAAATCCGTAACCCGTTACAAACAAGTATATAATATCTGATGTGCTACAGTGACAAATAAATTTGGCCCGATGTTTGATCATTTGCTAAAGAGAATTACGGTCTCATAGATGGCTTTAGATTCCCAATTGTCTTTTGTATCAATCAATTTGAATATCAAATAAATCAGATAAATCAGAAACCTATATTCAGGTTTTCTACCCCAGTAATATCTTTTAAATATCCTACTAGATTTCCCGTTCAAATATTAGACAAGAGACTTATAGCTCTTTTCATATCAATCAAATAAAAATAACTCTAGAAATAAATTTTCATCAAGTAAGTTCCAACTAACTTAGGTACATACCTATGAATATCTTTAAATTAAGTTTGGTGATCTCACAGTTTACTTCATTCGGCGTCAAATATTTTGCAAACAGTTACTATGTATTTTGACGCTAGATATTGCTATATACTCTCTAGATATAACATTACTTTCTGGCTTGCCTAATCCATTACGTAAAGCACTTCCGCTCTAGACAACATAACGAATACGACAGGAAGAGAAAAAGCCGCCAACATGCGCCTTCACTCTGTAGAGGTAATCTCTCGGCTTTGAACACCGCGACGAAAAATGGCAAATTGCATATGCAATAGCATTTTCCTAGAATGAAAATTCTTATTTGGAAAATTGCGGTCGACCCTTTGATCGTTATGCCAGAGAGAAACGTACATAGGAATTTTCTCGCGCGCTTTCGTCGCTAGTTTTGCAAATGAGAGATGAGCCAGTCGGCCATATTATTATTTTTGCTGGTTCGACTTAATAGAACACGACTTTTTGATGCTTACAAAAGTTGAAGGAAAATTGTGGAATTCCGTTAGGATAGAATTTTATTAAACAACGCTGCTAATGACAATCCGCTACTACTGTGTGAAAGGATTATGCGAAAGGAATGGCTGAAATTATGTAGGTAAATTGAAAAAACAAGTTAAAATTGATGCTTCTGAAAAAAAAAACAACTAAAATCCTTTCAACAATGTTTGCTACTTTATGATCAACTGTTTCGAGGAGTTTGAATAGGATTTACTCAAAGTACTATGAGTCTACAAAAGTTATGCGATGTGAGTTTCTGCGTATCTCGTGGGAGACATCTACCAACGTAGCTTTTTCAACATTTTTCCAGCATGGAACAGAACTCCCCAAAGAACTATGCCACATCCAGCCCACCAAAGTTCACGTCCATCTCGTCAAAAATTCACACTGAATTAGGAAGGTGGAAAGATTTTAAATTCACTGAACTTTGCTCACAGATTTTTAAAGCGTCAAAGTTCAAGATTGTCTGTTCATTATGAGTTTCCTTAACATGAAGTGTACTTTAAACTTGGTGTATAAATCTTTAGGCTTGCAAAATGTTTTGAGCGGTTGACGGTCAATCTAATACAAATTAAATGCTCTATTTAGAGCTTCATAAATATTTCTGAATGATTCTCAAGACCTACTTAGAGTATACTTTGAAGTAATTTAAAGAGGCTGTGTAGCTTTCTGAATTCAGGCATGAAACATTAAGAGTCACATGAACCCCTTCAGTAATTTGATAATAGTTAAAGTCCTGAAGGGGCCTCAAGTAAGAACAAAATTCACATTGAAGCTTTAGAATTTTGAAGAGCTCGGCAATTGAGAAAATAAAGTTTTTAGTTGAGTTATAAGGTTCTTACAGGTATGCTGAAGTCAATGAATTTATTAGCGAGATTATTACAAGACATGGCGAGAATATGAATTTCTACAAAGTTGATAACTAGAAAGTATTCAGCTTTAAAAAATGTTCACCGAAATACTTTATATAGAATACAACAAACATAAAGTGTAAATATAGCTGATTTGATCAAAGCTATATATTTTGGTGAATGTAATTAAATAAAAAGTAAGACATGTTTTTGAAAATCGATAACTTATAAGATAATTTTGGCAGAGAACAACGGACAGACTGGCAGACAGACATAGAGAGCAATGACTGATTTTCTAACATAGGTGGTCATAAAACATAAACATATAATGTAAACCAGACACCGATTTTTTGACACGATTACAATATTTTCCTTAAAAAACTTACGAGAGTATATATATATTTTTAGATACTGAGGTACAGAGGGAACATACAATAAAGAGAGTGTCAGATTCCATGTAAGTACATAGTCGAGACCTTGTGGAGACAGCGCTACCGAATTTGTCCCACATAAACTAAGAAAACGGTGCGAGATTTTGAATTTCAAATTTTTTCTACTCTATCATTCCACTCGCATAGATGTAGTTTTTATTGCCGTAATAATAGGAGGTTTGAAAAGAAACTAATGAAACCTTTGTAATGATTTATTCAAAAATATATAAGAATATTACAATTGTATATAAATCAACTCAAAAGTATAAAAATTGTGTAAACAATAGTAAATTCATTAGGCAGCAAAACTGTACTCTTATATAGGGAACGAATTTATTAACATAGTATAAGACAAGATTCCTCAATAATGATTAATAATTTGGGATTGCAGGAAGAATATAAGTATGCAATAAATGGAGCTCTACTTGGCTATTAGTTAATGATTGACTAAAATTGTATTTATGCATGAAATTAGTTATATTACTTTATTATTCACCGGGGATCTTTCCCTAATGAAAAATACGAAATCTAAATTATTGTTCGGCAAGAACCAATGACAAGGTGTAACAGAGTTATATTTTGCCTGGATAGAAGAGATGTTGCATGGAATATTGAGGTAAAGATAGGTATAACGGATAAAAATGGCTAGAATTTCTAAAATATATCAAAAATAAATGATTCATAACACTGAATCCATAAAAAAGAAGCTGTTAAATAAGGTGAAGTATATATAGTAGTATAGAAAAATATAAAATATAAATAAAACAATAAATAAACACAAGTAAGAAGATAAAAACAATCTTAAGTAGGTATCACAAAAACAAATAAATACCTCGAAATATAGCAAAACTAACATATACTTAGTTCTTGACTATATCAAAGACAAATAAATATCAACTCTGAACATATAAAAAATACAACAATTTAGGTCAGCAAACATTAGCTTATTGCAATCCAATAAGTCACAAAGGTCATTTATAAATAGGATATGTACCTTTTCGTCGAGCTATCTCCATTTATACATCAAAATGATCTTCACAGTTTAATAGATATAAATTATAAATCCTTTTCAAAGTGAATTCTAGGCCCACGGTCCACAATCCTAAACCATTACCTCCTGTCGATGTCACTATCAGAAGAACTGAAATAAATATTTTTAGTCTTAATTTCTTAATCATAGAATGGATAACAGAAAGCGATTATCGCAAGATGTAATGCGTAACCATGATGAAATTTACCTAGTTCTGCCTAGGTGCAAGACAAGGTATTTACGATTGTACCAGCAAATAACAGGGTACTTACCAATGTCCTTATTTAGACTATACATCGGTAGGTATATTCTTTATTAAAGTATTATTTTTATTTGGGGATACACTTCCTTCCAGTAATAGTCAATAATTGGTTTGCTGTCCTCATATCTTGTAAAAAAAGATACCTATCAAACACCAAGACAGAAACTCTTCTAGGCATTCATAGTCTTGATCCCCTTCACGGTAATTTCATCGTCATTCTCTTAAAAGCCTGAAAATCATAAAGAAATTATACGAAGAATAATTTTCCAGAGCGAGTGCGACTTACCTTTTTTAAGATAAATTTATTGCATTAAGTATAGCAAATACACGGCTTTTTGTCTCCTGTATGAATTCAGATTTAAGTCAATGACTTCTGGCTTGTTGTGCGCTATATATTTGGTAATGTTTATTTTGTATTTGACCGTTATTATGTCTAAGTATTTGACAGAAAGGCAGAGAAAATACGTTTCAAGACTTTTTCTTAAGAAAAGACAAGGACAGAAGTAGTCTCAATGTCCTTGCTTAATCAAGCATCGGCGACGGTGGCGCTCCGACTTTGTCTCACTGTAACTAGATCGATGTCGCCAACTTTTTCTATCTATCGGACATTCTCTTCATTGTATGTTCTCTCTGCTGAGGTAGGAGAATTTAAGATACTAATAATGCTGCGCTTTGAACACGACTATTATCACTTATATCACTGCCACAGAGTTTTCACGGTCTAAATTTTATGTCAAGTATTCAAGAAAACGCAACAGGAAAATATCACTCACACAAGTAAGGTCCTCTTAGGATTTCATATATGTTCCAGCCATCGAAACCGCAAGATCCAGTACCTAAATATGACTATGGTTTCAGTAAGTTGGAGCACCGTCACCTTACCAAATTAGTTTTCGACCGTACCTCGACCAAATATATATCTAAATTGGTCGATAGAGTGGCGAGTATCGGTAAGATAACTACGGACACAGTGCGCCTACATCCGCTGCCAGCTTAAACCCGATATGCGAGCGGAAAATAACTAAGTGTTTGTGGATGTGTGTATTGTGTATGCATGAGTCATGTACACTATGTCCGTACCTTACCTACTCTATTAACCTTATACTTAATGTACCTACAGTGATAATGTAAGATTATACTCCCTGACTCTACTGCACAGCGCTCACCCAATATGTCAAATAGTTTTGGTGTGTCAGCGACAGTGGAAGTGTAAATTCTAATCTACTGTTATTTAATTAAGAAGGGAAAATCAAGAGATGTTAGTAGGTCACATAAAATCTCAATGCGAGACTCATAACAGCAAACAACTGCATTGACAAAATTCGTGACTGAACTTGCAGAGGCTCTAATAGCTATAAATCATCTAACCAAAAATCTCATTCGAAAAAAAGTAGGAACAAATTTTGAAAGGATTATTCCAGACGAATAATACCTATATATTACAAAGCAATGTGGCTATCACGATATTGGCTATAAATTTCCCTTTACAGAGCCAATATTATCAGATATTTTTCACCAGCAGTCACATGCCAGACAATCTCTAAGTACACCAAAGTTAGACAAAGATCTCTTGATGCTAGCATATCGGCTATATGTTCAAAAGTTAACTGAGTAAGTTAAAGAAGCAAAAGGCGTAGTAAAGGCCGGTTCTACTTTAACGGCTACAGCAGCACCATCGAGATCAGATCAGAAACAATGCCGACAGAAACTAGAAATAGAAGTAGTTACCAGAAGTAATAAGGATTTTGGTAAGGTAAATGGAATAGCTGGTAGACTGAAACAATTTGTTGAACAATGGAGACAGTTATTAGATGAAAGTTATATTCTACATTGTGTTGATGGCTATAATATTTCTTTTTAGAACGTTCCTCTTAAAACTTCCTAGCCTCGGGAACCTAAATGGTTTTCTGAGGGGTTTACTAGGATTGAAGCTGCAATACAAGTATTATTTTTGATGCAGGCTATAGATTCTTGCACGGAATCCGAAGATCAATTCGTTTCATCAAATCTCTCAGTCTCTAAATCAAACGGGTCTGATAGATTCATAATCAATCTTAAAAAACATAACAAGTTTATTGAGACAACTCACTCTAAGATGGAGGATCTAAGATCAGCAAAAAATGGTTGATAAACATGCTAGAAGCTAGTAGAGAATTTCTTAGATTTAGATTTAAGGGTCAGTTGTACGAGTTTATATGCCTTCCATTCGGCTATCTGCTGTCAGTTCATCTATTTTAACAAAATTATGGTACCGTTTGTCAATATGATCAGATCCAGTGGTTTGTTATCAGTTATCTATCTTGAATATCGGGAATTCTTTTGAGTCATGTTAAACAAATATAGAGTACCTATACGATCAGGTTCCTAGAATATTTAGGATTTATATGAAATTATTCTGAGAGCCAGGTCACGCCTAGCAATAGATGCAAGTTCCTTGGATTTATCCTAGATTCTCGAAGATATCTTATGGAACCAACACCTATGGGTAGGAAAACTATGACATGTATTATTTATCTTAGATGACTGTATATCTCCAATGACGTTAAATAAAATCGCCCGGTAACAATACTCTATAATAGTATGGCGTGAATAGACACATCGCGGTGAACGGAAAGAAATGAAAAGGTTTCTGATTATGTACGTTACATGAGCATGCCTTAATATATCTCAGGTAATCTGACTCTTAAAGAACATTGAATCATATAAAACTAAAAACATAGGACAATTTCACATGTGATAGGAACCTTAGCAGCCTGTTGTCAAGGAATAGAATATGTTAAAGTATTCTATAAAGACTCGAGAGAGCAAAATGGTTGGCATTATTAGTGGATAGATAGAGATATTGATAAGTTGGGAGTAAAATCAGGAATAACCGTCCTGATACTCATCACTGCGCATTGGATGCAAACACTTGCTCTCATAAGATAGATATCAAGACCGGGAAGAAGACAGCCAATTTTGATTGTACCTTTCCTGGAGGAGAGACCTAGAAAAGACCAAAAACGTGAGGTCTAATAATTCAGATAAGCCCTTCATCTCTACAGTGAAACTGCATAAACCAGCGAGTCCTCAAACTATAAGTCATTAAATCAAATGTCCATTCAAGAAAGCAGGAGTTGACATCAACACCTTCTCTGCTCATAGTGTATAGCATGCAGCAATTTCAAAAGCTTGTAAACTGGGTTTAGATATAGACACGATCAGAAGAACTGCTGGTTAGTCTTTACAATCGACCGATTGAGGATGCAGGTGATTCTTTTGCTAAAACTATTGCTATTAAAATATAGAGATGTTCTGTATTTAAATAAAATAAAATATTCCTGCCTCTCTGAACATCTACATAAAATCAATCATCGAGAACGAGACACAAGTAGGTATAATTATTCGATAAAGCGGGCCAGTCGAAGGCGATCGAAGCTCGATCGTAATAATATGTAGCATCTCTTTCGAAGTTGATTACCTCCCTCTTGTAGTTATTCTTAAGACCTCTTAATAATCTCGGCAATCAGTAGACCAGGATAACATTATTATTATCAATTTAACAACACCATAAAATTATGAGGACATGTTGGATGGTGTGGACCGCGCAGCGAAGCCAGGGAGCGCGAAAGTTTTGAATCTGAAAGCTTGAAAGTTGTGTAGTTGACCCGTACTTGACAGTACTACATGTAATCAATTATTTGATCATCGAGAACGAGACGCTACGTGTAATTACGGAAGAGATTCGCCCGCCTTCGGCGTTAGAAATGAAAAGATTTTTATTTTAGCTCTTGACATTCTCAAATTGAGTTTGATTATCTTCCACATTTAGATTCATGATTGTTTTGTTTCTTATGCTATTAAGAATAAAGTTGTATATTTTATTGACATTTTAGTGAGTGAAACCAACTTCAACCAATCAAATGTTAATTTATGTTGCTTCTTTGCAATAAATATGAAAAATTAAAAGTTTCATATAAAGAGTGTAAAGATTTTCAAATACATAAGCCTCTACTTTTCATATCAAAATTTGTTTGATTTTACTTTAACTCGAGAGAAGTTTAATGTATGGAAAAATATAATCGTTGAAGATTTTTTTCTTATACTTTAGAATTGTCGTACTTCTGAATTTTCTTATAAATATTTATTTTTAAATTGTGGCAGATTTATACTATATATATAAAGATAGTTCAATTAATTTAGTAACAGACAGATTTCAGAAGATTGAACTTGATTTTGCACATATACAATAGAAGGAATTAACCAATTTGCACTGATGTCTAGCCGCACATTCATTCCCACTTCCAGCAGTATTCCACGAAATTCCTCTCGTTGATTATGCAGGAATTTGTTCTATATTTGTTCCAACAGCTGCCACGAGGCGCAACCATATCCCACACCTATATACAATAACATTCCATCTCCAACGTTCCTTGCCAGACTTGGTTGTGCCTTCAGTCGAGAAAAGCCCCTCGTATTAACCCTTTCCATGAAGGCATGTCGACAGTTCCGAGAAGGTGGTGAATTATGCGCATAATTAAAGTTTCAGACTATCGGTCCACTCTAGGATTCGAATTACAGCAGGACTATGCTAAGGGGTTTGTTCACCCAGCTGGCAGATGGCAGGTGTTGTCAGATGTCGTCGACAGTAGACCAAGGACATTTGAAATGGAAAATGGACAGATTATTTTCAGACATTCATCAATAGAATAGAAAGATTACATGTTTCAGTATTCTAATGTTTAGTACAGTTATCACACATAAACATGTAATGTAATGAATATTAATTGTTAATTAAGGTTATATACAGTAGGATCTGTTATCGTGTTTCATTAATATATCTTCCTAACCTATTGTAGTAGCATCATACTTTCGTATTTTACTCATTAATTCCTATATGTCAATACACGGTTGAAAAGGTAAGAGAATGCGTTTTCTAAGTATATCAGTTAAAATGTCTGCATGAAAAATTGTGCGTGTCGGATCTGTAGCGCGACTGGAGTGCGATTGTCATTGAATAAACTTGCCTATTGTTTATTCAATGACAATAAACGTATTTCTTATAAAACTGAAAGCACGTAGGTAGACATATATTATTATTAAAATTTATTGACTAACTAAATCATGTTACATAAAAATATATAGGGTACATTACATGAATACTGCTATGAAGACTTCTTTCAATAATAATGTCATTTTAGACATTAATTTCATAAATATTATCGTCAATAACAAATATTGTTACACCATACTACTGTCGTACTCAATGTTCTACCAGAAGCAAAATCTAAATTAAACGTTCAAGAACGCAAGTACGCTCATGAAACAGAATTAGTATTTTAACGTAGTAGGCCATGCCGTTATGGCCCAGGTTCAAGAAATTATAAACAAGGTGGCCTACGATTAGCGCGTTATTCTGTAGCTGCCAAATTAATTATTTTCTTGAGATTTTGTCTTTATAGGATGAGTGACTATAATGGCTGTAACTTAAAATTATTTTAATGTATACAGGGTGTCGTAGAAAATCGCTAGATATTAAAGTTATGTTTCCTTTGAATGGTATACCCTGTATTTTATTGTTGATTTAAGTTTCTCTCAAAATTTAAAGATCAATTTATTGAAGGTTCACTATACCTAGGATCTATGGTATTTGGAAAATAATTTATTACTCATAAGGCAATTCAAGATTTCAATTTCTGTTTTCCGAACTTAATTTGGCTTACTTTGTTCTATCGAATGCTCATGATAGAATTCAAAGAAAATGTAAAGGATGTTTCTGTGGATGAGCTTCAGTATTCGTCATTTCACAATACAATATCTTTGTTATTTTAAATGGAACACCATGTATATTTCTCAACAAATTGTAGATTTTCGTATTCGCCATCGCAAAGTATTAGGTTTCCCTATATCCATATCTTCTGATTCTTAAGATATTTGAATGCTCTTTGAAGATTAAGTTATATTTCAAATTTTATATATCGGATTATCATTATCATTTATAAAAAAATATAATAAGTGCTCTAGGTGATGACCATCTTCTTCTATACAAATTTTAACTCTCTCTTTAAATGATTTTCCAACTTTTCTCAACAATTCCGGAGTTACGGTAGCAAACGCATTTCTTATTCTAACTTTCATGTCTTCTTGTGAAGCTGGTCTTAAATGTAAACAGGATTTTTTTATATACTCCCACAAAAATAAATCGAGGCATGTCAAATCGGGAGACATGGGGTCCAATGACACAAACCCTGTCTGCTAATCCATTTATTTGGAAATTTCCTATTTAAATATCTTCTAGCAGCTACATGAAAATGTGCAGGAGCCCCATCTAATTGCGGCCACATTCTTCTTCTTGTAAATAAAGGAACATTTTCAAGAAGAGTCCAGAAATCAGTATCTAAAAACTATAAAAAGTTGTTCCCAGTTAATTATTGTTCAGGTCCAATGACATTGTCTCCTACAATACCCGCATGGACATTTATAATCTAGCGGTTTTGGTGATCAGCAGTATGAAAAACTTGTGGGTCCTCAGTATCATAATAATGGAAATTATGTCTATGCACGATTCCATTATTATGAAAGGTACATTCGTCAGTGAATAGAATGTGTTCAAAAAAGTCTATATTCTCGCTTACACGATCCAAAAGTCCAGTCGTTGCTGTAAATCTCGCACGTACAAATATTGATCAATTTGGATCCGATATGGATCATCAAAATCATTCTCTTCTTTGTCAATTACAGCCTTAGATCGGCTCAGTTTGGAGTAACAAGTATTACCTGTCTCTTGAAACCTAGGTAAAAGCCTTTCGGAACTTCGTTTATTGGGATGTCTTCATTCTGGATAATTTTGGGCATAAACTCGAGACGCCAACCAACACTAATTACTTTAAAATATTAAAGACTTTATGACAACAGTAGAATTAGGTAATACTATTACCGTGCCTACCAACGAGGACAACTACTCGCTGACCTATTACTCCATCCCTCATTGCATTACATCATCGTTGATAGTTGCAATATGATTTAATATTATTGCAAACTTCTAACCCTTTTGCTTGAATTTCATGCGGTACACATCACAGTTGAGTCATGATCGCCGATTTCATTCTCATCAGATACACATATGACTCTGGGATGTGTCCCAAGAAGTCAAAGCGCCGTTGAGAAGTCAGCTTATGCCAACAGAAACACAATGGGGTAGCGCTAATAGCACCATCTAAGAGTTAGAAGATGAAACGTGACACACGTTGTTCGATATCAAAAATTGATTGATGTTGACAACATTCAATTTTTGATATCGAACAATAATTACTTTGACATTCTCCTACGGTCAAAATCATATCCACTCTTTCTTCAATAGAGAAATCCATCATAATAGTATTAGTTCACAATCAAATAAAACTAATTCAAATTTACATATGTATTAAACAAGCAAGGCTAGATCTTGATTACTTTTGACAGAAATGTCTCTAATATTTATTAACTTCAATAAATATGACAACCGCATCCTTGATTAATTGTTATTTTGAATTAAATTTTTCAGTTGGGTAGTTTTGTTAGAATTGCTCACATTTCCCTGTTACTATAAGAGATAGGTATAGGGAAACCTAATACTGTTCGATGGTGAGTAGGAAGAGCTACAATTTTGTTGGAAAGTATAAAGGGTGTAAAATAACAAAATTTTAGTATTGTGAAATGACGAATATTAGAGCTCATCCACAGAAACACCCTGTTCATTTTCGTTGAATTCTATCATAAGCATTCTATGGAACAAAGTAAGGCAAATCAAGTTCGGAAAACAGAAATTGAAATCTCGAATTAGTTTAAGAGTAATATAAATTTTTAAAAAATATTAAATTTTCGAAAATTCTCAAATTTCAGAAACCATAGATCCTAGATATAGTAAACCTTGGATAGATTGACCTTTAAGTTTTTAGAGGATCTCAAATGTCCAGTAAAATACAGGGTATTCCATTAAAAAAAAACATAACTTTGATACCTAGCGATTTTCTAGGATACCCTGTATACATTAAAATAATTAAGTTGTAACCATTATAATCACTCATCTTCCTATAAAGAAAAAATCTCAAGAAAATAATTATTTTGGCAGCTACAGACCGACGCGCTAGCTTTTTCGAAATTATCTTATAACAGTCATATCCAGAATTTAAATTCAAATTGCTATAAAGTGCGTTTCAATGAAAACTATCTACCCTAAATAACTTTTGATAAATAAGTTTTCACGAAAAACGCAAAAACACGTCAATTAACATTTCTAGGGGGACATTTTTACAAATTTATACTTGGTGCAACTATCATCCCCCACCACCTAGGTCATCCCCCTCCATTTTTTTAAATGGAACACCCAATTTTAAATTCTCCTGATCAAACATATTTCAAAAATGTATAATACTTACGGTCCAAATTATATTATCTATGAGCTACAGATGAATTTTAAAATGGATGTTTCACCATAGGATGGGTTGCAATGGCAAACGTAATTGATACTTTATTTTAACCTCTGAACAGTTCCATTACAAAGTTTAGGTTTAGTTTCAAGCACTATTCTACTAGTTGTTCAAATTGGCCTCCAGCGGACTCCATGCAGTGATAAAGTCTCCTCTCAAATGCCTCTCTAATATTGCGCAACACGTCTGGAGTTAATTTTCTACATTCCTGAATAATTCTTTGTCGCAAATAATCTTTCGAATCTGGTTGGGTTTCATAAACTTTTGTTTTTAGATACCCCCACAAGAAAAAGTCTAACGGGATTAGATCGGGTAACCTAGCTGGCCACTCCATCATCGGACCTCTTCTTCCTATCCAGCGACCGGGAAATGCTTGATCCAAAAACTGCCTTACAGGTAAAGCATAATTATTGAAACATAAGTAAATCTTCTGATAGAGTACCGTCTTGTTCTACTATTCGAGTTATTTCAGGATCAACTGCTTCTCTAAGTAATTCTAGGTAAGACTCGCCATTTAAAATCCGTTCAAGGAAGAATGGTCCAATACTGGGATTACCCAGAATCCTACACCAAACGTTCAACGACTGAGGTGTTTGAATGCGAAATTCACGGATAATATTTGGGTCACTCTCGGCCCAATGTCTGATGTTGTGTCTCTTCACTAAACCATTTAGGAAAAATGTACATTCATCGGAAAGGCAAATGTTAGAGAGTATATCTGGATTTTCAATAAGTCTTTCACTCATTAACTCACAAAACTGAAGACGTCGGTCAAAGTCATCCTCATGCAATTCTTGTACTAATTTGATTTTGTAAGGATGGAATTTGTGTTTATGTAAAATTCGAGAGACACTAGAACGTGGAACACATATTTCATCAGATATTTGTGACAGCGACTGCTGGTCTCTTAATGCGATTTGTCCTAGAACGGTCACTTCCATTGCTTCGTTGTTAGCCATTCTCTCTGGCTGGTGAGTTTTGTTGGCAACTGATCTTGTGTCCATAAATTTGCGCATCAAATCCATTACGTACTTATGAGCTGCGTTTTTTTCGGGGTGAGTAGTGTTAAAAAGCCTAGCAGCAGCTCTTGCGGAATTATCATTTTTATAGTATACTCTTTCTTGTATACTGTACACTATTTGAGTAATTTATTATTGCAACAGCGAGAGTTATTATTTGAAAGTAGAACTGTCACTAATTTCGCCTTATAAACTAAACAAAAACGTCAAACTAATTCAGTTAACTGTCAATACTGAAGTGACTGTATCTCTCAAAGTACCGCAATTAAGCCGCCATATTGGTGGCAAAGGGAGGCGGGAAGAGGAATAAGAATCCTCAAAATGGTTGTCTCTGCCTTAAATTACCAGAACATGACATCTGTTCTCTGCAACAACTACACAAATCTCTGCGCGGTGATGTTTGTCTCGTGTCAAAAATCCGCCATTTTGGGGGTAAACTTTGTCCTCTCTCTCAAGTACATGGTGCTTACCAATTGCGGTACTTTGAGAGATATAGTGACTTTAGTCAATACAGTAATTAAATATATTGGGCCAAATATAAATAATACAAAACATGATTGTTCATCAAAACAAACCTTCTCAGCTACTACGGTTCATAATGTCAATTTACAGAACCTAGAACAGATATATGAGCAACAACAAATACTACAATAATACAATTATGACAAGAAACAAAGCAAATCAGTATATTAACAAACAAAATAGATCAAAACCTTGAATTTATTGATAACTTACAAAGAGAATCGGTAAAAAAAGAAACAATCTGCAACAGCCATAATGAACTAAATGATATTGTTAATAAGAACAAAGATTTCATTATGTACGTCAATATTAGAAGCTTAAATGCTAATCATTCCAAACTACAGGTTCTAGTTGAGAAGTTTGAGGTCAAACCTTGTCTTATTGTCTGTTCCGAAACAAGAATTCTTGACTATTGTGATTATTTCACCTTGCCGGGCTACAAGTTATTTTATAATAATAGCAGAATTAATAACTGTGATGGTGTTGTTGTTTATATAAAACAAAACGTAATAGAAAATACAGAAATCATTAAAGTTGGAAGACTCAGTTTTATTCATTCTTCTATCAATATTGAAGGCAATAATAGTCTAGTAATATCATCACTATATAGATCACATAGCTTACCAAAGTCAGAATTTATATCAGAGTTAAAAAAGTTTCTACATATGTCCAGGAACATTAAAAATCACTTAATAATCGGGGACTTCAATATTGATATTCTTAAACTTGATGAAATATCTCAAGAATATTTTAATAATTTCTTAGAGAAAGGGTTTGCTCCCGGATTTCAAACTGTGACCAGACCATCGAATTATAATACTAATGAGGGTTCTTGCATTGACAATATTTTCATTAAATCCAGCACAGTCGACTTTGAGACTATTAAACTGGAGGAACTATTTACAGATCACTATCCATTGTTTATAACGTTGAACAAAATACCTAATCAGCATACGCCCAAAACATCCTACTCAACTATAAACTACAATAAGTTGAGGAATATTGCCGCAATAAAGAATTGGAGATATATATTGCAGATGCAAGATCCTGATTTAGCAATAGAATCGTTGATAAGTGATATTAAACATTGTATTAGCTTGTCCAGTGTTAACATTAGCAAACAATCCAAGAATGATCCCCGTAAGAATTGGATTACCAAAGTAATTATTGAATCTTGTAATAAGAAAGAGTTATTATATAAGAAATGGAAAATGAGATCAAATGATGAAGCAATAAAGGCTGAGTATAAAAATCACATAAAGATACATAATAAACTTATTAAAGATGCTAAGTATAAATATCAGCGAAAACAAATTGAAAATAATATAGGTAATTCCAGAAATCTATGGAAAGTTATTAACGAGAAAATTGGTAAAAACTCAAAAGTAGTCAATCTAATTAACTATATTCATGATGAAAATAACCAAAAAATCGTTGAACCTAAAAAAATTTCAAACATAATGAATAATTTTTTTTGTAATATAGGATCAGACCTTTGCAGAAATATACAACAGCCAAACTCTGTAATAAATTTACCACCTGTCAACCCTAGCTCCATCTTCTTAACTCCAACAAACATTGATGAAATTGAAAGGGTCATCAAAAGATTGAAACAAAAAAACGGGGGAGTAGATAATATAAATACAAAGGCAATCCTGGCTCTTATTGACTTTATTTCTGAACCGCTTGTACATACATTTAATCTATGTATTGAAAAAGCAATTTGGCCAAAAGCTTTAAAAACTGCAGATGTTATACCTATCCACAAAAGTAATCAGAAACATATTATTTCCAACTACAGACCGATATCATTGATATCCAATTTAACAAAGATTTTTGAAAAAACCATTTTCCACAGATTTTTAAAGTATATTGAAAAACACAACATATTATCAAAACGACAATATGGCTTTATGAAAAACATAGGGACCAAGGATGCGCTAAACTATATAACTAATTCAATCTATGAAAAACTTGATAAAAGTACCCCAATTGCTATTACTTTTTTGGATCTAGCTAAAGCATTTGATACTATAAACCATAAGATTTTACTCGATAAATTACATAACTATGGCATTAGGGGCAACGCACACAAACTCATTCAAAACTATCTAAAAGACAGGAAACAACGTGTAAAAGTAAACGGGTGTTTTAGCGATTTTTGTGAAATTAATACTGGCATTCCCCAGGGAACTGTTTTGGGACCTTTGTTATTTATATTATACGTGAATGACTTGTTGACCAGTATGCCGGAAGATACAATTGTATCCTTTGCAGACGATACAGCTGTTATTTCTACCGATAAAAATTGGCAGGGAGTTGAAACTAAAATGAACCATTATCTGGATAACATATACACATGGCTAGCGTTAAATAAACTATCCTTAAATATTGATAAAACAGTTTTTATGACATTCGGTAATTATTGTGTTAGTGTTCCTGATACTATTAACGTGTCTATCAATGGCGAATCTTTGAAAAGAGTACAAAGTTGTAAATATTTGGGTATTATATTTGACTACAGAATGAACTGGAATGAACATATTGAATATATCCTAAAGAAAACAAAGTACATAGTTTTTATATTTTACAAAATGTCTAAGATCATGACATCTGATACGCTAAGATTACTATATTATGCTTTTTTCCATAGTATCATCAACTATGGTATTACTGCTTGGGGGGGCGCATGTGCAACCAGTATCAAATCACTGCAAGCTTTACAAAATAAAATAGTCAAAATAGGCAACAAAAAACAATACATAAGTCATAAAAATCCACTAACTATAGATCAAATTTTCTCTTTGGAAGCTCTCAAATATCACTATGACGAACTGAGAGGGCAATTTATGAATTCAAATAGTATCACTAGGAATAAGAGCATTATTGTTCCACAAAGAAACAAAACAGTGAGTATAAAAAATAGTTATATAAGAGCCATAAGACTATACAACAACCTTCCAAATGATCTCAAAATATTGAAAAAAAATAATGCCAGGAAAAGATTATTAAAGAAATGGATTGCAGGGAATACAAAAGGAGGATAAAATATTTTTACATATTGCTTGTTATGTTTTGTTAACATTGGATGACTATTTTACATTAAGTTAAGTAATAATATAAATTTTGTTAAAAAAAAGGTCAAATGTTCTCTTTACTATTATTATTATTCTTTATTCTATATTTATTTATATTACCTTTCTCTTATCTTGAATATTATTTTTATTTTTGATCGCCTTGGATAGGCGTCCTTTTCATTTTTTTTTGTACCAGTCCTACGAACAAGTATTATCATATACTTCTGTAGATTAATATTATAATGCAGTTTTAATTGTATGTATAATACTGGTTAATAAATAAATAAATAAATAAATTCATAATTTGTTATTTCAACCCACCCTATTGTAAAACATACATTTTAAAATTCATCTGTAGCTCATAGACTATTTACTTTGGACCCTAAGTATTATACATTTTTGAAATCTGTTTGTTGAGGAGAATCCAAAATCGCAAAGAAATATTGGGTATTCTATTTAAAAAAATGGAGGGGGATGACCTAGGTGGTGGGGGATAAAAGTTACAACAAGTTTAAATATGCAAAAAAATGTCCCCCTAGAAATGTTAATTGGTGTGTTTTTGTGATTTTCGTGAAAATTCATTTATTAAAAGTTATTTAGGGTGGATAGTTTTCATTCAAACGCACTGTATAATGAAGATAATTGTATATCTGCCGTATTACGCTAGGATTTCTGCCGATAACACCTACTGCGAAGGCAAATAACTCTTCCGCCCTTGAATAACGTCAACAACTGTTAGGGCCTAACTTCCGTTTGCCAGAGAGCGTCGAGCCGTATCCTATACCAGCCATATTATGATATGAATTATTATTATGATTATATATCTGCAGTTTTTTTCTGGTAAATAACTAAATTACGCTAGGATGTCTAACTGCGGGTCGACAACAACTACTGCTGGGCAAACACTCCTTCCGCCATTGAATAACGTCAACATCACAGTTAGGGCAATACGTACAATTTATTAACCTCCCCTAACCTGGAGTGTTCTACTAGTTATGGTTTATTTCAACATCGAACTGAATTCATGCTCATCAAAACAGTTATATGATTATCCCATATAGTTGCCTTCTGGGAGCATGCAGTCAACAACTATTTCAATCAGTGTTTGTTATACAAAAAACAAAAAATCATGTACCTAAGCCATTATCTAGAAGAGAAAAAAATCTCTCTGTTACTTTCATTCTGGAAACTGTCTGCCTGATTTACAAAATACATAATTTGATAAAATCTCCGAAACAAATAACCTACGTAACCCCGCAAGTAAGAGAAAATAAAATACGTTTACGTGTTAAAGACTGACGTATTTATGAGAGTATAAAATTGTACAACCATAAACCACATTGAACAAAAAACGAGAATAGCTTTAAGAAATTCAGAAGTAGAGTCAAAGAAACCATATTTTAGTGTATGAATTTAAATTAATGCCTACCTGGTAAATTAAACATACATTTTGTGCGGTGCCGCAAGCTATATAATTTATGGTCAGTATTATCGAATATCAGGTAGATAGCGTCTAATTCGTAATTGCCGATAATTTTACGGTTTTTCATTTTCTATAGTTTCTGTGATTCCTTTACGTTCGCCACTTCTTTCTGAATAAAAAAGTCCAAAGGTGTCTGCATGTCTAGAGAAAGTTAATTTATCTGGTTATAGAGTTATTGACATTTCGATGATCGAAAACTTCTTCCAGGAAGATTCACAGTTCATAAAAATCCTTTGAAATAGGTTTCAAGTGCTCATTGAAATGCTTAGAGGCATAATACATTTTTCTATTCATAAAGTCGTAACGATAATGTTGTTGTTACCATAATTTAGTAAATCCTGAAGGTACGAAAGCACTGCAACGACATGATGCGCATGGTCTATAACCTTCTGTTTGTCATCAATGCCCCGAATGGAGTCTTATGTCAGCAAAACCGTGATGTGGTCCAATGTGAACGGTGTTCAATAGATTCGCGTTCTAGCCGAAAATAGCGGCTTTCGCAACTACTTGATCATAATGTAAACGTCCTTTACCGAAAACAGCATCTAATGCCATCAAAAACTATTTCCGCCAAAAGGGCCCAATGTGACTTAAAACATAATCTATTGATAGTCATGATAGTCTTAACTCGTCCGTCTTGCGCATGAGGTCAGCGGAGCTTGAAATTATTCTACTGGAATTAGTAAAACTTGTTAATTATGATGATTTAGAGTAAAAAGCAGCTTAGAAGTTTAATTCTAAATGTTAAATACGCCACCTTAATCGCGTATTATTAAAGTAGGAAAATGCAATCATTTGCAAATTGTAAACATACTTACTAATTGTATTATACCAACGAAATTTTTGGAGTAGGTAGGTATTTAAGACGTTTTTATGCATTGTAAACTAACTTGTATCTCTTTTGGTGATGACATTTTCTATTTGCGGGAAAGCATTATATATATCATTAGTATTAGTATCACCCTCATCTAAAACCTGATATACTTCAGTACTGCTAATACCAACATCACTTAAATTAAACCAAACAAAGTCAAGATAATATACTATTATTAGGTACTGATTTAAGTCAACATAAACAATAATAATTGCAGCATCTATGTATCTGGTTTGTAGAAGAGTTTCTACTAATTTTGAGCGATTTATTTTAATGATATGACTATTTCGGGCCAATTTTCATTTCACATTTCTCGATTTTTCCAAAGATAAATTGAGAACTGGCACGGCGTCTCCTTTAAGCAATTGTCGATTTCGGGTATTACAGCCCAAAAGTTAAAATGCAGATTTCGTTCATAGGATGATTTGTCAAAATGCTTAGAAAACACTATGCTAGTTTTCATATTATTGCGATCTTCCCGTTTGCAAGCTATAAACTGTTATAGACCATGGCTAAAACCCGCCTTTTTTGTTTATATTCTCCTTTGGGAAGCCGAAGTAGCATTAGATCGCTTGTAAATTTTTTAAAACAACTATCTTTGTTACATCCTGCCACACAACACCGCATTCAACACAAAAAAAAATCACCAGAAACTTTTAAAACCGAAAAAAAAACACGACGGAATTTGGTTACGTTATGAATGACCTCAAATATTTCTACGCGTGACGTAGCCACATGCACAATATCATACCTTCTGTTTCTTGTATCATGCTTGACAGTTATAAACCAAAAATAGGTAACCATATATATAACCTATTAGGTTTATAATGTGCTAATAGTTCCTGAAGGGCGAGCTTTCTATAAGTCATAATATCACTATATGTGCATTTTAACGCTTTTGAACTTCTATGAATACAGTTTTCGAGGATTGCATATATATATATATATATATATATATATATATATATATATATATATATATATATATATATATATATATATATATATATATATTGCAGATAACAAGCAATAAGTTTTTATATTTTATATAATTACATTTTAAAGCAGCAAAATAAACATTCTTATATCTCGGTGGCTACCACCAACATACTGCATCATAAATTACTAGCAAAACTTTAAAATTTCAGAGCTGCATACCTACATAATGTCTCCTAAAACAATATTCCCACCATCTCGAAATAGCAGATTAACATATTCAGCTATTAAGAAGCCATCTCGCTAATAAAATTCATTAATCAATTCGTACGACGATTCCCACAGAAGCTTTGCGGCATCTTACAGAACTCTCACCACTTTATTGCTCTCGCCTGTCTTCTAACGAAGTGGCATGTCGCTCTAACTCTTTCCCGTATACACTATCTCTAGAAGGGTTTTCTTTAATTTATCAAACTTCTACAAAGCAACTACCATCTTCTATCTCTCCTCATCTGCGTGCGGAATTCATTACCATACGGATCGCGACCTCCAAGACATACATACACATTTCTCTCGGGAGCTGTGAAATGATGAAAACTAGGGAATGGATGGATCGAGCTCCTGATACAGGGTGTTCATTTTAAAACTTCGCACCTTGGATTTGGAAACATCAATATAATATACTCCTTTTAAGTAACAAGATGTATCGCGTCACAGGTGGGTTGGTATTCAAGCAGTTTTGTAATATCGTTAAATTTAAAAATGTATTTATATCTGTTTGAAATATTATAATATTTTCTGTCACATCCAACCTAAGCTAAGAAATATTTCCTTTCTACACCCTGTCCACATGAGCTATTAAAAATCTTAATCGAGGGCTGACTTATCTGAAAGATGATTTTTAATTCTGTTCTTGTGTTAGATTTTTAAAAGTTGCTGCCAATGTAATCTCGACGTTGAAATTCGAAATTCGAATTCCAAAGGGAAGAATTGTAAGTATTATAGAAGAACGTTTTAAATGAACTTACAAATTATGCCTCCTTTTATTTAAAATATTTAAGAGGGTATCTCCAGGAGTAGGGGTAAGAACAAAAAGGTTTGTGTTTCAAAAGTTGCCCACTTGATAATATATAATTATCACGTATTAAAGCATTAGTTTTCAAAATTTGCACATTGCGAGAAGACCGAGGCTGGAAGCTTTAAAATGAACACCCTGTATATACATTTACACACCTTGTGTATGAGGTGGCATCGTGATGAGGTTGTTCGAGATTGTATTGTTTCGGAAAATTTCAGACATCATAGTAACAGCTTCACAAGGGAAATTTTCCCATCCTTAGGGGCATAAAATAATCGAGAGAAAATATTGGATGGGTGGATATCATATGACAAATATATTTTGAAATTGGCTGGGAGGTATATGTGTACCTACTTTTTAGTTAAAATTGATAGTATATTTGAATGTCCTCCAGTTATAGTATTGCTGTGAAAATGCATAATATTTGCTTAAATGATTTAATCGGTTGATAAACTGTAGGCAAATATTAATTTTATAGAATAATGGTGAAATATTTAAAATAATACATACGTTAAAATTATGGCTCAATGAATAACACTGATCCAAATTGTTTACTTTGTGCTGTATATGATAAATAAAATATTATACAATGTAATTAAAAAGTCAAAATAAATTAAACAGTAATCCAGTACAAACAAGATTTAATAGCTTTTATATAGTACAGTGCTTTTCTTGAATGTCCCCCCAGGTTATTTTTTGAACGGTTAAACGCCAAAAATTGAAAATTGGTATAATTAAATTGATGCATGAATACTATACTTTGGAGTAAAATTGACAGATGAAACTTTCAAGATGGCGACTGGGCGGCATCGGGGAAAAAATTGGGGTCTTGTTATACATCTCTTTGAAGCTCCTGACGAATACTTCACAATCCTAAAATATAAAGTCAATATCTTCACCTACTACAAATGGCGAAACATTCAATAATTGCCTAAATACATCGACGTTTAAATCCATAATTTGAGAAAAGAAGCTGAGTTCAGTTCAGAAGATGCTCGAAATGGTTGCCTTAATGTGGTTTCCAAATATTCCTGCCCAGACGGTAATTTTTTCTGGATATTGAGTATGAGTTTCCCGGAAAACGTGAGAGTTGATGTCACTCCAATAATGGCAATTTTGTCTGAGAACATTGCCGTCGAGATAAAATGGACATTCGTCACTGAAACAAATTTTGTGGAGATAGGTAGGATGCCTTGCAATGGTTTCCGTCATAATTTCGTAGAATTTTGTTCTTCGATTACAGTCATCTTCAGTTAACTGGTGTACCATTTTGATTTTGTATGGACGATATTTATTCCTCTTCAAAAGTCTCCACACAGTAGAAGGACACACCTCACAATCATTTGCGACGGAGGAAGTATACTGTTGAGGATTTATTATCATCTTACCAATTACTTGAACTTGCTGTTCTTCCGGAATGGACGGATGACGTGAGGGCTTTTTATCCTGTACACTATCGGTAGTTGTAAATTTGGTTACAAGTTCCCTTCAATATTTCCTACACATAGGACGATTCGGGAAACGATCATTAAAAATTCTTTTGGTTTCGTGAAGCGTCGCACTGTAAATAAAATGGCTTCGATTTTTTCTTCCAATGGACGAGAATTGACCATTTTAGAGTTAGTTCACGTGGTACCATTTACTTGTATTTCCGAAAACTCAATGAGAATATTTTAATTGAACAATGATGTTCGTTGTCGTACTGACACTTCTTGCCATATGGCAGAGAAAAACAAATATTTCTAGATGTATCGATATTAATGTATTTGTATCCAGGTACTTATTTAATGTTCCGCTATTCTGTAGTAGGTGAAGATATTGAGTCTATATTTTAGGGTTGTGAAGTATTCGTCAGGAGCTTCAAAAAGATGTCACAAGACAATTCAATTTCAATATTTTTTCCCATGATGGTGCCCACCATCTTGAAAGTTTCATTTGTCAATTTTACTCCAAAATATAGTATTCATGCATCAATTTCATTATCCCTAGTTTCAATTTTTTGAGATGACCCGTTCAAAAGATAAACTGGGGGGAGGACATTGAAGAAAAGCACTTTATATACCACAGCTTATGAGCTCTCACAATCATATTCTGAATAACGAAGTAAAGAAATATATATATGAGAATCCCAGAGAATACCGAAAAACAGAGACATTTTTAAATTATATTAGTTACTTAAGGCCATTCACAGAAATGTTCTAACGACTTGGATTTATCGAATCTAGTCTGTGTTATTTCTAAACTTCATCCAGTATGCTGGCCAGTATGACGTGACATATTGGTTTTCATACATTCTTGGCACTGGTCGGTGCACTGGATTGCCTTTAGGGATACAGGCATTTCTAATAAATGTTCTGTGTGGCTTTCTGCGATTGTCTGGAAGAAGCTAGCTGGCACTATAATTTTTCAATCATGGACCCTTGAGTTACTAACTACTAGATCAATTCCATTGTCATTGACAAACAAAATCATTTATACAATTTTCATTATTCTAAAATTCTAAAATCAACATTACAGCTAACACTATTTTGTATTTTGTAGTAATAATTCATTTATAAATAGATTAAATATAATTTTTTCAGATTTTTGAGCTGCTCATTATGCAAACATTCCAGTTCAATACCTTTATTTTGATTTGTTTTTGTAGAAGTAGCTGACAGATACTCATATAAAAAAATCGAGTGTCTCCACACCCACGACTTTCCTGTAGCTCTGAAACGACTTTTATTGAATATAAAAACTGTCTTATCAGGTCGTGTGACCAATAATCTCTTTCAGCAAGAATGACCATATTCAATTTTGACATCGGAAAACTGTTTAGTGAGTATAAGATTAAAATTTAAACAATTTGAAGTTTATTTGAGCATAACTTGTAAACATCTATTCAAAATCGGATAACAATAATTTCACACGATTACAGAAACTTACTTTTCTTACAAAGCTACTTGCGGGCGAATTGATAGTCCGTCGCTATCTTAAGTGCTGAGGAAGCCCTATTACAAGTTCCTCAAATTATAAAGGGAGCCTCATTTGAGGGTCAAATCTCAACGCTTTGTTACAAAAGGTTAAGAGATATTTACTAAAGAATTTTGTATCTTTCTAATGGCAACACCTTCGTTGCAGGTAATAAAATTGGTTTTTATTATTTGAACGGCCTTGTTCTGTAGAAAAACATATATGAACAGCTGAGTATGATAATATTTTGGAAACTATCGTGACAATTTTTGACACTGATTCTTGGTTGTATCTACGTTAGTCACCACTAACCACCTATGAGAATGGATTACATATGGTTAATTATCTGGTATAAATATAATACTGAAAATCTTCAAACCCGAAAACTGCATGTTGCATAGAACAGTAAAATAATATTTTACTGAATCTTTACCTGTTTCAAAAAAGAATATCGCAAAAAAACTCGAATGGATCTTCCATGTTGCGGATTTACCTTTTAAAATGTTGCCATCGAATATCATCCTCCTCCAATTCATCATCGGATTGATTAAAAAAATCATATCCACTATGATCGGAAAGGAAATCTGAATGTGTGTTCAAGCTATTTTTTCCACAAGTCAAAACGGTCTGTTTAGAGATTATAATCAGAGAAAATTTGTTTTGTTATTATACCTTCTCTCTGGTTGGAGGTTAGATTGGCTCCCTCGAGGAACCTCGAGAGCTTCTTTTAAATAAGAAGCTAATAATGTTCCTTACTGGAAGCAATGTTTATGAAATGAGGAATAAGGAAAAAGGAATCCTCATTCCTCATGGAAGCGCTATGTATACGGCTGTTGGAGTAACTGTTGAAAAGTAAAATCTTATCATTCATAACATTCCCCTGTGCTCTTACTAGGAAACGCATGAGCTTCTTGAGATGTATATGATTAAAGTATTGCTGAAAGTTAAATCTTCTGTTGTCTTGCCAGATAAAATGTTCAATCGAAAGTGCCATTCACTTACAGATACTTTGAAGTAAAAAAAGTCATGCTTTCGATGTAGATGTCAAGAGATATGGAAATTGCTGCAATATGAAAACTAAAAATTGATTTATTAATTTTGATCGATTAAGACGGGAAATTATATTGATAGCTAAAAAAATTCGGCTGCTCAGTTCCATAATAGGTACTTGATTTAAATAAAAATAATATTTTATCTTTATATTTTGGGTTTCTCAACAAATTTTGCCACATAAAAATATATTTTCTCGTATTAAATATTTAAAACATTTTTGAATGATTATAAAGGAGACATTTATATGACCCTGAAAGAATTAATTACTATAAATTATTCTGCCAATGGATAAACCGATAAAACTAAACTGTAACAATATAAATCAGAATTTTTCAAATTGGTTCGTGATGGCACCATAGCTACTTTACACACACAAACAAATTGTTTCAAATGGACTTTCTATTGAACACTCACGCTCAAAAAACCGCACTGAGTCTCCCTTGGCACGATTTAAATAACCACATTCGAACACGTGAGTCCTTCGGAACAAAATTTCAGAATTAGATTGTCTGCCCTGGTCTGGTCTCGAACTGACCAAAGGACCACAAATTAGCTGTATCTCTCTTATTTGTTCTCACTTACTCTGTATATTTTTTCTTTGCAGACAAATGTGTCATAGCGTTGAATTATGCATGACGCTGCTGACTAGTTCTAGCTGTTGTTTCAGGAGGATCACTCCCTTTTTTGGGGAGTTATTGCTGAAATGAACCCTGTTTAAATATACAGGGTTACTATTATGTATACAGGGTGTGGCACCCCATACGCGTCGGTCTCTATATGGAAAACGGTAAGTCATTTTAGAAATCTGTTTACTGTAGATTATCTAGGTCCGCTAGGAGCTCCAAAATAAACTACATATCAAAGTTATGAAATTTCAATTGTCATACCTTGTATATTTTTGCATATTTCCATAGCGTCTAATAATTAAAGACAAGTTATTGTTTGGTTCCCTATACCTAACTCTAAGGATTTTTGAGTTATTTGCATATTTTTGAAAATGTTGAACAAAAATTGAGCTGCGGTCATATTTCACACGATTGCTTTGGGTGCTCCAAATCATTATCGTTTTGTAGCAAAAGCTTGAGATTTATTGCCTATGTAAGGATTTTTCATAATTATTATACAGGGTGAGTAATATTTATATATTTATCATGACTAACTTTGAGGCCAAATATCTTTCTTATTTAATATTGAACACCCTCTATATTTCATCATCTCTCGATTACAATTTGAATTATCTATCAATTGGTATTATAGTTCTCTATCCCTATCTCTTATAGTTTTTTGATAATTTGACATTATTTGATACTATCAGTATTATCTTCAAGTTGATGCTAGAATCAGATAGAAATAAATGTTGAAGAAATATAAATAAAATATAGAAAAAATGTTTTCCACAAGTCTCTAGTCAACCGCTATCAGTTTTATTAAATAGTAAATAAATTAAGAACAAAACTAAAAAAAGTATATGTAACATATGTAACAAGAAACTAATTAATTTAGAAAACGTAAATAACTGATCAATGACCTATAAATGTTCTAAATTACTTCCATCATTTTCAATACACAACCGCACTTTGTTCTGCAATGCTTGCTGAACTTTTACCAATATAGCAGATGTTATAGAAAGGAACGCTTCCCGTAAACGTTCTTTCATATTTTCAGGGGTGGTTGGTGGTTGGCGGAATCATAAAATTGTTTTTTGATATATCCCCACAGAAAAAAATCGAGACTGGTTAAATCAGGTGATCTTCGTCCTATCCATCTGTTGCAATTACATTACATTACGTATTCGCCGCTGACTTGTATGCCGATTTTCTAAGAGAGATCCTAAGATAATAAATTAATTCTCCTTATTTCCGGTAATCGGCTTTCGCCGGTTTTGTTTTCTGTAGCTTACACTACCACTGTCTCAGCCCCTTAATGTCGCTCAAGAAGCCAGACGGGTCATACACTGAGGGAGAAGAGGAGCGATCTGCTCTACTTCTCAAAACACACTTCCCAGGAAGTGAACCCCTCAGTAGTATTGACGTAGCAATCCAAACCAAGAATCCTCGCAAGGAAGATTGGAGTATTGCTAAGAAGATATTCACAAGACAAAGGTTGGAATGGGCAGTCAACACCTTTCAACCTTATAAATCGCCGGGAGTAGATGGCATATTCCCAATACTCCTACAGAAAGGAATGGAGGTGATCCTTCCCCATCTCCTGTAGATTACAAGAAGCTGCCTAGCACGGGGCTTTATACCTAGCATATGGCAAAGAGCCAAAGTAATCTTCATACCGAAAATAGGGAAGAAAAAGTAGTGGATAACTACATAAGAACAGAGATTCTGAAGGACAAACAACTTCATAAATGTCAGCATGCCTACAGGGCGGGGCGTTCAACAGAAACCGTCAATCAGGGAGGCACTCACAAGGCGAGGAGTGAACAAAACCATTATCAAATGGATGTATAAGATGTTGAAGACGAGAATAGCTGAGGCCCAAGTAGGTGATCATCTCTTGGCTTCACATGTATAGGCTATGCCGACGACATAGTCCTAATAGTCCGAGGAAAATTCGCGAACACCCTATGCGAATTATTGCAGGTGGGCCTCAGAACTATTGAGCAATGGTGCTTGTCAGTGGGGCTTAGCAGAAACCCATCCAAGACCACAATTATTCCATTTACTAGGAAAAGGAAACTTCCAGCTATGAAACCTCTCACTTTGAGTGGAGACGTAATAAGCTGGAAGGCTGAAGTCAAATATCTGGGATTAACACTAGATAGCAAGCTTCTGTGGAACAAGCATATTGAGGCTACTGCTAGCAAAGCAATAAAGGCCTTAATGGCGTTCAAAAATCTAACTGGTAAGACTTGGGGATGTAACCCAAAAATACTGCGATGGATGTACGTCATGATTGTAAGACCGATAATATCATATGGGTCAATAGCCTGGCATGGCAAGGCAAGTCAGAGCAATACGAGGAAAACCCTCGATAGAATACAAAGACTAGCCTGTGTCTGTATCACTGGAGCCATGAGAACTTGCCCGACCAAGGCACTAGAGATCATCACAGATCTCACACGTCTCCCATCCAGTGATAGATAGATTGGCCCATGAGGCCATTCTAAGACAATCTAGGGAAGTTTCAGGCATTGTGAGAATTCGAAATCAGAGAGCTTGGTGCTCTCTGTCCAAACACATCCCATCAGCAAACCTTCCCAGTGATGTAATGACAAAGAAAATTAGCATCGAGAGAACTTTCACCACGGTGCTAAGTAGCAGAGAAGATTGGGATAGGGGGCTCACAACCCAAGCTCTCAAAAAGAATACCATTAAATAGTACACTGATGGTTCTAAGACCACGACGGGGACAGGCGCTGGAGTGTTTGGGAATCGCACCAAATGCTCACTTGCGCTAGGCCGCTGCCCAAGCGTCTTTCAAGCAGAATTGCTTGCAATTGAGAGATGCGTGGAGGTGAACCTTGAAAGAAACTATCAGAAATGTGACATTGCAATACATTCTGATAGTCAAGCTGCAATTAAAGCACTGAACTCTCATACCATTGACTCTAAAATGGTATGGGAGTGCCGAAGGAAGCTCAATGAGCTAGGCAAGAACAACAGGGTCTACTTAGTCTGGGTTCCCGGCCACTCGGGAATCAAAGGCAACGAGGAGGCCAACACACTTGCCAGGAAAGGAGCACAAACTCCATTTACTGACCCAGAACCCTTCTGTGGCACAGATAAAAGCACCTACAAGAAGGAGTTTCTGGAGAAGGAAAAAACCGTAAGAGAAACACTCTTGCGGCATACCCCTGGATTGGATCATTCCAAAAAGTTTCTAAAAAACTTTGATACTGCAAGATCCAAAAGGTATTTGGATCTCAGCAAGAACAAGCTACACCAACTCACTGGATTTCTTACAGGACACTGTCGCCTCAAGAAGCATCTAATGAGATTAGGTCTAGCAGAGGATGACGAGTGCAGATTCTGCGGGGAAGAGGAGGAAACTCCGGATCACCTGGTGACGGAATGCCTCGCCATTGCTAGCCAACGAAAACAGTGCCTTGGACTAGCAACCTGCAGTAGTGAGGAAGTATCCTCCTTGAAGCCAACCCAGATACAAGAGTTCATTAGAACTCTGGAACTGGAAGGCGAGTTGTAGACCGCGTATAGGCGAGTGCAACTCAGGTAGGGGCACAATAGACCTTATGGTCGCAGTGCAATGTAACCCCCTCTTAAATCTAAATCTAAATCTATAGACAAATTTAATTTTTTATACAGAAGTTAAGACTAGTATTGTCATTTATGCACGAAGAGGAGAAATTAGCCCCAAAACATCGATGCAATAAAATATTCAAAAAACCTGTACAAATCGAAAATAATTGAATTTCCCATAAACTAAATAGGACATTCTGTTTATCACAGGTCACTAAAAAAACAACCGTAGGATCACAAGAAGTAAATCTACTACTAGTAGACTTAATAAATATTTTTTACAAAAAATTGGACCGACGTTATTAGTTGGTGCACCGAAAAGTACAAAATAATATTAATTCTATTGTTGCTGTTATTTATGAAGTTGTGCAGATGCAGTTAAACTGACAACTTTTGGCACCAACTTCACAAGTACCAGCACCAATAGAATTAATATTATTTTGTACTTTTCAGTGCACCAACTAATAACATCGGTCCAATTTTTTTTAAAATATTTATTTCACACTTTTGAGTGTACCTAACATTAGTCACGAAAATCGTTGAACGTTCACTTATACCAAAGAAGACAGTACTTATCCTATTACGCACGTATTTTCTTTGCTTGTATTTGTTATTATGTAGAGATCTCAGAACATCGCTACGGAAATACGCGTATGCATTTTTGATTTAACCATTTCACCATCGATTATCTCGAAAACCGTAACTCTAAGGAAGAAATGCGCATTATAACTGTTGCTACAAATATTATTGTCTTTCATTTGGTATCAAGAGATTTTCAGTTTTCGAAAGAAATCGCCCCTTCCAGATAGCAAAAATACCCATATTTGAGATTTTAAAATGAATGTTTTTAAAAAATGTTCAATTTAAATGTTTCCGGATATTGTCCTATATTTAATTCTGGCATCTCACATTTTCCATTTTCGAGAAAATGAGCCCCCGCCACCCCCGAAGGGGGTCGTTTTCGGAGGGAAGGAGATATCGAATTTTAGTTTTTATGAATATGGGACCATTTCTCAAGTCTCCACTTTCAAATGAGTCAAAAATTATCTAAATCGGAGTACGTTTACTATATACAACGCGCGAACAAACAAAACAAAAAGGAAGCAGACATTCGAATTGTATACCTCCTCCGTTCGGGGTTCGTCGGTCAAAAAATGGATGTGACACTCTGTCTGATTGAAAACAATGGAATATTCTGGAAAAAACGAAAATAATTTAATAAATAATAGAGGCCATAAGAAAGCTATACCTAGAGAAACACGATAGGTAAAATAAAAATAGGAAGAAAAGCTACAGAGAACCAAAGGTTTGAGACAAGACTGCTCTCTATATCCCCATTTCTTTCAACAGGTATGTATATCAATGAAGCCTTAAGAATATGAACGAATATATGTAGAGGTATCAAACAAACAATTGAGGCTACAACTATGTATAGACAACACTATTCAGATGCCCCTGTAGTGATTGCATTGGAGTAAGAAGACTTAGGAACCTAGGAAGTTAAATCTAGTTGGAGAAATTGTAAAGAACCATAATAAAATTGTATATTTAGGCGTAAAACTAACAACAATATGACGGCTGATAGAACAATAAAATATACAAAAACCAAAGGGGCAAAGAAGTATTAGCAGCAGAGACTTAGTTTTATGGCAGAATTATTAGAATCGGTACAAAAAATAGAATATATGTTGCTATATTACCAGAACATGGATACAAGGGATCACTAAGGCAATATCAGAAATAAGTTTAGTTCCATCTCTATATATCATACAATATTTAACTTCTAAAAAACTTCTCAACAAATTTACAAGAGGCTAAATACCTAGACTCCATTGTTCGTGGAATATAGAAATTATATCAGATGAAAACAGGAAGCCTATTTTAATAACAAAACTTTAAGTTGAGCGCACAAGGATGTAGCGAAGAATTATTGAAACATCTTGACTCATTCATACTTGTAAAGCTATTCTTCTTCTATTTTGCCATTTATCGTCCACAAAATTTCCCTGAATGATCCCTAAAAAAAGTATGTGGAGTCATACAGGAAGATATAGTTGGTCACTCAATAGCACTCTAGCGTCCAATCCATCTACCAAGACTGTTTCCTATACATACACCTAACTTATTTTGATAGAAAATTGAGATTTTGATTGTTCGTGAATTATCGTTAGTATCATAACCCATTAATCTGTAAAAGTGAAGCCTTTGTTTCCACTATATACAAAGCACTAGTCATTGACTTTTTGAAATCGTTGTATGTAAACTTTATCAATCCAAAACCGATTTAATTCTAACCAATGCCTACAATTCTCTTTGTTTAGGTTGTCACGTAAAATCGAACTTACACGATTTTCTATCAATATGTTAATTATAACAAAAGAAGACTGAAATAACAAGAATACCTCAATTAGTTGAGAGATTTTCATTTAAATATATTAACAATATCAGTTGATGAATCTCATATTTTCATATTGCTTTTCAATTTTGGCAACTGCAATGATTCAATAGAATACAGTTTTGCGAGAGTGATATCATCCTTTCTTTTGAGAAAGCGTTCTCTTCTTCTATTTTCAGTTCACGGCTTTGAGCTTAGAACGTTTATATGTAGCTTCGTAGAGGGACTGACTGTCAATCCATTTCAATACATTGTATAGAAACTTCCGCTACAATTGAAATATGTGGAGTATTTGAAGGCATTGTGTGTATAATGTATATGAACTTGTGAAAGGTCAGATCCTTTGATTCCGTTATCTGGGCTCAGTTGTTTGGAGAACTCTTGTGTCAAGTTTGAATGGCAGATAATACAATAGTGTTATATCTGACGACTGAGACTCAATATAAGAGTCAATAAAGCTCATTGTCAATTAAAAGTAGAAGATAGTGATGTTGTTAATGGAACAGTACCTACATCTTTCATAAAGAGAGGAAGCTTCTAGTACATTTATTTGATCTTATGGTAAATGATAGTGGTTATGATTAACTTATACTAAAATGATTGAGAATATAATAATATATGTAAATTTAGTACTGTTTGGATTCAAGACGACTCCCTTGGGATATTAACTTAAATTTAGAGTTGAAGAGAATTTGCAAAGCAGCGTGATAAATATGTCCTGTTTACTTGAAGCAAGTTTTGTTTTAAGCAGAGATTGTTTAATTTTATTTCATTCAAATTAGGCTATTGCCAAAGCGATAGATTTCTCAGCATGTCTTTACTAGAGTCAAGTGACAGTTAGATGTCATCATTTGTCATGTTACATTGGAGATATTTTCATTTCTCTCAGAAATTCAGATTACTTAGAAAACTGTTCACCCATTACTAAGTGTAACTTATCTTCTGAATTTTAACATTAAAGATAAACATAAGATCTTCCATTGCACAACAGATCATGTCTAATAAATCTAAATAAATAATTTGTACGGTTGGGCAAATAAAACTCACCACACTTATTTTTATAGTTGATGTTGATCAGTTTTTATAAAATAAGATTCATATATTTATTTAATGTCAATGCAAATTTCAGAAGCTATCCAAAAGTAATTTCAAGTTGTTATTCAGAACCACTCACGAAATTCGCGCATATTCCAATCAACCAAACACTTTCAGTCTAGCCATCAAGCATATGACAGTTGAGTCCTATTGCATATTTCATCACCTCCTGTTATCTTGACGCTGGACCGTGTGACTTGTCATTTTTCGATGCATAATACATGATTCGGTGGTTGATTCACCAACAGTGCAGCACGTGTGCTCAATTCACCGTCCTCTCCGATAGGTCACCGCACCAATGCCACCCACTCTCAAAATATTGTGACCGAGCTTGTGTAACTTATGGCGGTGACCTGCTGATAGATACATTATTTACTAGTTAGTCTTGGTGATTAATTGACATTGTAGGTTTACGAGGGATTTGATGAATTCGTCGATGATATCTTCTAATTTGCGATAATCTGTTATCGCGCGTTGTTTGGTCAATGTGGCGGATGGCATGTCAGCGAGAATTATTATCGTTCATTGAAAATATCTTGATGCTTGCTCTTCATTTTGTCCGCAATAAAAATCCCATTCAAATTTTCGATAGCACTTATTTTAAATAGAATATTATAACGATAGAAAAGTAATTAAATTAATTAAACTTCAGGAGTGTAAATGGTGGCATAGAATCAAGGTCAATAAATATTATTTTATGATGACACCTAAAGTCAACATTGGAGCTTCAGAGAAACTCAATAAAATAATGAATATGAGGCTACCACTGATGATACTATTTTCCTATTACACGTGGATATATAACAGGGTCTAGATTACTTTCGGATGGCCGATTGAAGACATTATACCAAACACAATAGGTCGATTATTTCAATAAAGTAAAAGTTTCATTTTCAAATCAGTGAATAAAACTTCAATATTACCTATATGCATTTTATATGGGACTTTATGATGACCTAGCAGTTCCCGGATACCAAGTACATCGCCTGACAATAGCCTTCATCAATTCCAAGAACTTTCCGCAAAACTTGCAGTATCCATGGATATCAACTTCCAGCATGTCTTCTCAGATAACACACCGTGCAAGTATCGCCATGGGAGCACGTACTCATACGTACTCGAGCATTGTTGCTCCGATATAGTTAGTAAGAATCTTAGTTGTTAGCCAAATCTATGTTTTATTATTTCTATTATATAATTTTGAATAAATCTTTTTTTTAAAGTAAACTTTGTGAAACGTTATATAAAATTCGTGTCAGAAGTGGGATCCTTCTACACAACAGAACACGGCAGTCATAACTAGGTGATCCAGAAGACATCAGAGCAAGGTATTCCCAACTGTATGTGGTGGTTCCTAAACCTTTAAGAGGAAACCAAACCCAGCAGCCAGCAACCAGCCCTTTTATAGAAGACCTATTCAACGCCGGAGACAAGTAAACACTCATCCGACGTACAGACAGAGCCAGCTATAAATGTGGATTATACTGTAAGTACATTAAGAATCATCTTGTTTTTCTCTCATTTCAGTTAATTTAATTGCTATAAGGATAAGATACACAGTTCTCTTGCCCATTATTCCTGTAATTTCAAACCCTTCGTGAAATATATTATGATATTAAGATGCTCTCGTAAAAGTGAACGAGAACGGCGAATTTTTAACAACCGTCTTAAACCCCAATGCAATCCCCAAGACTATCGACTTTTCCGAACTAGCAATAGAGCCCGTACAACACATGTCAGTCAATAATCTTATCGAATTTGATCATACTATACAAAACAACAGGATACCGGAAATTAAAAACCAGCTACGTTTAGAACACCTGAACGAAGAAGAAGCGGAACTTATTACAAAACTTTGTATCGACTATTCCGATATCTTTTACCTAGAAGGTGACAAACTGACCTTTACTAATGAAATAAAACACACAATTAAGACAACGACCGACAAACCGACGTTTAGTAAATCCTATAGGTACCCAAACGTACATAAAAATGAAGTAAAAGGCCAAATAAACAAAATGTTAGATCAAGGGATAATAAGACCATCCAACTCTCCTTTCTCATCTCCAGTCTGGGTAGTCCCCAAAAAGATGGATGCTTCGGGAAAGCAGAAGTGGAGAGTCGTCGTAGATTATAGGAAACTTGAAATCACAGTTGACGACAAATACCCTCTTCCCAATCCCAATATATCGGACCTCCTTGATCAGCTTGGCAAATGCCAATACTTCTCCACACTAGATCTCGCGTCGGTATTCCATCAGATAAAGATTGACCAACAGGACGTAAAGAAGACAGCATTTTCAGTCGAAAATGGCCACTACGAATTCGTTCGCATGCTCTTCAGGTTGAAGAATGCTCCTTCGACCTTCCAAAGAGTTATGGACAATATTTTATTAGGAGTCCAAAATGAGAAATGCCTCGTCTACATGGACGATATAATCATTTATTCACCATCCATACACGAACATATTGGCCGACTGACGGAAGTATTTAAAAGATTGAGACGCGCGAACCTGAAGATAGAACCTGATAAATGCGAGTTCCTCCACAAGGAAGTAGCATACCTCGGACATTTGGTAACAAAGGACGGCGGTAAATTAAATCCGTGTAAGTTTGAATGTATACTAAATTTCCCTGAACCTAAAAATCAAAAGGAAAGTAAATCATTTCTGGGACTTGTTGAATACTATCGTAGGTTCGAAGAAAAATTTGCCAAAATATGGGACTTTATGATGACGTAGCAGTTCCCGGATACCAAGTACATTGCCTGACAATAGCCTTCATCAATTCCAAGAACTTTCGGCAAAACTTGCAGTATCCATGGATATCAACTTGCAGCATAGCATGTTTTCTCAGATAACACACCGTGCAAGTATCGCCATGGGAACACGAACTCATACGTGACTAAAACTGCTCATTGTGCATTAATTTAGGTATAAGTACACGAGCATTGTTGTTCCGATTTAGCTAGTAAGAATCTTAGTTGTTAGACAAATCTATGTTAGTTTTCAATTTGAATTATATAATTTTGAATAAATCTTTTTTTTAAGTAAATCTTGTGAAACGTTATATAAAATGCATAAAAGACGTGTAGATTATTTAATGTATCAGTAACAAAATATTGAAAAAGTTACGATTGTCCAAAGTTTCAATCTCCACATATTTTCCCCATTTTCTGTGGCCTAGGTCTTAGCAAGTTCACAAAGTGTGAAATAATCATATTTTTTTGTATGTTCAGTAATCAGCACCGTGTAACTTTTTAGCTTGTTGTCTGTTTAGCTGCAATAGCTTCCTTGCTGTCTTTGACACAGGCTCGTAAGAGTATTTATTCCTTGCTTGAGTTTTTCTGAAAATTTATACTCCTTGTGGCTTTCAGTTTTGCTAGTTATTACAAGATTGCCAGTTTCTCCATTGCTACCTATAACTACCAGATCTGTTGCTTCCAAATCGTATATAGTCTCCAATCAAACTGGTGTCAACTGTTTCAAAAGGACAACCGATACTCGGTCTCCCAAATGGAGTAGGAATGAATACCCTTTATCCAACAGCAAGCACGAATCTAGGAGAATAATGGGCTTGTGCAGTGGTACCCTAAGATATGTACCTGGATTTAGTACTCCAAAGTTGTGAGAAAAAATATTTTTAGGGTGCCGTACCTGAAAAGTGGCATAAGGAACCCATATAGAATTGCTTTTTTCCGTGTGACTTCTAACGCCTGATCTAAAAAGATAGTCAAGTTAAAGGCTATTGAAAAAATGGATTTGTAAATTCAAATGTCATTATTTCATTATTAAAATATAAACAGAACCATATAAAGCATTGAGTATAAAAATTTACAAATGGAATTTTCGTTCATTGATTCTTTATTTAATAATAGTACGTTTTTGCTTCTTCAGATGGATAGGCGTATTAGCCTAATGGTAAAGTTGAATATCGTGAGAGAATCAGAGACAGATCCTGAGTTTGACTTCAGGTATTTATGAAAATGTATTTATTTATTTATTTATACCTCATGATGTTTCCAAATCTGTACTTGTATCTGTTAACTTTTTTCTCTTAATAAAACTGTTATGAGCCCTGGGTGCTTGAGTTCTACTTGACTTATCTTCTTTTATTATTATTAGTGCAATTTTATTCTCCACTTGCTCTACATTTAGGATGTTAACTAAGATTTTATTGATACATCCTGAAGTTAGCCTTCTTCCGTATTTGTCACTGGTTCATTATTCTTCTAAAATTGCCAAATTATCGACATCTTCCAAAATGGATCGCATATAGAAACTAATATCCTTATAATTTCCCACGTCGCCTATCGACACCAAAAAAAGCTAACGGAGATAAATGTTCCGAAGAGGCCGAGCCACACAGCTCTCGTTCCATCTCCACCATGTTTACAATAATCAATCTGCGTGAGAGCCATCCATCAACGTCTGCAGAAGAACCCTGTAATCTTAGTCAAATCCGGAGAAGGCAATTGGCAGCTCTTGATTGGAAGCTTGAATGGAGGCGATACAAAATTGAATGCATGTCTGGTGTTTATCGATATACAGCTATAACAAATAGAAAGTGGATTGATTACAACCTTATTACTTTCTGGGTAAGTTTTATATTTTAATCTTTTTTTTTCATACCTCATACCAAGTTCGCTTTTGAAGTTCACAAGGAGTCTGTTGATCAAAAACTGATTGGTTTGTCGATACTTATTTTTTAAGAATAATAAAGAAGTGAAGATCAAAAAACAATCAATCTAACCTAGCCTTCTGCAAGAGCGGGAATTAGAAATAAAAGCTCTAGAAACATGGGTTTGATAATAATCGCCTTTGGTGTGGATTCTTTACGCCGATGAATTCTGATAACTAGCAGAATTACAATCACAAAAATAAAAATTTATGAATTCATCTATCGGCTGGCCGTCAAATTATTTTCTTATTTTTCTTTATAAAGTACGATCAAAAAAAAATCACTCGAAGTAAGCTATATATATTGAAACTGTAAGATAATTCGGTGAAAGTGTTCAAATACACCGCAATTCATTTAAGATTCACGTAAGCTACAGAATTCTCAAATAGGCATTGCTTAAATCTGCAGCAATTTATCTCTTTTTAGGTGCTTCCAAAATAAGAATTACGTGATGATTCAAAAGAACTGATACTCCCCCGGCATTATCAATTAACTCCAGTCATGACCAAATGCTATGAGGTACCTATCCAAAATTGCGCTCGAAATTAATTGTATGGACCTAGAGACATTATAGTTCTCGTTTGTGTATTTATTCCAATGTTATTCAAAAGATATTTAAAAGTCGATAAGGGGTATGTACTATGAAGCCTGAAATGCTTTGGACACCTCCGGATGCAAGATGACCCATGGTCAAAAAGAGTATTTCAGTGGGCACGACCTGGTAAAAGGAAAAGGAGAATACCGAAAAGGTCAAGGAATGGGACAATTAGAGAAACGATGACTGCGCATAATGTTCAGGAAGAAAACGTATTGGGTAGAGGCTTATGGAGACGGGTAACAGGGAGGCAGCAATAAGCTGTATTGTATTCTACAGAATTTATACTACAGAAATCTAAATAAAACCAGTAAAAATAACTATGATGCATATCAAAATGATCTAATTACAGACATACAAATATATGTTTCCATATATACGCACTCTTCGAATGAGTTTTCTTTTTATGGCTCGATACTATGTAAGTGTTAGGCGGTGGTACCATCCAACTTATTAGTGGGAATACATAATTATATCTTTATGAAAAAAATTAATTTTGACATAAAGTATGGAACAACCATATAATTAATTATTTTATTCATTATGCATATTTATAAGAAATCCTGAGACACGTTGATTTTTCTTAGTTCCAACCGCGCATCCTACCGAGTATTACTTCAGTTTATGAATTCTTCACCATTTAACATATGATGTAATCAATCTATTATTTAAATGAAACTCCCAAGAAGACTGTAAAGCGAAAAACAAGCTCGAAAACAGGGTTGGTATGAAATGTGGAATCCACTGTCTCAGTAGGTAATATTAAACTGCCACAAAATACATCACAGTAAGTGTTCATTAAACAAAATTGAAACTTTGGCATGTTTGATTGGTTTTAAGGCTATTTACTTGTATCAAGCTTATTTTCTATTTATTTCTAAAGGTTTTAGAACAGTTAATTATCTAACATAAGTATGATGTATATTTGAAATTGCCTTAAAATATAGAATGTAACAAAAAATTTTGACAAAAGCTTGGACGAACTTTATTAGTTGGTGTACTGAAAAATACAAAATAATAATAATTCTATTGGTCCTGATACTTTTGCAGTTGTGCTCTTATAGATAGATAGAAGACTTTTAGCACAAACTTCAAAAGTATCAGCACCGGTAAAGTTAATATTATTTTTATATTTTTTAGTGCGCCAACTAATAGAATTGGTCTAGTTTTTGTCAAAAAGTTTTATTTCACAATTTTGAGTCTATCATCAGTCATCAATATTGTTGGACGTTCACTTAGGGCAAAGAAGATAGTACCTATCCTATTACCCATATGTCATGTACATTTTCTTTTCTTAACTTACTATTCTCAAAACATCGCGGAAATATACAATACTGATGTAGCTTGGAAATTGTATTATTTTCTAAAATATCCAATTCAAAGTTTGTTGTTTATGATCTCTTCTTCAATTTGGTATTCTCAAAATTTCGATTTTTGGGAAAAATGCCTTATTCATATATTCCATACTTTACCATTGCCGAAACTTAGAAACCTTTTTTTTTTCAAATGTCCACATTAAATGTTGCTGGATATGGTATCTTCTTTAGTTTTGCAGTCTCGAATTTTCAAATTTTGAAAAAGTATTCGCGCCGCTACGCTTCGAGAAAAGGAAGTGTTGGATCTTAAGTTTGTTTAACATGGGACCATTTCTCAGCTCTCTCCTTTCAAATAAAAAAATCCCTATGGCCTGTAGTCAGCGGAAAGGTAAATTTTTCAAAATTCATTGAAATGAAATTTGAACAACCTTTTCATTGGTATACATACATGATATTACATAAAATTGTCGTATGTGTGTAGCCTTGCGGTTAGAGGTTTTTGTTTTGGCTGTTGAATATATATATAGAGCAGACACGGTTCGAGTTCCACTTCAAGGCATAATTTTTTTTTTCGCCTATTTCTTTTCAATAAATATACTATATATTTTTTTTAATCAGGGTCTATATTAAGATCTCCAAAAAATTTACAATTACATCAAATTTATATTGAGTGTTCATGTTTTATCAATATTTGCTATTTTTCTTTATTAATTTTTATTTTTTTACCTGTTTATTTTAGAAAAAATTGCTTTGAACAAAAGTTGTAGGTACTAATTATATCTATAACCCAAAATTATTTTTGATGGTATTTACAGTACGGCTCTTTTTTGATAATTTTTTTAAATGTTTGAACGGTCGCCATTTTGAAACTACTTACCCGATATTGCCCAATAACGAATTCGGCCGAGATATTTGAGAGATTGATTTTTGTAGCAAATTTGAACTTGATACCTTCAAAACTGCGACCTCTATCGTGTTAACAAATTTCGTAATATCCCATATATATATATATATATATATATATATATATAGTTATCTGTTCATGATAATTATTTTACAATTCTATTTTGTGGAAACATAATGATATAAACATTAGACAAGTGTGATTTGATGCAAAATTGCGTAAAGAGAGCCTGTTTAATAAACTTGTCTGTAGGAAATAATTGCAAAGGTTCCGATTTTCCAACTTATTAAGAAATTGGTATCTACATAAGGCATAATAATTGATATCAAGCATTCAATGAATTTACAATATCATCTATACATTTTTTGGTACGCACTTACCCCAACTTAACCTAAACTTGGTTTTCTTTAAGCTCCTATTCAACATTAGCGATCTTCAGCCATCATTCTGCGGTACAACAACGTATCATCCTGTCCTTATCGTAAACATAACATCCCATTATATCATGCAAGACCCTTATCATCATACCCTTTCCAAGCGATGTAGGTACACACAATTCAGCCACCCGCGGCATTAACGGAAAGCGCGACACCCCATATTATGTGGGTCCCATCGGCGCTTACGACTCTCATGTTCTCATGCATCCATCTATCCATTCAACTTGTCTGCCACGTCGACGATTACGACATTGAACTTGTCTGTATGGTGTATCTTTGCCAGCACGTACGCAAATAACCCAACATATACAAGTATACATATATATGTATATATTCATACAAACCGGCAAATCTAGAGAGAAGATAAACGATGTCGAGATATTGACGAGTATACATATAGTATACAATCGAGTTGGTAAATCATAGTACATAAGAGCAGCCATTTCCTTAGATCTACCATTTTTATCGTGTATGGGATTCACATAAACTGTGAAAAAATATCTAAGTGTTGTTCGTCGTCGGTTTAGGAGAAGCAAAAGTGAACTTTTTATACTTCTTTTTTGATAAGTAGGTATATAAGGAAATTCTGACTTTTTTACTTTGATAACTGTGAACTGAACAGAATCGAGAGTGCTCAACAAAAGAAACAACATATGAGAAATAAGTATGTGCAACTTTTGTCGTGTCGCCGGTTTCCGACAGTTTTATTTTTACGTTCGCTGCATCAACCCATGTATGTGGAAACTAAGATTGTGGCTGCTGGCGTTTCTCTCCTAAAACTATGAATAGTCTTCCAGAGATACTGTACAATAAGCAAAGTACCTACTATATATCGTAAACTTCTCATTATAGAGACTTGCTGTAAAACACTACTCACTGAAGTTGCCGACAGAAAACACAGGAAATTGTTCTTAGTTTCCTAAAAAGAATTAAATAAAGTTACGTTATAGATAGATCTACCTTACGCGTTATGATTTTAAATTGTTATTATGTTGGCACTAAAGGGCATTTCGCAATATTTTTTTCGACTTTTTACCCTAAGCCCCCACAAGCTACCCTCTTAAAGATCTTGAATGGTTAAATGGAGAGACAGGAACTTGGGACAGATAACAGACTTTTTTATTTAAAAAAAACGAAAAGCCCCGTTCGAAATGAAAGAAATGTAGAGACTTTTTGAATAACGCATCATCGGATACCTCCTAATATATCAAATTTTCAAGACGGTAGCTCCTGGGGATGCATTAGCATTTCTAATAAATATTTTGGAGAAAGATTATTATGGCAGACTAGTATCAATAGATTTCATTTATTTGTGAAGTTTCGCTCATTCTATCAAAAGATGCCCCCTAGTGGCCACATACCAAATTCCAATAACAACGAGTAGTGTAAATTTGTTCACCTAAGTATTACCCTTTTTGAACGATGCAAAGTTTGTTAAAATCCCTTCAGTTGCTTTGAAGTTACACTTGTTTATTTACAATTATATTTGAACTGCGGTCGTCATATATTTAGAGATAAGGAAAGTGTGTTTTACAAAAAAGAGTCGAATTTATCACAGTTTAAAGAGCTTATTTTTTATTATTTTAATATGGTAGAATCATGAGAGCGATTCATCTCATTAGTAACTAACTTAAAAATCTGAAAATAATATCTAGCATTTTCTCTTGCCAACTTTATTAAGATTTTTAACGCAAGTCTCCACAATGAAAAGTTTCCGAGATCCCAGTACCTCTCACGCTTATTTAGCCACCCTTTCATTGCATATATATTTTTTTATGCTATATAACACTATCAAATAAATATTTAATACTGCACTGAAAAAAATAATATAATGTTAATTCTAGTGGTGCCTGTAATTCTAAAGTGGTGCAGTTGTAGCTAAACAGAAGACCACCAACTTCAAAAGTACAGGCCCCAATAAAAGTAACATTATCATCTGATGCACTGAAATATATGAAATAAAGCAGGCTAATTTTTTTCCCTTATTTCACTGTTTCCGGAAAATTTAAATAACAGTTCACAATATATTATAATAATATTATCAGGTATTTGCTCTTGATTTTCACAGTTATGGAAACAACTTTATATATTTGATCCTAAAATACCTCACTATGAACTATCTTTCCAGCATAATAATTATCCCCCTTTCAAAGATTGTATTCGATTCCAAAACACCTAGATACTTGAATTTTTTTGAATCGCCACGATTATGACGACTTCCTATAGGAAAGTTGTTGATCCATGTGGAATTTGGAAAATATAAAATAAATAATTAGGCTAGTTCTATTTTTACCTTTCGAATTTTATCAGCAGAGTAGGTACCTACCTCTGGTTGATCAAAACCTTCATCTACCAAGTTTAAAGAAAATATAATGGTACTCAAAAGCATTTTCTTGTTCTTAGCCAAAGTAGAGTATTTAAAGTTTTCGCAAAAAAATTAAAGACTGTTGATGAAATATAGTTAAGGAATGATATGCTTTGATTGATTAGTGTGATAAAGCTCTGAAGATCGATTATTTGGAAATATATCAAAATAAGTTATCTACATAAATTGTTGCCAGCTTTTAATTTCATATTTTAAAATTAGTAACGTTATTACTATATTATTATTACTATAACACCGTGCCACATCAAAGATACATTTTTAAATGAATCACCCTGTATGTTATTTTAAATTTAAAATGTACTATATAATATACTATATAACAATAAATTTATACAAGTTTTTAATTAATTTATAACAAATTAAAAATGAGAATCGTAACAAGCTCAAAGTTATATATTATTGAAAAGGGGTATAAGAGCAATAATCTATTGTAACCCTAATAAAAATTGAAACAAAAAAATATTTGTCTTGCCCTTGCTAATATTCAGAAAATCTAATACATGGATAATGGATCACCCTATATTTTATATAATGAGCAGAGAGTACCTTGGTTTCAGTTATTTTTCTATAAAATATTCCCTATACCTACCAAACGTGATCTGTTTTGGAGATATATTCAGGTTTTTTGTTTAATTTTAGGTTTACATTAAATTTGTAAAAATGAGAATAAAACACTGAATAAAAAAACTCTTAATTCTAGCTAAGCCATATCAATTTTCCGTATCGTTTACCAACCAAAACATTACTTGTATCAACTCTTTTCCAAATAAAATGATCTTAATGTATTTGAATGTTGAAAACGCTCAAGAAATATTAGATAAGTTATAATTTATTCCTGATGCAAATAGGTAAATTTGGAACATTTCCCCAGCACCCATATAATAAATACCTAGATATAATTTACTAGTCAAATAATAAAGTACTAGTGTCAGTATGTAGGCATTTAGAAAAGTATTATTAACGGTTTGTGTGACTTTCCAGTAAATTACGTGTTTCCAGTGATTTTTAAATTAATGACAATATGAAAACTTAAATAGATATGATATGGGTAAAGAGTAATCCAAAAATTCAGTAACTGCATTTAGGACGTATACTATATATTGAATTATTTTGCTTGACCGTTTTAAACATTTGGAGATATTAACATTATTTTATTTTTTAAATAATTGATATCCTACTGCCTTGGTTTGCTATAGATATTAGAAATTTATATTCGTTAGTTGAAACTTATTTTTTCAATTATTGCTAAGACTTTTTAGACAAATAAAATGTACCTAAATCTAAAATTTCAAGAAAATATAAATTATCTCAAAAACTAGTTATTTTATTTTAGATATAGTTACGGAAACATTATGTTTTTCTAACACTAAAGTGAACTGGGTTTTCAATTGAGAATAAAAATGTGACTTTGATCTGGCAACGCGTTATGGGAAATGAGGGGTGAAGTGACGACGCATTCGCTTCCACAATTTCCGTAAAATTGAGTAGGTGCATAATATTTCAGATAAACCTACCATTCAACAATGTTTTTAAGGACTCACCGCATGCATCACGCTATTCTAACCTCAAATAATAATAATAATAATAATAATAATAATTATTATTATTATTATTATTATTATAATGTTTATTTTCAAAAGTACAAACAATACAATAAAAGATTTTCGAGCGATGAAAAGTGTAAAAGTATGATATTCGAGTCTTGTTTTAGTTGGTGAGTGTACATGTCTGGTCGTGTTTTGGGTGGTTTGGGGGTAATATGATAGTTGAGATTGCACATGTGCATAATATAGCTTCTCTAGGTTTTTCGTATCTAAGAATTCCACTATTATTATTAACTTTTTCGATATGTAAATTCCATCTCAAATGTCTATCATAATTGTTATTCCTAGGTATTTTATATGATCTTTTTCTTTTATGAAAGTGTCGTTTCCAATATTTAGGGTACGTAGGTTTGGAAGGTAATTTGTATAGGATGTAAAAGGTAAATAGTTTGTTTTCTGACTGCTGAGTGTTAATTTAAATAAATAGTGAATAAAAAAGGTCCCAGCACTGTGTCCTGTGGCACACCATAAGTGACAGTCCTGGGATAGCTTTTTATTCCTTCAATATCGACAACTTTTTCTCGATTGAATAAGTAATCTCTTAGCAACTGGTATGTAGGTCCTCTTATACCATAGGAGTGGAGTTTTTGTAGTAGTCTCTCGTAGCATACAGTATCGAATGCTTAGATCTACAAAAAGGCACATGAGAGGGATTTTCTTATCTAATGCTTTGCATATTTCTGAAGTCAACATTAGAATAGCATCTTCTGTACTGCGATTTTCTCTGAAACCGAATTGGTTATTTCTCCAGAAATGTGTATATTCAATTTTTCAATTTTTGAAAATACTGACAATAGAGATATTTGACGATAGTTCTCAATATTCATTTTATTGCCATTTTTTATAATTGTTTAATAACTCCTATTTTTAGGCAGTTCGGAAACTTTTCTTCTTGAAAATTTTTTTTGATAATGTAAGTCAGAGGGATGGCTATTCGTTCCAATAGTTGTTTTATTGTCTCTGCTCTAATGGTATCCCAACCAGGTGTTTTTTTTATTTTCAAGTTATGGATTGTACAAGCAACTTCTATTTTATTGTTGTGTTTCAAGTAGATTCTATCTCTAAGGTTAGGAATGTTTTCCGTATAATTTTCTGGAATGATTATTTCATCCGCATATATTTTACCTAAATTACTGAAATAATTGAAGTGATTTGCAATTCCATTTTTTGCATTTTTTAGGGCAAATTTCTTTAACTGCGTTCCACAAACCACTTGATGTATTCGGGCTATTTTATATAATTTTATTTACGTGTTCTTTTTTGATAATGTAATTTTTTTTTCTTATTTCGCTTTTGAGGGCATTATATCTTCCTTTCAGACTGATGTTCTCAGGATTTTTCTGTAGTTATACATATAAATCATTTTTTCCATTTGCTAATGTAACTATTTCTTCTTTCAAATTGCCCTGAGAACTGGTTCAGAAAGATAAGTAATTCATCAAAGTTTTTACTAACACCACGAATCTTGAAATGAAGCATTTTAAGTATACATTCATTATTTTCTAAACTCTGTTCATTATAATTGTTAATGCTGTTAACTAATTGACCTGATATTACATGGTTTTTATAACTTTTTATATAGGGATCCATTTTTTAATATTATTTTTCATTGATAACTATGCACTTATAATTTATTATGTGAACTTAGGGATGGCTTCCTCTCTCTAGGTTGATGTGAAACTGATAAAAATTTGTCTTTATATTTAGTTCTCTTCTTTCTTTCTCTTCTCATCAATTTTGTCTTGTTTTTGTTCTTCTTATTAATTCTCTTTTATCTCTTCAATGATTACTTCTACTGGTTTTTGCATGTCTTCAACAAATTCTGTGTTAGATTTGAAGAGTGTTTGGGGCTCGCTCGATGCTCTTATGAAATAGCTGTGTTCCTTTCTTCCTTCGATTTCTAGACTGTGAATACTTTGTTGTTTCTGTATAGTTTTTCAACATTTATGTAACAGCGATCTTTGGTTGATCCCTTAAAGTCTTTCAAATGATTTCTTAATATTTTGTTTCTTTCCTGTATTTTGTTAGATCAGGAACTATACTTATTTTACTGCCCTTTAGCTTCTTACAATTTTGTAGGACGGATACTTTCGTTTGATACGAGACGAATTCAACTTTAATAGGACTTTCATCAGATTTTCATAATTTGTAAATACTATTAATATGTTGATCAATGATTGTTTTACCCAATAGTTTGTTCAAATTTTCACAGGTTCCTTCTATTGAGATTCCATTGTATTCGTTTGGTGTACCAAAAATCACTATGTTAATTCTTTTATGATCTCTCTCCAGCTTTTCCACACGTTCATTGAGATCCTTATTTTCTTTTTCTAGTGTACGTATTTTTTCATTAAGTATGGTTTCAATTTTCAAATTAATATTTACTTAACTTGATTTTATACAATTTCGCAGTTATTTTTTACTGTTCAGAATTTCTTCTCTCAGAGCTTCCATATTTCGACCCAATCTGGCAACAATGCTTCTTGGCTTTACACCATGTACAACATCTGATTGATAATTATTGATGGCTGATGGCCAAATTGTGGGTTATGGTATAGTTAGATTTAATCCCAGAATATACGTATCAAACTGGTTAAGAGTATATTGATTTCACTTATTTTGATACAGTATCTGCTAATAATGGGTATGCAAGTGTTTATTTATTTATTTTTATCACTGAACCCTTCTTGTAATTTGAATGAAATTTACTCACACACACTCACTCTTATTACTCTTATATAAATATAAATAACGTTTTGTGTATTTTGGCTAAGAGTAGACAATTTCAGTGAGATAATCCCGACTGTCGGTACATACCTCTAAGAAGTCAAATTATTATCTTTTATTTTATAATTTAATGCTGCGGGCTGATGATATAGCTGATGAATTGAGATTAGCATAATTTTCAATAGATAAAATCATATTGTTTTCAGATTTCTGCCCTGTACCCATTTAAACTTAACATGTATATGTATGCCTACTCAAAAATGTTCCAGATGCCACAAAACTAACACGAATACCTAAAACAAATTACAAAACTTCGAAAGCGATAAGTCGATGTCAAGAGTACCTTAAAAAGCAGCTGCTACTTAATTATATTCCAAAACAACACCTTTTCAAATAATTAGTTATAAACTGGAGGACTATATTTTCTGAAGAACGAGAAAGATAATAAAAAGAATTAGTCATAAAATGCATTAACTTATTTTATAGCTTAGGCATAGAAATGGTAAGAAATATGGATTTCAAATTTGCCAAAGTAAATAGTTTGAAGCATAATTTCAAATGACAAGAAAGTATTGATTCTACGGATTTGAATAAAGGCTTGACTAAGTCCTGTGTTGTAATTCCGGACAATAAGGTTCTATTTTTGATCGATATCAAAAAAAGGAGAGGGTATACAATTCGGTTGTATGTTTGCTTTTTCCTATCAATATATAACTTTCTCTTCCTTTGAGTGCTCACAATCAACCCCAAATTTGAACTCAACAAATATGTATTTTAGTTCTAAAGAGCTCTTTTTTAGGATAATATCACTTATAGATAGATATCAAATAAGATGGCATATCAGAAAAAATGGTATAAAATGCAATATGACTAAGTACTTCTTTTCGCTTAATTATTGCAGTTCGTATATAGAAAACTATTGTAGAAAAGAAATTGACAGATAAGATAAAATATTAACTCAAGAATTGGTAGATACCAAATCAGTTTTCCTAATTCTCAATAAAAACTCTATTTTTTTTCCTTGCGACAGTATTCCAAACATACACACAGTCATCCCTATTCACATCTCCACAGCTCTCCCTTAACCTCATTAAATTCAACCGCCACTTCCATAAACCCTCTTTAAGACAGAATATGCCGACTTGAAATGGTGAATTAAATGGAAAATTTAACGACAATACCACTTTTATCTTATAAATTACTACAGCGTAACGGTACTAATAGTCTTTGTTATGGTTCGGTGATATGCCAGAGACTGAGAGAATTCCAAGAAAATTAGCTCTTTGGATACAAAGTCTTCCACCAGTTTAAGAGTGGCAATTATAATAGAATATTGTAAGAAATTTCTTGATTGTGAATACCTACATAAATGATAAAAGGGTATACATTGGTCGGGTATGTAGAAGTTATTTCCAATTCCAACTATTTGTGAACTTAATAACGAGAGCTTCATACCATTTCTTATGACATAACAGTTAGAATTGCTGGAAAAATATTTTTCGTAAAAAATTGATATATAGCCTTGGTAACTTACATAAATATAACCTGTAGCAAAGCTGACATAATAGAACAAGAGCAGGTTAAAAATCTAAATTCGGTAGGTACTAATTTGTATAGGGATTTGAATTCCAAAAATTTGTTGTTTTCGAAATAATTGTCAAATGCACTACACAATATCTCGATTAGAAAAACACCAGATTGAGTTATTTGCTGCATTGCATAGAATTTAACCAAGCATTTTTCTTCTATTTTATGTACTCATCATCTGAAATGTTTGTTTTAGTTATCTAAAATATATTACTTTTATATCTGTTACGCCGGCTTCGGCTCAGAAACTTCTTTCTCTGAGCTTGGGTTGTTAATGAGGGTTGATACCAAGTTACTGAACATGTAGTCTTATTCAATGATAAAAATTAATAGTATTTTCTTTTATTATTCACATATGTATTTGCTAATGAATTTTTAACGTAAAACCAATCATTACAAAAATATGAAAATATCATAGCTTCATCCATAATAATAAGTTATAACCAAGTCAATATACAGGGTTGTCTATTAAGCGCGCGGTGGTCTCTAACGATCTTACCGTTGAAATAGGAAGAAAAATTTCTAGATAAACAGTGTTTCTTATAGAAATGTACCTATTGCGATCGTTCACACTTTTGAATTTCGAAAAAATTTCAACGGCATGTTGTTATGTGTCTATAAGTTAGTCCAAAAAAATATTTGGTTCAAAAGTTATATATATATATATATATATATATATATATATATATATATATATATATATATATATATATATATATATATATGGGATATTACGAAATTTGTTAACACGATAGAGGTCGCAGTTTTGGAGGTATCAAGTTCAGATTTGCTAAAAAAATCAATCTCTCAAATATCTCGGCCGAGTTCGTTATTGGGCAATATCGGGTAAGTAGTTTCAAAATGGCGACCGTTCAAACATTTGAAAAAGTTATCAAAAAAGAGCCGTCGTGTAAATATCATCAAAAATAATTTTAGGTTATAGATATAATCAGTACCTACTACTTTTGTTCAAAGCAATTTTTCATAAAATGCACTGATAAAAAAATAACAATTAATAAAGAAAGATAAGAAATATTGATAAAACATGAACACTCAATATAAATTTGATGTAATTGTACATTTTCTGTAGATCTTAATATAGACCCTGGTTAAAAAAATATATAGTATATTTATTGAAAAGAAATAGGCGAAAAAAAATCTGCCTTGAAGTGGAACGCGAACCCTGTCTGATTTATATTTTACAGGCAAAACAAAAACCTCTAACCGCAAGGCTATGACACATACGACAACTTTATGTAATAACATGTGGTATACCAATGAAAAGCTTGTTCAAATTTCAGTTCAATGAATTTTGGAAAAATTTTTTTTTCCGCTGACTATAGGCCATCGGGATTTTTTTTTAACTAAACCCATTTTTCTAAGTAAAAGTTGTTAATATGAGTTTCTTATTTTTACATTTCTAATCTAATATATTAACGAGCAATTCTTGTATAAAATAAGATTCTCGGAAACGGCTCTAACGATTTTGATCATATTTGATATATAGATAAGGTTCTACTTTTGGACATTATATAAGTGGCTTCGAGGTCCATGAAGTTTTTTTGAATGAGTCGCAGATTTGGATAAAAAATTGCAAAAAGGGGTTTTGAGAGCCGATAATTCGATTGGCGTTACTTGCATTTTTAATGGATGTGACCCTCGAGGTCCACACTAGCTATTTAGGGAAGGGCTCCGCAAATTGCTTTAAAAAATTTAGTATGGGGTGTGGGGGTGGATCAGACGATTGGTGGTACAGCTGAGTTCTGGTATGTTTTATGTGAACGATAAAATTATCTCGGAATTGCAATTTTCGAGAAAAATTACCCCCTCAACCCCATGTGGGGGGTGGTTTTTGGAGGTAAGGAGATTTTGGATTTGATTTTTCTAAATATGGGACCATTTCCCAACACTTTTCTTTCAAATGAAACAAAAAAAGTCTAAATCGGGGTACGTATACTATGAAAAACGCGCGAACAGCCATAAAAAAAATCAATCTTACAACCGAATTTTATACCTTCTCCTTTTTGAAGTCGGTCAAAAACATGTGGATTTCGCTGTTGAAAAGACCGAAAAACCTAATTATTTTCTGTGGAAAACATTGCTTCAAAAGAATATTAAATAATTAGATAGGTACATTAAAAATTTTCAGTTGAAAAATTTTAAATATGCAGAAGTCGTTTTATTCTAATTGGATGGTCTGTTGAGTTTCATATCCGTGAATGCAAAAATAAATTCTCCTTCGATTTTATTCATGTATTTAGGTCTATCTTTGTCTATTTGTTTGTAGCAACTTTTTTATTATTTCACAATAGCGCGGAGAAAATGTAAAAATCGTAGGCGGTATGGTTTAATTGGTGGAAAGCTAGAAGGAAACAAAATATGGCAGATATTTTATTGGTTCGGATTTACTTTGTTAAGTATTCAAATTGCCTACCACTTGATGAACACATATTGAATCTGTCAGTTAATGACCTATCTACATTATGTAACAATAAGAGTGTCACAGTGAATAAAAATAGAATAATACGGTAATAAAAAACAATGAATCTTCTTGCATACGAGCAAGACCCCAGTTACAAAAATTGGTTCTGCTTTCTAAGTGTAGCTTTTCTTGATCTAGCTGCACATAATAAGGATTATATTTATTCTTCGCTATGATCTTTTTATAGACGTTTCTCCAATGCCCAAATCGCAACTGATTTCGGATGTACTGCTATGAGGGTCTTCAACTACAGTTGCGAGAACTTTAAATTCATTATCTTCAGTTATCACACGTTTTCTTTTGCTATGTTTTCCCGGTCCAGTCAAATGATCTTGGTTCTGCATGCATTCTATCAGGAAACCGTTCGCCATTCACTCGGGATGCGAGACGACATTTTTTTACATGCTACAAGGATATAAACCATATCAATTGTTCTTGGATGGTATGTTTCATGTTAAAGTACGCACTAAATTTTATTAAATTTGACAACTCATTTGACGTAACTGTGAGCCATACCGCTTACGATTTTTCCATTTTTTCCGCGCCATTGTAGAATAATTGAAAAATCTCGAATAGCGATAAGATAATGACGTAAATATACCCTAATAAAATCGAAAGAGAATTTTATTTAGCGATATGAATCTTAACTTACCATACCATTTGAAAAAAATTACATTTGCATGTTTCAAACTCTTCAATTTTGAAGTGTAGTAGCAGTGTAATGATTTAATGTTCTTTGAAGCAACCTTTAAGACCTTAGAAGGTTTTTCGGTCTTTTCAGCAGCGAAAACCTCATGTTTGGATCGGGTGTAGTTTCCGAGATATTACAGCTTTAGCTGGACCTTAAAATCGATGCTGAATTCAAAAATGTAAAAATACACATGGTGTTCTATTTAAAATAAGGAAGTTGATGTTTACTTCCAGTATATCCGGAAGTTCGCCATGTTTGAAATTACTTTCCGCAGAAAGAACACTCAAAAAGAAGCACTTTTTATATGAAAATCATTTTTCCTATTTCAACGGTAAGATCGCTAGACACCACCACGCGCTTAATGGACAACCCTGTATGTAAAAAATATCTAAATGTCATGATATTCATACAGATACAAATATTCAGCTCTTCTTCATTATATAAGGGAATGCAATTATCTGTCATGAATGAAAATTGTCATGATTATTTGACTTTTTCAAATTATTGGAGCGTTCAAATATATCAAAAATAAATATTAAGATATTCCTCATTATACAAAGGACTGTAATAAACTTCTATACTTACGATTGAAAATATCTTAATTATTTGACTTCGTCGAACGGTGTCTCCTCAGTTCAACTTGGGTCAAATTTACCTAATATTGTTGAATTTGCAGCACAAGTAGACAACGAATTTTACTGTTGTGGACTCAATTAAAAAAAAACCCAATTAGATCATTCTGCGCAAATATTATCTTGAAAATGGATGGACAGACTCTGGCAATAGCTGAGAAACCTGCCTTACTCAAAATTGTGGCACGAAAACGGCCCTATTGATTTAGATGAAAGTTATCTAAACATTCTTCTTAAAGCGCACGAGATGATGTAAGGCGAATTGCTGAGAAAAACCGTGAAGCAAATAATGCTCAAGTGAACTGTCAAAAGATTATTTTCCTAAACTAAGCCGAGGAACGACGAGAAAGCTGATGGGGATGCTAACAGTACAGTGCAGGCTAGAATGCACATGTATAATATGCCCCTGGTAGATAACAAGAAGAAGAGGAGGAAACCGCAGTGCAAATACTTTATGAGTGCGAAGGACTGATATGAGTGCGTTTTCACCCACTAGTGGAGGAAAATTCGACGCCAAGAACTACGTGAAAGAATCTGTATCTAGGCTTATAGGCCTAGATACTGATTGCTAATTAAATGGAAAATCACAATATATCGGAAAAGGTCGCAATGGGAGGTCACTTTAAAGGCCACTTCCTCTACATTCAAATATTATCTAATTTTTCTAAAGTTTAGTATACCCACTATATATATATCTCAAAAACTCTAACCTCAGTGCAGAAATTTCACTCTCCCATAAATTTTTTACCAATTTCTCAAAAGCTGGTATACAATTCGGCAACGAATTTGATTATTCTTTTTCCAAATAATAGTTGCAGTCTTACGGTAACAAAAAAATATTGTGGAACAGCCGATTTTCGTTCTTTCTTGGCTCTCCCTGTATATATTTATTAGATATTTATAAATTCGGTTCCAAATAAATGTAGCCAACAGTCATTTGTAGCTTGGTATCGTCTAAACTATCTCAAGAACTGTGAATGATATCAATCTATGACTAGTTTCATTCACAATTTCACCAGTTGTTTTTCGTGATGAATTATCGATCTGCTGGGAACTTCTTAATCTGTACTTCGAGGGCAGAAGAAGGTTTGAGCTCAAGGAGGTCTTCTACAGCACCCCAACTCCTAAATAGACATCGAAGAGCACGTCTTCAAATTGCTCTTGAACACCAAAACTTGCATCAGGGGAGTGAAACTCTGTTTACAGATGAATCACAATTCTGTCTCCAATCTCCTGACGGCCGAGAAAGATATGGAGGACACCAAACGGAAGATATATTGACTGCCCTATCTCTGAACCGTTGTCATTCAATGGAGGATCTGTTATGGTATGGGCAGGTACCCGTACTTGACTTGAAAATGGTGCTCTTAATACTCATAGGTATGTGGTGGACATACTTCAAGAAGCTGTCGTCCCATTTGGCCATTTCATTGGAGATGGCTTCTTCTTAATGCATGATAATGCAAGGCCACATGTTGCTCGCATTGTAACGGAATATTTAAATGAGGTAGGGGTTCTGATATTAGATTGGACTGCTTGTAGCCCAGATTTGCCAGATCAATTACAATTGCGAGTTCGTCAACGTCGTCCGGAAACACTTCAAGAGCTGAGATTGGCCCTTCAAGAAGAATTTGAAGCTATTCCTCAAATACATATAGAAAATTTAATAAATTCAATGTCACAACGTATAAACAATATAAATCAAGCTCGTGGAGGAAATACACGTTATTGATCCCTCATTAAATTCTTTTGTTAATTTTAATATTTTTTTTTATTTAATGAACAATAAGAATGGTAACATCAATTTAAATTACTCTTAAAAGTATTGGTTTCGATCTGCTTCTGATTGTAAAATTCCAAAGTAACTGTTACACCCTGTATGTATAATGATAAAAACATAGATTCAATTGAAGCAGCATTCCTGACTTGTTAGCCTTCACATCAAAGAAATAATTATTTAAATAAATCTATAGCATTATTTTAAAAATGTATTTATGGTTAGAATGACACGTTACTAGTTAATTCTCTATATCTTTTGTATAAATGGAGATATTGACATAAACCAAGAAGATAATGTTAAGAAAAGATCATTCCACAGTTCTATTCCAAAATTTCCTTATCATTGTTGCTTACAATAATTGGTACAGGTTGTTACAAAGTTTTGTAGAAATCCGGTGTAATTGTAACACTCCCTATATGGACAATAACTAAAATAAATCTAAAAAGCAATATCTCTACAGCATTATTCATGAATCATTCTTTAAAAGAAAAAAAGAATCATGTAAATTGGACCTCTATTTTTCAATCGCATTTCTCGAAAATTTTCGGTGGCCGGTTTGTTTTGTCAGTGTAGTCAGTGTATAACCTTATTCTAGTAGTTCTTTATTGAGCTCTTTATTATCAACATAGTTTATTATTATTTATTTTATGTCAAGGCAACTCTTATATTGCTTCCAATTCCTAAATCTCGGATCGGATCATATCTAATCCTCAGGATCTGATCTCCGCAGTAGGTCCTTATTACTCCGTATTAGCTGAAGATATAAAAATCACCACAACAGGATGGCGCTGCTTTTGAGCCTACCTTTTTGGTCGAATACTCCTCCAAAATGTAATGCACAATAGGTTACTTACCTTGAAGACATCTGGGTTAATTGAATTTATCACTTTAATCAATCCTTTTCGAGTAGCACATTTACATTTTTAAAGTTTAAGGCCACTTTTAGCGAGTTTTGATGCCTTTCGGAAGTAAATCAAAACTGAATCCTTCGCGATTTCTTATGTCTGTATTGTGGAACAACGCAATATTTGTTTGCAGTGCTCTTTTCTTGCACTCTGGGAAATATAGCCATTCAAAAAAGCCTCAATTCCCCTGGGAAGTTGAGAGAGCGCTCAGCAGTAGTGGCAGAATATTATTACACTTTATCAATTCACTCTGTTATTTTGTCATAGTCCTAAGCCTTAACTAAATACTAATCAGGCCATTTCATCCTTACCCAGTCAACCAACTCGCATAAAGAACTTCAAATTCAACAGAAAAACATACCACAAAACTCTGCCAGCTGACTAATAATTAAAGAGTCGAAGTAGGATTTATGATGCGAGAGAACATTTTCTCTTTCTCTTTCCTCTTGCTCTGTTGACTCGTATATTGTGTGTACGTAAAATATTAAAAAGTAATCATGCCCGCAAGCGTGGATAGTCTTGTTTACGTTGAAAATGTGAACTGTTCGAAATGAATAAGGGAATATTGTGAAAGAGTTCAAGGAGACAGACTGTTGCACAATATTGCATGAAAACGCACTTCTTGAGCTAGTAGGTATGAAGCTTGGTCAGGCTTATATACCTGTAATGATAATGGACGCTAGTTATTCAGCAGAATCAACAAAAAGGAGTTCTTTTGTGAGCAAAGACGTCTACGTAAGTTCACAGAAGCTTTTGTTACGATGAACACTCTAGAGGTCGGTGCACTTGCCTGTGGAAGGGTATCAATGTTTGAATAAGGGATATTTTATACATTGGTCTAAGAAAGTTGAAGTAAATGTAGGATAATGTGTGTTGAAATGGGAGTTTCTAGATAGAATATAATTTGCGCCTTTTATTGATAAGCATCTAGAAAAAAATATAATAATCATGTTATGAGAATAAATAATATATTTCTATTATATCATAGATAATTAATACAGGGACTCTCACAATAAAGGTTTTCTTGTAGAACAGATGTTATTGATTGACCTCAAAAAAGGAGGAGGTATACAATTCGGTTATATGTTTCCTTTTTTACGGCTGTTCTCGCGTTTTGTATAGTAAACGAGCTCCGATTTAGACGGTTTTTGATTCATTTGAAAGAGGAGCGTTGAGAAATGGTTCCCCATATTTAGAAAAACTCAAATTACAAATCTCCTACCCTCCAAAGTCTGCCTCGGAAGGGGGTGAAGAATGCAATTTTTCTCGAAAATCAAAAATCTGAGAAGGCAGAATTAAAGATGAGACCATATCCGGAAACGTTTAAATTGAGATTTCTTTCAAAAGAATTACGGTTTTCGGGTTACACCAATGGTAAAGTCTGAAATATGTGATATGTGAATTTCCGCTTTATGGAAGGGGAATTGTCTTTCAAAATTTAAAAATGAGACGGCCATAATAAAGGAGAATATATGTAGCAACATTTAAATTGTATATTTTTCAAAAGAGCTACGGTTGTCGAGTTACAGCTGTAAAGTCTAAAATATGTATATCAGAGTCGCGATGTTTTCGAGATCTTTGAATAATAACAAGTACAAGCGAAGCCTATACATGGGTAATAAGAATAGTATTATCTTCTTTGATATTAGTGAACGTTCAACAATTTTCTTGACTAATGTTACTCTCAAAAGTGTGAAGTACATAAACATGTTTTACAAAACATTGGACCGACTTTATTAGTTTGTTTACTGAAAAATACAATGAAATAATAATTCTATTGTTACTAGTTCTTTTGAAATTGTTGCCTACAACAAACTACAACTGCACAACTTGAAAATTACTATAATTGGTAGAGGGTTGTAATTTTCAGAAAAAGTACATATTTATTATCGCTAAAGTAACAAATACGTACATATAACGTTCGTCAAAATGATACGGAACCCAATGTATTCCAATTAGACTCGCACTTATTCAATTTTTGTTTTATGGCTTGGATAACAGTAATGCGAAAGCTATCAACTTTGTTTTTATGGCGAGGTGTACTCGTTAAATTATTAACTATAATTTGAAGCTACAAACTTGGATCATTTATGCAAGTATGCATAAATGCCATGGTTACAATACCTTATATATAATTTAAAAATTAAATGGGTAACTTTAAATCCATTTAATTTCACGATTTTAGTCCTAATGAAGGTAATGAGCTTTACCGAGATCTCGAAAGAGTTTAAATTACTTTGGTATTTAAGTTGCAACCCCAGTCAGGACATTTTGTTATAAAATTAGCAAAAATTTGCGTAAAAATAATACCTAAATATAGTTTCGCGAAAAATTAAGGGAAAACGAATTGATGATTGACTTGTGGAGTGTGTTTGACGTATAAAAACTGTCAATCTTGTGACCAAAATAAATTTGAATATTTTATAACGAAAGCATAAACCAAATGGTGAGATTTGAATAAAAAACTAACACACTGCACAAGTCAATCATCAATTAGTTTAACCTTACTTTTTCGCGAACCTATATTTAGGTACTATTTTTACACAAATTTTTGCTAATTTTGAAGGACTTTACAGTTTAATATAATGCAAGGATGATTATGTATATACTATTTGGGATTGCAACGATAGTCCTAAGAACACCATTCCTTTCCTCTCAAGTATCTCATATTTTTCAATTTAAGAAAATATAATAGAAAATATCCCTGGTTCCATTGTCCATATTCAATATATAAGGAGCTGTTTCAACGAAACCCACCAACAAAGTACAGCTGGTGTAATGTTTGTATCGTGGTGTCGGTTGAATAGCCTCCATCGAACTGAAACTACCATTGGAGCATACATGGATCACTTCAATAACATCTAAGCTTCTGGCACACTTGGTACCCTTGAAAGGGTACCAACTGTAGATAGTGTAGCTATATCTGATGGTATCTGGTTGAAAGATCAAGCTGTCGAGGATGTTCATGCGCCCCAACCATTTGACTATGCCAGGTAGACAATGTGGTTCTAGTTTTCGCAACGCTACTATAACGTAGCGACCTCTGAGATTCCAAAATGTCAAATCTTCTAACTTTTCAATGAAGGCAATGTAGCTGGGCTAGCCTCTGAATACTATATGACTACTAATTTTGAGGTTAGTATATGTATTATTGTTATATAGCTCTAATGACCATGGCTGTCTATCCATTATTTCACTTATAAGATGACCATATTTTAGGATAGCTAAACTTCTATTTATGTGGTTCGGAAATAACATCAAGATGCCATCATTTCGTGGATGTAACGTTCAATTGTTTTTATCAGGCATTGATTTAAGTTATATTTTGTGGATGCTGTTTCTGTCTGAAAGTTTAAAACTAGTAATAAATAAAAGATACAAGAAGTGATGTTCATTGCATCACAGATTTACTTATATGATAGTGTTACAGGTTACATGTTTTTTTTTATATAGCGGACAAAGTACGGTTCATGTTTCAATGTCAAGCTAATGATATTTTTCCAATAAACACCATAAACAATAGGAAAATACATATAACATTCAAGGTTCGATTCAATTTTGGGTGATGTTGTTGATAGTTGTTTATTTTTTTGTCCCTGTGTAATTTAACGATGTTATTCTTCAATTAAAATTAGAATAAAGTACCTATGCCTTAAAGTATGCCTTTCTATATTGAAGACGCACCCTCATGTTATGTACTGGATTTTGTCGGAATCAGCAAGATGGAAGTACTTAGATTGAGCTGTGAAATAATATTGAATAAATTAAAAGGAACAATAATACAGTATGCTTTTTATGTTCTTTTGCTTTCATATGATCTGATTTTGATGAATTTCTTTTTGATCCGAAAGGGGTTTGCTGGTTTTTTATTTCATAACAACTAGGACCGACTTTATTAGTTGGTACAGTGAAAATAAATAAAGTTGGCGAAAAATATACTACCCTACTCCTAGCAGGGAATGAAAGTCACGAAAAATCACCCTATAAAGATCAAAGTGCCGCCTTTTACATTCTCTTCTGTGTGGTTAAGGTATACTATATATAATATGTACAAGGTGCAATCTTGAATTGTGGCCATTCACTATTGCTAAACGATTTAATACAATAATATCTATTATCTCATGCCATTCCTCCAGGAACTTGGCATCTAAAATGTAAATATTGTAGCCATTACTACTATCCATCTGATACCCTGATTTTCTTGCGTGTGAATTCATATGGGTACAGGATGTATCACCTTTTCCACACGACACATCATTGCAACGATTTGCACACTCACGAAAAGCATGAAAGAATCTTTTATATCTAATTGTTTACTGCATTATATTTCGATAAGATATTTGTGTAAGATCCTTACAAATAAGTATAGCTACATGATGTTATGTAAGATAGAAAATATTCGTTTTATTGGATCTAAATAATGAACAATTCATCTCATCTGTTCTGTGAAGCCTCGTTGAAATATATTAATAATTTCTCATTCTACAAGGTTTTTGTAAAGAAATATATTTCTTTCAACTTATCTTGTATTTTTAATGAAGTATGGTAGACTTTTTCATTTAAATTTTCACGAAGGGACCTTTCGGTTCAGCGCACTTAGCCATTAGCCTTTGTGTCCTAATTTCTTCCATGCCTCAAATTGGTTTTACTTCGCTATTTCTACTTCTTTACAATATCCGCCCTTTCGTTCCCTTTCCATCCAGAGTAAGATTGAGTCTGTTGTCTCTGCCCACCTCTTTTAGTTCAGCTAATGAGTATTCAAGTAGTTTAGATTTTGGGTTTTCCTAACGTCAGCTGTACAACCAGATCCATTTTTTTTTTCTTTTATTTCCTACCAACGTTCTTGATCTCCTCAGTGTACGTCCTGATGGCGAACATTTCTGTTCTTCCAGTCTAAGGCAGAATTGATCCTGGTATCTTGGTTCACAGAAAACCTGCAACAACCGTTCCCTTATTTTATGACCCATCCATATACTAGATGTACCCATTTGAGGCTCCCATGCTTCTCTATCTGGGATTTGAAAATTTAGTTTCCTTCTAGAAATTTCAAGAGTCAAGATTCTTTCCTGAGGTTCCTTCCAGATCTCTTTTTCAGTTGAACTATGATATAACCACCAATCATTTCTCTATCTGGTATACAGCCTTATTCAGTATTTCTCGTTGAACTGTCGCAATTTTCTTCGCAATAATAAATTTTTATTTCTTCCAGCATAAATACCAATCCCAATTTTTAAATAACTGCCGATTGGTTATCCGCTGGGTTAAAATCGGGCGATCTTAGAGGCGATGAATTTACTAAATGACTTTTACACGATCATGAAAAAAGCAGTTGAAACTTCTGTAAATTGTCGGTAAATATGAGATGGTGTGCCATCCTGCATCCTGCATACAAATCATGTGTTCATTTTGTTTCCGTAGAATGGCATATTTTCGTAACTTTGCAGGTATTGTTCATATATACGGTCTGCTCATTATGTATCACCAATAATCTCCTGTGGATTATCTGTTGAGCATATTCGATAGTTCTGAGCAGTAATGACTCCATCATTAAGAGATAAAGGGGCCTCATCTGATATTGAAATATGGGATACCCATTAGGGTCCAATTTCCATCTAAGCCAATATACGTACGTAGTCTTCTTATATTGTTTTACGAACGAAGTTGAATTATGCCATCTCAGATTTTCGATTTTCTAAAAAAAATTTTTCCCACCACCTCCTTCGGGGACGGTTTTTGCATGAAAGAAGATTTAGGATTTGAGTTTTTCTAAATATTGGACCATTTATGAATCCTCTTTCAAATGAATCAAAAATCATCAAAATCCGAGTACGTTTACTTACAAAACACGCGAAATGACTACAAGAAAAAGCATACAACAACCAAATCGTATACATCCTCCTTTTTTGTCGGTCAAAAATAGGACTGACTGAAGGTAAATTGAAGACTTTTGACGCCAAGTACAAATGTACCATCGCAAAAAATTACCTATTTTTTTATTTTTCAGTGCACCAAATGTTTTCTGTAAAAAATATTTGTTTAACGTTTTTGAGTGTTTCATTAGTCATAAAAATTGTGAACGTTCACCTGTATTCAGACATTGGTAGTATCAAAATATAACGGTAGCAATCTTGCACTCACTGTAACTCAAAAAACTTTGATTTTCTTAAATATCCCATTGAAATTATCTTCAACTCTGCCATAGATGAACTTTTCAATTTTCGAAAATAATGTTTTCTCCACACGCATTGGCAGTATTTTTTGGGGGAAGAACAAAAAAACTTGGGGGCCATCTATCAATACTCCTTTTTCCAATTTCCAATGAAAAGAGAATCATCAAAATCTGCGCACATTTAGTATAAAAGACGTGCGTACATAAAAATATTTTTAAAAAAAATTGGACCGACGTTATTAGTTGGTGTACTAGAAAGTACAAACTAATATTAATTCTATTGGTGCTGATACTTTTGAAGTTGTGCAGTTGCAGTTGGATTGATAACTTTTGGCACCAACTTCAGAAGCACCTCTGCACATAGCAAAAATGTACATATTTGAGAGTTTAACATGCATCTTACTCGAAAAGCGTAACACTTTTGAGAAAATGTTCAATATAAACGTTTCCGGATATTGTCCTATCTTTAATTAAACCAACTCAGATTTTCAATTATCGAGAAAATTTGCCCCATCCACCCCTTCGGTGGCGGTTTTCGGAGGGAACGGGATTTCGGATTTGCGTTTTTATGAATATGGGACCATTTCTCACGCCTCCTCTATCGAATGAATCAAAAATCATCAAAATCAGAGTACGATTACTATATGAAACTCGTGAACGCACCAATTAAAAGCAGACAGTCGAATTGTATACCTTCTCCGTTCGGGGTTCGTCGGTCAAAAATATACTTCAATAAAAGTTTTTTTTTTTGACCCTCATCATCTTAGATTACTATTTGTACATGTAAGTATTACAATGCTCAAGGGTGGTAGAAAACCAAACCATATTTGAACAGTAATGGAAGCGGTTATTTATATAGGACGTTATTCCGGTGCATCTTCGATAGATTTAGATAAAATATTGGGAGAATGCCAAATTCCGAAACACGCGTAGGAAAATCTTGACTGTTGACCGGAGTGTAAAGATATATAGAATATACTTTTGGCAGAGAGAAAGGTATATTCTCTCTTGTTTTGACGTGTTATGTTACTCATTTATATTTTGTTGAATGCTTCATTTCACTTCATTTGAACCAAAGCCCTCCTGTAAATAAACTTGAGAACATTTATACGATATACTACAATGACAAAAGAAAACATTAGTGTTACAGCTCTTTGTTTGCCGCTAATATATCATAAAATTGATCAAATTTCCATAGGTACACATAGATGGTACGAGAACTACTATATTACATTATCTGCTGTTTGGGGATCAGATTTGAATAAATAGTTGAATACAATATCAGAAAATATAATCGGAAAAGAATTAATAGGCACCAATTATTCATTATAAATTTTAAAAATATAAATTTCCGAATAAAGCAAGTTTTTGTATTTGAAATGTTTTAAATGTGATATTAAAAAAACAATCGAGATTTAGACAAACGCATTGAAGAATAGATTACCTACTCGTGTATTGTTGATTGCATTTTTATATTTTTTTTATAATGAAAAGTATGATGTAATCAATTTTTCAAAGAAAGAATTTCATATATTATACAGGCTGCCCCATCGGATATGGGCCAACATGGCTATCTTTGTTATTCCTGGAGATATAGACTCGGTGAATATTGCTATCTTTTACATTTTTCGTCTAAAATACAACATGTTCTTTTAAATTTGCAACCAAAGGCCGAAAGGACTTGTAATTCGGTTGTCGCCTTTCCGGAAATTCAATAAATTATTCATATGAAAGTACAGAAAATATCATACTTTTCATTAAATTCTTTTGTCATTCTGACCACATCATTAAACATTACAATGATATCGTTAACCAATTCACATGAATAATATTTTTGTGAGTTAGCATACGATTGTGGAAAATGGTGCATGTTACATATCAAATCAATCAGAAGAAATGCTACAGTCAAATATGAAAAAATCCAATATGGCGTCCATAAGAAACTGAAGTTGGTGTATGTTTCTCGGCAAACATTGGATAAAATGAATTAAAAAGTACACTTTTCGAAAGAACATAAAGAGTTTAGGAAAAAGTGTTGACTGTTTTTCAATAAATCTAAAAATAAAAAGGTTAGAGCAATATTTTTAAATAGACGATTTTCGATTGCTTTATGTTCGGAAAAGTTGAATATCTGGCTCGAATTAGTTCTTCTTTAATCTTGCCAGATAAAGTTTAAAATTCTCGACAAACGTGTGTCCCTCCAACCTTTGGAGATAAGTTTTTTCAACGAAGAAAAAATGTAAATCAATGTACGTACTCGACGCAAAACGTTGGAAAGGTAACTACTTTCTCCTTTTTTGAAGTCAATCACACAAACACAACAGTTAGGTTAGGTTTGGATAGGTTGGGCAATGGTATTCAAATACAAACTATACATGCAATTCTGTTACACTAATTGTTATTGTAACGTGGGCTTTACACCACGCTGCATACACGCCTTAAGCGTGAATGTCATGTCATACGTCATGTCATATATGTCATAGAAAACGTGGAAGCAGAATTAGAGTTGATTGTTATGTAGAAATAAATAAAAGTCGAAATATAATCTTTTATTATCAAACACTACATTACATGGTGTCAGAAGTCGTGTGACGAATTCAAAAAAAGTGAAGAAATCTGCCAGATAAGGTTATAATAAATAAAAACCTAAACATGGGAGATGAAAGTGGCGTGGCCGGCATAAGACCGCCAAAACCTCTAACTTTCACTGAAAACATGTCAGCTAGTTGGAAAGGATGGAAACAACAATTCAATATTTTGGTCTGTCCCGATCTCGCCAGGGTGGTTAAACGTATTGCTTTGTTTACTTAACCTAATTTTTGGTGTTCTTTGTATTTGTGTAAAGTCAGTCAGTAAAGTGTAAACTTGCTTTTGTGTTCTCTGTGCGTAACTTTTCCATTAGTAATAAAGGAATAATGTTTTATGTCCAGAGAAAGGAGAGCTACTCTCACTGTCCAGTTCCTGCCACAGTACAAAAGAAAGTTTTATTTTTTTCGACGGCGGCCAGTCACTCATATTTTCAAGTGTATTCGCTATGTAGGTAGTACACTAATTATTAAACTAACGAAAGATAATATGCAATTGAAGTAATGAAACAATCTGTCTATTGACACGCATTCGTGGGTATATCGGTCGTGATTTGAGTACAAATCTAACTGGTTTAGAGAGTGCGATTTTAATTTTGTTTGGTATCAAAATATCGACAAAGTAGTGAACTTCGAACTAAATAAGTGTTGTTATTAAAAAATTGGTTGCCTATGTAGATAATTGCAGAAATAAGTACAAGCGAGCCCAACACGCATAGTAACAAAACAACATCTGCAGCATCTAAAACACCTGTGAATAATCCACTCATAAAGAATCTAACAGGGGCGTGCTACCTAAAAATGCTAATAACAGTTATTGAATATGGAGAAACTGGAATGTGCAAGATGTAAGATCAAAAATACACCTAAGGACCCAAAGAACCCTATTTTCCCTTGTGACATATGCAGAACTTACATTTGTGGCGACTGCTCAGGTTTATCATCATCATCATCGGAATTAAAATGCATAGTTTTGCAGAGACGTATTCTAAAATATCATTGTGAAAGCTGCAGAAAATGGAACATAAATGATTTCTTTGAAACCTCACTGAAAGATAAAGAAGAGATAATCGAAAACAAAAATACTATTATTCAAATATTACAGGAGCGAATTAAAGATATGGAAGACAAGCAAAAACAACAACATAACATTTCCTACTCAGATATAACGAAGAAGAGTACCATAGAGAAAATAAGCACCATACAAAATAATATCCCAAAAATTATAATTAGACCCAAAAATGTACAAACATCCATAGACACAAAGAAAGATATCAATAAAACCATAAATCCTGCTGAATTGAAAATAAGCATTGATAACATAAAGACAACTAACAATGGTGGTATGTTTATTAAATGTCAATCAAGAGAACAAGTTGATTTACTGATGAAAACAGCACAAAATAAACTACGAAATAAATATAATATATCCATATCAAAGATGAGAAAGCCAAGAATAAAGATTACAAATTTCACTGAAGATATGACTATGGAAGAAATTGGTAAAGCCCTATATGACCAGAACGATATAACGGGAGATATCAAAATTACATATATCAAAGAAAACAAAAAAGGAGATAAAACAATTTTCTGTGAATGTTCATCAGCATCATTCAAGGATTTAATAAAAAAAGGAAAAGTATACATTGGATGGGAGCGCTACCCAGTATTTGAAGATCTGAATGTGCTACGCTGCTTCAAGTGCCAATCATTTCATCATAGACAAAAAGACTGTCGGAATGAAGTCGTGTGTCCAAAGTGCAGTGGTAATCACACCGAAAACAATTGTGACAATCACCAAAAGTGCTGCATCAATTGTAAATATGCTAACGATAAGTATAATAAAAATTACAACATGGAACACTCATCATACGATTTGAACTGTCCATCTTTGAAATATTATATTGAAGTTTTAAAAAGTAAAACAGATTACCAAAATGACGAATGATCCTATTGTTAACATCCTGGACAGTTTAGAAAGTGAAGATGGTGATCCAAGTGACATAAAAAATGTTGATATTGTAACTGAATTTATTGAAGATATAAAAACAAAACAAAAATTGCTCAACATCTTACATATTAATATCAGGAGTATTAGGAAAAATCATGAGGAACTACTATTATTCTTAGAAACTTACAGCTTGAAACATACGGACTTGATTGTACTGAGTGAATGTTGGAATGTCGAATCTGTTGATAAATATAGCATCACAGGCTTCACCACTTTACATAATAATAGCAGAAACAATCAGAATGATGGAGTACTTATTTATGTGAAATCTAGTTTAAAATTTACATTTGATAACACAATTTTACCGCAACGTAAAATCACTATTAGTCAAATTCTTTGCTCAGTCAATAATATTAAAATATCCATCCAAGCCTGCTACAGAGCTCCATCAACAAATGCAGAACTTTTTGTACATGAGCTGGAACATTATCTGCAAAATATCCCACAAAATCAAATAAACATATTTGTTGGAGACATGAACATTGATATACTGGAGAGGAATGACCTTGTATCAAACAATTATTTTGCACTCATGTCATCTTTGGGCTACAAATCATATATTAACGCTTATACGAGGGTGACTCCTACAACATCAACTTGTATAGACCATATTTTTGTAAAAGAAAATCTACAACAAACTAACATAAAATATACATCATTCGTCATCAATGCAGATGTTACCGATCACTATCCAATATTTCTTGACTTACACTATGACGAATTATCTGTCCTAAGCGCAAAAAAAAACTAAAAATATTGAAGTTTTAGATACTAATAAATTTATAAATCTATTGAAACTGCAAAACTGGAGTATAATAAATAAGTATAATGACCCAAATGTAGCTTTTTCAACATTCTTGGATATATTTATGGAAAAATATGTTGAGAGTCTATACAAAAAGGACATAAGAATAAAATGCTCTAGAAAACTAAAACCATGGATATCTCAGGCCATTATTAACTCTATAAAAAGAGGGACAAACTGAAGTTTAAAGCGATCAGGAGTAAAAACGTATTACTAATGACTGAATATAAATCATACCGAAATCAACTTAATAAAATAATACATAAAGCAAAAAATAATTACTATAAAAATGCACTCAACGAAAATAAAAAGGATATCAGAAAATTGTTTAAAGTAGTTTCTGAATTGAGCAACACAGAAAATAATAAAAAAAGTAATACGATAAATATCTATGATAGAAATAATGTTAGATTCAATAACGATGGTGATATGGCCAACTATTGTAATGAATATTTTAGCGAAATTGGTATGAAAATGGCTACTCAAATCAATAAATCTGCTAATAACTACAAAAATACATACCCAAATACTTCTGAATCAATGTTCTTATATCCAGCTACTGAAAGCGAAATAATCCAACATATAAGCACCTTAAAAAATAACTCTTCTCCAGGCATAGATAGGATAACATCTAAAACTATAAAATTAATACATCCATATATTATATCTCCACTTCCGTATATAATCAACTTAATATTCGAGACAGGTATAGTTCCAGACAAATTTAAAACTTCTTTAATAACCCCCATTTACAAAAAAGGCAATGCCACGGATATTTCTAATTATAGACCCATAAGCACAATAACTAATTTTTCCAAAATATTCGAAAAATGCATGAAAAGTAGACTCAATGATCATCTGAATAGACATCAAATATTACTAAAAAATCAATTTGGCTTTAGGGAAGGTAAAAGCACCGCTGACGCAATGTTCGAAGTGGTTAACTCAATAAAGGATAGCTTGGAAAAAAATAACAAATGTATTGCAGTATTCTTAGATTTGGCAAGGGCTTTTGACACAGTACAACACAATAAACTCCTTGATGCCTTGGAACAATATGGAGTGCGTGGGATTGCTTTAGAAATCTTTAAACACTATCTCAACAATAGAAAACAATTTGTTAAAATTCGAGATTCGATAAGTGAACCCTTGATTACACAACTAGGCATCCCACAGGGCACTGTATTGGGGCCTTTACTCTTTATTATATACATAAATTCACTGCTATGTCTGAATACAAGTAAATCCATAATCTCATATGCAGATGACACTGTGCTCATATTTGAAGACGACTCTTGGGATGGTGTTAAAGTAAAAACTATTGAAGGTATCCAAAATGTTAAAGATTGGCTAGATTTTAATAAACTCTCACTTAATATAAAAAAAAAACAAAATACATAGCATTTTCCATCACAAACTACAATAGACCTAATTACAATAACCTGAATTTTGAGAACACTACAGAACATATAACAGAATGTGACAATATCAAGTATTTAGGTGTTACCATTGACAAACATCTTAGGTGGGATCAGCATGCCCTTGAACTAGTAAAAAAAATGCGTAGTCTTATATATACAATATACCGTATCCGTAAAATTTTAAATAAAGAACAACTACTGATTGTATATAGAGCACTTGTAGAATCGCTTATAAAATATGGCATACTCATATGGGGTGGAATATATGACAACACCTTACATCAACTAAACGTAGTGCAAAATTACATACTAAAAGTGATGTTTAATAGAAATAAATACTATTCAACCAGTTTCTTGTATAATGATAGCATTTTAAATATTAGAAGTCTGTATTTCCTTACTATTTCAATATTCTACTATAAAAATAGTTATTATCTCCAACAAATATCTCATTCTTACAACACTCGAGCAAAAAATAAATTACAAGTATCAATTCCATTGTACAAAAAAAACTCCTCTCAAAGATTCGTTACATATTTGGCACCTAAAGTTTTTAATATACTGCCCCTACAAATAAGAACATCAAGCACTATAAAACTATTCTACAAAATGTGTAAAAAGTATATTTGCATAAACTACAATAAGTTTGAAGCTTTGTTATAAACATGTATTGTATCTCTATAATAATTGTGAATGTTTGCTCATTAGATACTCATTTAACGCTAGATATATTTTTCTGTTTTTCTCTTTTTTTCTAACACTTTAGATTGAACATTAACATACATACATAAATTATACACAGATAATTAGATTAGATAATTAATAGTAGTACATTTTGCACATACAAGTGTTATACACTTAGGTGCAAATATTGCATGACTGAATCCTAACAAAAATATTCATAGCTTTTATATTGTCCTTTAATTGTATATTACATGTGTAATAATAATAATAATAAATAATAAATGATAATAAAATTGGTATGCTACTGCATCACAACTCAGCAAAAAATCACCTGAAGTGCAGGCAGCAACATTCATGGCCACGATTGGATCTGAAGCAATACAGATATTCAACAACTTCAACCTAACTGAAGCCCAGCAGAAAGACATGGATCAGATAATGAACAAGTTTGAAGAATATTTCATACCAAAAATTAAAGTATCATTTGAAAGATACAACTTCTTCAAAATCGTGCAGAAAGAAGACGAGCCCTTCGAAGAATTTTTGAATACAATCAAAACACAGGCAAAAACATGCGAATTCGATAACTTAACAGATAGCCTGTTGAAGGACAAAATCGTTTTTGGAGTACAATCTGATGCGGTTAGAGAAAAACTACTCACTGAAGAAAATCTAGACCTGAACAAAGCAATCTCTATATGCCGAGCTAGCGAACAAGCAACAAAACAACTGAAAGAAATCAATGTTTCAGAAAATAGTCGAGTACACTTAGTGAAAGGCAAGAATAAAGAATACAGCAAAGACACTTTCATGTGCAAAAGATGTGGCCCAAGACACAAAAAACAAAGTTGTCCAGCATATCAAAACAAGTGCAATAGCTGTAACAAAATTGGACATTTTGAAAGCCAGTGTTGGTCTAAAAACAAAAAGAAAGTAACAAAAGGTACAAAAATGCATTTCGTTGGAGAAAGTGAAAATCTAATGGACGGGTCAGAAGCTGAACAAGAAATTCTTTACATAAGAAGGTTGATCCAGAATGAAGAAGAAGACTGGCATGAAATCATTCAGATTGGTAAAAAGAAAGTAAAAGTTAAATTAGACACAGGTGCACAGTGCAACGTTCTACCAAAATGGATAAGTGATAAACTCGAGTGCAAAGTAATACAATCAAAAACAAAAAGATTAGTAAGTTTCACAGATGATAAAATAACAGTGCTAGGTGAGGCTAATCTAAACTGCAAACTGAAAGGACTGCAACAAAAAATAACCTTCAAAATCGTTGAAAAAGATGTTCCCCCCATTCTAGGAAGAAAGTCATGTGAAAACTTAGGCCTGGTAGTAAGAGTTCATGAGCTGAAATTCACTAATAAAGATGAGGATATCTTCAAAGGATTGGGATGTCTAAAAAACTATGAATATGATATTGATTTAGTGGAAAATCCACAATTTAGAATACAACCCACAAGAAGAATTCCATACTACATTAAAAACCAAGTACGCAAAGAACTTGATAAAATGGTTAACTTGGGTGTAATAAAACCTATAAAGGAACCTACTCCAGTAGTCAGCCCTATGGTAGTTGTAAAACAGAAAGACAAGTTGAGAATCTGTCTCGACCCCACCGATGTAAACAAAAGTATTTTAAGAAGGCACTATCCATTAAAAACAATTGAAGAATTGACAGCGGAAATCAATGGAGCAAAATACTTCACATTATTGAACTGTAGACGAGGATTCTGGCAAATCAAAGTAACTGATCGTACACAGAAATTCCTTACTTTTTCCACTCCATGGGGTCGATACTGTTGCACTAGATTACCATTCGGGATATCAGCAGCGCCAGAGGTGTTCCAGGAAGCCATAAATTTTGTACTAGGAGACATTCCAAATGTTCAATGCTACATGGATGACATATTGATATATGCAGACAGTGTAGAAAAAATAGAAAAGTTAACAGAAAAAGTCATAAGAAAATTAAAAGAAGCTGGCTTAAAGTTAAACTATGAAAAATGCATTTTCACTGCAAAATCAGTCAAGTTCATGGGTCACATATTCACAGCTAATGGCATTCCATCAGATCCATCAAAAGTGGAGGCAATTCAAAATCTGAATACACCCAGAAATGTGACAGAAATTCAAAGACTTTTGGGTATGGTTACTTATCCAAACAAATTCATACCAAATATGTCTGAACTTACAGAACCATTAAGAAAGCTTTTACAAAAGAACGTCATATATCAGTGGAATTTTGAACAAGAAGAAGCGTTTCAGAAAATAAAGAAAATACTGACAACTCCACCAGTTCTCAGGTATTATGACGTGAACAAAGACATCACACTCTCGGTGGACGCCAGTTCAAAATGCCTAGGAGCAACTATACTCCAAGAAAATCAACCCATAGCATATGCAACCAAAGCATTAACAACTTCACAACAAAATTGGCCACAAATTGAAAAAGAAGCATTTGCCATCAAATTTGGTTGTCATAAATTCCATGACTATGTATTTGGAAAAAAACTAACCATTGAAACTGACCACAAACCACTGGAAACTATATTCAAAAAACCAATTCAATCCGCACCAGCTAGACTTCAAAGAATACTACTAGATGTGTTGGTGTATTCTCCAAAAATTATATACAAAAAAGGAAACGAAATACCAATCGCTGATCTGTTAAGCCGAGACATAAAATCAGACAACAATCATGAAGAAACAGATGAAGAAGAATTGGTAGTACAAATAATCTTAGCTATGTCTGAAAATGCTAGGAAATCTCTCGTAAAGGCTACAGAAGAAGATAGAGAACTTCAAATTCTCATAACCTACATAAATAACGGTTTCCCAAATGATAGACTCAGTTTACCAGAAATAGTGAGACATTACCATAATTTTAGAGAAGAACTTTCCACCTATGAAGGATTAGCATTCAAAGGAGAAAAAGTGATAGTACCTAAATCTAAAACTAAAGAGATGTTAACTCAAATACACACAGGACATCTCGGAATACAAAGTTGCTTGAAACGAGCAAGGCAATTGTTATATTGGAAAGGACAGTACGACGATATTGTCGAATTTTTAAAAAAATGTGTAATTTGTGAGTCAACCCAAAGAAACAATCCCAAAGAACCTATACAGATGAAACAAATTCCTAACAGGCCTTGGCAGAGAGTAGCCACAGATCTGTTTACACATAAAGGAAAATGTTATATATCCATCATTGACAGCTATTCAGGGTATGTCGATTTTAAACAATTAAGAACAACTACATCAAATGAAATCATACAGATTATGAAAGACTGGTTTTCCACACATGGTATAGCCGAAGTAGTCGAATCAGATAATGGACCACAATACTCGAGCAGACAATTCAAACAATTTGCAAAAGAGTGGGATTTTGAACACCAAACAAGTAGCCCGTACCACTCTCAAGGAAATGGACTAGCGGAAAGAGGCGTACAGATAGCAAAAAACATTATACGAAAGTGCTCCATGGATAAGTCTGATGTTAAACTAGCACTACTAAACTACAGAAATACACCTAGAAACCAAATCCTTGGAACACCAAGTCAAAGACTTTTTAGTCGAATAACACGATCCACTGTACCAACAGCTACAGAAAACCTAAAACCAAAAATAGTCGAAAATGTTAAAGAAGAATTGCAAGAACTAAGGTTGAAACAAAAACAATATGGAGATCAACATAGAAAGAACAAAGAAGAGTTACAAGAGGGAGAGAGAATAAGATACAGAGTTGATCATCGAAACTGGAAAGGAGGAGAAATAATAAAAAAAAATGAAAACCCAAGATCAATTACAATACAAACAGACAATGGTAAACAGATAAGAAGAAACTCAGGTATTATCCAGAAATCCAACACCAGGATCCCTGCCGAAAAAGAAATTGTCATATCTCCCAACAGCCAATCAAAAATACTTCCTCCACCAGTAGAAGTACATGAACAAAATACTTCCCAATCCCAAGAATCAAGACCTCAGAGCTACATTCCAGAATCGTCTAAGTCTCAAGATAAACAAGTAATCCCAGAAAATGTTTATAGAACAAAATCAGGAAGATTTGTAAAACCTATAGATAGGCTTGATTTATAAATAATATATATATTACAATTTCAATAAAGTATAGGGGATGTAACGTGGGCTTTACACCACGCTGCATACACGCCTTAAGCGTGAATGTCATGTCATACGTCATGTCATATATATTGTAACGTTTAACCCTGTGCTAAACGTTGTGGGGTGAGTTCACTTGCGTAATACTCAAAATTCGCAGATTGCTTCCAATGATTTATTTAGAACACACTGTACACGGCTTTCTGTTATAGTACAACTGTCACTATTTGTCACTTTGACTATCGCGTTTCAACTACTTTCGAGTTATGTCTCCAATTGACTGATACAATAAACTGACTGTGTCCCGTGATCGTCACGGCTTTTTATATCTGAATAATGATATGACATTCATCGAGAATGTTCTATGATTATCTAGACGAACATAATTAATGTTCTAGATCCTTGTCAAGGTGACAATAGCACGACAAATTGTACCTCACATACAGTTTCTGGAAGGATCGAGAACAAATCTACTACAATTTCAGAACTACATAATGAAATACACAAGCAACACTACTGCAAACAAGGTAACAGAATGAATACAAGCTAAAAGAAATAATAACAGTAAGTACATGATAAACTACCCACGTAACACTGCCCCCTTCTTAGCTTTGATCGTCCCGATCAAATTTCACCTCAGTCCCTTTGTACAGTGAAAGTCTGTCGATATGAACCACTTTCATTTTACTGCGTGGGGATTTCTGAATTCTATAAACCACATCGTTTATCCTCTTGATAACGGTATATGGTCCCTCCCATTGTTTGTCAAACTTTGGAGAACGACCTTTTCGTCTTTGTGGATTGTACAACCACACTTTATCACCAATTTTTAATTGTCCGGTTTCTGCACGAATATCATATCGGGCCTTCATTCGATCACTAGAAATCTTCAACTGTTTTCTAACCAGATTGTGTATTTCCTCGAGTCTTCGTCTCAAACTCTGAATGTAGGCATCTACAGATGTCGGAGGTTCGCTTGGTGAACCAAACAAGATTTCAGACGGAAGTTTCAGATTTCTACCAAGAACAATGCCAGCTGGGGATTCTTTGGTCGATTCATGAGTGGAAGATCTATAGGCCAGTAGGAAGAGCGGTATACACTTATCCCAGTTTGTTTGGTGTTCATTGATTGCTGACCTCAAATAATTTTTTAGTGTTCTGTTAAATCTCTCTACCATTCCATCGGATTGTGGATGCAGTGGAGTTGTACGAGTTTTCTTAATCCCCATTAGGTTACACACACTCTGAAAGATTTCCGACTCAAAATTTCGACCTTGGTCCGAGTGAATTTCTAACGGCACACCAAACCGACTTATCCAATGTTCAATTAGGGCATCGGCCACTGTTTTTGCCTCCTGATTTGGAATTGCGACTACCTCTGGCCATTTACTGAAATAATCCATGATGACCAAGAGATATTTGTTTCCAGAGCTGCTTATTGGAAATGGCCCCGTAATATCGATGGCTATTCGCTCAAATGGGGCACCCACATTGTACTGCTGCATCTTATGGCGGGTTCTGGTATTTGGGCCTTTACTGGTAAAGCAGGTATCGCATCGCCGACCCCAGTCCTCTACGTCAGCACGGCTTCCTAACCAGTAGAACCTCTCTCTAATCTTCGATAACGTTTTATTGATACCTAAATGGCCACCACTTGCTCCACAATGAATCTCTTGCAGTACTTGTGCAATTCTTTTCCGTGGAAGAATTATTTGCAAATGAACAGTCTTACCATCATTACTTTCCCATTTTCTTTTTAAAACGTTATCATCAATTACTAAAGATTCCCAAAGTGACCAGTATCCTTTTATGACAGGAGACAAATCTGATATCTCCTGCCAAGTAGGTCTTGCTCCATCCATTTTCCACCTCATCACTGGTCCAATATCATTATCATCCAGTTGGTCTTGCTTGAGTATTTCCGAACTCCAGTTTGGGTCGCCATTTATCAAAGTTCGTTTGACTTTAAGAATTTCTGGTACATTATTTTCAAGTCTTGAACAGTTTTTACAGTCCTCTGCACAAGGCCGTCTTGACAATGCATCAGCGTTTCTGTGGTTAATACCAGGACGATGTTCAATTTTAAAGTCATATTCTTGAAGTTGCTGGAGCCAGCGCGCTATCTGACCTTCTGGGCTCTTGAACTGAAACAGCCATTTAAGTGATGCGTGATCGGTCCGTAGAACAAATGTCTGACCGTATAAATATTTGTGGAAATGTCTTATTGCCTTGACTACAGCTAGTAACTCCTGCCGCGTCACACAGTAATTTTGTTCAGCCTTTGATAAACTCTTACTGTAATATGCTAGTACATACTCCACTCCTTCGATTCTTTGGGACAAAATTGCCCCAATTCCTGTTTTACTGGCATCAGTATCTAGGATAAATTCTCCTTCTCTCTGGGGATAAGCCAGAACAATAGAAGAGCACAAAGCACCTTTCAGATATTCGAAAGCATTCTGACATTCTGGAGTCCAATTGTACGGTCTTTCCTTCTCAGTTAGTCGATGTAATGGACGGGCAATACTAGCAAAATTCTTTACGAATCGTCAGTAATATGAACACAGGCCTAAGAAACTTCGCAGTTCTGTTTTGTTCCTTGGTACAGGCCAATTATGAACCACTTCTGTCTTTCCGGATCTGTTCTTACACCATTTGCGGATATTATGTGTCCTAAATACTTCACCTCAGTTCTTAGGAAAGCACATTTCTCGGGATTAAGTTTAAGATTTGCTTGTGAGAATCGTTGAAATACCTCTTCTAGATTTTTCAAGTGTTTCTCAAATGTTTCACTGAAAACGATTACATCATCAAGGTATACTAAACATTTCTTTCCAATGAGTCCACGTAGTACTCTTTCCATCAATCTCTCAAAAGTCGCTGGAGCGTTGCACAATCCGAATGGCATTACAGTAAATTGCCATAGACCAGTATTGGCTGAAAATGCTGTCTTCTCTTTATCCTCAGGATGCATTTCGACTTGCCAATATCCTCTTTTCAAGTCCAATGTAGAAAACCATTTAGCTCCTGACAACCAATCCAGTGTATCGTCTATTCTAGGAAGAGGATAACTGTCTTTTTTTGTGATTTCATTTAATTTTCTATAATCAACACAAAACCTAGTCGAGCCATCTTTCTTTGTGACTAAGACAACCGGTGACAACCAAGGGCTGTTCGAAGGTTCAATTACCTTTTGTTTCCTCATGTTATCTATAAGTATTGCCATTTCATTTTGTTTTGCTAATGGTACCCTTCTAGGAATTTGTTTTATTGGTTGTTGGTTGCCTGTGTTAATGCGATGTTGTACCATATTAGTTCGTCCTAGATCTGTTTCCGAAAAAGAAAATAGTTCTTTGTATTTCTCCCATAAATCACCAAATTTCGCCTTCTGTTGGTTATGAAGTTGAGAAATGATTCTCTCTTTCAGCTCTCTTCCTTTCTGGCACATGGTTTTCCCTTGACTGCTTGAGATTTTGACAGATACTATAGGTTCCGCACAGGCAATTACTTCATTTTTCATTAAAACTCTAGGTTCTTCTGACAGATTTAAAACTCTCACCTTAATTGGATGCTCAGTTGATGGATTTATTAATGCGTTTTCTAGAATCATTTCTTTTGCTAGACATTCTGGATTACTTTCCAGTACCAGTGCCTCCTTGCACTTAGAACCTTCTATTTTAACATGGATGAGATTATCAGACCATCCAGGTAACGTAATGGTCCTGTTTACCTTAATTTTTCTTATTCTAGATTCAGATGTTGACATAAACAACTCTTCTTCATTAACTTTGAGTATTCGGTCTTGGAGGTTCAGATTGAAGCCAAATTTATTCATGATGTCTAGCCCAAATAAAACTTCGTCCAAAATCTCGGCAAAAAATACTTTATGTCTGAATTTTGATTTTCCCAGCTGAATATCTGCCTCGTGTGTACCAATGACAGGTATTGTCACTCCATTTGCAGTTTCAAGTACATAACTTCTATTGGGATGGTCAATTTTGCAAGCAGGAATAACATCAGCTCGCACAATGGTAGAACATGAACCAGTATCAATAACAATATTACAATCCCGACCGCATATTCTTCCTTTCACAACCAAGCTGGATCCTTCATGACTCAGTCGGGAAATTTTGATTTTTAATGATGTTGGGGCTTGGTTGGAGTAAGCCAGTCTTCGCCCCGCAAAACTGGCTAACTGGAGTTTTCCTGCATATTGCTATTTTGAGGCTGTGGACAATTCTTTTTTATATGTCCTTCTTGTCCACAATTCCAACACAAAGTCTTAGTTCTTTGTTCATTTGTTTGCCCATCCAATTTTTGTAACATTTTAATAATGTGCTTTATGGAGTTACCATTGCCATAAGACTTCTCTTGGGTTGAATTGACCCATCGTGTCTGTCGCAGTCTGAGATGACTTCTGGACGCCTGTTTAGCAGCTTCGTATTCAAGTGCACGTGCAAGGGCATCTTCAATTCTTGTAGGACTACTTAGCCGAAGGGCTTGTTGCATTTCAATATCTCTTATACCATCTATGAATGTTTGTACCGTTAGCCTATCAAGAAAGTCTTTTGGTGCTGTAGGATATGCCAGTCGAACGAGCCGGGCAACATCAATTTCATATTGTTGTAATGTTTCTCTAGACCGTTGCTGCTTATTCTTTAACTGTGCTTGATAAACTTGTTGTAGATGTTGGTCACCGTAACGCATTTCAAGTTGATCCACTAAAATCTCATATGAAGGTTCGCCGCCAGTTACGGTATTTAAGATTTCCAATGCATCACCACGTAAAGCCAAGATCAATGCAGTGGTCTTCTCTTCATCTGACCAACCACTAGCCAAAGCAGCAGCATCAAATTGCTTTTTATATGTAGACCAAGACTGTTTACCATCGAATTTTGGGGCTTCAATTTTTACTGGATTAACTACACCATTTTGAATTTCATTGGACGATCTTCTCAGAGGCACTTCAGGTTTCGTTTGCAACATCTTTTCTTCTATTAATTGAAATTTTTGATCAAAACTTTCTTGAACTTTTTCTAATTTCTGTTCAACTTCTTCTTGAACTTTCTCTAATTTTTGGTCAACTTTCTCTAATTTCTGGTCAACTTCCTGTTTATCTTCTTGTCGCACTCTTGCTTGTTCTTCTAAGATTTGTCTTATTCTTGTTTCTTGTTCTTCTAACACTTGCCTTATTATTTCTTGCTCTTCTTTATGTTGTTGCCTAATTCTTTCTTGTTCTTGTCTACTTCTTTCTTGATTTTCTAGAATTTGATTTATTTTGGTTTCTTGTCCTTGTCTACTCTTTTCTTGATTTTCTAGGAATTGATTCATTTTTGTTTGGTCTTCCTGTCTAATTCTTTCTCGTTCTTCTTTTTCTTGTTGTCTAATTTTTTCTTGTTCTTCTTTTTCTTGTTGTCTAATTCTTTCTTGTTCTTCTCTTTGATTTTCTAAGTACTTCATTATTTCTGCAAAATTCGCCATTTCGTCGTAATCTTTCGATCTGGTATTCACCATAGATTCTCAGCAAAATGCGATGATCCCTTTTTTCTGACACCAATTGTAACGTTTAACCCTGTGCTAAACGTTGTGGGGTGAGTTCACTTGCGTAATACTCAAAATTCGCAGATTGCTTCCAATGATTTATTTAGAACACACTGTACACGGCTTTCTGTTATAGTACAACTGTCACTATTTGTCACTTTGACTATCGCGTTTCAACTACTTTCGAGTTATGTCTCCAATTGACTGATACAATAAACTGACTGTGTCCCGTGATCGTCACGGCTTTTTATATCTGAATCATGATATGACATTCATCGAGAATGTTCTATGATTATCTAGACGAACATAATTAATGTTCTAGATCCTTGTCAAGGTGACAATAGTACGACAAATTGTACCTCACATACAGTTTCTGGAAGGATCGAGAACAAATCTACTACAATTTCAGAACTACATAATGAAATACACAAGCAACACTACTGCAAACAAGGTAACAGAATGAATACAAGCTAAAAGAAATAATAACAGTAAGTACATGATAAACTACCCACGTAACAATATCATAGAAAACGTGGAAGCAGAATTAGAGTTGATTGTTATGTAGAAATAAATAAAAGTCGAAATATAATCTTTTATTATCAAACACTACATTACAGTTATTTGAAAAGATTTTAGAATGAATAATACTGTAACGTGGATCGTTAATCATGTAGGTACTTACTATTATTATTTCTTTTAGCTTGTATTTGTTCTAATGCTTTATTTCATATAGTTGTTTCATGTATAGTTCAATAATTAGTTCTAGAGTTATTAGATTTATTCTGGTACCTTCCAGAAATTATATGTCAAGGTGACAAGTTGGGACCGTTGTACTACAACAGAAGATCGTGTACAGAGTGTTGAAAATAAACCATTTGAAGCAATCTGCGAACTTTTGAGTATTACGTCAATAACCATTAGGGACTTTAGCAAGTATTAAGCTTGAATTAACCGTTTAGTATTCGCTTGTTATTCTCGGAGAACCATTTATTTTACAATTATGACCTTAAGGAAAAATATATATCAAATGTAAATTTATATTCTTGCCACGTCCTCTTTTTTATCAAAAGTGGTATTAATTTTTGTTGAATAATATAAATATTCATTTATTTCCTTGCAAAAACAATCATCAATCATTGAGCATTGTAAACAGAGAACCACCAGTATATCTCAAGTAGCTAATCCATTTTTTTCCATTATCATTCATTACTATTCTCTCATCCAATTAGATTCATTCATCGCCTCATTCTTCTGGATGAAGGATAAACAAGACATTACTCTAGATAAAATTCAAGCGAAACACAGAGTCAATATATATTAGCCAGTCTTATAAATAACTTCAACTTAATTCTGACGGATGATGATAATATCTTTTCACTTCCATCAGCGTAGCTGAGAAAGGCGAAGGAGTAAATGTTGCTTAACCATTTTATCGGGGTTTACGCCAAATAAACAGAAAGTTTAATGAGAAAGCGAACTTGGGTCTCTTGATCGGAGTAAATAAAAGATTATGTTCTCATTTCATCTACGTCAGTGGATGATAGTATATAAATTAATTTTGAGTAAAGTATCAGAACTTTCGAGATTGGGTGTATATTTTAATGAATTGTAAATTCCACGACTGACGAATAAGAGGCATTTATTTGAGTTTCCGAATAAAGCCTTTCTGAATAACAACATTCTAACATTCCATAAATCCAATTATTATTTCATCAGAATTTTTAAATATCATCTCCTTAAATTATCCTGTTCATGAGAAAAAATAATCTATAAAGATAAAATCAAAAAATGCTCGTTGGTACGCGTATCAGATCATCTCATTTATTGAGATTTACTACAAAAATCTGTTGTGTAAATATCTTTAATAGTTTAAAAATTGCGGTGATCCAATGTATTTAAAGAATCTAAAAAATTATCATTGAAGGAATTTCCCCAAAAATATTTCTGCTACAGAGATATATTCTGTAGGTAAGTTTTTTGTTGAGAAATTTAAGATAAACCAACATAATTTGTATTAGTGTGACCCTCGAGGGCCACACTACGAACTTCCCTGTAGTCCTCTATTGAAGAAATGTAGCTTGAAGCTCAAGAAGAATCAAAGGTTTCATCAATATCATTCAAGTCATAGACTATTTGTTGGAATTTTTTTATGATCTCAGAGGCCGCCATTTCGAAACTACAAAGTGAATTATATTGATTATATTAATTTTTCTTTGCTAGTCAACGTACCAACTTTGGTTATGATGATAAATTTTTTTTCTTATTTCGGATTTTCTTTATACTCACATAAAACTACTTTTTTTAGATAAAAACAGAGACAAAAACTAATCATTTCGTTGTTATCTGAGTATGTATCAAATAAAGATATTACTATGTCGCTATCATTTTTCTTTCTCAAGACAATTTAGTAGAAAAAATATTTAAAAAAATGGACCGAGGTTATTAGTTGGTGCACTGAAAAGTACAAAATAATATTAATTCTATTGGAGTTGGTACTTTCGAAGTTGTGCAGTTGCAGTTAGATTGAAAACTTTTGGCACCAACTTCACAAGTACTAGCACCAATAGAATTAATATTATTTTGTATTTTTCAGTGGGCACATCAACTAATAACTTTGGTCCAATTTGTTTGTAAAAAATATTTATTTCACAATTTTAAGTGTAACATTAGTCACGAAAATTGTTGAACGTTCACTAATACCATTACCTATGTATTTTCTTTGCTTGTACTTGTTATTACTCAGAAATCTAAGAACATCGTCGCGGAAATACTTATATTTTAGACTCTACCACCGCTGTAACTCGAAAACCGTAACTTTATAGAAAAAACTTTCAAAATAAAAAACATTGCAGTAACTTGAACACCGTAACTCTTTTTAAAAAAATGTTCAGCTTAAACGTCTCAGATTTTCGATTTACGAGAAAAATTACCCCCTCTAACCACTGTGGGGAAAGTTTCTGTAAGGAAGGGCATGTCAAATTTTGTTTTTTTCAATGGGACCAATTCTCAAGAATCATAAATCATAAAAATAAAAAAAATCATCAAAATCGGAGCAGGTTTAATATGCAAAAAGCGCGAACATTCATAAAGCAAGTGCAGTCGAATTATATACCTCCTCCGTTTGGATTCGTCGGTGAAAAATCACTACAAATACCGTACATTTTACTAAAAACTATTTTATATGCCTTTGGGTACCTTAAAACGTCGAGATTTGTTAAAATTAAAATATCGGAAGATCTGACCCATTACAATAACTTACTACTGGGATGTTTAAAAGTGATGGAAAAAGAATATGGACAACAACAGTCGGACAAACATGAGAAATGATAATAAAACTTAAGACATATTTGGTTGATACTTTTTTCTTTCTTTATAACAACGCAATACAGACTATACTACAAAAAATTTACATTTGTTTCTACTTTAGTGTTTTTTAAGGCCTATGATATTATAGTAATCGTGTCCGGTTTTCAGAAGATTTCAATGTTTTAAAGGTCCCTGAATAAAAAACATATTTTCAATCATTGGTCTTTATGTCTGTCTGTCTGTGCCAAGATAATTTCGGGAAACGATGGATCGAATCCGTTGTTTTCTTTTTTGTTTTGTAGCTTATTGATGAGGCTCACCGGTGAGACTGCATATAATGGTTGCTAGGCAATATCTGAAAAGCTTGTTAACCTCAAGACTGTGTTGCGAAAACGGCTCAAACGATATTTGAAAAAAACATTCTGCTAAAAGCTCTTTGTCACCTACCCGAGATAAAGCAGCTAAAAATATTATGCTCAAATAAACTGCCACATTGCCTGTTTATTCGTATTCTGGACAGACGGTTCATCCTAAGTCAAAATATATGAATATATCCATTGTTTTTTGTCATGGAATGCTGAATAAAAATTAATGGTAACACGATGTTATCAAACGATTTTTGTAGCCACACCAGATATATATTTTATCGTCTTCAGTAAAGAGGTTATTTGAATCAATAAATCTCGTAAGACATCAAAATTCCCCTTTTAGTTTGACAACGGTTACCATAAATTTTCAAAGAATATTTATCATGCCTTTGTCGCAGCTTATTCCTGCAAAGTGTTTTCTCTTGTAGCTCTATAATGTCCTTTTGAATTCACCTCGTCTAACGTTAATGGGACAACATTCGGAGCAGTAATAGAATCAATTGTGAAGACGCGTGGCAAATCAATTTTGTGTTAGGTACGTTTTCGAGTTAAGGCATGGCAATTCGATAGAACATACTCTACAAAACACAAGAAGAAGTAGGTATCACTTGATAGAATAAATAATAATCTTGATCTTTAACTTTATGTTTCTTACATTTTTTTAGTCTAAGATCCAGTAGCGTTTTTATGCAGACATCATTTATTTAAATGGTATTTAATTTAAAAAAATTATTGGCAATGAAAAATATTAGGGACGCGCCGGTTCCCTATGAAATGTTAAATTTAACTAATTACTTTCTATGCATTCCCCATTTAGTTTTTTTAAGTGAATTGCCAAATCTCTCACTAATGTGGAGGAGATATATAAAGTACATACAAATATACACAGACTGAATACCGATTTGAACTTTGAACTGTATCAAATTAAACTAGATAACTAGGTTTAACATGGCTCATCCAGGAAGACATTCCTAGCGCGCTCTGTCGGTGAGTCGGGCAGGCGCGCTATAGCATTTGGTAAAGCGATGCCAATGGAGGACGCCACATCTTTATGCAAATCTGACTATTGCATATTCTCTATGCACCTCGAAAAGAACGTTGTAAATAAATAAAGTAGGCAATGGCATTTTTCCCAAATTTTCAAAGTGCTGTTGTCTTTTGTATTCTAAAAATTTCGATAGCGTTAGAAGAATTACCTCATAAAACGGTAGCATTGTTGTTACCTTCTTTAGCTGCCGTGAAACGAAAGTTTGATGGCTTATGTTTTAAATCCTGTATGTGTGACGATCAATTTAAATTATTGTCCGTTATTATTCTCAGAAGATTCACCGAGATTTTTTCATTGCTTTCAGCAACTTGATTACAAGTTTAAAGCTGTGAAAAGTGAGTTTTATCGGCATTTACTTTTAATTTAATACTTGTGAACCACTCCTATAATTTGGTGGAAAATTCATCAGAGTCAACGAAATACCTCTTATATCATAGTAGCTCAATTTCTCCTGAAGAAGGTTGTGTGAAATGCAGACGAAATCCTCAGATAAATCACAAAGCATTATGCCCTTTTGTTTTATGTCTTCACGACTCGTGACTATACCCTCCACAATCTTCAGACCTGCTTGAGATTTAGATCGTGATGTTCTGAAAACATACTGAGAGTCATTAAAAAAATATTTTTTTCTGTGACCGGAAAAAAGTTTGACATTTTATCTCTGTTGACAGGTAACAAAGTATCACTTTCTACGCAACGGGAAAAAAGTGAGTACTCTTTTCCCGGGTGCTCAAAGTGTCGTCCGTCCTGGATAATACAAAGCTTAAACCTGCTGTGGGCAGTTATTTATGTTTTATTCTCATTTAATTACACTTAACTTAAATTACCCCATCTAGAGCGATAAAGGTAACAGAAATTTTTATTTATTGTTAAAGTAGGTTATATAAAATATAGGTAAGTTTAATTCAAATTACTGATACTCAGAGTGTTCTCTAACGTTTTGTTACGTAAACATGAAGGTTTAAATATATTTTTGAATAAGTCTATAAGGACTAATCATATCGAGTTGTGGTTTTCACCAATAACTTTAGTTTTTCACGCTCTTTCTTCCTAATGAAAAATAAAAATACCATTGCATTTGAAATTTTCGCGAAATTCATAAAAATCTGCGACTTTGTCATGAAGTGTCATCTAACGATTCGGAAGATAAGCAATCTTGAAATGGTATTACTCCAGAAGAAGCGCCCAAAATAGCGCTTTATAATAAACAAATTTATTCAAATAGGTCATACCAAAAAAAAAGTTATCCAGTTTTTTTCAAACCAAAAGTTTTAAACAAGAAAGTTTTCTTATTTTCAGTAGTTTAAAAAAAATACTTTCAATATAAGTTAACTTGGGATAATTTTGAATAAAACAGTGTTTTTTAATTCGCGGTGTGTTACGCCCAATAGCGGTAGACTTAGCAACTTATAAATATTTTCCAGCTTTTTCTTTTGGCCGATTTACCTCTAATTTTTTTTCCCGGGTCGTCCGACTAACGCATCCGGCCGGCATCCTTTGTTAATGGGCCACCCAGTATTTATATTATCAGGACTTGAAATTGGAAAATAGTTTTTCGCTTTTATTTTATTACGCTCAAAATGAATTATTTGCCAACACGATTTGGAATTATTTTCTGAGTGAAATATATAACTCGGCTGCCATATTCTAAAATACAGATACTGTATTATTAATTATTTGATAAAATAATTTAAAATTTTTGAGTAAATCCATAAAAACTTTTAATATGTGACTCTCAAAATAGATAGATTATTCAAATATGGTTTTAGTGGTTTTTGATACTATAATTATATATATTTTATGTGTAAAACAAAATTTTCAGATTTTTGCGTGTTGTTTTGAGAAAATGCAAATACTGTGTTTTGGAATTAATGATTTACAAACATTTAATAAAGAAAATATCGATAAAATGCAGCATCTACTTATTAATATTTTTTTTATTTGGATACATTAAACAGATGAAATTGAAAATAGGTCAAAAGATTTCCAAAGAACAAGAGTTGTTAAAGGTCCTTTTTTACATCAATATTTGATTTCAAATTCCTCGACTCCATGTTTGCTGGAGGGATTTCCCACAATAATCTTCTGTTGGCTGGCATTAAAGGTACAAGAACTTGCATTATTTTTTTTTTGTCTGGTTTAATTCCCCTGCTGCCTACCAAATCTGCTATGTAGTTCTCAATGTCTATTTTTTTCAAGAAAATCTACACCTTTGTATCAAAATCAAGTTTATAACTCATTTCCCTGGAACCTCGATGAAAATTGACCTCCACAATGGTGTTTAGCGAAAATTCTTTAAGTGGATCATTATTTTTTCGTGCTTGTCTTTTTCTCGTATCATTATGTAGCTAAATATTTTTTTTTTCAAAAACAAAGTAACTGCCACATACTGTGTTACAGGTGAATTTTTGTCAAAATTTTAGCACTCGCGTTGATTCAAATATACAGTAGGTAAGTAACCTATACTGTGTTTTTCCTAGATTATAGTATTGAAAAATGACTCCTGCTGGGTTTTGGAGTAGAATTTTAAAAATAATGGTGTAGATACTGTGTTTGGAAGATACAAATTTTGGATACTGTGATTTGGAATGTGGCAGCCGAAGTGTCGTAAGCACGTTTCTTTTTTCTCAATCAAATTTTGATTATAATTATATCTTAGGTTCTTATAGATATTCATTTCTTGTGGATTTTTTGTGGTGTCCGCTATTTGTTTGACACTCTTGAGGGTAATTCTTATAACTTTCAGATTATCGTTGAACTTCACTGACGATCGGATTGCATTGCGCTTGCACTTCTTGAAAGAAAAACTGCTGTATCTATGTGTCTGTTTGAGAAAACGTAATTAAGAAAATGGATTAACTAATTTTGATATGTTTTTTTTTTTGTGAAAAAGTTTTTATCCGCAAAACAAATCAAAATTAAAAATCAAAATTTGAGAAGCAATTATTTGCAAGTCTATCCTAACTTTTGAAGTTCCTTTGATGGTCCCATTTTGCAGTATATGGGTGAAGGTTAGGTACATTAGTTTCAAATTGCAACTACTAGATCCTCTTTGTCACATGGTTCATAAGAAAATTGTGTGTGTTGTATGTTTAATTAAAAATATTCAAACTTTACAAGAATTTTCAAGGAATTTATGATGAAGAAATAATTTTAATATTTTTGAAAAAATTGTTGGATCTATTATGAGAATCCAAACACTAACTGATAGTGGAGATAATGAAAATACCATTATGTGATATTTATCCTCAAACATTACGGCATCCTTTGAAATGGGATTTTCATTCTGCAAATCAAACCATTTGACACTGTCATAAGCTACAGCAGACATTACTTCCGAGGGACTCTCCGTATAGGGTAATTTTTGCGAATATTTGTTACCCAAAAGAACTTGTCAGATTTTTAGAAAACATATTTTCTACCATTAATGCTGCTATTGTTCTGTTCATTTAATTAGTTATCCGAAGAAACCCCAATGTTTTTCAAATGACAACTAATTTCCATCTTCCTCTAGGAAGAAAATCTCATTTCTCAATAGCTTATTTTTTTATCGTTCGGTAATACATAATCTTTAATAATTTATCTGAAATGAATTTGAGATATAGATAACTAAAAGATTCAGCTGCGGGATCCTGTACTATATGAATTATATCGAGAATCAGACTCCAAACCATTGCATCTAATATATTTGGAAATACTTCAAAGAATATTTCTGACATCTCTTTCCTTCTAATACCATTCTCATCACACACATGACGTATCCCTTCACTGTGACGAACGTTTTTAGGTTGGGTGAAAAAAACGAATCTTATTCGAGAGGCGTTTGACAGGATTCGCAGTGCTGAAGGCAGGAAATGGGATACGCGAGCTGGTCGGGCCGGCGTCCTGATAGCGATTGCTTGCTGCGGCCACATGGGTTGGGGGCAGAACGGAGAATTTGTCGTCCGGATGGATATCCGCTGGTTGTGATGTGAAAAGCAGAAAAAACAAATAGAACTGGGCATCAGATCGGAAAGAGTCACATAATGTGCGCAAAAAATATATTATAGATGATATGCTTTTTTATATGTCAGTGAAACTGGAAGATGGTCCAATCGATTGGAAAGAGTTTATATTATTTCCCGTATTAAGTGTTGCATATTAGATGAGGCGATTATGCCATAGAAAGAATGTTTCCAGAAAATCTTAGGTAAAGTGTAAAGTATGTGTACTTAAATTTCTTATTGTTGTGTTATATGAGAAAAATATAACAATGATCAATGAATGATAAGTCCTACATTCAATAAGGCGTTGCCACAAAATAGAACCAGGCAGTAACACTATATTTTGATAGTTCTCCAATGATTACCATGTGATTATTGTCAGTCAACCGATGAATATAATCAAGAGTTATTCAGAAAACAGCCAGAGTATGTTTATTTATGGTTTGATATTCACGGTTCTATTAAATATGAGAATCCTCTATGTTCTAATTTATTGGACGGTTTAGGTTTTTATTTCGTAAAAAATATCAAATCACAGCTTGTCATAATTGTATCCAACGGTATATGCTAGCTTTGTAATTTCTTTGTATATAACATCAAATGAATATTGGAATTTGGAATGGAATTCAAAGGTATTTATTAAATGTACCAAAAATGTTCACAAATTACATAAAATATCTGAATGAATTGCATGACAATTCATTGAATTGAATGTTTATATTCCAGATGTTTGTATTTTTTATTTTGATCCTTCATAAATGAAACCACTGAAAATGCCGATTTAAGTCTCATGTACAACAATGAAAACACATTTTGAAATGTAACAAGTTTTACGAATGAATCAAAGTGTTAAATCTGTTACACAATATTATTTTTCATCATAAAATTAGTTTATTTTCAAATACCCAATTGCCAATTCAATTCAATATTGAATGGTCATAGCTCTGTTTGCGTTGAACGGATTCTAGAATCGTCTAATTAGAATACAATATTTTTATTATGCTATACTCATATTCAGATTTTAAAGAATCGGTACAGGGTTGAAAACTGCTTAAATGCAAATGGAAGCCACTAATTCCGAATTTTGAATCAAAAGGAACTTCATCAGAATATTCTAAATATTACTCCTTAACCTAACTAACCTAAGCTAACCTAAGTAAAAAATTACAAATATTTTTATACTATTAGGTAAAATTGTTGAGAGCGGCATACTATTTTCTCTTCAAAGTCGTCCATATCTGTATTAGATAATAATCCGGTTTCTTCTTCAATTTTAAGGCTCTAGTAATAGTAATATTATTATAGATTTTTTGATGAGACAAATGCCTATACCAGCATGTCTCTTAGTAAGATAGTTTTGGCAAAATATTCGGTATCATATTTCTGTATTTATCCAAAAATATAAGCGATACTACTCATTTTTTCTGAATTTACCTTGGTATCAATTCTGTGAAGAAATGCTATACCTGAATTTTAAGTATTATAAGTGGCTATCAGAAAATAATCATCATTATGTAAGTGGCGGCATAAGTGGGGAATAAAGTAGTTATAATTATTTCTTGACCAAAATCACATGGGATTGTACTGCCGGCAGTGGAGGTGGAGGAACTTGAAATAAATAGGATGAGTATTCGCAAAGAGGGGGTACAAATAATGGCAGTGATCACGGTCATGTTAAAGGTCTTATTGTACCATGACGACGGTTAATCCATAACCCGTCGTTAAGGACAGGTGGTCGCGTCATAGAGGTGGTCGTTCGCAGAGATTTTAGTATATTACTTTTATACCTCTACAACAGGTGGAAATAATCGTGTTATGAAACTAGTTCGTATTTGCATTTACTCTTGAAGTAGGTATAGCTATTTATATCGTTAGGTTTCCGTGAAAGATGACAAAATGAACATTAACAGACTCGCCTTTTTAAGCCCGATCAGCTCCTCTATTGATTAGATTTAGATTAACAAAATCCGTTTTGACAAATATGTCATCCTTGCATAAAAATAATCATTATGTCATTAGCTTAAACTACTAGTTATAAAAATATATAAGTATAAGAAATAAAGAAATAAGTTATAAAATATATAAGTTGTAAAAAGTTTAACTTGAAAATATATATTAAGACATAGAAACAACTTATTATGCAATCCCACTACCCCATAGTCCCACCCGCAAAAAGAACCAGTCCGAACGCCAACCCAAATCCAACCACAAAGAGACAACAGCATGAGAATCTGTACTACAACCCAACGCTTATATTCTCAGTCGTAGTAAGAGACTGTCACAAAACAGTCCAATAACATACTACACACAAATATAGCGGATACGAAAATTCAACCATAGAGCTAAGAGATATTTCTTCGGATAATACTGGTATAGAACGTTCCACTTTGAAGTCCCAATTACACTTACAGAAACTAATGAATCATTTCAATAAATTTTACAAACATCAAAATCCAGTCATAGAATTCGAAAATATACAATTTTCAGGTACGGAACCCACCACATAGGGTCCCAAGGTAAATAAAAGTTAGCCTTTTTCTTTTACCGAGATCTAGTGAAAAAATACTATTTTTTATATAATATAATAAATAAAACTTAGTCTGGAACCCTTCTACCTCCGAGTCCTACTCGCACGTATAATCAATTCGAACACCAACCCAAATCCATTCACCAGGACAGAACAGCATGATAATATCCCCTACATATGTTTTAGGGATTTTCCGGTATGGAACCCTCCACTTTTAAATCCCAGTCGTATTGACAGACCCTCACAAAACAGTCCGGTAACATACTACATACAAATAAAGCGGAAAATCCACGAAAATTCAGCCATAAAACTAAGAGATATTTGGATAATACAGGTATAGAACCCAACACTTAAAAGGCCCAGTTACACTTATAGCCATTAACAGATCATTCCAATAAATTTTAAAAACATCTATAGTGATACGGCCATCAACATCCAGCCATAGAATTCGGAAATATACAATTTTCAGGTACGGAACCCACCACATAAAGTCCCAAGGTAAATAAAAGTTATCCTTTTTCTTTTCCCGAGATCTAGTGAAAAAATACTATTTTTTATATAATATAATAAATAAAACTTAGTCTGGAAGCCTTCTACCTCAGAGTCCTACTCGCACGAATAATCAATCTGAAAACACAACCCAAATCCATTCACCAGGACAGAACAGCATGAGAATATCCCCTAAATATGTTTTAGGGATTTTCCGGTATGGAACCATCCACTTTTAAGTCCCAGTCGTATTGACAGACTCTCACAAAACAGTCCGGTGACAGACTACACACAAATATAGCGGAAAATCCACGAAAATTCAGCCATTGAGCTAAGAGATATATAGATTATATAGGTATAGAACCCAACACTTGGGAGGCCCAGGTATACTTACAACCATTACCAGATCATACCAATAAATTTTAGAAATAGGCACAGTGAAAAAACCATCAAAATCCAGTCATAGAGTTCAGACTTATACAATTCTTAGGTACGGAACCCATCACATAGAGTCCCACGGGAAATAAAAGGTAGGCTTTTTCTTTCCCAAAGTCTAGTTTTAAATATTATATAGTCATAAAAAGTCTTGAGTATGGAACCCTTCTACTACAGAGTCCTACACGCATGTATAATCAGTCCGAACACCAACCCCAATTCATCCACCAATAGAGAAAAGAAATAGAACTTCTCCTACATATGTCTTAGGGATTTTCCGGTATGGAACCATCCACCTTCAAGTACCAGTCGTACTGACAGCCTCTCACAAATCAGTCTAGTGACGTACTAAAAACCGAAGAATAGCAAAAAATCTCGAAAAATTCAGCTATGTGCTAAGGGATATTTCTTTGGATATGACAGGTACAGAACACTCCACCAAGGAGTTCCAGTTACACTTACAGCTATTACCAGATCATTACAATTAATTTCATAAACATGAATGGTAAAAACACCATCAAAATCCAGCCATTTGATTAAGAAATATACAACTATCATGTACGGAACCCACCACATAGAGTCTCACGGGAAATAAGCGGTAGCCTTTGTTCTTTCCCAAAGTCTAGTATTAATTATTATTTTTTTATTTAAATTATTATTATTTAAAGTCTTGAGTACGGAACCCAACCCAAATCCATCCACCAGGACAGAACAGCATGAGAATATCCCCTACATATGTTTTAGGGATTTTCCGGTATGGAACCATCCACTTTTAAATCCCAGTCGTATTGACAGACTCTCACAAAACAGTCCGGTGACATACTACACACAAATATAGCGGAAAATCCACGAAAATTCAGCCATAGACCTAAGAGATATTTGGATAATACAGATATAGAACCCAACACTTAAGAGGCCCAGTTAAACTTATAGCCATTAACAGATCATTCCAATAAATTATAAAAACATGCATAGTGAAAAAGCCATCAAAATCCAGCCATAGAATTCGGAAATATACAATTTTCAGGTACGGAACCCATCACATAGAGTCCCACGGGAAATAAAAGGTAGGCTTTTTTTTCCCGAAGTCTAGTTTTAAATATTATTTTTATATAGTCATTAAAAGTCTTGAGTATGGAACCCTTCTACTACAGAGTCCTACGCGCATGTATAATCAGTCCGAACACCAACCCCAATTCATTCACCAATAGAGAAAAAAAAATAGAACTTCTCCTACATATGTCTTAGGGATTTTCCGGTATGAAACTCTCCACCTTCAAGTCCTAATCGCACTGAGACACTCTCACAAAACAGTCCAGTGACGTTCTAAAAACCAAAAAATAGCGAAAAATCTTGAAAAATTCAGCCATGTGCTAAGGGATATTTCTTTGGATATGACAGGTACAGAACACTCCACCAAGGAGTCCCAGTTACACTTACAGCTATTACCAGATCATTCCAATTAATTTTATAAACATGAATGGTAAAAACACCATCAAAAACCAGCTATATAATTAAGAAATATACAACTATCATGTACGGAACCCACCACATAGAGTCTCACGGTAAATAAGAGGAAGCCTTTGTTCTTTCCCAAAGTCTAGTACTAATTATTATTTTTCTATTTAAATTATTGAGATGGCTTGAGTACGGAACCCTTCTACCTCAGAGTCCTACGCGCACGTATAATCAATTCGAACACCAACCCAAATCCATCCACCAGGACAGAACAGCATGAGAATATCCCCTACATATGTTTGAGGGATTTTCCGGTATGGAACCCTCCACTTTTAAATCCCAGTCGTATTGACAGACTCTCACAAAACAGTCCGGTGACATATTACACACAAATATAGCGGAAAATCCACGAAAATTCAGCCATAGACCTAAGAGATATTTAGATAATACAGGTATAGAACCCAACACTTAAGAGGCCCAGTTACACTTATAGCCATTAACAGATCATTCCAATAAATTTTAAAAACATGCATAGTTAAGAAGCCATCAAAATCCAGCCATAGAATTCGGAAATATACAATTTTCAGGTACGGAACCCATCACATAGAGTCTCACGGGAAATAAGAGGTAGCCTTTGTTCTTTCCCAAAGTCTAGTTTAAATTATTATTTTTCTATTTAAATTATTGAGAAGTCTTGAGTACGGAACCCTTCTACCTCAGAGTCCTACTCGCACGTATAATCAATCCGAACACCAACCCAAATCCATCCACCAGGACAGAACCGCATGAGAATATCCCCTACATATGTTTTAGGGATTTTCCGGTATGGAACCCTCCACTTTTAAATCCTAGTCGTATTGACAGACTCTTACAAAACAGTCCGGTGACTTACTACACACAATTATAGTGAAAAATACACGAAAATTCAGCCATAGACCTAAGACAAATTTGGATAATACAGGTATAGAACCCAACACTTAAGAGGCCCAGTTACACTATAGCCATTAACAGATCATTCCAATAAATTTTAAAAACATGCATAGTGAAAAGGCCATCAATATCCAGTCATTTGATTAAGAAATATACAACTATCATGTACGGAACCCACCACATAGATCTCACGGGAAATAAGAGGTAGCCTTTGTTCTTTCCCAAAGTCTAGTACTAATTATTATTTTTCTATTTAAATTATTGAGAAGTCTTGAGTACGGAACCCTTCTACCTCAGAGTCCTACTCGCACGTATAATCAATCCGAACACCAACCCAAATCCATCCACCAGGACAGAACAGAATGAGAATATCCGCTACATATGTTTTAGGGATTTTCCGGTATGGAATCATCCACTTTTAAGTCCCAGTCGTATTAACAGACTCTAACAAAACAGTCCGGTGACATACTACACACAAATATAGCGGAAAATCCACGAAAATTCAGCCATTGAGCTAAGAGATATATAGATTATACAGGTATAGAACCCAACACTTAGGAGGCCCAGGAATACTTATAACCATTACCAGATCATACCAATAAATTTTAGAAATATGCACAGTAAAGAGACCATCAAAATAGAGCCATAGATTTCAGAAATATACAATTCTTAGGTACGGAACTCACCGCATAATCTCACGGGAAATAAAAGTTAGGCTTTTTCTCTTCCCAAGGTCTATTACTAAATATTAATTTTTATATATTTGTAAAGTCTTGAGTATGGAACACTTTTACCTCAGAGTCCATCTCGCACGTATAATCTGTCCGAACACCAATCCAAATCCATCCACCAACAGAGAACAGCATAATTTCTCCTAAATATATATTCAAAATTCTCCGGTATATAACCCTCCCACTTTGGTATTTTACTATTAATTAATATGACTATTGCTATTTTCTTTGATAAAATTATAAATGGGAAATTATCAACTATGATTATAATAATAATATTACTTAGGCTAACATACAAATCTTGATTTTAAAAAATAATGTGCTAATAGGTTGTTATCATATTATAAGCCCTACAAAACCCTACCGAGATGCATGTAGCATCTGTCTGTAAGACATGAACTCATTAATGAACCAAAATTTTCAACCTTAACAACAACTTCTGAATATACATACAAATGCAAAACAAATAAAGAAATAATAGAATGAAAATACAACAGAACTATAAATAAATCTACAAAAATGTAAGAGTTCAACATATCATATACGAAATATTAAATATTTAAAAAGTAATTTTATTTTTATATCAAATTATTTTATAACTTCATAATAATTATATATAAAAAAATGTTAATACACTCTAATTTGATAGATTTGTTCGAAGATTAATTAAAAAAAGTATTATCCACACAGGATTCGAACGCTGGTTTTTCGCTTGGCAGGCGAGCATTTTACCACTGGACCACCGATCGCAATGAAATTTCATGCACTTATTAAAGAAAATAAGACGATCAAGAATGGTTTTTCCAATTTTGAATATCTTTCTTCGTTTTTGAGATATTGAGAGATTAATTATAAAAGAGTGATAAATGCAAGCTTATTTTCGACCAGTGATGAGCTACCCGAAATATCAGAGATAAAGCCCTAGCATGAATAAGTGAAAGTTTCAAAAGAGTCCAAAGAATATTTTGAAAAAAAAATCAACCCTCTAGGACCTACCATAACCGAGATATGGAAATTGAAACTCGGACGTTTACTCCAATTTAATAATAACAACCAACATTATAATAACGTGATTTTCATTGCTGTTAATTTGTAATGAGAAGATATTAAAAACTACCGAATAAATAGAAAAAAATATTTGATTGCGATGAAATTTTGAACATTGATTGAGAAATGTCAAGTTATCAGATGTGTTTTTTCCGATTTTGGATATCTTGAGCCATTTTTGAGATATTAGAATGTTAATCGGCATTTATGCCTGCGCTACACCACATGCTCATACCAGACACAATCATATTTAAAATTCCCAAATAATTAGAAGAAATTGTTCGATGACAATGAAATTTTGTACACTGATTCAAAAATATCAATCAATTAGAGGTGATTCTACTGATTTAGAATATCTCAAACCGTTTCAGAGATATTTGAAGTCAAACTGGCAAAGTCTGAAAAGAGTAGCAAGTGTAGTAAGACAAAAAATCGAATGTTAATTCCCGAAAAAAATAGAAGGAATTATCCGATCGCTATGAAATTTCATACACTTATTAAAGAAAATAAGACGATCAAGAATGTTTTTTCCAATTTTGAATATCTTTCTTCGTTTTGAAGATATTGAAAAAAATTTGGAATTTTTTTAACAATGCAAGCCTTTTTTCAACCAGTGATGAACTACCCGAAATATTAGAGATAGAGCCCTAGTATGAGTGAGTAAAAGCTTTAAAAAAGTCCAAAGAATGTTTTGAAAATAAAATCAACCCTCTAGGACCTACCATAACCGAGATATGGAAATTCAAACCTGGCCGTTTTCTCCAATATAATAATAACGTACATTGACGAAGAATCTCAATTCTTGAATGTTAATTCCCGAAAAAAATAGAAGGAATTATCCGATCGCGATGAAATTTCATACACTTATTAAAAAAAATAAGACGACCAAGAATGTTTTTTCCAATTTTGAATGTCTTTCTTCGTTTTTAAGATATTGAAAAAAATTTTGATTTTTTTTTACAATGCAAGCCTTTTTTCGACCAGTGAGGAGCTACCAGAAATATTAGAGATAGAGGCATAGTATCAGTGAATGAAAGTTAAAGAAAAGTCCAAGTAATGTTTTGAAAAAAAATTCAACCCTCTAGGACCTACCATAGCCGAGATATGAAATTTCAAAGTCGAACGTTTTTTACTTGATTGAAACAGCTGATAAAATTTTGAAATTCCATCCCCCTACTTTCAACGCTCGTAGCGCCCTTATTATTGGGATAATTGAAATAAAAAATACCGCAATGCACCCTCCGTTTTGTCAGCTTTTCAATGGATTTTAAAAATCCGTGATATTCCAAGTAGTTTCAGAGGAGAAGAGCCTACAGTTTGTGCACTTTTTTTATCCCGAAATTTTACCCCCTCCCAGTTATTCCAGAACGTGGCGGTTCCTATGGGATTCGCGCAGCCGACGATTTTTTATGTTTTGTCCCATCGTTGGGGCTATCTTTTGGCTTTTGAATTTTTTCGATATCACTTTTGGTTCTCTCAAAAAAAAATAATTGCATTTTTTTTCATCCCTTAATATCTAAGGGAGAGGAGGGGGTGGAACGACAAAAACACGCTGGCTCAACGTAGCCCACCCCAAAGAACATTTTAAAAAAAAATTCATAAAAATTCATCCAACACGAACCGAGAAAAACTGAAATGAAAATCCACCTCCTTAATTTCCTTATGCTTTTAGTATATATTGATATTGATTGATAAAAAACATAACATTAACTGCATAAGTGAAAAGTTGACGTCTGTCTAAGATTGTCTAAGTCCCACCCAGTTAGCTCACTTTTTTTATAACAAATATAATTAATGAATATATGACAAAACATAATAATAGTATTGAGTACACATTATGAATATAGAACATATCCCTGATGGGCATTTTAATTCACCTATGAGAATATATTTATTTATTTGTTTATACGTTACAATTTCTCCTAGTCCTTGAGTTTTGTTTGCTTTGCCTTAATACAAATGTACGGCATCATCTTGGAATGCGCTCTACTAGTACTTATCAGATTTTCTGAATATACATACTCATTATGATAACTCAATTTCCTCTAACTATTTCTTTTAATTTTAAGTTGAGTTATAATATAACAAGAACTGTTCATCTGTCATTCAACTTTTTTCCCTTCATTCAACTATATAGCTCCAATACGAGGTAACGCTTGTATGTGGGAATGATTGATAAGACGTTTTCTGTGCTAAGCAAGTAATTTGGAAAGTAATCTGCTAATGGACTTGGCTTGTTGCCGTTGAATCCTTCGTGAAATATCACCTTTATCTGGGATTTGATTAATAAGATAGCAAATAAGAAACCTAGTGATCATTTAACAAGGCTATATTACCTATATTTTTATCAATGAAGTCTTAGTGCATATCCATTCTATATTAACATATTTTTATGAGAATACAATTTATTGTTATGTATTTATAAGTAATCATTTATATTTCTTATTCTTTTTCTTCTTATTAAATAATAATGTCATCTGTTTCAACAGCCTAGTCTTGGAGCTCTGAAGATTAGAATAAATACCATCGTTTCAGTGGTCTGCTGTTGGATATTTCTGGTCGATCTTTGTCTGAGTGGTCTGTTATATGCTGAAAACATAAAAATCTTTTCTTGGGTGAAATCCAGTGAAGACTGTCAACAAATTCAGATGTCGCTTGACGAAATATCGATATGGTGTAATAAAAACAATTTGCCCTTAAATGTGAACAAATGTAATGTCGTCTCTTATACTCTGAAATCAGAACCAATTTTCTTTGAATATTTTATTATCGGTAATAAGCTAGATCGAGAAATAACTTTTCGAGATCTTGGAATTTTGTTTGACAGTAAGTTATCATTTGTTCCACATATATCTGAGCTTATCCAGTCTAGCTTTAAGGTTTTAGGATTTATCATAAACAATTCCCGTGCTTTTTTGAATAAACATTCGCTAGAATTAAGAACTATATTATGCATTTGTATGATCAAGGTTGAAGAATGTATCTATAATTTGGTCACCATTTTACCAAGTGCATATCGACAGACTTGAGAAAGTTCAGCTACGTTTCTTAAAATATCTTAATTACCGGAAAGATGGCATATACCCAGAGATTGGTTTCCCTCACGACCAGTTATTGGAAAGGCATGTGTTTTCACCCTAACAAGACGGGCGCACCATTTTCAAACTTTATTTACCCCATAAAATTATCGATAACAAAATTGATTGTCCTGATACTTTAAGTCAACTAAACTTGTTAGTTCCGCGCAGCGCATCCCATCATCCTTCCACATCTTTTATTCCATCGCCAAAAATTCGACTTCATATAGAATACAATCAGCATTCAATTAATATCAAAATAAGTTTGATATTTTTAACTACAGGCTAGCCAAAATAAATGTTGAGTAATTAGTTGTATGCTTTTATATATGAATTGAACCATTGTATTTTTTTATAATCTTTGTTAGATTACATATTTTAAGTAATGGATATATTCGCTAATTGGTTTGTAAAAACTGTGGAATGGTAAATAAATAAATAAATAAATAAATACCTAGCTCTTTCCACATCATCTCTCAATGCTTTTGTTTTGGCACAAATACATCTTACAATATCTGTAATCCATATTCTTACATTTGACACTGATTTTTATGCCTATCTAACAATTTAGCTCACAATACTCTCGTTAAAGGACATTTTATTTGTGTTAAGGCAATTCTTTGTCGCCTTTTTCGCTTTTATTTCTATAGTATATCGCATCACAGATGTAATGCTCAATTTATATATTCTGACTTTACTCATACTCATATCTTGTTGATATAAGGGCGCTTTCTAATATTTGTGCTTTTTGACCGACTTCCCAAAAACAAATTAAGAATCCAAGGGGATGGAGAGGCCATGTTAAAAAAAACTGAAAACTTGAAAAGGCAAATTAAAGAAGAGACTTTAATTGCCAACAGTTAAATGGGATATAAAAAATGTATGTGAAAGTGTGTATGATTGTTAGTGATATGTGCTAAAATCTATAAATATAAGTGAATATTCATGGATTATGATGAATATTGACACACTAACAAAACTTGAATAAATACTTTTTCTCAAAAAATAATAGGTAACGATTTTATTTGGTAGAGCTCTGAACGATGCAAAATAAAATTAATTCTATTAGTGCTGAAACTCTTGAAGTTAGAAATCGTCAAGGAAATGTAACAGAATATAATGATTAAAAATATGTTTCTGAAGTTGACTTCTTAGTTTATGAAATAAATTATTTGTTGACACCTTAAAGACTTTGTATTTAATATACTTTACTGTATGGTATATTTCAGGTCGTCATGCACTTTGTCGACTTAATCCTCGTCTAAAATCATTTCTTTCATTCTAGTAACATTCCGTGCTTTATGGACCGCTGGGTGGATAGGTTAGCATAAGGGTTTAAGGTATTGTTTGCTGCAGTAAGACATTTATTAAAATAATATTTTTCTACGACTGAACTTGAAAGAAGGTCTTTCTAAGTGTCGCTTGACATTCGAAAGTTTAAACTTGCCGCGGAGTCAGCGCAGGCAAGGAACTGCCGCTCTAACGCATTTTTGTTTTCTACCAACGAAAACATTTACATAGCCAGATGCTGCTACCCAACGCTAGTTTCAAAAAAAAAAAGCACACAGTCGAATTGTATACCTCCTCCGTTTGGGTTCGTCGGTCAAAAACAGGCGTGCTGTCAGATTTGTTTCATAACATATTATTCAATATGAACTTCACATTAAATTGCAACCTTTTTGAAGTTACCTAATGCAACTAATTATACAGGTTGTGGGTCTTCAGCAACTGACTGATGGTGGAGCAAATATTAACACTTCGAAACGTTTAGGAGATTGACCATCAACAACAGTTGCCAAGTGATATCTTGAAGACATCATATCGAATAAAACAAAACTGAAAATATTACGCAGAAAAACGCATCTTTAGCAACCATAACTAGCAGCAGAAATGAGCTGATCTTTATTAAAAATGTCTCAATAAAATGCAACAATATTCATAATAATAGCAGCAAACGTTGTTATGAAGTCCCTAACAGTTATTTGAATTGAGTGTGTGATCAGTCATCGAAAAAATAGCGTAAATATTTCGAGCAGAAAGCAGCAATGTCCATGCACGAGCGGCAAAAATGTGCTTTCTGCTCTTAATATACAATATACTATTTTGCATGTTGACAAATGCAAATCACGTAATATCCACCAGAATACTACCGTCGCCTTCGTTGTTGGAGATGTAAAAGCAAATGTGAAAACTAGTTGAGATCCAGCTGTATGAGTGAGAAAACACATAACACTTTTTGTCATATTAAAGTCAACAGCTGACACAGAGAGTACCTACATATAGTATAATAATGGAGAGAAAAAAAAATGGCTGTGTTAAAGTTAATCATATTTAAATTTTTGTTTGTGGTAATAAAATTACCGTAGAGCACAGTATTATATTTCATCTACCGTATCTCTCATTACATCACTTTTAGAGAGTCTCGTTTCTGCAAAATGAGGAACATTTCATTATACTTGTAAAATTGAGGCGATAAAGTAAGAAATATTAAATATAATCATTCTCGTGAGAACGAATGGGAGTTCAGCCAGTTTTAACGAAGCATTTTATGTAGCATCTCGCAAAAAAAGAAGAAATAAAGATTGCATGAAGCAGTGTCTTGATGAATGTGCCTCACATTTTATTGCTCGTTACTGATTCGAAATTTCAGAATAATCAAGCCAAGATGATCTTGTTATTGTGCATAATTTTCAAAAATATTGTGGATATAAAATTTATAATATAGTGCAAAATAATAATCAGAAGTGATAGAATCTCAGATAAATAGATTATTATACAAGGAGTTCCATTGGGAAACGGAAACCTTCAACGATGGGTAGGGACAAGATTCTGGTTCTGAATATCCTAACAAGTTTTATAATAGATATAGGGTTTGTTTTAACATATTGCTTATTTCTTTGTGCAGTTATAACATAGAAGCCACCAGTATATTTCTTCTATATTTGGTTCACACGTTCTCCTGCTTATACCCAAACGGTTTGGCTATCAATAAATTGAAGAGTCCAAGTCTGGAATAACGCAATGAAATATCAAATCCAAATAAGTTACCTACTTCCTATGTTGTTGACCCTAACCTCTTGGTGACAGGGAAGAACATGACGACACCAAACTAAGTTTATGGGTTGAAAAAACAAACTCTTGGTAGATAGAGACAAAACGAACTTTCTATTATTTAAGACAAAGTTAATTAAACTAAACAAACCAGAGACCTTTCAAATAGATGAAAGCAGCTTTAAAATCCAAAGCACAACAAAATTCTTAGATATTCACATAGATTAATTTTAAGATTGGTCAAAGCAAATAGATACTCTCAATAAGAACCTAAATAGTGTAGTGTCAGAGTAACCTTATGATATGTCACGATAAATGCATTGAGGATCCTATATTTTACAAACTTTGAGGCCACAGCAACATACACTATATTGCTTCTGGGGAGGAAATTCAAAAATAGAGATAATTTTCGTTATTTATGAACGTTAATTTAGAATTATGTATAAAATTTCATTTAGAGAAAGTTGTAGGGGTGTTTTTAAGAATAAATGTATTTTAACAATATATGGTATGTATATTATTGATACGATTTTGTTATTTTATAAAATAAGAATCTTTACGACGTATCCAATAATAGTTAGTTATAATATATGTGGTATGGAATACCACTATCCAGTACACCAACTGGCGATCTTTGAGAAGGGCCCTTTTCGTCATTTCTTTTTATATTTATCTGTTTTATCATACCGTAAAAATGTAATCAGAAATAAAGTTTATTATTATTATTAGTACCGTATTTTTTGGTAATTAAAAATCATCCTTTATTTTGAAATTTACAAAGTCCTCTTACATTTAAAAAAAATGGCAGAGCTAACGAACTGTGTTCGTGTTTTTATTTCCCCATTAATTTTGCTCTACTAAATTTCGAATTCTTTTGAATTAGAAAGTCAAAAAGTGGAATAATAATTCATATTGAATTATTAAGATTTTGTCTACCTACCATGTGATATACATGGTTATATCAATTTGACTTTCTTCATTTATTATTAATTTATTCGAGAAAAGTTTTCTTGCTCCCAGTATAATATGTACGGTTTTTGTGATGAAAATAGATTATCTGTAAAACAAAAGTATCATAGGTTTGTTCGCAGATTGCTCACTAACAAGACGTTTGAACAAGTTTCAAATTACTTACGAATAACAATATAAAAACATAGAAATACCACAACGCACCAACAATTTTATTATTGTCACCCGACAATTGTTTCGCCAACAAAGTTGGCATCTTTACTGTTATTATTAGTAACAGGTTTACCCCTGAAGATGCCACTTTGTTGGCGAAACAATTGTCGGGCGACAATAACAAAAGTGTTGGTTTGTTGTGGTATTTCTCTGTTTTTATATTATTGTATCTACGTCAACAGTTCCAAATCCCAAATAATATTTACTTACGAATTCATTAAATATCAAAACTAAATAAAATAGTTTCACAGAAATATGATTAAGAAACCTATAAGAGGCCTATAAAATAATACATGCCCAGAATAGAAGGTGGAAATTTCCCTATTTGAACGGCATTTATTATTAAACTTGTGTTTCAACTTCATGAACCTTCTCAACCATTTAATTTGACCCATATCATCTACAGGAGCGCTCCTCTATAAACAATATTTACCTCCCACACTTATACCCATATACAAACAGTGGGACCTAACAGTATTTGTCTCAAATTTCCTAAATTTTCCAAATTTATTATCATCATCATCCAACGGCGATAAACACCATTTCAGCAACATAATTAAAGTAGAATGAGATTAAAGTACCTACCGAAAACAGTCACGATACACATATCAAGTAACATCGCCATCCGAGCGACGGTTGTCTGGGCCAACAATGTGCTTGGTTTTTGGAATTGGTTTAATATGTCCGTAGTTGAGTAATGGCGAACCCTTGTAATCAAATTGTTCTGGCTCAGTATCTATCAGTTACTGTTTCAAATTACTTTCTAGCCATGTTGTGCGTTAATCATAAAATTTCCCTTCACTTTTCCAATTAAGCTGTTCTGAAATATAGGATCACAGTCTTATGGAATACAGATAAATATAAGTATAAATATACATCAGTACAGGGTGATTTGAAATTATCTCCTAATATTTGATTTACTTGATGTTACCAATTAATTTTGCTTAAGTTTTTGAGTAATCTACTTGTTAAATCCTATATAGGTTCTGGCTTTGAAGTGTAATATTGGCAATAAGCGGGTTATTAGTAAAAATTACGAACATTAATAGTGGCACCTGCTAACTTCTCTAGATTCAGAGTTCTTTGATAAAACACTTAACTTTGATGAGTAAGCAATCTGGTCGTAGCTGTTGTAATAATGGTTTAATTTGATAACCGATAGAGTGCTAGGAACTTTGTAGGTACTGATGATTTGTTACCGTATATGCCACATACCACCACACACAATTCCTCAATTCAGTGCGCATTCTAACAGTTCATATAGCTTATAGTTGATTTAACCATGCAGTTAAAATATTGTGCAGATCGTAAACCTATTTACTCCTTTATTGATCTCAGAATCTGCAGAAGTCGATATGGAAACGAGAACTTGTCAAACTGACGTTACGTCCGTTGAATGACCAACGTTGCAAAAATCAAATCTAAGCGTAATATTAGAGCCTGTGTAAATTCATCCCATATCTAACGAGTATAGAGTGACGTCACCAACCGAAGCCATAATGTACTTGTGTCCGCGCTATTTATTAAATTATTGTCGTCAATGAACGTCTTGTGAGATTGATTTTGGAACGGAACACAATTATGGTGTCAAATGAAGACATCACTCACCAGAATACTGAATCTAATTATATACCTGCAACGTATTGATAGTTGATATTCTTGAAATCTTAAAATTCGTAATCGAAATAACTATGTATAAAAGATATGCTTATGAACTCGAATATATGAGTAGGTATTTTTGAGAATGGATTGTCTAGAAGAATATGAAAACTCAGCTTCCGAAAACTTCGTAATAACTGTCATTACAAATCAAAGAAAGTTTAGCAATAGAATAACAGCATTTTTAATGTCCAGTCTGTATGGATACAATATTTCAATAAATAGTAATTTTAAAAATTGAAAATTCATTACAAATTTCATATTTAGAAAAAGATCTATAAACATATATATAAATAGTTAACCCGTGTGTATATTTACTTCTGGATTCCTTTTGCTTCATGTTTTGTTTGTTTTTTGATTTGTCAAAATCTGGAAACGTAATCTTAGGGAGAAATCGTGTACCGACATAAAAACACCATTGAGAAATACATAATCATACCTATGATAACGTTTACTCGTAACTTATACAGAGACACATTTAAATATTATTGTAATTTTAAGGGTTGCTTTAAAATAGTTAAATTAAAGTTCATCTGACAAAAACAGATGCATTCGTTCTATATTTAAAAGCAATAATAGCTTATATCCACCATGAAGCATAAAAGAACCAGCTATTTCGAAATCAGAAGGCATTACGAGTTCATTGCGTCATCTTGAAACTCCATGTTATGAAAAATAATAATAACGGAAGGAGTGGTGGTGCTGAGTTTATTATGTAAAGCATACTAGAAGATGTCACTGAATGTGAATATTCTTCTACTGGATGATGGAGTTTTATTATGTTCTGTGAGGCTTTTACCACTAAATAGACAAAATGGATAGGTTTCTTTTATGAGGTTAGCGATTGATTTAGTGCGTATCTCAACGTTTTTATACGTTTATAGGCAAGGCGAAAGAGATACTTGTATTCTTGTATTTGAGGTGCAGGCTTTTGAGATATATCAGAAACTGATGTTGATCTTCTAAAAACAATTTGATTTCAATTTTTCAAAAGGATCGTGAGAGTTGGTGTATTACAACTTCTAGCTGTAAATGACTGACCAAATGCCTTCTTCAGATCGATGAAACACATATAAAGTATAGTTGGTTAACGAGATCGAAAGCAACTCATCTGTATCTAGAGGGCACTCCTTTTTTACCTTTTAGAAATAGTAGATTTGCTATGCTTTTCCGCCATTCATAAAGGATTATGTGATGGTATACAATATTTAGTTTTAATGAAAATTGTTGGCTGTTCTATCAGTTTCTATCATCCGTATTTCAGCAGTATGAAAAAAAGAAATACAAGATATGATAATAGAGGACATGTGGGCGGAGCTGAGCTATGGCGTGATAACGTCTTGTGGTGACCCAGAACCGGTGACCATTCATTTGTTATTATTTGGCCTGTGTGCATTCTGTTTGGTTTCGTTAGTTACAGTTTCTGTGCAGTCTTATTTTGTTTTGGGTTTTATTGTTTGTTGCTTTACGTCTCTATTTTATTGTATTTTTTACGGTAATTCTTATTTTGGTTGTGGTAGGTTCAGTTTCGGCCCGCTGCATCTTGTTTAAATTCCGACCATTAATTCTCCTATGTCTACTTTGGTATGCGGTTGCTGTTAAGTAGATAAACTATGTGTATAATTTCTCTGTTTTCTGATTAATCGCTATATCTGTTTCTATAGAATCAAATATGATAAAAAATGAATATAATGCTGACAAAAACTAAATAGACATAGAGGTCAGGGGACCAGTCATGGAATCAACATAAAGAGTTGGGCACGCTATAGTACAATAAACATAGGTATAGGTAAAATCTAGACACTACAATGCAGCAAAAACCATGCAGGAAACCTCAAAAGCTAAACAAATACTGGAAGCAACATAAATGAGAGTGGTATGCAGAATATCTGGAAGGATATTTATGGATCGAGAGAGGATTGAAGACATTAAAAGAATGTGTACTGAGGCATGGCAAACGAAAACAAAAAAAATTAATTAATAGTGGCTTGCATATAATAAAGAAAAAGTTAAAGAAGTAGGATTTTGAGATTAGAAGCGCTTGAGGTTTTCCCACAGGAAGTACAAAATCTACTATTTTCCATGAAAGTCTGTATCATAAAAAATGACAGTATTATGAATTTTTGAGGAAATGTTATTCGTTTTGATTTATTTTATATCCTAATTGCAATCGGGTCGGGCCAGCAATTACTTTCTTCCTCGTGAAAAACTTTAAAGATATATGTTTTGCCTTGAATTGCTTACAACAAAATATTTTATTGGTTTCCACTTTGGTCTCATGTTTTCAGTGTATTTGAAAAAAGATTTGGTATTCAGTTACATTATATTGTTATTACAGTGCTCTTTGGCAAATAGAATAATGTTCTGGAACATCAAAGACGTGAACCGCCTGTCGACTCCATTGTCAGAGTGAATTTTTCACATGCTTAGCATACATAGATAGTGGAAAACATAAATCTCCCCTTCTTAGACGCGTGATATGACTCTAAAGATATTTAGTTGCTTGAGGAGTAGTAGTTAATATTTTAACACATTAACATAAGTGGTGAGAAATTTCAAATGTTTTAGATTTCTTAGCTTTGAACATTGGTTAATAGAGGGTAAATACTGTTATGGAAGATTGTAGAGATTGTGATGATGAAGCGTTTGTTTGGATTTAATTAAGATTTAAAAAAGAATATCAGTGCGTTTATTTGTATGCATTTTTGAGGTTAATTACACTCTTGGCATTCCGAGAGCAAAAACAATATTATATGATACTAGAATGTTTTTCTTTCTCGCGCGTTTATTATTTGCGAATATTCGATTGATATTTCTTTCAAAGATAACAAAAACTTGAGGGCTATCATCTGTCATATATGGAAGATCCTTCATACGTACATAAAACAGAGTGTTTGGTGATTTGCACACGTCCTAATGAATTGGAATAAACGTACATAGCTTAAAAAAGTATTTCTAGATAGAATTATTAAATGAAAGCCTGATTATGTTTCTATAAAAATTGAGTTATATTATTGATAAATCAATAAAGAAATGTCACAGTTACATCCGGTCTACAATTATCATATATTATATACTCTTGTGAGTTCTGTTAAATTACTGCAACCCAAACTGCAAGCGAGCACTATATCTTGAAACATGAGTCTTATGGTTGTCCCTGGCGTTTTCTCACGGACTGATGTAATCTAAGATGCTCGTAGACATACGTTCGTTCCGTGTTAAAATGACATGACAGGGTGATTGTTTCTGCGTTAATCTGGTGATGGGTAATGGTCGGCGCGGTTCCCTCGCAATGGCCTGTCAACGCTTTTATGATAAACAATAAAATGAAAAACTCAATACAAACGGAAAAAATAGGACAATGGCAAAAATATATAGAAAAGAAACAAAAATATACGAAAGAGAAAGATCAAGAGGAGGGTATCTGAAAAGTATCAGAAAATGTGGAAGATAATATGACAATTAAATTTGAAACTATAATAGGGATATAATGAAAAATCTTTAATATCTCAAGATTTTTTTTGTTGTTTTGATCTCTATCTAAGTTATTATGACAGATGAAAAAAAAAATTAAATTCTTGGCTTACATTTTTGAGATAAACTTAAAGGATAATGCATGTTTTTCGATTTTTTGCAAATCTCAATGTATTATAGCTTCGTTGTTATTGTAGTAAGAGGAATCTATAAATACATTCTGAACCTAGCTTATCCTGTGACGTAACCAAAATTTATGTTTAAGGTCGACAAATCAAAACCTAACTTAAATCATTCACGGCTGTGGATTTATTCCATTAAGCAATTTTTTCTGACATCGGCGATATATGGTTTGATAGAGAGATAGAGTTATTTTGTATGATAACACATAACATATAACTATCTTTCTCCATTTATACAAAAGGATTCCTTTTGTGAGGCCTTTAAGAAATAATTATTGTAATAAATTGAATGGTTTTTGAACCTTGATAAACAATTTAAATAAGTTTATTTCAAATAGAATACCTATTGGACTTCGGAAGGGCATTAAGAATATTTAGAAAAGTAGGTACCAATCTTGAGCGCCGATATCCATATCCAAGATTATCAGGGAACAGAGGAACCAAGATTTCCTTCAGACGTTTCGGTTTGGTTTTATGTAATGCAGAACCGAATTTAGGTGATCGAATCTTTTCCAATAGCTAACTACGCATTTTATAAAGAGAATATTGAACACCTTTGAAAAGTATGGCACCAAACGTGGTAAATATTTCTACACTGAATTTTATATTGTATTATATAGGCACTAGTCCTGCACAGACTATTTAAAATCTTGCTCAGCTAATTGGATCAAAGAAATAATGAATGCAGCATGAGACTGGATAATATAGCAATATTCTTGTAAATTTTCAAATGGTATAAAGTATTCAAATGGTTTTCAAAAAGGATTTAAAACAAATTCCACAAGGACCATGGAAAATCTTATGATCATGCTAATACTAATAATTCAAAGTAAAGAATTCCAACGTAGTTCATCCAACATGTCGTTCACCAAGAGCCATCGATGAGTGCACTAAACGGCCCTTATACCTTTCACGCCACAGTTTGTGCCTGCTTTAGAGATTCCTACCATTTCACAACTACTCCTCCACTAGCTGACAGCACAGCCCGATCGAAATTAATCAGGCACTTAGCGATGAAAAATAATCTGCCCCTGATATCCCTTCACGAAAATTGAAATATGACATGAAAGAGAGGAGGACATGCCAGTAGTATCGAGAAAGGAAAAACAACGAACGATCGTGCGCCAACGCGATCCTTTCAATTAGTCAATCGATGATTCATTGGCTATTGAAAATGGAAATGAGCCTTTCGTTCACGCTATTCGTCTCTCTCCCTCATCCTTTTTGGCGTGGAACGTGAAGTATTAACCAAGATAGATAATAGGTTCTCTATGTTATTCATGGATATTGACAGCCCTCCAGTTTTATGGAATTCTTTTTTTGTTTATCAACGAGAACTTTGTAAAAAAAGGGAGTGAATTAGTTTCTTATAATTACTTTCCTAACGCTGCTTCAAGAGTAGGAAAGTATTGTATTCATAAAATTTTCGGTGTCCGGTTTTCAACAGACGTTTATGTTTAAGAGATCCCTAAGTCTAAGTAACGTAGTTTCAGCCATTGATCTGCCTGTGTGTTTGTCTTTCTTGTGTCTGTCTTTCGTCTACCTGTCTGTGCCAAGATAATCTCCAGAACGGATGAATTGATTTTGTTGCTTTTTTTGTTATGTAGGATATAGATACCGCTCTCCGGTGACACAATTTGGGTACCCTGCTCGCAGTGGTTGATAAGCAATAGCTGAAAAAGATATTTTGCTCAAGATAGTGAGGCAAAAACGGCTCTAATTTTATGGATGAGAAAGTGAGGAGGAAGAGTAGAATAATCTCGATGAAAAAAAAACTGGGTTCCTCTGGCCCGGATAATATCAACCTTCAAGTGCTCCCACCTAGGCTTACAGGTGAAGAGGCCAAGGATAGACGGAAGAGATCTGGAAAGCGGATGAACCAAAAAAAGGTAAGACTAGGCTCCAAAAGTTAGGAAAGACAGCTAATCTAGAGGCAGAAGAACTTGAACCAAAATAACTTCCTCCAGATTGTGGATTGACACGTCAGGTTGACACTAAGAAGAGATATACACATTAAACGATAGGCAAAAGAACACATACAGAAAAATGTCTAAGAGACGACTTAGTCATACGGAGAAGAAAAAGAATAAGAGAATGGAACAAGTATGTTGATAAAATAACCCACGACAGAATACAAACATGGTATGAAATAACACACCTCACGAAAGTATACCTATAGGACGAGATCCCAAGGGATGTGGCAATCAACTTCAAAGGAATAATAAGTGATACAAGGAAACCAGATCTAAGCAGGTGATACCACTTCTAGAATATGAAGATGAATTGAATCGGTATGTACCAAACCTATCCCGTATATGGATGTACAGATTCTGTCTCTATCAATTTACTTTTGTAAGCCCTCACGCCTGTGGCACAAGTTGAGCATCATACTTGCAATAGGGGATCCCCAACAGCTGAGTAAATAATTTTGCTTAAGATTCTGGATGGTTGTTCTATAGTGCGTTCTAAACAGAGAATGAAGTATGGCGTTTTATCGAGCCCATTGTTGCCAGGAACAATCAATTCCTGACGCAGGCAAATATTGCCACTTGGGTTTAAATTTTATCTCAACATTCTTTTGTTCCACAATGAATAATAATAAATAATGAATTCCAAGATTACAACAGAAAATATAAGAAGTAAATTTAAAGAACGGCAGCAATATGCCTGTACTTGGCCATTCTGCATTCGCATTGTGAAACGTGGTATAGAAGTTCTTGACCACAGCTCAAGAATCATATTTTGAGTAAAACGGAAAAATTGCGTGGAAATGCAAATTTATACGCTCTATATGCTAATTTTTATTTTTTCTGAGGACAAAATTGATGATGATCGTTTTTGTTTGTCTCAACTTGATTCGACAAACCAGATATTTTTAGGAGATCCAAGTGGATCTCATTGAATTTCGAACAGAAGACGGCGCTTCCCATCAGCAAAGTGAACCCAAGATGGAAAGACAGAGAGCGAATATCTTTTGTGAAAGTTTGTGTAGCTCCTAGCCCTTAATGAGTAAGCGCGTATTAATTAATTAGTTTAAAGGATCGATAGACAGAGACAAAAGGCGTGCGCCTGTACAGGGTGGTAAGATAAGAATGTTTATCGGAATTATTTCGGGAACGGCTTAGAGTACAGCTTCGAGATAAAATATTAAAGCATAAAAGTGGCCAAGAAAAATATATGGAAATTTCTTAGAGATTTGTAAATCGACCGATAGAGGGTGTAATTGAATAATACAAATTACAAAAGGCATTTTTTACAAAATATGGCTGATTAGGATACATTAAAAATATAAGAATCGTAATTCTGGTCATATTCTATATTATTTTGTTTCAATAAGTTTTGTTCTACGGGTTCAAATAAAAGGTAGAAGATAGTGGGAACCTTGTGATGAAAAAACGCCTATAAGTCCCGTTCAGTGTAACTAAATTTTGTAAACTTACAATATAAGAAAATAACTATCCGTCTTCAATAAAATAGTGCTATTCTTCTTGTAAAATTACAACATATAATTTTGATTTCCTCATTGAAAAGGAGAAATTGATTTTCGTCAAATATTGACGGATCTTGTATCTAAATAAACTTTCAATGAACTTTTTTGGCCCAACGTAAGTGATTTTAATTGTACTCTCATTAGTGTTATTGTCGCCGCTAGAGAGCGTTTTAAACTATATATGTTCTAAATTCATGGATTTTTTTAACAATAACAATTTACACGCAAGAACAGATACTAAATTAAAAAAAAGACTAGAGATGTCAGTGGAATAAGCCATATGATAGATTTCTCTAACTTGAGATACGAGTTGACAAATTCAAAATGATTATAAATTAAAATGGAATGGAACTTTTATAGAAAATCTAGGACATTGTGAAAAATACAAAATAATATTAATTCCATGGTATTTTCTTTAATTTTGCCGTCTGAAACTTATTTGGCAACACTGTATATATATTATGCAGAGTTTTTGTTGTAAGTGAATGTCCTGAGTTTTTTCTCCCTTTTTATGTTCACGTGGCTACTTTGATAAAATGTAAAACTTGAGAGAACAAAACAATCTAACAAGGCAAATTGTTCTTTTAAAGTTTATATAGAACAATACGTCATCGTTGGAAAACTTAAAATAGTGCTGTTACCTGGAACATGTTCTTATACCTCTATGTAATATATCTAGGTATTACGGCTTCTCCTTATGTTAAACATACATTTTTAATAGGAGTATAATGTAAGAGTTATTAAAAAATCCGGTGTGTCCACTAACACAAATTTCCTACCGCTCGCAGGCAAATTCCAGTGAATAAAGTATCTTCCGATCAAAACGAACAAAAATAGTTATAATACATTTTTTTGCAAGATGAAGCGTTTAGCCAGAATCTGAAGAAACATGTGGAAAATATGGAATTTTATTCAAACATTACTTTTTTTGTGCTTTTTCTCAGAGATGGCGCTGTAAGTGGGTGGTAAAGTGCTCTCAGAAGAATACTTTAGGTAAGTTTAATCAAAATCCTTAGAGCCGTTTTCGCGCTGCAGTCTTGAGCAAATCACGTTTTTTGGCCCAGCACCCAGTGTATAGAAGATTCTCATTCAGTGCCACCGGCGAGTGGTTTTGGTACCAAACAAAATAAAAAAGAAAACAACAAAATAAACCGCTCCACTCCCAAAATAATGTTAGCACAGACAGACAGACAGACATACCAATGGCTGAAAATATGTTTATTAGACTTAGAAAACTCTGAAACGTCAACATTTGTAAGAATCTCGATACCGAAAATTTCACACGATTACAACACTTTCCTTATACAGCTACCATAGTAGCGTAGGAAAGTAATAATAATATGCTTGTAATATAGACGAAATATGTAATTTTTTTCATGTGTGTCGAATACCAAGCTTTTTAAGTATCTTTGAAATTATATCCGTGGTCGCTTGCAGATATGGCAACTTACTGAGTCCTAGAGATTCTTTGTTACGTCATTTTGTGCCTTCTTTGGACACATCCCCGAGTTTTATCTATATCTGATGTATTCCAAAATGAACGAAATTGCTACATAATCAAGATGATTATATAACAACAGCCGTTTCTGGTAAATAAGAATACTTATAGTGGTATTATGAAAACTTAACAATGTGAAATGGTAGGTATTGCCCTAGCTGGTAGTTGCTGTCGGCAGAGTCCTAGCGAATTCTAGCTATTTACCAGAGACAGCTGATGTTATATATACTACGTTTACATGCAGGATTGAATTCGGTTTGAATCCGATTTGGTTTCAATCCAACACAAATAAACTTACTGCTTACATGCTGCGATCTCAATTCGATCTCAAACCACCTTCGATCCGACATGCGTAATGGCACCACAGATAAGATTTGACAGTTATCAGAATCCCGTTTGTTTATCAAGATCTGTCAAATTAACGTAAAAACGAAAAAGCAATGGATGGTCAATCGTTGCGATATTGTCAGTATGTGCTTATTTTCTATCTTTACTATGTGCTTTCTTTAACGAGGAACAACGTAAACAAAGGCTCTCTGCTGTCGGTGCACTGCGCATATCTCAATGCGATCCCATTCCGCATAACCGTTTACATGCAAGTTCAATCCGATTCGATCCCAGAAAAAGCTGGATCGAGTTTGGAACTAGATTCGATTTGAATCCAAAACCGTGCCTGTTTACATGGAGTGGATTTGGATTGAAATCGAATTGAAATCCTGCATGTAAACGTAGTATAGTTATCTTGATAATGTAGCATTTGAATTAATATTCAGAAATATATACTATAAATATTTTTTTTCCTGTATATTTTATCAAATAAAATTCTTTTAGTTGAGCCGAGCTTTCGAGAATCTTTATACTCTTCTTCAAGGCTAGCTACAAATCGTTAAAAAAATATTTAAACTACATCTTAATAGTATCTTAAAAATACTTAACTACATTAATTTAGAATAATAAATTATTTCACGATGACAAATATAAATAATGAAATTTTTAATTGATGGCTATGAAATCGTTTCTGTTTGTGACTAATATATTTTGCAGGTTGATTCTTCGCTTTAACCATTATTGTTTCGTGTGTTTCGGGTGTTTCGAGGAGAGAATTCTTAGTAAATAATAATAGACAAATATAATGAATAAACAAAATAAGCGAAGCTAACAAGTCTCGCCTTGAAACTTCCATTATAGTAATGGTTAAAGTGAAAAATCGACCTGCATTACATGAAATGCAAACAGCTCATTCTATCGAGCTCACATTAAACTTTTCCCGTAGCTGAAGGTCTGGGACATCCATTTTTTTTTCTATTTAGGTACAAACAGGATCTTGCATCCCTGTAATCATTTGGTACCATTGACATAAAGTACTAGTCCGTCCGTCTCCACATAGCAATACTATAGATCTATTTATAATTATTATATAACCGTATACCTACATAGTTTCTACCAGTTCTTAAAATTTAATACAGATCAAATGGATCGTTCCAAAATTATAAAAAAGACAATTATAAAGTCTTATCATTGGAGTTCTATAACACGGAAAAGTAGCCCTGCATAACAAAAATTCATACTATTTTAGCTTACTCTATATGCCACATAATTTTTCCAATTATTTCCAGGTCACCCTGTACAAAGCGGTTGGACCTATTAGGCTCATTAGCAATATTATAGTGGACGAAAATACAATTAATAAATATAATGAAGAGTTTTGAGTCATCTTTATAAATACAATAGAGCTCTTCTAATTTAGTATTATTACAAGAAACATTCCCATTTGCCATTTTACCACAGGCAATGCTAGAATAGAACTGGTTTGTATAAATCTATCTAAATGCTCAATTTACTACCAAGTTGATTCATTGCTAAGTACCTATACCAAATTTACACGCTTCTACAAACTAGAACCAAGAATACCTAGTTAACTAATGATCAATAATTCTAACAAAGAATCCGACAAGAGAAAAAGTCTTCTTTCGGAAACAGCCGTTCCCGGATATCTTTACTAGACGGCTAGAAAAGCTCGATAGCCTGCGGCTGCCTCCCGCTTTAAACATTCCACTGCAGCTCTCTTGTCCAATGCTCCAAGTATTTTTTTGTTGATGCGGGTGTTTTACAGATAACTGCCGTTATTCAAGTTGATGTGCTTGAAAGTGCTGAAAGTACGCCACAAAAGAAAGCTTATTGGATGCTGAAGCAGATAACTATTGGTATAATTGATCGCAAATGCTAAATGATAATTGTATTGTGAAATTTATTGAATTATGTTTGTATTTTGTTATAGGAGGCATTTCTTACTTGTCTGATTATTTTCGATTCGCAAATCCCCACAATTGTATGCTGAATACGCCTGATGACAGTTTTATAGCTAAACAATTTACTATCTTTCTCGTCTACTTCTTTATAGATTTGCATTATTTTCATCAAAATGTGTTGAATTATAACTATAACTATATTTTGAATACCCATCGAGTGGGGTTTCGTCACAATTCCTGACGTCATCTGCCATTTTACGCATGTCGTGAATAATTTAAATTAAATTTTAATTCCTAACCCCAAAGCACTGACACTGACATATTTGTAAAGGTGCTAAATTACTTTCAAAAAGAAATGTTTGACATTAAACGTCAACCTAACCTAACCTAACCTAATCTAACCCCAAAGCACTGACACTGACATATTTGTAAAATTGCTAAATCACTTTCAAAAAGAAATGTTTGACATTAAACGTCAAAAAGAACAAGAACAAACGTCAAAATAACAATCAACCGATCTGATCGAAGACATATGTTTATGACGTTAACATTTTATTTCACCTAGCTTACAAACGGAAAAAGAGATAGACAAGGTATGACGAAACCCCATTCGATGGGTATTCAACCTATATATTATCTTATTTGTACTTTCTGACAAAGTCGTGAAGATTGCAATTTTTATTCTCCATAAATGTCCCTTCAGACGAAAGTACAGGGCCTTAAGAAGAATACTTTAAACAAGTTTCATAAAAGAACCTTATAGCCGTTTTTTGTAACAGCTCTTAGCAAAACACGTTCTTCTGGCAGTCACAAGCGCAAACGACTACGCCTCAGTGATCACTAATAATCTAGTTGATAGTTATACCATATTCTTAGATTATAAAAGGCATTACTGTTCTTCATTCACATTTATTTGACGATGATTGCCAAATGGTTATCTCATAATATGATAAAACCTAAATAGATGATACCCTGTCAATATTTGAACTTTTTTTGAGCAGATATGAAGCGAAATGGGTCAAAGGGTCTTTCTTATTACATCAAAGGTCCCCCAAGGTGCTCTTACTCAAATTTAATAGAAGGCCCACATACCTTATCTCCCTACATATAACCAACATATTGACAAAGAGGGCCGTGCCACGGCAAATTTCCGTTAAGAGTTTCAAGATGAGCACTCGATGGTGGAGAGTTTCTACTTACGAGGGCTGATACAAGACTAATTCTAAACTGGCATCCTCCAAATAAATGAAGTGATCGTAATGTATTTGTTGCAGTTATGCGATAACGGTTCAAATTATAATATAATGATTTTGAAGTTTTCCAAGAGATTATGAAGTATCGGCTACAGGCAGATCAAATACTCTTTGCACCCGTTTAAGAATCTCTAGGATTTCTCCATTTTAAATAATAATTTTTATTTTATATATATGTCGAGCGCAGTTGCTTTAATGTTATTTATTTCACAATTGTGCGTGACTATGATAAATAAAAAAATAAAAATAAAAAGTCAAATGAATATCAAGAAAAAATATACAAGGTATTATGAGTATTGCTAGAGAATCTCTTATTTCCTTATCTATCAGTAAGTAAATACGTTCAGTTGAATACGCAATTATATAATAGATTAATTTAGAACCTACCCGCATCATCAACATATCAATAAAAAAAATAAACGTCATCATGAAAAAGTGTCTTCTGAAATAAACACTCATTGATAATTGAATGTTCAACCTTCAAACTGCAAGACAATAACGTATGTCCACTTTACTATGGCTACATGATAAAAAATGATCTTTATTGTAAAACTCGATTACTCATAGAAGGAGCCTTCTTATAGCTTCTCAATTAAATAATAATAAAACTCATTTTTAGAAATATTTCGAATCATACGCAACTACTTCTGAAATTAGTAAGATAGATGTTATACCTTGGAGCACATAAAATCGTTCAATTTACCAAGAACTTTTCTTATACAAATGTTTCAAGAAGTCGTAGTTGCTACAAAATTGGAAGATAACTAAAAAAATAATGCTTTGACAACTCTTAGGGTATTTTCCAAGGAATAAGCTTGATCAACTGATCAGGGACTCCTGAATATTTGATTATTGAGTAATTTCTTAAATATCAAAATTCCAATTTTACTATGCGATACAGTGTTATATCCATAAGAATCCAACATACTAATTTGTATACCGCTTTCCCCAAGAAAGTCGATCAAAACCAACTGGTCTGTCCATATATAATACATCGTGTTCATTAATATTTCCGAAGCCTACAGGAAAGAGATCGTTTTATCACTTTGGATCTGATATAATCTAAGAAATAACATATAAACAAACTAATACAGATAGAGATTTGGTTTTCACTGTTTCTTAATAAATAACAGTAGATCGTGAAAAATTACTTTGGAAATGGCTCTCATATACTTTCTTACAAAAGGGGTATAGATACCATTTTGTTTTTTATCCTTTGTTGAAAAACTGGCAAATTGATTATTGCTTATGCTACTTGGATGCGAATTCAGCTGAAGGATACTAAACAACGATTTTATTATCATTTGGATAGTGCTTCCGTGCCTGATAAATTTTGCTATTCAATAGACGTGTACAATGTACGTAGCGTTGTCTGATGAGACGACGCTACAATTCGACATAAACAAAAACATAATGTTAACTTCTAAGAAATAGAATATTTTCATTAAACTCTAAATTCTTGAAGCAATAAACATTGCATATCTAATTAATTGAAATAAACCGCTTTGTTCAAGTTGATTTGTCAGAGTTTTGTTACACAAATGGATTATTTTCTGCATTAATTCATCGATTCATATGAAGCTCTCTCCAATCTTTAACAATTAGCAGTCTCTTGTTGAATTCAAATGTCTACAAAATTAATATGAATAATTTGACTTCGAAGGAGCTGTAGATATTTACCTAATAGCGCTAAGGTTACCAGCGATAAATATTGGACTAATCATACAGTATCCATGGATTCCTGTCCAAACAATAATTTCTCACAGGTATTAGAACGAAGTAAACCGAATTTCTCTCATGATTAGTTAGAAGCACATGCAATGGTCAATATTCTCAAACTAAAGAAATAGACAAATTTTATTCACAGCAACATTCCTAGCTCGCTTTCTAAAAACCATTATCCACTTTGTTTTCCATCTTGTATTGGTTATCGCTTGTCATAAACAGATCAACAATGTATCACATATTTTAAGCTTTCTTAGTAAAAATGGCGTTTTTTTGTTTTTCAGACCATTGTCTACCATTTCTCTTTGTAGGCGATGCATAATAGTTTGACATCCAAAACTATATTAATAAATATTTTTTTAAGTTATGAGTTTTTGATTAGTTTTGAATATATATTTTTTTATTTAACATGGACGTTGGTGAGATATGAGCAAAATTTAAAGTAATATTTTTTTAAATATTTTTATCCCAAGCGACTTTCATATGGTGCTCAAATAAATAAGCATATAGGTCACATCTTCTGACTGTGAAATCCAGAGCACTGTTAAGTATATATCTGATATCTGGAATTCACTGTTATATTTCTACAGCGGTGAATTTAGATTTTTTCCGTTTGAAATTTACGTTTGTACCTACACTTACTTTTTAATATAATGGCAAAGATAAATAACAGGAGATATCCGATTTGCCGGTCGAGTAATCCACAAAAATCTTCAACAATACTCAAAAGCTCACAACATAAAACAATATCAAAATATTCAACACTTGATTTATTGCAATAGCAGCAAATGTTATAGTTTTTGACATCAAATCATTCATTTTTTTAAGTATCGAAAAACTCGTATACAAAGTGATTAGAAACACTTAATTATTTATTAATGAAAAAACTTTCAACCTACATATTGTGTGATATACTGCTGATTTGGACATGAAAAGTGCACCTAATACAGATTCATAACGGTATCTTGAAAACGCGAGAATGCTGACAAGAAGTATTTTTCCTTTCCTGGTGAATTTTTTGCTTACTTCAGAAATAATAGATTAACAAGCTATTAAAAATTGTTTTTTTTTTAATCTGAAATACTAAAATAGTTATTAAGATTTTGTGATTACGATATAAAAGATTATCAATTCGCCCAACTTCTAGCCTCATTTAATCAATCTTCGATGTATGCCATACCATCATTATCTTGGACATACATAAAGATAGAAACATGACTTTTCTACCGCTCTCAAACGACTTCCAAGTAATATAAACTTCTTCTGATTAGGTCGTATGACCGTTTATTTTTTCATCCGGAATACTATGTTTATAAAAATACTTTCTTCAGCTTTTTTCAGAAATATGGTTGAGGCCTTTAGGCAAAATATTTTAGACAATTTTTATCAAAACTGTTGGAGCCATTTTCCAGCATGATGCCCAATCTGTGTCATCGACGAGTAGTATCGGAACTTTGGGTAAATATCATAAAATAAAACGATAAAATCAGTCCAGCCGATCCCGAGATAATGTTAGCATAAACAAACCGACAGACAAACCAACGGCTGAAAATATCTATGTTTTTTGGATCCAGATACCTCTCCAACTTAAATACATGTCGAGAGGTTTTCCCAGAGCAGAACTTACATCCTTTTGTGATATTTGGGAACTTTGAGCATAACTAGGCAATGGAACTTTCTCTGTTTTAGGAACCCCAATAAATGATCCTCAGGTAGATAATGACAATCATAGGGTTATAACAAAATTAAAAATTTAAATTATAATCCGAAAACACATAGTGGCACAACAAATTGAACAGAATTTCTCCAAATATATGCCAGTCATAAGTGCTATAAAACAAGATGCAAAACCTGTGTTTCGGAAGAATTGGCTTGACATATATTTAGCAGCTAGTAAAAGAAGAAGAAATAGAAATACAGGGTGGCCAAATATGCGTACGAAATGCTGTATCTGAGAAACTACTCACTGTAGAGACTTGCGATGAAAAAATTAATAACTAAAGAAAAAGTTCTAAATTATTATCAATTTCTAGGGAGCCTATTCGCTTTCTTTAATTAAAAAGGTTGGGTTTCTTGAAATTTCACCAATTCAAGATAACGAGAAATGTGTGTTTTTGAAGCTGAGATAGATTCAATGTTTTTTCGCACTTTTTGTAACTTCGAAGCGGCTGAACGTATATTAGTGTCATTAGAAAGAGCGTTTCTCAGGCGACCAAATCTAATTTATCTACTCGTTGATATTGTGGTTTAGTATGTTACCACAAGAAATTTCTCAAAATAATTAAATATTGATTACTTTTTTGACATATTAAAATATATACCTAAATGATGACCAAAAAAACTTGTGAAAACCGCGTCTTGATATCTTGCACCTAAACTAAATATATAGGGAAACGAAAATTTAGTGATAAATTTCAATTGATTTTGACAAGTTTCTAATTTTTTCTAAAAAATTCTCATTAGAATGCTATATCTTTTTTATAAAAATCAGGAAAGATTGTTTTTTGTGTGGAAAACTTTTAATATGAATGTCTTTGTTCATTCTTCTCCCACATCAGATTTATCGAAATATGATGGTTGAAGAAATATGGAAAAAATAATATCCAGAAATACAACTTTTATTTTAGAAAATTTATCCAAACATCTTTTTTATGGGTGCTCTAGTCATTCAATATTCTATTGCAAGTTTGTGCATTGAGTGGTTTTACTTTAAACTCTTGTTTGGCCATACTGTACAAATATGAACATAGTGATTCAGCAAATAATAACTTTATTATAATGAAGGTAGACTATCTCTACAAAGAGATTTGCATTAGCATTAGCAATGTTTAGGAGTATAAAATAGATATATGTATGGACTTGACTAGTGTAAATATAGTTATCTATTATACAAGGGAAAAAAGTTTTACATTTTAGCCCGAGGACTGACGAGAAGCGTGTTAAAGATATGGGTAAGTCATGAAAGTCGTCTTCATTTTCCGCAAAGAGCACTGCATCGTCTACATGGCACATTATTTGGATTTCTTGATCGCCCTTCTTATGTCCTCTTCCACGTTTTACCTGTTTTATTATTTCGTCCACAACTATATTGAACAGTTGTGGACTTGAAGAATCGCCCTGTCGAATGCCACTGTTTATTGGAATGTTATTTGTCAGTTTATCGTCGAATCTTGCTTGTATATTATAGTTTCTATATATATATTTATCTATATATGTATAGTGTTTGTATTATATTGTATGGTATATATCTATTATATAACAGGTGAGTTACATCCTGGAGTGTTTCAAATGCTTTTTTAGATCTAGAAACATAAATAAGCAAGTTTATTGTATTATATACTCTTCTCCACAATCTCCAGATCTTCCTTGTTGTTCGTCAGCAAATGAAGTAAGTGTTTCAATTTTGTTTATTATAACTTCCGTTGTTAGTATGAGTGCTGTGTCCAGTAAATGTATGCCTCGATAGTTGTTTGGATTTTGTCTGTCACCTTTCTCAAACATGAGAATCAGTTTACTACTTTCCTATGTGTTTGGTATTACAGAGTGTAATAAAAATTTTTGAATAAGAATTCATAATTCTTGTATTAATCTCTAACCGCCATATTTCAAGAGTTCATTTCGTCCTGGTGACTTTCTGTTTCTTAATGACTTCACAGCTTCTTCCACTTCTTTATATGTAGTAGTATTTCCTGTCTAATTTGTGGTATGTCAATATCTCTATGCTTATTTTCTCCCTTGAATAGCTCTGTCAAATACCTTTTCCATTCTTCAACTGTGATTTGTGTGTTTTCAGTTAGTTCCGTTATTTCTTTTCGTTATTCTTATTATCATCCACACTTGTTTTGGTGTTACATAAAAGTCGTCTTCTAGCTTCTTTGGAGAATTCTTCTCAATAGTCATTTTTGATAGATCTCACTAATAAATTTGGTTCATTTCGGATTCATTTTAAGTCTTCTTGTACTTCTGCGGTTTTCAAATTTCTGTAGCTCAGATAGGCTTTTTATGCATTTATCCTCTATTTCTTGGTAAAGCCACGGTGTTCAGCTATCACTTTTATCATTGTTTACAGTAATAATTCGCTTCCCTAGTGCTTTCGTCGCTGTATGTTCAATATTTGATTGATTATTTAGTGGGTTTAATTCAATTATCTCTTTTAATCTTTGTCTATACAGTTCTTTAGTTGACTCGTTCTAGCGATTCTATATTGATTTTCTCTTTGGTCGTTCGTTCTGATTTGTTTCTAGGTCTTATTTTGATTCTAAGCTTTCCCATTAATAAACTGTGTTCGTTACCTACATTTGCCGAATTTAATGTTCTAACATCGGTTATTTTTGATGGGAGTACCTTCTGTTGGTGACTACATAATCGATCATAGATTTTTGACGCCTGGAGTTTTGAAAATAAATATATACTGATCTTTGTGTCTTAAGTATGTGTTGTTTATTCGTAATTCGTTATAGTACGAGCAAAAATCTATCATTAGTTCTCCATTGTTATTAAAATGTTCTTCGTTGAAACGCTGTTTTAATCCAGGCACTATTTAATTGCCAATGCGTGCATTGAAGTCGCCTAAAAGTATTAATAGTTCTTCTTGAGGCAGTAGATCCCAGAGTAGATCTATTGTTGCCTGCAGTGTTTCAAAGAAGGATTCACGTTCTTTCCTTCGGTGACTTTCTTCGGAACAGTAAACAGAAATGATATTCAGCTTCACTGTTATAAAAGAATATTACAATATACCTACCCATTACCTTGCATCAGAAAATTTTTTAAGTGAAATTTAAAGTTTAAAATTGTACTAACTTTTTTCCCGTTGAAGAAAAGTGATACTTTGTCACCTGTCTACAGAGATAAAATGTCAAACTTTTTTCCGTCATAGAAAAGACTCCTCGCTTCGCCTCAATTAATATACGACTTGTAAACATTTCAACATGCAGGTTATCGCGAAACTAATGCATAATCTTGAAATGACTTCTAGATGAACGTTCTTCGGTTTTTATTATAATACGCCATCTACTGTACCGATAGATAAGCTGTAAATAGTTCCGAACTGAGAATTGGTATTATTACCAATTTTGTGATATGGATATAAAGTTCCCAGATGGATGAATATTCACCATAATTTCGAAAGAAAAAACAGACATCAAAAATTTTACACGATTACATTACCTTCCTTCCTAGGTTACTCGGGATAGTGGTACCTACCACTATCTATTACTTTCGTAGCTACGAAAGTAATAGACTGCCATAAGCACGGATCTATCTGCTGTAATAGCTTCCTTATTTTTTCTGGTAATAAAACTTTCTTTATTATAGAGTGCTCCAAAAAGCGTAATTCAAAGTATATTTTTGCAAATAAAATATATTTCTCAGCAAAGCTTTGCTACAGTAGGCAAAAATAATGATCACAAATATGAACATGGAAAAAGGTAACTGCAATAAATAAATATGTATATTGAAAAAAACTGATTATTTCATCATCTGCTCTACCAGGTCCATGTCATTCATGACCACATATTACTCAGCAGTTTTAAAATTGGAAGTTGTTTTCGATTCAACTCCAATCTGAATCTACATATGCAAAGCGATTTTGTAAATATTTCTAACACAAGTCTGAAAGACCATATAACAGATTATCTGCTTTAATTGAGACTGTTAGACAATTAAGTGAAAACGATTCAAATACAGAATTTCAAATAAAATTTATGTAAGCTATAAAATATTTAGACAAGCTTCGCTTACATACGCAGCAATTTATTTCTTTTTAGGTGCAATTCAAACTAGAAAAAAGTATACAATGATACAAACGAACTGAGAATGGGATTAGATGACCAGTCCGGGAAGTATAAATTCACTTAAATTTTGTCTAAGTGTTATATGGTATCCAAAGTGAAGTACAAAAATATGTTTACCGACATATAGACATCTTAAACATTTGTTACTCTCACATTAGCTCAGGTTTGTGCATTTCTTTCAATATTTATTAATAATATATTTCTGCTTTAAAAACAGACAAGTGATGCCATTTCAGAAGATATGTAATACCATGCAACGAATGCGTTTTTTATCACTCGGTATAAATAGCAGACGATAATTTCCTCGGCCGCACATCAGGGGAGGACCTAAAATGCCAATAAAACAGACATATCAGAAGCGGGCGGCGGTCGATTTTATTGTTATACAGGTACCTAATCAGCAAGATACAAATTGACAAAATCCTAATTTAGTTAATCACCTAAGGGGAAATGAGAATAAATTATCACTGCATACTTGTATTATAACTAACAGTTTTTACAAACTGGAAACGAGAAATTTGCCATTTTTGTACGTTTCAATTAAATTGGATTTAGAATTTGTAACTTTGCGTGGAATACCTACATTTCTGATTTTCACACAAGTCAATAATTGTACATATTTTAATGCAGAAATAAATTTAAATATGTCTGGATGGGGACTATAAAAATAAGAATTGAAATGAGTATGACAAACTTCACAACTGTTTGTCGTTTTCTCAAATGTTGCAGTGCCTGATGGCCGCGAATGCGACAAAAACAAACCATTTTTGTCAATGTAATTATTACAATATAAAAACATAAAATACCACAGCACCAACAAATTTATTATCGGCACCTGACAATTGTTTCGACAACAAAGTTGACATCTTCATGGGTAAACCTGTTACTAACCTATTGTATTATTATTGTTGTATCTACGCCAACGGTTCCAAATCTCAAACACTGTTTTATGTAACTATTAAGATAATCTACTGTCATTAGGAATGATAGAATAAAAATCTTCTACAAAACTGTCGCTAACTTCGTCAGGATTCAAAAATATTAGGCCGAAAGTCCAATTTCAGAGTTTGGATTTTGGTATTCTGATGATAAACCTAGATGTTGCAATTTTCTGAACCATAGTTAAGTGGAATCTTCAGCTGTAATAAGTGGCTGTAGATTCCACTCGATGGCCATGTATGCTTTATACTTGAATGAAGAGAAATCTCAAAGTCATAGATCACTTCAATGGTGACCGGTATCTCCAAAGAACCAATCGACGTAACAATATTAGTTACATTAAAAGAAGTTTACCTGAAAATCCTGATCTCATTAGATAGGCGGATTACTCTACACCCGCACGCAAGTGATACATACAGGTTATAGCAAACCATTATTATATGATATTAAAACTTGACCGCGCGCGCATGTGACGAATCACCATTTCCTCTCTATAGCCACATTTGTGAGCATTCTAGGTAAGGCTATCAAACAGATACAATCTTAAAAGCCAAATACCTGCCTTTTCCTTGAATAATTATATACATTATTATTATTTGAAAAACAAATGTAGTCTGTTTACTGAACCAAACCTGTATCAAAGATTATCTTTGCCTGTATTGTATAATTACTTTAATATATTCGGTGGTTGAAATTATCATACGGTAAACTCATATTTAAAGACAAAAAGGATGAAAGATCGTAATATGTATAAACCACGAACAGCCAGATTCCCACAACAAATTTCTGCTGCAATATCCTATAAAGGTGTTTAATGAGAACTTACCAGGTAATAAAATATTTAATAGCAATATTGGAACTACTCAGACTGTGTTGCACACCCCTTTGGCAGGTAATAGGTAAGTAACTGTTTGCACACCTACGTATATTTACCAAGAGTATGTAATTTAGCTGTGTTTCGCAATATATATGTCTCTTTCCACTAGCTACGGCTATCTCAGTTTCTCACTCTCTCAAACTAGCGTTGTGTTTACCCAGCTCCTCGATAAACAAAGCTAGGGCGTGTGTATGAACTCCGATCCCTATACCTTTTAGATAAATAGATAAATACATACACACACAAAGTTTCAGTGTGAGAAGCGGTATCTGTGGGGAGTGCCAAGTGGGGTGCTAATACAAGTACATGAGTATGAGGAGTGGGAGAAGTGAGAGACAATTATTGCAAATTAACTCATGAGTAGAGTATTACACATGAATGTTTGGCAACTAGAAATTGAGCTCTGTAAGGAATTCAACAAAAAAAAAGGTTCTATTTACACGAGAATCCTATGATGCCAGATTATTTTCTCAAATATCCATATAAAATGTATGTCGATTACGTATGTGCAAGACATAAATATTCTTCACGAGCAATGTATTAATAGAAATACCAACGTTTTATTTTTGATTTCATCAGGCTTAAAAATTTATGAATATTAGGTAATACATTTTATCATTCGGCGGCTACTAAGAAGTGGATAATGGTAATAAATCGATATTTCTGGCAACACGCCTAAAGTTTTAAAAGAATCATATGACTAATCGAAACTCCAAGAATCGTAGTAGCCTACTTTCATAGTTTAAGTATTTAACTATTCTTACATGTTAACGTAACTTATCCACAAAAAGATCATGTGATCTTACCATCATTCCAAATGTGATAAGAGTTCCGACAGAATCAGTTTAGACATCTTCATAATCTCTACAAACTAGAAATTTATAATCGGTATAATCGTTATCACTATTTAAGTTTAAAAAACACATTCTGTATCCGAACCCCACTTGTCACTGAATATTAATACACATGAATATGAATATCTTAAGCTTTTTGATAAATTTATTGTTATAAGTGGTTGAATATGATATGTATGCATTATTACTCATATATCTCGCAAACAGAAATAATACCTTTATCAAGCTATCAATAGTTGGACATCTTTTTTCATTCGTTTTCTTTATTTAAGAACATTCGATGCTTTTTTCGTCATTATAGCAGATATAATACTTTGACGCAGCCCTTTCAGCTGAAAAATTCATTGCCTTCTTAGAAATATATCCAAAAATTACCTAACTACTAATAACTAGACAATATGTTGGCATGATCTTGACTAGGTCGAATCTATATCCTTGTTACCCCTTTCATTATTGTCTCTTCAGCTTTCTAAATAGTAATTTCATCATGATCTAATACCTTTGGAAAGACAAAAAATTTATACATATAATCTATTGGCTGTCCATTTGAGAAAAAAATGAGATTTGCCAGTCAATACCTATTCATTGTATTGAAGATCTTCCACTAAATGTATTAAATTTATGAATTATTGTCTCTGTAGAATAATATGCTAGAAATGATCTATTCTTTTATATAATATAATAGTTCTAGTAATTAAATTTGAGATGTATAAATTTGAGTAAAAAAATACAATACAACTTACCCTACTGGTACCATCAAAAATTGAGCTACAACAAAAAAATAGCATATTAATTAAAATTTTCAAATAAGGAAATATTAAAAAAAATTCAGGTAATGGTGAAAGGTTTATTGGCCACATTCAATTCAAAAACTCTCAAGCAACTCATTAGAATAATAATTTTATATATAAGAGAGAAATAACGTATTGAAACTGTAAGATTATTAAGAAATAAATAAACGTGTATCTAATGCTTACAGTTATATCTAAATATAATAAAAAGGGAATAATATTTACCCAGAATTACCCTGCATAGATGTACTAATAGAGGTTGAAGAAGTTTTCCAGTAGTATGGAATGTTATTATTATTAATATTATTATGGGAGCTGAGACTAGAGTCTATAAAAGCTCTAAATTTACAAAAAATAATCAATATATCAGTTGACAGTACACTTGTAAATACACAGATAAATGAAAGAAAAGTTTAAAGATTGTCCTCCGGCACATTGGTTCTCTTGGTAAATTGATCGTATTTATTTTTGAAGGTATTCACACTGGCAGCTTCAACGACCTCAGAGGGCAAACGGTTCCAAGCTTCAAAAACTCGATTAGATAGAAAGATATGCCGAGGAGGGGTTTTGAAGTTCTCCTTATGTAATTTATAGCAATGACCCCTCAGTTTGTTGGAATTGATTGGGAACAAAGACGACAATTCTGTCCCAAATTTGCAGCGCTCTGTAAACAATAATCAAGTCTCCCCTCTCTCGTCTGTTCTTAAAAGTGGTTAAGTTGAATATTTTTCGTCTTTCATGGTAGCTGGGGCGATTGAAGCCATACGGAAGTCGAGTAGCTGATCTTTGAACTACTTCTAATTTATCCATGTCTCCCTTGAGATTAGGACACCATACTGGACCGGAAAATTTCAGAATAGGACGAACATACTATTTATAAATTTTGCAGCAGACATCAGGGTCACAGTTATAGAAGGCCTTGGAGATCATATAATTTATTCTCTTCGCCCTATCTGTTGTCTTTTGGACGTGGCTAGATCAGGTTAGGTCGTCTAAAATTATTAGGCCCAGGTCATTATGGTGATTTGAGGATGACAATAGTTGACCGCCCAGTGTGTATGGGTTTCTCGGATTCTTTTTTCCCATATGTAATACAGTACACTTATCTAGATTCAGTGGAACCAGCCAGTCCTCACACCACTGAGAGACAGTATCGAGGTCATGTTGTATAGCAGCCGAATTTTTGTCTGCGTCATTGTAAAGTTTGGTGGCATATGCAAACTGGGAGCACGAAGATCTTAGAAGGAGTGGTAGATCAGCCGTATATAGAAGAAAAAGAATAGGGCCTAAGACTGATCCTTGAGGAACATCACTGGATACTGGTCTGGGTCGGGAGGTTTCGTCAGATACACGCACGCTAAATTCCCTGCCGCTAAGAAATGCTCAGATCCACATCAGGACGTTTCCTCTAACTCTAAGGTGTTTGAGTTTGGCGAGGAGTCTTTTTGTGGGGACTCGGTCAAAGGCCTTAGAAAAGTCTAAGTAGATCACGTCGATAGGAATCCCAGCATCAATGGCCCTTGTCCAATCATTCACACATCGCAGAAGATTCGTGATCACAGATCTACCTGGTAGGAATCCATGCTGCTCCTGTGGAATAATGTCATTTTCGAGAAGGAACTCTAACATCTGGTTTAGTACCACCCTTTCAATGATCTTAGAAGCGACAGCAGTTAGACATATTGGACGATAATTGATTGGAGATAATTTGTCACCTTTCTTGAAAATCGGAGTCACTGATGCTTTTAATCATGATAAAAATAGAGCGTGCGTGTGGAAAGATTTCTCAAATATCAACGCAGTTCTTGAAAATTCTTGGTGTAAAACCGTCTGGTCCGGGGGACGACTCTGCATTTAACTCCTTCAGTTCTCTCTCAACAATCTCCACAGGGAATGTTATGTCGCAGAGATCGAATCTGCAGCGCGGACACTTTAGGCCCGGTATAGGTCCATCGGCATCGTTTGTGAACAAGGCGGAAAAAGTTTCGGCCAGTAGTTCAGCCGATTCTTGGTAGTCAATACAGACAGCTCCAGAGGGATTTCTGACCAGGGGAACAGACACTTTAGTATTCAGGAAAGATCTAACGTATTTGTGAAACTTCTTCGGATTTTTCGAAGAAGCAATCTTTGACGCGTAACTTTTTTTTGCCTGTCTAATGGTGTTGGATAAGTTATTCGAATATGGTCAATGCACTGCGTAGTCTTCTGGATTTCTATGTCTGGTGAATCTTTGCCAAAGTCTTTTCTTGTGGCGGATCATGCTACATAGGTGGTCGTCGATCCAAGGTTTAGTAGGGTTGGTGGAAACCTCATTCACATATCTATTGGCTTGTATAGCGGAGCTCAGGATATCCGAAAAAACACTCCACATGTCGTCCACACCAGAGCACGGAAGGCACTCCTTCCAGTTAATACTTGCCAGGTCCCTATTTAGATTGCCGAAATTGATAATCTCGACCGTTCTCGCTACCATTTTCTTGGGTGAAGAAACGCTGAACTGGATTTTAGTTTTGAGAGTGATATGGTCTGATTTACCGAAAGGAGGGATATATTCGATGTCTGAAACTAGGTTGTCAACATTCACTAGGACGAGATCCAACAATGATGGGACTTGGTTTTGACGATATCTTGTTGGCTTCAAGATGAGTTGTTCAAAGTTAGAATCGTGCACCAGTTTAGCAAAAGGAAGTGAGGGCGGCAAAGGTGATGGCATATTGATGAGAGGCCAAACAACGTCAGGAAGATTGAAGTCGCCTGCTATCACACAGTTATTGCCCTCTGAAAGTTGTGTCAAATGATCAGCCGAAATAGAATCACTGATACAGCGACGCGGGCGGTAAATGCAACCAATAGTTAGAGAGAATACGTTGCATTTAATCTCCATGAAGAGATTATCTGTGCCTGGAGTGTGAACTTGGGAGGTATGAATAGTTGAGGTAGAAATGATCTCCTGCCTTACATAAATGCAGACAATTCTGAACAGTCGATAGCCTGGTATGTGTACAACTGAATCGGCTATGCTGGGTTGGAGCCAAGTTTCTGTGAGCATAATGAAGTAGGTTCTTGACAATGAGCAAATATTAGGAGTTCGCGGTATTTGGAACATAATGATTGTACATTAAAATATGTGATCGTCCATTCTAAGAGGTTACCAATCAGTTTTTTGAATCATTGCAAAGTTTTCTTGTGACAATAGCTGGGTTGCCGTTGATATATTTGATGGTCAAGTTTTGTTCACCAGTAGATTCCTTGGACTTCAATTCGTCACGAAGCTCTTTCAGTTCGGCGATTGGGTGTTTTATCATCAAATAGACTAATGTGCTTATATTTGGGAATACTGAGTAAGTTCTTCTTTTTACGCAACAGGGCAGCTACGATATCAGTATAGAGAACGTGACTTTCAACATACGTGGACCAGTTGATCGAGTTTTTCCAAGTTCGAGAGTTGGAATCAATGTTATTCAACACATCAATGGCTATATTTATATATATTGTTGGGAATGAAGTATGGATTGAATTATGAAGGTACCAACTAAAGTGTCGCTTTAGTCATCAAAATTGTTCACCGCTCACTTATATTAAGATATTTCAGTAGGTACATAGTCATAACACATTATATAAGTACTATTGCCAGAATTCGAAAACCGTTTCTAAAAAAAATATGTTCAATTTAAATGTTCTCGGTTGGTGTCTCTTAATTTTGCCGTCTCAAGTTTCCGATTTCTTTTTATATGGAATCATTTCTCCTCTTTCAAAAAAAAACATCAAAATCGAAACACATTAATCAGCAAGTACGAGGATGACTCGAACCTTTCGTATCAGATATGGTGTTTCGATTACATCCACAGAATGATCGAAGATCAAGACTATTATAGTTCAAGCTCAAAAATCTAGTCTTTATATTATCATATCCTATCCGGATAGAGAAGATTCAAACATCTTATTCATTCATATCCTCGAGTTTTTGTTTCGGATAATAATATGTAGATCCCTACAATGACAATACCTTATTGTATTTCCATTTGACAATTTGTATTCAGCAATTTCTCCCACGTTGGTTATAAAAGTACTGAAATGCATTGATATCGAAATGCTAGATTTTCATAAAAGTCAAGTCAAGGTCAAGTTTCTTGAACTCAAACTCTGGGAATTATGAATTGCTTGCCTATATTTTGATATCTATTGTGAATATAAAAGACAATTATCGCTGTTATAAATGCATATATTTCATCTTCAATTCCTTCGTGATTGATAATTTCAAAATTTCTGTTTATCATTCATGTCAAAACAAAACAACAAATTATTTTTGACAGCAAAACTGTTGCGAAAAGCTACTTTTATTTATATTGCAGACTAGCTGTTACTCGCGGCTTCATCCACGCTGCCTGCCCGTGAAAATCCTGTCGGAATTGGTTTAGTAACGAAGATTCGCCGCAACAAACAGACAAAAAAATGATCAGAATAGCTTTTTTCTTATTAGTCTAACATTCACTTCCATAATATACAAACAGTTGAAACCTGTTACTTTGATATTACAGATACGTCGATTTTATTTATTAGTATAGATATAGATGTAGATAAACCGAAAGTGTGTATTAGGGCACTGGTAGACAGATACTGGAGAAAATATTTATAAGTTTTTATGTTTACATGTTGATGGCGTACAATATTAGTAAACCTTGGAGATTATCCATGCATTTGCTCTTAGTTAATATTAATGTTACCTAAGCGTTCTATATTATATATCTACTCTGTCTACAAGACATTATAATCGTTTATAGCTACACTCCTACCATCCTTAGGAAAGCAGGAGAGCAGTAACTTAAGCCCTACCTCATCGCATCTGGCAACGCTACGTACATTTTATATTACACTCTTTTACATTCCATCTCACTCCTGTCACATGCATTATCTCTCTCGCATTACAAAGGATTGAGAGAACTTGTGCTTCTGGTACCGCGACGTGGCCTTGAAAAATCACTTTCATGCGTCCAAAGATGTTTCACTTCAATAACATTAACAATAAATAGAGAGATACTAGAAACGTTTACATATTTTGAGTACCATTTTCAAAAAATGGGATTGACTTATAGATATTCCCGGCGAGGTCGTCAAATATTCAACTGAAATAATTCCCCTTCCTCTCATTTGTCTTCGAGCGATAAAATGAATAGCCGCCAAACATTTTGCAACTTCTAAACCAGTATAAATCTGAATTATCAGGAAAATGATGCTGTTCGCCTCGTGTCATTACATGATAAAAGTTATTTGCTATAAAAAACGTAACAAATAATGCCCCCTCTGAAAAATAGTGATGTTTTTCTTTTTTTCATTTTATCATAGAAAAGAAGTCTGCAAATTGAAGAACATTATGATAACTTCCAAGACATAAACAAAAAAAAATTAACTCTTAAAACAATTAATATTACAAATATAATTAAAAAAAATATTCAAATAAACCACCGTGTGTTGTGTCAAACAATATTCACATCATTGATTCAGAGATTATTATACATGTTCCTGAGTAGATTTAGCGGAATTTTGTTGCACTAATGGTAAGATAATAATACTCTATTTCTTATACTAATTTAAAATACACCAATCCATTCCATATACACATGAACCGAATCGGGGTCACAATCGTGCCGCAAAATCAATCACCGTCAACTTTCCTAATTGAAAATCTCGTCGTAGGTACCTACCTACTACGTTCGTTCGTACGTATACCCGATTTCAATCTATTAAAAGTTTCGCTCCGACTTAAAATTGAAAATATGCTAATATTATCCATACACACATACATAGAAGGTAGCCAGGTATGGCTCTGCATATGTGAACACGTATGTGTGGTGCCCATTTTGTTGCCTCTAGGGGCCAACCTAGAAAACTTTTGCAGGTCTTATTTCCCATTTCCAAGGATTGGTATAGCTACAGGAAGCTTGGTTGGCTTAGTTATTTACTTTTGATTAGAATTTTATTATGCTCACCTTACTAAGGGAATGTTATCTGGAACAGTTTAAAAATTTGTTAAATAAATGAGGATACATATTGAAACCATCTGCAGGATAAATCCCATTTGTAAAACAGGAATGTAGACAGGAATAGATTTACATAGTGAAGTATAAAACAATAAATTACGTACTATAAATATTATATTATTTGAAACATTCTCTTTTAATAAGTTTTGAACAGTTGAATATACCGATCTGAAAGCATTTTGTGTTGTAGTTTGATAATATATTGCGAGGTGCGAGAATGTTGGTGCGTACTGCTGGAAATTGAATGTGCTGTTGACTAGAGATGCAATATTTGGAATATGATATGAGTATCAGAACGGGACAATTTATTCGATTATTATTGATTCTGAATAAATAAATTATTTTATTACATTGACTTTGATACTTGAGATAATTAATTTTGTCTCTCTCCACAAGGTCACATGGAGCAGTACCTATCTCTCGGAGAATAGGAATCATCTATTGTGAAACTTTAAACTTTCAGGAAGTGCGTTGAACTAATTCGATCATGTCATTATGTACTTGATGGTGATAGTTCCATATTAGTGAAGCATATTCAAGCATAGACCTAAGAAAGGTACAGTGTTTTGAATGTAATCATTTAAGAAAATTTTCAACTTGTATGATCTATGAATCCATAATATAATTATTTTGAAAGCAGTAGATACATGGTATTCTTCAACGTATTTCCAGCGATATCATAGTTCTCATTTAAAAGTGAAGGACATAACGTTGCATTTGGAAATATTCAGAGAAAACTTATTTTAATTTTTTTCCAGGAAAAAGGCACAAGTCATTTATATTCCATCAGCTTATAGCAGACAATTCATATCAATAACATAAACAATATCATGTATCTATATACAAAGATTAATAAAACAGTGGATCACGGTGTATTTGTTTACTCTTGTCGGCCAAATTATTGAACGAATTTTAATGTGGTTTTCAAAGGTAGATAGAAAATGGCTTGGAGCAGAATATATGCTTTATTTGATTAAAATCAGATTTCAGGGAAAAAGTTATCCTACTATACAAAGCCATTTTTGATATGTGATAAAATATGAAATAGCTAGTTTCTATCATGAAATTCATCTTCACTATTTACTGAGGAAGCTATGGAATTGTTGATTCAAGTATGACCAAATCCATATTTCTGTCTGCTTGGAACACATTGTGTTAAAATAAAATATAAAATTGTATCTTTTAACGAATTATATATTCTATAAAATTGCGAGTTCCATGGGTGAAACTGATATAGATATTTTTTAATCGTGGTTTGCTTCCATGCGAAGCGGGTGGGCAAGTGGGCACGTCTTATTTATAAATAATTCAATGGCAATGGACCTAGATTAGAGTCGGTACGCTGTAAGATGCAGTGTATTCAATCGGCTAGAAGCTATTGATAGCAACATATTGATTCCTGTCATGTAAATATGAAGATATAAAACTAACGGTCTTCATCCACTAGAGGAAGAGAGGAGTAAGCATTAAAATTGTTCGATTATAAAACTGTACTGTGCGAGGTCGGAAATCTCGGAAAAATGATTTAAGAGAGTTTTTGTGTAATTTTTCAGAAATGAGTAGTGATCATATATCTCTCTAAGCTCCCTTCTGATGTTTTTACTACAACTGGATACATTTTGATCCCTTCAAACTGTTTTCTAGAGCTACTTCTATGCAGTCCTTCCTCGGAAAAAATCATTATAATCATCGGAGCATATGAACTATTATTCATACATACAAACCTACATAAAAGTGCAACATAATAATTCTTTTATTGACCGACTTCCCAAAAGAAAGGGTATATAATTCGAATGTTCGTCTGCATTTTTTTGTCTGCTCGCGCTTTTTGCATACTAAACGTGTTTCGATCTCATGACTTTTTTCTTTTGAGAGTGGGTCCCATTCAAGAAGAATTCTATATTCAACATGTCCTTTCCCCCAAAACTTCTGCCAAAGGGGGGTTGAGGGGACAATTTCCTTAGAAAATCGGAATATTGAGACGATAAAATTAAAGAGGAGACCGACGATTAAGTTGGACATTTAAAAAAATCGTAGGTTTCCGAATAACAGTAGCAAATTTTTTCGAGATTCGAAAATATGAGAGGGCATAATTAAAGAGGATTTTATATGTTGCAACATTTAAATTTGATATTAAAAAAATTAGGTTTCCAAGTTACAGCAGTGGTAATATCTGGAATATGTGTATTTCTGCCATGTTTTCAAATCTCTGAATAAGCAGGTATAAGCAAAGTACTATCTTTGGTATGTGCGCAATATTTTTATAAGACTGACTTCATTAGTTTGTGTACTGAAAAATTGAAAATAATATAGAATTAAAATTATCTTATACTTTTCAGTGTACCAACTAATAAAACCGGTCCTATGTTTTGTAAGAAAATATGTCTTTTGAAAAATAATGAAGTTAGATATAACAACATGTTTTTGATTGAATCTATGTGAATCAATCAAAAACATCGCACTATTGATTTATTCTCAAAACTATTGATAGCGCCATTTTTAACCTATTTGTTAGTTTGAGCGTAGTAACGAGATTTATATGTATTTTATAAGATTTCGATTGTATGAAAGACTAATACATCAATCCAGACATTTATCTACAAAAAGCCTTATTATTACAAATTTAATATTTCAATGAAGTAATTCTTAGGGCTTTATTATTTCTGGTCGTCGATATAGTCAAAATAATATGTACTTCCATTCAAACTGACAGATATCCTTCCAACATACTGTATACGGAAAATCAAATTTCGTTCAAAAAATGTTATTCTTCACTGCCAGCTCTCTTGACAGCATTGATCAACTTCATGTGGAAATTCTCTTGTAAACCTACTCTACGAAACTACAACACAATATTATAATAAATCTACAGAAAACCACCAGAGAATGTTCAATTTTACCCTCAAAATGATAAAATTCGAAGGCTTACTGAATAAGAATTTTGAGGATTTGGTATAAAAACAGAAACAAAACACGTAGACGTCATACTCCATCATGCGGGTGATATTGGAATATCTGTAAGGTGGCGCCTGTCAGATTTGCGATAATATTTATAATTCATTCAAATCATTATTTTTTGTGAGCTAAATATTCTTATCAAGGACTACATATTTGTTTATATTGGAAGAGCATCATATCTCAAGATATACAGTGCGTTCATAAAGAATGAGAACACTTCAATATCTTCTAGGATATTAAGATATAGAGAAAAAGCTCTGACAGGTCAATTTTTGATTTTGATTTTCTACATTTTAATGCAAACAGCGTCATTTTATCCCCTGCACCTTCAAAATTATGATGTCATCAATATTTTTTTAAAAAGAAAAGGCCATAATTTATATCATAAATGGAAAGCTGGCATTTTTCTGAGTTCAAAAATACCAAACACATGGGTATTAACTTGAAGAAATATGAAATTTATTATTTATTCATTCAACACTAGAAACATCTGAATAACTAAATATTCCAGCAAAAATCTTACGAAAAAATTAATAAACAGTTACCGGTTATTACAACAAATGATAACTCCCTATGAGTAACGTGACACTATCCAATGCAAGCCACGAATTCCTGACTTACATTTGTCAACATTTCTGCTGTAATTTGTTGCATTTCCGATCGAATTATTTCCTTAAGTTCGTCTATATTACTAAGTTGGCTTACGTAAATTTTACTCTTCAAGTAACCCCAAAGAAAAGTGTCAAGAGGGGTTAGGTCCAGTGATCATGGACCCATTCAATAGATCCTTGTCTTCTTATCCAGCGATTGAGAAAAATATCTTTCAGAAATTCTCTTACCAACAGAGCATAATGAGGACTCCAATGAGCTCCATATTGTTGTAACCAAATATTGGGGTTTATCGGCCGAATTTATAGTCTGTCCTTATCTTAAGTGATGAGGAAGCCTTCATTGAGGGTTCCTCAAATTATAAAGGGAGCCTCATTTCAGAGTCAAATCTTAACGCTTCCTTTCAAAAGGATGACATTTACTAGGGATTTTTGTAACTTTCTAATGGCAGCATCGTTAATCATTAAATAAACTTGGCCCCGTGCCTCGTTCATTTCTCATTTGTGAGGTAAGTTTTTCGTTATTGGTTACAAAATTAATTTTTATAATTCGAACGAATTGGTTCTGTAAATAAATATATTTAGACAACTGAGTATGAAATTTTGGAAACTCGAGTGACATTTTTTTACTCTGATGCAACACGCAAATCACCACATATGAGTGGTTAATTATGTGATAAATATTTAATATTGAAAATTTAAAAACCTAAAAACTGCCTGTTGCATAGACCGGTGAAGTTATTAATAACTGCATTAAGGAAGAAACAGGCAGTCCTCGACGGTTTAATTTCCTTAATTGGGCATTAATAAGAAACAATCTTCCATGTTGCGGATGTACCGTATAATAAATCGTCACCGAATATCTTCGTCCTCAAATTCATAGTCGGATTCAAAAGATCATTGTCCATTGTGCTCCGTAAAGAAATTTGAACGTGTGCTTTTCCACAAGTTCAAAACGATCTATTTAGAGGTTGAAATCAGAGAGAACTTGTCTTGTTATTATATCTTTTCTCTAGTTTGAGGTTAGGAAGGTTCCCTCAAGGAACCTCGAGAGCTTCCTTGAGATAAGGAGCCAATAAGGCTCCTTATTTATTGAAGGAGTGATTATGAAACGAGAAATGGGGAACAAGGAATCCTCATTCCTCAAGGAAGTCTATGAATACAGTTGTATGTCACCAAACTCATGGGTACTTGGATATGTTACTGGCAAAAATAGAATAAATTTTATACAAACTATTAGTACATAGTATGCATTTGAATCGGAGTCCATAGCAACAACTAATAACTTCTTAGTTTTTTTTAAATATCTGGAATACACTCCCGAAAGGTATACAGGATACCTGTGCATGGGTTCAGTATACAAACAACCATAGCTCTGGCGGGATTCGAGCCTGCGCTCACGATGATCTGTCGCAAGCTAAGAACGCACTTCACTTACCACTGCATATTAATATTATTAGTTTTATTGGATTATATTTCCAAGTTAAACATTGATTTCTGATTATTCAATTTAATAAATTCTGCGGTAGTACAACTTCACATACTATGAGTCACTTATTAGAAAAAGAACGAACAGAAATTATGATGATATTGTGATCGTAAAAGGAGTATGGAAGAAGTATGCAACATTTTCGATGAAACATCCCATAAGCAACTCCACACTAAGTAAAATAAAGCGTAAATTAAATGAAAAAGGGCATGTCAGGGATAAATATAAAAGTGGCAGACCGGTCGTTTCTGAAGATACCCAATTGAATATTTTACTAGAAGTTGATGAAAATCAAGATGATGAAGACAGACGCCTAGAGTTTTGTGACACTATTCAGAGAATATGCAACGAAAATAATGGTTTTGAATATAATATGCTATTCACCGAAAAAACTTATTCTAAGCAACATTCATTGAACAAATAAACTTGTAGATATTGGGTAACAGAAAACCGAAACTGGATGATGGAAGTCTATACCCAGTATCCACAAAAAGTGAATTTATTAATTATTAATCACCCTGTATTTCATATTTCTTCAAGTTAATACCCATGTGTTTGGTATTTTTGAATTCAGAAAAATGCCAGCTTTCTATTCATGATATAAAATTATGGCCTTCTAATTTAAAAAAAAATCTTGATGACGTCATAGTTTGGAAGATAGAGGGGATAAAATGATGCTGTTTGCATTAAAAAGTAGAAAATCAAAATCAAAAATCGATTTGTTAGAGCTTTTTCTGTGTATATTAATATTTTAGAAGATATTGAAGCGTTTCCATACTTTATGAACGCACTGTATATTACCTAAAGTCTAGAGGTTTTTCAACAAAATTAATGCATTCTAGATTCATCTTTATGATTTTATTTAAGATTTTTTATATACCTATAATAATTTTGGTGGTGAAGTTTTCCTTAAAGTTGATAAGTTGATAGATCAGACATACGATCGCTTAATTTAAATGTATCTACCGTCGATGTGAGATATACACCAAGCAACTGATACTTATTATAAAAAATAATTTTATAATGCATAGACAATAGGATATGGTTTTTTGAATGAAAATGAGGGTAAATCTGGCTCCCTATGTCTATCAAGCTCTTCATATCTGATAGAGCCTAAATATGTATTTCAAACAACAAATAAACCAATTTACGGAGCTTTTTATCACAAGAATCCTTGTAATTGTGAGATTTTTTGTTCTGACATAGCCTAATTTCAGCCATTCTTCAGCAGAATACATCATTTTTTATCGTCTTTTTATCGTTGTCTGAAGGATTTTCCAGCGAATTTTCTCCCTTTTAGTGTGGTCCGTATTGTCCAGCTAACTTGATTAATACCAAGCTCAATCGCACCGCTTCTACATACAGTGCGCTAAAGGAGAACTCTTTGGAGAATAGACCCATTTTCAGGAGGTCATTTGTCATTGAGAGAGCACATTTTGTCGCTCAAATCAGCGGCCATTTGTTGAATAGGACGCAATGAAGTTGTTATACCAAGCGCATTTTTGAATTGGTTGGTAAAATTAATCAGTGACAGAAGCGGATTTATGAAAAATCAGTTTGATTGTAGCAGATACAAATTTAATTTACCAAAATCCGATTATATAGTTTCACTAGGTCATCATATTAATAAAAATTAGCTGAAATACCATATTTGATTAGATAGACTTTACTTTTGGCTATTTTACACAATGGTTTACAGCAAATCAGAATAGGAAATATTATGTATGGATATAATAGTAAAACTTTTTTGTCAACAATTATGTCTTTTAAAAATAACATTAAAAAATAGTATGACATAAAATGTAAAGTATACAATTAATAGAGTTTAAAAATTCTTCTACGCTTTTGAAACAGTTATTCAATAGAAGTTTTTGTGTATTAATTTGAAAATTTCTGACATTCATAGAGCGCAAATCGGAACCCAACTTATTATAAAGTTTCAAATTGATGGAGTTCAGTTTTGATTCTGATCAATCTCATCAATATCTTATTAATCAATCTTAAAAAGTGTAGAGCTAATTGGTCAGCTGATCCTGTCTGAAGTCAAGCTACAATAGAGTATATTTGAGTGATAGTAGTAGTAGTAGTAGTATTTATTGGCCACATAACATACAAAGTACAATAGGCAGGTCAAAATTTCATAGACAAATCATTAAATATTAAAATTAAAAATAATATAGATATAGATAAAATGAGAACATAGAAAGTTCATAATACTTAAAAAGTTAAGAAAGCAGTTGGAATTGAGTACATACAAATATAAATAATAGACACAAAACAATCCTTAAAATTAAAACAATATAACAATAGCTAAAAAGAGAATGACAAACTCGTAAAACATAAAAAGTTACATTACATTACAGTTAAATTAGATACATACATATATAGATACAAAAATTCTTCTAGTGAATAAAAACAATTCTCTAGGAGATACTTTTTTGTAGCACTTTTAAAGGTGTCATATCTGCTAATTTCCTTTGAAAAGGTTGGAAGATTATTATAAAAAGATATGCAGTTGTAAAACGTGGACTTTCTTAATGTTGTTGTTTACAGGCGACTTCTTGATGGGTAGTTATGATGACTGCATAATCCTTTGAAGTTGGAGAAGTTGTTTTTCACAAATGTTACACCTTAAAATGTAAATAGAATGGAATGGTAAGATAGAGTGTTTTTGAAGATAGCCCTACAAGATTCTCTGTAATGTAGATCGAATATTAATCTAATTATTCTTTTCTGAGATGTAAAGAATCTCTTTTATTCAGTTGCCAACCCCCATGTAGCAATATTATTAGATATGTGGCTATATGCAAATGCATAATATAAGTTCACCAGCCTATTTTTGTCTAAAGTTGGTTTCATTTGAAGAATTGCATAGTATGCTTTGTTGAGCTGCTTACAAATAGCACTTATTTGGGATGAGAAGCTAAGGTCTGAGTTAAGCCATGTTCCAAGTAACTTGACGTCGTCACTATATTTTATTTTATTTTACTACAGTGGGAGTTATCTGATTTTTGCATATCTATGAAACATCGTTTAACCAAATCAAATAAATTGTATAAATATTACCTTATTACGTGATGTCTTCATAATGTTACAAAATAACTCAATAAAAACATAAAATATTATTAATATCTACAGAATAGGTAATCACCTCTGCATTATAATCAATTCTAGTAAAAACTCTGTGAATGATAAGACATCCTCAGATATTGGTTAAGTATCTATATATAGGGTATGCTTCCCTTAATAATACTCAATTCCACCCAGTTGATAGTATCCAATCTCAGAATCTGCATATATTATAGTCTCTTAAACAGCCTTGGCAATCTCCTTACTTCCTGCAACGCCTCTAATTCCTATTCGATAGTCCGTATAATCCTCGAAATCCAGCTCGACCAAGCCGTATGCAGTATATGCACCAGGTAACTAATTCCAGCACAGCTACTCTCACGGTCCAGTTATCGACTAAGTAATCACTTGGTATGGTTCACGTATGTATGAGTTTGAGTACAAAGTTTTTCTTCCTTGTTGATGCAAACTGGTAAATAATGGGCAGAGGTATTAGCTTTCCATTATATTTACATAGAAATTCGAAATCATTGCAATATAGGCATTAACAAAAATAACACGAAATACAGTTTATTATATTCGAACCTCTTTTAACATAACCATTTCAATGCGCCTGTTTGAAAGTATCGTAGCAACTCGGAAAGTCTTGCGAATGCTAAGTGGTTCACTGAAATCAAATTCGAGAATTTTAGACATCTACCATCCACTGTTCTTAGATCTAAAGCAAATACAGTTTTGAAATCATGTAATACCTCATCGATTCTACTCATTTCACACGTTATGACCGATATATTCTAAGCTAGAGATATAGATATCATCTTCATTTCAAAGGAAATGATGCTTAAGATGGTAAATAGTATTCACTTTTCTTTAAGTATCCTAACACCTTATCCACTTTCTGTTTCGCATAGGAAAATAAAAATGTAGCTAGATCCTCCTGTTTACAGAGAGATAAAAATATAATATATATAACATGTTGACGTTTAATGATATGTAGTTAAAATATGTTCATACCTATGATACTCCCTACTTCTGATCACTTTCAAATACACCGCGAAAGCTTTTCTCTTCCAATTATCACCATGGGCTGGATTGATCAAGCGACAGCGTGAGGGGTTATTTCAAGTCAAAATATGTATACAAGGTGCGCCATAATTTACAAAAAGAAGATTTCACTTCGAAAACATCAGGCATGTAGTACTAATAAACAGAGAAGAGCTTAAATATGAATCTTAAACAATAACCCATGTTTGTGTAACATATTTATGTACTCTGGATATTTTCAATAACATGTAAATTAAACCCAGATTGCAAAAGAAAAGAGACTGTTACAAAAAAATATTTTCTTTTTCATATCAGAACCCTATACTTAACCTCCATGATTCATACTTCAAAGTTGCTGAAACAATCCAATATATTAGAATATCCAAGCAAACAGTTTTCCAATCACTGTGGAATGGGAGTTCTGTCGCCATTATGCACTTAATCCCGGATAACTTAATTAATCCTACAAACTCTTTTTCATTGATCACAGAATTCATCCATTTATACAAAAAATATGTGAATAACTACCATCTTCCATCAGAATCCTGTTCTTAATTACTACGATTATATGAATTCCCCTATTAACGATCCGCCATTCAAATGATTAATAAATTAAGAAAGTTCCTGACTTACTTTGGAGATAGAGAGAAAGAAAAAGTTTTAAATAAAAGTGGATTAGACTGGAACTGCAGATTTTAATTTCAAGAGAAAGCTCAAAGCGTCTCAGAGTTTTTCGACAGTGTTTTCCGTTAACACTTTCTTATTATCGCATGATTCAAACAGACTACGACCTGAGCACCATACAATTTCTTTTGTTGATTTCAATCAGATTGAAAGTCATGGAGTAGGAATTCAATTAATTTCCTGAGACATTATGCTTATATTAAGGAAATAATTATTGCCATAGATCTAGATCGGAAGCTGCGTGATTGGAATCTTAAATATAATTAAGGAATATCCCAGTGAGAGAATAACAATATAGGAAATAGTTTAACTATCAACTAGATTAGATTGAAGCACTAACAACTCACATTAATTATATCATACTCACACACAAATATAATCCAAAATAAATTGGATAGTGAATTACGCGTATATATTCCAATTAGTGCATCCATAAAATTCTCGACATTATAAGGATTTCAGACTCTTTCCTTTCAGTCAACTTTGATGATATCCTCGTTGCGCATTATAAAACTCACCGCAACTCAAATAAAAGATTCTGCCAGAATGAAAGTTGCCAAAGTTAGCTAATAAGCGTTCCGATAAGGCGGACCGAGTCGCTGGTAAGTGTATCGCTGTTTCTTTGAAACTTAAATAAGAAGAGATAATATGTATATTAGCCAATGATGCTGGTCTGATGAAGGAGGATATTTTTTGAATTTATTACGTGATGAGATTCGATAAGATGTGGTTTATTTTTTGAAAAATACATTCTTAAAACTTCTTCAACATTAGGTATATTTTTATCGTGGAAATGCTGTCCTATCAAGAAAATGGTTACAATTATCTGCAAGAATATATATATATATATATATATATATATATATATATATATATATATATAATACTTTCAAAATTTGAATTCTATTTTTGGTAAACTTCTGCTAAGGTTTTCTCCTGTCTGGATCCAGCTCCTAGCTTTGATGGATTTGATGAAGTTTGGTATAGAAAAGTATTATTTTCTTGATGATCACCGATGAACAGTTGTATCTTATTTCTTGTTATACTTACTATAGTTTTTGTTGATATGTATGTGTAACTACATATCTATGTTCAACGTTCAATTCTCTAATTATTGGATCTATACATTTAAGTGTTCTGTGGTTGACATAGTGAACAGGTAGCATCGTCAATATTTTCAGTTTGTAACAAGTTTATCTTTTTCAATCGCTAATGTATTAGTGTTAAATATCTATATTAGCTTCAATTTTATCCACCACAATCCATAGTATTAACGGCTATTATTAATAATTGAAATATTTGTTTTCCAACTGTCAAACGAACTTTGGCGACTGAATAAAAAAAATTGGTGTGTGAAAAGTCCCGCGGTAGACGGGAAATTATTTGTGACGTATAAACCTATATAGCTAGGGATATGATAAGCTTCCAAAGTTCCTAATTGGCCATGTACATGCCGTAATTGTCGAATCTGCATAAATGGTATTCTTGGAGAAATCTGTCTTTCAGAAACAAGATCTAAGCGAGGCAAGTAAGATGGCATTTCTAGATATTGGAAGCCATTGTACAGTGATAACGCAGGTACATTGAGTGTCTACATGCAGCTGAAGCATAATTTGTAGTGATGCTGCGAGACTGGTCTCGGTCTTGCAGTCTTGGTCTTGGTCTTCCAATTTTGCAAGACCAAGACCGAGACCAAGACCTTCTATGCAAGACCAAGACCCAAGACCAAGACCAATACTGGGATGCAAGACCAATACCAAGACTAACCTGGTCTTGGTCTTGGTCTTGCTGCAAGACTTGCGAGACTTGCAAGTTTCTTGCAGTTCCGTAACCAAACACCAAATTGGTAGGAAACATATTATTTTACTCAATGATTAGATAAGAAACGCTAATAAATAACCTAATTAATTTAATCTTTGAACTCCCTTATGATCGATCTTTATTTTACATATTCTAAAAATATTGAATTAAAAGTTGTTGGGTGAAAAGCGAGTTCATTTTACCCTTCTAGGTTTTCCGGATTTCAAAAAATTCTTAAATACCCTATACCTATACCGTAATTTCAACCCTTCTAGGATTTCCCTTACCGAGCTGTTTTCAAAGAATCCCGACAGTTCGTAGCCAGGGGAAGGTAAACTAAGTACACGGTTTTTTATTATTTTTTCTATCGCGCAGAATGTTTTAAGCAAACGTTAAAAATCATCCATAAGTTTGATTTTTTTTTGATGACATTTATCCAGTGGCCACTTTTGGAGATATTTGAAAGTTTATATTGCCCTTATTTTGAAACTATTTTTTCGATCATGCTCATTAACTAACTCAACTGAGATATTCACACGACTGACTTTTTAAATAGATACACGTTTTATAAATGTGCGTATTAAATCTCTAACTGTTTTTAATTTTCATTTTTTGGAAAAAGCTTTCTACAAAAATTGAAGTTAGTTTTATCAGAAATACTTTTGATCGCTTTCAGAGATTCTTTCTATTTTATTAAAGAAAATGGTACAAAACCATTGTAGAATGAGCAAGAGAATGAGTTATGAAATAGAAGAATGAAGTAGAAGTATGTAGTAAAATGAGTGCTCAGTTGGGACGGATGATACTAAGTAAACACAAGCAGACTAAGTCGCGCTAGTAAGATACGATTCTCATTTGTGAATGGTGATTATTAATTTATAAACTTTTAAGCATCTCACTGGCCCTACCTTAATTCTAGGCACCTAGTTTTATTCTCATTACTTATTCTACATTACCAGGCGTGTTTGTTCTGGACAATGACAAGTTTTTCATACCCGTCGATATTTAACCATTTGGAATGATAATATAATTATAGGCAATCTTATAAGATTTTGAATTACATACTTCCCATACATATGCAGGGTTCTTCTTCATTTGGATTAAGCAATTACGGATTAGAATCGCAACAACTTTTCACACTTATAAAAAGATCAAAAGTTTTGCAAGAGTCTTGCAAAGTCTTGCAAGTCTTGCAGCAAGACCAAGACCGTATATGCAAGACCAAGACCCAAGACCAAGACAAGGATTTGATGCAAGACCAAGACCAATACCAAGGGTGCAAGACCAAGACCAATACCAAGACCATATCGGTCTTGGTCTTGGTCTTGCTTTGCACATCACTAATAATTTGAGTGGATCTATGAAGTTTTCTCGCCCTAAAATGTTAAGCATTTCATATTTTTTTGGAGAAGGTTATATAAAATCCTTCTCTAACCAAACCCTATTGCAAATAGAGCATAGCGATCCTTATAAGTTGTCCAAGAATTTATTTTTGAACTCTTCGTGAGCGGTTTTATACAGATTGAAATTGCTGTAATAAGTTTTAAGGATATTAAAATTGAGCCTTCATCGATTGCTTGGTCCTGGAGCAGTCAATCTTTCGTAGTCATCTGAATGTATACTTCGATCATCAATTTCTAGAGCTGTTTCAACAAGAAAATGAGCACCACTCTCGAGCGAAGATTTCTTACGTAGCTGGCAATCTCACTGACCTCATGCATCATTCTTACATATTCTAAATATAGCATTATACAAAAGTTTTTTCCGCTCCATAAGCACGGCACTGTTCAGTCACAGCTTTTGGTTCTAGTTTGTGCATTTTACTGTCACTCCGCTAATCACCAGTATTTTTTCGTTTTTGCTTTCTGATACCGAAACATTTCTTTGGGATAATACAATCTACTATGAGAATTTTCCTTTATGTATACGAAGAGCAAGCAATATTTGCCAACCTGCTTACAAATTCGGGGAAAAGAAACCACAGTATAGGTAAAACACAATATTCCCAAGCAAGTCATTTCTTGATGTGACTCGCCTGGAGACACGAAATCGGCTGGCCTTTGACAAACCGTCGTCTTCGCATTTATAATTTACGACCGCAAAAAATGATGCTCCGAAACTATAATCAAAGGCGCCGGCGGTGAATGGGACTACTGTGTTTACCTATACCAATTTGACTCAAAACGTAAATGCTATAAGTACCCAAGCTTTCTAACAAATATAAAAGTTGGGTTGGCTTGTTTTTTTTTCTAGCTTTCCATCTGGAAAAATACCAATTTCATGTCGCTATTTTGTGACATGTTGAAATGGATTTACCCTCGCGATAAAAGTTTCATTTCAAAATTTAATTTAATAACATACACTTGAGAGATATCACGTGCTACATATGGAAAATATCAACAGTCTGTAAACACTAACGTGTTTTGTTAGCTATCTAAGCTATTTCATATTACGTATTTAATTCCTTCATGAAAACTTGGAACGAACCGTATGCATCTAAATATATGGATCGAGTATAAATGTGTGAATCTACAGCTTGGAGTCCATATTTTATGAAATTTAATACCTTGAACTTTGTGTTTGATTTCAATTAACGAAATATTGATCTGGGAATAGTTTTTTATAGATGATACTCATGCTGATTTTGAACGTCGCGAGTCTTGATATGAGCAATTATTTAATAATTGAAAGAAACACGCGTTACCATAGACATATACATATATAAGCAAAGCAAGGCTTCTATGCATTTCATACATTCTGTTGGTGTTGATAATCTTGAGGACTAATAGAATTATTATTATTTTGTATTTTTTGACCGATGCACGCAAACGGATTAGGTATACAATTCGACTATCTGCTTCTTTGGTTAGTGCGCGCGTTTTATACAGTATACGTACTTCAATTTTGATGATTTTTGATTCATTTAAAAGATGACACTTGAGAAATGGTCCCATTTTCGTAAAAACTCAACTTCTAATCTCCTTCCCTTAAAAAAACAGCAATTTTACTCGAAAATCGAAAACCTGAAGTGGCATAATTAAAGACACAATATCCCGAAACGTTTAAATTGAAAATCAAAAGAGTTACGGTTTTCTAGTTACAGCTGTGGTAAAATAGTGAAATCTTAAATACTTATGCATATTTCCGCGGCGATGATTTGAGATCTCTAAATAATAACAAGTAGGTACAAGCAAAGAATATACGTGGGTAATAGGATAAGTACTATCTTCTTTGGTAATAGTGCACGTTCAATGATTTACGTGACTAATGTTACACTCAAAAGTGTGAAATATTTTTTTTTAAATTAGGCCTACGTTATTTGTTGGCGCAGTGAAAAATACATAATAATATTAATTCTATAGGTGCTGGTACTTGTGAAGTTGGTGTCAAAAGTTATCAATCTAATCTAACAGGACTAATAGAATTAATATTAGTTATTTATAGATAGATTATTATTAACTTGAAATTGAGCACGATTCTTAGGCCACTGAAATCTTCGATATTAACTACAGCATTTATTTATTTTCTTAGATAAATAATCGTACCGTCTGCTCTACTCAGATAACTGTCATTTCATTTCCATTGTACAAACATGTACGTTTTATATTCCATGTCTCAGTACACATGATAATATTAGGGTTAATTTTAAGCTGTGGAATAGGTAAGTACATTCAAAATTTTTATTTTTCAAAAAAATACTATCTAATAAACATGTATAATTGGGACATTATGATGATTTTTATTTAAATTTAATTTTTAAAATTTGATATATCTTCTCATTAATTTCATAAAACTAAAAAAATGTTTTCTGTCATGATAAAGAAGAACAGATGAAGAGGATTATGAGCATATATACGTTAACGTATTGGAGTTTGCTTTGGCTATATATTTCTATAATTATTTTTGTGTAATTATAGTAACATAATCACTTTATTACTTTTATGGTCAATTGATTTTGTAAAATTATTTATATATAGAAATATTTTATCTATTATTCTTGTGATTTATGGGATTGTACGGGAGCTAGCACGGCCCTTTTAATTTCATAATATTTTTTCCTTGAACATACGAAAAGCAACAGAATACTCTTATAGAATGAAATATAATATTCTCATAAATTTGATCCAGATGAGATTGAACATTTTCATCGTTTAAAGAGCTTCTCTTGAACAGGATTACATTCAACCTGAAAGGAGATGGCAGCCATCACCGTCTACAGACGCTGGTAATTAAGCAATTTACAAAGAGAATCACACCATTATTATCTGGCTAATCCAAATAAAAATAAAAACAGAAAGTGTATCATTAGTGACGAAACTTTGATGTCAATCTAACAAAGATTCGTAACGGTCAGGAAACCTAGTTCAATTTTCTGGCCAACAAGTCAGTTGATTTGATAAAGCCACGTTTGAGACTCTTCGGATAGGTCTAATTGAAAAGTATGAAAAACACTAGCAAGGGTAAAAATATGAATTTGAAAAAATTGCTGGGAAATATGAAATATTCTATTTCCCTGCATTTCATAGAAGTTTCGAACAAAGCGGCTTTTAGCTATTATCCAAAATTATATGATGAATTTTTATCAATACTGATCCTGAATGACAATTCAACGTGCATTGTCTAGGCCTTGAACTTGTTTTATTGTAAATGCATGGTACCACGACTTATTGCCATTATTTTTCACATCCATGAAAAAGTTTTTGTCACATGCAACCAACAATTTATCTATCTTGTGTCTCAAAACATCAGATGTAGATATTCCTAACAGTAAATTTTATATTTACTTGAAGTTGTTTTGAGAGGTTTAAAATTCCAGGTTATCCTTAACTGATGCCAATTTCGAAATTTTATGATGAGATAGCACGAAGGTGTACTCCTACAGCTGAATCAGAATAGCCCATAGGTAATTTATAAATTTTGGAAACAGCTTCAATTTCGGTAAAACAAGAGGTTACAAATGATTGTAAAAATTGATTCTTGAATGTAGTCTTACGCCATAATCTTCTTCCATTTGCTTATGTTATTCATTAAATTTGTCTATATATTCTTTTTTTATTTAAACTAGAGCACAATTCAAAATAATCTGAGAATCGCCAAGACTCTTGTAGTCGTTCTTATACGCTGCCACTTCCAATGGACCTTACTATAATAGTTGAAGGCAATGTTTTCGAGACTGAGAGCAACGTAGACCAAATGTTGTGTGCAATCAGTAAACCCTTACCTTTTCTTATGCTCACCTAATCCATATATTATGTATATTAATGAATATTGGTATATCTGTGCTCAGTATTCTCAGATACCATGAAAATGTGAGCATTCATGCAAGGAGAGGGTTTCTATGCTTCTATCTTCTTTGTTAAAGCCCTCTTCTAGATGGCACTGTAAAAGATCAACTTCTACACCGATCACAAAGAAAACCGGTACCTGAACGGTAAGTATAGTTGATAAGTACCTAATCATGTAGCCAAATTTACTGTCGTGAAAACAGATTTGGTATGCATATTGTGAAAATAGTCCTTTTGCCAAAAAAATATTTGGTTACTAAACTAAATTGGCACTAAATGTTTGATGACAGGACATTTTATTGTTTATTCCTTAGCTGTTTTCTGTAGATGGATATGGTATGTTCATCAAGACTGAGCTCAACTCACCCTGAATAGAAATGTTTATTTGGTAAAAGGAATTTGTGTAGAGAATTTTAGTAGCAATTCAAGCGTTCTTTAAAAATTCTTCATTGCTTCTTGCTTTACACTGATATCATCTCATTAGTAAATCTTTTTCAAACAATCCATCTTTATATGTGCATCCAAGCAGCTTATATCTCATTATCTTGATGGAATTTATATTTTGTGTTAGTTGTGAAAATCATAATAATTATTTTGATTAAAATTTTTGTTCTCCCCATGTTCAGAAACTTTATCTGCAAGGAATGCTCCCATAAGGTACAATTTACTCAACTGAAAAGTCTTCCAACTAAATAAACCTGGTGAATCATGTGGGAGTCGTGCTGGCACTTTTGCCAGGTAATAATTTTGAGAGAAAGCAGACTAGCAGAGGCTTCTTGCACGACTTAATGGATTCTTAATGATGAAGGAGGAGTTCACTGCAGAAAAAGAATATATCAGTCAAGTAACTGGATGATGAGTCAATGTTTCTATAGTTTATCCATTTCTGCCAATCAGAGTATCTACATCTAGTAGATCATGATGATATTGTACTTCATAGTTATTCTTATTTTTCATATTTTTTTTGAATTAACGAATAACTATTTAACTATTAATTTATAAAGTTGCCTATCTCAATAATATTCCTTCACTTGTTGCACCTTTCCTTCTGAACATTATTTTACAATAGACACAAGATTTTATGAGAATCTTAAAGAGAAACCAAATATATAAATATTTTCTATTAGTTGCTGCACTGAAAAATTAAAAATAATATTATTTCGATTGGTGCTGGTACTTTTGGAGTTGGTGCCTACAACAACAAACTACAACGGCACAAGTTTAAAATTACCAGCACCAATGGGATTAATATTAATTTCAATTTTTCAGAGCAACAGCCTGGGCAACAGCTAATAAAGTCTATAAAATTTTTTGTAAAAAATATTTATTTCCCATTTTGGAGTGTAACATTAATCATAAAAATTGTTGAACGTTTACGAATACCAAAGAAGATAGAAGTTATTCTATTACCCATGTACAGGCTTAGCTTTTACTTGTTATTTATTATTTAAATATCTCAAAACTTCGCGGCGCAGATATATATATTTCAGGCTTTACTCTGAACTCTATTGAAAAAAAAGGTCAAGTTGTTGTGACTTGTAATCTGTTCTTTAATTTGGCCATCTCACATTTTCAATTTTCGAAAAAAAATTGCCCTTCCACATAGCGGAAATATGCATATCTCATATTTCAAACATTACCATTGCTGAAAGTCGAGAACCATAACATTTTGAAAAAAAATTATATTTAGGCGTTTCCGGATATGGTCCCATCTTCAATTCTGCATTCTCAAATTTTCAATTTTCAAGAAAAATTGCCCCCTCCACTCCTTTCGGGGGTGGTTTTGGGAGGGAAGATGATTTCGGATTTGCGTTTTTCTAAATATGGGATCATTTTTTTAATTCTCCTCTTTCAAATGAAACAAAAATCATCTAAATCGGAGTACTTTTATTATGCAAAATTTGCAAGCAGTTATAAAAAAGCAAACATAGGTTCAACCGAAAAGTATTCATTCTCCTTTTTTTGAAGTCGGTCAATAAGAGGTAAGCTCTCCTCCATCCTATTTTCAACGTACCTATTATGTCTACAAAATACTTATATGGGTTGTGTTCACAAGGGGAATATTTTTTTTTTGAAATTGCGCATGTCACTTTGAGCCAGAAATACAATTTAGAACCAGATTACCACAGAACGAAGCCTGGAAACTTTTTTCTATATAATGGATTTGGAATAAGAATTCTGTTTCTTTTGCTATTGAAATTGCGTAGAAACAAAATATATTTAAAATAAACCTAATCAAATTAATATCAGTTTTCTAAATATTATTATGATATTGATAAACAACCACAAAAACAGATTATTCACTATAATATTTTGGGAATAAAAGTTAAATTCCTACCCTGACCTTGAAATATGCATAAAAATTGAACTAAATTCAACTTTCAAGGCAAAATTTAAGAAGGCATTATGTCAGACTTAAAACTTGCCTTAATATTACGCTTACTGTGAATACTTGCATGTGTTTGCATATATTTTGTTTTGCTTGGGCATATTTCAGGCCTTAATTTTTAAATTTTATGCTTCATTGTGATCATAAAGTAACAGAAAATAATCAAAGAAGCATAAAATCGCGTTTTATCTGATTGAAGATATTCAGTTTTAGATAATGGTGTAGTATATTTGTACGAAGTATTAAATGATAGTTGTTGAATATATGATATGAATCATCACTAAGGTTTACAGGTATCTCAGTAAGCTCATGGTGACACTATGTCTTGAATTGTGCTATTATGAGGCAAGAAAGAGTTTATGTTTGATATTGTCAACTAATTGGATATTTCACAGATGTAAAAAAGTAAATAAATAATTAAGTCCCACCTAGTTGTTTGTTGATTAAATTTATAACTGGCGATTCTTGAAAAATAGAACAAGAGTTTTATATTTCAAAGAAGAAAACACTTTTTTAGCTCATCCCATACAAACATCGTATAGCTAGACTTCTTATTAAGAAAACTGTTAGTCGAATATACTTTATCAACACAATAGGCATTTGCTATTTTGAGTATTAAAATTTGTTACTGCTTATTTTATAATAGGTATTGTATATATCTAAATTTTAGTACAAAAACCTTAAGCCAAAATGAGAGTTCATCATTTGAATTACGATTTCGTATAATTTGAAATTACTTTGATATACCAAAGACATAACGAGATACTTAGCATTTGAGTTTGTAGCAAATGCTTGTTTCTACAAACAATATAAGTAATAAGAAAGAACTGATTGTTGTTATTTAAGAAACCATGACTTCATTTATGGAAAGCTATACAAGTAGATCGTAGACGTCGTCACTCCTTACAACCCGGTTGATTCTATGTTTACAATTGAGGGTGGTTTAAAATTGTTCATATTTTCTGTTCCTGTTATTCTTCTTAGGGTTAATAGTCAAAGCACGAAGTGGAGAGACAAGGAGGGCATATGCTTCACTAAGTAATCAAAATAGTTAATAGAAGTTGTTTACGAGAGGCATTCTCTGTTGAAACTTACTGCTGTCTCTTTTACACGTGAGTGTCATGATGCACAAAATTACACCTTCAGTAGTTACCTCTGCATGAAATAGTTCACACGACTATTTTATGGTACCAAATATCTGATCGAACCTGACGCGTGATAATCAAAAACTCACAGTGTTTAGAAAAGATTTAAGAAAGTCGCAGATAGGCTATGACAAGTTGACTAAAATAACAATTTTGTTAAATGCTTCTGATCAAAATAGTTAATAGCAGGTTTTCTTTTGTCCAACGTAGTTTATCTTAGGGGAAATTAAATAATTATCGATTTGGACAGGTTTTTTGAATATCGGTTATTTATAGGTGTCGGGGCTGATTTCCCTTTCTTCAGACCTTAAAAAGAAAATAAAATTGGAAGCATACAAATTAAAGTTAAACTCAAATAATAACAAACATGAAATTTAATATTAAATTAAAATTTTCGTACTAGTAAAACACATAAAACAATTGACAAGTAATCTCTCCTGCTATTTGAGACAGAGGGGGTAAAGTTTTATACAGGATTTTTATGGATATGTGCCATAAGAAAATGAGTACTTTCATCAATATAATCGTTAGCTTCATGTGGATTATTTTTCTCCCAATAGGTGTTTATCTGCGATAGATGCACCCTGGATGAGTTGAGTGTGTATATTTGAAGGTTTTTCCGTTGGTTCCAGCTGGCAAATCGTTGAGACGAACCAGATTACTGTGTAAATTCACAATGAGATACTCCAATCACTGTCCTTTCTGAATCCTACTGACTGCGCCAGTTAATGTTTCTTCTTTGATTTTTCGCATTTTAAAAATCACCAAGACTTCTTTACAAATTTATTTATGGAATGACTTACAAATAAACAAAAGCATAATTTCTTACCAACTAGCTGACAATATTCACCTTAGCTATATTTATAATATATGTAATGACTCACGATATGCACTATAGTTTATTTGTTACTTCTGTAACTCCAGCATTTATAAATGATGGAATTATTTATTTTGCTAGTTTATTTATTTAAACTTTAAAATATCACTGAATATTTATTTACACTTTTTAAATATCTTACACTACACTATCGACTACTATGTACTATTTATATTTATTATTTAAACTATTTACAACAGTATTTGGACCGAGTGTTATTTATTTATTTTGTAGGTGGCTCCCTACTAGGAACCCATCAAAATACCGGTCTTTACTTTATTCTGGTCTCCCGCCTACCGGTCTCCACCGTATTCACCGTAATAATTAATTTTACTGCCTCGCCTACCTCGATAATGGCATCAATATGATATCCCAAATTTCCTTACAGTATTGTTACCACCTCTGGTTACAGCTCTGAAAGAAAGAAACAACTACCACGCAGATTCTCATTCGCGTCACATCTTCGAAAAACGAGACGAGACCGATTTTCCAAACACATCATCAGAAAATGACGCAATTCCTTACTATTTTCACCGAAAAGAAAGAAAGGTTGGCCTAAAAGCACGGACGGACCACAAGGTGAACCGTCGGAAACTTGATGGCTCATTTGTGATACTTACCTTCTGTTAACTATAACATTTATCTGTTATAAGTACATTCCTAACCCTTTCTAAAATTCGATTCTAAACTAGAGCATGAAGTCCAGTGGAACTGTAATGGATGCTTACAACACAAGCTATTAATATCCGAGAAAAGAAACAATATCAATTTGTCACTTTAGAATTAATCAGCTATGTGCATTTAAAGATTAGTCTGTAGCAAGGAAAGACATGGATTTTGATTTAAAAAACTAGAGGAGGACGTGCATTCATCATAAGATAGGACATACATTTCATACAAATCAATTTACTCTGTCTCAAATAGAAGGAAAGTTTCCTTGTCATTTGTTTTATGTATTTTTCTTGTACGAAAATTTTAATTTAATATTCAATTTAATATTTGTTATTATTTTAGTTTAATTTTAATTTCTATGCTTCGAGTATTATTTTCTTTATAAGGCCCGAAGAAGAGGAGATCTGTAATAAAGATATTCAAAAAAGCCTGTCCAAATCGACAATTATTGAATTTCCCCTAATACAAAACAGTTAAGTTCTTTGGTAACTACCTAATTGACATATTTGTGAGTATAGTGTACTTTTGCCTCGATATCCAGTGCTTGAAAAATGAATCAGATAGTTGAGAAAATAATCTAGGTAGACTTAGAACAAATTATTATTTAATAATAGCTGCTCTTAAGCGATTGAACATAGATGTGGCTGTTATTGGAAACAAGCACGAATTATATCCATTGACTGGTTCTTCGTATCTGGTGGAATCAAAAGCAAACGACTAAGGATGGATCAGCAAAGGATAATAAAGGAAATGCCAAGAATCACTTCAGATGCCCGGAAACCAATAACCAAGATTGTATTCTCTCTCTCTGGGACAAAAAGGCAAAAAGAAAAATGCATCGACAAATAGCTTTCCCTGGATAATGGACGGGACCATCACTGGTGTCTTATTGCGATATCTGCCATCTACCTAATACAGGACGTTCCGATCCAGGATCTGTAGTAGGAGCTTGGAGATTTTTCCTAGCGAGCATTTTCGTAATTTGATGCCGGCAGACGCGCCTGTCGACGATGTCAACTAGTTTTTGAATTTTCTGATATTGGAAACTTTCATCTTCGATGAATTCCATGATGATATCTTGTTATTGGAAACTCGGATATAAAATCTGATATAAATATATTCCAGCACAAAATCCGAGGATTGGCTATATAGTTTGGTATACATCCTCAGAAATTTTCTGTATAAATGAATTCAATATTGATAGATATTTATCTCGATCTTTGGTGGAATGAGCAAGGCAGTCTTCAAAAGTTTGTTGTCTTATCACAACTATTCAAAGAAGAGGAAATACAGAGACGAGCCAAAAATGCAATTTGTTAATTTGAACTATTTGACAGAGACGGCCTTTCAGAAAATGTGAACCGGTTTATCTTCTATACATATTATAAAGACCTTCGCCACATTGAGTTTGTCTTCGTTCGAGCTAATATCTGAAGTTACAGAAAGGATTTTTATACGGTTTTCAGCTAAAGAGAGAGAGGGATAATCTAGGTAGGTTATCGGCTATAATTCATGCACATTTTGCGAAAATATGCTATTAGTATTTGTGATGCAAGTCGTAAAAAAATGTCCCATCTGAAAGTTTCCATGTTGTAGGTTTGCTGCTCCTCTTGAAAATTTATAATTTGTAATAGCATTCTTCTATTATTTAAGATTGACTCACAATAACCTCACAACATAATGATCGGATCAACCGTCAATTGATCGACCGCCGGTTGAAGCCGAATAGCAGATTGAAATGTTTGAGGAAACTCTCAGTTGCTGTCAGTTCGGTTGAGAGGTATATAATAAGGAAAGTCATAGTTAACCGATGGTTGAAACTCAACCGGACATTCTAAAACTGGCCCATTGGCGACGATGCCAACTATTAACAATTAGTTCTTAAGGGATCCATACACAGTAGAAAGTGCTCATTAATCAGGTTAATTCACGAGTTTAGCATCAGGACTCAAGTTGAGGGATGTGTTCAAATGTGCATGGGTCCCATTATGAATAAGCTAGAAATTTAGCGAGTAATTGCATATATAAGACTACCTATGTACGAAAACCCCTCGATACAATTTTTATCGGAATACTTTGAGCCGTTTTTTGAGATATTTTAGTGCCCATATTATTTTATCAGTATTCAATGATGTTTTGATAAGTATTTGTATATAGCGATAAAGAAACTAGATTCAACAAAACGTCAAAAGTCCATTGTTTTTAGAAGAAACTCCCGTCTTTTATTATTTAACTAGCTTTTGCCCGCGGCATCGTGCGCGTGAAAAACTGTATTCAATTCCATTTAGTAGTTTTTGCGTGATACGTGTAAAAACATACAGACCTACCGACAAATGCGGTATAATGGAACCTATATTAGTTAAGTTAAACCTCTAGAAATACATCGATAAAAATTGGATTATATCCCTTGTAGTAGTCTGAGCGGGATATGTGTACAAACATACAGAAAGACAGACGCGATAAAATGTAGCCTATATTTTAAGTTAAAGCTCTGGTAATACTGCATTCAATTCCATGCCATTGTTTATGCGTGATACGCGTACGAACATACAGACAGACATATAAAAATTCTAAAAGCTGTTGTTTCAGCTTCTGTTGCTCTAATAAAGTCCCCCCTTATTAATTTTTCCTAAATATCTATAATGTAGAGACATCGGTAATTTTGTTAAATACTTACACAAGTGTCAATGAAAAGCAGACAAGTGTCACAAATTTTGAGCAATAATCATACAAAGGCGACTTCATTATACAAATGAAGATTATTTGAATTTATTTATTATTTATGGACAATGTGATGCAGTTATTTCAAGAACATGTAATACTTTCGCAAAGCAAAGTATCCACAGAAACCGAAACGAAAATCGAAAGCCTTTAAGATAATTATAGAAAAGTTTCGAACTATAGAGCTAAACTAGGTACGTAGAAATAAACCAATTGTTGACAATGGAAATAATAGGATCGTAATTTTGGAATATTTTGCAGCATATCCAAAATTTTCTACGATGCAAGTAGCATTCGAATCGAGAACATCTAAGGCATCAGATTTAATATAAACACAAGATTCATTCATTCACATTTTATATAGTCCAGCATTCGAAAGAGGCTGATTTCCCACAAAAAATAGAGGTCTGTGAATTTATTCTACTTAGTTCAGAAGAAAAATCTCTTTTTATTCTTCGATAATATTATTTGGTCGGACGAACCTAATTCACAAAAAATGGGGTTTTTATTTGACGCAATTACCATTATTGGCCATAAGAAACGATAGGGTCGTGGATTTTGAATTATATCAGGATAATCTTAATGGTATGATTCTTTCTTGTTGAGAATACATTTCTTAATTTATAGGTGAGCGCTATCTCAACATCTTGAGAAATTTTGAAATTAACTATTTAGACAACTTGCCGCTGGGTGATTATAAGCATATGTTTTATCCACATGATTGAGCGACTCCACACAATGGACATTTAGTCAACAAACTTTTTGATCACTCGGTAAAAATAATTATCAAAATATTATAAAAAAAATTCTACTAGAGAACCAACCCAAATGAAAAAATCCCGATGGCCTGTAGTCAGCGGAAAGGTAAATTTTTCAAAACTCATTGAAGTGAAATTTGAACAACCTTTTCATTGGCATACATACATGTTATTACATAAAATTGTCGTATGTGTCATAGCCTTGCGGTTAGAGGTTTTTATTTTGGCTGTTGAATATATAGAGCAGACAGGGTTCGAGTTCCACTTCAAGGCATATTTTTTTTTCCCCTATTTCTTTTCAATAAATATACTATATACTTTTTTAATCAGAGTCTATATTAAGATCTCCTGAAAATGTACAATTACATCAAATTTATATTGAGTGTTCATGTTTTGTCAATACTTGTTTTTTTTATTAAGTTTTATTTTTTTACCAGTGTATTTTATGAAAAATTGCTTTGAACAAAAGTTGTAGGTACTGATTATATCTATAATCTAAAATTATTTTTGATGATATTTACAGTACGGCTCTTTTTTGATAATTTTTTAAATGTTTAAACGGTCGCCATTTTGAAACTGCTTACCCGATATTGTCCAATAACAAACTCGGCCGAGATATTTGAGAGATTTGAGAAAGATGTTCTTATAAATCCAGTCAAGAATACAAAATCAATATATATATATATATATATATATATATATATATATATATATATATATATATATATATAGATTTTGTATCCTTGACTGGTTTTATAATAAATAATGACATTTGTAATTGATGGCTATGAAATCTTTCTAGTTTTTAGCTAATTTATTCTAAATTCACGATTTTTGCCCTGAAGAAGAGAATGAACATTCTCGAAAGCTCGGCTTTAATAAAAGAATTTTATTGATTATATGACTGCATCCCCAAGAACATCTTTTTATTTATATATAGGTATATATATATATATATATATATATATATATATATATATATATATATACATATATAAACTCTTGAACCAAATGTTTTTTGGACTTATAGACATATAACAACATGCCGTTGACATTTTTTCGATATTCAAAAGTGTGAACAATCGCAATAGGTACATTTCTATAAGAAATTTACCTAATACTAACGGCTTCCTCATAGGAAGAAAGATTGACTATTATTATGTTTTGGACTATGTTTTTGACATAAAATTTGAAATATGTCAAAAAACGGTTAAACTTAGGTAAAGGGCATTATAAAGTATTTTTAAAATTATAGTAGATATCTGAACCGTTAATATACAGCTTATTTTATTTAAACTAACTAACTACTACTAACTACTTCGGATATAATCGATATAATCGAAAATGCGACTAACCTGAACATATTATCAGATTGTTTATTGTTATTGTTTTGATACAGTCGATCGATGATATTCCCGGAGAACCACTCTTTGTAAGTACATACTTACCTATTTAGACGGACATGTGTATACATGACATATTTGTTTAATATAAGAGAAATAACAATTATTTTTGTGAGTTTTTTTTGCATAGTCCTTAATATTCAGCTTTAGCACAGAGATATAACGACTCAAGTTTTTAATTGTTATGATACCAGAATTTATACTGTGAATACTCTTAGGTAACGGTAGCATATAACCCATCACACTACTGCCATCTTGGAAATATTTGAACAAACAAAAGGGTTTCGAATACTTATTTGCACCTATCTAAACAATCTCTTGTAGCCGCCGAATGATAAAGTTATTGATTCTTCATAAACTCTTCTATTAAGGTCACCTTGTCATGGTGGTTAGCTAACTGCCATGCATGAGATCCTGTTTGAATCTGGCTCAGGCGTGAACATTTTTTACTAAGATTTGCGGTTGCTATCTCGTGGGAAGACCTGGCAACTTACCACGACTAATATTGCCTATCAAATACAGTAAAATAGTGTCGTTCAGACCCGGTGATTAACTGTATGTCCCATATATTTATATGTATTATAAATTTTTAAATCATGTCCCGACAAATCAATGTATTTTTCTATTTTCAACTATGACTATGATAACTATTATAAAAGTGATCTTAGTTTTCTCTCTCTTTCAAAATTCAACATCAGAAACTTAACCAATGACTACACCTAGTAAGTATTTTTAAGATTTAAATAATAAGGCTTGCAATCAGTAATTTTCATAAAGTAAAAGTAAAAATACTTTTGAGAAATAATATATGTATATGACTTTCTTATAGAAAATATCTATTTACACTACAATTCTCCCAATCAAAAAAGTTTATTACCCTTCTTTGAAGGAAACTCTTCCAAAAGGCTATATTTTGTAAGAACTTGAAGTTCATCTTTTTCAACTGTAGATAAATCTGACAAATTATGGGGTAGGGGTGCTTATAATAAATTTTGAATGAAAATAGCAGTGCTCTTTGTACATTTTAATCGATTATTCATAATTAAGAGGTCCACTACAAAATAATATATCACACCTGGATGGTAAGAATATGACTTTATATTTTGTACTCTTTTTTCAATTGGAGTCGTAGATAACTATTATAATCAATCTGTTTATCTAGGAAAACATAAATGATAGCGACGATTGGCTTAAAGATAGGCGGAACGGATTATGACAGTAAGAAGGTTGTTAATTGTTCTAAATCTAGAACTTTTATCATTACATGCAACAAATAAAGTAAACAACAAGGAGAAATTCTCATTACCTTAAAAACCTTCAGCATAATATGATTTAAACATCTCACTTTGAATTTTGAGCCGTGAAAATGCTACATGTTTTAGCGTGTCTCAGATAGAGATTATAGTGCGACATGGCTGCTGAAAGAAATCGAGTAAGATGTGAGTTAAATGTGAATTTTATATGGTCATTATAATATCATTGTTACGTGAAAAGAAGCCAATACATTTTGGATACACCAATATTTCATCATTAATCTCTATGTGCTTTTACTTATCAAAGAAACTCATTGAAATCCTGCCTATTCCAGAGTCAACAAGCTCCTGCTATTTGCCAAACAATGTGCCAACCTTTCTGAGGAAAAGCTTGTGCCGATAGATTTGCGTATCGATTAAAGACGAGTTTCTGGTAGTCGTCGTGTACCTACTTAGGCTGGCCGGATGAACGACGATCGTTATTGTTGCTCGAGAGTCCTTGGAATGCCGTAGCAGCAAAGATGAGGAGGGCTTTAAGATGATTTATATCGATTGTAGTTTGAATACCCAACAAATTATAATGAAGACTTCAGTGTTGGCAACAACTGTATGTTTCACAATTCGAACGAGATTATTTGTTATAACCTACTTAATAGAAGCTCTTATTGACAGATAACATATTATTTTTACGAAAACTAGGACCGACTTTATTACTTATCGCCCTAAAAAATACAAAATAATATGAATTCTACTGGTGCCAGTAATTTTGAAGTAGTTATAGATAGAAGTATATATTCACAAACTTCAAAACTAGCAAAATTAATATTATTTTGTATTTCTCAGTGCACCAACTAATAAAGTCAGTCCTAGTTTTTATAGAAGGAAATATTTCACATTTTTGTGTATATTATTGGTCATTAGAAATCAAAATCGTTGAACACACTTTTTATCAAGACATTTCAAAACATATCAGTAAAGAACATATTTCAAATTTTAGTGTTACTGTAACTGGGAAACCGTGAAATGGTTTCAATAATGTTCAGTTCAAAAATTCTCAGAATGAAAAAAAATATCAGAAATTAGGCATGTTATGCAAAACGCGCAAACAAATAGCACACAATCGAATTTATACCTCCTACGTTAGGGAAGCCGGTGAATAAAAATTAGCGAAATAACCTTATTTCTCACTTTCACTAGCATATTTCGTGCATTATGCATCATAAACGAAAAACTCAATTTAATTGTTTGAGTCGTTAATAGAGTTGGAACGGAACGATTTTCTTTTATTAACCACCATTAAGAACACAAGGACAGATAAACAAATACCTGGAATAAACTTAACAAATGCTTATAATTCAATAAATGATAATAAAATAATGAAAACAATACGTTGCCAAATAAACAGCAAATAAATAAATCAAGAGAGCAAAAGATTAATTGAAACAAATATAGGACCCCAAATAAACCAATAACAAAATAGGGAGTTATTGGAAATATTTTTTTACGACATGCAGTATTCAGGGGTTGCCTTATTTTAATAACTTATTTCTCGCATAAATAAAGATCTATTGGAACGCACACTTTAAATTGACAGTTTGTCTGGATAAGCAGCAGCAATAGCTAATTTAATACGTTTGTCTGTATATTTACTTTGTTGTTCAAAAGTGATTTGGCTAATTTTAACACAAACAAACCAAATATTTAAAGGTTTTAATGAATTCATGCTTTTTGTGAGGTTAGTTTAGTTGAATTAGGGAAATAAGGAAACGTTAAATACTTACGGTAACTAGTCGTAAATAAAGGAAGGCAGTAATTTATTAAGGTTCCCTTTTAATTTGTTTAAGGTGCGCATGCTTAGCTGTCATTTTAAGAACGACCATAATAAGTTATTTACCTTATAGCGCTTCCAATAATTCCCTAATATATCTATTCTCAAGGTTATTACTGTTTTGAGTTTTAGCGCGAGTGAACTTCGCAATTTTAGTTATGCTTGCGCAGAATACACTTAATATCGTTGATATCAAAACAAGTGCCAGAAAGTATTTTAAGAAATTAACCTATGGATGGAAGCCTCAAGCCTGAGAATCTTATTCCTTGGGGATAATATGGTATGGAATAGAATTATTTCCATGATCTGAGGGTCAATGGTAATAACAAATGTCTGGATCTATTCGCATAAGCTAGATAATTTTGTATTAACTTCCAAGACGATGATTTCCACGAAGTTTAGGTTCCAAAGATGGAAGTATCTCGTGGGAAAAGGCCCGAAGCATAATTTAAATCATTGTCTTGCTAAACAACAACACGGTGTATGTGTTTGTAATTTGTGGCGAAGCAAAAACACTTCGTGTCCCATCATGTGTGCCGTGGGTAAACAAGCATTTATTTCTATGATAGGCTAAAAATGGGTGATTCCTTCAGGCACACCTGGGCAAAATCTATCCTTTACGGAAATTCACATAGAAAATAATGATATTTTATTTGATTTCCTAACTTTGGGTAGCAATATAACTGTAATTTATAAAATTCACAAGCACTGTTACTTTTGAAAGGTGTTGAGATTTCTTATACTTTTCCTAAGAGCTGTCTATCTGCTTAAAAGGTTAAATCCGGACTGTCGAGGCAGCAGGAAAGGTGGAAAGAGAGAATGGATGATACGCCCTTTTAGAAGACGTCCTTTCCTGAAAATATCCTGTCCTTATTAGTTTTATTGAAATATATTAGGGAAAGTAATTATTCTTTTATTAATTTAGCGCCTAAAGATATTAGGCGTTGCCAGAGTTCTGTTGTGAAGCGTTATTAAAATTAAATATTTAAATTTTTCAAATGAGTTAAATCGATTAAGAATAATTGTTTCATTCTGAATCAACGAGCTGGCAACACTGTTCTAAAACATGATGATGACAGTAATGGACATAACCTTATAATTTTTCGACCAAAACAAACAAATGTTGAAAATACACTCGACTCCAAATCCTACTAAGCTAAATTTTATTTATTGTTATTTATTAGTAATTAGAATTTTTATTTTAGATAATTTTCAAAAATGGTAGGTACTTTTACAAAATACTCAACGATCAACTGTGAACCTGAATTTAAATATAAAATATTTTTAGTTTTATCTTTCTAGGAATAATGTGATTTTCCATCATTCAAAATTCTCTTTTTATATAAAAAATAGTTATATATCTACCCTGTGGATATGAGACTTTCTTTTAGATACTTTGAGAACAAGTAAATAATTTGCAAAAACTATCCTTTTACACTGTTGGTGAGACTATGGAAGGAGTCTTGGAAATTATCCCCAATGGTGCTAAAAAGATGGGTGAACTTCATTGTTCAAGATGATAGATCTAGGAATCTATTTTATTCAGCAATTCAGGTAAGAAGTAAAATAGACTTATCTTTATTTCAATACAAGGCTCCATTTATTAGGTAAATTTCTTATAGAAATGTACCTATTGCGATCGTTCACACTTTTGAATTTCGAAAAAATTTCAACGGCATGTTGTTGTATGTCTATAAGTTAGTTCAAAAAAACATTTGGTTCAAAAGTTTATATATATATATATATATATATATATATATATATATATATATATATATATATATATATATATATATATATATATATATATATATATATATATATATATATATGGGATATTACGAAATTTGTTAACACGATAGAGGTCGCAGTTTTGAAGGTATCAAGTTCAAATTTGCTACAAAAATCAATCTCTCAAATATCTCGGTCGAGTTCGTTATTGGGCAATATCGGGTAAGTAGTTTCAAAATGGCGACCATTCAAACATTTAAAAAAATTATCAAAAAATAGCCGTAGTGTAAATATTATTAAAAATAATTCTATGTTATAGATATAATCAGTACCTACAACTTTTGTTCAAAGTAATTTTTCAAAAAATACACAGGTGAAAAAGTAAAAATTAATAAAGAAAAATAACAAATATTGATAAAACATGAACACTCAATATAAATTTGATGTAATTGTACATTTTCTGGAGATCTTAATATAGACTCTGATTAAAAAAATATATAGTAGGTATATTTATTGAAAAGAAATAGGCGAAAAAAAATTCTGCCTTGTAGTGGACTCGAACCCTGTCTGCTATAAAGCAGGAATATAAATTCCACAGCCAAAACAAAAACCTTTAACCGCAAGGCTATTACACTTATGTAATAATATATAGGTATACCAATGAAAAGGTTGTTCAAATTTCAATTCAATGAATTTTGAAAAATTTACCTTTCCGCTGACTACAGGCCATCGGGATTTTTATTTATTGATACGAATTTTCAATTTTTATTTTTTTGGTCGTATTAGAAATCTACTATTTATCATGCGATTTCTATGTCTATGGATCGATTTTTTTATAATTTGTTATATTGAACTTATATGAAACGATTCAGATGTGGCTATAATAATAATTTTATAAGACATAGCATTTATTGTTTACAAGCATGGCATTAATTAGATAACTGACCCGTTATTTCTAATTATCTCACCAATTTTTCGCATATGATGTCGCGGGCACCAGTTAGAGTCAAATATTTTGAGAAATAAATATTATGATTGTAAGCAGGTATAGTGGTCATATTCAACTAGATCTTTCACTTCTAGCTAACAGTGCTACTATTAGCAAATTCTCCTAATTTCTTAAGTAACATTACATTCAAGTTGTTCAATAAAAGATTGACAAATAAATGTCTACTTGTGCTATATGCTATTTGTTGTATAGGCAGTTTTTTTAGATGAACTTCTAAGATCATGTAACTATTACCAAATAGCACATTTTTCAGAAGGGTATTTAAAAATTTGATATGCTGAAATTTAACTTTAATCTTAGTTATAAGTTCATTTTATAACTAAGCAGTGCCTTTCATTTCGATTAAATAGTTTAGAACTTATGGAACTCTTATCGTCACATTTTTATGAGGTAATATACATTTAACACATTTGTCAAATACTTCAATTGTATCAAAAAATTAGACCGTCTTTTTATTTACGTCTCGTATGTTTCTAATACATAATCAAGAGATAATAAATTATCATGATAAAATATTACCAGAAGCTTCAATAACTACCATCGCCTAAAATACCTAATTCCAAATATATCCTTCTCATCAAGAGCGGCTAAGTTTCTTTTCTCGAGCTTATTTTCCACGCCAATTAATCCTTCAAACTAACAATCATCTTCTTTTTCCAATAAACAAGAAGTTCTTTTACTCACACGTGATCTAATCGTCCGTTTTTCTTTGGACAAAACATCCTACGGTTCTTTGACGTTCCGCACACAGCAAGCAGACATCTGCTAATTGGGAAATTGTTGAGGAAGTTCTTTTCCTCTATAGTGTCTGCGAGTAAAGAAAAAAAGGACAAAATCCAATAGAGTAGATTGATTTCTAGGTACACGGATAACGCTATAAATTACTGAGCTTTGGAGATTTCTGAGAACAAACTTGGGTGATATATGGAGTCATCATTAAGTACGGTGTATAATCTAGAGTCTAGAGCCTTATATAATTTTAGAAATGAAGATAATAGCAAAACGTAAAAGAAATCTGGTTATCCCATTAATTACAATCAACTTTTTCTATTGGCAATACAAGTAACCCTGTGTATAGCCAAAATATAAATTTATTCATGCTATATTTGTATATATGCTCATTTAACGAAAGCAGCGTAGTATTTTTTGTGTGCATCATAATTAAAATCATGAATCAATATAAGTTTTACAGGTTACATTAAGCGGTAAAACGTCACTCATGAAGATTCATTCAAATGAACGACAATATGACCACGTATTTGACATGGAACAGAATATAAACCTTATATATAGATATACAAACGTACTTACGAAATGTCAAGATCATAACCTAATTTTCATTTATTTACTTCTTTAACGTCAGAATGACAAGATCTCAAAATAATCATTGAATGCATTGACATAAAAATTCAAGATAACCTGTATAACATATCTTTATTTTTGATTTTAAATATGAAGTTCCCATAGAATACTAGGCTGCTTTTGTTAAATGAGCATATATCTGAATATCACTCAAATAAAATTCATATTCTGGCAAAATACTGTTTGAATGAGTAGATTCACTGAATTCTCCTATGTCATGTATGGTAATATCCCACGAGATTGCGGCCTACTTGATCAAATAACAGGGTTACTTGTATTGCCAATAGAACGCAAAACAGTGTCAACTGCTAATATAATTTTCAAACATTCCTGTAAAGTGCGAATTGGATAATAGTTTTCAAAACATAACTTGAAACGATTTTCTCATATAAACATAAGTTTAACGGTTTCAACATTATGAAAACAAACCAGGATACAAAAATAAGGATTTTGAGCACTGAGAAGAACAAAATACAAGTATAAAACATATCAACGATACACAAACTTGCCTCTTTAATAACTATTAATTAATATAAGATTACTACATCTACAAAATACGATGCGTATAGCTTGAATATTAACAACTGACTAACAATTTATGCTGAAGGCAATTATTCGTAATAATATTTTATAAGCAGATTCGGCACTTCTACTTCTAAAGAGTGTTCGGGTAGATGGTGATGTAATTCATGTGGAAAACGTTACCTTAGAACAATAGTAGATATAACAAGGAGTGGCCAACTTTGGAATGAAACTATGCTTGAATCGTGGAACTATGTACATGGTCTAAGAACTATTAAATTAAGACAATTTTTACAGTGGTCAAAGCATGGAGGATAGTCAAAACATCGAAGTATCGAAAGGCCAATAAAAAAGTGGAATACAGGATTAGGTAATAAACGTAAACAGCATCTATACAATAAGCCAGAATATACCTTTTTGATTAAAAAGAAAGTGACTGTGGGTGTTTCGCTAAAACAAATCAAATGCACTTCCTAACTTTCAAGCATACATAATTCATTTATCTTTATGTTATTTTCTAATAGCTCCAACTAAAATCTGGAAATTTAACAAACAAAAATGTAGCTGGGATACTTATTATAAAAATCAGAAATGTTTTCTTTATTTGCTATATCGCTCTATCATGACTTATTTGGTACAAAAATCACTTGTGTAAATTATCCAAGATCAAGCTTTGCAGATGTTTTAGAAAAATCTAAAATGGCGCTCGTTGTGTAAATTATCTTTCCTGGTTCTTATTATCTGTAGCTACAATTCAGAAATGACACTTATACAAAATACTTTTTCTTTTATTTTGTATGAATGAATATTATAGAATACTTTAGGATGGGAAAATTTTATTTCATTTATTTCATGTCAAACACTAGAGATGATCAAATGGTTAAAATTACTATTCCTATATTGATAAAGAATTAGATTTGATTCTGTTGAACCTTAATTTAAAATAATCATTTACCATTATTGAAATATTTTTTTAGCTTAGAATACTTTCAAATTGAAATTAAGAGAATTAATTTCATATATAAATAGATTCTATTTACCTAGTAATAAATTTAAATATGGAATAATTCCGGTCGTTTACATATTCATTTAATATAAAAAATGAAAAACGAATGAAGCAAATACTTGCAAATGTTACGTTTTAGCAACGCATATATCACGAGCTTTGTAATTATTCAGCAGTGAATTTATTTCTAGCTTATTTTAATTGTAAATGTTTATGAAAATTCAAGTACCTATAGACGAACAGCTAGTCAGAATAAATGATAGGGAATGAAACTCACTAAAAGAAATTGACAATTAATATGTTGAACATTTTATAGGCGTAGTTAGAATTTATGGAAAGCCCATGAAAAATTGGGACTCATATATCTTATTGGGAAAGTCTTAACCAATGCATCTTTTAATGATATTACTTCCAAGTGTATAAGTATTCTCTTGTATTGAGCCTTCCATTTCAATCAGATCCGTAAGTTAATGGCAGCTTTATTTCTTCGTCCAAATTAATGTTCCATATTATATATTTGGTGTCATAACGTCCGACTTGGATTTGTTAAATGGAACATAACGTTTTCTTCTTATCTTTATGGACCATATCCATTCCATAATAAAAGTAAATGGATAGCTATGAAATTCATTTCAACGAGTATGCTTTTTCGTGAAAGTAGAATAGTGTTAAAAGATCGATCATTTAGATAGAGAATGTCTAGAATATATCACCACATTTACAACTTGAAGCTGATAATGAAGTGCAAGATGTTGTCACGGTATATAAAAATGAATGACGGGGATTTTGTTTACTGTATAACTTCATTTATTTAATCTTCTACAACACTATTCTGTATAATTTATGTCTAATCAACATGTCAGTGAACTTATATTATTTCTAATTATTTAATTTAATTATACATATCAAACCAAATTGCAACCAGGTCGCGGTTGTTGCTTACTATGCAGAAGTAGCAACATGCGATACTTCTATCTCTGCGATTTGTACATTTTTGTAGGTCGTTGACCGATTTAGCAAAGCTTATTTCTTGTTCTATTTTTTATAATAAAATTCAGAATTCGCTAGAACGTCGAGCCGTTAACATCTTTATTACGATACCCAGTGTTGGTGAATTTCTCAACCCTGCTTCTGACTTGCAGCAACGAAACTTCCTGTTTCAACCAATTGGATCTACAGACCATCTTTCAAACTTTCTGTTTAAATCCAAAATTATTTGACGTCAAACTACCTGATTGACAAATCAACAACAATTTATATTTACTGTATACACAATTTACAACTGCTCATATTTGAACCGAGCGCTATTTCTTTCCGTTGTTGCTGGCCCTATACTTGGGACCTGACTGCCTCTCCTCCAATATATAGGCAAGCACATACCATCTAGAAACTTCCACGAAGATCATCCTAAGTAGTGAACACTCCACCGATAGCGTGGACTCGATAGTCGTTTCTCCACCTTCTACCCCACTTTGGTACACACTCGTCAACATACTCCGCACTCTGACATATTGCACACGCCCCCTCGCAATTGCCGCGACTCTATAGCCAGCCACGTTACAAATAGTATAAGAAACCATATCAGCTAGAGAAGATTACTGTTTCTTTGCGGTCATATCTATCTGCATCAAGTTATAATCCTAAAGAAAGGACTGACTTGTACTTCGCGGACCAATAAGCCTATCCTCCGACTTATCTCACAAAATAGGTACTCATCGCAGATCTTTGGGGCAAAAATTTTATAGGCAAAAACGACCGTGTTAATTCACTCACTTGCGTCTTGAGTCTCGAGCCTCACCGCTAGAGGGCGCAATCTTCAGAGAAATCTTTAAGAACCATTTTTATCTAAAATACGGTCATTTATAATAAGTGAACTAAAAAGCCTAAATTCTGAACAAAGCTCGTTAAATAATTCTTCTCTATTGTTTCTGTTGAAGGGTGAGGAAGTGTTTATGAAAGAGTGCCTGCGATTCGATCTAGTTCCAGTTTTCCTAGATGGGGGGCATCTTCTAATGAAAAAAATTACTTATTTTTGTTATGGATGTCAGAAAGAAACACCCAGTTATTATAAATTAAATACTATTTAAATAGATTAAATTCTATAAAAAATAGTGCGAACCTACTAGTTCGAGAATAATTAAAAACGTACAAACGTGAATATGTAGTATTAGCTTTTGCCCGCTTTTGCATTCAATTCCATTTCTTTTGGTAGGTTTTGCGTGATGTGTGTACAAACATACAGAAAGACAGGTAGACGCGATAAAATGTAGCCTATGTTTTATGTTAGACCTCTAGTAATACATCGGTAAAAACTGCATTCAATTCCATGCAGTAGTTTTTAGGTGATGCGCGTACAAACATACAGACATAAGGACAAAAACTCTAAAGAAACTGTTGTATTGGCTTCTGTTGCTATAATAAAGGCCCCCATATGATTTTTCCTTAAATATCTTGCTACAGTCAAACCCTACTATTAACACTAGAAATTTTATACAAAAATTGACACCCTTTTTTACCCCCTTAGGGGTTGAATTTTGCAAAATCCCGGTTTAGTGAGCACCTATGTTCTGGAAGGAACCCCCATTTGAGACTTCGAGTACTTCGAGTTTCCTAGATTTTGTGATGAATATATATGTATATATATATATATATATATATATATATATATATATATATATATATATATATATATATATATATATATATATATATATTGATTTTGTATTCTTGACTGGTTTTATAATAAATAAAAGGATGTTCTTGGGGATGCAGTCATATATTAAATAAAATTCTTTGATTGAAGCCGAGCTTTCGAGAATGTTTATTCTCTTCTTCAGGGCAAAAATCGTGAATTTAGAATAAATTAACCAAAAACAGGAAAGATTGTAATTGATGGATATGAAATCTTTCCTGTTTTTGGTTAATTTATTCTAAATTCACGATTTTTGCCCTGAAGAAGAGAATAAACATTCTCGAAAGCTCGGCTTCAATCAAAGAATTTTATTTAATATATGACTGCATCCCCAAGAACATCCTTTTATTTATATATATATATATATATATATATATATATATATATATATATATATATATATATATATATATATATACATATATAGATTTGCACAAACAATTATGAACTAAATGAAGAAGATGGAGTAATGGAAAACTTTTATATATAGCCAGCTAGTTGAAGTACCTATCCAGTAAATAACTACAAACTATATTCAAATATTAATAGACGGTAGGTCATATTATCATTTGAGAATGAAAGTCATCTCTTTGACCGACTTCAAAAAAAAGGAGAGGGTATTCAATTCGGTTGCTTTTTTTTATGGCTGTTCGCGCGTTTTGCATAGTAAACGTATTCCGATATAGATGATTTTTTTTCATTTGAAAGAGGAGAGTTGGGAAATGGTCCCATATTGAGAAAAATCAATTCCAAAATGTCCTTCCCTCCAAAAACCGCCTCCGAAGGGGGTGGAGGGGCAATATTTCTCAAAAATTGAAAATCCGAGACGACAGAATTATTGAAAATTACATGTCCGGAAATGTTTAAATTGGATATTTAAAAAAATAATCATACGTTTCCGCGCTACAGTCTGAAATATGTGTTTCAGCTATGTTGAAGGGGCAAATTTTTCCGAAAATCGAAATTCGAGATTTGAAAATTAGAAATGGGACCATATTCGGAAACGTTTAAATTGAACATTTTTTCTAAAGTGTCACGGTTTCCGAGTTTCGCAATGGTAAAGTCTGAAATATGTGATTTCCACTATGTCCAAGCTAAACCTACCTACTTATATCTTTTTGGCTATTAGTGAACGTTCAACAACTTCCATGACTAATGTTACACTCAAACATGTGAAATAAATATTTTTTGCAGAAAATTGGATCGACTTTATCAGTTGTTGCACTGAAAAATACAAAATAATATTAATTGTATTGGTGCTGGTAATTTTGAAGTTGTGCCGTTGTAGTTTGTTGTCTTCAAAAGAACCAGCAACAATAGAATTAATATTATTTTGTATTTTTCAGTGCAACAACTGATAAATTCCAATTTTTTGTAAAAAATATTTTTTCTAAACAAAGACGTAATCAATTACTGGTAGACATAACAGCTACTGCTATCTCATCGATTGATATGCTATTTATTGTGTATTTGGTGCATTCACCATGTCATTTTTAGTCGAATTTCGAAAATGAAATCCTCAAATTTTCTTGCCATAAAATCGTACTTCCATTTCCATCATTTCAATAAGATCTGTAGTATCTCAGATTGAAATGATTTCAAACTTACTTATATTTCTTTATTATTATCAGTAAATATATCGACATGCGGTTTTTTTAGAAAATTCAATCCGTTTTCAAAGTTCTAATTCACAATTATTAGGTTTTCCTTATATTTATTTTAGCAAAAATGACTTATTTTATCAGAAGTTGCCGATAAAAAGAAGCTTATTTCATTCAAATCGTTCTAATCAAACCAAAGTTATTGACATTTCTTCATAAATTCTAGTATTTAGCTCGTGCTTACTTAACTAAGACCAACTAAAATTTGGCATATTTGAGAGACACATGGTTTTAAATTTCCTTCCTTACCTCTCTCTAGGTGAAAATTTAGAGAGAAAATTATATCCAGCGATTTCTAAAGCAGTTTTTGACAAGGAGTTCTATCCACCCAATACACATTGGGTTAGACTCGTTAGGCAGACTATAAACAAATAATTTTTTTTAGTTTAATTTAAGAAAACTCGATTTTCGACCGAAATAGCTTTCGTTTTGTTTTACTGGTTGTAGCTCTTCATTTAATAATTATACAATTTATACTTCACATTTTTATTTTATTTTTAAAGAGGTTGAAATATCTGAAAATAATATAATAATAATATAATAATAAATTATAAAAATAATAATATTTATCGTTATTTGTATTAACTAGCTGTTTTACCCAGTACTTCCCTGGTAAACAATTTCATAGATTGTGGTACGAGAACATAAAGCCATCAAAAGTCTTGATTATGGAACCTTTCTATGAGACCTACTCGCACGTAGAACCAGTCCGAACACTAACCCAGATCCATCCACAGACATGCACCAAGAGAGAACAGAGTGATATTTTTCCCTACATGTGTATTTGGGATTTTCCGGTATGGAAGCCTTTACCTTTAAATTCCAGTCGCACTGACAGTCTCTCACAAAACAGTCCAATGACATACTTCATTCAAATATATATCGAAAAATTCACGACAATTCAGCCATAGAGCTCAGATATACTTCTTTGGGAATTACATAAATGGAACCCTCAACCTAGGAGGCCCAGACACACTTACAGCCGCTAGTAGATCATTCTAATTAACATTCTACATACATACACACATGGTAAATACACCATTAGGAGCGCGTAGCTGCGGGTTAACACTGACCGACTTCGATCATCGAAGTTAAGCAGCGCAATACGATGGAAACGGCTTGGACGAGTGACCGTTGATGCGGGCGCGCGTTCGAGTCTCTGTCGCATTGCATTCTCCTCCACTCGCAAGGCAACGGGAAACCAGTGAGAGTATGTATTCCCTAGTACAGCTCTCTGGAAGGGTGTGTCCTTAAGATTTATCTTGGGACACATCGGTGGTTCGGAATCCACGTTAAACTGTAGGTCCCCTTGTCTGATAACACTTTCAAGGCAGAGAAGCCGCCAACACTCAAATATGAGTACGGCACTCAAATAAAAAGAAAAACACCATCAAAATCCAGCCATAGAGTTCAGAAATATACAATAGACTTTCAGATATGAAAACCATGACATGGAGTCATGGGCACTGATAGTTTAACAGTACTTTTAGAATAATATCTGTAAAACCTTGTACGATAATCACGTGTGCCAAATTTGTAAAATTATTGAATTTTTAACACAGTATTCAAAATTTAACTCCATTGAATTTTCAATATTTTGTATTGAGAATTCAACTTTTTTTATTGTGTACACAATGTATTAACCATGGTATCTTTTTACATCATGGTATTAACCTAATACTATGGGCACAATGAAATTATCAAAGGAAACTCTTAAATATTTTATTCTATTTTTTTATTCATTGTGCTGGGCAGCCTAGGCGAGCAACACCGGGTTAATGAAAAGTATCATCCATGAATTGAGAGAGTGAGAATCAGGAATCCGAGATTATCCAAGACACACTTTCTTGCCGCCATAAGGTAACGATACCAAGAACTCTTAACCTCAAAGTCAAATAGGAATCAGCATCTTCTCAAAACACGAGTCCCTAAATTTATTAACAAGAAGTGAACTCGGCCATTGTTCAAATTGTACTAAAAAGTAGGTTATGCTTACTGATAGCTCAGATATGCCGGCAATTTCATCTACTTTTATATTCTGAATAGGGCCATTATCATTAAGAATGTGATAACATTTCTTTATAATTACAATGAACTTAAATAGAAATATAGGTAACTTTATACTTATTAGCATATATGTTTTCGTTGTCTAGTGGTATTCAGTGTATAACATAGATATCCACTTCTAAACAAAATTACGAACAATGTGATCCAATATCTTGTTACTGGAATATAATGATCAACAAATTGAATTTGCTTGCTCTGAATTAGACACACAATCAATTCCAGATAGCAATCCGCATACTTGTCCTAATGAACTATAATAGCCATAACAGAGAACTAATTATTATGGTTTCTGATTTATGTAACGTTATCTGATGGCGATTTGAAGGGATTTCCCTGTACTTGAATTAACAAAGGAATGGGATCACAATCAGTCTCATCATGTGAATTGAATCTAAATTGAGAAAAAAATGTAGAGCTTACAATCTTGAATTAATGGTTGACCAGTAGTGGTTTAGTTTAGAGCATAAGTATAAAAAAATACGATAATAAAGAAAAAAAATAATGCTGTTTCAACAGAAGATCACAATGGTGTTAAAGTGAATAGTGACTCTATAGAACAAGTGAAAGAATATAAGTACTTAGGTGTTATAATCGAGGAGCATTTAACATTCACTAGACATGCACAATCAATCTAATGAGTCGAATAGGTAGCTATCTTAGTGCATGGTCAAAACTTATCATAAATAAAACAATTATTTTTCCGTATTTCAATTATTGCTTTACAATTTTATATCTGTGTAACAACACACAGACAGGAGTTCTTCAAATAAAACAAAATATGGCAATTTGGTGTACACTCAAGTGCAACCGTTATGCCAGTATAGACTGCATGTTAAATTTAACTGGTCTTTTAAGTGTTAGTCAAATAATATTTCTAAGTGCGATTGTAGTTAGGTATTTACAAAATAAAAGATGGTATATTTACTGAACATTTACTGTTAGAAACCAGAAGCAAAGAGTGTATATGTATTATAATTCACTAAATAATAATTATAAAGATTTATAATGGAAATTATTTATTTATATTGTTCTTTTATAAACAAAATTGATAAAATATTATTATTATTATTCCACTTTTCCAAAAATCTAATCTCAAATCTATCCAAACATCCAAACCAAATCAAAATATTTTAGATATGAACACTGTAGGCACTTTCAGCAAATTTGTCTGGAACCTTCCATTCCTATTATAATCAATGGCTTGAAAAGTTAATTATGAATAAAAATTTATGCTGTTGGAATAAGTAGTCTAAGCCATTCAGCAAATTCTTCAATTCTGTGAATGCAGTCCGAACATTTTAAGGAAACGATTTTCTTGGAAATTTCAAAGCACCACTATATAGAACAGGTGAATGCCAACAATTTTGTATGATTGCAAAGCAGAACTGAAAATAGATAGAATATTTTTCCAACTAGAATTTGCTCGATGAATAGGAATAAGGGGATCAAGAGGATGTTTAATGACTATAATGGCTACAATTTTAAATTATTCTCATGAATACGGCTGAAAGATGTTGGATCTGTATGAGATGCTTTGGAATATTATTATTATAGGAAGACACTCGCTTTAAATTCTTTATGATTTGTATGTATGTATATTAGTTACATTATATTTTTAAACATGCTTATTTCTATTGATTTGTGTGTTTTTTATATCTGTATACAGGGTGATTTCGAAGAAAATGGAAAATAGATTTTTGTTTGTTCCAGAGATAAGTTGTAATTCAGAAACAAAAATAAAAAAATACCAAACAAATAGAACAAAACTAATAAATAAACATTCATAAACATTTTTCGAAAACATCACCTCCCACTTCGATACATTTAGGTACTTGCGATCTATAAATTGGTCTAGGTGCGCGTTTCAGCCAACGATGATTCGTTGTAATGAACATTACAGCATTACGAATCCCTTGTGTCCACTCTCGTAACAGAAATCAACGGCTTCATACATCACCAAAGACAACAGTCAAGAAGAGTGAGATCCGTTGATGTCGGCCGAGGGTGCGGGCCGCCTCTACCAATCCAGAAATTGCCGAAATGGGTATTCACAAAGTTTCTACCATTAGGTATTTGAAAATAAGGAGGCGCTCCATCAGGATAATACGTGGTCGAATATTCATAGAGAAATCGTCTAATACTGTATCCTCAAAATGATCTTCCATGAAATGTAGATAACCATCCCCAGTAAAGCGCTCATCCAACACGAAACCACCGAATAAATAATCTTTTAAAATACGTTAATACTAAGCCAATGTTGAAACGTTCTTGTATAGTATGGGGATTTTCATCTGACCATCAATGGTCATTGTGACAATTATTGTTAATAATTCCCTTAATCCGCAAGCACGTATCTTCTATTCCAGAGAGGCCATCTCACAACTATCCGCTTAGAAACACGGAGCATGATCTTTATCTGCCAACCCCTCGCTCAGAGTTGGTTAAAAGCTCTATACTGTACAATGCAAAAAAATGCACAATCATCTACCATTTGAAATCAAATCCATAAGATCTTTTCCTGAATTTCGAAAGGTTTTGAAATCATACTTACTGGAGAGAGTCTTTTATGCAGTAAGCGACTTTTTTGTTAAAAATTGTTAATACTTAATATTAAGCTTCTTACACCCACTGGGTTAGTGAATATTATTTGATGTTTGATATCCTAAGGGTCTTTTGTAATGTAAAATCATCTGTCACACGAAATTAAATCTATAACGGCTTATCCCAGATTCAATTAAATACCTACTACCTAGGATAATGCATTTTATGCGGTTAACGACTTTTTTCACTAAGGCACGTTTCTGCTCAGCTCACGCACTGGTTTATTGTTTGTACAAAATTTGTTTTTGTTTTGTGATTTAGTTAGTGTTTACCTTCTGACTGAATTTACAGCTGTATATTAACTTACTTTCTAACCGAATATACAGCTGTAGGTTACATTCTGATACTATCTTATATTTTTACATCTTTATATTTTTATATTTTTGTTTTATATTATATAAATTTATTTAATTTTAATTTAATTTTTAGTTTTGACTTTGTTTTGTTTTTGTATTGTTTGATTTTGATATTTTTATTTTGCTTTGTCTACAAAATTTATATTTTTTCGACAATAAAGCATTTCTCTCTCCATTTCCAGTAAACTGATCTTCATCAGTAACTAAAATGCATTAAACCAATTATCGGTTTTTATAAATACATTGACAAAATTGTTATCTTACAGTAATATAGCCTTTTTGGAGACTTTGTACTTGTAGCACATGAAAAGCATGCGAACCTGGTTGTTTTAAACTTCTCCAAACCAATTTTTGTGGAGTTTGAAAATGGTATTTATCTCTGGATTATTATCTATAACATCTAGAATATTTTCTGAGCCCAGGCTGTCTTTCAGAAACAATATTTGCACTTGGAAAAATCCCAATTTTGCCAGCACGACTTAAAACAGTTTGAAACGTTTTCCTTTTAGAAGGACCTCTTCGATGTGTAAGACGAGGTCGATACTTTTCTAATCTACGTACAGTACTGCCACTGCAGAAATCATAAACAAACATCATAACTGCTTATTTATTATCACTAATTTTATTAGTCATTTTGACAATCAAATGAATTTCCTGAGACAATGTTGCGAAATGTCATATGGGACAAGGTTAACAAAGTTAACTTGATAAAATTTGTATTTGTTTTGTTAGTTTTGTAATATTTGTTTATATTTCAAATCAAGTACAACTGTTCAAAGTATCTCTGGAATAAATAAAAATTGGAATTAAACATATGAGCTGATTCTGCTTATTTTGACAACCTAGACATATCCATAAAATATTTATATTTCCTCCGGAATCACCCTGTATAAAATACTAATAAATATTACGATTATCAGTATTAGCGACTGACTAGAGTCAGGTAATCATATCTCCATAAGAAAATATTTGAATTCAAAATGAGCAATATGGATAATACATAGGAAGATTCAGTTAAAGGAAATAATATTTAACGCACAGCATTTGCAGACAGCAATATTCAATAAGCCATTATAAGTATCTAGTAGTTTGGATTGCAGTCTTTTTCCCCCTCCAGGCATCCAATGTATGTCAAAATAGAATGATTTGGTAACAAAAATTGTAAAATAACTGATCTTGTTCATTTCTGGGATTAGATTGGCAGCACTAATTGAGGGCTAAATTATTAATGCTAAATTAAGCGCTGACTACAGTGGACAGCTTATTTGAGATCAGATAAATTGTGGGCTGTTTATTTTTGGAAGCATCTGATTTGACTATTTGGTAGTAAATTAGCACTAAATTGTTATCAAAACTGTATCATTCTGGACCTACTCAGGTATGCCTCATCTAGGATTTGGTAGATACAATAACCCCAATAATTATAAACAACCCAGAGCTTTTCGTCAATACCTCTTTAATGCTCGGTTAACTGACAGTCCTATAAAAATATTCGATATTTAGAGTTTATTTCTATGTGAAATGTATATCATCATAAACATAATATAAATGTTATCACCAAAACTATTAATGATTCCGCCCATTTGATCATTCTTGCATTACAGACATCCAAAAAGGTGTATATTATCTAAGTATTATGGTACGCACTTGGCCCGCGTACGATGACTGCTTATAAGCACCCTCCGCACCTTCCTCGTACCTACGGTTCATACGGAGGAACCTCTCGATGCCGATATATAGTTAGATAATAATTTGAAATTTGCAGAAATCAATAAATAAGATGTGTCTTATTTGAAAAATACCTGTTTTATATGTTTGAGTTATTAATAACTTTCAAGAAGGTCTTTGTTTTGATGATACTACTGCAATGAAATCACATAAAACTTCCGAGGGATTTAGATTAAAAACAGTTAGGGAAATTTTCAATATAAGATTTCCTATAGCTACGAAATTTTCTTTAATTCGGCCGGATCAATTATATGAAAAAATCCATTCTTCTAATTTGGCAAACGTTTTTTGGAAAAATGATTTTGCATATTTTCCTATAAAAAGATTTTTTAGAGATCTTCCTTCGAATTATATCAATATCTTTACAATTTCAGAAAGTCTGCAATGCAAAACTAAGCATATGAATTTTAAGAAATGTCAAATTGCAAACATAATCCCCCCTGTTTATGAATTAGTCATTAATAAATATGTGTTTTCTCATTATCTATGCATTCTAACGATATTCATTCCATCAAAATTCAATGTTGCTTTGTATGATCTAAGCGTTTCTGTTAAAATTAATGATTCAATAATGAAGAGTTATTAGTTTGTGGTTCTCTTATTGATTATAGGATTTCTTAGGACATTCATCCAATTCCAATGAAACTTTGGTGAATTGTTGTGTACACGCTTGCGAAAGTTTCCGCCAAAAAATTTTTGTTTGTTTGTTTGTCTTCCATGCTTTCGTACAACATTCAAATGACTTATCTATTTATTTATTACATATTTCTCTTTAGGTTTCAGTGCTTCTTTTATCACATCTATCCTTGCTTTACATATGATTTTACGTTTACGTGATGAATGTGATATGGAGTAGAGGCTCACTAAATTTTATATGTATTATCCATAGCTGGATTGAATAAAATATCACTCACGATATCTCTTTGACCAATCGGTTGGCGGCAGCACCAACGCCGCGTTCGTTACTTGATTCATGACCAGAAAGGATCGATATCCACCCCGATATAATATGGAAACTAGCCAAGTTACACTGTATCTACGTATATATATATATATATACATATATTTAAGTTACATAGTTTGGCTGGCGCTCGGCTTGCAACTTAAAGAGTTGTAAAGACCGGATGCGGCTAAATGAATGAACAATGTACTTCATGAAAATAGCTCAAAGCAAATAGCACCAGATAAAGATCATTTTTCAGTTCAACTGAAACTATATAATAACGACAAGCCTTATGAATCTTATTTTGTTGAAATTAGGTAATTTGAAGAGTCATTTTTTTATAAGTGAGCATGATTAATTTAGAGCTAAATGCTCTTTAATTGACAGTCCTTTACTGGATAACTGGCGAATAATTACAATAAGACAGATGAATAAGTTTCTAAAAAAATCACTTTAACGATAACAAATCTAATAAACGAATAAACACACTATAGAATAAACAACGAGGGTTTCGATATAGACGTCGTGTAAAGATGAAGCTTTTGTTAATTGACACACCTAGAAAGACCGGTCGATTAGATCCGATTGGAGGATACTTAGATAAATACAGAGTAGGAAATATCTTTAGAAGTATCGATTACATTTACCAAAATCAACGACTACATATAACGAACCTACCTTGGGGGAAAGAGGCATTCGACAAGGAGATTCACTATGTCTCCTATTTTTCAATATCATAAAGGATTAAATAATAGATAAAAAAATGCGGAGACAGAGAATATATTATTAAATTATATGTTATGCCAATGACGAAGATCTGATAGTGGAAAATGACGATGATTTATAAAAGCATTCCTATCCGTCCATCACATTATCTTATTTGGAAAAAGAAAAAAGTTATAACTTTGAGAGGTGACCAGAAATTTTATCAGTTGTTTCAGGGAAAATAAAAATCGTTATAATCTATGGGTGCTGATACTTTTGTTCAGTTAGGTAGATATAAATCTTTTGGCATCCAATTCAAAAGTAACAGCACCCATGCACCTAATTATTATTATTTTTAATTTTTCATTGCAACAACTAATAAGTTTTTTTCTGAAAAAGTATTTTACATTTTTAATTCCCACTTTAGTCATCAAAATTATTGATCTGTACTCTGGAGCCTTTAAATTTGTTCAAAAACTTTCGATTTAAATGTTTACAAAAATGATCTCATTTTCAATCCCAAGAGATAACATTAACAATGCTGCTAAAGGCAGATAAGTCAAAATCAAAAGATTCATTAATGGTGCTTGGACACAAAGATATGACTTATGTGATTTTACAAATAGTTACAAATTTATGCTATCGATAGCCTGGATCCAAGTATCTGAAAAGATATTGGACGATAAAGGTAGACAACCTCAGTATTTTTCTTGATTATAACATTAGCGCTCGTAGATTTATTGATTGCATCTCAATGAAACCGTGACTTTCCATCATTTGATGCACCTGACTCAACAAAAACCGAAAATGATAATTCCACATAAGTGGTAGTGAAATGCACAAAGCTGCAACAAGCAAAACGCATTGAGCATAGGTAATTCTGTCTTGAAATTAAAGAATAACTAATCACAATCAATACTGATTCAATATGAGATTGGCTGGAGTAGATGAGCAGATGTCCCATGTTCTGGATATTCTATGCGCTAACAATCACAAAGTCCACATGAAACAACGGTATGCCCAGTAATTAGCAACAACAGCAATAATACGGCTACACACAAACAGCACACGAACGTACACAAATACAGGAAATAATGTTACATCTCCACCGCAGGGAAATAACCAAGCACACACAGCAGTACTGCCACACGATCCGAACCATACGCCCGATCAGAGTAAATGATTAATACGTCCATACGGCGATAAGTCTGTAATCTATTAGTTATTCTGGGCCTATACCATCCCTCCCGCTCGTATATGAACGCCCTAAAAATCGAATGTGCATTTGGTACGTACCTACAGGACACTACATATATGATTGTGGAAATGTGCAATCACTCGGCATAACATTATCCAAATTGCGGCCTGAATCTAAAAGTGCCCATTCACGTAACAAACATGCAACGTTTCCTGGAAATGATTATGTTGCATTAAAATTATTCATTATAACCACTACGCGTCCAGAAATATTATCAAATTTATGAGTAGGTGTTTCTATAGAACTTTAGAATTATCTTTATCTAATATCTTAGTCCTTCAATAAATTAGTGAATGGTGAGAACAATCCTTAATTCAGGTCAGAGTAAATGATTGAATATCTAAAACGAATCTACAAATATAAATATACAAAAATCAATTGCTGTTCGTTAGTCTCGCTAAAACTCAAAAACGGCTTGACTGATTTGAATAATTTTTGTTTTGTTTTGTTCGCCCTAATACAGAGGAGGTTTAAAAGAGAAAAAAAAAAGAAAAACCCATAAAAACAGTAAATTATAAAATTCAAAATTGGTAATTTTGTATGGAAATCGCCTTCAATAAGTTGCATAGTGGTGGACCTATCGTGTTTTGTCTAACAGATGCCAGAATAATAGTAACTGTCAATATTTTCGTGCAGTTGTGTGAAATTCGTTTTTTTTTAATGAAAATACTATTAGTTTTGATAATGATAATAGTCGTATTTGAACGTCCGAATCACGTTCTAGAGTTATCGAAAACGATTGAGCAGTGGATAGATTAGGAATTCAACGTGTTCGTGAACATCAAACAAAACAACATAGAGCACAACACAATGAACATGGACCTTGCGGATCTTTCAAGAATATCTCACCCTTTATGATCGACGGTAAGTATTCCAAGTGATATCCGAAAGACCTAATCTGACTTAATTGATGACATCATCATAGGCAATGACCGATACCCATTATATCGTCGCCAATCAGTTGCGGAAAATGGACGATCTTTAGTTATGAAGGTTCAAGGATAATCGTTGGATTGTGCCATACTCACCAATATTGTCCGAAACTTTTGAAGCTCACATCATTGTGGAATACTGTAACTCGGCGGAAACAAGGAACACCAGTTGAGGACCATCCACATGCTTCAGACGCTTTGGGCCGCATCTTCACTGTGCATCCAAATAACAACGAACGTTATTATCTACGATTGTTGTTGGTAAATGTTTTTGGCCCGATTCCGTTTCAATTGCTGAGAACAGTGAATATGGAAATACGTGTGCAACTTACCGTGAACCGTGTCAACTCTTACTCGACAAGGATTCGCATTTGGATAATACACTAAAGGATTCCGTCATATCTTCATCACCACATCAAATTCGCATATTTTTTGTAACTATCAAATCAACATGTTTTTCTTCGAATCCGATATGTCTGAAGATGTTTTGCATAATGTGCGCTGTCAATCTTTAACTCCAACCCTACAAATGATGGCAAAAGTTTACAATAAACATTGTTTATGATAGAAGACATGTGTTTGTTGATGGCGACATGTTTGGGTACGATATCACCAAATCGTCCAATGCACAATGCATTTAACCAAAAGTTACAAAGAGAACAACAATACGACACCGAAGCATTAGCCGAAGCAGTTTGTACAAATGTTCCACAATTCAATCAACAATAAAAAAATGTTTACGATTCTTTGACAGAAGCTGCGAAAAATGGAATTGGTGGAATTTATTTTCTGGATGCTCCAGGAGGGACCGGTAAACCTTTCTTAATTTAATTTCCTTAGGCAAAAATTCGATTCCAGAATGAAGTTGCCTAGCATTGGCTTCATCGGGAATAGCAGCAACTTTACTAGAAGGCGGACGAACTGCACATTCTGCCCTGACATTGCCACTGAACACACGAGAGGTCGCTGGAGGCGCTGAACAAAACTTTGAAAGATATTGGAGACAACAAAAACATTTTTAGTGGATCCACGATTCTATTGTCTGGTGATTTTCTCCAGACTCTACCCGTTATTCCTCGATCACATGTTGCTGACGAATTAAACGCTTGCCTAAAATCATGAAATTGTGGCGGCATGTGGAGAAACATCTATTTCACCCAAAAATTTAGAGGTTGATTAGTGAGAGAAATCGGCCTTTTTTCAGTGAATAAGTATCAGTGCACTTTTCAGAATAATCATGATATGTATCGTATTGTGAGAGAATACGATTAGACTTATATAGAAATTTTAAATAATATTATATGTCTTTTTCTTTTAACTGTCAGTTCAAGCCCAAAATAAAAGTCATTTAGTCTATGTATGGGTACATATGTATGTATTTATGCAATATTCTTAAATTACAAATATTATTTTTTTTTAACTGAACCTGTATCTGCCTTAATAATAATTTTAATTTAATTGTGCTCCTTGTTAAAATAGCTACAAACATATAAAGATCATTCATTAATATTCATTTTTATCAACTAAATCTAGATACTTTCTAACTTATTGTGTTACCATGACAAATATAAATAATGACATTTGTATTTGATGGCTATCTTTTCTGTTTTTGGCTAATTTATTCTAAATTCACGATTGTAAGTATTTTTATAATAGTATTAAGTTGTTGTTGAAATAATTTTGTAACGATTTGTACTTTGCCCTGAAGAAGAGAATAAACATTCTCGAAAGCTCGGCTTCAATCAAAGAATTTTATTGAATATTTGACTGCATCCCCAAGAACATCTTTTTATTTATTATAAAACCAGTCAAGAATAAAAAATCAATATATATGTGCAAATTCTATCTCGGAATCTGGTTTACCGATTTCGATGAAAATTCATATGTATGGGTTCTAGAGTGTATTGAATCGATTGGTTGTATAGACATTCACATAAAAAATAGTTTTCAGCAATTAATATTCTTATTTTACCCCCCCTACAGATTATATCTAATGTGAGGATATGAGATCATGAACATCATAGGACATAAGTAGCTCATTGGTTAAGTTCACGGCTGATAACCTAGAGATCCTCGGTTCGTATCCTGATCAAATTATTTTTTTTAAGAAAACCCATTTTTGTAGATTAAAGGTGTTAATATGAGTTTCTTATAATTTAATTGGAAATTTTCAATGAAAAAAATCTTACATTTATAATCTAATATATTAATACGAGCAATTCTCGTATATTAAAAATCCCCAAAAAACATTCCCAATGTAAGACTTTTGGAGGTGAGAGCTATATTCTGCAAAACTCGACAAAAAAATCTCAAATCTTTTGCATACGCTCAGTAAGAGCTCCACACCCATATAACTTTTTATGTTTCTTTGTATACGAATTTTGCTTTAATGGTACATTTTCATCAAGTGATTCTATCGCTTCTCACCGCCCCTAAAATTCCTTCCATGAAATGACAACTTGACGTATTTTATTCATAACCCATTGTTCCACTGAATATGGACTAGCATTTCCAGTCACCTGCTCACATTAAATGATAAAATTGTCACTACCTTGCATACATACTTGAAATGAATGCACTATATTCCGTCTTGGAAAAGAAGATAAAAGAAATTAATATCGCATTTGAACTTATATTCGTTTTTACAAACTTCATGTGTATATTTAACTATATGGTCAAGTTCTAAAGAGATCTATTGGGAGAAAAAATCAACTTTGATAGTGATCTACAATATTTTTACACACATCAAAAATACAAAAGTGCAATACGATCTATTTCTTAATATACAGGGTGCTTCAAATATATTCACAGGAATTGAGGATGTGATAGTTCGTCCAAAAATATGAAAAAAGTTTATATTAACTTACAGTTTAAAATGCGTCATTTTCGAGATACCTACAGGGCGTTGAAATTAAAAAAAATCCTGAACCGTTTATCGTATAAGTTTTGAGTCAGAACAACATTTTTGTCATAAATGGTGAAGATTTTGAAGGAGTAGTGGGTGTTTTTCTCCACAATTTCTACGCTAATGGAAAAAGTACGGTTTTGAGATGCCCATTTGAACCGCCAATGTTTTATACACCAAAAAGGTACTGTTGGTCGTGACCTCTAATTATAAAATTGATTTTTCACGAAAACGATCGAATTCAGAGCTCACGACCAATAGGTTTTTTTTTGTAGAGAACATTGGCGGTTCAAATGGGCATCCCAAAACTGTAATTTTTCCGTTGGCGAAGGAAATGGGGAGAAAAACACGCAACGATATTCTAGAGGATAAGTTTATATTCTTTTATCATTTTTTTGGACGAGCTATCACATCCTCAAGTCCTGCGCATATATTATGAAACATCCTATATATTTAAACCTAATGAAAATAATTGCTAACACCGTATTAAGGAGACTTAGAAAGGCGTGGAGTATGTATAAAACTTATTATGAGTTGAAAAAAAAAATAACAACTTATGTTTCAATGTCATGGAAGGAATATTGGGGGCGGTGAGAAGCGATAGAATCACTTGATGAAAATGTACCATTAAAGCAAAATTCGTATACTAAGAAACATAAAAAGTTGTATGAGTGTAGAGCTCTTACTGAGCGTATGCGAAAGATTTGAGATCTTTTTTGTCGAGTTTTGCAGAATATAGCTCTCACCTCCAAAAGTCTTACATTGGGAATGTTTTTTGGGCGTACGGATTTTTTTTTGGAAGTCGCTTAACTGTCACGGACTAACTTTAATTTTCAATAATCATTTTGATTGTAAATACAAATATATATGTATTACAAGGTGGCTCACGGTCGATGGTACGTTAGACGTTTACGGAGAACGGGACATATGATCGTTCTGAAAATTTGGTTGTTCAAGTAATTGCTCTTAATCTATCGATCTAAAATATTTTCATCGATGCAGCGTTGTCGCTTATACCAAAAAGTAGCAGCATCTTTGTTTTTTCAAATAGAACACCCTATATATTACTGCGTTTTGCATTTGTCCTCACTTTCTTAATATTTTGGTCACACTTACTTACACCTATCTCTAACGGTTCTCGAGATATAATTTTACATATTTTTTATCCAAAACATAGCTCGAATTAATTGTTTATTTCTGCGTTATTTCAATTCCTAGGAATTTGTCCTGCGTTATACAGGGTTGTTCAAAATGTATGATTTTACTGCTAGATACAAAAATGTTTAAAAATACGTTTTTTTAAATGGAACATTCTGTATTTTGTTGCGTATGAAGGTTCGCAGATAAGTGAGACTAATTTAGAGTTATTAAATTAACTTTATTTACACTCAAAATAATATAAATTACAACTTAACTTTACTATATTCTCTCTAACTTACTCGGACTATTCTATTTATTCACACTGCCTTTTTCATTCTGTCTTCTTGCCGAAAATTCTCCCATATATATACCCGATAAAGGATCCAGAGTATTCAGGCGGCTTCTGGTCTTTGACACGAAAGCCGCCACTGTACGCTTCTCGAAATTCGTTATGTCGGCATTTTAACAGAAAACGCCGACTGCTGCCGTCGCTCTCTTTGTTAACGCCGCTTTTGGTATTTCCAACCACAGCATATATCGCGCGCTTACTTCAAACGGATGCCGCTACTTTGTAGCCAATACCGGCGGCTGTTCCCCTTTGCACGTTACACTGCTCCCTCCCTTAAAGCTGTTCGCCCCGAACAGCTTCTTCCGTCTGCCTCCAGACTGGTGGATTATCTCCTCGATACGGACTCAGTCTTTCCACGTGCACCACTTTTGGCTTGGCTCTTGGCGAAAGTTGGATCCTGTACACCAAGTCATTAATCTTTTTGACAATGCGATATGGTCCTTCCCAAGGTCTTTGCAACTTCGGACTTAATCCTCTCCTTCGCTGTGGCTGGTACAACCAAACTGCATCGCCTTCATTAAAAGAGTTTAATGACTGCCTCTTGTCAAGTCTCATCTTCATTTTGTCGCTCTTCAACTGCAGCTTTTGTCTGGCAAAATCGTGGACCACTCTAAGTCGCTTCTGTAGGTCAGCTACATAATGTGGAAGAGACACTTCTTCATGATCGTCGGCTGATGGTCTGCCAAACATCAGATCTACGGGGAGCTTCATTTCTCTTCCAGACAAGAGCATCGATGGTGTATAGCCAGTAGATTCATGCTGGGAACTTCGGTAGGCCAGGAGAAAGAGAGGTACCAGTTTATCCCAGTTACGTTGGTGCTCATCCACAAATAGTGAGAGGTATTGATTGATGGTTCTATTGTGCCTCTCAACCATTCCATCTGAAGTGGGGTTGTTCGTGTTTTCCGTATTCCCCAGCAACCTCATTAACTGCGTCCATACTTCGGATTTAAAATTTCTACCTTGATCGGTATGCAGCTCCAAGGGTACTCCGTGTCTGGAAATCACGTTTTCCAGAAGGGCTTCGGCCACTCTAACTGCTTCCTGATTCGGCATCGGCACTACTTCTGGCCACTTCGAGAAATAGTCCATGGCAACCATATTGTACTTATTTCCAGAATCTGTCGTAGGGAATGGTCCTGCAATGTCCACCGCAATTCTTTCCCAAGGTTCACCTGACAGATACTGCATCATTTTCCCTCGGGATCGTGTCTTCGGACCCTTCTTAGAAGCACAGAGGTCACACCTTCTGCACCATTCTTCCACATCTCTTCGACAGTTGATCCAATAATACCGCTCTTTCACACGTGCCAATGTTCTATTTACTCCAAAATGGCCTCCACTGCGACTACCATGCAGTTCACGAAGTACTTCAGCTACCATCGTTCGGGGTACAACGGTTTGATACACAATGCTCCTACCATCTGGACTTTCCCATTTACGAGTGATTAAGTCATCCCGTAAGCACAACGAATCCCACAGAGCCCAGTACCCCTTGACTGTCTGATCAAATCTGGATATTTCTTGCCACTCAGGTCGTCGCTTTTGGTCTAGCCAGCCCCGTACTATCGTCAAATCTTTGTCAGCGATTTGTTCTCTTTTAAAGTTGTCTCTGGTGATTTCGTAGGTATTTTCCGTTTCCTCATTCCTAATCTGCATTTGTTGGATATGTACAACATCTGTGGCTATTTCTTTTTGTTCCTGTCTTTGACAGAATTTACAGGAACTGCCACAAGGTCTTCGTGACAAGCTGTCAGCGTTGGCGTGACTTCTTCCTTTTCGGTGTTTAATTTGAAAGTCGTAACTCTGCAGTTTCTCAAGCCAACGCGCTATCTGTCCCTCCGGATTTTTGAAATTCAGCAGCCACTGTAGTGCAGAGTGGTCTGTTCTTACTAAAAATTTCCGTCCATAGAGAAAACTGTGGTAATGTTCTATGGATCGTACAACCGCTAGCAGCTCCTTCCGGGTCACACAGTAGTTTCGCTCTGCTTTTCCCAACGTTTTGCTGAAATATCCAATTACAGCTTCTTCGCCATCCTGTATTTGGGAAAGAACAGCTCCTATTCCACTTTGTGAAGCGTCAGTGTCTAACACGAACAATCCTTCGTCCAAAGGATATGCAAGAATAGGAGCACTGGTCAAACGGTTTTTCAGCTCAAGAAACGACTGTTGACATTCTGGTGGCCAGTCAAAGTGGGAGTAAAATCACACATTTTGAACGACCCGGTATAACGCAGGACAAATTTCTCTATTCTAATATTGCTTAAATAGATAATTATGTTTTTTTCTCGTTTTTTCGTCGATCAAAAAACGATTTGGTTCTATGGCCCAATTATTTTTTCATCAAAAATTTATTTTACGCTAACTTAAGAACGAATAGAAATAATCCAATAGTCTATCGGCAAAGTAAAATTGCGCAGCTATCAACATTTTTAGGGATATTATGATTAAAGTACCTAAAGAAATAGTTTTTTTTACTCAGTGGTAACCTAACCTAACCAATATTGGTTTATCAGTGCCCTCTAGGAGTAAAGTTGTGAACTTACGAACACCTCCGACATTATTTTTAAAATAAGCGTCGAGTTATCTTTCAAACATGACTAAACTTATTAGATTTGGATAACGCGTCTAGGAGATTACAGCGGTTTAATAAAGTACTCCCCCCACCCATATAATCAAAAATACGGAAAAAGTGTGAGGACCAAAATTACGCAGAATGTAATGAACTTTTCATTTCCGGTACCAAAACAATACCTTAATACTTCGATTTTTTGAGAAAAATTTAATTTTAATTTATACCACGGTAATTACGCCACCTAGCGGCCCTTTTAGAAACTTGAAAATATTTTAGCTGAATTTCTTTTAGCCGATTTACTTATTAATTTTTTTCCCGAAGTCGTAGGGTTTACGGTTTCCCTATTATCCTACCTCGCTGACCTTAGTGGGACACCCGGTATATATATATGCTGCATCTTATCATATTAATAACCTGACATTGTTTTTCCATTTTGATCTGAAAAATAAATTAAAATTATAAACATTCCATAAGAAAAACCAAAGTTGTGTAGAGTTGCAACTATTTAGAAACACCCGGTGTAATTGAAAATATGCAATGTTAGAAGAAATATAACTAGGTATCAAATATTAATTAATTAATTAATAACCCACAGCGTACGAAAACCATAGACTAACAAATAGAATAACGAAAACGTCTAATTCCTGATCGCTCTGCCATCTCTTAGTAAAAAGATTAACATTAAATTATTGCATTTCTATATACGTCTCTGTTCTCTGGTACTGCTACATCTACCTCATTGTTGCCATTTAGTATAGTATAGTAGTAGTATATGTTTGACAAATATTATTAGTGCCTTAAAAATGTACCAATTTCGAATAAGAGCGAAGTAGTATGCATGCTTTTTAAATAATAAATCATTTTACAATCATGATCATAATTAATTTGTCAGTTTCACTTAGGTATTTATCCGATATCTATATCAGTTAGGTATTTAAAAACAGGTAAAATTTTAACACCGGCAACACCGTAGAGTCTTGAAAATAATAAATTGTGAAATGCGTCTATTTGGTTTTACATATATTGATAATATAATTATTACAGCCTTTTACGACTTGAAAACATTTTCAAATGATTACTTATCATTGAAGGATTGTATTAAATACAATATCTCGTTAATTTCAAGCCATATATTTAATTTAATCGGGAAAAACCATTACGTGACCTTGATAATCCAACATTTTTCTGTAAATAATGTTTCTGTACGCAGAAGTGAGTGATACCGCTCTCACCTCTGCAAACTACAGTTTGCATTGATAAAAAAAATAAAATAAAAAGAAATACACGTCGAATAGAGAAAAATATCTTGAATGCAGTGCTTCGACAAAAGTTGACTGAACGACTTCCCATCGATAGCAATTAGACAATTTGCAACTATCATTTAGATTAAATATGTCAACAGGACAGACGTTAGATACTGATTGACTTTTGGCCTACCGGAATATCATCTATCGTCACCCGGTAGTTCTCAATCAAGCCAGCACCAATGCGTGTATTTATCCAATGCCAATATTGATGTTTCTAATGGAGTTCCTCCTCAAGTCGAAATGGCTTCCGCGGAACTTAAAAGCTAACTAAATAGTTAAGGGATAGATGTAAACAGATTTGTGTACTATCAGAAGTCAAATCCTCGGATCATTGTATTGTGTGCAATATTAGCATCTTATGATGCAGAGCTTTAGCTACAAGGCCTGTTTGAACAAATATGTCATCTTGAGAATGAAAGCTTACGAAGAAGATATGAAGCTTATTTATTAAGATCTAACGAGTTCGTACAGCATGTGGAAGTAAAGAAAATAGCTGCAGGGTAGTCAGTAACGATATGCAAATAAGCATTAAAACGAGGATTTTTTTGCAGAAAAAATACAACTCTTTTGATATTATCTGTCAGGACTCGTTAAAGTTTGTTTGGAGTTGAATGGGCCCAATTACCAATAATAGAGTATGTATTCTCAGAAGTTTTAGTCTACTCAAGTTTTTGATAACTTGTACAGATTCTCGAAAGAAGAATGACAACTAAAGTGGAGATGACTGAACTATTTATTATATGCTGCAACTGTAGAAATTGGGATCATTGATTAGATAGTTTGTTTGTCTGTGAATCGGCCAATATGTCAATAATGATTATACATTTTGATCTTTTCTGATACTTAGATTAGGCTCATTTTTAGGTTTCGAAAGCTAGTAAACTCTTTTATTTGGAGAGATAGCTAGTATAAATGGCAAAACCGTGGGATATAGTTTAGCTTGAAAAGAAGATAATATTGAAAAACCTATTTCAGTGTTCTCAGATTTCTAATGAGACTCAAAAGGTATCTCCAAAATTTATACTAATATTACAAATACAAAAGTGTAACTGTTCATTAGGTTCCTAGGCCTAAGTCGCAGCACCATATTTGACGACAAGGTATGGATGGGACGTTGGATATAGATATGGGCCAATATATTTTGTATTTATATCTATAGTCTTTACATAGTTATTTATTATACAGACGCGAAGAGGCGGGAGACAAAAACCCAGAGTTAAAATCTAATACTATTGCCGTGTATAATACACAACTATTTTCTTGGACGGAAAAAAACTATGATTTAATATTGAAAAAAAAATTACAATATTTCACAGTCAGAGAATTATGGAAGTGAAATTTTAAGTTTTAAGCAGATAGGTACTTAAAGCGACAATTAAACCTGCGTTGGTAAGGAAACCTTTAAAGTTATCAAATATTTTCAATATTGTAACTTGAAAACTTACCCGAATACACCAACACGCACACACACAAATATCACAAACATCCTAGGAATCCAGAAGCATGGAGAATGCACTGATTTGGATTGTTTTCGGATGAATATATTGGGAAATACATCCAGAACAATATATAAGAGGGACGAGAAGCTTCGAGATCGGAAGTTAAGTGGGTATAAACAAGATCGACCACGGAAAGAGGAGTTAGTCATAGAAGGATAGTCAGTGAGTTGAACGCGAGCAAGTAGAGAACACTGAATATATATATAGCGGTAGGTGGCGCTCTGAATATAAATCTGTATATAGTTGTGTAATTGTTAATATAAATAAATAAGTGAAAATAAATCGAAACCAGTTTTAATATAAATTTCCCGTTACAATATAATTCTTTGATTTAATTTTTCCCTTTTCCTTTATTTTTTCACCTGTCAACTGAGATAAAATGTCAAACTTTCTCCCGTCAAAGAAAAAAGTTATTTATTGTATAAGTGTCTTATTAGGCATATAAAATACGAATTGCAATACAGAACTCTATCCACAGCCGCTATAAACCTTTTACAAAATTGAGAACTACCTTCAGTAAAATATTTCGATGACAATTTGCTGAAAATTTCCTGATTAATGTCAGAATTTAATTATGGTAGGTTATGACTACATAGTTTCTATGACAAATGGGTTGTTTATTTATGTGATTTTATTGTTTATCGACTCCATTTGCAATGCAACTATTAGTATGGATGATGGAAGATAAAACAAGAATACCTTAAGAAATATTACAGGCTGCTGAAGAAGCTAATTTAAATTTATTACCGCCCAAATCAAAATTTGCTTACAACAAAGAATTCGGCGACTTTAACCAGTGGATCGAGAAAATAGGTGCTATTATGATAACTGAAGATGTGTTGCCGGCATATTTCTTTACAGCTAGTAAAAGATTGGCTGCTTCATCGTTATGGGCAAAGTATTCCATGTTGAAGACAACTTTAAAAGTACCCAGATACATAGATATTGCAAATTACGGTATGCAAGTTAACTTAGTAATTATAATATTACTTCTTATGTCTCTTTAACATGACTCAAACATCATGCTAAGTGTATCACTTCTGTGCGTGTTTTATGAGTTCTTATAAGATACGTAGTGACTTAGTGAGTGCTTATAAGACACTAGTGTTTTATTGACCTCATAAGACGTTTGTATAGAGACACATTATGGTGTCATAATACAACGGCTGTGGATAAAAGTATTTTTTTAGAATGTGATACTTTGTCACCTGTCAACAGAGATTTTTTTGTTTTTTGAAAATTGTCCAAATCAAACTTTACCGAAAATGGTCTCTTCAATTTTATCCTCTCAAATTTTCAATTTTCGAAAAAAAACTAGTTAGCTTCGAAATATATTTTTTTTGATTTTTAATTTAGGTAATATTGAGTTATCGGTCGGGGAAAGAAGACAGATACATACTGTATAAAATTAATGCAAACCTGTTTTCAACAATGGAAATGTTTGATTGTTGATATCGTTATACATGTCTTTGCGAAGTAAATCAAAGCCAGCATGTTATTTTCTATGGAAATATTGATTCTAACTATTCCAGAGTGAGATATAGCCCACGGGTTCTTCAGAAGACTTTTAATTTTGTGATGAAATTTAACGAGCGGTATCACAGACACTTCTTAGTAATCAGCAAATGACAATGGCCATAGACGTTAGAAAAGGAAGCTTTCAGCTCTCTCGTATCGAGTAACAATGCTGAATCCCTAAATATTCTAGACAAAAAAGCTTTCAGAGCTATTTCTCACCTTGCAATGTCTCAACAACAGAAACCATTGAGGATGGCATTATCTTCTCGACGACGATTTGTTAGACGCCTTTTTCCATTTGAAAATTTCATGGAAATGGGCTAAACAAATGCCCATCCATTCGTTGACTCTAACGTAGGTACATTGCAAAGCATATTTCACTGCGGTGAAGATAATGTTCACCATAATGTTGTGAGAAAAACACTTTATATTTCTTTTCTAGTTTTTCCAATTGAATGTATTATTTTTTGCAGTTGCAAGTGTTTGATTTCGATTTTCTACGAAAATGAGGATTGATTTCATTAGATGCTGCTTTAAGCAGTATGGAATAACAACATATAATGAAGAAATCATTAAAAAAAATCCCGATGGCCTGTAGTCAGCGGAAAGGTAAATTTTTCAAACTTCATTGAATTGAAATTTGACCAACCTTTTCATTGGTATTCCCTCATGTTATTACACAAAATTTGCGTATGTGTCATAGACTTGCGGTTAGAGGTTTTTGTTTTGGCTGTTGAATATAAAGCAGATAGGGTTCGAGTTCCACTTCAAGGCAAAATTTTGTTTTCGCCTATTTCTTTTCAATAAATATACTATATATTTTTTTTAATCACGGTCTATATTAAGATCTCCAGAAAATGTACAATTACATCAAATTTATATTGAGTGTTCATGTTTTATCAATATTTGTTATTTTTCTTTATTAATTTTTATTTTTTTACCTGTGTATTTTATTAAAAACTGCTCTGAACAAAAGTTGTAGGTACTGATTATATCTATAACCTAAAATTATTTTTGATGAAATGTACACTACGGCTCTTTTTTGATAATTCTTTTAAATGTTCGAATGGTCGCCATTTTGAAACTACTTACCCGATATTGCCCAATAGCGAACTCGTCCGAGATATTTGAGAGATTGATTTTTGTAGCAAATTTGAACTTTATACCTTCAAAACTGCGACCTCTATCGTGTTAACAAATTTCGTAATATCCCATATATATATAAATAAACTTTTGAACCAAATGTTTTCTTGGACTAACTTACAGACATATAACAACATGCCGTTAAAATTTTTTCGAGATTCAAAAGTGTGAACGATCGCAATAGGTACATTTCTATAAGAAATTTACCTAATAAGTCACCGAAAAAGTATGTCAGCTCTAAAACGTAATTATTTCTATATCTCCTATACTATGTGTTGTTATTTAGAGCATCAAATGAATTCTGTCCTAGTTTTTTGTGTTATGTATTTATTATTTTTTGGTGATCTTGGTTAATAACTTATTATATATAGTATTTTCATAATAATGCAGCAAGAAAGAATATTATATGAGTTATGTTATTATTAGATAGTCCAGAAAAAAAGTTAATACACCTAATGGGAATTGGATCCATGGTTCCAGCTTTCTAGCTAATTCACATGAGCAGCAAGTTAGCTAAGCACCTGTTAAGAATCGACTCGAGAGTAGGTGGATAATTTGCCGCTAATTAGTCGTGAATTAGTTGTGAAAATACCGATTTTGTCGTTTATTGTTTTTTTGTTTTTTTCGGATGCTTTGCTAACTTGATATAAAGTTAGCAAAACACGGCTCCAAAAATGACTTTAAAGCGTTCGTAGAAGAATGGGAATAGGATCAGTTTTTGCCGCTAATTAGTCGTTAATTAGTTGTGAAGAAATAAATTTCCTAAAATATTTTTTTTGTTTTTTTTTTGGGTGCTTTGCTAACTTGATATAAACTTAGCAAAGCACACCTCCAAATATAACTTTAGAGCGTTCGTAGAGTAATGGGAATAAAACAAGAATTTGCCGCTAATTAGTCGCTAATTAGTTGTGAAGAAACAAATTTCCTAAAATATTTTTTTTGTTTTTTTGGGTGCTTTGCTAACTTGATATAGAGTTAGCAACGCACGCCTTCAAAAAATGACTTTAGAGTGTTCGTAGGAGAATGGTATTGGGATAAGTTTTTGCCGCTAATTAGTCGTTAATTAGTTGTACAGAAATTAATTTTCCAAATATTTTTTTTGTTTATTTTTTTGGGTGCTTTGCTAAAATGATATAAAGTCAGCAAAGCACGCCTTAAAAAATAACTTTAAAGCGTTCGTAGAAGAATGGGAATGGAATAAGTTTTTGCCGATAATTAGTTGTGAAGAAATTAATTTCCCAAACTATTTGTTTTGGTTTTTTTGGGTGCTTTGCTAACTTGATATAAAGTTAGCAATGCACGCCTGGAAAAATGACTTTACAGCGTTCGTAGAATAATGGGAATAGGATAAGTTTTTGCCGCTAATTAGTCGCTAATTAGTTGTGAAGAAATTAATTTTCCAAATTAATTTTTTTGTTTATTTTTTGGATGCTTTGCTAACTTGATATAAAGTTAGCAAAGCACACCTCCCAAAAATGACTTTAGAGCGTTCATCGAAGAATGGGAATAGGATCAGTTTTTGCCGCTAATTAGTTGTGAAGAAATTGATTTCCTAAATTATTATTTTTTAGTTTTTTTGGGTGCCTTGTTAACTTGATACAAAGTTAGCAAAGCACGCTTCGAAAAATGACTTTAGAACGTTCGTAGAATAATGAGAATAGAACAAGAATTTGCCGCTAATTAGTCGCTAATTAGTTGTGAAGAAATAAATTTCCTAAAATATTTTTTTTATTTTTTTTTGGGTGTTTTCCTAACTTGATATAAAGTTAGCAAAGCACACCTCCAAAAATAACTTTAGAGTGTTCGTAGAGTAATGGGAATAAAACAAGAATTTGCCGCTAATTAGTCGCTAATTAGTTGTGAAGAGATAAATTTCCTAAAATATTTTTTTTGTTTTTTTTTTTTGGTGCTTTGCTAACTTATAGAGTTAGCAAAGCACGCCTACAAAAAATTACTTTAGAGCGATCGTAGAAGAATGGTATTGGGATAAGTTTTTGCCGCTAATTAGTCGCTAATTAGTTGTACAGAAATTAATTCGAGCTCGAGATTTCATTTCTTTCCGTGATTTCAAAATGTTCTGCAAAGTGAATTAGAAATGCCAATTCATAGAATCTGAGAATTTTGTACGTTTTGAAAAATACTTTTGCTTTGTATTTTATGAATACATTAAGTGCTATATTTATTCTATAAACTACTATAAATATCTGAATTATCATTACCTTCAAATGTTTTTGTTTGGTAATAATACGGTTTTTGGTAAAAGAGAAATCGTCTCAGCATTAAAGATATATTTCTCTCAGTATATCAGTTTCTGAATTTTTCAACCAATCTTAACAAATTTCCTTAAAATACTAAAATACTAAAACAAGTACTAAAATCGAGAAAAATACATCACGGAATTAGGTACTTGGTGGAATTTCTTCCTGGATTTGTTGAACTGGGGCTATTATAATAATCACTTCCTATCACAATTCTTATTTCAAAATTCTCAATTTGATATAATGGCAGAGCTATATGAGGTTACTAAAAAGGATAATTTCTTCAATATTTATTCAAGATTCAACTTTGTGGTTGCAACACTGCAAGATTGACTTCAATTTTTTGCTGACAAAGTTTGTCTTCATTTTTTTAGGTTGCAATATTTTGGATACTACTCTAAAAGAATAATCATGCCTAGAGGGCGCCCACCTTCTGTCGAAAATAGTACTGTAATTCAGGCTATTTTGAATCACAAAATCGATACCATTTGTGATGATAAACACAATGATATTGCCTTAGAATCTGATCCCGTGTGGAGCAAAATTTCTGAAGAGCTTCTCAGTAAAGTGAAATCAAGGTCCCTATATTCTACGTTGTGAATAGTCGGTTCCGCTTGAAAAACTTGTTATTTGGCACGAATGAAAAAAATAATAATTTTGAAACTTAATTTCTTCACAACTAATTAGCGAGTAATTAGCGGCAAATTCTTATTCTAATCCCATTATTCTACGAACGCTGTAAAGTCATTTTTCCAGGCGTGCTTTGCTAAATTTATATCAAGTTAGCAAAGCACCCAAAAATAACAAAATAAATATTTTAGGAAATTTGTTTCTTCATAACTAATAAGCGACTAATTAGCGGCAAATTCTTGTTTTATTCCCATTACTCTACGAACGCTCTAAAGTTATTTTTGGAGGTGTGCTTTGCTAACTTTATATCAAGTTAGCAAAGCACCCAAAAAAAACAAAAAAAATATTTTAGGAAATTTTTTTCTTCACAACTAATTAACGACTAATTAGCGGCAAAAACTGATCCTATTCCCATTCTTCTACGAACGCTTTAAAGTAATTTTTGGAGCCGTGCTTTGCTAACTTTATATCAAGTTAGCAAAGCATCCGAAAAAAACAAAAAACAATAAACGACAAAATCGGTATTTTCACAACTAATTCACGACTAATTAGCGGCAAATTATCCACCTACTCTCGAGTCGATTCGTGACAGGTGCTTAGCTAACTTGATGCTCATCTAATTCACAACCAGATCACTATATCAATCGGCCACGGCAACATTAAAATTTTACGAAAAACTTTGGGACCTAAGCAAATAACTAACAACTAAATCAACGCACTTATGCAAAAGCAATTATTTCAGGTTCTTAGCTTTTATATTGGTACACACCATTATTATGCCTATATTTTCAATTAAAGCTACGTGCTTTCGAAATAAATAAGACAATTTATTTACCATCTCAGAGCGCAAGCTAGTAGATAATGAGATTTATCCAGACATTTTTAAATACAAATATTTAAAGTAATTATGTGATCTATACGATGAACATAAGATAATCTATTTTTTGCTCTCTGGGAAAAAACAGGCACAAAGTAATCACTGACCATTATATTAGTAGGTACATTCTGTTAATTGAATCAACGTGTTTGTAATTTAATATATATGTACATGTTCTATATTCAATGTGAAAAAATGTTCTCGTTCATTTCCATGTAGATAATTTATATATTTATTTTTAAATTAATATATAAATGATGTCAATTACAGCTAATGAAATAGAGACTCAACATGAATTTTTGAAAATTAAAGGTGCTTTTCCAGATAAATGTGTTGTATTTCAAGCATATTTCAGTTGTTGGTAAGCAAATATTGAAATCTATTAAATTGTATAATGTCTTTTTACTTTGTAGAATACTGACGTAGCTGATGAGCATTACCTCGAAATGTTGATTCAATAAACAGAATGTACTAATTTAATGGCCAGTAATTATTTTTGTGCCTGTTGTTTTCCCTGGAATTAACTGGACTTTATACATCACAAGTAAGGAGTTACCTACTTCTTGAGTATTTATATACAGGGTGGCTATTCGAAAACGAAGCAGAGTCATATTCAGGAAGTGTGTCAATATTTTAGGAAAAAGCAGGGACCCGTCGCTTTTTGATTCAAGGGGGGCACTTTTTTTTCGATATTTTTGACGACTCCACTATTTTTAATTAAGGGTAAGAATCCCCCCAAAATAGTTAAATAGCATTGGGGGTCGAGAAGGATGTCTTTTAACAGCACTTGTATTTCCCTTAACAATAGTCTTTAAATTTGAACATTCCGCCTAATAGGTACTTTGAAAACTTTATATTTTAACATTTAAATGATGGTTTTCTGCTTACTTACCACTTAATTGATTACATTTTCAAACTGATTGTGGGGATACCTAAAAATTTAAATCTACAGAACACAACCAGCATCGTTAGAAGATAGGCGTCAAAGAATTGTTGACGAATACTGCTGAATCACTCCGGAAATGCTTCGGACTGTGCGCGAACGTTTCGAACACAATCTTTATTATTAATGGAGGTAGATGGCCATGAGTTTGAAAATTGAATCAATTAAGTAGTATGTAAGCAGGAAACCATCACTTAAACTTTACTCGACCCCCAATCCTATTTAAATATTTTGGGGTGATTCTTACCCTCACCAGGGAGTAAATTTTGCGGAGTCAAAAACACCAAAAAAGTGTCTCCCTTGAGTCAAAAAGCGACGGGCTCTTGCTTTTTCCTAAAATATTGACGCACTTCATAAAAATGGCAAAACGGCATTTTGTTGATCATCAAAATACGCAACTTTGCTACCATTTAAACGACTTTGAATCTATTACGGTCTATGTATATGTATATACAAAAAAATATGTCTTTGGGGATGCAGTCGTTTAATGAATAACATTTTTATGTTAGGCCGAGCTTTCGAAAATGTTTATTCTCTTCATTAGGGCAAAATTCGCGTATTTAGCATAATTTGCTAAAAACAGGAAATATTTTACTGCTTTCACCCTGAAGAAAAGAATAAACATTCTCGAAAGCTCGGATTAACTCACAGAGTTTTATTCATTGAATGACTGCATTCCCAAGAATTTCTACTTCCGAAAAAAAACACTTTTTTTTATTTTGCTGGTAGGTAAATCAATAGAGATCAAAAGAAATATCCAAAATAAATTTCACAATTTTATATCTTATTATTTGATGTTCTTAATATTTGTGACGTGTGGTCTATAATATAAAGAGATTTTCCAAGTCTCGAAGTGAAGCTTTATATAAAATGAATTTCTCCTACCAGCATTCGAGTCGGCGTAAATTTACCATCAGTGCTTTTCTCTAACAAAAGGAGCTAGAGAAGGCCCTTGGGGTAGCTGCAAAGACAGGTCCCCCTTCATTTTAACTACACTCATTAGGGAGTGGGTTGAGTGACGCTTTTCCTCTATGTGGTTCATTATACTTGAGTGATTGACATTTCTTATGTTATTGGCAATAGAAAATATAATATGAGCTAGATGGAAGAGAATGACGGTCCTGAATATCTAGTTCAGGAAGTTTCAAAATTATGGTAATTAAATGTGTAATTTTGTTAAGCAAATGAAACTGAGAAATGATTATATAATATGATACGAACTTCAACAATTTTTGATTAGAACTTTTTTCTAAAGAAGTTAAAGAACAAAAATATATATTTTTTAATCAATGTATTTTGTGGAATCTTACCCTTTCGCAAGCTACTAGCCATTAAATGTTTTCCTCTTTGTCGTACTTAGGTAGGAGCTCTAATCTTTAATCTATATAGGGTTGACCAAATTGCTTGTCAGAATGATATGAACGAATAATGCATTTTTGGCATTAATTTTTAGGTCCCACTTAATGACAATATTCATTTTTGTCATTCTATTTTCATTTCCACGGCAATTGAGATTTTCCGATGTTTCGCAAATTAGAATGCGTCTCATATCTCGTGTCAGTTGTATGTAAGTGGAAACTAAAAAAGTCATTCTGGATACAACTTTTCGTTGTTATTCCAGTGGCGTTAACTAAATTATGATCTAGGGAACCTCCAGTAGGCAAATTCTCAACTAAAATTGTAATTTCTTAAATACTGAGATATAACTCGTTTTCTCCATTCCTTAGTCACTAAAACATTTTTCTAATTTTACTTGTAAAGTAATTACTCGACTAGTCTTGCTTTCGGATAATTTTTACCAAAAATGAAGAGAACTATCAAGTAAATAAAATTCTTACATTGTGTCGCTACACACTAAGCTCGATATAGTATCTAAACATTTCTTTTGTAGAGCCCGTAAAAAAGACTGATAATTTAAAATAAAAATACAGCTTTGGGTTCTGAAAGACATTTGAAATATTTAGCAGAGTACTTTGAGAGAGGACAACCTTATGGATGATTATCAGAAAACCAAATGAAGCGAAATTTCTTCTAATGTTTGGATAAATGAGAATGGCTAGTAGTCATATAACACACAACAGAGTTTAGACTATTGAATCTTATCTTATGAGGTTCTCGTATTTCAATACACCTTTGTATTTTACTAGCAAAGATTGAATAACTTTTGTATATTATGGCCTCAAACCTTAATAAATATTTCTAGTAGGATCCATGACATGTGTTTTTGCGTATTTTGGATGAAAATATAATTTCTCCTTATGAATATTCAAAATGGACCCTATATCACCGGATGTAACGATTTCCGATGTCTGTTTACGGTGTTACATTAGAGACATTCTTTACCTACAAGGATTAGTATAATTAATGCAATGAATACAGAACACAAGAGTTTTGCATTCAAGTGCACCAAATTTACGTAATTTCTTTCATTTAGGTACCTTGAACGTAATGCATATTTTCACAACTCAGTGAAACAACGATAGTGTTAGGTAAAATAAAGACCCCAATGGCATAGTAAGGCGACAGGTCTTTGAGCAATAAAAAGTAAAGTCTTACTTCGTTCTCATTCTTTTTCTTCCTGTTTTACTTGCCATCACTAGAATATAATCTGGAATAGAGTGAAATAGGTATAGAAGGAGTATGATAAATAGACGCAATCCTAATAGCAGGGTAATTCTCGTTCATAACTGAAGTCAAATGAATTCGAGATGCTGGCGGCAATGCTGCCAGGAATTTAGGAAGACGTTTATATAGGTGAGCGTTGTGTTTATTGCGGAAGCAGAGTGAATATAATAGCTCGAGGAAGATATATAATGTTGCAGCTCAGTAATGTATATTTTACTCCCACGAGCATTGTGCAATGTATGTGAATGTATGAGGAATTGATTATCTTGTCATTTCTATAGCTTCGTCATAACATGGTATAATTTGCTTGGCTTCCTTAAATATGCCGTTCACGTATGTATTTGGCAATAGCTTAAAGTCTTTTTTTTCCATTTCAACTTGGAAAATCTTTGCATAAGTTTTCGTTTTATTAATGATATATTATAGGAATGATGGAAGATAATGGTTAATTATCATTGAGTGAAGGAATAGAGATAAAATTACTGGTAGAAATATGCAAGTTAGAATATAAATAATACTCGGTATATTGTGATTGCGCGCAGCGGTCAAATACCTTCTGGGGTACTGAAATTTGCCCGTATGACGGATGTTGTGATTGCGCGCAACGGAAGGATTAAGGCGATTAAGGCAGGTGGGCAAACATTTTTAGAAAACTTATCGAATTAAAATTAAAATTTCTATAAATGAAAACTTCCTACTTTTGTTGAATAAGGAGATGGGAAACGTTATATTCAGCTGTGAAAGAAACACAATTTTTGTGTAGTGAAACAAAGTTTTTCTGTGATGGAGCCTTCAACTACTGCACAAAATTCTTCAAGCAGATATTTACGATTCAGGCGGCTCCTAATGGACATTATGTGCCTTTTATTTTTGCACTTGTAAATAAAAAGGCAGAAGCTTATCAGCAGGTATTCAGATCTGTAATATCTGCTTGTTATAGCCAAAATCTGACATTTAATCCAAATGAAATTGTATTTGATTTCAAAAGAGAGTATTCTGATTCTGACAAGGACACTGAGTTGGGGAAATGGTTATGCATATATTTAGACATTGCTGATGTTTCGGAATGCTTCATTGAATCATTCATTGACGAAGCCTCCAAAGATGCTCGTATAATGTCCTTCTGGGATTATTTAACGGACAATTACATTTCTGAATCTGCGAGATTTCCTCCGGAGATGTAGCATTCATGTAGCCCAAGCCGAGGACGGACCACCAATGCCTGTGAATATTTTCAAAGCTATTTTAATAAAATGTTTTATTCTCCTCATCCTAATATTTTTGTATTTTTAAATGAATTGAAAAATGTTCAAGTAGGATCATATGTGCAATTGAGTAGCCTACATTTACAAAAAAATTTAAAATATCAATCTGGAAAAAAATATGTTACAAATTTGATAGGTAAATTTAGAAATAAAGAAATATCCAGATTAAATTTTGTAAAAACTATATGTAATAAAGCATGTTCAAATTAAATATAGATATGTACATTATACAATAAAATAAATTTAAATTAATATAATAATAATAATAATAATAATAATAACGGTTTATTTCCCAAGAAACATAAATGTTTATAACAGGGAAAGTAAAAAAAAAATTATATATAATAATAAGTAAAAAATATTTAGTTTATTGTCATAACTTTGCGCGCAATCACAGTATACCTTCTTAAAGACGTGCGCTCAATTGCATGATGGGATTAGCACAGCGGCTTGAGAACCCTGACCGCTGCGTGCAATTGCTGTCTGCCCAGAATACTATGAGCCAGAAAGATTATTTATAAACCAAAAAACATTTAAAAAGAAAACTGAGACATATATATATCTGCTGAACCCAGAAGACGCATCTTCTAACCTTGCCCTTATAAAAATCTGAAAACAGTGTAAACCCATGCCTATAAGCGACCTAATTAGTGATATTTTACCATGAGAACTCTACGTATTGCTTCATGGAGATCCATAAATATAAATTGTTAGGTCCGTTTTTAGAACTATAAGGTTCTACCTATAAGAGGAACATGTCCATAATCCTAACACAATGATATATCCTACGGTTAAGTTTCTCTTGATTTTTTTTAAACAATATGAATTCAATAACTATAATATGTCAATTCGTGTCATAATACAATAATATTTTGTAAAAAACATCAGAGATGGTCTGTACGAAGGGTGCTGTACCAATGATACCCTGTACTAAATACGAGATGAAAGTCACGATGATTACTCTACGAAATAGACAGCTTTTAGCGGAAGAGGTTAAATTGATACATACTATAAAGGGATGACTGATAACATGTTATATACGTGGTGCTGCTAAGTAGTCTCTTCTAACCATTTAGTTCCTTGAGAAGGTGTAGAGCTTCATCCTATTTTATATTTTAAATCTCATTCATTAATGAACTAATAGATTTCTTTAATTATTATACATATTTACGTTAAACGTAATTTTGCTCTCAATACCTAGGTGGCGCGAATTGTGTCCCACTGGTAGATAATGTCTCAAAGTTTTTGACTACTTCCAGTTGCTTTTGTATAGTTGGATACAGCTTCCACTTATGTGGCGCTGATGAAAGCTAACAAGCTTGAAATCACGTGATCCGCTTCTAGTGGGTGGTTGTATCCGACTGAATAAAAGCATAAAGGTGTAGAGCTTCATCCTATTTTATATTTTAAATCTCATTCATTAATGAACTAATAGATTTCTTTAATTATTATACATATTTACGTTAAACGTAATTTTGCTCTCAATACCTAGGTGGCGCGAATTGTGTCCTACTGGTAGATAATGTCTCAAAGTTTTTGACTACTTCCAGTTGCTTTTGTATAGTTGGATACAGCTTCCACTTATGTGGCGCTGATGAAAGCTAACAAGCTTGAAATCACGTGATCCGCTTCTAGTGGGTGGTTGTATCCGACTGAATAAAAGCATAAAGGTGTAGAGCTTCATCCTATTTTATATTTTAAATCTCATTCATTAATGAACTAATAGATTTCTTTAATTATATACATATTTACGTTAAACGTAATTTTGCTCTCAATACCTAGGTGGCGCGAATTGTGTCCCACTGGTAGATAATGTCTCAAAGTTTTTGACTACTTCCAGTTGCTTTTGTATAGTTGGATACAGCTTCCACTTATGTGGCGCTGATGAAAGCTAACAAGCTTGAAATCACGTGATCCGCTTCTAGTGGGTGGTTGTATCCGACTGAATAAAAGCATAAAGGTGTAGAGCTTCATCCTATTTTATATTTTAAATCTCATTCATTAATGAACTAATAGATTTCTTTAATTATATACATATTTACGTTAAACGTAATTTTGCTCTCAATACCTAGGTGGCGCGAATTGTGTCCCACTGGTAGATAATGTCTCAAAGTTTTTGACTACTTCCAGTTGCTTTTGTATAGTTGGATACAGCTTCCACTTATGTAGCGCTGATGAAAGCTAACAAGCTTGAAATCACGTGATCCGCTTCTAGTGGGTGGTTGTATCCGACTGAATAAAAGCATAAAGGTGTAGAGCTTCATCCTATTATATATATATATATATAGATTTTGTCTCGGCCTCTGTTCTACCGATTTCGATGAAAATTCATATATATTGGTTCTAGAGTGTATTGAATCGATTAGTTGTATTTACATTCACAAGAAAAATGGTTTCCAGCAATTAATATTCTCATTTTACGAGTTCTACAGATATGTCAGATACCAATATGAACCCGATAACATCATAGGGAAAAATGGTCCTATGGTTAAGCTTCCGGGTATCACTCTAGAGTTGCTCGGTTCAAATTCTGATCACCTATGAGTTTTTTTTAACAAAACCCATTTTTTTAAATGAAAATTTGTACATATCTAATATATTGCGACCCTTAAGGTACACATTAGCTATTACAAGGAAGGGTTAGCAGATTTTGGTGAAAATTAGCAGAAAGGAGCTTTCGGAGTCGAGAAATCGATTGACGATACTTTCATATTCAATCAGTGTGACCCTTGAGGTCCACATTAGCTATTTCGAGAATGGCTCCGCAGATAAACGTTTCAGTATGTATAGTGTTTGTGTGTTGAGAAGTCGATTGGTGATACAGCTGAGCTTCGGTATATTTATCATTCATATTACACATTCATATTTATTTCGAAATCTATAACTTACTAATATGTGAATAATAAAAGCAATATTTACCGATCGAAATACATTTTAAACAGAAATATGCAATTTTCTTAATAATTTTAAATATCCTTAATGAATTCTTAAATTTTGTTTTACCCGAGCAAAGCTTGGTTTCCAGATATTGTCTTTCAATCAAATACTATAGGTAACTCCATTTAATTTTAATTTATATGACTTTGACTCATGCATAATTAAGAATGGTCAGCAAACTACTTTAATAAATACCGATGAAAAGTTTCAGAATTAAGATGTGGATTCCAATTGTTCATTTTCACTTCCAGAAATATCACTCTGGGTGGCTCTCGATTCTGATTCAAGCCATTTAAAAATGATGTTTATGGTATGGATAGAAAGTCTTTTTAAAAAGCTTGAGCACTTTATAGCCCACTATAGTATCAAGGAACTAAATGGTTAGAAGAGACTACTTAGCAGCACCACGTATATAACATGTTATTAGTCATCCCTTTATAGTATGTATCAATTTAACCTCTTCCGCTAAAAGCTCTCTATTTCGTAGAGTATTCATCGTGACTTTCATCTCGTATTTAGTACTGGGTATCAGTGGTACAGCACCCTTCGTACAGACCATCTCTGATGTTTTTTACAAAATATTATTGTATTATGACACGAATTGACATATTATAGTTATTGAATTCATATTGTTTAAAAAAATCAAGAGAAACTTAACCGTAGGATATATCATTGTGTTAGGATTATGGACATGTTCCTCTTATAGGTAGTCCCTTATAGTTCTAAAAGCGGTACCTAACAATTTATATTTGTGCATCTCAAAGAAGCAATACGTAGTATCATGTTTATTTCATTGATTCACGATAAGTTCTGAGTTAATATTAGAGTACAAATAATCACATATTTTAAATGAATCAACTTTTCACCACTTTCTAAATGCTAAGCTATTTTTGATGAGTAGAACTAGATTGTATATATGATTTTTATATATTCTTGATTGTGTAATACTATTATATCCAAAAATTTCGAGAATTTTATTTACGGTGAAATAACTAAACATAATTGATTGGGGCTATACAGAGCAATATTTGCTGTACTGGTAGTTTAGACCGGTGGACGATCCTCGATGAAAGAGAATCCTTCACATAGGGATTAAGGGCTAGAGTATGTCATCTGGCTAATTTCAACTCTATAGGCCTTGCAAAATGAAGCGGTATCATTGGAAGAGCTTAGGGTTGTAGAGTAGGGAAACCGTAATCTGGAAGACACTTGGATATAAGCATTATTCGGGTTTTATGGATTGGAAGTGAATAGAAAATTTGCATGGATATATATATATATATATATTTGAGAGGTTGGTTATATAACGGACAATTTCTAACAATTTGAGGATGGATTGAGATGAGGGTTAAACTGAGATTAACTTTACAGATATTCCCCTGACATTTCAGAAGGTAACAGGAATTCGTAGTAGTACAGGAATGTTATTAGCGTATTATTTAATTCACACAAAAAACTCAAATGAAGCACTAGTGAGTGAACATAAACTTATAAGTACATAAGTATTGATTGTAATAGATCACATCTTGTTTTAAGAAGCGATGAATAGGTCCAGCTCCATGGCCACTAAGGTGAACAAATGCAATGCCTTCATTCCTTTTATATCTGGCGATGCGTTAAGACTTCATTCCATGTAAAATTATCTCAAATCAAAAATGTATGTATCATCATATAATGACTGCACTTATCTTGAGTGTCTTTACTTGTGTCAGATTAGTCTTAATTATCAATCGTGTCTCAAACTAAGCCAGTAGATTATTTTCAAACAAACATGGACTTTTTGAAGGACAATCGCTAATTTGCTTCAAAACGGCAACGGAGATATAATATACCCTCAAAAAAAGAAATTTTACAAAGTTAATATATTAGATACAACAGAAAAGCATTTATTTAGTTGAATGGCTATTTAAAGATGAGAAACCTCTTGCTAAATGTTCACATAGATCGCTGAACTAAGTCTACTCTCTTCTAGGCAATTACTGTTATATATTCTGTAAATAGTAACTTGGTAGAACATTCCATTGAAGAGAAATATAAATGACTTACCGCTGAAGTTTTGAATGCAAAGGCCTCTCTCAGCTATGAAAAATACTAAATGCTTCTTTCGATAGGTCTTTCAATTTGACGGGTAATTGACTTAGTTTATTGCCCTCTTTCTGGAGGATTTTCGCTTAGACTTGGACCAATAAGATGTTTATTCCACCTTGTCAATTATTGATTTATGGCAGGTATAGATTTGCTATATCAATGAGATTTTTGATGATACTGTAGCTATAAGACAATATCATCCAGAATAATTCAACGAAGAAGTTTTCCAAACTAAATATTCGCAAGATACAATTGTTTGCTTACTCCATTCCATCAATTTCAATTATATTTGATGTGGATTAAGTTCATATACCCTTATTTTTTTAAATTTTAACTAAGGTAATTGGCAATGTTATCAAAATATACTACCTTATAAAAAATGGACAAATTTTGTTCAAACTTATTATCGATCGAGTTTGTGAGGGACATTCAAAATCTTCGAGTGGTTCTTCTTGAGAAGCGAGAAACTACAGCAATAGGTGATTGCCAATTCTATTTAATTGATTACACGCTCAAATTCAGTTACGTTCCTAGTTTTTCTTACTGTCGTAAATTGCTTCCCTAATCATTTCGGGATTAGGATGTAAATTGCATATTTAAAGAAACCGAAATTTGGTGAAAAGATGGAGCTTATGTTATACAATCACACAAATCAGTGGGTCTTTGAATTTTTCCACAGATTTTTCGGAATTCTAGGACGAATAATAACTCTTGGCTCCACCCATTATTCACCAGATTCCTTTGAAATTATCATAGGTTCAGTATTATATTAGATTCAAATTGATATCACCTACACCTTGACAGGAAATTAGCAAAATTTATGCAAAATTAGATAAGATTGTTGTATTGTTATTTAGAATGAATTAAACATGAATTAATTATGAACTGTAATAGAAATATTGCGACGGTGAAATATATAATATTCCGTTTTAACAACACAATTGGTCAAATTCAAAAAATAAGTTATTTGTTATAGATATTCATCTAGTGAAAGTGAAATCATTTAATCAACATAAACCATTCAAATTAATAGCTTTTGGGTTATCACAGTGTTGGCCACCGTACTATACATGTGTGAACTCTTCTCATTTCATTTAATTTCTCCTGACTACACGATGATATTGTGTCACCCAGACACCCTAGAAAATACAAAACTTTCTACCTGTATTCTATAGGTCCCTGAAACATCATCATTGATTGCTTCAAGCTTTTCAACACTTGTAGTGCAAACTTTAAACACAGTTTCCTTTCAACTTGTAATCGAATTTAGGCTTGTAAGACATCAACGATCAAACCTGCTCTACATCCAAAACAACGCGAGAATTCTCTCCAAAACACTTTCGACAGATTATCGAAGCAATCTAACCAGATCTCTCTTGAGATCGCTTGAAGCTCTTCTTCTTCCCACATTCCATCATCTTGGCGGTAACTTATCGTTCATTTGCTTAATAGGCAGTAGTAGTTCTGAATATTCAACAACGGTATGGGTGGAATTGGCCTGGAAGCAAAGCGGTAGCGATTACAGGTAATTCGAGATGTTAGTTGGCATCGTTGGATTTGGTGTAACTGGCTGCGTTTATGTGCAAGTTAAATAGCGGTCGTATGTGCAATCTGGAGACGCTTTAACAACGGAAATATGAAACCTGAATTGGATTTTGTGCGGTTTCTATAGTAAGAGAAGTAGATGGTAGGAGTTGATACTATGGTAAATATTAATGAAGTTTATGTAGAGAATGTTATAAAGTTCCTGAATTCCTCAGTATAGATAATCAAATGTTAATTCACACCTAGAAATATATACTTTAGTAGTTTTGTTGTTATGGTTGCTTTTCAAATTTCTTAGCCCAAAAGTGGGCACAGATATGTTATATTTGTGGCTATTTTTTAGATGGGTATAACCTTCCGAGAATAACGATTGGGTAACCGATTAAATGCAGAGTGGAGTTGAATGATCTGTTTGTTTTTAAGTCTCATAAAATCACATTATAGAAATGTAATTATACTACTTATTTAATATATAATCTATTTAAGAATTACCAAACCTTACTACAAATATTGATCAAGCAAGACAAATACAATTTTCGGAAACTATAGGCCATATTAGCCATCTCAATAAGTTCTAAATAAAATGGGATGCACACGCATGTATCAGGACTGTCAAGGCGCCCAAACACGTGAAAAATAATTATTAGTGAAACATACAATTTATTAGAATTTTCATTATATTAGTGGAATTGTATTTTAACGTCATAATGAAGCTCCTGCCATTATTTTGAAATGGGCCATTTCATAATTCATGAAAAGAGAAATCGAATGATTGATAAAATAGTGCCAAGCTAAGCCAATCTGAAATCTATAGAATTATTTTTACACAAAAATCAATTCTATTGGTAGGCAGGTACTGGTACTTCTGAAGTTGTGAATAGTGTAATTACATAGAAGACTTTCTGCTCGAAATAATCTTGGAATTAATTTATTCTCTATTTTCCAGAGAACCAACTAATGAAGTCGGTCCATTTTTCTGTAAAAAATATTTATCCCACACTTTTGAGTGTAATATTAGTCATAAAAATCATTGAACGTTCACTAATATATAATAATACTAAATATTATCTATCCTATGTATATTCTTTGCTTGTTATTATTCAGAAATCTCAAAAGATCGCAGCGGAACTAGTGCTGTAACTCGAAAATAGAACTCTTTAAAAAAAACAATTTTAATGTTGCTATATATAATCTCCACTTTAATTTGGCCGTCTCACATTTTCAATTTTCGGAAAAAATGCCCACTCGACAAATACACTTTACGCATATCTCAGACTTTATTTTTGCTATTAGTCGAAAACCATAACTCTTTTGAAAAAATTATTAATTCAAACGTTTCCGGTTACGGTCTCACCATTAATTCTGCCGCCTCAGATAGTTGAATTTTGAGAAAAATTAGCCACCCACACCATCCGGAGGTGGTTTTTGCAGGGAAGGACCTTTTGGATTTGAGGTTTCCAAAATATGGGACCATTTTCCAGTTCTCCTCCTTCAAATGAATTAAAATCTGCAAAATCAGAGTACGTTAACTATGCAAATGGAGTGAACAGACATACCTCCTCCTTTTTTGAAATCGGTCAAAAATAGTGCATCACGACACCAAAAAATCTCTACCACGTGAGTTTTCAGTACCTTATTCTCTTTGTGCTAGACAAGAACACAATAAAATCAAGTTAAACAAAATGTGCGAATATTCATTTGTATGGGCAAATAAAACTTTTTTGAAGTAATATAATTCATCACATAATTAATTGAGTGTAAATTGTGGATAACAATTCATGTGTTATATGAGGCAGATAAAATACCGAAATTTGCTGTAACATACGTAAATAAAACAATATTTCTGTTTCCACTCCCATGAGAAGACATCTGTAAGCGTTGTGTTACATTTTTCCCATAGAATGATAGAATCAGTCTGAGAAATAATAAATCAAATATCTACTCCTTTTCACAATCTGCATCACCATTATATCTCAACACATGAACACTAAAGCGATAATGCTTGAATTAAAACTAGAAGAAAGTAGAAATACAGAAAATTAAATATCGAAGGTAGAAATGATAACAGAGTTTTGAATGCAATATGAGTCGCACCCAATCTAATATTTTACTTGATTTATACATTGAAAACTTATTATTCGCAACTGAAAACTTTTTTACCCCTCAATTTTATACATATAGCTAGAGGCAACACGACAAATCAATCATGTTCAATAATTTATATCCCAGATCTATGTAGGTTAATTAGCCCAATTTTCTTATAAACCTATTTCTAACCTAAATAGACCCTTATTCATTATTACATTTGAAAAATAAATACTCCACTTGGTAGAACCAGCATCTAAAATCTAAGAGAGAAGATAACTCTGATTACTATGGCGGGAATGCTAAAATAAAATATGAACCTCATATTCAATTGCCCTGTTGCAATAGTTCTTTCCGAAATTTGATAATTTTACACATAAGTTTGTTCATCAACAATGACACCAACATAGAGTTTACACAACTGGATGAATATCTTGTGGATTGTCACCACCATTACAAGACACAGCACAGAATATGCCGTATCGCTCCACAGGAAGCCTCGCGAACGATTAAACTGGTGATGATACGCCCCGGAATCTCAAGCGCACAAAGAATAATTCTTCCGACAATAAACGGGTGTTTATCCAAAGCTTACAAGCTAATCCCCTTGAGGCTGTTTACCCTTTCTGAAAGCGCCTGGCACTGCCTACAAAGGGAGCGGCTGAGAATATTTTGAGCAATTCTCAGAATTTGGAATTTAAATTTCTGAAACACGTGCAGCGGATGATCTTCAAGACAATCTCAAGATATGATAAAGATAATTATCTGCAGGAGTCTATGTTGGAGGAACAACGAAAGAGGATTTGGAATTCGGAACGTTATTCATAAATATGTAGAATAGTTATTACATCTTATGTAATCATTGATCTTGTTGATATTATTTACATATGAATACTATAGTTGTTCACAAGCTATAAAGAAAGTTAAAACAAATTGCCAAGCCACATGTCGTAGGTACTTGGGAAAACAGCAGAAACTTTAGAAGTCATTCATTGATTTAGTTTATAACTGAACTCATATACACATTCAATAATTTATCAGATTAGCATGACAGAGCGGTCTGTTTGTCTGTTTATTCCACTACTACTTTGCGAAAAGTTGTTCAGTTTTGTTAATAAGCATGTTTTGTACCTACTAAGTTCAATTCCAAGAAATGTGTTTTAATATAGACCGTAGCGAAAGAACGGTTATTATTAATTTAATGAATCCTCTCTAAATATCACGCTAGAAGCTCTTGCTCAGAAAACTACGCCCATGTAAAACAAAGAAAATTTGGAGCCAATATTTCTGAGATATAGTCTGACACATTGGTAAACAGTTGTCTTAGAATATATTCTGTGATTCTTATAAAAGGGCTGGTCCAGCTGAATTTCCAGGCGTTGTTATACGAGAATGAATTCATAAGATTACACTTGATCGGACACAAAAATGAGTTAATTATTTTGAAAGAAAGTCTTCTCAATGTTAAACTGAAAACAACGTCACCGGGACCCAACTTGAAATATCAACGGGTTTTGGCCTGGGTGTCCTATCTTGATATTCTCTCATCTTTTATCTAGGAGGTGGGAAGTTAGGATCAGAACATGGATTTATAGGCTTTGCTGATGCGTTAATCTCTCCCACACATCCAAGACGACAAATCAACGTGATTAATTTCCCACTCGAAATGTATCGATTTCCTAATTGCGTCTCCACTAATTATCTCATTGCAGGTTCATTGTTTGAGGAGCGCCAAGCGGAACGGATGCTTGAAGGATCAGCAGTGGCATGTACAAAATCTGGGCAGACAGAGAGAGAGAGTTATTCTGTGTTCTAGCATGATGGTGCTATTATATTTGGGTGGTGAGGTGTACAGGACTAGTTGCATCGCTATTTGGTTGCTAATAATTGAGAGCCATGCCATTGTAAGACATTTTGATATACCTATCGTTAACAGCTTTAATACCTTTATTGTATAATAATTTACTTGTTTATTCATCTAAGAGTATGTTAGGTGAGAAAATTATATGAATCAATCAATCAATCAGTATGTTTATTGTTCATAAGGAATCAAAAATGTATTCCTATAACTAGAGCCTCTAATGTATATGAGAAATAGTAGAACTTAATTAAATAATGTGCATGACAATGTTAATTCACAAAATAATTAAAGAAAAGGAAACGAGAAGTATATATTTGCTTAGAAAAAAAATACTATATAAAAAGAATAAAAATACAAAATGCATTGAAAGTAAACATGTAGGAATCGATATATGAGTTTCGTTCATAAAATTAAGCAAGATTTAGAAGTAACAATAAGAGCTAATAGTACTTTTTATACGTTTCAGGATTAACAGTAAGCCCATACAGATATCTTTTCCGGTGGTGGTAGTTAAATTATCTAAATTTTCAAAGAAATAATCTATACAGGATATAGGATAAATTATTGTGTTGTGAGGAACGCGCATAGATGAAGTCGGATCTGAAACATCTATCTTCTTCTCTTTTGTGAATGAGTTTTTTCAGTTTATGTAGATAATTTGGGCAATTTACCGGCACAAGTCCATATGTAGGGCTTACAAAAGATATCGATGCTGTCATCTGATGACTTCAACTTATAATTGGGACTGATCCCTGATGTCATTTTATTTTAATAAAAATGTTGGTGGAGTGATTGTTTGAATTTTCAAATTTGTTAGCTGGATCTGAATGTATGAGAACATTGTTAATTATAATATTTAAAAATATAACTTTTTTGCTTTTTCCCTTTTTAAGGACTATTAATTTCATGTTTTTTTTTAAATCAATATAATAGTTAAGCCTAAAATACTCCATATCCCTCCCCAAAAATGGCCAACTCTTCCGAGCTTCCAATTCAAGTGTCCCTGAAGGTAGGTAGATTTGATTCATTATCCATTTTTTATTAGAATCCTTACATTTCATTGCAGTATCATGAGATTGAAAATTAAATGGTGCCAAATTATACCTGCATAATTAAGACACCACATAAAAAGATTATCAAATTTCTTAACCAGTTTACAAAGAAATACTGTGTTTAAATAAAAAGCGGTTCCACTCTTCAGGACTTCAACTAACCTATTGTAAAACTTCAAGGTTTGTAATTCTAAATAAATATATAAATAAAAAACTATATTGTATTTCCTCAACATCGAGCTTTACATGAACCTACCACAACACAATCAGTATAAAATTTGTATTTATCACTGAATCATAATTTCAAAGCAAATAGATTAAACCTAAGACCACAGCTCACTGAGCTGTGCTAAAAACATATATTACATATATTCTAGTTTTTGATAGTCTAATAGCACCTAATAATTGAGCTTGGCATCTTATTCAAAAGTAAAATAACTCACTTGGCGGTGTCAGATTTACATAATTCTAGTCCTCTCATACTCTTCTTTCCTACCACTTTCTTGCAAATTTCACTTAATTTACTTAATTTCCCTCAAGCAAAATATATACAATCAAATCTTTTTATATCCTAGCACTGATTATTTTGAATCCGCTCCATTCTCTTGAAAATCGTATACCAGTGAATATGTATCTAATTTTACTTTGAAAAATATGTAGTTCCTTATATTTAAAAAAAGTAATAAATTGGTGGATCTCAAAAAATTTCATCTACTTTTCTTAGTTTTTTTGGAGATGCTGCAGAAGAATAATATATATTTAAGTCAAGTCACAGCACGAAGCATATTGCATGTCAGAACTTTGAAGTATTAATACCCTACAGCTCAAAGTCAGTTAATCAGTTCATAGAATAATTCTGGCACAGACTATTGACTGAGGATCGATCTTTTGGACTCAAGGGCTCTGAAACGTATTTATATTTTGCATAGGTAGGTACCTGATATAAGAAAACTACCTAATTAAAGAAAATACTTTTCTCCAGGGTACCAATAAAAAAGTAAAAATGAATTTCGATTATATTAATTCAGCTATAGCCACTTACGGTTAGATGAATAGAACAAATAAGACGCCATCTCCACGGAAGTTAGATAATGTTATTATTCTCAAAAAGATGATAGATAAGAGTAAATTTTTGTTGAACATAATGCAGTATTTTCATTTTATGCTGCGCTTCTACCATAACAAGTAACTTTATTACTATTATATCATTAAATTACCCAAATGGATTGAAGGAACGTACCCATTCTCATTCACTTTCTATCGCTTTCATCCAACGAATTAAGTTTCGCTTTTATTATCTCATCTTTGGCTGTGTTTAATGTCCAGGAATTGGATTTTTGTTTATGTTTTTTAATAAAAAGGATGGGGTTGCTCAATTTTTAAGGCTATGTTGTTTCTGCATTTACAACGCACTCGTCCGATCAGAGGAACTTTTCCGTCAAAGGCAAGGGCGAATGTTTTATTCATAGGGTCTCTACCCTGTCTTATTTTCTTAAGTGGCTACGAGAGAAGAGAAATTCGGATCTCTCATATAAGGGAGGCGGCATCGTCCCCAAACCAGAATATCTGGGAGAGATTACCGCACGGATCCACTGCTGTTTGACGGACAGGAATAGCTTCATGATAAAAAAATCTCTAAAAAGAAGTCAGAACTTGAGACCTTATTTTTGTTGGAAGCTCAAGTCGAATTTCGAAACTTCCAAAGAATTTACTTAGAGTAATCATATTTGCTACAACTGTCGGTCGTTGTTTGTCTATCATTTTAAACAATACAGATCTAGTAATGAGCATAATTTTGATGTAACTACACCCTCTGATTTGCCTTGAGAAGGATTATATAATTCTGTTTTTTAAATTCAGAAATATCTACGTAGACATTCGAGAGAATAATTAGAAAATATCTATATTTTCAGAAGATTAAATATTGATCTCATGCTATTTGGAGGGCCTGTATACCTACTGCATGTTTATTTATCCTCACCTTTTTCTGTATAAATCCATAGGACAAATAAAGACTGAAACCGAAAACTTCATCGTGCATGTAGAAAAATTTGTGCAGTTGAGCTTTGATGTTTTTTTTATAAGATCGATTTGCGAATTTTTTTAAATGCCTTATATCTTAAGTTGGTTACAGACTAAAAAGTACCTGAAAGCTGAAATGTCTTCATAACCGCTTAAGTTACACTCACAAAATTTAACATTCGTGGGATTCTTGGCCGTATCGAACTTATAATAAGTATAATCTAAAATTTTCGAAATGTTATCTCTACCAATTACATAAATATGATAACACCGCATTTTTAGGATACGGGCAACTGTCCTAATATCGGGTCAATTCCGCATGCCCAGAAATCCGCGAATACTGAATTTTTGTAATGATTACAGTCGCGTTGGGTGCTATTGTGGTCATTAATATCTGAAATATGGCACTTATTATTATTAACGGACCTACAGTCTATCAATAATGTCTACGATCATAGAGCTTCATAAATGAAATGCATATATATTGAATGTTTATACAACTGTATGTCGCACAAGGCCAGTTTGGCTCAGTGATAAAATTGACGTCCGCTTATAAGAGAGAATATTATACATAATAGTATATAATGATGACAATAAATGTATTTATTTGTTTACATCTAACAATTTCTCCTATAGTCAGTCAGAGTTTACTCTGCTTCCCTACCCTCCAGGTATGAGTTCTATTTGTACATAACACATTTTGTATTACATTCAATTTACTATGATAACCATGAACTAAGAATATATTCGAATGCTAAATAGAATAGGTCAATTTTTCTGTTAATGTTATGTGTTTCAAATAAAATTAATATCAATTGATCCAGCTCATCTCAATGAATAATGTTGGTATACTCTTCTTTGATATATTTTAATAACACTCCCACAAAATTAGTATGAAATATTATTAGTAAGTATATTATTGGAGATATGTGACAGAGTAATAAGTAATTAGAAAATTTGACCCTTTCATTTAAAGTATAACTAATTTTTCAGATTTTTCTTTTTAGCAACTAGCGTGAGCAGGAGGCCAAACTGAGTCACTGTCGAACATTATCGATAATATAAAAAACAAAAAAAAGCATCAAAATCGGTCCGTTAATTCCCGAGATAATCTGGGCACAGATATTCAGACAAAACATGCTTACAGATAGACAGACATAACAATGGTTGAAAATATATTTTTTTGCCCCTGCACTGTAAAAATGTGTTGAAAACTGGACTTAGTAGTAGAGAGTAGCGGTAGAAAAGTAAACAGCCTGCACTATGTCTTAAGGTTAGTACAAATCCTTGGTATGGTTTTTGTATCCGTAATTTGAAATAAATCTTTAATCATATTAACTGTAAGTTTCGTATAAGGGTGAGTACTAGGTAGGAAACATCGGAAGCAATATCCTGTAATGTAACAGTACAGTAATGCTCATCTTGACTTATTCACTGATGTAATACTGAAATCTGAGCTATTACATTACATGCCAATGTTCCTGGTGAGTACCTCCTCACCCGCAAACAAATCAACATGATCCACTTTAAATATTGATGAAAATAAAAAATTATAGCCACAAACTTTTGAAATTCTTTACCAGCAGATCGATATGTTATTATGAATAATTGTTGTAATTGAAAAGATTGGTTCCATCACAACTACATCCTGTTTGCAAAGTGAGAATAGCGTAGTAGCGATTCATTAGCATAACACATTTAGAATAGGTAGGGTTTTCGTGCCCATAAGTTTGCGCCAATGGAGTTTGAGGTCCTGTAACTGTCACTCTCAATTTCTTTTGTAATTGTGGTTAGCTAGAACATCAATAATTACTGCTTGTCAAAAATAGCTGCTAGTGCGAGTTAGCCACGCCTGCCCATGCGCAGTAGACAGAGCTTCACGTTACCCAAATTTACTCAGTTGCATCTGATACCTCGCGAAGTAAACGTTAGCGTTCTCACTCACTCTTTTGCGCAGGAAGCCGGAACCTCGTACTTTCAGCTATTCTTGACAAGCAGTACCTATCTTATTTATTGATTATGCCTCAGTGTTGAATAATCAATAAAACTTCACAAAAATAAAGCTGCAATCATTTAATCACTAAACGTCATATCATGAGATCTTAATCTACACTAACAAATTGATTGATTTGGGACTCCGAAGAACATATTTTTTGCTTGTATGCATGTGCCAAGATTATCTCCGAGAAGAATGAATGAATTTTGTTGCTTTCTCTTCTGTTTCGAATAGTACCGATAGCCTTCGGCAAAGAATAGGGATACTATTTGGACCAGTTGTTGCGTAATAGCCAAAAACTTGTTTTTTTGAAGATTGTGGTGGATTTTATTGAAATTGATATTCAAAAATGTTATCTCATATTCCGGTCAACCGCTTATTTCGAAATAAAGCTTGAATATAAGCATTAACATGCTGAAAATAAATGGTCGTACGATTTGATTGATGATTTTCATATACGGAGCAATTTAATTGAAAGCAGTTGGAAAGTCTTGTATATGGGCACATGAGATTTTTACTTTCCTAGCGCTTCTCTAAGAAGCCTAGTTGGGCAGACCGAGGCGAGTTGAAACAATTTGAATCCATATTAAATTTTATGCCCATTCAGATGACAAAAACAATAATTATAACACGTAAGACGAAAGATCGACTTGAACCTGATGCGTAGTTTGCTTATAACTGCTCTGATTCCGAGGTTAGTTGAAATATTAATTCGAGGTGAAGTTAAATATTTTATTTTACTGCTTCATAGTAGAAAGGATAGTATATTATAAAGTTATTTGATAAAATAGATGGTATTCTTAAATATAATGAAAATACAAGAAGTATAAGATTTAATTTTATCTTTTCTGGCTTAAAGGATCAAAATGGTGACTGTAGGTATTTTGATGAAACTTTATACGAATTTGAGGCCGAAAGAAACTTTAAATAAAGTATAACTGTAGCACCCAGAATGATTATTATTGTAAGTCATTCGACTGTACGAGAGCTGCAAGATACTGCAGACAACTTAGATTTGAACGATCCAGATATAGATAATGTTTTGCTTCAAGCAGCGCAGATAAATAAAAGCACAAAGGTGTAGAGCATCTCCATTAATATATATACATATATATAATTCAGGAAACGACTGGCTAGGATATACTTCGATTAGAAAAGGTATAAAACGGCTTCTGCAGTCTTGTATGTGGAAATAAGAGTAACTCTTTTTTCTAGTCTAGCTTTGTAATGTACATGTACATAAACATGTTTACATTGTAATTTCATAATTTGTATAATTTAAGTAATCCTGATGAAGAATCAATAAAGATACGAAAGCTAGACTAGAAAAAAGAGTTACTCTTATTTCCACATACAAGACTGCAGAAGCCGTTTTATACCTTTTCTAATCGAAGGATATATATATATATATATATATATATATATATATATTTTGATTTTGTATTCTTGACTGGTTTTATAATAAATAAAAAGATGTTCTTGGGGATGCAGTCATATATTAAATTAAATTCTTTGATTGAAGCCGAGCTTTCGAGAATGTTTATTCTCTTCTTCTGGGCAAAAATCGTGAATTTAGAATAAATTAACCAAAAAAGTGAATTTTGAACAGATCTTCAACAGATTTTAACCATTTTCTTGATATCGGTGCATGATCTATCTGGTTGCCATCGTTAGTTCCTAGTTTCATCCATGTTACTTTGTGTGGTTTTCTATGACAGAATTTGTTGATTATGATATATGTGTTGGCCATTGTCCCGAAACTGCAGATTCTCGGTCCGTTATCGTTAGTTCTGTCATGTATTGTCTCTTTCCCAGCTACATTTTCATTATATTCCTCTTTTCCTATTTGCAAGTTAAAGTCTCCGATAAGTAACTATATATCGTTTTCGGAAATATTTTCCAATACCTGCTGTAGTTTATCATAGAAATTTTCTTTGTCATCATCATCTGCTTCCTGCGTTGATGCATATATATTTATAATCGTTAAGTTTGCTTGCTTATTTTCAAATCTTATTGTTGATATTTTTCCATTTATTGCTTGGAAATGTAGCATTTTATTTCTCGATTCTTTCTTCACTATAAATGCTGTACCATTTCTTCCTAGTTTTTCTTCTCCGGAGTAATAGACGGAGTATCTATCTTTATCTATTCTACCTTCACCCTTCCACCTTATTTCTTGTAGTGCTAATGCATCTAACTTGTATCTCTCCATCTCCTTAGCTATTTCTGCCATTTTATATGCCTTCAACATTGACCTTACATTCCATGTACCCACTTTAATTTTCTTCTTGGTTTTCTCAATTTTATTTATAATTATCTTTGCTCTCTTACTATTTTTTTTATTTCCTTTAGAATCACAATTTCCTTTGCCTGTCCAACATATTTATTTCCCGCATCTTTTATTTATCCTAGTTATTTTTCTCAAATAATTTTTGAGATAACATGTCCCAGATCCATTTTACCTCATCGATAGTTATCTTGTTGAAACCAATTTTCACCTCTTTTCCGTTTTATTTCTGTACGTGCTCTGTTTCGAATGTCCTTCTGTCTCTCTCACTCTTTTGCTTACGTCATGTTTTATGTATATCCGGTCTCCTTCCATATTTTTTGATTTTTCTTTATTTTGCATAATTTTCTCTTTCTCTTCTGCAATATCCAGTTCTATCAAGCAAAACTTGTGTACCGCTTTTATTTGCATTTGAATTTCCAGCTTAGTTACCGCTTCTGTTAATCCATTGGTGTCCGATGTATCTATTTTGAGGCCAGTCATTATCATGTTATTCTTTCTCTTTTCTTTTTCATCATGTTTCTGAATCCTTCTTATCTTTTTCAGCTCCTCCTTAATATCTTCGTTCTCCTTTTATAAATTTTGTTCAGTTTCTTGCTTTCGTTCTCAAGTATTGGAATCTGCTTCCTAAATTCTTTCTGTTCTCTCCGCATTTCTCTGGTTTCACTTTTCATTTCACTTATCTCCGCTCTCATCGCCTGCAGCAGATCCAAGATTTTGTCTAGCTTGTCTTCTTCCTTTATCATTTTCCTCCTATTTTTTCTAACTTCTGAGCTATCTTCATCTTCTGTATCCCGTTTTTTTTTTTATTTCCGCTATGCGTGGGTATAATGGGCGAAAGGATCAGTGTCTTATAAACGCTATTATCGGCAGCTTTATTCAGGTATCGAAACGTACGCGACCTGACTTTTCCTATCACTGTCACCTATATGAAATATAAATAATGACATTTGTAATTGATGGCTATGAAATCTTTCCTGTTTTTGGTTTATTTATTCTAAATTCACGATTTTTGCCCTGAAGAAGAGAATAAACATTCTCGAAAGCTCGGCTTCAATCAAAGAATTTTATTCAATATATGACTGCATCCCCAAGAACATCTTTTTATTTATATATATATATATATATATATATATACTCTTTCATTTTTGAAATATAGTTATCTTTAAATTACATATATACTTACGTTAAACGTAGTTGGGCTCTGGATACCTAGGTGGCGCGTATTGTGTCCCGCTGGTGGATCAGGTCAGAAAAGTTTGACTATCTTCCAGTTACTTTTGTTTCTTCGGATACAGCTTCCACTTATGTGGCGCTGATCAATGCTAACAAGCTTGAAATCACGTGATCCGCTTCTAGTGGGTGGCTGTGTCCGACTAAATAAAAGCACAAAATCGTAGACCATCTGCATTAATAAATATATATATATATATATATATATATATATATATATATATATATATATATATTTCAAATATAAATAATGACATTTGTAATTGATGGATATGAAATCTTTCCTGTTTTTGGTTAATTTATTCTAAATTCACGCTTTTTGCCCTGAAGAAGAGAATAAACATTTTCGAAAGCTCGGCTTCAGTCAAAGAATTTTATTGAATATATGACTGCATCCCCAAGAACATCTTTTTCTTGGGGATGCAGTCATATATTGAATAAAATTCTTTGATTGAAGCCGAGCTTTCGAGAATGTTTATTCTCTTCTTCAGGGCAAAAATCGTGAATTTAGAATAAATAAACCAAAAACAGGAATTATTTCATAGCCATCAATTACAAATGTCATTATTTATATTTCATATAGGTGACAGTGATAGGAAAAGTCAGGTCGCGTACGTTTCGATACCTGAATAAAGCTGCCGATAATAGCGTTTATAAGACACTGATCCTTTCGCCCATTATACCCACGCATAGCGGCAATAAAAAAAACGGGATACAGTAGATGAAGATAGCTCAGAAGTTAGAAAAAATAGGAGGAAAATGATAAAGGAAGAAGACAAGCTAGACAAAATCTTGGATCTGCTGCAGGCGATGAGAGCGGAGATAAGTGAAATGAAAAGTGAAACCAGAGAAATGCGGAGAGAACAGAAAGAATTTAGGAAGCAGATTCCAATACTTGAGAACGAAAGCAAGAAACTGAACAAAATGTATAAAAGGAGAACGAAGATATTAAGGAGGAGCTGAAAAAGATAAGAAGGATTCAGAAACATGATGAAAAAGAAAAGAGAAAGAATAACATGATAATGACTGGCCTCAAAATAGATACATCGGACACCAATGGATTAACAGAAGCGGTAACTAAGCTGGAAATTCAAATGCAAATAAAAGCGGTACACAAGTTTTGCTTGATAGAACTGGATAGTGCAGAAGAGAAAGAGAAAATTATGCAAAATAAAGAAAAATTAAAAAATATGGAAGGAGACCGGATATACATAAAACATGACGTAAGCAAAAGAGTGAGAGAGACAGAAGGACATTCGAAACAGAGCACGTACAGAAATAAAACGGAAAAGAGGTGAAAATTGGATTCAACAAGATAACTATCGATGGGGTAAAATGGATATGGGACATGTTATCTCAAAAATTATTTGAGAAAAATAACTAGGATAAATAAAAGATGCGGGAAATAAATATGTTGGACAGGCAAAGGAAAAGGTGATTCTGAAGGAAATAAAAAAAAATAGTAAGAGAGCAAAGATAATTATAAATAAAATTGAGAAAACCAAGAAGAAAATTAAAGTGGGTACATGGAATGTAAGGTCAATGTTGAAGGCATATAAAATGGCAGAAATAGCTGAGGAGATGGAGAGATACAAGTTAGATGCATTAGCACTACAAGAAATAAGGTGGAAGGGTGAAGGTAGAATAGATAAAGATAGATACTCCGTCTATTACTCCGGAGAAGAAAAACTAGGAAGAAATGGTACAGCATATATAGTGAAGAAAGAATCGAGAAATAAAATGTTACATTTCCAAGCAATAAATGGAAAAATATCAACAATAAGATTTGAAAATAAGCAAGCAAACTTAACGATTATAAATATATATGCATCAACGCAGGAAGCAGATGATGATGACAAAGAAAAATTCTATGATAAACTACAGCAGGTATGGGAAAATATTTCCGAAAACGATATATAGTTACTTATCGGAGACTTTAACTTGCAAATAGGAAAAGAGGAATATAATGAAAATGTAGCTGGGAAAGAGACAATACATGACAGAACTAACGATAACGGACCGAGACTCTGCAGTTTCGGGACAATGGCCAACACATATATCATAATCAACAAATTCTGTCATAGAAAACCACACAAAGTAACATGGATGAAACTAGGAACAAACGATGGCAACCAGATAGATCATGCACCGATATCAAGAAAATGGTTAAAATCTGTTGAAGATCTGTTCAAAATTCACTTTCAGGGGCACAAATGCAGACTTGGACCACTTTTTAGTAGTAGTGAAGATGAAATTGAAAATAGATAGAAGACCAAGGATAGAAGAGCGCAGAAAACAATGGAACATCGAAAAACTAGAGACAGAGACCGCAAGACAAAAATATTTACAAGGGTTAAGAGAGAGAATACTGGAAAAAACAAACCAAAATATAGAACAAAAATTGGATAGAATAAAAAATATTAAAATGAGAACTACAGATGAAATATTAGGGCCAAAATAAAGAAAATGGAGTAAGGATTGGTATGACGAAGAATACGAAGTGAAGAAGGAACAAAAAGATCAAGCACGGAAAAATGTCTAGCTACTGGGGGAGATACAGAATTGGAAGATTACAAAGAAAAAAGCAGACAAATGCTGCCAGAAGAAAAAATCGGAGTGGGTTAGCATAGAAGTAACCGAGAGAGTAAAGGCTGTAAATAAAGGATATTGGAAATATAATAAACTAATAAAAATATTTAATTAAGTAAAAACACAAAGTTAAGACTATGTAGAGCTGCTATAAGACCAGTAATGACTTATGGAGCAGAGACAATGTGCTTGACAATTAGAAATGAGGAAAATCTAAGGATAGTGGTAAGAAAGATTCTATTGAAAATATTTGGGCCCGTCAGTACAGAAGAAAGTGACCTTAGAGCTATGATGAATCATGAACTTAGAAAGAAAATGGAAGGAGAAGATATAGTGAGGTTCATAAAAGCTTAACGATTGAAATGGTATGGACATATACTCAGGAAAGACACTACAGCAATAATAAGAAGACTAACTGAGTGGACGCCGCAGGAAGGCAGATCGAAGACAAGGTGAATAAATAAAAATGAATGGAGAAGAAATATACAGGACAGAACAAAATGGAGGAGGATAACAGAGTAAGCTAAGAGAAATTATAACCTATAAACCTCACAGAAAAATAACAAAAAACAAAAAAGAAAATGGAGTGGTTCACCATAATAAACGAATTTGAAGAGCTCAGATGAGCGGCCACCATTTCGCCAGGAATGAATAGCCTATATATATATATATATATATATATATATATATATATATATATATATATATTTGTTGATTGAGATTTTTTGGGTTTTGAGACTCGGTATGGTTAAAAGGTTTGTATGGAAATAGTTTATTATAATTGTTCCAAATGTTATTTATTACGTTTCGATGATCTTTGTCATCTTTTTCAAATAAAAGTTCAGTAAGGGTACTAAAATCTACAAAACTGAATTATTAAACAGAAAAAACTTTGAAAACAGTTTGACTTACCTAAGAAATAAAATGGAGGAAAACATTTAAAATTAAAAATTAAAGAAAATTCCTCTTAAACCATGGTTAATTTGTAAAAATAAACTTAAAATTTTAATTCATATTAGATGAAATATGTCCTCTACATTTTCTTCTTTTTCCTTTTCATTTTACGAAAGGATGCGTTTGGATGAAATTTTTGGTGTTATATTTTGGGACAGAATTTGTGTCTGTTTTCTAAGTAATGGCCGGGTGTTGTGTGCAAGAAATTTGTTTGTTGTTATGTTTTGTGTGCATGGAACAGGTTATTGTGGTTTGTGAGCTTGTTCGTGTAGTTGTAAATTTTTCTAATGTGTTATAATATTTTGTTATAAATGATAGTTAAATTTTTTAGATCTGTTTTTGCGTTTATTGCATTTGGTTGTCTTTTTATATGTATCATTTCATATATTATACGTTTGAAGGTGTTTTTTTCAGTTGTTAAAATTTTAAAATCGTTGAAATTAAATTTATGTTTTTGTTGGGATTCATGGTTTGTTAACGCAGTTTTGTTTTTCTTATCGTATTTGTGTCCTTTTATTCTATTTTCGATGTATTGACTTGTTTGCCCTATATATGTGCAGTTGCATTCGTTGCATGGTATTTCGTATACAGCATGGGTGGTTTTATTTTTATTATTTTTAGCTTTTAGTTTGCTGAATGTTGATTTTAACAGATTGTGTGCTTTATGACTTTTTAGTTTTTGTTTTTTTCTAATTTTTGTTTTAGGTTACTGTTTATATTATATGCTATATTGACTTTTTGTTTGAAAATATAATTAATTAGACATGTATGGTAGCCATTTTGTTCAAGGGTGGTTTTGGCTTTCTTTATTGCTTTTTCTCTAAATTCTGGGTCTGAGAGTTTAATAGCTCTGTCCGCAAGGCTATTATTGACCGATCTTTTTTGGGCAAGGGGATGTTGTGAATAACAATCCCACAAACAAATGTATGTTACACAACCGTTTGATGGCCTAGAAGCACAACCATCAACTTCTCAAAACGAAGATGAAAAAATAAATCCCTCAAAGATATTGTCCGATTTGACGCCGGCCGCTCCAGAAAAAAAAGATGTGGTTAGAAAACGAGCTAAGCTAGTAGCGAATATTCTAACTTCAACAGAACATTTGAACATTCGTAAATAAAAAGAAAGACAGATCCAAGAAAAAGAACAGAAGGCTCGAGATAGAAACGCTGCAAAAAAGAAAGAAAAAAATGGTTTCATGGCTAGAAGGAGAAGGAATCTCCAAGCAGCGAAGAAGATATAGAAAAAATTCTGGAAAGTGATGAAATTGAAAGTGAGGATTGTAGTGAAAACTTGTGCGTAGGCTGTGGGGAAGACTATAGACAGACTAAAAAAAAGTTGACTGGATCAAATGCGTTCATTGTCAGTTATGGTTACATGAAACCTGCTCATCTTACGGCGATTTTTGTCAAAAATGAGGAAAACTTGACAAAAAGTGCAAAAAACTCCAGAAAATAAGCAATACCTAATCATTTTTTATGGCCATCACTCCCTGAATTCATGGGAGAGATGGCCATACTTCTTATTTTCAAATTTTATTTTTCTTAAGATCATGTTTTGTTTTTTCTCAGAATTTACCAAATTATATTGTACTAGAGTTATTATAGCATTGCCTGACGAATAATAACTTTACAAAAAAAAAATTCAGTGTTTGTTTTCAACCATTAGGTAAACTATGGCCATCTACCCCTGAATTATGTGTAAAAGTGGGCTCGTCAGTGAAAATAATGTTTTTAATAAAATCACGATTTTCATTTTTGAGCGACTTCAAAAAAAGGAGAAGGTATACAATTCGATTGTAAGATTGCTTTTTTTATGGATTTAGACGATTTTTGTTTCATTTGAAGGAGGAGAGTTAGGAAATGGTCTCATATTGAGAAAAATCAAATCCGTAATCTCCTTCCCTCCGAAGACCGGCCCCAAAGGGGGTGGAGGGGGCAATTTTTCTCGAAAATTGAAAATCCGAGACGACAGAATTAACGAAAATTCCGTATCCGAAAATGTTTGAATTGGACATTTTTAAAAATAATCATACGTTTCTGCGCTACAGTCTGAAATATGTGTTTCATCTATGTGGAAGGGGCAAATTTTTCTGAAAATCGAAAATTCGTGATTTGAAAATTAGAAAGGGGACCATATCCGGAAACATTTAAATTGAACATTTTTTCAAAAGAGTTACTGTTTCCGAGTTTCGCAATGGTAAAGGCGGAAATATGTGATATGCGTATTTTCGCTAGTACAAGCTAAACCTACCTCTAACTTTTTGGGTATTAGTGAACGTTCAACAATTTTCATGACTAATCTTACACTCAAAAATGTGAAATAAATATTTTTTACAAAAAATTGGACCGGCTTTATCAGTTGTTGCACCGAAAAATACAAAATAATATTAATTCTATTGGTGCTGGTTCTTTTGGAGTTGGTGCCTACAACAACAAACTACAACGGCACAACTTCAAAATTACCAGCGTCAATAGAATTAATATTATTTTGTATTTTTCAGTGCAACAACTGATAAAGTCGGTCCAATTTTTTGTAAAAAATACTTATTCCTATTTAAGATCCACTGAACAAAATTTCATCTTATGGAATAATCTGCGGAATTTTCTTTTTTCAGTAAGCGAAAAACTGAAAGTTGGCTTGCATACTCCAATCATTGCAACTACTTCGATAATCACATTTCCAACATGAATTTAAGGTTAATGTATGGTGCGGTATATTTGGAGATAGTCTGTTGTGTCTTTATGAATTACCAGCAAATCTGAATGGTAACTCATAATTTGTAGTATCTGCAAACTAGAATTTTCGAATAACTAGAGGGATTACCAGTTGACCGAAGAAGAGACATATCTCATCGTTGCATTGGCAAAGCTAGTGAATTCCCGTGGCCGCCTAGAACTCCCGAAGGTAATCCCTTAGATTTCTGTATCTAGGGGCATATGAAAACATTTTATACTCACAAGAAATAAATAATTGTCAAGAATCAAGAGCTACGGCACCAAATAGTAAATTCCGCTAATTTTTTTGCTAAACAGCCAAACATATTTTTCAAAATTAGAATATCGTTTAGTGAGAACATAGATAAACTTATTGAGGTAAATGGTGGTAAAATTCAACATTTGTTAAGTACCTATTTATACATTTACATGATTTATTCTAGCAAAAATGTGGAAAAGGCATTTTAATAATTACGTATTAGTAAAATTGTATGTTAATCTTCTTAATAAACCTAAGAAATCAACTGTAAAGTTTCATTTGCATAATAAATGCAAACCTTTAACCCACAAATACCGCCATGATACATACACTTAAAATTTTGCAGCAGTGCAGCGTTATGTTCAACTTTAAATATCTCGACAAATGTTGACTTAATCTTACAAAAGAGTATGTTATTTACACAGGAAGTATTGGAGAATAGAAAAATTGTGCTAAAATTACAATTGCGCCAGTAGCGTAGAATTTAGGAAGGATTAACCTGTCATTTACCCCTGTCGTACGCCCGTGGGAGTAACCAGAAAAGTATATTTACCATAATTTATTATGGTTTACATTGTCTATACTTCCTGCCAAGTATGATAAAGATTAGTCAAACAGTTTAAGACTAATTGGGAAAAATCATTTGTAAATAATTAAATAAAACATTTATTTATTTAGGAAGGATTAAACATTCACTTACCCCTGTCGTATGCCTCTGGGAGTAGCCAGAAAAGTTTATTTACCATAATTTATTAAGGTTTCCATTGTCTACACTTCCTGCCAAATATGATAAAGATTGGTCAAACAGTTTAATGAATAATTAAATAAAACACCCTCTAACTCAGACAGGAGACACATTTTATCTAAGTGAATTCGGTTAAATCTTATTATTTTGAAGCAATGATTCTCCAGTTTAATTATTTCCCATTATTAGGTAATGAAACACCCTGTACATATAAACTTTTGAACCAAAAGTTTCTTGGACTTTTTTTTTTAATTAAAAAGTGTGAACGATCGCAATAGGTACATTTCTATAAAAAATTTACCTAATGAACATTTTTGTTTATTCTGACGTGCTGTGCGTGACCCCAATAGATCAATAGTTACGATCGTTAACATGCGCCAAGTCTCCTTTTTGGTTTAGACCGCCCTGTATATGATGATCTGCACGAGACCTGATAAACGATAGTAAGAAGTATTTACACAGGTTTTATTGGGTGAGGCGTGAGGAGAAAGCAGTTAAAATGCTCTAATTAGAGAAAACTGCAGCATATACAAACATGTAGGCCTTGGAACATCCCTGAAGTTGTACAAGAGATTTCATTTGAAGTAAAATCGAATCTTTTTTATCTTATAACAATAAAGTTATTGGCAAAAGTAGTTTTGCTTTCAGAACTTTTTAAAAAAATATTAATTTTGAGGACATAGTCGATCAGAGAACAAAGAATACCTCCAAAGAGTAAAGAGCAGATAAATCATACAATTTGTGTGTGTTGTATGTTCCCTCTGATAAAGACGGAAATTAATTGGATATGACAAGTGACATATTCGAAATTGAATAATGATCCTCCGAGTGGATTCTACAAAATTTATAAATCTGTTCTCTATAACAGAAATTTTTCCTAGCATTCAATAACTACGTAATTATATTGTGAAGATATGTAAACTAAGTATGTTACAGGTGAGTTTTGTTAATTGTGAATAACTATATAAGTACTTTCAGGTGGACCTCTGGAAATACTACGCAAGAATATCATCGAAATTGTACAAAAGGAAAAGGTTTATACTCTACTGAAGAAAGACATCCATTAAGCTACACTACGGTGAAACTTAGGAGTAGATTTTGATAATGTCATGTGAGTACATACGGATTTAACACTAGATTTTGAAAATAATTTGTGTATATTATACTTACGCAGGTTCAATCAGTCCCAGATTGATATATTCTGCCAAAGAATAGACGTAGATAAGTATCTGTCTTTTGTTCTGATATTCTATGTTATGAAAGAGTCTAATAAGCCACCATAATTAATATCTGAGAATGGCACCCGTAAAAATACAGATATTCAGCAAATTTTATGTACAGATGGAACAAGTGAGTGTTTAAATTTTACAGAAACTTTTTTTTAATATGGTAATTGCATCAAAATATATTCAAGTATTCATTGCTGACTTCAATTATCTCTTTCATAGAAGAAAACGCTCTTATCTAAACTCAATAACTGTTATTCCAAATATCGAATTATTAGAAATAGAGGGTTTATTTTAATATTTATCGACAATTAATTATTATTTGTTCTTAGGTTATGTGCCGAGATCTCTAACGTTAGAAGAAATCAAGCAGCTATTCATCAGAGTCATCAGATAAAAAGTCTCCATCATCTACGAAGGAAGGATAATGCCAACATGAACATTCAGGTATCTACAAAGTGGTTTGTACTCTAATAAATCCATAGCCTATTTCATACATACTTATATTCTGTTTTTTGTTTTGTTTGATCGCACTCGTTGCAGCGCAATAGCCGAAAATTTAGTTCTGCTCAAGACTGTAGCGTGAAAACAGCTCAAAGGATTTGGATTAAACTTTTTTACAATATTATTCTGATCGCCCTTGACCACCCTGTCAAAATGCCTTCTCTGAGAAAAAAATTATGCTCAATTAAATTTCATATTGTTTACCTGTTTATTCATATTCTGGCTAAACGGTTCGTCCTGAGTTATCCTTTCAACAATGACAACAGCCGCATATGTTCTAATGAGAAAGGACAGAGCATCACACTTTAATTTTTCACATAGCATTCTTATCATATTGTATTATTTATTATTTCTATGACTTGACCAAGCTTGAAACGGATTATTGTCTTTAGTCAGAAGTTAATTAAAATTGGGCCAAGTCTCAAATTATCACACTTAATGGTAATGGTTATTCATAATTTATGAATATCTTGTCATTTCGTTTGATTTCAAAAATGTTTGTCTTCAATTCCAGAGTTACTCAAAATATGTACTTGGCGCAAAGTTTCACCGACATCCACAAATGTCGGTTTTGATGGTATGGTATTCTTTTATACCATATTTTATCGTAAAGGCTTGGTTAGATTTTGGGTAGATTATTTCAGATAGTAAAATACTCACATTAATGGAATCAAAAGTGACTTTTCTATGAAGCGACTTGATTCGATATGACAAATGTTGACTAATTGCGTATTTGAACAAAAGATTATGTACATTGGAGCAGCAATGAGGTAAAATCAATATTATTACTCTTTTTTTTAAGTAACAGCATTATTATCAAAATTGCATTATCTACATTATATATAAACAAGTGTGAAACGCGGGTATTCTGTATCGCACTGTTTTTCCACATTCCATTATATACTTCGCCATTCATTGTCCATTTAAAATCTGTGCCGAAGAAAATGGAAGTCTCTCCTGACCTCGGTCGGTTATAACAACAGAAAGGGAAGCAGCTGGTTTCTGCGTTGGAAAAGTTTATGACCACGCCAAGTTGAATGGGTCAGCAGATACCACGGTAATCCCCCAGCCTTCGTTTTCAGGAAAAATGGATGGAGATAAGGACGAATGGGCGGAAGCGGCAGCATATGGTCGCTCTTTTACGTGAAACGATAGAAAATGGAATTGAGATTTATAAGGTGGAACCCAATATGAATGAACGGGAGTTTATTTTTATCAGATCATCATCATCCATGTTTTATTTTTACACATGGAATATTATGGATCGTAAATTATGTTATGTATATGTTTAAATATGAGATTTTTTAATAAAAAGCCATGGCAATCTGACAGAATGTAATAAAAGCCAATTGATAAAATTTACAGTTCAAGAAAAACATAATATTCGTTGCTACCCGAAGGCAACATAAAAGCTGCACAATTTCTAATCAATGAATAATTTGAAAATTATTCAAAGATGTGGATTTTTCCTGCCTTTTGTGGGTTATTATAGATAATACTTTAAGGATATATCTGTTAAAAATTTAAAACCACATAATCCGTTAGATTATTTTCTAAGGGGATATTTCCAAAACATCAACAACAAAACAAAACTTAATGATCTGGGTGATCGTAGAAATACAAAACTATTAACAAGCAATTAAATAACGAGTGAGCGATGGCGTGATGCCATATCAGTTTTCTAATTTTCTACCGTTACTCTAAGTAGCCTAATAAGGAAAGTATTTTGATCGTGTAAAATTTTCTGTGTTCGATCTTCAGTACTTCTTTACCTTGCAGAGGTAAGAAACATATTTACAGCCATTGCCTGTCGATCTATTTGTCTGTCTATCAATATGCCAAAATGGTTCGCCGGTTACACAGAATGGGAATACCGCTCGCACGGTTTGCTAGGCAATAGCTCTAACGATTTTGATTTAACTTATCTAAACATTCTGCTTAATATCCTTTACCCCCTGCTATAACGTGTATCTTTGGGAAATAACTGAAACAGTTTTCAAATTAACGGACAATTTTTTCCACTATTCACACATATTCTGGCTAAAAGTCTCCTCCTATATTTTTGATCTATGAACCTCGAACGGAGGAGGTACACAATTCGACTGTCTGCTTTTTTTGCTTTGTGCGCGAGTTATGTACCTAGTCATACCGTCGCTACACAACGTATATTTTCTAGACATAAGATCATATTTCACTTATTCAGCATACTTGTAATCTTTATAGTATAAAAGCTTGTTAATCATGTAAAAAGGTTCAGATATCTTCCTGTTATCACATTGTACATTTCTATTGTTCGAATAAATATTTTTAAAAAAGACATTTTTCAACTAATAAAATCTAACTGGCGCTGCGAACAGGATTACCGTCGGTAAAGTCGTGAAAATCCCTTCAGTGCGATAACCGATTTACTTTTTCTCTTAAGAAAATAAGACGGTAATTTGGACTTTCAAAAACATTTTCGAAATTGTGATTCAAGTGCAATTGAGACAGAGGTATCTCCGGCCCAACAGTTCATCCTTCAACGAAGAACAGGTCGTCAAAAGGCTCCGTTCCTTCAGTGAACCAAGAGACAGGGAAGACGATTACAAATGTTCCTTCAGTGCATCATCCTTATGTAAGTCATTTTTCCCTTACCTTAATTTATTGGCTAATTTTCATTCGTAAAATATAGACAAATAAGCGTTCCTTCAGAGAGCGAATATTTTATATAAGATTGATTTTGATTTTACTCATTATATTTTACCAATTGAAAAATACATATATATGTATAAATAGGTGTAACTTCGCATTGATTTAAACATTTATTGATTTATATATTATTTGCTACTATAATTTTGATATTCGTGATTGATTTCTCCTCTAATTACATATTTATATATACACATATTTGATTATTTGATGAGTCAAAGTCCCAGTCGTAGTCGATCTAGATCCCCAATTTTAAGATCAAATAATCTTGATACTGTACCTATTTCTGACGAAGTACAAGACATACAGACAGACACTATGGCGAATCCTATAACTCAACTGGAAATGTCAATGGCAAATAACATTTTACCAGTATATACAGGTGGCTCAAAAGATCTGGCTTATTTTATCAGACAGTCTGAGAAGTATATTGAATTACTTGGACAAACTAATAATCCATTATTTAACATTCTCATATTAGAACAAATCAAAGCTAAGCTTTCCGGCCCTGCCAGAGATGTTGTTGTCAATAGATCATTCGATAGTTGGGAAAATCTTAAAAAAGCTCTTACCGAACGATTTGGTGACCCTAGATCTGAAGAACTACTGGCACATGATTTAAATACTTCTATTCAAATCCATTCTCAATCCTTTGTCGATTTTTATGAAGAAATTACTTTTAAACTTCAAATTTTGAAAGAACATCTAGCCATTAACTCCGAAAATGCTAATGTACGAACTTCAAAAGAAACCATGTATACTGGACAAGCCCTCGCTGTATTCAAGGCAGGTCTCTTAAACCCATATCGTGACCATCTTCTTCATATACCTGTTCCAAGTCTTGAGCATGCCCTTTACGAATGCAAAAGACTCGATAACGAGAAGTCACAAATAGACTTCGCAAATTTCCTTAGGTCACAGAGATCGTCAAAAACTCATCACTCTCTAAAACCACACACATTAACTAATAATCAGCCCAAACTTCAAATACCAAATCCTCCATTTAGGCAACAAATTTCCATCCAACCATTTCAATCCCAAAATCCAAGCCAACCATTTCAATCCCAAAATCCAAGCCAACCATTTCGACCCCAAATTCCACACCCTCACTTGAGTAAACCACAGCCACCACCAAAATTTACAAATTATAGTAATCCGATTCCGCCAAGACAATTTCCAACGAACTCTCAAGTTTTTAGTAAACAGCAAAATAGGATACAAAACAGCTACAAACCTACCCCAATGAGTGTAACGACAGCTCACACATTTAGACCTCAAAATAAACCTCAAAATTACTTTAAACAAACCGGACCTCCAAGAGTTCAAGTCGAAGAATTGTTTAATGTAGAAAGCGAAAACTACGATGACGAACAATTTAACGAATACCAAGATGAAATTTCAGACAACTACACATCTCCGGAATATCAAAATATTGAAGATGAATATCAGAATATATCAATTGATGATAATCTAGAGACTCAAAATTTTTGATCACGAGCCTCGGAATAGACATAAATAATATAAATTCATCGCCAAAGCTACCATTTATTTACATCCCATCTTTTGATCTCAAAATATTAATAGACCCAGGCGCAACTAATTCAATTATTAATCCAGAACCAGCTTTGAGATTATTTCGTAACTATATTTATAAGTCTAATTTTTCTGTTAAATCTATCAAAACAACTTACAATGGCTCACTAAGTTGCCAATATCCCATTTTAAATGAGTTTGGTATAGATCACGTATTTGACATGTTTATAGTTCCTTGGCATGATCGATTTGACGCTCTCATTGGCAGTCAAGATTTTGAAATTTTGAAAGCAGTAATTGATTATAATACACATATTTTAAAAATTGAAAATATCAAACTACCTTTTTATTTCGAAATAAATCCTAGTCTCTTCGAACCATATTCAGAACAACTCAAACCAGTACTCAAAATCCCTGTATCAATAGACAACGGTCCTATAATTCTACCGGAAATCTCTATTAATAATATTTACATTCCAGAATGTATCACGTCAGCTTCTGATGGTTATGTTCAAATTCCCATCGAACAAAATTTACCATTCTCTCAACTTTCTATCAATTATCACGAACCCGTTCTTGTTCAGCCACTATCAAAAGTTCAGCAAACAAATCCAGAATTTCAACTCAATAGTAATATCGACATTTGCAATCTCATCCGCATAGAACACCTCAACCCCGAAGAGAAGGAATTGATTACTTCCCTTTGCAGATCACACAAAGATGTCTTTTGTAATGAAAATTCCGATTTAACCTTCACTCACGCTGTCAAACACCACATTAGAACTATTGACGATCAACCAATATACCAAAAATCATATCGATACCCTTACCATCTGAAACAAGAAATCCAAAACCAAATAAAGAAGCTATTAGACAATAGAATCATAAAACCCAGCATCTCCCCATATAGTTCACCTGTATGGATTGTCCCGAAAAAGTTAGATTCCAGTGGAAAAAGAAAATTCCGAATGGTGATCGATTATCGAAAATTAAACGAGCGCACCATAGAAGACAAATATCCTCTCCCTAGAATCGATGAAATTCTCGACAATCTCGGAAGATGTACATATTTTTCAACCCTAGACCTCGCACAAGGCTTTCACCAAATAGAGATCCACCCTGACTCTGCCGAAAAAACAGCATTTACTGTAGATAATGGACACTACGAGTATACTCGTATGCCATTTGGCCTTAAGAATGCTCCGGCCACATTTCAAAGAGTCATGGACACAATCCTTCGCCCTTATCTTTATAAATTCTGTTTTGTTTATATGGATGATATAGTTATCTTCTCCAGATCTCTTCAAGATCATATTTTACATCTTCGACAAATATTCACACAACTTCAAAAATATAACCTCAAAATTCAATTAGATAAGTCCGAATTCCTGAAAAAGGAAGTAACATTTCTAGGACACCTCATTACCCCCGATGGTATAAAACCTAATCCCGATAAAATTAAAGCTATACAGTCATTCCCCTTGCCAAAAACTGAGAAACAAATCCGATCCTTTCTTGGCATGATATCATACTATCGAAAATTTATTAAAAACTTTGCTGTTATCTCCCATCCAATCAACAAGTACCTTAAGAAAGGCACCAAAATTAATATAAACGACCCCGAATATCTAGATGCCTTCGAGAAATGCAAACAAATAATTTGCAATGCCCCAGTCCTTACTTACCCTGATTTTTCCAAACCATTTACACTCACAACAGATGCGAGTAATATAGCCATTGGTAGCGTATTATCACAGAATTCCCATCCTATTGCATTTTATTCAAGGACTTTAAATTCTGCCGAAAGAAACTATGGTACCGTTGAAAAGGAACTTTTATCAATCATCGATAGTTGCAAACACTTCCGCCCCTACCTATTCGGAAGAAAATTTGTTATCGAAACAGATCACAAACCTCTTATTTGGTTACATTCCTTAAAAGAACCAAATCAGAGACTTATCAGGTGGAAACTAAAACTCGAAGAATTCAATTTTGACATAAGATACAAAAAAGGTAAAGAAAACTATGTAGCCGATGCTTTATCTAGAATTGAAATTAATGCCATAGATGAAACTATCCCCAACAGACGTGGTAGAAAAAATTTAGCCCTCATAAAAGCGGCGAAAAAGAAACCAAAAATAAATATTATCAGCGATATCGTTGTAGTCCCACCAAGACATACTAAAAGCAAAAATTTAGATTTACTAAAAAACGATTCAAATAAAGACATCGATTTATTATCTGTTTTACCAACATTCGGCTCCGAATCAAATCTCTCTATTACTCCCAGCGAAGCCGACGATATTTTGAATAGTAACCCATTCTCACAACAATCTACCGTTCAACCCGACAACGACAATGAAAGCAACGACTCAGGCGAGACCAGACATACGGCACATGAAAATCCATCTTTTAATTTTCCGATATCAGACAAGTCATTAAATTCAGCCCATTATCAAATAGTATTAAAATATGGTGATAAAAATGACATAGAATTTTTCAAACCATTTGGCAAAAATAGATACATACTTACATTCAGAAACGGAACTGACGAGAACCTATTGAGAAATATGTTCCATGAAATAATAAACCCCTCAAAAACATATTATATATTCTCTAAAGAAGAAGATTTGATGCTTTTAGCTTACAAAAAATGTTTAGAAATTTTCGAAGCAAACGTTAAAATTATTAAAGTTAATATCTTTTTAAAAGATGTTATTTCCAAAGAAGAACAAATCAGGATCATTTCTGACTATCATTCGCAGACTCACAACGGAATCACAGAAACAGTGAAACATCTCCAATCCCTATATTACTTTCCTAAAGTACAAGAACAAGTCACTAATCACATCAACAAGTGCGAACTATGTTTAACATCAAAATACGATCGTAATCCAAGACGATTCCCATTTTCCGGACCACTAATTGCAAAAAGGCCATTTGAAATACTACATATTGACGTATTTTTTATAGAAAACAAAAGATTTTTAACCATCCTAGATTTATTCAGTAGATATTTACAAGCATATGAACTTTCCGACACCAATTCAATAACAATTTTGAACAAACTACGTCACTATTTCTCCCACCACAACTATCCATCCCAAATAACTTGTGATAACGCAAGAGAATTTTCTAGTGAAACATTTAAAGAATTTATGTCTATGTTTCAAATTAACATCCACTATACTACACCTCAGTCACACACCGGTAATTCACCTATCGAACGAGCTCACTCTACTCTCGTTGAAAAGTTACGAATTCTTAGACAAAAATCTAAAGACAGTATAACTGAGCTAATTACAACAGCCATTTTAATATACAATCAATCTGTCCACTCTGTTACAAATTTCACACCCTTCTCTCTTCTTTACGGCCCTTATGAAAAACTTAACCTTCACGAAATCGATCCAGACAAACAAGTATTCCAAGACTACAACGAACACAGGAAACAGGAAGTAATTCCGTTCTTCAATGAATTGTATCAAAAAGAATTAAAGAAACGGACAGAACAACTGGAAAAGGTAAACTCAAAACGTACTGACGAACCCCCTAAGACTGACGTTGTTTATATAAATCTAGAACCCAGGAATAAGATTAAACCAAAATATAAAAAGACTCTAATAAATTCAAAAGACTCAGACAACACGAAACTAGTGACTCACAAAGGCAAAAAAATTAGTAGACACATGATCAAAAGAACTAACTCTTTTCAGGTTAACACTGACGAACCTCAACCAGGGACTTCAAATGAGACCAATTGATTCTCCCGGATATATTTTAGATAGCTTAGGATTAGCTAAATATAAGATTAATTATCATAAGATTTATTTTACGATTAGTATAGAGAACATAGAAACTGCATACGCAAAATCATCATTGAACCAAATACCTATTCTCAATAAGATTAATCAAGACCATTTGAACTTAGCCAGTGTTTACAAAAGAGACATTGACCTCCTATCTGAAGATATCAATAAGCTTAGAATATATTCCCGCCCCAAAAAAATTGATAAAAGAGGACTAATTGATGGCTTAGGGTCTGTAATAAGGTACATATCTGGAAATCTAGATCAGACCGACTTAATTGAAATAGAAAACAATTTCCAGAAAATTAACTTGAATGAAGAGAAATTAATGACAGAAATTTCAAAATTGCACACACTAGCAGGCCAAATAACTCAGAGATGGCACTCAGATCTACAAAAAATTCAATCATTTGCAGAAAATGTTCATAAAGACCTAGTGAATTTGGAAGATAGACTGAATAGTGAAATCGCAATTCATATTCAATTAGAGCAGATTAGAAATTTAAGAAATTATGTTCAAACCCTTTTAAGAACCATTTCATTTAGTAATGAAGGCATTTTAAATGTAGAACTAATTAAACAACAAGAATTACAAGAGATATTTAACTATTTTCATTCAATTCATTCTCATAACGAAATTGCACCAGATATACCTACTCTACTTGAAATCACAAAAGTTAATTTTATATTCACTCCAAAAACTATGTTTTGTACATTAAAAATACCACTTTTAGCCAATGAATTATATCACCTATCCAAAATTATCCCTATTCCAAGTAACCATAATAATATCCTTATTCCACCCCACGCCTTTTCACTGAATGCCAAAGGATTAACTAAATGGACAAATGAAGATTGCAAGAAAACCTTCTCATTCTGGTATTGCCAAAATCTACCACATGAAGACCTTTGCAACCTTGATGACCTGTCTCAGTGTAACTTTGCCAGAGCCAATAACAATTTCTCATTGTTTACCCAATTATCAAACGGGCAGACTATTATCTGTACAAAAAACCCGGAAGACGTCAACGAAGACTGTTCACAATCCTTCAAATCTACAAAAATCACGAAATGTAATACAGTTCTAGTCAAAGCCAACTGTATTTATTCATTCCAAAAATATACGTGGACTGGTTCCAACAAAACATTCTCCCAAGAGTGGCCCAATTTTCAAGAACCCATCAAAACTTTATATAAAGTTAACATAAAACCGTTACACTTAGATGATCCAACAAAAATAGTGCCTCAATACGAAGAACCAATCCTGATACCAGCCGAATTCCATAAGAGACATTTCTCTATTACAATAGCCCTAATTGTTGTCATCATCCTTGGAGCAACAGTATACATTTTCAAGAAGAAGTTAAGAAACTTAATCAAAAGAAGACCAAAACCAACAGCAACCATCGAAATTCCACTTGAAAACCGTCATCTTCCAGAATCCTTGCTAACAACAAAGCACGAGGACGTGCAAAAATCCAAGAGGGGAGGAGTTATGTAGCCATACCGTCGCTACACAACGTATATCTTCTAGACATAAGATCATATTTCACTTATTCAGCATACTTGTAATCTTTATAGTATAAAAGCTTGTTAATCATGTAAAAAGGTTCAGATATCTTCCTGCTATCACATTGTACATTTCTATTGTTCGAATAAATATTTTTAAAAAAGACATTTTTCAACTAATAAAATCTAACTCGCGCGTTGAATATAGTAAACGTACTCCGATTCTGATGATTTTTGATTCATTTGAAAGAGGAGTTTTGAGAAATTGTCCCATATTTGTAGAAACTTAAATCCGAAGTCTCCTTCCCTCCGAAAACCGCCCCCGAAAGGGGTGAAAGGGGCAAATTTTCTCCAAAATCTAAAATTCGAGATGCCAGAATTAAAACAGGACAATATCCGGAAACGATTATATTGATTTTTTTTTCAAAAGAGTTTCAGTTAAAATCTCACATATGTGTATTTTTCTAAATAAATATTTTTACAAAAAATTGGACCGACCGACCGACGTTATTAGTTCGTGCAATGAATAATACGAAATAATATTAATTCTATTGGTGCTGGTACTTCTCAAGTTGATGCCAAGTTATCAATCTAACTGCAACTGCACAACTTCAAAAGTAACAGCACCAATAGAATTAATATTATTTTGTATTTTTGAATGCAACAACTAATAACGTTGATCCAATTTTTTGTAAGAAATATTTATTTTTATCTTATTAGACGACTTTTCTTTTCGCTGGAATTCATTTGAGGGTGGTACGAAAGTTATGTAAGTGGACAAACCAGACTTTTATTGAAGACAGATTTGTTAAAGTAGATTATTATCAATAGATATATTTTCATAAGGCATATATATATATATATATATATATACACTATACTGCTCAATCAGATTGATTATCAAATATGGCTCTTCGCCCTGCGACATACTGATGAGAGGCAACAACCTCTAAATCATGATATATGTCTGGGAGACTGATGCTATGTTTGGTAATCAATCTGATTGAGCAGTATAGTGAAAAAACGCGCATACAAACGCAATATGTAGACGACAAACCTCGTTCTTATTGCGGCACCCTACGAAGTGTAGGTTCAATTATCAGCTAGGCATGAAATTATTATTCATATTCTAATATGGTCATCTGGCACGGATAGCTCTTCATTTATATATATATATATATATATATATATATATATATATATATATATATATATATATATATATATATATATATATCTGTTGATATTATTTTACAGAAAAAAGTAGGGAAACCCAGTATATTTCAAAATTATTCATGCCGATAACTGAATTCACTTTATGAAACATTTATATTTTTCTAACACTATAGGAATCAAAATATGAGAAAGTTGCACTTTTTTTTGTTTTCACTTTATATCTAATATTAACTTTTTTTGAAAATTGTTTCTCTTCGTATTTAAAGAACAGAGAATCGTATTTCAGTAGAAGTATATGTTAAACTAAGCATGAAAAGACATGCTTTCAATGGATGAGAATAAACCGTCATTTCAGATTCGCCAAATTATTGAACAGCGCTGATATCTTCAACTTAGGTATAGACGTTACTTCATCTTTATAGCACACGATATTCGAGCATGACTAAAGCCGAATCATTCCGACAACTACTCTTTAACGTCATCATTTCAATTACCACCATAAACTCCAGTAGGTTTAATATCTAGTCTCTTTATACCTATTAACAAGCTTTGCAGTAATTATGCAAACAGTAGATAGACACACACATAAACTTTGCAGTTCAGCACTCAATTCTCGCCGACGAGGTAGGAGGTTGTCAGTGTCGTCAGTTAATTATCGACAGTGTTGCCACCAGTTGTACGACATATTTCCGAAGCGGGGGCCGCCTGCGATCTCACGAAAAGGCGATAAAGTCCATCCGGACCGGTAAATAAACAGAAATTTGTAATTGTAACGCATAGTTGAACCAAGGACATGCTCACATGATATTAAAACAGGAGTGCTTAACAACAACATACCATCACCCAGTGATAACATAACCGTTTTACAAGGGTGTTCAACCGCAGCAAAAGGGCGAAAGGCTGGGTGGGCCATTCAGGTATAGAGGGAAATGGAGAGAATGTAGAGTAGAGTAGGTACATGTTAATTGGGTATGGTTGTGAATGTCGGACCAGATTCATTTTAATTGCAATCGTTTGATGGTTCAAAAACGTTCACGCGCAAAAGTATCAAAAAGCTTCAGAAATGTTTTAATTACGGTACTTTAGAATATAAATTTAAGCACTATGTATCACAGTGATGGAAAAACAATAATTTCAACTTGCAGATACAACTATCAATAAGCAATAACTGATAGTCTAAATAAATAGAGATAGGTAGATATTGCATCTTCATATTTATTTCCTTATAATATATATCTACGACTGTGCCTTCCTTAGGACTTTAAATATTAATTGTACAAGGTTATTGCAACCATTGCTACAACTAGAGGTAATTTCTAATATTTTCATCACAGGTAATACTGATTTTTCGTTATTTATTTGAAAATCAAGTTATTTGCCAAGCCATGCAGCTCCTTCCTTCGGTTATGCCATAATTCAAATGGAATTATTCATTTTCTTTTACCAATGTCCTACTTCCACTCGCAAATCTGATCCAGAAACGAGGCCACATTTTCGTAATATAAAAAAACTACCAAAAGCTACTGCAAAATGCGGAAATCTAAAATGCAGAAGCAGATCTCCGTAATATCTGGAAATTAACCGATCGGCTTATCGAAAATTCAGTAAATGGCTTTCGAACGTTCCATTTCCTTCTACTGGCATTAGTATAAGGCAGTCGGATGCAAAGATGAAAAGGCAGAGGTTGAAGTTGGATTTAAAAGTACCTTTCAGGAGAACAGAGTTTTATTCAATATTTGTTTGGCTGTTCAGAACATTATGGAAATGCGTGACTCTTGGAGATTTAATTTGAATTTTTATGTCAACGTTTTGGTGAACAGTTTCAATTTATTGAATAACATATTTATAACTTAATTAAGTCTAAAATAATCTCAATGAAAAGAGCTGCATAATTGCTAGAAAATTATATTCACTTATCATCTGTTGGAAAAAACATAATTTTAATTTGTCAAGTTGTTAAATATTGTAAGGCACAATTCTTTTTCAAATTCCAAAAATATCTGAATTCTCACTTCATCTATTTAAAAATGAATTACCCGATCCTAAGAAACTTAGTTCAACAGACCATGCCATTTCTATATACGTTGACCAACTAAATCTGGTTGGTATTCTATTGAAATGAACTGTTAGTCAAAATAATATTTAAGTTTTTCTCCACAATCTGATTCACTTCAGAACTCGTTTTTTTAATTGTCACAAAACCCAGAAATATTTGCTACAATTTGAGATAAAAGTGCAGCAAATAACACAACCCGGGATAGAAAATACGGTGCCTTCAGATTATAGTCAGAGAAATTCAAATTATATATTGCTTCCGTACAAAACTAATGAAAGAAGATTATGGTTCTGTTTCGTCCACCATTCAAATTTTGTGTCTTCGGTGCATATTATATTGTAGCAGATTGCGATATATTGATAAGTTTGCCAGCAGTTAAAGTTAGGGTTGTCACATGTGGCTAATTCATTTCTTTCCAAAGAAGATTTCAAACGTTTGTTGATTGATATTAACATATTCGGTATATCTATGTTAATATTATATGAAATTATGGGTATCACTGTAAGGTATTTATAAAATCCCACCATTTATTCGTAATATTATTGTAAATCAGTCTGATCAAAGTGACATTTTTAAAAAGTTTTACTTCAGGCTTATACAAAATTCAGAGTTTGCTAGTCGCCTTCGTTTTAAGAGATTGATACAGTTCACGGAATTTTGTTGAAATTTGGTACTTACACTTAACTTTATTGGAAATGGATTTAATATCGGGATTATCGAAAATATATATCCATTGGCATAGAATTTTTATTTATAACAATTAGACTTTTCTGTTGAAATAAAAAAAATCAATGTTCACATAAATAACTACAATTTATTTAGATATTTTGTGAAAAAAACAGAGAGTGTTCTTTTACATAGCTTTTATCCCATTATAAATAATTTTGAGAGAGCAAAATATATAAGTGTTATTTTGATTAATATTAACATTATTCTTAGTAAATACGTTTTTTTCTTCTAGAAACTAAAATGGTAGGTACCTTAAAACTCACTATACACGTCTGCCTTGGAATATATAATGTCTGAGCACTATCAATTGATGTAAAAATATTAGAACTAGACTATGAACTTGAAAATCTTAAATGTGACATCATAGGCCTAGGTGAAATGAGAAAGGACCATGAGAATTATATCATCTTGAAATCATGTTATTATCTTATGAATAAAGGATGTAATTTTACAATAGTATCTTTTTGGTACAACCATGAGTAGTATCATATACAGAAGAATTTAGAACAATATCAGAGTGGCATTCATAAATGATTAATAAAAATAATTAGCTAGAAATCATACAGGTGTATATATAAAAACTTGGCTGGATTCGCCTATAGTACGACCAGATATCTAAGAAGGTTGTAAATCACCAAACACTTGAGTTACCAGCAGAGTCTACGCAGAGTTTTACTTGCTCTAGCCATTACATTTTGTTTTATTGGTAGGTATAATGGGTTTAGATAATTATTAAGAAAATCGCTTAAATATAATTGAAAATTGCTTATGTATACATAATATATTATGATTTATAATGAGATAAGTTGTTTAGAATTAAATTTAATATATACACAATTGTGATGTTGCCGTTTTTGCATTATAAACAAAATTACTCACGAAGATCAGTTTCACTTTCACTGCCGTCATCCGAATTTTTGCACCTTTTTAATATGGGAAACACACTTGGCCCAGGAACGTCTGCAGTCTCTTTTTGACTAAGACCTACCACAGATGAACCTAGAGAAGTATTATGTCTTCGAACGGCTGATTTAAGCTGATGCCATATATGTTCAATTAGGTTAAACATATAGTGATAATGAGGAATTCTGAGCACCGTATGTGTAATTGTTTTTTTGTGTACTTTTCCCCATAGTACATATCATTATTTAACATAGATTCTTGTATAGTGGCTTTGGTGTCATTTGAAATATTCACAATTGACACAACGGAATATTAGGTAGGTAATGACTAAACATGATTTCCCCGTTTTATTGTTTTCCAAATCTGGTAGGTAATTTATTTTTTAACCGTAAACAGATCATTATCGCTATACATTCGTTAATAGCTCATACGTACATATAAGTATTGCAGCATATGAGAGTGTTCAAGCATTGATCTTGAGTATCTATTATAGAGGATCATCACACAAGGTTTGGATGATATACATACAAACTGAAGTTTAAAACAAAACTGAGTTCTACACGATATATAATATTATAAATCATGTTTTCCGACCTCTCATTCCGTTATGGTTACAAATACTACATTGTTTATTGAATGGGCATAGTGCTGAATCGAAGGTATATAAGAAGGGATACTATGATGTCAGTACAATTTTGATTTGTCATGATAGAAGCGGTGATTGATATTGGTTAGAGATCATTTACACATATTTTGATCAGCAAGTACATATTGTTTTTGAATGTTTGCTCTGTTATACCTCTATTAGGTATACCTATTCTGAAATTTGACTGATTCATGAAATTTAATTCCAGAGTGATACCGATTTCTCGTTCTCTAATCAAATTTTCTTCTCAATCGAATTCAAAAAAGAAAATTAGTTGTTGATTGTAAAATATTGATTTTGATTGGACCCAGAAAATAGAGGTTACATTTCTGATAAAAAATAAAGAAAATAGAAGACCATTTTTTGTCAAAAAATAGTAGTCAAAAGCCAATCATGATTCGGTACTAGTTTAGTATGATACTGTCTTGATATTATCGTTTCCATAATATCTAACAAACAAAGCTAGTATTCATAAATACGACTCTGATTAATTCAACTGATCTCCTTTGCATTTCCTGTTACCCTGTTCATAAATGAGTATAGATCTTTCCCTGTAAACTGATCTAATTCAATACCATTCGATACCGTTTTCACTGTCACTACTTTCTTCTTCTTTTTTTTGCTGTATTAGATATATTCTCCTCTTACCCCCTTTTCTCAGTTTATTCTCAATTTAATTAAATTTAGTTTGATTTTTAGTAGTGTGGTAACGATAATATCAATAGAGAATTAAGATTTAATTACAAATACTACTTCAATATTGGGAAGTTGTTGTTATGAAAAACAATTTTCCTAAGACTATCTATAAGTAAATTATTGAACTGAAAGTAAATATGTTGCGATACTGTCTTCTTATTTTATTTAAAAATATGTTTTTCTGGGATATCTATAGATCTAGATTCTACACTATACGAAATGTGAAATATTCTACGCGTCTGACTACTAGGCGTTAGATTCTGGAGCGTCCCATGCTGCGCTGGGAAGATTTGTCACGGTTCTTTGAAGTGACCACCTGAAAGTTATTCCAAACTACGTTCAGTGAATTTACCCATAAAAGCCTCTGAATTATAGCCGTTTGGGACAGGGTATAAACTGTAGGAGCCTAATATTTATGAACGCTGGATATAGCGTTTCAAATTGATTAGCAGTGGGTTTAGAAGCTTCTTCGAAAAAATTTCTTGGATACGAATTAACAAAAAGGGTACAATTGTATCCTCTTTTTCTTTTGGACTGTCTATTTACATGGATCTCAATCCCTTTTTATACGAAGCAGATACTTCTTCAACCTTTCAGTTTGTAAATTTGCAACAGAACAGGTCTTCTACCATTTACCTCCTCATCCTCAGTTTTGCTTTCCTGGAAGGATGTGTTGCGTCCATCAGTACGATTGGTTATAACTGCAACTTTTATTTTTCAGAATAAAATATAAAAATATACATATAATAAATAGGCCAAGACTTATATGGGGGACGGCGTGAAGCTTGACAGCAACCAGTCAAATAGAGTATATTTGAGTGTACAACAGGCCTACGTCATTATCTAGGGACTTTTTAGAATCTAACCTTGAGGAATATCTTCTAAGACAGTTTGAGATATAAACAAATTGTGACATTCACATGCATGGCACCCATGTATTTTTTAATATGAAAATTTCTAATATTTAATTTGGTCATAGTTAAATACCATCACTTGGGTTTGAAGGAATTGCAACAAAATGTATCGGGGCACCCAATTATATTTCTTATCTTCTCAGTTCTATCCAGGCACTGCTGTGAACACTAAAATTTCCAAAGCATTTCATCCTGTCACTAGATCGGCCAGGTGTTTTGCAGTTAGCTATTGCTTCATTATTTCCTGGTACAGCTTCTCTGGAAGAGTATGTCTTAAGATTTATCTTGAGACATATCGTTCATTCAGAATCTTCTTTAAGTACTATCATAACATACTCTAATAACATTTGATAAAGAAATTGCTCGAAATGGAAGGTAAATTAAGAAACACCTATCACAAACAATTTTGAATTTATGCTTTTCATAGGTGCTAATATGATGGTTTTTATCTCTAAAGCTTACATTTTTTTCAAGGATTATGCTTACTTAAGAATGCACATGTTGCATACTTTTTGCTTCAGATTTATAGAGATCTTATTATTTTTTAGAACGTGTCCCAATTTGCCGAAAACTATCCGTTCTAGTCGAATATTGTGGCCTAAATATATTTCTTTATTTATACATTCGAAGTTATTATTTTGTATGCATATATTGGTATTTTCAGGACTCATTTTTTATTATGTTCAAGTTCATCCTTGATGAACTGCATATGCTAAATTTAATTCATTTGAAATTTCAACTAGTTCTGTGACGTTGTTACCTTCTAAGACTATATTATCTGCAAATCTAAGTAGGTTAAGTCTGGGACGATCTATGTTTATGCCTTTAGCATCCCATTCTATTTTTTTAAATATTTCTACTGAGGTTATAGTATTGTCTATTCTTGCATTTTATAGAGCAATTAAAACTGACCATATTTCAACAGTGTCGAAAGCGCCTTGGAAGTCGACAAAGGAGTTATAAGTACATTATATATTATAGTATATATTATTTCCATAGAAATGTTCTATAGTACTATATCCCTTCCCAAGATTATACAAATGTGATAGAAGGTATATAGGTCTATAATTCTCAATCTTTGTTATCACCTTTTTTGTATAGCAAAATCACTTAGGAGTTACACCATTTTTTGAAATTTTGCCGACATGAAGGCATTTATTCAACAGTATGCTTATTTTTTTCCTTATAGTTACACCTCCCAGTTTTAACATTTCAGTATTAACTTGATCTTTCCCTAGGCACCTGTTGCTCTTCATTTATTTCATTGTTGTGGTTGTTACGGGGTTATCACGATGGCTGAGTGGGTTAAGGCGCTGGAAATGCGTTCGTAGCTTGCGACAGCTCATCGTGAGCGTGGGTTCGAATCCCGCCTGAGCCATGGTTGTTTGAAAAACAGGACCCGTGCACAGGGATCCTGTATACCTTTTCGGGAGTGTTTTCCAGATATATTACGTCCTCTGTGATTTCTAGGTGATCTCCGGATCCTGCAGTCATGATATTTACCTTTTTATTAGATTTTGGAATCTTGATTCTTGATTGAAATTTCACTGGCATTAATGATGTCACTTTTCTTTTGTACTACACTATTGTTTCCGTCACGTAGTTACATTATATTTGTTCTTCCCTTGGACAGTTTCTAGCTCAATATTTTCATTTTACAATTATCATTTACTACTTTCTAACTGAGATTTATATTTTATATTCTTTTATCTTTTCTGACTTCTTTTTTTACCATTTTTTTGAATTCTATTCTAATATTCGGTTTTTATCCGTTGTATTTCGCCAATTTTCTAGTAGCTCTACTGTGTTAGCTTTGAGTCTTTTTTATTTCTTGTTCGTGAACCGATTCTAATTGCTGAAGTTCTTATGGCACATGAAAACTAAGTCACCTCTAGTTATTTACAGTTAATTCTTGTTAGTTTCTGATGTAGTTCATTTCGATATTCTTCTTCTTCTAATTTGAGAACGGCGTCTGTAGGGTAGCGTTGTTTTTTATATAGATTTTTCTTAGAATAGCAGTACTGATTGTAATATTTGCCCTCACTAGCCCATGATCGCATTGCGGTGTTGAATCTGTTCAGAACCGATACATACTTACATATTGACTTGTTGTTGACTACAATGAAGTCAATTTCACTTTTGGTTTGATTGTTTGGACGGCGCCATGTCTATTTGCGTTTTCGAGATTTTTCAAGAATGTATTGGAAGCAGTATAGATTTTCACTGTTTAGGTAATTGTTTAAAGTATCTCCTCTACTATTTATCCCGCCTAGCCCGAAGTTTCCTATGTACTCAGTATCTCCTTGTTTGCGTTTGGCCTTAAAGTCTCCCATAACTAAGATGAAGTGGGAATCTTCCATTTAATGAGCTTCAGCCAGGTCTTTTATTCTATTTTTTCTTTATATGTTGATGTTTTAGAAGATAATATCTGTACGCCCGAGCTTTACTCGTGTAACACAGGATTTAGAGTTGGTCTATAAGAGTTACTAATGATGTTTAATCTTAGTTCAAAAATATGCATATTTTTAGTCCAAATGAATTGCGATCGGTAGATCGTTAAATATTAGGTACTTTTATCGTTCAATTAGCTCATAATTTACAGATTTCCAAATAAATATGAATGTGAAACATACCGGAATTCAGCTGTAATGAAATTTAATTAATGAAACTCAAGAGAATAAAACAAATATTGATAGTAATTCAACGCTTGCGACGTGTGAGCTCATTCGTACGCAGATCGTTTTATACATATACGATATACAAAATATTTATAGCTAACAGTTACGCAATATGTAAGAAAAACAAATAACCCATCAAAGATTTCAGTTCATAAATAAGTGAAAGAAATATATATATATATATATATATATATATATATATATATATATATATATATATATATATATATACATCTATATGTAATAGAGTTTACCAATAATATGTAGGCGTACAACAATAATAAAAAAAAAAGAATGAATTGTATGAACTAAATAGTCGATTACATAAAAGTATTTGTTGAATGATTCATAACATATATTTATAAATGCAATAATTTTAACCAGCCTGAAATCCTTGGGAGCCTCCAACGGCAACACACGGCGCCACGGAAAATCCAGCCAGAACAGAGTATACCAGAGAATTCTGCCCCACACGTCCAAATTAGACAACTCATATACGTCGAGCTAGGTATCATCAATATTCCAAACAGGATTATGCGATAAAGAGACCTGGGACCAAACCAAGGTCCGTATCTAGGACCATACCGTGGACCCCTGAAAGTATCAGTGTCGATAATTAACCAGGAGACACCCCAAGAGAACTTAGGAATCAGAAGGAAGTTATCAAACATACCCTATCGGTCTTCACGGGGGCTCCTTTGACAAAACAGTGGCAGATCAGTCGACGAAGGTGACTTAACCTACAAATCCCATGTGCTGCATGAATCCGCAACAGCGATGAGGTCAAAAAAAATATCCAGCGCTCCAAAACCAATTAACGCACCTTTGTCCCTCTAGTCAGTGTAGTCAATCTCAGATGAACAACGATGATTAAAGATTTATCATTTCCAAAGATCGATACACTCCTTAACACTCATAACTGTCAAGGTCAACCACTATCGAAGTGAACTAATCGACTGCCCAAATTTTTGAGTCCATCCTGACACAGCATTTCCCCAAGCGCAAGACAGTTTTCTCATAGGACCACGGATAATCTTTATTCACGACTCACACACACAGAGAATTATCCTCAAGCACTCTGAACTACCGTGTGTCTCGAGCCAATATGTCACAGATAAATACCAACAATGTATTCCAAGATGAACCATAACATCACCATATAAACAATAAGTAGGAAAATATTACTTATAGAAAAATAACGTTATAAATTCCCCCCCTTTCTTCAAGAAATTTTCCCTGAAAATTTCTTCAGCTTACCTTAAACTGTACCTAAGACCTAGTCGTCCTCGTTAGAGCATGGTTTCAAATCCTTTGTATGCCATACCCCTTTCGAATTACCATCTGTGTCGCACAGTTCATAAACCCATGGACTCAGCCTCCTTTTAATAAGGAACGGACCAACAAACTTTGGAGCCAGCTTTTGACTGAAATACTTAGCGGCATCCGACAAAACGTAATTCTTCCGCCAGACCAGTTGGTTTGGAAGATACTCCACGTGACGAGTGCGCAAATTATAACGATCGCAGTTCCTCTTATTCGCCTCATACAAACGTTTCTTCACATCTGAGAACATTTCCTTGAATACCAAATTTCTGGTATTCTCACATGTTAGTCTCTCATCCTCAATTTGAAGGTTTTCTCTCATGCAATAGTCCTCACCCGAAAGCATCATATTCCGACCAAAATTAACGTAATACGGAGTCAACCTCAAAACTTCATGTTTGGAGGTGCGTATAGCACATGCCACCTTATGTAAATTTATATCCCAGACCTTATGATTATCCGATACATACATGGACATCATCGTCTTTAGTGTCCGATTAATCCGTTCAGTCGGGTTTGCACGAGGATGATAGTTTGCGGTGAATTGGATTCGCGTTTTATAATCTTTACAAAAATTAGAGAATAATCTACTTTTGAATTGAGGTCCGTTATCACACACGAGGATACGGGGTACACCGAAAATGAGGAAAACATCATTTTCGATTTTCTTAATAATTGACTCCGCAGTAGCCTTCCTCAGAGGGAATACCAGGGGAAACTTACTTAAATAGTCCGTTACGACCAGGATAAAAGAATTACCATTCTTAGATTTTGGCAACGGGCCCATAACATCAGCGGATACCATTTCCCATGGCCTATCAACTTTGATGTGGGAAACCATCCTATCGGTAGGCTTATCTTGAGAGGGTTTGTATGCAGCACATACAGTACAACGACGTACATATCTGGCAACATCGGATCTCATAAGTGGCCAATAGAATTGATCTAAAATACGACTATAAGTCTTATAAACCCCAGTGTGACCGGAGGTAGGAGGTTCATGAGCAGAGCAGATGATCTTCTGTCGGTCTTTCTTGGGAACCACTAGCTTCCAAGAATCTAGTGTAGGGGAAAGAGAAGAAAATTTAGACTTAACATATTTATATAAGCGACCGTCAGCTATTCTCCACGAAGAAAATTTTAAAGGATTACTTTGGACATTCTTCATCATTCCCACGTACCACTTATCTTCGGCAATGTGCTCGAGTGCTGGCTGATCAAATACAACATCCACTAGATCTAGGTTCGGTACAGCTCTGGAAAGGGCATCAGGGACGACATGTTCCTTTCCCGGACGGTGAAGCAATTTAAAATCGAATTGTTGTAGTCTTACAGCCCAACGCGCAAGGCGACCAGTTGGTTCCTTAAGGCTCTGCAACCATAGTAAACTATAATTATCCGTTATCACTGTGAATTGCACCAACTCCAAATATGGCCGTAACTTCTCCAAAGCCCATATAACAGCTAAGCATTCCCTTTGCGTCGTTGAATAATTCTTCTCACAGCGAGTCAGAGATCTGCTAAGGTAACATATGACCTTGTCTCCATCGGGATAAGGTTGCGTCAAAACAGCTCCAATACCATAACCACTGGCATCGGTCTGAACCACAAAAGGACGATTATAGTCCGGACAACTGAGAATCGGGGCAGATATCAAACATTTCTTCAATTTCTTGAAAGCTGTTTCACAATTCTGATCCCATACAAATTTGGACGTTTTCTTAAGCAGAGAAGTTAACGGAGAAATTATAGACGCAAAATGGGGAATAAACCGACGATACCAAGAGAATGTTCCAACTACTCGGCGAATCTCCTGTACACTGGTAGGACTAGGTATGTCAAGCATAGCCTTGACCTTAGATGGATCGACATGTAATCCGTTCTTATTGACTTTGTACCCCAAATAGATCAGTTCTGGTAGACAATATTGACATTTCTCAAGACTGACCGTAATGTTGGCGACTCGTAATCGTCTAAAAACTTCATCGTGTACTGCTAAATGTTCTTCGAAAGTCTCGGTCACAATTATGACATCATCAAGATAAGTAAAACAATTTGGCTCAAGATCATGACCAAGGACGTTGTCAAGCAAACGCATCCATGTCGCTGGTGCATTATGGAGACCAAACGGCATACGACGAAACTGGAAAAGGCCTCTATTTGGGACAGTGAAAGCGGTGTATTGTCGAGAAGAATCTGCTACAGGCACTTGCCAATAAGCCGATTTGACATCAAGACTGGAAATATACTTGGCATTTCGGAGCTTATCTAAAATATCGGATACATGCGGTAGGGGGTAACTATCTCTAACAGTAACAGAATTTAATTTCCGATAGTCTACACAGAAGCGAAACTTCCCATCCTTTTTCTTGACAAGTAAAATCGGACTAGACCACGGAGATGAGCTGGGTTCGACGATACCTAATCTCAGCATTTCGTCCAATTCCTTATCAATCTGATCCTGAACAAGAGGATTGACCCTGTAAAAACGTTGTTTGATAGGAGCACTATCTGTAACAATAACATGTTCCACCTGGGTAGTACAACCGAGCTCTTTACCCATAAGGGAAATGTTTCTATTCACTAGAGCATCTAACCTCGTCTTCTGCGCCGGACTCAATACCGATTGGCTCGTAATATGCTGAACAGAATTTAAAAGTACAGGTTCACTGGAAAAGTGCCATTCGTTATGCCTCAGATCGGGGACAATACCAACTGTTCTCCAAAAACCAGTACCAAGAATAAGAATATGTGTGAGCTCAGGAACTACAATAAAACTAATCAAAAATAATTTATTTCTCAAACAAATTGGCAACTCAATTTCCCCAATACTTTGACAACGATTACCATTTGCTACCGTACATGTTGTGATCTTGCTCTTGTCTAACCGAAGCCCAAGATCCCGTATAAGTTCTAAGCCTTTACTACCAATAATAGATCTAGAAGCCCCAGAGTCCAATAAACCTAGCAAAACCCTACCGAAGACCTTAACCTCTAAATAAGGGCGTTCATCTCCTACAGTATTATTCAAAATGTAATCAAGTACCACCGGAAATATGTTGATCGAGACGTCGTCATTATTGCTTCCAGCGCACTCAGCTCGATCGAATGAGTACGCTATTGTCCGTTTCCCTTTTTTGAACAATCCGGACAAGTTTTGACAGTGTAACCCTCTTTTCTACAACGATAGCAATACTTATTCTTTGGCATATTACATCCAATCGCTCTATGACCAGGTTGATGACACCGAAAGCATACCATGTTGTTTCCTGAAGGACCAGGCTTTGATGGTTTGACCGATGAAATCTCCAATTTATCAACTTCAACATACGCTAAATCAGGCTCTAAGGAACAATATTTCCTTGAAGGAGCTACAAAGTTCTCCACCGTTTCTTTCCGCGCTTCTAACCGACGTCCAAGTTCCCTTAGATGCGATAACGACTTGACATCAACTAAGGCCAACTGACTTTGATAGAAAGGAGCGATATTCCTTAAAATAAGCTGTAATTTCTTATCTTCCGGAATTGGACTAATTAGGCGATTGAAGTATCCAGACATTACGGCAATATAAATACCGATGGATTCATCAGAACCCTGGGTACGTCTTTTAATTTCATCAAGTAATTTTTCGTCGTAGTTTGAAGATAAATATTCCTCTCGAAGAAGAGCTACGAAATCGTCCCATGACGCAACTTCGTCCCTATACGCGATGTAAAATTGATATGCACGTCCTTCAAATAAATCAATACCGCTTTCCAAAAGAGTATTTTTTGTAACATGCCGAGCGATCCTAAGTTCTTCGACCTGTTCCAAGAAAGCACTTAGTGAGATACCTTTCTTATCCCCGGAAAACTTTAAACCCCACTTGTTCGGCAAGACCATCTTGGGAAAAGAACTTGCAATAGTTTCATCATGCATACCGGACGAACGTCTAATCGGCGAAGCACCCGCAATGTTTGTTTGCTCTGAAGGGAGAGATTCCTTCTCGATTCTCGCCATCATTGACAAAGTTCTGGCAAGTAGCTCGGAACGCCTTCCAGCTTCAGGACCGTTTGCATCGACATGATCAAGTCTATTCAATACATGAGATAATCTAGATTGGAATTTATTGTAACCTGCACTTGATGTCTTCTCCTCGTAGTCTTTCACTAAGGTTTCCAAAGCATCCAACTTATTGGAGACCGCTTCAATATCCTGTTGGGTTGTAAAAGGGTAATTTGGATAGGTAAAACTATCACCACTCTTCTCGATTTGGAGAGCCGTGGTTAAAGAGCGTCGCATTTCCTCGACAGTACCAGTAGCAACACCTCGCACTTGTAACTCGTAACATAACTCGTCCTGCAACAACCTGTTCACATGGATCCTACGTGACATGGTTACGAACACTGTGATTATGAACTGCAGTCCACAAACAAAACAGATGGAAAGATGGAATTCGTTCAAACGAACGGACCGAAGAAAGAAAAAAAAAAAAAAAAAAAAAAAAACAAGACGATATATAAAAAAACAATCTTGGATTCGAATACTTCGGGCCCCACGTTGGGCGCCAAAATTTCCTACCACACTTGGCAGGTGGGTATTCGTGGCTGCTCAGAGGAGATGGGGGAGTTCGAAAAGGAAAAAAAAAGGATGTGAAGTTTCGCTTCTGTGTAGACTATCGGAAATTAAATTCTGTTACTGTTAGAGATAGTTACCCCCTACCGCATGTATCCGATATTTTAGATAAGCTCCGAAATGCCAAGTATATTTCCAGTCTTGATGTCAAATCGGCTTATTGGCAAGTGCCTGTAGCAGATTCTTCTCGACAATACACCGCTTTCACTGTCCCAAATAGAGGCCTTTTCCAGTTTCGTCGTATGCCGTTTGGTCTCCATAATGCACCAGCGACATGGATGCGTTTGCTTGACAACGTCCTTGGTCATGATCTTGAGCCAAATTGTTTTACTTATCTTGATGATGTCATAATAGTGACCGAGACTTTCGAAGAACATTTAGCAGTACTCGATGAAGTTTTTAGACGATTACGAGTCGCCAACATTACGGTCAGTCTTGAGAAATGTCAACAATGTATTCCAAGATGAACCATAACATCACCATATAAACAATAAGTAGGAAAATATTACTTATAGAAAAATAACGTTATAATTTGATCAAAATGGTTAAAGCCGTCTCCGAAAAAAATATATATATGTAGGTACCTATAATTGCTCGTATTAATATATTGGATTGAATCCTTTCCATACATTATCGATTACATATTAAGTCATAGAATATATCAACAACCAAAAATATATTTCCAACTGAATTTAATTCCATATTTTCTGTTTATCTGCAATTTCCAGCCTCTACTGAATAATATTACCATTATTACATTACTTAATTCTTGATTCTCTCAAATATTGATTTCTTACCTCCACTATGTACAAGTCTCTACCCGCAAATTGGTCTTTTCAATTTCATATTAGATAAACAAAATCTCGCCTTATTGACTCCTTCTCCCACAATCCCATCATGTATTCTCGACAATCTCCGCCCCTGTACTGCCTTGATGAAGCAATTCTCCATTAGAGCAGATATCGGGTGTGCTCAAAGATGACCTTAATGTAAGTTGCGGCCACGTGGGCTCATTCTAATGAGGGATGGCATATATAACTACATTCACAGCAGCAAGTGTAATGTCTCCCCTATTTGCTAGCCATCCCATGCCCGTCAGTATGTAAGCAAGGGTAATAGGCATTTGAGAGATAGAACGGGGATGAAACTTTGTTGTTAAATATATGAGAATAGATTCTATGATATTGAGTTACATACCAGTTTTAGGAGTGATTGATGCGAAATCCAGAGGAATGGATGTTACCAAGTGTGAAATATATTTAATTTCTTCTTGCTTGAGGTGAAATGTGAAGCGCAATTTTTCTTATGATAGTGAAGTTTGAAAACTTGTTATTTTAGATATTCATTTAGATATAGTGGGCAATATATCCACAAGTATTCCAAATTCACCCTGTAGATACATGCTATCTTTTCAAAATCTAACATTCCAATTCCTTCATATGAAGAGATAAACCAGTAGGTACCTACTTAAAAAAGCAAAGTTACATGAGATAAGAAGAAAATATGGTAAAATAATTCTGGTGCTGCCAAATCAGAGATTAGACAAGAGGACAGTATTTTTGCAGATTTAAAGAAATCCTTTCAAAGTACCCGATTTGCCATTTTACAGGAATCGGTTGAAATATACTGAGTAATCTACAGTCTAGTGCTAATTAACAAGTCATTGTAGTGCCGACACATTCTTTTTTATAAATAATCCTTGTATTTGTAAATTTTTTTGATTCTTTGACTGTCTGCTTTTTTAAGTTCGTTCGCGCCTTTCACATGGTAAACATGTTCCGATATCAATAATTGTTTTTATCCATTTGAAAGAGGAGTATTGAGAAAAGGTGCAATTTTTAATAAATGGAATACAACGGTTTCTTCCCAACATAAACTGAACCTAAAGGGGCGGAGAATGCAATTTTTTGAAAATATTAGACTTCAAAATTAAAGCCGATATCATATCCGGCAACATTTAAATTGGACATTTCATTTAAGAAAAATAACGGTTTCCCAGTTAATAATATGTGAAATACATATATGTGTTTCCGCTATATTTTGAAATCTCTGAATATACGTGAACATTTAATGATTTTGATGATACACTCAAAAACGTGAGAAATAACTTAAAAAAATTAATATTATTGTATTTTTCAGTACACTAATAAAGTCAGTCCTAGCTTTTGTGAAAAAATCTTATTATAATTAGTATTTTTTTCAATCGTACCTCAGTCTATACAATAAATACATTTTGGAATCAAAAGTGAACCAGAAAAAATAGTGTGAGTCGAGCTCCCTTGCAAATGGTTTCCGTAGTTAAAATTTTCACATAGAAATTCATGTAGACTTTGAGTGAAGGCCTATATTCTATAGTTTTTTCTTCTCAGAATTTCATGATGAATTTCTAAGAATAATATATATCTGAATCCTATGACCCGTTCAGCTAACTTTGTGGGGGAAATTGGACTATAATGGGACATATTTGCATAATTGGACTACGGCGTTTCTTCCTCTGCTGGTGCTACAAGAATTTTCATTTTATCGATGACGAAAGATGAAACTGAACGACCAATGACTAGATGCGTTTGAAATTCAGTCTTGAGACAATTTCTCCATATTCGGCTGGAAAACCTCAGCCATCAAAAAACTAACTCAGTAAAAAGCAAGGCTGCAATATATAATAACATGAACTGGAATACTATTTGCAAAGGGGACAAACAAAAATTAATACAGCCAAAATGTTGTCAAATATCTTAAGAACGTCAAGAACTTGCCAATTTTTTAGAAAGACTTTGTCCAATGACCAATGTGCAGAAGGTTAGGTCATGTGCATGTCTATTTTGCTAATAAAATAATAATTTAATTTAAAAGGTTTATAAGAAAAATCACTGTGAACTTATGAAGGTGCAATTAAAAATAGTTTTCTTATGTTTAACTTCAAGCAAGCGTTCAAGAATGTTCATTACGATTATTACCATTCTCAATTCAAACTAGAATAAGCAGTAAAATCTTTACAATAACCTAGAGTTATTTATTTATTAATAATATCCGAAAATTTTAAGAAACTACAAAAAAGCTAGGTCAATCAACTCAACTTCCAAACAAAAAGAGCTGAATCAAAGTTGGTTCATTCGTTTGAGAGCTACGATGCCTCAGTCTACAAATGTTTTAATTTATTAAAAACCTAGTTTAGTTTAGGTTAGGATCGTCAAGAACACTTATCAAGTCACCTCATCAAAACCTAAATTAAAATAGTTTTATCCATTTAGAAGCTACGTTGTCACAAACAGGCAGACAGATACACACGATAAACTTAATAATGGAAAAAATAGCTCTAAATGAATTCACCTTTCAAACAAATAAAACTAAAGCATAAACATATTCACATGTTCAAGATAATTTAAAAAAAGTAGAACTCCAGCTCATCATTAAAAAAATACTGAATTAAAATCAATCGGTTTGTGAGTTACTATGCCACAGACATCCTCTCAGATACACACATCAAACTTCTAGTACACTTCTGTTTTATCATTGTAATCTGATAATCGTATTTTCTAACCAAGCAGAATCTTTATATCACATATGCAAATAAAACCAATAGCTGAAGCCAAAAAATATATCAGGGATTTGGTATTGGCAAAATTAAGAAGCACATCAACAATATGAGATACAAAAAAAGCATGCTAGATCAAACAAGAGATATCATCAAAATAATTTACATACAGTGACGAATACATTAAAACATCTACATGAACTCATGTATTAGGTAAAAAAAATCAAAATTGATTGAACCAATATATTCAATATCAAGTTTCAATTCACTATTTGCTTATATTGAATTTGTCATAATTTTATTTATCTAGAACAAGCTTTATAAAATCATTACAAAATAGTATCAAGCTAGTAATATAGAGAGCTTATGGTAATAGAGGAACAAGAAATGCCTTTAAAAAATTGTGATATTATTTTTCAGAAGTTTGAAATAGGTTAATGATAATAATTAATTTGGCATACACTCCATCAAGTAGAGTATGAGATACTACTTGTAGATCTTTACCTTTAATTAATATTTTCTAGACGAGAAAATATTTAGTGATTACTGCAGAAACTGGTGTTCCTCGGAAAGCAATACTTAGACCATTATAACAAATACTACATATGTAAATTTCTATTATTATTACCCTGAAGACAAGATTTCATATGCAGATGATACTTGTATTATATCCATTGAGGACAGCTGGTTGCAAACATAATATATTGAAATGTAATCCAAACAGTTTCCAGGACTACTGGTAAATATTGCAATTGAACATCAACTGAAGTTAAAATAATTGTGAATTAAGAAAAGAGATCTTCTCATTCAACAAATTCTATCGAATAATAAAATCGTCTAGTAAGCTCACCCAACCGTTCATTTTTTCAACTGATCAAGACAAACAACCATATTCATTCTTCAGTTTTTCGCAGCACAAACTATTTAGCCAGAAGGTGAATACCTAAACGCTAGGAAGCATGCAATTTTCTTGCTATTTCTCAATATGCAATTTACTTAAAGCAGCGCTTTTTGAAGGTTTTTCTTGGAGATACTCTACAGAAAGGTCAGGGACTTCTAGATAAATAATTCAGGCAAGTTTCATCTTAATCCTTAGAGCCATTTTCACGCTAAAGTCTGTAAAAAATACGTTTTTCGGCTATAGCACCGTTGCTGCTGTAAACATGGTAGATAGCAATTTTGTGCCACAGTCCAGTGAAACCGCTACAATACAGAAGAAGACAGACACAAAGACCAATAACTGGTCGCAGGAAACTCTGAAACGTGAACATTTGTTAAGAACGAACACCGAAAGTTTTACATGTATACATATCCCTATCAGATCTGATGAAATAGTAATTCAATGGAGTGAAGAATTGCTTCTGATTCCCATCCAATCTCAACTGCATTTGACACCTATGAAATAAAGACTAGGTTGACTTCAGGTATAAAAGCAGTGATGTATCATGATTATGAACGAAATAAGCTTGAAATACTGATTTCGTAGCTTAGATCAACAATCGTAGTAGACGTTCTCATGATACTGTCATGCGACGAAGATTACAGCATGTTGTTCGTAATTCTTGAATGATTACATACAAGAACCCATTCACCATACAAATTTTTAGATAGATACCTACTTCGAAAGCGGTAGTGGAGTAGAAAGACGGATAAATAGATAGTTATAAATAGCTTAGATTATATCTAACTGCAACCTAAGACTGAATATTTAATTTGAATATTATCAGCCAAACAGAATATTACAAAACTGATGTATTACTTGATGGAATGAGATGATGAAAGATGGTCCTAATTGTTATTTCATAACAATCCAATATTTCCTTCCCCCAAAAATACCCACAAAGAGGGTGGAAAAGACTATTTTTGAAAACTGATAATTTATCTGGTATAATTACACAAAAGATTATTCTCAGCAAGCTCTGTGTTGGACATTTTCTAAAAACCAAGTGTTTCTCAATTAAAGCACTAGGATACTGCAAAATTGTTATTATATATATTTTGAAATCACTGAATATAATATTTACAATTTTCATGACCATTGAGACTTAAAAACGTGAAATAAATAATCTTTTTATAAAATATAAGTTAGAGTGGGTGCCCTAAAAAATTCAAAATACAGTTAATTCGTGCTGGTACTTTTCATGTTGGTGAAAAGTTTTCTATTCACCTACCTACAGCTGAACCTCAAAATTAGCAGCCATAACAGAACTAACCTTATTTTGAATTTTACTGAACAACAACCAAACCAAATATACTAGGTATTATTCTTTAAAAAAATGTTTCATTTTGCTACCTTGTTCCCCGGAATTGGCTAAGGTAAACAAATATATAAAAGAGAGAGACCAGCGCTCAGCTGACCACAACAACGATTTGGCTTCTGACAATTGACCGTTACCAGTTTAGTAGCGTAGTGCAGAAGGCTCGGGTTGTTAGGGTTTCCAAATGTTGTCCCATGCAGATAAATCAAACAAATCGACTTAAGATTCCCTGGCTTTATACGCTGAGCAATTTACTGGATATATATGGAAATTAGTGCAATGCAATTTAGAAGTGTCAAATTCAGGAATTACCGGCCGTATATATATATATATATATATATATCTGGGTGTACACATTTTTCTGTATAAGTTATTTATTCTATTTGAAATTACATGACTGTTCAATCTACTGAGAATTATCAAGGTAAGTTTCATGTAACTCAATAAGTATATATTGCGAGATTAAGCCTAGATGAACCTTAAATACGTATAGACAATTGTAGATTTTATCTCAATATCTAATCTATAAACATTTCTAGAGTTATGGGACGACACAACATTATCGATCTCACACGGATGTCTTCTAGCTCTACGGAGATGATAATGCTCTCTCTATGGAAGTATCCCGTCGTGTACTTCATGCTGCCATTGAAGAATGTGGAGTACCGCCAGCAAGCGTGCAGAAATAAGGAGGTAGTGTAGTAGTCCCAGAAAGCAGCCAAGTAGATAGAGAGGTATCGAGTAGCCTAGGTTTAATTGTTAGCCCTAACAATAACCCTTACGGAAATTCCACCCAAGGGTAACCTCAAAGAAGGTTGGAAACAGGAAGACGGAGTAAAAGAGTTAGAACCACCATAAAAGAAAAGTAACCCCAAATAGAAAGGCCTGGAAAAGAAGCAAGTTGTATAGCACATGGAGAGGCATTGAACCTAACCTACCTTAGTTCTTGAGTGGCCTGGAAGAATTTATCTTTTGACGAAGATCACTAGAAACGGTCAGTTTTTACCTATCTATATAAATCCACAGAGTGTATGAAAAACTCTTTCCAATCAAAATAGGTAAGATGACTGTCGCTTTCGATTTATAAATCCGCTGTGCGTCTGACTCTCGTCACCATCAAATCGAAAAGAAGCCAACCTTCCTCTCGACTTCTAGATAATCGTCATTCTCTCCCCTCCAAGACACGACCTCTCACTGAAATTACTTTTCCGAGTATTGTGGAAATTAGCAGTGCTAATCTCTCAACTCCAACTACAGAAGAAGAATTAATATGACGGAGCCACAGCTGTCGACTGCCACTGCGTTCACCCGTCTGACTTTGACAAGGTAAACAAACAAGAAGTAACGGATCACCCTTCCTCATTAATATCTCTTTTATTTTAGAAAATTAAGAAGGCTCCACAGAATCTGGACATAACAATTCTGCAAAAAAATTACCTTTTGTATTATTTCATGTGTTTGTGTTCCATGAAAGATTTATAAAGATATCCCGTAGATTTAAGAGACAATATTAATTTACTTTATCAGGAATGATTATAATATGTACCGGGTGATTTTCTGGAATGTCCACCCCCTTTAACTATTCTGTTTTTGACTTAAAAAAAATGTTACAAATAAAAGTTGTAGGATGTGTTCTAGGCTATTGGCAGGACATATATTTGTTTGCACAAGGTGTCACATAAACAAATGTAAAAGAAAAGTTACCTTTTTTAAATGGAACACTCTGTATATTATTGCATTTTTGAGCTGTGCGGAGAATTCTAGATACGTTTTATGTATAATGTCCAATACCTATCTTCAACAGTTTTAGAAATATTAATCATTGAAAATCGAAATATTGGCAAACCAGAACGGACACAAGGTGACAGTGGCAGTTAACTTTGTCAAGTAACTCAAAAAGTATCGCTGTATCTTGTTATGAGTAATGCCTTATTCGTTAAGAGAAAAACAAATAATTTTTGGTTTATTCATTCAAAACAACCATAATGCCGCAGCAACGCAACGAGTCTTAGCTCGAGAAAATCCAAGAATGCACACTCCTCGCAAAAAAGTCAATTCAAAGAATAACAAACATCAAGTCTCAATAGTAAGAAGAGAGTGGTGAATGGTAACGAAGATGCGCAACTCAATATATTCTTTGTGTGCAAGAAGATCCAAATTTATCCATAAGGCATAATTCGAAATGTTTACAAGAATGGAACGTCCTTGCTACTTCCTATTCAAAAGTTCAGAGGACTCTCAAGAAAGCTGGATACAAGCCTTTCAAGATCAGACCAACCCCAAAATTGACACAAACGCACCGACAAAATAGAGTAGAATTTTGCTTCCGACGAAGGGCATGATAAATAGAAAAATACTAAGTATTGGGCTATAGCAAACCCATGTTGATACAGAGAATTTAGATTTCAAGGGTGCAAGTCCGTTAAAGTTTGGTGTGGACTAATAGATAACAAAATTATTGGACCTCAGTTTTTTAATCAAAATATATTTGAAGTAGGACGGAGCCCCACTAAATAGCACCTTAAGAGTGAGAAATCACTTCAACCAACGATTTGAAATATGTATTTGTGGTAGAAATGCACCACTTAGCTGGCCAGCTAACAGTCCAGAAGTTACTTCAATGGACGCGTTTCGATGAAGATATTTTAAAAATCGGATTTACCAAAATCATATTGAGAATGTAGAACATCCACATAATCTAAAACTAATTAGAAATGAAATAAATGATCTCAATGATAATCATTCAGATTTTATAACAGGATGTTTAGAGAAACTTCGACGAACATTTATCAAATGCATTGAGCAAGATGGGGGCCCTGTGGAGAATCTCAATATTTAACAAAAACATGAATTTTTGTATGATAAATTAACTAATTTGTATTATTACATAGTGTTCTCTAAGAAAAGCTTTGATTAAATTTCATTAGTTTGTCGATATTCAATTAATAATATTTCTAAAAGAGTTGGAGATAGCTGTAGGACATTATACATAAAACGTATCTAGGATTCTCCTTAGAGCTCAAAAATACAATAATATACCGGGTGTTCCATTTAAAAAGAGGTAAATTTGCTTTAGCATTTACACCATGTATAAAAAATATGTCATGTAAATAGCCTAGGATACATCTTACAACTTCCAAGATTAACAATTTTTTAATTAAAAACCAATAAGTCAAATGGTGTGGACATTATAGAAATTCACACGCACATACAATGTTTTTGCATACTTAATAGGAATCAGAACTTTCGTAAATGTGAATCTTAAATACATTTGAAACGATTTTTGAAATAATTTTCATCTTGCTTGCATAATATCTATAAAAAGTTGTGGTCAGTAAAAACTTTCACCCAATTAAAACACAACACAAATACAATTCCTGAATTTATTTAATATTCAATTTACAGTATCATGATGGTCGAAGGAAAAAGCAGGCAAAACTTTGCAACTTTTCTGATTGCATTTTAAATCTGTGTATTTTCTTTATAGGATGGTGGAGAATAAATTTTGAATAATGCATCTCCAACGAAAGAAATCATCATTTGACAAATTTAATAGTGTCGTGTCGAATAGAGGCCAAAGAAGAGATTTGTTTTGAATGTATTCCATTCTTATATTTTGTTTTTGGAATCTTAATGGATAGTTCTTGAAGATCTTTTGAGTATCTTACAAGACGGTAGATGCAATGAGATTTGCATTATATTTCGTAGATACATTGAAGAATTTTTGGTTTGTTATTTGAAATATTTGTGTGTGTTATAGGTCTTTTCATATATAAACATGTCTACGTTATGATCTTGAGACTTTGTAATGAATCTTGCCTGAACTTCCATTCATAATAATTGACTTTGACTGCACTCAATTTAAATGTATCATGTTCAATAGTTCCATGGAACAAAATTGCCGAATCGACGTATAAGTGAAATTTATTGCCTTGTTTCATTTCAGAATAACTTATATTGACGATAGATAAAACAACCAACAAGGGCACTTAAGATGGAACTCCTTAGTTCCAATATATTTGACCGTGTCAATCCCGTGGTTTATTATAGATAGATTATAGATCAGCTATTTTATTAACAACTTATAGTAGCTACCTAGAAACATAAGCTCATTCAGTTTAATAACCTGGATTCTAGTCCTACCCGTTAAAAAAATGGATATGAAGTTTCTTATGATCTTTAGATTTTCATCACGGATCTGTTATTCATTAAATGTACCCTATTCATTATGATTCATAGGAAAATATTATCAGATAATATTACCTGTTGTTAAATTTATGCTGCAATCATAAAGAATGACTACTGTAATTAATAATGTTAAAGTTTTTGTTTACAAGATCACCAAAACTAATTTTATTTAAATCACAACAATAGTAACCATCTCACTGATACCCTACTAAATATCTAATAAAAACAATTTTTCACAATTAGATTTTTCAATCATATGGGAATTTGTATTTTTGCAACATTTTGCAAATTATCACTGATAGTAGCCATGACTAATCTAGGAGTGAGAAGAGCATAAATTTACACTGGAATCAGATTTTTTTACCACTTACATACCATCGATTTCGCCCAAAATTTCGCAACATGAGAATGTTTTAGCACTTGCTGATATCTCAATTCGTATTTTCTATTTTTTTCTGTTTATTTGCACATTGGAGCATGCTCCCTAGACAGGATGATGATTATTTCAGACTAAGCTTGTATAAATTATCAGCAATTTCAATAAAGCTATAAGCCATGAGGTGTGTGTATGTACCTATGTTTGTAGCCCTGGTAACTCGACTGGTTTCATTTGATACATAATGCAGGTTATGCAAACATTCAGTATTATTAAAAAATATCTGCAGCAGGTCTGGGAGTCTTCTCAGATACCTTGTTAAACAGTTAAAGGAAAATATATTGATAGGAATAGGTATTCACATACGGACATACAGGAAGGCTAACTCCAAAATTGATTTATAAGTATTCTGTTCTTTAATCACTGTGTTTTCAAGAAGGATCGAAAGCTCCAAACATGCTTCAGACTCAATATTGGGTGTCAATCTTCACTACCAAACAAGTTTAACAAAAAATAAAATCACGTTCTGCGAGTTATAATCTACAATTTAACATTGCATTTGTTTAACACATACAGGAAATACTACCGAATCTCATGATTCTGTCAAGACAAATATTCCCTTTATATTATACATTTTTGTAAAAGTGAATTGACTTCACTTATAGTTTTACACACACCTATCGACGTCACTCTACTTGATTATGTTTTAATTCTGTTTTTGACTAATAAGATACATTTTTCAAAATAGTGATTTTTGTTGCCAATAACATAAATTCGCCATTCTACAGGCAGCGATTATCAATTGTTCTCGATTCTAATCCTATCGATGTAGATCTCGATGCAGTCGGGAATAAGCCCCCTGTTCTCAATTTCTATAACTCTGTCAAGTTATTCCGGTTTTGGACTTCTTCTTTTGTTTGTGTATTGGATAAATACAAACTTGTGAATGCGACCTATTTAACGTAGGACTAATTAATCATTAAAACTTCAATGGAATTCTGAATCGTCATTAGGAAAAATACAAGGGGTTTCTAATCAGGAGATTGGATTCAAGTTTACAAACTTATTGGATAAAAGGAATATCTGAGATCACTCTTTTTCCTGAAAATTGTGAAATGCTTCTCAGGAAATACGATCGCGTTTAATTTTGTAATCTTATTTAGAAAATGTTGCGCCTGATAATTCCGTTTGAAATATTGAATCGCAATAAATTTGAAACTATAGTCAAATTAAATAACCATTATTACACAGGTAAGTATAGAGCTGGGCAACAATTTAACTGGTTTTCATCTTTGTTCGTTTATTCAACCAGAACAAATTTTGCAATTAACTTTAAACATATTTTCCCATGTGTGAGATTCTTGAAACCTTGAACATAGCTTAGGTCTGGAGGACAATGGAGTACTAAAAAGACTAAAATTATTAAAAAAATCTGCGTGTCAGATCCGACTCGCGGCTAGTGTTTACTTATTTACATCTACGATTTTCATTAGATATACAATAGTTAATGGGGTTACATAAACTCATCTCTTGTAAAACTGAGAGCATATATTATTCATATTTATTTATATCGATTCGATGACAATATATACATAAATCATGTTACATAAAACTATATTGCTTATATCACGTAAATACATTGTTAGGATGATTGGTTTCCATCAGTACTGATATCATCTTCAACAATAATTTAATCAATACCTTCGTCAAGATTAAATACTGTGACAATAAGTTTTTGGTAACTAGAACACGATACGTGAATGTATATAAATATCAATATCAATAGATATAAATATACAATTTTAATTCAATAGCTACACAAATTGATTGTTGATATTTGTATAGTACATACTGATATTACGTATACCTACTATATTTAAAAAAATTGTTTCCGAAGAATAACATATGTGCGTTATATAAGCGCATATTAGTTATTTAATTTCAAGATATTCTGCTTAGATGGTGCTACCATGAATTCAGTTATAAGAGCATAATGTTTTCTGTTAACGCTTGTCACAAATCAAATATTTATAATGGGGGTTCTAAATTTAATCGAGTCTTAGGCACCATCATTTCTCAGATTATCAAACTATCACATTGAGAAGGCTAGAGTGAGATCTGATGCATTTCAATGTGAAAAAGTTTAGAGTTAATTCGAAATGCGGCTGCATAAGCAGGCTTAAAAAATCGGCGAATGAGGTTAGCAGAGTTGCAGTGGAGGTGGTTTATCTACGAAGAGCCTTCTTCTTCGAATAGAAAACAGTGCTTTTTAATAACGCTTGATTTTACCACTCACCAAATCATCGCACCGAGGGCTATAAATGTAATCGATGATCAAGAAGTAAACTCCAAAAATAATAATTATTTGAAAATGAAAACTATATTATACCTATATTGTACATATAGCCTAAGAAGTACAATCAAGTTTAGAAATGAAAACTGTAGCGCGTATACAATAATTATCAAATTGAGACATGATTGGCATGCGTATCTCGATTACAAAATACTTTTTACTTCTTAGACCGTCCTAAATGATAGGTTTATTGTTATGTAGGTACTTTTTTGTTTAAATTTATAATTTATTATTTATTTATATGTATAAATCTATATTCATCCAGAGAGCATGTTCTTCTAATAGTTGAAGATGGAGAGATTTTGTCTCGATTTCCTGGCAATACTAACAAATCAAATACTAGGCATTGAAAAGTTGTCATCGGGCCCCGAATATCATCCACGAATTAAATCTGTCACTCTGTCCTCGATCCAACGTCCCTTTTGTCGATGCTCTCTTGTTATTTATGAGTGGGATTTCAAAAAAATAGGGGGCAACGCCAGCCTCCAGTTTGTTATGCGAGAATTGAAATTTACGCGACACAAATAGGCGACAAGCTGTGTGTGGATTCCTGGATTTACGGATATTTCGTTTGTTTTTTGTAATTTTTTTGCAAACTTTGTTTTAATTTTCTGAGTATATATATTATTCAGCATTAACACAGAATTTAGGCACTAAGTATTAAACTCGCCATCTGAAAGTTCCAAGGCAATTTTTGCTTTGAAGAGATTTCAGAAAAGCTCCTACTTGTTTTTGTTTTCGAAAACTATCATGATCCCTTCTATGAGCTTCCAGTAGAAATTTATTGGCCTATAGAATATTCTATTTTTGATATATCTTCACGTTTTGTGGCCTCAAGAGTAGGATACAGGGGTGTCTAGAAAAGTATCTCTGGGCTTAAGAAATAATATTATCAATGCTAGATTTGCTTTTTTGATTCATAAATACTTATATTTCCAAATGCTAGTTTGTTAGTTTTATGAGCTGCTTTCTGTAAATGAAACAAATTTGAATCTAATTATATCAGGACCCAATTTCGTAGAAAAAGTATCAGTCATTTCATGATTGAGCTAATCTTCCTAAAGGATCAAGATGTAGCTATTTGGTTTGAAAATGGCGGCCAACGAAATTTTGCACTCATTCAAGAGATTCTGCCTTATATGAAAGTCATAAAAATAGTTTTCATTTGTTCTGTAATCTAGATCTATAACACTTGCCAGTATATATATAGGTAGCTTGGTTTTTCTTCAAATCATCACTTTCATTAAATTTTTACTCAATATTCTTATATGCTACTATATCTACCTACTATAAAAAGTTTATGTTTTCTTTATCCAATATGAAGTGTTTATTAACAGGGAAGGTTATATAGTGGTCCTCGGTGGTAGCTACAATTTTACTTACTTTCTTTTGCCTTTCAAATACCTGAATTATTTCAGTCTTATCGATTATTCTATAATTGCCACTGGTATCTGGTTATTAGAGCAGATGACAACGTTTCAGATTTTGTTTGCTTTCAGTATGTAATTGAGTACTATTATTGCTATATATCTCCAAAATTTACTTCTGGAACACCGAGCTAAGATATTCCTGTGCAATTAATTTAATTTGGTTCTAACAAAGTCCAGATATAAAAAAGGAAACAATAGGAAAACTTAAAGTGATATTGTTCATGTAAGACAAATTACTTCCAGCACCTATGTCATTTAAAATAAATCTCCTGCTCCCCATTCCTTATTTGATTTAGTCTTCCTCTAAATTTTCACAAGTCCTCATCACCAAAGAAATCCCCACTTCACGAACATACACCCTGCCTGCGCCCTTTCACTTCTTTGAACGTTTTCCAAGCTTTTGGGGGGCCAATAATAGAGAGATTTACGTTGCCGTAAACTACGCACTCTTCACGACCTTTACCATCTTCATACCTCTTGAGCTCTGGTGCTCGTGTATTCCTGCGTCTGTGTTCCACAAGTAAATTGGTATAGAAAGGAGAGAAGAGGGTAAGAGCCTAATAAAATCTACGTGGCAGCAGTAGTCTACTCTTATTTTTGTCATGCAACAATAAAATTTGACTGCTACTTTCGGATGTTATCCTTATTGTGGAGTGAAGTGCCAGGGCGGAGTCTACGAAAACGGAGAAGCGGAAAAAAGGTTTAAAGGATGTGACGGTTGAGAGATTTTGTACTGTTTTCTTTATGGAATTGTGGTGAAACAAATAGCAATAGAATGATTAAAAATCAATTTTCACGATATCGTTACGCTGTTTTGAGATCAAACTGACATGTCACAATGTTTCAAAAATATAAATTATCGAAAACATAGCTCGGAGCACTCGTGATTGAGGTTCTACAAAATAATACCTATTGATTAAGAATATAGGGTAGTGTATTATCATGAGAACTAGAGGGTAAAGAAAATTTCGATTGAAATCTAAATAAATAAGTTCTTTAGAAATACTTAGCAAATTATTTCATTTTATAATAATGTAGGTATTGATATTTTTTTTAGTACTTACATCATCTATTGAAGACGGTTCTAGTTTTTTTAATTTATTTATTTCACAATTTTGAGTGGTCATTCTAAATAACTCACATGCCTCTTGGTTAGTGTAGAAACAAGTTGTACTAGACAATTATTTTATCACATAGGAAAACGCAAATAACTACAAAGAAAAATTATACACATATCATTGAGTTACCATGTTGCTCATAGTCTCTAACCATCAACAATCTCATTAACGCAAATAACAAATTATCATATTATCAATAATGCTATTTTCTATAAGAACTTTCATGTAATGATGTTATTAGTTAGTAAAAAACATGAACAAAAGTGAGAAAAACACTACATTCTCTACGTCACCGTGCCAATAGCTTTTATAAGAATGTATTATTTACTTTATTACATATTTATTATAAAATCTATGTCATATTGAAAATCAATTCTGGTATATATACTACACATTGTGTTTATCGGTGAACGTACCATGGTGTTGGTGCAAATAAATGTAGAATGTAAGATTATGTCTCGACCCTGACCTTGGTATATAAAAAATATTTTATTAGTAACAGCCTTAAACCAAAACACCCTCGTTAAATTTGCAAAGTTTCTAAATTAATAGAAGTTGGATAACAAAGCAGAATTATTGGAACCCTTTTCACGGTAGCAACCATGAAACTTTAAGAACATGTACTTTAAAGATTTGCGCTGAGTACTATAAATACTATTATCTGCATTAGAGTAAACTGGAAACCACACAATAGAATCGTATTCAAGCTTACTACGAATAAATGTATAAAGTGTTCTAAGAGTATTACTATCAGTAAAGTGGCTCCAATTCCTTACACAATATCCTAAAATTCTCGAGGCAGACGATATGGGGACCCTCATATATTCATTGAAGGATAGTTTGTCCGGTTTCTTATCACAGTTAAATATGCAAATCGTTTATTGAGGTAAAAGGCAAGACGATATTTTTGAGACAGACTATACCTAAGCTGGAAACCATACAATAGAACCGTGTTCAAGCTTACTACGAATAAATGTTGAATAAATTGTTTTAGGAGTTTTACAATCAGTAAAGTGACTCCAATTCCTTACGTAATATCCTGACATTCTTGTGGTAAAATAATGCAAACTTTTTTCGATTAAAAGAGAGTATTTTACGTGTATCTATATTTAATACGAAATTATTTTGGCTGCACCAGGTACGGATATGAAATTTAAGAAGAAAGAACCACTTAATAGACAGTCGTGCGATATTCATCGGGAATCTATTTTCAATTCAGAACATTTTTAATTGAATTTTGTCGAGTTTTTCAAATGGAACACCCCGTATATTACAGCCGTAAGATATTCATTGGGAATCTATTTTCAATTCAGACTATTTTGATTTGAATTTTATCAAGTTTTTCAAATGGAACACCCATTATTTTTTTGGCTTTATGATGTAAGATTAGGAAGCGATTTTTTTGTTTCTATTCGTTACTGATTTACTCAATTTAAAACTTTCTAGTTGCTCATTTCATAACATAACCCCAGTTCAATTAATTGAGCTACTCTCAAGTTACTCTATTTACAGTTGATTGAAACATAATTGAATACAAACAAAAAAAAATCCCGATGGCCTGTAGTCAGCGGAAAGGTAAATTTTTCAAAATTCATTGAATTGAAATTTTAACAACCTTTTCATTGGTATACCTACATGTTATTAAATAAAATTGTCATAGCCTTGCGGTTAGAGGTTTTTGTTTTTGGCTGTTGAATATAAAGCAGACAGGGTTCGAGACCACTTCAAGGCAGATTTTTTTTTCGTCTATTTCTTTTCAATAAATATACTATATATTTTTTTAATCAGGGTCTATATTAAGATCTCCAGAAAATGTACAATTACATCAAATTTATATTGAGTGTTCATGTTTTATCAATATTTGTTATTTTTCTTTATTAATTTTTATTTTTTTACCTGTGTATTTTATGAAAAATTGCTTTGAACAAAAGTTGTAGGTACTGATTATATCTATAACCTAAAATTATTTTTAATAATATTTACACTACTGCTCTTTTTTGATAATTTTTTAAAATGTTTGAATGGTCGCCATTTTGAAACTACTTACCCGATATTGCCCAATAACGAACTCGACCGAGATATTTGAGAGATTGATTTTTGTAGCAAATTTGAACTTGATACCTTCAAAACTGCGACCTCTATCGTGTTAACAAATTTCGTAATATCCCATATATATATATATATATATATAAACTTTTGAACCAAATGTTTTTTTGGACTAACTTATAGACATATAACAACATGCCGTTGAAATTTTTTCGAAAATCAAAAGTGTGAACGATCGCAATAGGTATATTTCTATAAGAAATTTACCTAACAATCTACACGAAAAATACTCTCTATGCACTCTCGAAATGAATTTTCTACTGATCATAGAATTGAAGTTGTAATATTCCTGAAAGTATTTACTATTCTTTTCATCATATTTTCAGTTGTGTTGGTGTATCTATTTGAGTGCTATCTTGAGATCTAGCAGTACATCGAGTGGCTTTGTTTCTCCCATTCTATTAGGTGAGTATTGTTGAAATGCTTCAATTCAAACATGAATACCAGCTTGTTGAAACCACATTCCATTTCTTTCAGGAAGATTTATTATCATTCACACTCATTCAGCAAATAGGCAACCGTACATTTGAATTGTAATCTTCTTTTGGGAAGTTGGTCAAAACATGATACAAAATGAGAGAGAAAAACATGAAACAAAAGCCCACGACATTTCAAGCACCTAGGAATGTGTGTTGCTATGGAAATGAAGAGAAATTCTAAAATTGATTAAATAGAAAATGGTTAGAAATAGCCTGGGGTGTAAAAGTAAGCAAATGTTTACTTCCGAGTCATACAGCGAAAATATACGGTCAATTTCATTGGATAAAAAACAGAAAATGTTTAGAATTCACTAAAAAACGGCTAAGAATTGCATGGGGGGTGTTCGGACAAAAAATCATCACGTCCAAGTAGTACAACATGTATCCTATAAATATATGGGATGTTCCAAAAGACAGGAGAAATTTATATTTAATCTTCATTCAGATCATGAATATTGAACGCCTCTCATTTTAATGCTATTATAATTATGTACTTTTAAATTTCATACAGTTACGCAATAAATAACTAGGACTGACTTGATTCACATAAATAGTGATTATACAAAAGGGTTGTTAATCCATAAATAAATGCATTAAACTTCAAGCAATCATTACTTCAGGTTCTTAGTATTTATATTGATATACATACAACATTATTGTGCTATTATTCACAATTTTTGTTCAATATAAGTATGATAAACATAAGAAAACAAACAACGTGACACGAAATTTTTATATACTAAGATAATATGTATGCTTCAAATATCGCATGCTTTTTTGATTTTATAAATCAATATTGAAGATTTGTATTCTATTTTAATTCATTGTTTTAATTATCTGATGCATCGGTAATTACAGTAGTGGATTACAAGATAGAGAAAATAGGCCTATAATAAGCGAAATAAGATATCTATGTATGTTTTTGAATGCATATTTGAAAGATATCTGGAGAAAACTCCGTCGATTGTTGTTCTATGTCTTGATGTAGGCTCGTGATAGAGCAACATAAAGTAATAGTAGAGAATGAGTCCTTTGATATTCATCAACTATTTCATTGATGTTCTGCCTTGAGATTTATGGATTGTCATAGCACATCCTGGTACAAAAGGAAAATGATTTCCTTTAACGTTTATTGCTACGTTATTATTAATGGAAATGGCGTTCTATTGGGACGGCGTGTTTATCCGAATTATGTGTTACAACATGACCGGAAGATTTTCGTCGGATTCTGTCAGCAACTTTAGACGAATTGTCAAAAGTTAACCATACTCGTCTAACTTCATCAGGCTCGTTTTGCTCAATATGCACTAACACCACCGTTTGCCAATCCATCTAACACGTCGATATTTGTGGTAACAATGTAAGATTTTACCACCGGTACTGATCACTATCATTTTATGTAAGTAATGAACCATCACTAATTTGTCCCATTTGCCCTTGAATATCTCCAAAGTATGCAGCCGTTCTCGAGCTATAGTGAAAAACCGCAAAATCCAAGATGGCGGCCCGATCCAAAAATGCTGAAACCCACCCTGAACGGGTTACAAGTGCACTTAGACACAATCATAAAATCGACTGTACCCATACCCATAACAAAAGTTGCCAAAACCACCCAGTACTAAACCGTTAGAGGGGCTCGTAGGGGTACCATCGTGCATACACTAAATTCGATCCACGTTCCCCACAGCTGTCCTCACAGCGGGCATTATTTGTTCTTGTAAGAGCTGAAGATATCGTGCTACATTTAAATTGAAATAAAAAATTATTGGTCCAATTACTTGATTTCCTGAAAGTAAGCATTTCAATAATTTGATGTTTAAATGTAAATCTCATTTTAGAGTTACCCTATATACCTACCAAACATTAAATCCAAATTTTGTTAGGAACCTTCTTTGAGTTGAGTTTAGCCCAGTGATGGGTATTATGCCTGTTGAAAACTCGGCAATTGGTAAATCAAGTTTCGTTAGTCCATAATATGTTCATGGAAAAATTGGCGTTTTCTCGCATATTTTGAATTTACCATTCATAAAATGTTACTCTTCGGGAGAAATATTTCTCCAATAAACCTTGTACTATCGTAGGCTTGTAAGGATGATATTTATTAAGGGCCAGTAATTGATGGACGAATGCCTTAGGAATATCCGTTTCATTACCGATTTTTCTAACTGATGCTGTGGACTGTGGGATTATTATTAGAGTATTATAACACAGCATCAATTCTCTCCTCATTTTCCACAACATATTAAGGATTTCTGGGTTTTGCAAAACTTCCATAATTTAGCAAACTAGGTACCAGATCCCTAGAATGTCTTGCTTTTGGTTGGTGCCGTTCAGGAAATTTATTTTCATTTATTTCCGCAGCCGCCTTCCGCCGAATTGTTTCGATTGCCTTCGAAGTAAATTTATATCATGTCAAATTTTTTTAATTGGTATAATTAACAGCCATATTTGGAAATAATAACAAAGTAACGGAAATGATATTAAATAAAAAAAGCAACTAACAAAATTAAAATGAGTGAATAAATTAAATTAAACAAACTCTAATTTGACAGTTCTAATACATATTGTTGGCTCGCCTACTAGACAAAATTGAGCAGGGCAGCAAAATTAATTAGAAAATTTATTGATTTAATTATTTTGGCCTTATTTTGAAACAAAATACCATGTTGTGATACATTTTTGAAAAGGAAATTAACAATACTATTTAATGAAAAAAAAAATAATAATATGGCGTCTATACGAAAAAACAAAGTTATAGTGATTATCTCTTTTGTTTTATTTTTTATAATATAGACCTTAAACAAAATGCCCATAGAATTTCTAAACCAAAATACGCTATGTTCTCAAATAATGGAGATACCTACTGTCAAAAACTCGGCATTTTGGTTTTAAGCCATTTATTCAAAAACCAAAAACAATTGACAAAATATTATAGCAGTTCTGAAATGATAATAGGATCCTGAGAAACATTACACATTTAACCGATTTTGTAGATCTTATAATAACCGAGATAGTAATACATGCAACGCCAATTTGGGACATAGTGTATATAAAAACAAATATACAGTCTAATTGTTCTTCTTTAGAGAAGTCAGTAAAAAAGGAACATAACTTTCTAGTGGTTTCGAGACAGTAGATAATATTGGCGGGGTGAATGAAAACTGCTTAAAGAATGAGTTAATTTACACAAAATACAATGTACTTTTAGAAAATGTCTGATTATAAAATCTGTTGTCTAGTCTACTATATTTTTTAATTATATTAATACCTATCGTAGAATCCAAGCAATTGGACTCTGTTGCACTATTGCGCCACCCTGTATATTCTATACTTACAAGCTAACACCCAGGACCTAGTCATCAAAAACTGTAGGAACCTCATTCAAACACTGTATTTTACAGATGATTTCCAAATAAAAATAAGAACCTGTGATTTATTATCACACAGCTAGTAGATCATATTTCACACCCAACGATGTCATTCTATTTAGCGAATATAAAAGAGAGCCTATATTTTTCTTATAGGGGTCTTCGATATATCAATGAAATTTTCGCCCGAGTCCGTTTAGACAATTTGGTGAAATTTAAGAAGCTTATTTCACAAAAGTTTAAATAAATAAGGATATGAACTCAACAAAAAGTTATTCTCCGAAATCACGGACACTTCAGTTGAATTTAGCTACAGCCGCAAACAATGCTAGTTAAAGAAAGGCAGTTCGTTTTCATTCCACTCAATATATTTTTTCACATTCTATGACTCGTCTCTAGTAATCTGAAGCTATGCGACGTATTCATGTCCAATATATATTTGACAAACAAGTGTCTTTCTTTATTTTTTCACATTAAAGACAGCTGGAAAGAAAGTGATAACTTGCTTCGTATTTTGGTTCTATTCATACTCAAAATATAATCTGGTTAAGTTCTCCTCTAAAATTATTCGCTGCATTTCAGAAAATCTATAAGATCTAGATAGGTTTATACATTATTTAAGACTTAACTTTAGATATCATAATGGACAAATAATGTCAAGCATATGAACTCAACAAAATATTCTTCTCCGACATCACGGACACTTCAGTTGAATTTAGCTATAGCCGCAAACAACGCTGGTTAGACAAAGGCAGTTTATTTTCATTCCACTCAATATATTTTTTCGCGTTCTATCACTCGTCTGGTAAATTTTCTAGTGATCTTAAGCTATGAGACGTATTCATGTCTAATCTAGATCTGACAAAAAAAGGCTGTCTTTATTTTTCCACATTAAAGACTGGGCTGGAAGGAAAATGATAATTTGCTTCGTATATTGATTCTATTCATCATTAGAATATAATCTGGTTAAGTTCTCCAACAAGATTATTTCCTGCATTCCAGAAAAACTATAAGATCTAGATAGGTATGCCTATAAATTATTTTAGACTTCACTTTAGATATCAAACTGGAGAATGAATATGTCACTATTTTTGTATTAAGAATGTCTCTTTCACAACTTATTTCATCTACCTTTGTAGATGAAAACAGTTAAACAAACAGACGGGTAACTCCTGTCTTACATAAGGGTTCTGTCTAAGCTATTAAGGTAGAAAACCCAACAATAGACCTCGTTCACCACATCTATTCTCCTAATATGAGCATCTCCTATCTTGGTATGAGAAAAGGGTCCCACCGAGAAAATAATTGTCGCCCCTTTGTGTCGCCCGTACTCACTGCTTTGGCCTAATTACCTCCCATTTTCGAGCATTAACAACATAGACGTGGTAAAAATTACCAAGGCCCACACAGAAAATTGAAGTCAGCGCGTAAAAATACAAATAATAGCGTAATAATGTCAAAAGTCAAAACAGAGCTCTTTCTCTGTAAGAAAGTTATGTATGAATATGATACTATAAGATTCATTGAGGTTATTAGAGCATAATTTGCTTAAAATTTTCACTATTTATATGAGCAACATCAACATACATATTCAGAAGATAGTAGACTGAGCAAATTGATGAATACTGCATTAGTGAGATTTTCATAAAATAGTTAATTATATTATTCTCTCATACTATTTCTAAAGAACAAATTTTCCCACAACTTATAGGTTTTCCCCTCACAAAATGCTACCACATATTCCTGATTTCAAAATAAGTTGATTCAAGAAAACTTACAGATTTAGGTATTGTGGGCGCTTCTGGTCCTCCTGAATGAATAATTTTAAAATCCCTTTTTTTTGTTATGCATTGATTTCTAATAATTCATGGCATTCTTCTGAAATTTGATACGGTAACACTCTTAAATAGGGCAAATAAACCCATATCAGAATTATGAAAAATATCGATCCATAGGCAAAGAATTCTTTGTTAGGAACACACTGACTTCATCAAAGAACCTAATGATGATGTATCGAGTAAATGAGTATTATAGTCATTTATAAGCTTGATATTGGCATTACAAATACCCCTGTTATATGTACAAGTTGGAAGCGATATCGTGGGAGATTACCAAAAAGATTTAGGAGAATTCAGTGTTTTACCAAAATATGAGTTTTATTCAAGTGATATTCATTCAAGAAGAGCAACGTAGTCTTTTATGTGTACATCATCATTTAAATCATAAATCAATATAAGTTTTAGAGGTTATGTTAACGTTTAGTGGTAAACGTCATCCATGAAGGTTCGTTATCATTCAAATGAACGTTATTATGACCAAGTATTTGACTTAGAACAGAATATAGACCTTATATATAGATATACAAACATACTTACGAAATATCAAGATCATAATCAAACATTCGTTAAATGACTTCTTAAACGTCAATATTTAAAAATCTCAAAATAATCACAATTGAATTGACATAAAAATTCAACATAACCTTTAAAACGTATCTTTATTTATGATATTAAATATAAAGTTCACATAGAAGACTACGCTGCTTTTTTAAATGAGCATACATCTAAATACCACTTAAATACAATTCATACTTTGGCAAAATACTGTTTGAATTAGTCTCTGAATTCTATATCGTGTATGGTAATCTCCCACGATTCCGCGACCACCTTGATAAAATAACAGAGGTATTTGTATTGCCAATACCTACTCGAATTCTAGAACCAGGCCTAATAGTTTTAAGTTTTCATTATGTATTGGGAAGAGTACCTCCTAGAGGTAAACAACTTCTACGTAAGTTCTCACTGCAAGTCAATTTCTAGCTTTAACATAATTTGATCAGCAAAGGAAATCAGAATGATTTTTTTTAAAAAGTCTCAGGTTGATTAATAGAAATGGCGGCATGAAAAGTACAAAATAGTAGATATTAATTCTATTGGTACTAGTATTTTTAAAGTTGGTGCAATTGTTGTGAGGTAGAAGGTTTTGGCACCATTTGGTGCAATTATTGTAGTTAGATAGAAGACTTTTATCACCAACTTCTAAATTACCATCACAAATAGAAATAATATTATTTTATATTTGTCATTGTAGCAACTAATAAAGTCGGTACAATTTTTGGTCAAAAATATCTATTTCACACTTTTGAGTGCAGCATTAGTGATGAAAATCGTTGAATATTCACTAATACCAAAGGAGATAGTACTTATTATATTACCTATTGATTGAACTTACCTATTATTATTCAGAGATCTCTGAACATGGCGGCGAAAACACTCATATTTCAGACTTCACCAATGCTGTAACTCGAAAGTAACTTTTTGAAAAAAATCCAATACAAATGTTGGAACATATAAAAATTTGGACGTGTCATTTTTTTAATTTTCAAAATATATGCCCCCTCCACATAGCAGAAATACACGTTTTTTAGTCTCTTGAGAAATGTTCAATTTAAACGTTTCTTGATATGGTCTCATGTTGCATTCTACAGTCTCAGATTTTCAAAAATGCAAACCGCGGGAACAGCAATGCATAAACAAACACAGAACCGAATTGTAACCTCCTTTTTTTGAAGTCTGAATAGTTTCTCGCATACTTTCATTATTATTTGGAAACTGAATCTAATAGCTTATCGAAAGTTGACTAAATCACTAAATTGAGGTTCTGTTTTTCAATCTCATAAATACAAAACATTGTGATTTATAAAACAATTGAATCTATAACAATTATTCCAAAACCAATCAAATATATAGCGGTATCTGAAACGTGAAACACCTACGAAATGGATTACAATTAGTATGACCAAATGTTTATTTTGTGGCAAAAAAATCAGTCCCATAAATATTTTGAAGTTGTACAAATCACAAGCATTTAAATATATTTTTAAAAATAGAATTATTGTTTATGATAAATACAATTCAAGTGATAATTGGGATAAAGAACTTCTGTTTATTGTTTCATGGAATACAGATTTCATACGAATATTAGTAGATATGTTTTATGTCAAGGTTTTATGCATGTACAAGCAATAATACTGGAAGCATCATTGCAATATGATCCCTAATCTATAATATACCTACAGACATATTACAATCTGATTGTCAATAAAATCGTTTGTTATTAAGAAAAGTGTCGATATCCAATAGAATAAATGGTTGATTACGTATGTCACATACCTTGTAACCCTTGGATAATATTATTATTAGAGAACCTAATCATCTTCTTACATCTATGGTTTCATCACATATATTGCGAGGTTATTGAGTAGAAGTGGATTATTATTTGCATTTTTTAGTTCTAGTTTTTTTTAGTTTGTGGCCGCATTGTATATAGAAAACGTACTCCGATTTTGATTCATTTGAAAGAGGAGACTTGAGCAATGGTCCCATATTCGTAAAAACTTAAATCATAAGTCTCCTTTCCTTCAAAAAACACCCGCACGAAGGTGATTAAGGGGGCAATTTTTCTCGAAAATGGAAATCCTGAAGTGGCAGAATTAACGATAGTACAATATCCGGAAACGTTTAAGTTGAACATATTTTCAAAAGAGCTAAGGCTTTCGAATTACAGACATGTGAGAATCTTAATTATGCATATTTTCGCTATGTGGAGGGGGGATTTCTTTCGAGAATTGGAAATATGAGTATACCACATGAAATAACAGATTATTTGTAGCAACATTTGTAATGAATTGTTTTTCCTTAGAGTTACTGCTATCGAGTTACACCGATGATAAAATAGTAAAATCTAAAATACTTATGTGTATTTCCGCCACGATGTTTTAAGATCTCTAAATAATAACAAGTACAAGCAAAGAATATACGTGGATAATAGGATAAGTACTATCTTCTTTGGTATTAGTGAACGTTCAACGATTTTAGTAACTAATGTTAGATACACTCGAACATGTGAAATGACACATACAAAAAATGGACAAATATTATTAGTTGAGGCACTGACAATTTCAAAATAATATTAAATCTGTTAGTAGTAGTGCTAGTACTTCTGAGATTGGTGCCTAAGGTTATCAATCTAACTGCAACTGCACAATTTTAAATGTAAGAGCACCAACAGAATAAATATTATTTTTTATTTTTCAGTGCACCAACTAATAACGTCGGTCGAATTTTTTGTAAAAATATTCATAATCGATGACACTACCATATCAATTATAATCATCCTTGTTGGTAAAATCAACTAAGACAAAAATAAATTACTAACCTACTACAGAACAGAATGTTAGATTAGGTTAGGTTAGTTAGGTTGAACATTTTTTTGAATGAATGAATGAATGAAATAAAAAAACAACCATTGATGGATCATTATGCAGAAAAGTACAGCATTCTATAAGAATCAGTTTAATAACAGATTAAGTAGTTTGATCGAGATACATTCTTGATGGGTTTTATCCATTTTTGTATCAAATCAAGGTCAGAAGTTGGGGGGAATTTGAAACATGAGTTCTCAATGTGACGAGGACGCTTGTCAGATAGCACGACGGTGGTCCGCTAATGTTATTATCTTTATCCAACGACCACTTTTCATTTTTTCATTTTTTATCTCGTGGTCAGATAGTCAATAATTACTGGAATTATGGACAATAGTATTATTAGGGAGCCCATAGTATACCATCTTCTTATGTCTATAGTTGCATCGCATATATTATATAATATTCTAGGCTTTTGAGTAGAAGTAGATTAATATTTATATTTTTTAAAAATTTATTGATGAATCTACCAAATCATGGTAATCGTCCTTGTTGGTAAAATCAAGACCAAAATAAATAACTTACTACAGAACAAAAAGTTAAATTAATTTAGATTACTTTTTTTAGTTTGATATAAGTAGGTATATTCTGATGGTATCGAGAAACAATTATAGATTGATCATTATGCAGATGAGTATAGCATTCTATATTAATCAGTTTAATTACAGAGTAAGTAGTTTGATCGCGATACATTTTTGATGTTTTTTTTTATACATGTTTGTATAAACTCAAGGTCACAACATGAAAGGAATTTGAAACATGAATTTTCATTGTATTTTAACTGATTAATGTTAAGGAATAAAATATTTTATGTCTTCCTTTATGATTGAAATAAGAACCCATTGATATCTGAAGGGTGCTTCTAATCTTTGTCTGAATTTTGGATGTGTATGGAACCAATCAGAACGTAAAAACAATAATATTAAGGAATCTTGTTGGATTTAAATTTCGTCACTAATTTTTCACATCTTCCTTTTCCAAGTAGCGTTGATGAACAAACAGGATTTTAAAAATATCAAGTAAATCCCGTTTATCGGATAATTCAGAGCTTAGGAATAGCTTAAGTTCGCTCCACTAATGATTAAAATTTGTTGAATACTCGACGATTTCAGACTCATCTTTCATATTTTCGGTATTGTTTGAAAATGAGATCCAATTTATCCCTGTTTCATCTAATCTCAGTTTAACCTAATTACGTTTAGTTATTGGAAAAATATGTGTGTTTGAACTGGTACAAACATATTTTGAACATTATTTAATTGATTTTCTAATGACAATTTTCATATGAAAAATATTATTATCTAGGATTTTGTTGCCTGATGATGACATTTTAATTTCGAAATCGGTAGCTGAATAAATATTTTATGAAATTGTAAGATTCTCTTTTATCCCATTGAATCTGTCTTCTTAGGAAAATAATCTTATTTTTGGCATTTTTTTATGTAAGAGTTCTCGAGACTCAGAAATGTAGAGCTTCATTGAGGATATGGAATACTTCCCACTGCTGCATTGGCAGAACTCAATTGAAAATTTTGTGAGCCTGTTTATTGCTAGAACTTTTAATTTTCAACTGGAACAAGCATTGATAACATGCAAATATTGAAAAATTTAAAATTCTTGATGACATATCTTCTCTTTCCAACATTCATTCCGAAAATTTGTGTAACAAATTAACTTACTAATTGTGATCAGATGAAGAAGCACTGATGCACTCTAATATTCTCTTAGCACAGGTCACTATATTTCAACAAATGATGCACGAGATGAGTAAATTAATACAAAGCCACATTACACTGGAGGAACCGCATGCTAATATACGTTAGCGATGCTCTGACGGGGTGTCGCGAGAAAATCGTCCGGAAAATTGCCAGTCAACTAGGTACTTCGGGCCGGAGCTTTTCTCGTCGCGTCCACAGATGCACTGAAAATTCCACCCCACAGGATGTGTATGGGAGAGCGGAGTGGAGACGGAGGAGACGGGCAGGCGCAAAATGGGATGATGAGATGCTGCCAATGATTTAGTCTTTAGATGAGATAGACTTTTGTATATTTTGATTTAATTAATGATGAATCTTAAATATCTACATAAATTCAAATATACAATGATGAAAAATATTTCCATTTTCTTTCAGCTAATATTATGCTCTTATGAATTCCAACAAAAACTGTTGCGAGAGGGTTTTGGAATCGTATCGTGCAGACTATAGTTCAAAATATTTGATGAAACCATTAATTTAAAGTATACTCGTGGTACAGATTCTCAAACTTCAAAGTTTAGTGACATATGAAGACAGTGATGCTCTAGAATCCTACCTACATAAGCAGGAGTCTCGATTAATTCAATTTTATACGTAAAAGAATCTGCTTGAATAACCCTGATCCTGACAATTAGTATTCATATTTAAAAATTCATTCAAAAAACAAAACTATCAGTTTCGTTGAATAAAGCTTTTACTATGGCATCAGATATATTTACAGTTACACCACTTAAAAGACTCGCAAAATCAATTATATTGAAGATATAACAAGATAAACAATTGTGGCAATGGAAGAGTTATGTCTGCTAAGTATCTGACAAAAATAAAATATCATCATTTATTGATTACTTTTAGTTGTCTTTATCATGGTGAACTAGATATTTTTTGAAGGAATTTAATATCATTTTTAAGAAGATCTACACCGACTTAATTCTAAAACCAATAGATAAGAGTTATAAACATAATAGAAAGGTACTTATATTTTGATACTAGAAAAAAGTCACTCATGCATGACACTGTACATAAGATATAAAAAGGTGCGGAAAATCCAACACAAGCACGCAGATATCTTCATCAAAACCATTGTATCCAACTGTACGTACTTACCTCCAGCGGTGACAATTGATTTGCAAAATATAATCCATTTGTTTTTTGTTTAAAATCAGTCAAATTTTTTCTTTAGTTTGCTCTATGTATGTGAGATATTTATTTAAAATTTTGAGTTTTCAGAATTGAATTATATTTTGTTCGAGATTTTATTGTAGTAGTTGTGATACCTACCTTCCCTTTTCTTGGAACTTCATCTCACATAAAAAGACAATTTTCATAAGCATAGCAGAATAGTATCGCTCAAGTAGCGTGAGTCTATGTAAATTATATGAATCGGTTACCCACTGAATATATTGCTATTACTCATGCTAAAGTGAAGTTCATTAACCAACTTATTTTTTAGAGGTTATAGTGTTTAAAATAAAGTGTTCCTCCCCTATCCCAAGAAGCTATGTATGCAGGAGCTTACATATGATAGCTCAGAAAAGATATGTTTATCTATCCTTTTGACTGTGTCAAGATGATCTCGGAAAAGGTAGCGCCGATTTCTAACGTCCTTTTTATTTCGTAGGTGATCGATATCACGCGCCCATGACTCAGATGCGTAACTTGTTTGTGATAGTTATAATAGTTGTAATAGCAAAAAAAACTATTGCCCAAAACATATTTTTATATTCTGGCTAAATGGTTTCTCTCACGAAAAAATATAAATTGACCATTGTATCTAGATTTTCTTAGGATCGGTAGAAAAGTCACGTGAGTGAACACATAATATTTTTATTATTTATTTTTTATTAGAAAAATATATCAGTCAGAGGCCTTCAGATGCAATGCGACTTTTGTATTGCCTGTTACGTTAAATTTCTACTTAGAAGTTAATGAAACTCATTTTCTATCCCTGATGTAAACTTGCTTTCTCATTTTCTTTCGACTTTCTGCGGCATACTAAACTAAATCCTACCTTGAGACATTCATTACAAACTTCCCGTAATCGGAACTGCATGCATTCTGCAAAGAGCTTCTACATTCTACGATAATGTATATGTGTTCCACCTGCCCAGCTGAGCTGTTGTACGTCAGATCCTCCAAGAACGTTTGCGAGGTAAACGTACTGGATGGGATGGCCAATAAAGTTTGCCTGGGATAAAGCAATTAAGCAATTTCCACATGCTCTGTCGATTTTATGCCGCGACCATTAATTATTCGAGCAATTAAATAGGTACCGTAAAAGTTTTGTGTACCAACAAATATGGTTGCTCATTAAGACAATTATAATTATCACAGGAGAATAATGCGATTATTATTGAATCACCCTCATTAGAAAATATGTAAGTGAATTTGGAAAATATGAAAACAAGTATGTATACATGTATTAATTAATATAATTAAATTGAATCTCTGTTTTTGAAACAAGGGCTTTTTGTGAAGCTACTGTACTTCTCATTTATAAAATTATCAATTTTGAATGTTTCAAGAAAGTCATATTTGGAAAGACATCGGTCAAGTTCTTTAAAAGGCAAAATCTCAAAAGCTGATCATTGATTTATTGTCATTAGAACGAATCCAGATTCAAAGGTATGATTTTTTTAATTTTTTGTATAAAGCATTTTCCCAATAATATATCAGATTTAAAGAAAAATCCGACTCCTTGTTGACAGAGAATTGTTAAATTATAAGGTTTTCAACTTTTATTTATTATTTTTTTATCCCTTTTAGGAAAAACTGCTATATCAAAAAGTTGTAGTTACAAATAATGAGAATTTTCCAAAAGCTTAGTTATCCACCATTTTGAATCTCCTGATCTGACCCTGCTCGTTAACAGATTGGACCGAGATATTTGTTCAATCAATTTTTATAGCAAACTTGAATTTTATATCTTCATAAGAGCGACTTCTATCAAATTTAGTAATATCCCATATTCAAGGTGATTCAGGAGGAAATAAGAAAGATATTTCAAGGATATTTTAAGGAAATCAAATTAAGCAAAATAAGCTCATATGTTCAGGTCCAATTTTCGTTTGTTTCAGAGAGATTTTGATTAGTTAAAAAACTAAAAAATATTAACAATATCACAGGAGTCAACTTGCTCATAGGGGATACCCGTCTTAGGTCCAATCCTTTCTAAAACCTTTCTCTGAACTCTTTACAAGCTATGCTAGTGAATATTGTAGACAAATTGCCAAACTGAACTGATGACTGACTGTACTATTGAACAAAGGACATCCTTTTGGAAAAACACATTATTTATCTCCTTCAAATTTCAGAAGAAAAACCCCAGTAACCCTATCGCATTGCTATTGATCCTTTCAATATGTGTAGAAAATGATAAATCACTCTCTAATCATACTACAAGATCGTTTATTACTAAATGTGATGATTTTTTTCTGTGATGGGAAAAAAGTTTGACATTTTATCTCTGTTGACAGGTGACAATGTATCACTTTTTCCCCCACGGGAAAAAGTGAGTGTTTTTTCCCGGGTAGATATATATGTATATACACATAAATATAAATCAAATCACTGAATTAAATTGACAGATATTTGATTACTTTGAAGGTTTCCTTATCAACGCATGTCTAATTGTCGCCTATCATTTTAAAGCTTAAAATTTCACTACGATAATTTTCAGACTTTAATATAATGTAATATTTTTTCTATAATAAATCATTGTTTTTCCCGTCACAGAAAAAAATGTATTATACATGGGAACTATATCAGATTTTAGCTCTCGAGCTAAAATCTAATATTTTTTTCCCTTGTATAATAAATAAATACTCCGTACACCAGACAGGCAATAGATTATCTGGTCTTCCAAACTTTGACAGTCATTATAGTTAAGAATAATTTTGATTTAAGAGTCATCATTAAAGATTTTTTTTATATCGTTCACAAATATATTGAACAGCAAAGTCGACAAATGAACCCCTTGAGCTACGCCTCTCAAAGAGCTTTCTCATACGTCAAAAGATTAGATATAGTAGATCTTCCCCTCATAAATAAATCCATGCTGTTCGTTCATTATGATATTTTTAAAATGTGGGGTTGAACCGTCAGCCTCTAACGATTTAAATATCTTTGCAATTACAGAAATATTACTTATAGCCCTATATTTCTTAACATACCCATCCTTTAAAATCAATACTTAGGACCACATTTTGCACTGTTTCTACTCGCCTACAGATCCGCTATCCATAAGAAGAGCGGGCACACCACTGCCAGTATAGTATTTGTTCGAGAATTAAGACTTCCTTGTGATCAGAGATTGGATCAAGAGAAGCTGTGGCAGGAGAGTATTTTTTGTGTCATATCAACGCAAGAAGAAGGACGAGGGTCATAAATGGGTACATCACAATATTCAGGTTGCTAGCGACCGGTTGAAAGATGCGTATGATGTGAATGCCCAGGCAAGTGGATAGGAACTTGGAGGTTGTGTTCTCTGATAGGAACATAACGTATATGGTTTGATTGTTCAATCCATGTGAATATCGTGGGTTATCTCTAAAGCAGACTTCCTGGTTCTATTCTGTAAGCATTCAAGATCGAGTCCAATTAATTGAATTTTTAGGTAGTCAAACCTTAACTACTGAAAGTCAATTAGGGAAGATTATCCCCGTTACAGTGCTGTGATTCTGTAAATACAGCTCCACAAAAACAACTTATCTCCTAAATCAAGAATCATATTCTAATTCCAATGGTTGCACTATTAGACCGCTGGGAGGGGCAGTATCGAGTGATGGAATAAGAGAACTACATCACTTAGGCTGCTGGAGGTTAACCTAGTCCGTTCATTCAAAAAAAACAACTAATGTCTAGAGTCATGGGTACCATGGCTGGAGTGGTCGTAGGGCACGGAACATATATAAGAAAACCTGCATTGCCATCTAGCACATAAGTATTTGCAACACACCCGTGCTATTGAATAGTCTCAAAGGTACGCGAGGCCGCTGAATGAATCGACTTCATTCTGAAATGTGCAGCTGTCCTCTATATAAGAAGAGCCGCCATAGCGAGTATGACATCAGACATCGACAGCGAGTGAGTCACCACAGTGCGTATTGTATAATTCATTTATTCGAGAGAGTGATTTGTTGAAGTGTGGTCATTTATTAGATACCTAATTTAGATTGTTTTCAGTGTGTGCTATCTATCGAGTACCGGGTCCGGATGTTGTCAATCAACATCTGGTAGGGGTGAAGTACCAACCCGGCGCGTCTCCAGGTGGCGGATAGGAGGGGGCCTCTAACGATGATTTTAATATGAGGATGAGGCCTGCAGGGAAATAAGGGGGCTCGTTGTGCCTAAAAACTCAACTGGCAGCCTCAATACAATACCCTGCCGCGGACCAAATTCACCTGTCCCAGCTGTAGTGTCGTGGCTAAGGGATTGCACACAGGTAGTACGATGCCAGGTGAGCTCTTGAGACCACCTGTTAAACCAACGCCTGGCTGTCTGTGGTCATGTCTCGCGGGCCAGTGCGGGGGGGGTCTTGGCTTGACCGCCTGGACCAAGAGGAAATAACCTCGTCAAAAATTCTAAATCCAAAGTGGGAAGCCAGGCTAAGGATGCATGGCTAGTTAGAGGACTAGTCCCTACTGGCTTCAACCTTGGAGCACCGGGGGGAACTCCATTGTAACAAACCCCTTACTTCTGCATGCGGGGCTCTGCAGAAGCGGACCGACGTGACCCTTGCTACTCGTGGGACCAGTTATGGACAAACCGAAAAGTAAACCCACCGGAGGAGAGGAGGAGAAAGCCTCCACCTCTTCATCCGGGCCCCTTGAAAAAGGGAAAAAGAAAAATCGCCTGCCATTCGAGCTGCCCAAATTAGGACAGCCCGGCGGTAGAGACGATCCACTGAGGAAGGGCCTCAGTGGAGCAGGAGTGCGGAAGTACCTGCGACTCCTCCATCAGGGCCTTGCACCTGAGGAGGCTAGAAAACAGGCTCTTCAGCACCCCATCAAACCAATCCACTCAACCCCGGGAGTAACCCCGACGGGTAAGGGGAAAGGCAAGAGAGGTCCGGAGCACATCACACCTCCGGAACGGCCTCACTCAAAGAAGCCGAAGACAGCTGCGGCAAAAACCGGGCAAGCCACTGGATTTGCAGCAGCAGTCAAGGCAAAGAAGGCGACCAGGGTAGGAATATTACCCAAGGAATACCCGAAGGTTATCCTGGAAGCCGAGCGGCTCTCCTCACTAGAGGATATGCTAGTGGAAGAGATTGTGCCGCAGCGAGGAGAGGGGGATCCACTTCACCGGCATTCATTTCCGTTGTGGAATGATGCTGGTAGACTGTGGATCCCAGAAATCGGCGGACTGGCTCATGAAGTCAGTGCCGACACTTAGTTCTTGGGAGGGACCCGAGTTGGTGGCGTTGGGAGAGAATGACATCCCTAAACCCGTCACCATAACCGTGTTCTTCCCACGAAGCCTCGACATGGAGACGGAGAAAATCCTCCGACTCGTTGAGGTTCAGAACTCTAACCTCAGCACTGGAGCTTGGAAAGTTCTAAGCTCCAAGAAAGAGGGAAGTGGCAAGGTTCTCACGATTGGGATTGACCACCAATCGGGAGAAGCACTGAAAGCAGGGGGGTGCTTAATGAACTTTCGGTTCGGGCACATCCCTGTCTCAGGACTGGGCAAGAAACCAAACCCAGTGGTGGTTTCCAGAGATGCGGAGATACCCTCCACATCCCGGAAATCTGGGGAGCAGGGAGCTCCAGTTGACTCGGGTCGAACTGGGGCTCCGACTGACTCCAAGGAGACAACCGGGGGGACGGAGAATACCTCTGCACCCCTGGAGGTTGAGGGCCAAACCCAAGAAACTTCCTCGAATTCCGGAAAGGACACCTCCCGTATGGAATTCGAGGAAGGACAGGAAGAGAGAAGGCAGGGGGATTTATAGAGGCTGGACTACCCAGCCCATCCACCCCACACAAATAACCCTTCATCTTCACGAAGGCAGCGCAGGTGAACCTGCATCACGCGAAGGGAGCTTCAGCAGTGATTGCAAGGTTATTCGCAAAGCTAAAACTGGATATTGTACTGATCCAGGAACCCTGGATCGACAAAGTAGGCCAAATCAGAGGTTTGGCCTGTAAAGACTCAATATTGATTTATGACCAGAGGCAAGTATCCCCACGTGCCTGTGTGCTCATAAGAAACAATATTAAATATATTTGTGTTTCAGAATACATGACTCGGGATCTAACTCCAATAATGGTACACCTCAATATTGGGGGCATCGACCGAGACATTGTCATAGCATCCGCTTACTTCGCTGGAGATGGGCCAACAATACCACCAGCAGAAGTGCAGGAGCTGGTACAATACTGTAACAGCAGACAACTGCCAGTCATAATAGGCTGTGACGCCAATGCGCATAACGTTATTTGGGGAAGCACGAACAACAATTCCAGAGGGGAGTGCTTACTTGAATATCTCTTAGCTAATAACCTCGAAACCCTCAATGTGGGGACAACTCCCACTTTTGTCACGAGAGCAAGAGAAGAAGTCCTGGATGTAACAATTGCTAATGTTGCTGCGAGGAAAAATGTTATAGGTTGGAAAGTGATGAACGAACCATCACTTTCAGACCATAGGATTATCGAATTCAGGATAACGGGGGAGGTTACCTCGTCGACCTCAAGCAGAAATCCTAGAAATACGGATTGGTCTATCTATAAGATCCATCTGAAGCAAAACTTGGAACAGATCGACAAGAATGGGGCAAAACACCCGCACTACGATCTGGAACAAAAAGTCGAACAGGTTAGTGCGGCAATAACTGAGGCTTTTCACTCAAGTTGTCCACTCTCGAAAGTTCGAACAAGTAAGGAAGCACCTTGGTGGAACAAGAACCTGTCAAACCGCAGGCTAGAGGTCCGTCGGCTCTTTAATAGGGCCAAAAGAGATGGTAATTGGCAGGGGTACACTGAGAAGCTTACTCAGTACAATAAGGAGATCAGGAAGGCTAAAAGGCTTAATTTTCAAGCCTTTTGTGAAAAGATCACTTCCACTCCCACAGCAGCCAGACTTCAAAAAGTCATGGCAAAGGGGGGAATAATTCCCACAATGTTGCTTAAAAAGCCAGACGGGTCATACACTGAGGGAGAAGAGGAACGATCCACTCTCCTCCTCAAAACACACTTCCCAGGTAGTGAACCCTCAATCAGTATGGACATAGCAACTCAAATCAAGAATCCTCGCAGGGAAGATTGGGATATTGCTAAGAAAATATTTACAAAGCAACGGTTGGAATGGGCAATAAACACCTTTCAACCGTATAAATCACCAGGAGTAGATGGAATTTCCCCAGTACTCCTGCAGAAAGGAATGGAGGAGATTCTTCCCCATCTTCTGAGGATATCAAGAAGCTGTTTAGCACTGGGTCATATACCTAAAATTTGGAGAAGGGCAAAGGTAACCTTCATACCAAAAATAGGTAAAAAAGATGCGACCGATCCTCGATCTTTCAGACCCATCTGCTTAACATCGTTTCTATTGAAAACAATGGAGAAAGTAGTGGATAACCACATAAGAACGGAGTATCTGGAGAATAAACCACTTCACAAATGTCAGCATGCTTACAGGGCGGGCAGATCAACAGAGACGGCCCTGTATCAGCTGACCGAAGTCATCCAGAGCACTCTGAATAACAAAGAAATCGCCATGTGTGCCTTCCTAGACATATCTGGGGCCTTTGACAACACAACTCACGTGTCGGTCGAAGAGGCACTCAAAAGGCGAGGGGTGAACAAAACCATTATTAAATGGATGTATGAGATGTTAAAGACGAGAATAGCTGAGACGCAGGTGGGCAATCAAACCACCTCCGTTAGGGCCACTCGCGGAACACCTCAAGGAGGAGTAATATCTCCCCTTTTATGGAGTCTAGTAGTGGATGAACTACTCCACAGGCTTACGGAGCTTGGCTTCGAATGTATAGGCTATGCAGATGACATAGTCCTAATAGTTAGAGGTAAATTCTGGAATACCTTATGCGACTTGATGCAAGAGGGCCTCAAAACTATTGAACAGTGGTGCTTGTCAGTAGGACTAAATATCAACCCAACCAAGACCACAGTAATTCCATTTACCAGGAAAAGGAAACTTCCAACTACGAAATATCTCTCTTTACAGGGAGACATCATAGGATGGAAGTCGGAAGTTAAATATCTGGGAGTAACCCTAGATAGCAAACTTCTGTGGAACAAACACTTCGAGATTACTGCCAATAAAGCAACAAAGGCCTTGATGGCGTGCAGAAGACTCGCTGGTAGGACTTGGGGTTGTAACCCAAAAATACTGCGATGGATGTACGTCATGATTGAGAGGCCTATAATAACTTATGGAGCAATAGTTTGGCATGTCAAGGCAAGGCAAACCTATACGAGGACTGCCCTCGATAGATTACAAAGGCTTGCCTGTGTCTGTATCACTGGAGCCTTGAGAACGTGCCCAACTAGAGCACTGGAGATCATTACAGATCTCACACCTCTACATCTGGTGATAGATAGAGTAGCCCATGAGGCCATTCTAAGACTATCCAGGGAAGGTACTGGCCATGAGGGAATTAGGAATCAGAGAGCCTGGTCCTCTCTGACGAAATATATCCTGTCAGCTAACCTTCCCAGTGACGAGATGATAAAGAAAACTAGCATCGAGAAAACGTTCACCACGATGCTAAGTAGAAAAGAAGATTGGGAAAGGGAGTCTACATCCCAAGCCCTTAAGAAAAATACCATCAAATGGTACACAGATGGTTCTAAAACCACGACGGGGACTGGCGCTGGAGTATTCGGGCCTGGCACCAAATGCTCACTACCGTTAGGCCGCTGTCCAAGCATCTTTCAGGCAGAAATACTTGCAATCGAAAGATGTGTGGAAATGAACCTAGAAAGAAACTATCAGAAATGTGATATAGCCATACACTCTGATAGTCAGGCTGCGATTAAAGCACTGAGCTCCCATATCATCGATTCTAAGATAGGGAGTGCCGAAGAAAACTCAACAAAATCGGCAAGAATAACAAGGTCTATCTAATCTGGGTTCCCGGCCACTCCGGAATCAAAGGAAATGAAGAGGCCAACACACTTGCCAAAAAAGGAGCACAAGCTCCTGGCGGAATCTTCCTGGGCTGGATCATTCCAAAAAGTTTCTTGGAAACTTTGACACTGCGAGATCTAAGAAACATCTGGATCTTAGCAAGAATATGCTACACCCGATCACTAGATTCCTTACAGGACATTGCCGCCTCAGGAAGCACCTGTCGAGATTGGGTCTAGCAGAAAACGACGAGTGCAGATTCTGCGGGGAAGAGGAGGAAACTCCGGATCACCTGGTGACGGAATGCCTCGCAATAGCCAGCCAACGCATAAAATGCTTTGGACAAGAAACTGTCAGTAGTGAGGAAGTAATCCGCTTGAAGCCATCCCAGATACTGGAGTTCATTAGAACTCTGGAACTGGAGGGCGAGCTGTAGAAATCGAAATAGCGAGAACAGCTCTGACGGGGGGCACAATAGACCTAAAGGTCGCAGTGCATTGAAACCCCCTTTCAATCTACAATCTACAATCTATCGAGTAATAAATTATTGTCATATCCACCGATTATTTGCTTCCAAAATAATCTAACCGAAGTCACGCTACAATATCTTTGCTGAGACCTGATCTCACCTTGTACCTATGTATTCAGTAGACTATATCAGGTTACCTACAAGATTTATACGTAGCTCAGACAGGTTTGCACACTATTTGCAGACACAGAACTTTTTCAGCACTTTGAAAATCTATTCCTTAGCCAAACAGCTTAATTGTCGTATTATATGGCAAGCTCAGTAAGTTTCCAATAAAAGATTCCAGACATTGATCACCATCTTTTACGTTTGTCATACTTTGAATTGAATTGTTACTTGAAAACTTAATACTTAAATTTTGCAAATATATAATAAACGATATCATTAAAAAATCTATATTCATTCTAGTTGTAAAAGTGATACACAAATAAAATGATGTATTGTCCAATCCAATGTAGGTATCCTGAAACAAAAAAGAGTAATCAATAATTGAAAAATACATTTTAGATTGCTTGATTGCAATTTATTCCACCACATTTGAATAACTCGGAATTTTCATTATATGACAAAAATTTGGCTATATTCAGATATTTTATCCCGAAAATTAGTGTGGTCATAGTGACATTTTTACCCATACAAAATCGATAATTGTGAATATTTGACTTCATTTTGTTTGACAATATAATGATTCTAGCTTTGCGACAATGCCAAACGATTCGTTGTATAAATTGATCAGTTTTGTAACGGAAATACAATATACAAACAATATTTCAGGTAAATTTATGGAATTTAGAAGGAATAATGGCTCAGACAGCTAGACAAATACACATGTTAGACCTAATTATTAATAAGAAAGTTTTTAAAGATAATATTAAAAATAGTTTTATAGATATGTTAATGTTATAAAATACAACAATGATGTAAAACAGTGTGGCTTATAATAATCCACTTTGTTTGTTTATGGATACTATTAATTTTTCAAAAGCAGCTGAGTTATGAATGTCATATAGCTATATTATTTCTCAAATGTGTTTTTGTCGGTACGCCACATCTCCCTTAATACAGAGTTATTCATTGAGTCGTCATCGTGAAAGTTACGTTTCCCGCTCAGGATGAAAAATAATAAAATTGGTAGAAATTCTCTTTCAAAAATTGTTTCCAATACTGTTGAGCCATTTGAAACATGTAGGTACAGGTCACCATCTATTGAAAACATGCTTAACTCCAATGAATGATAAGAAAATAATAATTCGTAGAACTCGGTCTTTGTTTTATTAGCTTGTTTGGAATGCCTTCTAACAACTCAATCTCTGAGATGGCGCTATTTTAGGTTGATGTTTTTGCAATAATTTGAAATATAACCGATCTAATTAATTTTATAAAATAGGAAGAAGAGATTTTCGGAAGGTTGTAGCATCTCAATGTCAATTTGTGACTAGTTTTTCTACAGACAATATATTATGTCTAAAGGAAATCGTTTGAAAGGTTTTTTGAATTAAATATTATTTTTTATACCTACAACTACATGGCAGATGAAAAAAAAAATATATTTATTGTTTACAGCGTTCAAACCTATGAACTTACTTATCGTTCTCTGAACGGTGTGTTTACACCAATGAAATAGAGATCATAGAGTGAATAGCATAGAACTAATTCTATGGTAAATAGAGTTTAGGGTCTGCGCATTCCCTACTTCGCCAATATATGAACATTTTCCGATGAGCGTGATAGAAGGTCAGTAGTTGTGTATCTCTCTGTCTCTTTCATAGTACAGTCAATTTTGTGTGACAATGCGCAGTCCATGTTAATGGTTTATATACTTAACGACGAGGAAAATTGAAGAACAGACATTTTTTTAAATGACCCTATCGCATCTTTGTTAAAATTGAAAAATGTTATTTTTTATATGTACATTAGGTACTTTGGAATAATTTTGGAGTGCTATGCCGTTAACAGAATGACTATACGAGGTCGGATCAATAAGTAGTCCAGTACAATTTTACTGTCTCTAACGAGAGATAGAATTTTAAATTCTCTTTAAAAGTATATATAGTTTGTTTCACGAATGATGACGTCTGCCCTGAAAACACGAAAAATGTATCAATCCGACTGACGGGAGCAAATCAATGGCGTAACGATTTCAAGATAAGATATGGTATTTCAATTTTTTCATAAGCTTCAAGGAAGTTCATATAATTAGGGAGAAAAAATATAGATTGATTAAATATGCACATAATAGAGACACGAGATACAAATTTGTTGGTTGAGTTATGAAAAAAAAATTTATGCACCTGAATTATCTGAAATGTCACATTGACTTTGTAACGCCTATGAAATAAAGATTGCGCTACCTTCGGACATACGTGCAGCGCCCTATCATTGTATGGAAGAGGATAAGCTTGAAATACTGATGTCGTAGCTTAGATCGACAAACGTAGTAGATAATTTCATGATAATGAGATGCGATGAAACGTAAAGCATGATGTATGTAGCTCGTGAATGATTACACATCAATCGTGAAACAAACTATACCTAGCTATAGTTCGAATATTCGATCTTTTTCAATTCAAATCAGTAGTATGTGAAACGTAAACCTTTGTCATGGTTACGTTTTTTATTTATTCCTTACTTTCACGTTTATTTACGAAAGTGGCTTATAGAAATTTGGAAACGGAACGCTAAATATATTTTTTTTGATAACCCCGAAAAAACGACAAGCATTTGAGGACATATTCTGACTACCTACTAGAACATAATCTGATGAATTTTAGAGGATTAGTATTTTCCATATGTAGTTAATAAAACTCAATAAAATCGGATCTGAATATTGTAATGATAATGTAAAAAGATTAGAAATCTGTCACTGGTCTATAGATAAACATAATTCACCACGTAAATTGGTCAGATGAATATCAATATACTCGTTCTAGAAACAATTGGATAGGGTCTTGTAAACCTATAAGGTGGCCCCGCGATCTTCCAAAATAATACCTCAAGATTTTTTTCTCATATTAGAAAATAAAATTGACATGGCAACTATCTTGACTCGAGAGCAGCTTTACAAAGGAATTCATGAAGCCTTTACAGAAATAGAACCACTACACACTATGAATGCGACGAAATCATTCCCAAAAGAATGTCAACACTGCATAGTGAACAAGGAGGAAGTTTCGGAATATTTGAGATGAATTATGTTCTTCCAAATGTTTTATTTAGTAGATACAAAGTTGGTGAAATATAACATACCTATATTACTTTCCTTTTTGTTAGTTTTTCCGATAGTTAAAGATGATATTTTATAATTGTGTCTCTCTTAAAAAAAATAAAGTTGCGGAATATAACTTTTTGACCAAAATAGTTGTTGAACATCAGACATTAGCGAAAAACGGTTGTTTAGATAATGCATTCATTGCACACAATGATCATCAAATAATTTATAATGTATAGTTACAGTAAAGTTGGACTACGAATGTCTAATGCCTGTGGATATGAATGAAATTTCTTGCTATAAATATGTAATACTTAATAATTTTCTTATGTACAAACAAGCGATTTACCAAGCTCATGATTTGTTGGTTCTTCTTTGGTTGAATAATTATTCCTATTTTTGAATTAGGTACTATCTATCACCTCCATTCTATTCATGATCTTGCAAATTGTATCATTCTATGTACCTACATATATTTAAGAAAGGGAAAAGAGATAATATCGAAAACTATAGACCCGTGTCGATCATATGTAATTTTTCCAACAGTCTTGAAATGCTGCTTCATGAAGTGATAAATTTTGAAATTAGAAACAAAATATCACGTTATCAGCATGGATTTGTCAAAGGCAGATCAACGACCTCAAACCTTTTCTGTATAACTCAATTTATAGCGAAAGCTCTGGATGAAAGATATCAAGTCGACGTGATATATACAGATTTTTCCAAAGCTTTTGATAGACTTGATCACAGCATTCTACTTGAACACTTAAACAACTTTTGAAATAGAACCGATTTTCTTTGAATATCTAATTAACGGTAATGCGCTAGATCGGATCTAGAAACAACTTTTTGAGATCTTGGAATTTAGTTTAACAGTAAATTATCATTTGTTCCACATATATCTCAGCTTATCAAGTCTTGCTTTAAGGCTTTAGGATTTATCAGACGCAATTCCCGTGATTTTTTTAGTAAACTTACGCTAGAATTACTTTATTATGTATTTGTAAGATCCACGATGGAGTATGCATCTTTAATTTAGTCACCATTTTACCAAGTACATATCGACAGTCTGGAGAAAGTTCAGCGACGTTTCTTGGAAATATCTTAGTTACAGGAAAGATGGCATATACCCACAGATTGGTTTCCCTCACGACCAGTTATTGGAAAGGCATGTGTTTTTCTCCTATAAAGGCCGACGCACCATTAATGAACTTAATTTTCTCCATAACAAAATTGATTTTCCTGATATTTTAAGTCAACTAAACTTCTTAGTTCCGCGCAGCGCATCCGTCAACCTCTCACATTTTTTATTCCAACGCCACGAACTAACGTTTGTAAAAATTCGCCATTAAATATAATAAAAGCCGCATTTAATCGACATCAAAATAAGTTTCATATTTTTCACTGCAGGTTAGCCAAAATAAATCTTGAGTAATTAGTTGTAGGCTTGTATATATACATTGAACTAGTGTATTGTATTTATTATTTTTTTCTTATAATCTTTGTTAGATCACATATTTCAAGTGAATTTTAATGGATATGTTAATTTGTATTTAAGAGTATGTTCTGCTTCTACCCATTCACTAATTGGTTTGTAAAAACTGTGGAATGGTAAATAAATAAATAAATAAATAAATAAAATTCAAGCAAGCTCTTTCTAGACTGCTATATTGTATCATGGTCTGTCTTTCAAATAATGGTGGTCGAAAATTGGTTTGACCGATATATTTCCAGTATTCAATATACATAATTGGTGGGCGAGCGGAAAACTGAAACCAGCGTTGTCCAATTCAAGGGGTCAACTGTTAAGTATAGCAATCTATTACGCACAAGTTAGTCTATTAATTTGAACTAAATCAAAGATTACGCAAGCACTTTTTCAGGTATATCCTGTTAACCTGATGGCCGCGATAACACGGGCCATGGAATTGGAAGGCACAAGACCAAGCTGGAACTCGAATTCAGAGAGTAGATTCAAGTAGAAGCAATGAGACGGAGGCGACTGTCCCCGATATCAGCAAGCAGCCCATTTCAGATGAAACCAAAAGCTGAAGAAGAGAAGCGTCCATCGAACCTAATCCTGAATGTTCCAAAGAAGGTTACTGAAGTAGCATTAATAAGAGCTGGTAAATCTCATGTGGATGCAGATGCATTGCCCCGAGGACCATGCTCAGATGACTGCAAGAGTACCGAAGAAATGAGAGCCACGATAATCACTGTGGTCTATAATTGATGGAATCCTGAAGCTGTTCATGCAAGCGAAGAGGCTGATCCTGTCTTGAATGTATAGTACTGGAATGGAAGGAGGATAGCAATAAACTAACCTGGGAAGAGATAGCTCGCTATTCTCTTAGTGTAAGTGTAAGTGTAGAGTAAGTACTGGGTGCAGTGGAAATCCTTAAATCTCAAGGATGCAGTTCTGAAAAGGTTGTTGATGAGCCCTGATGGAACACATAACTACATACAGGAATGGTACAACAGCAATCTCCATGTCACAATCGTCTTCTTTTAAATAAGAATAATCATCATAATCGGTGCACGTTTACTATGAGAACCGAGGTTATTTACAAAATTGCGAATTATTCATAATCTGCGCTGTCAACAACAATTTGGTAAACACACAAAAAGGGATTGTAACTGGTAACTATATAGAATTCCAAACAAGAATAGGCCTAAGACTTGAGCGGGATATAGAACCACACTAGAACAACTAGACACATAAGATACTTGGAAGACCATCATTAAGAATAGAAAAACAAGATATATAGGCCATATCATGAGAGGCAAAAAATACGAATTACTAAGACTTATAATTGAGGAAAAGATTTATGGAAGAAGATCTGTTGAAAGAAGTCAGAACTCATGATTGAAGGAACTTAGAAGATGGTACAGGTGCACATCGAATGATATATTTCGAGCTAATGTGTCCAGGACATTATGCCATATGGATCGTCAACCTTCGTGAGGAGAGGGCCTGATAAGAAGAAGAACTGATTGCTAGGACGGATCACACTCGTTACCATAAGCAGCATGCGTAGAAAAGCAAATATTCAACCACATAAGTGAATCTAAGCAAAGTCCCAAAGCCTGGTAGCTCTCGCGTCTGGAGCAAATTTTGTTTATTTCAGATCGTCACTCAAAGCAACTAGCAAAAAAATGAAATATTTTTCTTGGGCACATCAGTTTTTTTTCCTCTTTTTAATTCTAATCACAATCGTCCAACATTTTATCGAATTTCAGTTTCATTTTATATTATTTATTATTATTCTTAGTTTCATTTGTGAATAAATTTATTTAAATTATTAAAATTTAGGTGACTCCGGGGAACATCAATTTCAATCTAAAACTTTGAATGTATATTCCTATCAAAACGTAGCCTCAATTTTACGCTAATTAGGTCTTTTGTGGGACAATTTTAATTAAATTTTATCACATTCTCCATTAAACCTAATAAATTAATTCATATAATCTTCATTTTTATAATTAAGTCTTCTGGGCATGATTATTACTCCCAATTTGCAAATGCAACGTATTATATTGACTTTTTTTTACGCTTGTTTGACTTTTATTGACATTTGTTATTATTTTCTAAGATTGCCAATTAAAAAAAATACTAATTTTCGGTATAGACAACCTTAAACAAAGTTTTCCTTATTTTTTGCAACTAGAATAAAATAATAAAAAACTGGGGTTACTATTTAAAAAAATACATTTGACTTTTTTTTATCTAGTTTTCAAGTTTTTTTTGATCACTCTGTACAAATTATTATCAAAATATCGTAAAAATACTGATAAAGTAGATCTTCTTTTAAAAGAAAATTAAACCAAATTAAACATTAAAGGCTTCCTCATAGGAAAGATTGATACTTATGTTTTGGCTTGCAAACTTAATTTTGGACATAAAATTTGAAATATATCAAAAACTGTTAGACTTAGGTATAGAATATTTTACATAAAATGTTAAATGTGATAATATACAGGGTATTTCGTTAAAAATAACAATGTTGACATATACTTCCGGTGTACGGCCGGATTAAAGAAACGCGAAAGATTTATCTTTCTTGAATTCCAAGTGAAGGTAAATGCTGGAAAATTAGTTTGTTTGATGTTGTGAGAATGAAAATCGACAATGTGGATTACTTCAAGCAACGGTTTTCACTTTTAAGGTAACAACATAATGTTTCTGATGGTTAAATATGTTGGACAATATTTAGAGTTTTCACTTGTAATTTCCATTACATTTTGTAGGTGAAATAGGTAGGCGAGAAAGTATCATTAGAGGCAGCGCAATCCTTTCATCTTGATTGTATGAAGCTTTACATATTCGATAACAAATCAATAATCAAGCAATTTTCTTTGCGTAGTGCAACAGTTAAAACAAAAAAAAATAAAGCAATCGCCTTCCATTTTCGACAAGTATTGTTTGCCCTATATTAAATCTATACCCTTGAGGTTTATCTTAAGAAGAAGCGACATCCTTAGAAGTTTTTTCCATTACAAATATATAATTAGTAAAATTCCAACCTCAATCTTTTCGGCGGCCATATTGGACTCTTATTCCCAAAATTCCACCTCGCGAATAGATCCTCAGGAAGACTGTGATAACTCTCATATGAAAGTCTCTACCTCAAGTAAATATTAATTTAGAAAGATTTGGAATTGAGAAAAAAAATGGACTTAAGCTGGTTACTTTAATTTGTATAGAATCGAGAACTCCACTTTATGAAAGAATAACTTGAGTAGCCATGTGTCTTAATAAACACTTCTATAAAAATAAACTAGCTACATTTGAAGCAGCTTTATGTTAAAAACCATAATTTTAAAGAAAACATGTAAGAAAATTCTAGATTCTAAAGAAAAAAAGAATTGTGAAAATGAAGGAAGGTCATACTCTTTGTATTTTTTACATTTAATAGACATTTGCGAGATTATCATTGCAAACTTAAATGCCTTTTGATGAAAAGCAATTTTAGTACCTTCTTACTTTATAATCGATTGAATGTTCATAATTATGTCCTTAAAAATTAATTTTGTAAGAACGTGATTTTTTTTCTCAGTTTGATAGTTAATTATATTTTGATAAATACCTAACTTTTATTCTATTGAATAATTCAAATTATTTCAACTTCGCTCGGTCTCCCTACCCTATATATCTTCCTTGGTATGTATGGAACGGAATGTCAACAAGGATGAAAACAAAGGCAGTAGACATCGTATAGTATACAAATACAATAGATTTCAATGTATAAGAAAGGAAAAGGAATATAATTGGTTAATGTGGGTTATTCTAAGGAGATAGACATCCCGTCACGGAATGTTCTCTAGGGTGATTGAAGAACTATAATTCTTTAATAGGCTAAGGCTTATGCCATGTAAGCATCCAAAAATATATTTTCAAAGTTCGTTTGATAGACTTCGAATTTTATATACCATACAAAAGCTTAATAAGATTTTTTGTAGATATGTTTATATCTGCAATACATTCTGATGTTTAGAATATTTCTCAATAATAGTGAAAACCGTTTCAAAGTTCGTTGCGTTCGTTAGTAGGGGTATTTTATTTATTCATTATTAAATATTATTCATTTTTATCCTTAAGAACCTTTGTTTTCCTTTATAGGATGAAAAGTATACTGAGAAATAGAAAAGAAAACAGAAAATTGAAATTTTTTTGTTAGCAGAAAATATATTGTCTATAGGAGCAGATAAGTACTGGAAAGCTTTCTGTTGAGGATGATTGAAAGTTACTTGGGTAATTAGGCATTCAATAGCTGCAACATTTTGTATCGCCTTTCATGAACTTATCAAGGAAGCGCAAGAGAGAATAATGAACTTTTATATCCAGGTTTTCATCCAGAGTACAAAGGTAATAGGAGAAGCTTTTGTTCTTATTACCTTCTGCGTCATAAATGTCAGGAAGGTTGAATTAATATTTTCTAGGTCAATTCTAAATGGAGAAAATACACAAGGAAATATGTATTATTCATTTTAAAACTGTCTCATAAGATCCACTTATAGTTAGCTTACAATCTGTTGTTTGCGGTAGAATTGCATAAGGTTGAAATTATCCGTCGTTATCACTTTCAGATGCAATATATGTCCAATTTCGAAGGAGTGACAAACATATCACGATTTCCATTTCAACTGATTGTAAGACGCCTTAATACTTGATAAATTGGGAAGAAGTAATCTATAAATCAACATTATGAATGATTATTTTCAGAGATTCAAGAAGGATCAAAATAGGAATGATCTCGTCTATATGCATGTGCCAACTTCCGATGCTTTTTCGAGACATAAGCTATAGGGGATATGGTCTTCTCTCGGGTATATAAGAGTGATTGGGGTCTCTTATTTACCTTATTTATTTAGACTAGATATCACATACTATTCATATAATTACTACACTACATTTCTGACTACTACGTACAATTCATATTGACTATTTACACTATATAGAGCTACAACTGTCTATGTATATTTAAACCGAGTCCTATTTATTTCAGTTGTTGCTGGTCCCCATACTTGAGGAACATCTAGTGATGGTCGCGATTGTAAGTGGGCATTTCCTTGAATTTGGGTACTAATGCAGGCAAGACGGACAACAATAACCCTCTATGTATTCAGACTTTTTAATTGATCTATTAGAGTAACATGGAGACGCACTCTTCTCGAATATTTTTAATGGTCTGACTAAGCAATTTATACTGTAGTTGTAGATTGACTGTTTGTTTTTGTTTAGTTTGTAAGATGAGAAGGCCTTTAGGTTTAAGGAATGGTTAGAAGTTGGGGGGAGATCTTGACGGTTTGCCGAACCGAACGCAAGCGTTAGTTTAACTTCAACCTGTAAAATATATTTTTTTAATAGAATATTTTTGGGAAAAGTTGATGTTTTTTTTATTGTTGTTATTTAACACCTGATTACATATTTCAGTTGTTGCTGGTCCCCATACTTGAGAGCCAACATCTACTAATGGCCGCGATTGTATATCCCAGAATGGTTATACTCCGATCAGAGACATGCTCAGCCATTCACAGCTTTATCGCATCCATGCAGGCAACACGACAACCTGGCCTAACAGCCAAATATTTAAACAGGTTTCCATTTATTTCTGTTGTTTCTGACCTCCAAACTTGAAAACCGACATCTCGTCATGGCTACAATTCTATATACAAAACTCGTTACAGTATATACCATAGTGATAGTAGAAAGACTGCCTAGAGCATTTTTACTATTTTATATAAAGATGTACGCGATAAAGTTTTCTCCTTATCAGCTGTGTTGAAACTACGGACTATAGAACGGATAGATAGATAGAGTGATATATATATATATATATAGATATGTTTATTTATTTCAAAAGAAATTTAGCTATAAGGCACAGAACATGAGAAAAATAAAATAAAAAATCCCAATGGCCTGTAGTCAGCGGAAAGGTAAATTTTTCAAAATTCATTGAATTGAAATTTTAACAACCTTTTGATTGGTATACCTACATGTTATATTGTAAATAAAATTGTCATAGCCTTGCGGTTAGAGGTTTTTGTTTTGGCTGTTGAATATAAAGCAGACAGGGTTCGAGTCCACTTCAAGGCAGAATTTTTTTTCGTCTATTTCTTTTTAATAAATATACTATATATCTTTTTAATCAGGGTCTATATTAAGATCTCCAGAAAATGTACAATTACATAAAATTTATATTGAGTGTTCATGTTTTATCAATATTTGTTATTTTTTTTTATTAATTTTTATTTTTTTACCTGTGTATTTTATGAAAAATTGCTTTGTACAAAAGTTGTAGGTACTGATTATATCTATAACCTAAAATTATTTTTAATAATATTTACACTACTGCTCTTTTTTGATAATTTTTTTAAATGTTTGAATGGTCGCCATTTTGAAACTACTTACCCGATATTGGCCAATAACGAACTCGACCGAAATATTTGAGAGATTGATTTTTGTAGCAAATTTGAACTTGATACCTTCAAAACTGCGACCTCTATCGTGTTAACAAATTTCGTAATATCCCACATATATATATATATATATATATATATATATATATATATATATATATATATATACAGGGTGGGGCACCGTATACGACACGGTCTCTCAAGGGGAATCCATACAATATAATGTTTTTATGATAAACGAAATAGATGCAGAATTTTTCTGGCCACAATCTAAAATTATTTTTATACATACAGGGTGATTCAAAAAAAAGATACATATCAAAGTTATGTTTTCTTAAATTGAATGTCCTATATTTTTTATTACTTTCGGATATAAGAGTCAAAATAAAAGTGAGTTTCTTCAGTATTCCCTATACCTATCTCTTTCCATTTTGAAAATATCCAAAGATTTGTTGAAATGTAAGGTATGAACTATTTTTCTATAATTTCCAAAGTTGCTCATTTTGAACTTGAGCTATACCTTCTATCATATTGATGAAGGTCAAGGTTATAGCCTGTATCATATTTTAATGTCAAAAATCATACAGGGTGTTGGAAAAATATGGTTGTAAAATTTCAATATAAGATATTGAAAAACTTCGTTATCTTAAATGGAACACCCTCTATATTATTACATATTTTAATGCAGAATTGAATCCTCTTTCGAATTGTATAAGGGTTCCCTATAACTAAACTCAACGAATTTCTTCAATTTCGCACTTCTCTAATAATTCTGTCTTATATTCCCAATGCCATTATGATTGGGATGACGTTTTAAAATAATCATTATTATAGTTAAATTCCATTATTATTATTACAGTACTAATTGATTCACGATTATTATCCAATCTCCTAGAATTTCAAAACTCATATGAAATAATTAACTGACGGGTAATGATACTATACTATTCTATTGCTGTCGGTTTTACCCTTAAAAGACAACTACTCCATTAATATATATTTTTTTGGAATATCAGCGTTTTACATTTACATAGATACTGTGAAACGTAAAGAAATACCTATAAGTATTTATTGATAACGTATTATTATGAAAGCCCAAGGAAAAATGTGGTAAGTCCACTCACACTTCTTTTCTACCTCTCTCAAACAAATACTGACGAATATGAGAAACATACAGACAGACAGACCAATAGCAAAACATATGTTTGTTGGACTCAAAAAGCCCTGGAACGTAGAAACAGAGTACCGAAAATTTTACACGAATACAATACTTCCCTTACACAGCTACTAGGCGTAGCGGTATAAAAGTATTAAGAACAAGACATTTATTGAATGATATAAAAATAATAACAGTATAAAAATATAATAAAATAAGAAACACTAGAGTAAATGTTCAAAATGTCGTCCATTTTCTTGAATACATAATTGAACTCTCTCTTCAAAAGATCTTTTAATTTTCCTCAACATCTGTGGTGTCACGGATCGAAAAGCGGCTCTTATTCTCTCTTTCATATTTTCAGCTGTTGTGGGCTGGGTGTCATATACAATGTTTTTAATGTATCCCCATAAAAAAAAGTCCACACATGTTAGATCTGGAGATCTTGGTGGCCAATTTTGCGAGCCGCTTCTTCCTATCCATCTGTTTGGGAAACGCCTATCAAGAAATTCTCTAACATTCCTTTGAAAATGGGCTGGAGCACCATCCAACTGCAGCCACATCTGCTGTCTGATATTCAAATGCACATCTTCTAAAAGTTCGGGTAGTTTATCACGTAAGAATCTTAGAAATTTTTGTCCATTTAAAATGCCATCAAAAAAGTAAGGACCTATTAATTGGGACCCTAGAACACCCCCCCATACATTAACTGACCATCTATGTTGGTAATTAGTATTTCGAAAAATTCGAGGATTCTCATCACTATAATAATGGAAATTATGTCTGTTCACCAGGCCGTTATTATGGAAAGTGGATTCATCAGAAAACAGAATTGAATCTAGAAAGAGTTCATTATCGCCTAATCTGTCTAGAGTCCAAACACAAAATTCAAGTCTGTGATTAAAATCCATTTCATAAAGTTCTTGGTGTATCTGAATATGGTAAGGATGAAACCGATATTTTTTCAATATTCTTGAAATGCTTCTCCTACTAATACCTGTTTCTCTTTCTATTTTGCGTTGACTGGTATGAGGGTGTTCTATAACAGATCCTATGACCACAAACTCATTTTCTTCATCATCTACAATAGGTTTTAGCGTAGTTTTTTGTTTGTAGGATACAGTACCAGAATTCCGAAATTCTCTCAGTAACCGTTCAAACACAGCTCTATTTGGATGTGATACGGTTGGATATCTTTCAGCATATACTCTTGAAGCCAATAGGCAATTTTCATGACACTCACCAATTATTAGAAGCATATTTATTCTCTCTTCGATAGGATAAGTCTTCATTTTGCTTTATTTGAATAGTACACTGATTTAAATTGTATTTATAAATTAAACGCTTCAAAACTGTCAGTTATAAAACATTTCCATGGTAACAGCCTCAAAGCTGTCCAGATTAATTGGGTAATGTTCCTACTGTGATAAAGAAGCAAAATTCAAGAAATGCCTTGAGTTTAGTTATAGGGAACCCTTATACAATTCGAAAGAGGATTCAATTCTGCATTAAAATATGTAATAATATAGAGGGTGTTCCATTTAAGATAACGAAGTTTTTCAATATCTTATATTGAAATTTTACAACCATATTTTTCCAACACCCTGTATGATTTTTGATATTGAAATATGATACAGGCTATAACCTTGACCTTTATCAATATGATAAAACCTTTAGCTCAAGTTCAAAATGAGCAACTTTGGAAATTATAGAAAAATAGTTCATACCTTACATTTCAACAAATCTTTGGATATTTTCAAAATGGAAAGAGATAGGTATAGGGAATACTGAAGAAACTCACTTTTATTTTGACTCTTATATCCGAAAATAATAAAAAATATAGGACATTCAATTTAAAAAAACATAACTTTGATATGTATCTTTTTTTTGAATCACCCTGTATGTATAAAAATAATTTTAGATTGTGGCCAGAAAAATTCTGCATCTATTTCGTTTATCACAAAAACATTATATTGTATGGATTCCCCTTGAGAGACCGTGTCGTATACGGTGCCCCACCCTGTATATATATATATATATATATATATATATATATATATATATGCCTATTGGCTACTTTGAGACCATTTTTTCCTACATAAGGTATAGTTTGAGGACATATGGCTGTTTCGGGGGCAGTCCTCGTAGTTCTTTCCATATTATGTATATTTCGAGGACTGTCCTCAAAGTATACCCCGTTATTATAGAGTATCATTTGAGGACATCATTACTGAAGAGCGTATACGGGGACAATGTCTCCAAAATAGTTAATGGCCAAAAGTATGATTTGAGGACTTAGAAAGAAATGTTCACAATTTCATCAATTATGTGAAAAGTGATCATAAATTATAAAAAAAACTAAATATCAGTCAAGATTTAGCAGTAGAGGAAAGTATGCAATGTTTAACTATTTTTATTAAGAATAATAACACATATCTACAGTGTGTATTTACTAAAAAAATGTTTAAAGCTGTTAAGTTCAAATTCCATATTAGGCACATAGCATAATATGGGATACATATTCGAAGGCTAAATAAGTGATTGAAGTGATTCAGTCAACTTTTTATTCTTGACCCTGATATGGGGTACCCTATAATAAGCAAGTTACTATTTTGACTATATACAGTCCACAGTTTTGACACAAATAATAGAAAAAAAAGCAATTATGGCATTTTTAATCTGAAGAGGAATTAGACAGGATTTCATATTTGTAGGTAACCAAAATAAACACGTAGTTTTTATCTGTTAGATTCACATACTATAAATTGAAATTCACATAGAAATCTTTTGAAATTCTCGATCTTCGATTTTAACCTAGACTGGAAATAATTGGAATTTTATCATAGGCTATTGTTTAAGAGATGGCGATAGCTGTATTCTGTCAATCTGTGAAATAAGTGAGTACTCCATAATTATATATCTAAGAATATACACAGATTAGTGAGTACATTCGTTGCTAATCTTACAAACGTCAAGTGATCCATTGCACATGCGCAATAATGTTTTGACTTCTTCTTATCTTCTTATGGCAGAAGTGGCATATTTCAAGACAAAATGTTATTGCGCATGTGCAACGGATCATTTGACGTTTGTAAGATCATGCAACGAATATACCCATTATATATAAAAAGGTGTAACCTCATGATGACGCATGACGCTGGCGTTGAGCGTCAAATTATGGCTCTACCTTGCTGAGATAAGTAGAATTAAGTTTTTTCAATATCGATTACTATCGAGTTCGATTCTATACATTCTGAATTAACGGTTGATCTTTAAAACAAAAAAAGCTAATTTGTGTTTAGCTTTTTACGATTGATGTCACGAGATTTTTTTCTAGGTGGCAGCACAGCCTAAATTGATCACGTGATGTGATTTGACGCTCAAAGCTAGCGTCAAGCGTCAGCATGAGGTTACACCTTAAGTGTACATCGAATGTTAAATTTGAGGCTAAAACCAATCGTGCTTTCACACCCAAGTTGACGAGGGCGCCACCGACAATCAACTCTATTTTGAAGCAAATTTGATTTTACTTTCATGTTACTTCAACCAGGAGAGCAGTAGTGATTCCGGTAATTTTTCTGTTAAATTGTTCTGCTCTTCTGGTGGTATAGTAAAGGATATGCATATCTAAGATTTAATCGACAACTAAATATTTGCTTTCATACCGCCTTCATTGAAGGCTCCTCAAATTTTTAAGGGTGCCTCCAATAGATCCTTGGCTCATTTCAGAGTACAATCTCAAGGCTTCCTTCCAAAAGGAAGACATATACTAGGGATTTTTGTAGCCATATAATGGCAGCATCGTTAATCTTTGTGTTCTGTCATTTTTCATTGGTTTTCTTTGGAAGGCATATATTATTGGGTATATTCGTTGCTGATTTTACAAACGTCAAGTGATCCATTGCACATGCGCAATGATATTTTGACGTGGAATTCTTATGGCAGAAGTGGCATATTTCAAGACAAAATGTTATTGCGCATGTGCAATGGATCATTTGATGTTTGTAAGATCAAGCAACGAATATACCCAATATGAATGTAAGGTGTATAAGTTCTATGATTTCATGATTCGGTTATTTCAAATAATATTTTATGGCCTGTGGTTATTTCTTTGTTTGTGATTTTATGAAGAAGATAAGTTAGTTCACTATACAGATACCGTAGCAAGAGATGTGTTAAACAGCACATCAAGGCTCCCTCAAGGAAGCTCGACCGAATCCTTGAGAAAACAGACCAATAAGGGTTCCTTATTCGATTGAGGAGTGATTATGAAACGAGGAATAAGGAATCCTCATTCCTCAAGGAAGGACTTTGAATACGGCTGTAAATCTAACCCAGGTCACAAATCAGTTTCCGAAAACGCCTTCAGATGTTCTATGATCTATAATTCATCACGGAACTGTGGTTTTCATTATACGTAATACGATTTACATAGGTTATTCCAATATTGCGTTAATTACTTTTCCACTTCATCCACCTCACAAAATATTCAAATTACTGTCTTTTGGGTTTCAAAACGGCTTCGGGATATTTTCTTACAATGTATGTTTTAGTGCTTTACCAAGATGAAATTTGGTACGTTTGTCCACTAAAAAATGTTTCCACCGCTCGCAACAAGTGCACTGTGAAATATAGTAACAATAAAAAATATGCAGCACGTGTCATGGCAATTGGCCGTAAGTAATTTCTTCCTTTTTTTTTCGACTGTTTCAATTTCAAGCTTTAATATTTTCCTTGCCTCCTAGATGAAAAGATGATTTTGACTGAAATATTATCGAATATATATGAGGAAATTGACCACATACAGGACAAATGGCAATTACAAAATGTTCCAGTAACATCGTTTTCTCAAGCATCACAGGAGTTTTCAAAGTATGCGAAAGAACATGTTTTATTTGTTGATGAAAATCTCTTGCAAAATACAAACTCTGAAAATCTCATCCAATGCTTTGCCTTCGATGATGACATTAACATTCCAGAATTTGTTTTGAAACAGTCACGGTTCAAGCGATTTGAACGAGGTAACTGAAATCTTAATTATAATATTGATTATCTGAGAATTTTTACAATAAAATTTATAGTAAACGAAGAAGACAGTCCCCAAGAACCTGTGATGAAGTCAATGATTGTGGACACTCCTGCCGATAAGATTTCACCAATCTCTGCCAATGAATGTTCCCCACGAAACGTTATAACTTCTGGTGACCCATGTGATTCTTCAAATTTTTTGGCATCTACCTCATACAAGGAGCAAAAAAAATACAATATAGAAGAACCCATAATACCTGAGAAAACAAATATAATTGAGTCAAATATTATTCAAAATAAAAGTTTATCAGCCGTAATTGACGAACTTCCACCATCTGACATTCCAATTTTGGAAAACACGTATAATTTTCCAGATCTTCAGGCGCCAGATAAACCGACGTTCAGTAGTACTCCTATAGAAAATTATAATCCTGCAGCAACATCACCCTCAGATACAGAACAGAAGGAAAATAACCTTGAAACTATAATTAATTCAGATATTGTTCACGATACAAATTTATCAAACGTTATTAATGGCTGTACACCATCAGAGCTTCCAATTTCACATAACTGGTATGATTTTCTTGAAGTTCAAGCAATTGGAGAACCAATATCTAACAGCACATTTCAGGAAAATCTCAATCCACTAACCCCATCTTATCTGGATGTGGGACAAAAAGAACATAACATTAGAAAATTCATAATACTTGAAAAATCACGAATAATTCCATCAAGTATTATTGATAAAAGATCCCCACCACTTTCAGAAAACAGAGAACAATTGAATAAGTCAACAACAACCTTGAATAAATCATGTCAGAAGAGTAATGAGCAAATAGTCGAATATTTCAACTTTGACAAAACATATACTGTTACCAAATCTCATCTTCCAGAAAATTTTAATGAACTTCATGAAAATTGTAACATAAATTCTCTGCATAGTACAGGTTTCTCATACTGGGATCTTGATGGAGAACTAATCGACCATTCTGTCCTCGATCTGAATTTAGAAATATCTCAACTTAGTCAAGTGCTTAAAATAAATCAGGAATTTCCAGAATCTATTTTAAATGCTGTTGACGTTAATCCACACAAACACAGTGTTTCAGGAAAAGAAACACAAAATTTACTAGAAGGTAATGGAAAAACTAGTGCTCAATGTTCAGGAAAGACTGAAATCACAAAAGATGTCGAATGTGAGAAAGACAGGGTCAGCGAGAGAAAAATGAAGCCAGAGATTGTTGCCGAGAAAAAGGTGAAAAGTGTTACTGCCAGCGATGATCTCTCACGCTTGAAGACAATGAAGAAGACAGAAGGGAAAGGGGAGAAGCGAGGGAAAGTTAAACAAACATTTCATAATTGTAAGAAATATTCAACTGAAGAATCTGAATCAGAGGAGGAAGAGAATGATACAAAAGGAATTGAATCATGTTTTGGTGAATCCGAAGATGATGAAGATCGAGATGAGTATAAGCCCGATGGTGATGAGGAGTCCAGTGAGTCCGATTATGACGAGAATGTTGAATTCAATGAAGATGATGAACTTGAAGCAGATTTAAGGATAGAAAAAACCTTTTCTGAAACTCTAAATGACACTACTGTAACCCGAAATTCCAAAGTGTCTGCTCCAGATGACAGGGAGCTATCAGTAGACCCAACATCACGTATAGCAAAGAAACATTTCTGTTTATTTTGCAACAAATTTCAGGCTAAAATAGCTCGACACTTGCAATTGAAACATCATGACCAAGAAGAAGTGAAAAAATTTATGGCACTACCAGTGAACAGCCAAGAAAGAAAGCAGATTATTTCCGTCATCAGAAAAAATGGAGATCATGTTTATAATAGTAATCGACAATTCAACAGTGGAAAATTAATTGTATGTCGACGTCCAGCTGAGCATAGACGTAAGAGAGCTGAAGACTTTATCGCGTGTGGTAACTGCAAGGGCCAATATTCAAAGCTTGTTATTCGCCATCATTGGCGTAAGTGCACAGGACAAAATTCAAGAGCACAAAGAATAGTTTTAGTAAAAGGAAAGAAAGCTAGTGCAAGACTTCACAAGAGAGCGAATGCTGATGTCAGAAAACACGTCTTCCCATACCTTCGTGAGGATGAGGTAGTTCGGTCTATCAGGTACGAGCTGCTGATAATATTTGCCAATAAACAGTGCGAGAAATATGGTACCAATCAGCATCTCTACCAAATGATCAGAGCTAGATTGCGGTTATTGGGTCGACTGCTTGTATCAATCAAATCACTGAACCCTCGTATTCAATGTTTTACTGATATATTCCAGCCCCGTCACTATGACTTCTTGATTGAAGCTATAAAAAAAGTTGCTGTTTTCCTTCCAGAAACTAAAACCTTTTTACATCCAGCCGTTGGATCCACTTTGGGGACTTTATTGAAACAAGTTGGAGAAGTCTTGAGATCTGAATACATAAAAAAAGAAGAGATGGAAAATCAGAAAAAGGTCGAAGATTTTCTCAAACTCCTTGCTGAGGACTATGGAACAAGCATCAACAGGATAGTAACAGAGACACAAACGCAAAATTTTAGAACGAAGGAAGTATTTCTACCCAGCACGGAAGACATCAAAAGGCTGTTCCAGTATCTTATTGAGGAAAGAAATAAATATTTGAGAGAACTGCTGGTGAAATTCTCTTTCGAAACATGGAAAAAGCTCGCTGAAATGACATTGCTGTCATTACTAGTCTTCAATCGACGTCGCCCTGGCGAATTGGAGCGACTATTAATGAAGAATTTTCAAAGCTGTCGCGGTATCAAAGACATGGCTGATAGGGAAATTTATGAGACCTTGACACCAGAAGGAATAGCATTAGCAGATAGGTACATGCGCTTTGAAATTCGTGGGAAGCGCAATCGTACTGTTCCAGTTTTATCCTTAAGCATCGTGAAGATGCTCAAGTTTCGCGAAAAAATGATTACTTTTTCGGAATGCCTTCTATCGACAAGGATCGGCATAAATATTTAGGAGCATGTTATTTATTAAGACAACACGCAGCAAAATGTGGTGCTGATTTTCCTGGTCTCCTTCGTGTCACCCAGTTGCGAAAGCACGTTGCTACCCGTTGCATCAATTTAAATCTGGAAGGCAGTCAGGTAACAGATCTCGCTAACTTCATGGGGCATCATGAGAATATCCACAAGCAAATATATCGACAGCCAGTAGCCGCTACTGATATTGTAAAAATGTCAAAGATTCTCCAGATGGTGCAAGGCATGAATGATATCAGTGATGACTCTACCGATGATGAAGCGGAGCCAAGTGCTTCACGTGTCACATTCGCTGAACCAAGTGTTTCTAAGACCGATACAATTTATGGATCTGATTCTTCCAAATTCAATTTTAAATCTCACTTCAATCAATCGTCCATACGATCTGATTATTCAACTCCAAAACATTGGACAGATGAAGCACGGTCCATTGTTTTATCAGCTTTCAGGAGACATCTGGAGAAGGGGACTATGCCGTCAGGGAGAGAGATGCAAGATTTGATTGATAAGAATAATTGTTTTAGAGGACGTTCCGTAGCCCAGATGAGAACGTGGTTACATATATACAAAAAAAATGAATAAATAATTTTTTTCTTTTTATTTTTCGTATAATCTAAAACTGTGATGACTTTCCTAACTTACAAGTCAGATTGTTCATACAAATTATTATTAAAAATATTTTTTGTTAAGTTTGGATAATTTTATATTTTGCTTCTGAAAAATCCAAAATACTAAAACGTATCGATGTTAGATTAATTTATTTACAATTATCTACTAAGTTTCAGTTTCTTACTTTAAGTATAAATACGAACCACTACTTTTGTGTTCTCTAGAATAATGAACAGTATTATTATTATATTTTTTTTTGTTACTGTAAAAAAATTTAATAAAAACATTTGAATTATCAACTGATGAATGATTTATTCCAGATTTTATAAGCGATCATAAATTTCATTACAATTCAGGCTTAGAATGTTACAAATAAGATATATGAGAATTTATAAGTTTCATTATATGCATGCTATGAGGACACTAGGGAATTATGGAGACATTTTGTATCTATAGAATGGACATTACAAGGACAATATTTGTACCTGTAACGGTTGGTATGACGACTCTGAACAAAATATTTTTTTTCTCCTCATTCATGCTGAGAAAAACGCACTTTTCAAGCACAAATATCACTTTTCTTTGTTAGAACATTTTTTATCGATTTGCGATAAAAAGCTAGACATAGATATTTCTCAATTTCTACACGGAAAAAAAAACATGAAAAGTTGGCTATTTATTAACATTAATTACAGTTTCAAATAGTAAGATGGCCCTTAGATTTTATTGTATTAACTGCAGTTTTTCGGTGCACAGCAATTATTAAAATTTTAAACAAAGTATTATCAGTCTTTTATAGGGTATAATTTATATAAATTGCAGAAATTACAAACGCACAATAAGTTTCACTGTAAATAATGAAAATTTTATTAAATAAGGCATAAAAATTAATTTTTACAGAATGATGGACCCGAATACACCACATTTGGCATCTAACACATATTTGTCCTGTGCTTCAGTTCCCTTGGCGACTGCACGAATTAAAAAACATGAAAATTTATTTTCAACGTAATTCACCCAAAATATTACAGAGCCAAACTACAAAATTTGCTGACTCTAAAATACTTTATACAAATAAATGTAGCCAGAGTTACAATAAATTGTAAAAATTATATTAGCTTACATATTAATCTCAACCATTACTAGTTAACACTGTAGTTTTTAATTTAAAATCAATAATAATTATTAATAATAATTAATATTAAAAATTTAAAAGAAATCGTAATTTCTTCAGTTTGTAATACGAATGAATAGAAGCAAGAAATAGAATGTGAATAATATTTTTATATTTATTTAGATTAAATTACATTTTCAAACAGTAAAACATACTTGCTTATATTATTTATTACTATACAAGATTTTAAAATTACAGTATGTGCTGCAGTCTTTTTTTTTCAAAGCGCCTGTTTCTACAATCTACATTGTAATTGTTCGTGTTTTCTTTTTTCCGTCTATAGACTCTCTCCGATTTTTATCAAAAAGAAATGATATTATCTTATATTTGAGGTCATTACTTCTATCAACTACATGAGCAGTAGCTGCTATAATCTTCATAAAATTAGAACTATCCGAGAAGTCATCATACGAATGTCCCCATAATTGACTGTACAAAATATAAAATATACATTCTCACCTAATTTATATATGTCCCGATATCAGTCGATCGTTAAACAAATTTATATGTCCTTAAATCATCCTTTATATAACTGGTCTCATATCATACAATTCATAAAAAAATGTGTTAAAAGTCCCTCAAAAACCTATAGGGGTGACGGAGATATTGATATTGTTTGATCAATAATGAAATTTTCTACTACTTAAACAGGTTTTCGTATTCTGTCCTCAAAACAGCCAATAGACATATATATATATATATATATATATATATATATATATATATATATATATATATATATATATATATAAAAACTTTTGAACCAAATGGTTTTTTGGACTAACTTATAGACATATAACAACATGCCGTTGAAATTTTTTCGAAATTCAAAAGTGTCAACGATCGCAATAGGTATATTTCTATAAGAAATTTACCTAAAAAATACACATAAAATATTGGGTACTATAACTAGTCAATAGGAAACATTATCTCTGTACAGTACGTTCATAAGTTATGGAAATGCTTCAATATCTTTTAAAATACTAACATATACAGAAAAACTGTGACAGGTTCATTTTGATTTTGATTTTCTACTTTTTATGCAATCAGCATCATTTTATTACCTTCACCTCCCAAATTATAACGTCATCGTTAACTTTTTTTAAAGGAAATGCCTGACTTATCATAAACTAAAAACTTATCCCAACAAAAACCTATGAAACCGAAGATCTAGGAGGCCATTCAATAGATCCTAAAAAAATTGAGATTGGAGAATGAGGATTCTCATCAACTTCTAATGAAATATTTTGTTGGGTATCTTCTGAAACGACCGTTCCGCCACTTTTATGTTTATTTTACTTACTGTGAACTTGCTTATGGGATTTCTGTCTGGATATATTTGATATTTTCATTGAGCTGTATGGCTGAATTTGCGTGGATTTCTCGCTATATTTGTGTATTGTCATTGGACTGTTTTGTGAGAGTCTGTCAGTGCCACTGGGACTTAAAGATGGACTATTCTGTACTGGAAAATCCCTAAGACATATGTAGGAGAAAATCTCATGCTGTTCTCTCTTAGTGCATGTCTGTGGATGCATCTGGGTTGGTGTTCGGACTGGTTCTATGTGCGTTTAGGTATCTGATGTAGAAGGGTTCATGCTCAATACTTTTTATGACTTTATTTTTTCGAACTACAATTTACCAAATTATTTGCCCGGGAAGTGCCGGTAAAACTCATGAGCTGCGCTAAGAAGAGCTGAATTTTGAAGTTAATTCAAATTATTCCTGAGGAATGTAAAGTGCTAAGTGATATAAAACAATTTTTAATCTATAAAAAAATCAGTGTATTCCTAAAAGCTATAATAGAATTACCAATATTTAAATGTTCAACTACCAGAGAACTTTTACCAACTGGGATGGTCTTTTGAATGTGTTATTATTATGGTCAAAAATTTCAACACCCCTATTCATATTCAAAAGTTATTATGGTCGTTATTCTGTAATATACTATACAAAAGTCAAACTCTGAATGTGGTTTCTGACAAGAAATTTCCAGAAACAAATAATTAATTCAGGGGTCTAATCCTGGATACATCGAATGATGTGAAACACATTAGGATAAGGAAATCACAAGCAAAGGCAACTATTTTCACAGATCGCATTTCAATTCTGTTTATGATCGACTGGTTTGGGAGTGAAACTTTTGCTGGATCGATATCTAAGTCGAATATAAATTTAAATTTATATTCGATTAATCGAACCGAGTTTCTGACAATAATTTATTCTTAAATTTCAAAATACGAGAAATACATTATTATGGTATAATTTTAAGCAATTTTAATACCCATATGTATTATATAAAACAAAGTTATAGAGCTCCACCGTTTGACGATAAACGAATTTAATCATAAATTTCCTGTCCATTCATGAATTGCATTCGCTATAAACTTTCCAACCCAACATATAATTCTAAACGTGAAACACGCTTGTATTCAACACATATTCCGACACTACATATTCACTCCGTCAGCTTGATCTTGTATCTGCCAATCAGGTCACGAGTTGCATATAAATGGACCTAAATGTGGTACAATTAAATAATTATGTGCCAAATAGTTCGTTATATTATATTATATTATACCTATATATAAAATCACTACACAAGATATTATATTAGACAGACGAATGTAGTAGTATTTTTTTTCGGGGCGATCACAAGTCCAGGTGGAAATATATATCCTGGACTTACGAACTCCCCGAAACATAGGTACTGAGCATCCATGAAAAAAAATACAAAATACTACATTCGTCTGTCTAATATAATATCTTGTGCAGTGATTTTATATAACTATTATATTTTCGTTGAGCTGGTATTTCATCACAGCAAAAATGAAAACATGTAAATGTCAATGTATGTATTGTCCGTTCAAATATAAGTTGAAACAAGTATGATATGAAACGCCCGGCGGCAAGAAGACAGAGCAAAGGAGAATTTAGACAGAAATATAAATTTGGAATTATTTGAAAACTACTCCAGGTATGTTGAAACTTTTCTTCCTATAAAGACGAACTCGGTCATTTCACGATAAATATCTAATATGACCAATATGTTCTATCACTACTAGAAATAAACGGTAAAATTAACCATTATGTTATTTTAAAAATAGTTATTTCTCATTATTGTTAACCTGAAAATTGAGTTGATTTTTTTGTGTTGAATTGGAATTATAGATTTCTATAATTTATAAATTATTAATTCTTATGTGTTTGCGTACGCGGTAAAAACTTTACTATCGATTTCAACTAATACCGTGCCGTCGTGATGAACTCAACAGTTCGAAAATTTCGATTGCTCTACACCCCTATATCAGCCTTCATCTGAACAACAGCGGGCCATCTAGAAAATCTGCCCTAGTTTAGTGAACCTCATTCAAGAAAATTTATTCTGGGATTTACGATCACAATGTCAAATGAAATAAGGAATACTTTTGGCGTTCAGTATTTTCAGTAGAGTCGGGTAATGATCATCACCCCCAAATAACTAAGAAATGGTTTTGACGTGATTTCTCGTTGACGTTGACGTTGATCTCTCAGCGTGATGTTTTCCACCTGCTTCCTACTAGATATGAGAGCTTCTTCAGTCTTGTTCTTCGCCAGTTCCAAGTCAACTGCTTTCATCCACTGGCTGATTTTCTCATAAAATATGGCAAAGGCGAGGTTTATCACTTCCTGGTGATACATAGCGTACTCTATTTGTACGTCTGTGCAGCTAACGCAGAAGGGTTAAATGCGAACCTCAGGCGAATTTTCAATAAAGAGACCATCTGGCTAAGGTATGGAAACCCTGACAAAAGAGTCCCCGCGGCCCCTAGGTGCTGGAAAGGGAAGCCCAGACCTGGTGAATGGCCTGGGCAGCTAACACTGTAACATGACTGGGATACTAGTCCTGGGTGGGTGGGCTATAAAGATTGGGTGCCAGGAAGGAGCAATAGACAATTGCAGTGGTCCGAACGTCAGTCAAAAGTCCCCACGCGGACCAACCCCCGACCCCGCTGTCGAATCGAGGCTTAAGGCTTGCACCGGGGTAATGATACCGAAGGCATTCATGAACCAGGCATACTGGGGGTCTTGGCTTGATTGCCTGGACCAAGAGGAGACAACCTCAATAAAAACCTGAAATTCACGGTGGGGGACCGGGCCAAAGCTTGCGTGGTCGAAAAGAAGATCGGCTCCTACTGATCCTACCTTGGGTACCTTGGGGTACCGGGCGAAACCCCATTGTATGCAGCCTTACCTCTTCAAGCGGGGCACTGAAGAGGCTGATTAGCTGTTCGTGAGATCTGTATGGACCGAATAGAAATACCAACACAAACCACGACAGAGACAGCTACCATCAGCAAGGTTATAGAAGCCGCTAGTACGTCTAATGTGGCAACAAGGAAAGGTCGTCACCAAAAAGGCAGCTTCAAAGCGAACTCTCCTGAAGAGGTGGACCGACTGTCGGAAGAAGACCTCCATAGCATCAGACTATCGGGGGCATCCAGAAGAAGGGTGGAGACTCTACTGAAGGAAGACCTTGATTACACTAAAGCCGCAAAGACTGTGATCAAGGAAAACTTGATAAGAAGTCAGCAACCTAAGGACACTAAGTCAAACAAGGCTAAAGCAGAGATACGCGCAGCTGGAGCCACTGAAAAGGCGGTTAAGCTCCCCAGGCAGCAAGGGACAACCCCTCCAAGGCAAAACCTGTGACAAAAAGGCCCAGAACGGAGGGTATGCCTCCTTCAGTGATGTGGCCTCGACAGTTAGGATAGCCATATTTGAGGGAGGTTATCCTAAAGAGCAGATGGAAGCGGTCAAGCTAAGCTCTCGAGCTTATGAGGTAGTGCCAGAAGTCGGACCACAGGTAAGGTTCGTCAAATGCACCCATAAGCCCGGCTACCTTCTGGGACTTGCACAGATGTAGCAAGTGCAAATTGGCTAGAAGCAACAGTCATCTCGCTGGTTTCTTGGGATAAAGCAAGTCTCAAAGGTTCTGCAGGAAATGACTTGGCAAAACCGGTAGCTTGCTACGTCTAAGTGCCAGACAAACATGGCGAGAGACTAGTGGGTAGCATGATTTTGAAAAGGCTGAAGGTTAGCAACCGGACGTTCAAAACTTCCCTCTGGACCATTTGGGGTAATACACCAATGGAAAAGAGGCAAATGTGGACCTTCTCCATGGATGAAGAATCCTTGGAGGAGATTAAAAAATTGGACATGAGTCCCTGCTACGGAATGGGCAGGATTAATTTCAAGCTCAAAGGGCAGGGACCCAAGTTTAATGAGGCAGAGTTGAAAAAGGATAGTAAGCCAGCAACCTCCAAAGGAAGCACTGCTTCCAACTCTAAGGCAGAGAAATCGAGTGCCATGAAGAAAGACCCAGTGCAGAAAAGGATATTGGAGGAGCTTCTGAAGAGGCCAAGTCCGGGGAAGCTCACCAGCAAAGTGGGGTAAGCCCTCTCTTAAAACTATCTCGGGTCGGAGAGCAGGGGAGACCATGGAGCAGGGCTAGCCAACCAGAGCAGAAGAGCCTCAGAAGAACTCACCATCTTCAACCTAAGCCATCGGGTCAGGTTCCTGCAGGCCAACCTGCAACACGCCAAGGCAGCTAGTGCCATACTGTATAGGGGGTGGGATAAAGATGGCATCGACGTGGCCCTCCTGCAGGAGCCGTGGGTACATGGAAGGACCATAGCAGGCCTCGAACAACAAAAAGGTACATTGCTTTATAATAGGCCATCTATCAGGCCAATGGCATGTATCATATATAGCGAAAGTGTTAACTGCATTCTAATATCAGGGCTATGCACTGACGATGTGGTAACAGGAATCCTTTCATATCAAACAGAGGGAAGAACCTGCAACTTATCTTGGGTTGCGATGCAAACGCCCATCATACCATCTGGGCAAGCTCATGCTTCAATAAAAGAGGTGAGTCGCTCTATGAATTCATATTAGGTGAAGGGTTATATATTGCTGTTGAATATTAGGGAATCTGGATAACTTATAATCCAGATAATTGGAACAATGTTGAATAACTATATTATAAAAGGATGACAGTGAATAGAACTTATTTTATCAAAACATACTATGATAAACCTTCTTAAATAGAATAAACTATAAACCAGGCGTCATTATATTTCACACCCCCACTTGATGCTTGGCATCAACTATAACTCCCATATTCTTAACACAACATTGGTGTTTGCTTCTAGGCAATGCGTTTGTTAGAATATCAGCTATCATAAATTCTGTAGATTCTTTAGTTATAGAAACAAGTCCACTCTTGACAGCTTCTCTAATAAAATGGTGGTGAATATCAATGTGTTTTGTATGACTATGACGCATTGTGTTCTTGGTTGAATCAACAGCTCCTTTATTTTCACATTTAATATCAATCTTCTGATCAGGTTTCATTTAGCCTAATTGGATTAGACAAGTTTTGCATTACTTGTTCCCTGAAGATATCGGAAAACTCGCTTCACATATGACCAGTGTATCTAATTTGGATTCGAATCGAATCGACTCAGTGCCCCCACTGCAAATGATATATCAGCCCTTGTGCAGATCGCTGCATACATTAAAGATTCAATTGATGTTTAGTAGAATATCTCTTTTCTTATATTATCTTCAAAATTTTTGTAGAGTTTCAGACCTTGTTCCATTGGAGTTCCTTGGGATTTACAATCTAACATGTCAAATCTTTGAAGAATCTTATCAATATATTTCTTCTGGTTGATACTGACGGCTCCAGTAGCAGAATCTTTAACTATGTGCATACCAAGGCAATAGTTTGCAGATCCAAGGTCCTTCATCTCCAACTTCCCCATCAATTTATCTCTATTACTTACTTTTAGGTTCTCGTTGTCTGTGAAAATTATTACATCATCAAAATATAAAGCAATTAGAAAAACCTTATCATTTTAGAATCTATAGAACACACAAGGGTCAAATTTAGCTTGACTCAATCCAATTTCCTCCATAGCTTTATCAAATTTGTCATACCACAAACGATTTGCTTGCTTAAGCCCATAAACTGATTTCTTTAGTCTACAAACTTTGTTAAATTTAGTTTTTAGTCTTCCGTCTTTCAACACCTCTGGATGGTACATATATATTTCTTCATTCATGTCGGGTTGAAGAAATGCAGTAATAGCGACCATCTGTTCTATCATCCATGAAAGAGACGCAGCAAGAGCAAGTAAGATTCGTAAAGTTGTGATTCTTACCACAGGCGAAAATGTGTCTGTAAAATCTATTCCATTAACTTGAGAACAACCTTTTACGACTAGTCGAGCTTTATATCGTGTTTTTTCTGAATTACCATAATGCTTCTTTTAAAAAATACACATGCATCTGAACACATTGTGATCTTTTGGAGGATCAACAAGTTCCCAGGATTTATTTCTTAAAAGTGACTGGTACTCTTCCATAATAGCCATATTCCAATTCTCAGAATCTGGTTGTGAAAGAGCTTCATCCAAAGACGAGGGATCACCAGAAGAATCTATTGAAATTGCAGCGCTCATCACATAATCATAAAAACGCTTCGGTACTATGTGTTGCCTAAGTTGATGCTTTGGAGGTTCCTCTAGAAAATTATCTTCAGTTCCTTGTGGATCTAAGGTTTCAGGTATTGGAGGAATCACACGTTCTTGGTTTTCTCGATTATCGTAATTTAGTTCAATCTCGGTGAAATTCTCAAAAAATTCCGTCTAGTGTGGTTCATGATTTTGTATGTTGTTATCCCCATTGAAGAATGACTAATCAAAAATCAAATCTGTCGATTTTTTTATATTTCCTGTTAAAGGATCAATAAGTCTATATTCTTTAGAGTCTTTTCAATAACCCATACAAACATATTTTTTGGATTTTGGATTCCACTTGCTTCGTTTGTTCTTGGAAATAAAAGCGTAAGCTACACAACCAAATACATTCAAGTGATCCAAATTAGGTTTTAAATTTGACCAAGCTTGAAAAGGTGTTATGTTGCTGACAGCGATAGTAGGACTTACATTTTTTAAATAACATGCTGTATTAATAGCTTCGGCCCAATATTTGACAGGTAATTTTGCATCAATTAACATAGACCTTGCTTTTTCAACTAACGTGCGATTAACTCTTTCCGAGACACCATTCTGTTGTGGATAATAATTTATTGTTTTCTGATGTTGTATGCCATTAACAACACAAAATTCTTCTAACGTCTTGTTAATAAACTCGTTGACATTGTCGGACCTGATAGAGTGAATTTTCTTGCCAGATTCATTCTCCACTTTTGCTTTGAATTATTTAAATTTCATGAAAGCTTCGTTCTGGTTCTTCAAAAAATAAACGATAGTTTTCCTCGTTTTGTCATCAGTAAAGGTGATAAAATAACGCTTTCGACTTATCGAAGCTTTCTTCATAGGTCCACAGAGATCAATATGAATAAACTCCAATAGATCCTTGGCTCGGTGTGCCTTCCCTATGGGAAATGGCTTTCTAACGTGTTTGCCAAATACACACATTATCACTGTGTGTGGTAGAGAAACTTTTTGACCTGAGGCAGTAGTAATAGACAATTAACAATTTGGTTCTCGAATATTGATTAGCCAATCCTTTCTAACTGTCACATGAAGAGTTGTTGCGCCAGAATCTATGTATCACTCACATGAGTCAAAGGTTTCTGCTGCTAAAGTTGAATTCTCCAATATTAATCCTTTTTCATAACAACTTTTATCTCTCTTCTTATCTGTTCCGTGCCTCTCGTTCTTCTGATGACATTTATTAGCAAAATGACCAAACTTACGACAGTTATAACATTTCACATTAGTTTTATTAGTCTTGTAATTTTTACGAGATATGAAAATGAAAGCACATTCACTTGAAGGTTCACATTTGGATGCTTCTGCCAAAAGTCTTTTTTTAACTAAACCAGATGTGAGCTTTGCGCCGCAATTTTTAACCGCCATCATAAGGGGTTAAGTATGATTTGGTAGACTAACAAACATAAATGCTGCAAGTACCCCGTCCTGAATCTCGTGGTTAATAGACTTCAGTTGATGAGCTAACTTCGTTCTTATATTCACATATTCAGCCATGTCTTCGCATTCTTCATATTTAGTGTTCACTAATTGTCCAATAAGAGATGCTACACGTGAACAACCTTTAGGTTCATAAATATCATTCAATCTTCTCCACACTTCTTTTCCAAGCTTAAAGTTTCTGATGTCAGCGTAAATATGGGATTTCATGCCAGAAACAATCGCCGCCATAGCCCTTTTACCCATCTTCTCATCGCCAGCATTTTCTTGTACATGATCCCACAGATCACAATTGACAAGATGAATTTTCATCTCAAATTTCTAGTCGATGAAATTGCTGCTACCATCTAACTTCTGATTGATGCCATTTTAAATTATAAAAATGAGCTAATCCAAGAAGAATCGTTCAGCAGGAAGAACTAAGTTACAGTTCGTATCCTGGGCCCATAATCTGTTGAATATTAGGGAATCTGGATAATTTGTAATCCAGATAATAATTGGAACATCGTTGAATTACTATATTATATCAAAACATACTATGATAAACCTTCTTAAATAGAATAAACTATATACCAGGCGTCACTATAACAATTGCCAACAAAGGTAGCGAGCCCACCTTCGTCACTAGTAATAGGAAAGAGGTCTTAGATCTGACCTTGAGCACCAGTAGAACAGGTGATATTGTAGCCTCTTGGGTATCGCAGGAACCATCCTGTTCCGACCACAGGCATACAAGATTTGACGTCAGTACACCAGCCTTAGTAGTTAAAAAGTTAAGAAACCCTGGAGAAACAAATTGGGAAGGATACCTGATATCCCTCAGAGAGTCCCTCAAGGACGGGACGCTCCCTATAACGGGCAAAGAAGCCCTTGACGTAGCAGTGGACCAGATTAACGAGGCAATAATAAGTGCCTATCAAGAAAAACTGCCCGGAAATAATAAGGCAGCACAAAGGGAACACATTCTGGTGGAACAATCAACTCGAGGCTTTAAGAACCGATGTGAGAAGGCTATTCAACAGTGCCAGATCCAACTCGAACCTATATAGGAGTAAACTAACTCACTATAATAAAGAGTTCCGGAAGGCTAAAGGGGACTCGTGGGGAAGGTTCTGCGAAGAGATCCAGGAGAACTCAGCAGGTGTCCGTATCCACAAGGTCCTAGATAAAGACGGCTCTACTGAAAAAGTAAGTTTCCTGAAGATGGCTCTACTGAAAAAGTAAGTTTCCCGAAGAATGCTGAAAGGAACTACGCAGAAACGGCCGAGGACAGCTTGGAGATACTGACAAAAGCACACTTCCAGGGGGCAAAGATACACCAAGGTCGAGTGGTGGCAATTTCCAAGCGGAAAGATGGAAGAAGACCCAAGCGAGAGGACTAGCAAGTTGCCACCGCCATCGTAAGGCCAGATAGGATAAGATGGGCCATAGGGTAGTTCCAACCTTTCAAATCACCAGGGGAGGAGGGAATCTATCCAGCGCTACTACAGAAGGGTAAAGAGGTATTAGTACCACACCTAATCAAAATTTCCAAATCTAGCCTAGTTTGGAGACACACCCCAGCTGTATGGAGAAGGGTGAATGTCATTTACCTACCGAAGGTTGGGAAAATTCTAGACCATACGACCAAAGCCTACAGACCAATCAGCCTTATGTCCTCTTTACTTAAGACTCTGGAAAGACAGACAGGTTCATAAGAGAAAATGCTACGAAAGCTCGCCCCTTCAGCGAGCGTCAGTATGCGTATCAATAGGGCAGGTCCACAGAACTAGCCCTGGATGATCTAAATAGGCTGCTGTCTAAGGCGTTAGACGGCAAGAAATAGTAGTAGCCACTTTTCTAGACAAAGAAGGTGCATTTAATAATGCGTCAACCACATCTATAACAAGATGCTTGGAAAGGAGAGGAGTTGAGCCCGTAATATTTGGATGGATCGAAGCAAATCTCAAGGGCAGGATAATGACATCTTCCCTGGGAGATGCAACCATCACGGCAGAGGTAAGCAGAGGATGTTCTAAAGGTGGCATACTTTCGCCTCTTATGTGGCAGTCTTAGTAGACACTCTTCTGGTCAGATTGTATGACCAAGGTATTTACTGCCTGACGTACGCGGACGACCTAGTCATAATCATCAGAGGAGGAATTTAAAATACACTGTTAGAACGTACCCAACAGGCACTAAATATAGTAAGTGAATGGTGTAGAAAGAGGAACTCTCAGTGAATCCTCAGAAAACCACACTTATTGCGTTTAGAAGAAAAAAAACGGAATCTGCAAGGTCTACAAAAGCCCAGATTAATGGGGTAGAGATTCCATTTGCGGAAGTCAAATACCTAGGGGTAACTTTCGCTTAGAGCTGACGGCTGACGGCTCTAAAACCAATTCAGGAACAGAAGCCGGTATATACGGGGTACAAGAGAGGAACAAGACCTCTCTAGAGTCTAGAGATTCACGCCATAGTCTTTCAGGCAGAGATCATGGCGATACAATGGTAGGGATGCTGACAGGACACTGTAGGCTTAGGAAGCATATGAACAACATGGGCCTGGACGAGGACGACCTATGTAGTTTCTGCCAGGAAGAGGAGGAAACCGCATTTCATATACTATGCGAATGTGAAGCCTTGGTAGGAGTGCGGTTTCAATTATTCGGGGAAGAAAAGCCGAAGGCAGAGAGCTACGTGAAGGACTCGGTATCTAGACTGCTAAGTCTGCTTAAAAGGATAAACCTAGATACTGAACTCTAAAGCAACGGAGAACCAAAATAGACCAAAACTGGTCGCGGTGGGATAGGCCGTGCAGCCTCTCCAACATCCAATCTAATCTAATCTAATCCATACCGGAAAATCTCTAAGACATATGTAGGAGAGATTATCATGCTGTTCTCTCTTGGTGAATGGATCTGGGTTGTTGTTTAGACTGGTTTTTGGTACGACTAGGACTCCGAGGTAGAAGGGTCCATACTTAAGATTCTTATGACTTTATGTTTTCGTACTACACTCTATGAAATTTATTTAAATCGTAAATTAAATAAGTGCGGTGCTGGAGGGATAAGAGGATATAACCCCAGCCTACATCGTTGGATATTTCAGAGATCAACTGGTCATAAAAATGCTTGAATTCAGTGTATCCTTCTTAAGTCGTCATTCCTTTAATCGGCTAAGTTTTATTTTCAAAATTAAGCAAGTTATTGTTCCTTCAGAGAATATAACTAGGTATATATTGTTTTAAATTGAATACCGAATACAAACTCGTGATTACCCATTAACTGAATAATTATTAAATCTTATAAGCAATCATTGAACTTCAAAATAGGTCATAATCAAGATCGAACAATCTCCTATTTTAAATCATTCAGAAAATTTAGTTCTTGACAACTCATACGATAACTAACTGTCAAACAGAAATGGCTCAAAGAGCCATCACTCAGTTGGAGATCGGATTGGTCAATAAAATTTATTTATTCATGTGGATCAAAAAATTTAGCTTACTTTATAAGACAATCTAAAAAGTATCATGTACTCTTGACTACAGAAAATAATGAATTGTTTAATAACCTTTTGTTGGAACATATTAAGTCTAAATTATCGGGACCTGCTAAGGATATAATAGCTAATAAGTGATAAAGCTGTTTGAATGATCTGGAGAAAGCTCATATCGAGCGCTTGCGAGATCCAAGATCGGAAGAATTTATTGTCTCACAACCCGAATATTTCAATATAAATTTATCAACAAACATTAATGGAATCTGATGATGAAGTTATAAATAAATTAAACAAACTGAAAGAACAGCAATTATCACTAGTGATGAAAATGTTAGGAAACCAAAGGAACCTATGTATAGGTATGCAACAAGCCTTAGCCGTATTACAGGCTGGCCTGGCATTCAAGCAAGTAAATAAAGGAATCTCAAATCAAATTTGCTGATTACCTCCGATTTCAAAAATGTCTGTAAATCTAATAGTTTCCAGAAAACCAAATTTCAGGCATTTGGACTAGAAATCCATAATCAACATTTGATGCCTCAGAATAGTAATCAGAGATTTCGAGAGACAAATGTGCAGAGACCAATGGCCCATAGAAATTTCAAAATCATATCCAAAAACCATTTTCAAGTCCATCACCATGATTACCATTACCACTCACACATTTAGAGGAAATCAGATAAGACAATCGCAAAGTTATTCATCAAATAATCATTTTACTGAACCGTTGAACTAGATTCTCAATACCAGTCTTTTCGAAGATAGTATGTACATCCGATCAATATTTTAATGAACAACCTGAAAAAATCGATTAGGAAAATTATTACCCATTCCTTTTCCTACTATGTATTAATGACATGCTTGAACATTTCAAGTATCTTAAGGAAGTTTTTATTTATGCTTACGGCACCACAATAGTATCAGCATGTACTACTGAATTGGTTATGCCTCTAGATAGAAAAATGATGCTTCATTTTAGTGACGTGTAGACGGAATTGTGAAATTGGAGAACATTTCTTGCGTTTTTTTACAGAGAACGGAAATTCAAAACTGTACAAAACTAAACAAAGTATACTTATCATATCGTCACTCAAAAATGATATGACCATTGAAAGATAAGAAACTGAGTATACTCTTCAATCTGCCGTAACATAGTAGTTTGCGGTCAATCACCTGAAAGCAACCATGTTTTTACCATTCAAAAACGTATAATAAGAGTGACTTTCAATATAGGTTACAGAGATAGCTGTCGTCGGATATTCAAACAACGAGGGTTACTGACGGTTCTTCTATCTAGCTTTATAAATTGCTATCCTTTACCTTCCAAAAACACGAAAAACTTACAAAAACTAATGATATTCACTACTACATCACTAGAAACCCTTATAGAGTTTATTATACAAAACATAATCATACCAATTATAAAAATCTGGTGTGTCCACTCACACCTACCGCTCGCAGGCAGATTCCAAAAATTGTTACGCTATTACAATGCTTATACAGCGAGGATAATAGCGGTGATAAAGTAAAAATCCTCTGGTCAAATCGTGCTACCACTCATTTTTTCAGCATGTTAAGACAAACAACAATGTTCATGTAACATTTTTTCGCAAGATGAAACGTTTAGCCAGAATCTGAAGAAACATGTGTAAAATATGGAATTTTGTTCAAGCATAACTTTTTTTGTGCTTTTTCTCAGGGATGGCGCTGTATGTGGGTGGTAAAGGGCTCCCAGAAGTATACTGTAGGCAAGTTTAATCAAAATCGTTAGAGCCATTTTTGCGCTACAGTCTTGATAAAGTAATGTTTTTTGGCTATAGCTCAACACCCAGTGTATACAAGATTCTCATTCAGTGCCACCGGCGAGTGGTATTGGTAACAAACAAAATAAAAAAGAAAACAACAAAATCCACCAATCCGTTTCCGAAATAATGCTTTCACAGACAGACAGACGGAGATACAGACAGACAGACCAATGGCTGAAAATATGTTTATTGGACTCAGAACACTCTGAAACGTCAACATTTGTAAAAATCTCGATACCGAAAATTTCACACGATTACAATACTTTCCTTATACAGCTACTATAGTAGCTTAGGAAAGTAAAAAGTCTCCATTTTATACAGGCTCCTTTATTTTCAGTGAATTGACTAATAATGTAAAGAAACACAAAAATATTAATTTTCAGAAAGATATTATATTGTTTTTAACCAAATTCACAAATAAATAGTTTTTATCCAATGACGGATGCAACGCTTATGTTAAATATAGAAGATAAGATTTGCAAAGTATATGTATATACGTGTATATGTATGTAGGTATGTATGTATGTATATATATATATATATATATTTATATATATATATTTGTATGTATACAATATATTTTTAGTATTTTACTTTCCTGTTTAGTGTCAATTATGTTCCATCTTGTTTATTTATTTCATTATTCCAGCATTTATGAATTTCTTACCATTATTATCTTATAATGACGTACCTCATTCATGTTTTACCATGACAGAAATGCCAAAAAAGGTATCACTATTATTAAGAAAAGTCAAAAAAATAATTATACCTAGTTTTGAATTTGCTGTTATCGTAATTTTCTTGAAATCCCTTCAAGGTAATATTTTACATCTTAAACAAATATTGACTGATCTCGAGAAATAACATTTTAAAATTCAACTTGATAAATCTGATTCTTGTGAAAGGAAATAGCGTTTCTAGGTCACATTATAACTCGTGATGGCATAAAGCCAAATCTTGATCAAATAGAAGCTATTAATTAATTTTCTTTATCAAAGACAGAAAAACAAATTAAATTATCCATGGGCTTATTGTCCCTTATTGTCACATACCATAAATAAATATCGCTAGAAAGGTTTAACTATAAATTAAAAGATCAAGATTATCTCGAAGCATTTAAAAAATGTAAACAACTTATTTGTAATGCCCGCATTAGCTTATCTCGATTACAATAAAGCCATTACATTAAGAACGGATGCTTCTAACGTCGAAATAGGTAATTTTTTTCAAAATATTCTCATCCTACAGCATTTTACTCTAGATCTCTAAACTCAGCTGAAAGAAATTACGCAGCAGTTGAAGAAAAAATGTTGGCAATAAAAGATAGTTGCAAACATTTTAGACCCTATTTTTTGGAAAGGAAACTGTAATAGCAACAGATCATAAGCCACTTGTTTTAAAGAACCAAATCAAATATTAATAAAATCTAAATTGATGTTAGAGGAATTGAGAAATTCAGCTTTGACATAAAGTATAAGAAGTGCAAAGAAATTATGTTGCTGATTCCGTATCTAGAATAGAGATTAATGCTGTGGACGAAGTTTTTAGCAAATAGACGTTTGGTATAGGAAAAATGCTCTGAAAACTGCTAAGAAATAACCAAAATTAAATATTACTAGCGAAATAATAGTTCTACCTCCCAAAACAATAGCTGGAAAAAGAATAAAATTCTTAAAAAGACGCTGATAAAGGTTTTGATAAATATTTAGACTTATTATAAGTAGGTAGGTACTTCCAAGAGTTGATTCAGAATATACCTTATCTACCTCGTTGACTGAGAAAAACAATATTCTTAGTTCAAATCCATTCCATCCAGCCTCCCGTAATCCATTTAGTTAATGGAAGTAACCATTCCGTCAAAACTATAGGCATACTGCATAAGAAAATGCTCCTCATTATCAGATATCAGACAAAATAACATCGACTATACAAAGCCTTTTGGTGAATATCGATATTGCCTTACTATTAGAAAGGGTATAAATAATATATTCGGAGAAATATGCTACACGGTATAATAGAAAATGTTAAACATATTTTATATTCTCCAAAGATGATCCATTAATCATTTTAGCTTTTGAAAAATGTATTGAAATATTCGAATCAAATATCGAGATAATTAAAGTTAATAATTTCCTTAAAGGCGATTTATAAAAAAATAAGTAATTATGATTATATGTGATAATAGAATCCCCGAAACAATGAAACAGTTACAATCACTTCCCCTTCTTAGACCTCTCATTGCTAAGATACCTTTTGAGATTCTGCATATTGACATATTTCTTTATGGACCCTATGAGAATAGCTACATCCATGAAATTAATCTTAGTAAACAAAATTTTCAAGACTATAACAAATACAGAAAATAATAAATTTTTGCATTCTATAATGTTATATGTATCAGAAACAACTAGACAAAAGAACTAGTTAACTGGAGAGAACTAATTCTAACCACAATGACGAAATGCCCAAATCAAATATAGCGTATGTCAATAGTGAGCTTAGGAATAAAATCAAGCCTAAATATAAGACAAATTTTATGGATCGTAGAAAATCCAATAATTCAAAATTAATTTCATAAAGTGGATAGACAATTTGAAGTCATGTGATCAATACTATTACAGATTTCCAGCTTGATCACGACCTTCAGTCCGGCTCTCCAGGTGAAGAAAAATGATCAAGCCGGACTCATATGAGATGACATAGGATTAACTAAATATTAGATAAATACACATAAAATATATTTCATCGAAGGAATTGAAAATTTATCATTAATCATGAAGATTTGACATTAACCCGTATATACAAAAGAGACATAGATTAACTTTAATAATATTTCAGTCAGTCAAGAACTCATACTTTTCCTGACAGGATAAATAGAAGAGCTTAAATTAACGGTTTAGGAGTAGTTGTCATATATATCTCTGGAAATCTAATTACTAATTTAACAGAAATTGAAAATAATTTCAATAAGATTGACTAGAACGAAAAGAAATTAAGGACCTCAATAGAAAAATTACATACTATAGGAGGTCAAATTACACAAAAATGGCAATCTAATTTACAGAGAATTCAATCATTAGAACAGTAGAATATATATTTATATAATATTCCAGCAAATCAGACATTATTAACAACTATCTCATTTTAGTAACAGAAAAAATGTAATTTCGAAGTTGGTATCAACAACAAAGGGGGCATCAAATTTCTGCACTGTCGAGATGTAATTGCTAAATATAAAGAGTTTTACTATCTTCAGAAGAAAGATTAAAAAAAAATATTGGCTATTTTCTGGGTAACGACTAATCATGTTTAAATTGATTTACCTTATCCAAATGTCTAAGATTCTCAAGAAAATATGATTAATTTGATACCCAGGCCACTTCTACAATTTTTCTTATCACATATGTAATGAAAACTACAAAGACCTCAGGCGGTGCTTATCAAGGTATAATATTGAGCATTCATAAAACACTGGCTTTCTCAATTCTCCACAAGACGGTGCAACATGACACAAGTGTGCCATAGTAAATTACTTGAGAACATCCGAACAGCTCATATTCCACATAGTGGACCTGAGAATTTGTTTTCACTAAGTTCTTATTCATTACAACCTTCCACAAGACTTTTCATTATAACATCTTATTTTATGGCAGGCAATCAATTAAAAAATATATATTTATTGGATCAATGCTTCTGAACCATTGCAATAAATCTTAGATGTTAACTAAAATTATTGCTGGCATATTCAACAAGACAGCTGACAGTAATAGTTTACGCTCGCACAGAGATTAAAGAATGCTTTAATATAATATAAATAATCTATAATTGGATCTAGTCCAAAGCTCCGCCTAGAAATCTACACGTTATATTTTTTTCTACTCATAGTTTGCCGTTCATTCGAGAATAATATCAGCATATAATTCGACAGACAAATCGTCAAATTTGTTCAGATTGATGTTCGTATCGAGACTTATGGAAAAAGTTCCAAACATACTCACGCAATTTCAACGTTATCGCTCTCTCCGCCTTGAAATATTAGCGGGACAATAAATCTCAGTATTACGAAACGACTGTTGTTTGTATGATGCATTGTGTTTGAGTGGGATAGGTATATGATTTATGATTGTTGAATAGATTTTTTTCTCCTAGCCAGACGATGATATCTTGTATCATAAATGAGACAAAAAGTAAGATACATGACATTACAGGTTCTAAGAGATGGTATTGTATTTCAAGGTCAAAAGCTTTACTTAATTCGAATGAAAGAGACAATTGACAATTATAATTAATTGTAAAAAAAAAATATTATTGAACAAAAATTCTGTCCTATTTTGATGATTTTTCAACGTGACAATATCTTGATCTAAGGATTTCATGTCGTATACTAACAGCACAGCTAAAATGTAGATTCCGTAAAAAATGCGTAGATAAATTACGAGTTACTTAAAAAATATTGTTGCTTGTATGCTCCGCTTCTATTCGGCATTATAGAAAAAAGTTTAATAAAGGAAATAACCTCTGCCAATAACATGATTGAGACGAATTTACCATTAAATAAATATTTTTTACAAAAAATTAGACCCACTTTATCAGTTGTTGTACTGAAAAATACAAAATAATATTAATTCTATTGGTGCTGGTTCTTTTGGAGTTGGTGCCTATAACAACAAACTACAACGGCACAACTTCAAAATTACCAGCACCAATAGAATTAATATTATTTTGTATTTTTCAGTGCAACAACTGATAAAGTTGGTCCAATTTTTTGTAAAAAATATTTATTTCACATTTTTGAGTGTAACATTAGTCATGGAAATTGTTGAACGTTCACTAATACCCAAAAATTTATAGGTAGGTTTAGCTTGTATATAGCGGAAATGCGCATTTCACATATTTCAGACTTTACCACTGCGAAACTCGGAAACCGTGACTCTTTTGAAAAAATTATCAATTTAAACGTTTCCGGATATGGTCCTCTTTCTAATTTTTAAATCTCGAATTTTCGATTTTCGGAAAAATTGGCCCCTTCCACATAGCTAAAACACACATTTCAGACTGTAGCGCGGAAACGTATGATTATTTTTTTAAATGTCCAATTTAAACATTTCCGGATATGGAATTTTCATTAATTCTGTCGTCTCGGATTTTCAATTTTCGAGAAAAATTGCCCTCTCCACCCCATTTGGGGGCGGTTTTTGGAGAGAAGGAGATTTTGGATTTGATTTTTCTCAATATGAGACCATTTCCCAACTCTCGTCTTTCAAATGAAACAAAAATCGTCTAAATCGGAGTACGTTTACTATGCAAAACGCGCGAACAGCCATAAAAAAATGCAATCTTACAACCCAATTGTATACCTTCTCCTTTTTTTGAAGTCGGTCAAAATGGAAATATTTGAACCCGTAAATCTGAAGATATTGTAACGTGGACAGGTATTCATGTACTTACGTTTAATATTCGTTTATTAGTTATTTATGCTACTATTATGCTTGCAGTAGTTGTTGCGTGTATATTTCCTTGTGTAGTTCTAGAATTATAGAAGATTTATTCTGGATCCTTCCAGAAACTATATGTGAGGTACAATTTGTCATACTATTGTCGGTTTGACAAGGATCTAGAACATTAATTATGTTCGTCTAGATAATCATAGAACATTCTCGATGAATGTCATGTCATGATTCAGGTATATAAAGCCGTATCGATCACGGGACAGAGTCAGTCTTGTGAAGTCAGTGAGTCAAGTCAGTTGATAACAGTCAGTCTGTGGAAACGGAGGTTAATAGTAGTTCTGTCGGTGAAGACAGTGACAGTACAGATTGTCAAGGTGACAAGTGGTGACAGTTGTACCATAATAGAAGCTCGTGTACTGAGTGTTTGTAAATAAACCATTGGAAGCAATCTGCGAATTTTGAGTATTACGCAAGTGAACTCACCCCACAACGTTTAGCACAGGGTTAAACGTTACAATATGAAGCATTTAGCACCATGACCAAGATAAAATATGGATTATCGCATTAAAGGTAATTGAAAATTAATTCTGCCCAGTTAAAAACAATTTCGTACGTTCTCTAAGTGTAATATAATAAATTCAATCCTGTAACAAATAGATGTGTCATCGATACGTCCGAGGGGTGTTGGACGTAACAGATCAATCATTTTCCATATTATTCGTTCTACTCAGACATGTTCTTATGTGAAACAATAACGTTGAATTACTTGTAATTAAGTAGTGTGGGTTCAAAGTATCTAAAACTCTAAAACTTAATCGAAATTGTTTCTAGATGATCAATAATAATAATAATATACTTTATTTTCCTTCCAGACCATTGATTTGCATAGGAATATTCAGAATCATTTACAAAAGTAGATATTTCCGAAAATCAGATCTAGTTAGATAGTTTCACAATGTTATAATACAAATCAAATAATAACTAATAAATTCAGAATATTCAGAATCAGAACTGAAGTTGCTGAAGTATCATTTTTACTTTTAATATGAATAACCTCAGACATTTTCTAACTTATAAATAGTATGATAAATACGTATTCAGCCAACACAATAACCAGACCATATATAAAGACTGTTTCATTAAAAAATTTTAAACTTGTTATTCAACTTTACTCTTTCATACTCATCAGTAAGTGTATGTATGCAGTAGGAAATACATTATCTATACATCTTTACATCTATACATATATATTGACTAAATAGAATTGAATGCAATTTTCACCAATGTATTGCTAGAGGTCTAACTTAGATTACAGTTTACATTTTACAGCATCTATCTGTCTGTATGTATTGTAACGTGGATAGGTATTCATGTACTTACGGTTGATATTCGTTTTTAGTTATTTATGCTACTATATTGCTTACAGTAGTTATTGCATGTATATTTCCTTATGTAGTTCTAGAATTATAGAAGATGTATTCTGGATCCTTCCAGAAACTATATGTGAGGTACAATTTGTCATACTATTGTCAGTTTGACAAGGATCTAGAACATTAATTATGTTCGTCTAGATAATCATAGAACATTCTCGATGAATGTCATGTCATGATTCAGGTATATAAGGCCGTGTCGATCACGGGACAGAGTCAGTCTTATGAATGCAGTGAGTCTTATAGAGTCAGTTGATAACAGTCTGTGGAATCAGATGTTAATAGTAGTTCAGTCGGTAAAGACAGTGACAGTTTAGATTGTCAAAGTGACAAATAGTGACAGTTGTACTACAACAGAAAGCCGTGTACAGTGTGTTTGAAAATAAATCATTGGAAGCAATCTGCGAACTTTGAGTTTTACGCAAGTGAACTCACCCCACAACGTTTACCACACACACGTTACAGTATGTTTATTTGTTCACGCGTGACGAAAAAACTATCGCAAATAAAGCTGTATTTATCCCTATGTTTGAATTTCCAGCTTTTTTCACGAAACACCAGATAATAACTGAAAGAAAGTATAGACTTATTGAAGGATCTAACAAAGAAAATACTTTAATGGTTCTAGTTAATGCCACCATAAGGGCTAGGGAAAACTCATCTAAATGTATAGCAGTGTTCTTAGATTCGACACAGTTAACCATGACTTGTTCTTAAACAAATTATATAATTACGGAGTTGCAAATATCCTAATAAGAGACTACTTGCAACACCGATCTCAACAAGTGAAAATTGGAAATATGTTAAGCTCTAAAAAATCAATACCAATAGGTATACCTCAGTGAACCGTATTGGGACCAATATTATTCTTAATCTATATCAGTAATGTAACTAAGAAAACTGGGTCTGCATCGGACAAGACGGTGGAAGTTATATTTATTTGGCTATTCGCACACAATTCTCATAAAATTTTAATGCGCATCCGAAGGTATTGTAACGTGAAGACTTACCCGAATAATAAACTACACACACAATGCACATTCTGGAAAACACGGGAGCCATCAGAGGCAACGAGAATAAGTCCTGGTCTATTCTCGAAGCCATATATTGAGAAATAACCTCCAGAAACAACGAAAACAAACACTGGAACCATCTAGAGCTTTTTAGGTTAGATTTATATAAGGCCGAAGGCATAGACATAGTTAGTTAGTCAGAAATCACGGTCATTGACAGTTCACATAGATCAGTATAAAGTAGTTATAGTCCAAGAAATATAGTGTGAATATAAATGTGTATATAGACAAGTGGTTATTGGTGTAAATAAATAAGTGAAAATAAATCGAACCCAGTTTTAATATAAATCCCCGTTACATTGGTGTCAGGTGTGGGGTCAGTGAGTGATTATAAAATTAGACAGACTTAGGGAGACTTCGGTTTCGTGCAGAGTTGAGTGTTTTTAAGACTTTTCGTTCGTTTTCGTGTGAATGTGAAGACTTTTTCTCTTGTTTGTGTGAAGAATTTTCTTCGTTTTCGTGTCGAAGTCTTTAAAGCTGTATTGACTAATTGAGTTGATAAAGACAATTCGAAATGAAATTAGTGCAGTTAACCGTGAAACAACTCAAAGAACAGTTGGTGGAGCGGGATTGTGATGATTCCGGTAATAAAGCGACCCTCCAGAAACGGTTAAGGGATACTTTGATGGAAAATGGAGAAGATCCTGATTTGGTCGAATTCCATTCTCCGGAAGAACTGAAAGAGGTGAAGGAAGAAGTTTCTAGAAATAATAGTGAAACATTCGATGAAGTCTTGAAAAAGTTCGAAGAAATTTATAGAAATAATAATGAAAAATTCGAAGAAATTTCTAGAAATAATAATGAAAAATTCGATGAAGTAACCAGGGCATTTGGGATGAAATTCGATGAAGTTTCGAAAAATTTTGATGAAGTTTCAAGAACTCTTCAAGATGAAATAAGAGATATTTCCAGAAAAAGTGATGCGAGGTTTGAAGAAATTTCAAGAACTGTTGACGAAAAATTTGTCACGATAGAGAAGAACATGGAGCAACTGCAACAAAAAATCAAGACACTGGAAATGGCTGTTAAGAATGGTAACTGCAGTGGGAGCCAGACATTCAAAGGCGAAGATGACTTAGCCGCAGGTAGTATGAGGGATAAGCTGACAAACTTTGATGGAAAGTGCTCCTGGTCAACCTATCGAAAACAATTTGAAGCAGTGGCAATGGCTAACCAGTGGACCGAAGAACAGAAAGCTGTTTCCTTAACCGCTGCTTTACGAGGTGATGCAGCAGACATCCTAAGGTCTATTCCAGCTGGCCAAGCAAACTACCATGTCTTGCTTTTTAAATTGGAGAATCGGTATGGAGACAGTCATCTTTAGCAAGTATACAAAGCACAATTACGATCTCGGGTGCAACATGCAAATGAGAGTCTGCAAGAATTTGAGGGGGAGGTAGCTCGTATTGTGCGGCTAGCGTATCCTACAGCTGCCGATAGCTTCCTTGATGAAATTGCAGTGGACACATTTGTAAATGGATTGAGGGAGAGCGAGCTGCAGAAGGCGTTGAACCTGGCCAGACCAAAATTGATAGAGGAAGCACTAGCTATTGCTTTAGAGCATGAAGCCGCTAGCCAAACTTCTGGAACTATGGCGAGCTAGGACACGTACGCCGTAGTTGTAAGAAGAAGGTTGCACAGTCGGAAAACTAGAATGGGTCGAGATGAGGGGGCAATCGTCGACCTGCAGAAATACTGCCCCAGTAATTACAGTCAATGTGTCATCTTCTGGCGGTGCCTTGAGTTTATACATCGATGGTAGAATCAATGGACAAGACAGAACACTGCTAATAGACACCGGTGCAACAAGAACAATAGCCAGGCCAGAGCTCATCACGGATCATTCCCGGATACTACCAACAAAGGTCCAACTCAGAACAGCGACTGGAGAGAAAATAAGAACACATGGTGAAGCGAGCATGACCATCAGCATGGGCAAGATCACCACTAAGCAGAGAGTTTTAATCGCTGACATATCTAACCAGTTTATTTTGGGAATGGACCTTTTGAAGAAGCTTGGAGCTGTGTTGGATGTCAAAAATGGTGTCTTGAAGTCCGACAATGAAGAACTGCCCTTTCACGAGGATAACGAAGATGTTGTCCGATTGATAACGACTAGTGACGTAATAATACCCGGCTATAGTGAAAAAATATTGATGACAAACCCGGACGGAAACTGCAAACCTGGAAGTCTGAGACTGGTAGAAGAAATGAATAATAAGGAATTTCTGACAGCTAAAGCTCTTGTTCGAGTAGGAGATGTCGTTCCTGTCAGAGTAATGAATTTAAAGCAGAGCCCCATCAAGTTGGAAATTGTGTTCCTGTATCAGCGATATGCTCTGTAGGAACGATTAGTAAACCAACCAGGACCAGATATTCGAAAGAGCTGATTGATGTGGTCATCAAGACTGTCCAGGACTTAGACGAGAAACAGTTACGAAAAGTGAGATATGCTTGTGGAATTCCAGGACGTATTTGCGATGGAAGAAGTATACAAAGGTAAAACAAGTATAGTGACTCACAAGATAAACACGGGGAACGCTCAGCCAATAAGACAGCAGCCAAGAAGACTTCCATTGGCCAAAAGAGACGAAGCCGAGAAAATGATTCAAGAAATGAGCAAACAAGGAGTCATTGAGCTATCAAATAGTCCATGGACCTCGCCAGTAGTGCTCGTGAAGAAAAAGAATGTTTCTACAAGATTCTGTGTAGATTACCGACTTCTGAATTCAGTCACTAAGAAGGATAGTTATCCGTTACCCAGAATAGATGACACCCTAGATACTCTCTCTGGGTCACGGTGGTTTTCTACACTGGAACTGAAAAGTGGATACTGGCAAGTTGGAATGGATTCCGCAGATCGAGAGAAGACTGCATTCTCGATAGGATCAGGGCTCTGGCAATTCACTGTGATGCCGTTTGGACTTTGCAATGCTCCCGCTACATTTGAGAGGCTCATGGAAGAAGTTTTGAGAGGACTGACATGGCAAACCTGCCTAGTGTATTTGGATGACGTAATCGTGGTAGGAAAATCATTTGAGGAACACTCGAAGAATTTAAGAGAAGTTTTCCAAAGATTACGTGAGGCCAACCTGAAGCTGAGTCCTAAGAAATGTTATCTGTTCCGACGTGAAGTAAGGTCACATCGTATCTGGGACGGCGTCACGGCAGATCCAGAAAAGATAACAGCCATTAAGGAATGGCCTATTCCCAAGAGCAAGCATGAGATTAGATGTTTTCTGGGCTTGTGTACCTGCTACCGACGGTTTGTGAAAGGTTTTGCCAACATCGCTAAGCCTCTAACTAAACTAACAGAAGAAGGCAAAGAATATTCCTGGAATGATGAGTGTCAGAGAGCTTTCGAACAACTGCAAGAAGCTCTTATCAGCGCAACAATTTTGGGCTATCCGAGGCATGACGGAAAATTCGTGTTGGACACAGATGCCAGTAATACAGCCATTGGTGCTGTCCTCTCGCAGATTCAAGACAGGCAGGAGAAAGTGATTGCCTACTTCAGCAAGGTTTTGTCAAAATGTGAGAGGAATTATTGCGTTACCAGAAGGGAACTGTTGGGAGTAGTGAAAGCCTGCGAACACTTTCATAAGTATTTGTATGGTCGCCGGTTTCTTGTTAGAACTGACCATGCAGCGTTGAAGTGGCTCCTGCAGTTCCGTAATCCTGAAGGACAAATGGCAAGATGGTTAGAACGTCTTCAGGAATATGACTATGACATCGAGCACAGGGCAGGAAAAGTTCATGGAAACGCAGATGCCTTATCCAGAAGACCGTGCAACTATAACTGCACCCACTGCTCGAAGATGGAAGAGAAGCTTTGCCCTATACGACGAACAACCGTAGAGAATGAGGAGTGGCAGCCCGAACAAATGAAACTGGCCCAAGAGAATGACCCATGTTTGAGAGTGGTCTTGGAGTGGATGCGCCGTAAGGAGAGGCCGTCTTGGCAGGATATAAGCTTACGAAGCCCTGAAGTGAAAGCATATTTGAGCCAATGGGACTCTCTTGTGTTAAGAGAAGATCTGCTGTATAGAACCTTTGAGTCTGAAGATGGCACTGAATCCAGATTTCAACTAGTTGTGCCGAGAAGCAAAGTGCCGGAGGTACTACGTCAGCTACATGATGGAGCCTCGGGTGGACATTTTGGTATCACTAAGACTCTGCAGAAGTTTCGAGAGCGATTCTATTGGATGAATTACAAAGAAGATGTGAGACAGTGGTGCAGTAAGTGTGAAGAGTGTGCAGCCAGCAATGGACCACTTGGTAGAAAGCGGGCACCTATGAGGCAGTATAACGTTGGGAGTCCCATGGAGCGAGTTGCTGTGGATATTGCGGGGCCATTTCCTGAAACGGACAATGGGAATAAGTATATTCTGGTAGCTATGGATTATTTCACAAAGTGGACAGAGGCGTACGCAATTCCTAACCAGGAAGCATCGACCGTCGCCGAGGTGTTGGTGAAGGAATTCTTTTCACGTTTCAGACCAAGGAAGAAAATTCGAGTCAGCCCTGTTCCAAGAGGTGTGCAGACTAATAGGTGCGAACAAGACCAGATCGACCCCTTTGCATCCTCAATCAGACGGAATGGTAGAGAGGATGAACCTAACTATGGGCAAGCACCTCTCTAAGGTTGTCTCAGAACATCAGCGAGATTGGGACCAGTACATCCATTTGTTCCTGATGGCCTATCGGGCGGCTGTGAATGAAACGACTGGTCAGACTCCTGCTAGTTTAATGTTGGGGCGTGAGTTACGCCTACCCTGTGACCTGGAATTTGGCCGTAGACCTACGGTGGACCGTGTCGCAGGAGAAGGATATGTCGACCAATTGAAAGCCAGAATGGATAAAGTCCATGAGTTAGCCAGACAGCCAGCTGCCAGTGATCGAATGAAGCACCACTACAATCTTCAATCAGCTGATGGAGTCTTCAACGTGGGGGACCTTGTTTGGCTGTATAATCCCCAACGACGTCGAGGCCTTTGTCCCAAACTCCAAAAGCAATGGGAAGGGCCATATGAAATTATGAAGAGGTTAAATGACGTCATCTATCGTATCTGAAAGTAACCAAGGGGAAAACCTAGAGTGGTGCACATAAACCGACTCGCACCATACGCTGGATCGAACAATCAGGAGGAAGCACGAGTGGCTCTTCAAGAAAAGAACGTTGAAGAGCGAAATGTCAGTTTCAACGACTTCATTTCCAACTACGCAAATCGGACGAAGGTCAGACTCGGTGTCACAGTTGAGGTTCAACAAGACCTTTTCAAACTACCAGCCGACGTTTCTATTGCCCATTGTGTAGCGGAGGATCTACGTAAGGGCCGAGGTATTGCTCTGGTGTTTAAAAGGAAGTTTGGAAGATTGGATGAATTGTCAGCCCAACGAACAAGAGTAGGAAAAGTTCTGCGACTAGCAGAGGGTAATCGGAACCTCTTCTATTTGGTTACGAAAAAGATGTCTAGAGGAAAACCCACTTACAAGGACATCTGGCATGCACTGAAGAGCCTAAGGAATGAAGTCAGGAATTATGACATCAAGAAGTTGGGTCTTCCGAAAATAGGCTGCGGGTTGGACGGGCTAGATTGGAAGATTGTAAGGAGCATGATCGAATACATCTTCCAGGACGCTGGTGTGCAAATTACCGTGTGCTGCTTCAATCCAAAAGGAGTGTACTCGGGAAAGACGATAGACTGTTACTTCTTCAACAAGGGTGGTTGCCTGGCAGGAACCAAGTGCAGATTCCGCCATGGAACGAAAATTCAGCAAGGTACTACCAAGGATGATTCTGATCAGGACGATCATATGCTAAGGAGGGGGCAGTGTAACGTGAAGACTTACCCGAATAATAAACTACACACACAATGCACATTCTGATAAATACGGGAGACATCAGAGGCAACGAGAATAAGTCCTGGTCTATTCTCGAAGCCATATATTGAGAAATAACCTCCAGAAACAACGAAAACAAACACTGGAACCATCTAGAGCTTTTTAGGTTAGATTTATATAAGGCTGAAGGTATAGACAGAGTTAGTTAGTCATAAAGCACGGTCATTGACAGTTCACATAGATCAGTAGAAAGTAGTTATAGTACAAAAAATATAGTGTGAATATAAATGTGTATATAGACAAGTAGTTATTGGTGTAAATAAATAAGTGAAAATAAATCGAACCCAGTTTTAATATAAATCCCCGTTACATTATGATAAACTGGTTATCCAAGCATAGAGAGGAAAACTACCGAAAATAATCTTGTAATCACACACAGACAGACAGGCAGCTGAAAATCAATCCCATAGGAGGTATTAGCCTTACGTATTTGTTTACTAAGTTAGGTGTTAAGTATTTTCCAAGTTATAGTGTTGACAGCCCATGTGGCGGATAGGGGGATGCCTCCCAGATATGGGTGGTACCAGGGAAATGAAATTCCTGGGGCGGACCAAAACTAGCACGCAGCGACTGACCAAATTGGGCGGCTGCAAACAGCGTCTGACCCTGAATGGGCGGTTGAAATTACACTTGCCAACACGCAACTGGACAAGCATGGAATTTTAATGTCCAAATACCCTTCATGGATCCAAGAGTTTCAAAGTGGCACGGAGTCCCCGGCGGTTTGTGTAACTCCAACCAAGACAGCGGTTGGGATAATCAATTATCTGAACACATCAATAAAGAACACACTTCTGAAAGCCTGGTGATAGGAGACTTCAACTCAAAACTCGGAAAAAGACAAGATGAAAATGCAAAATTCGTGGGAAATTTTAGCTTTGATGATAGAAACGAAAGGGGGTATATGCTTCTAGAATTTTTAACTTCGCACAGACTGTACTCAATGAACTCCTTCTTTGACAAAAAATAACAGAGAAAATGGACCTGGTTAAGCCCAGGCTCAAGGACTAAGAATGAGATAGACTACATCTTATCAAGTAACAAACAAATTGTCCAGGACGTTACAGCTTTAAATTCTTTTAACATAGGCAGTGATCATAGGCTACTAAGAGCTAAAATTTATATAAAACATATGAGAAACAGAAAGATGACAAACTCAATACAATATCAAACAGAAATTAATAAACAATTAGATACTGTAAACAACACTTGGAAAATTAAAGACATAAATGAAATGAATGACATCATCACAAAAACTATGAGAGATGCTAGAGATAAATGGGCAAAAAGGGAAATTGGCAAGAAAAGTTACTTAAGTGATATTACTAAAAATTAAATAGAAGAAAAAAGACACTTGTTCAAAGAAGGTGGGTGCGAGGAATTCCGACAAATGGCAAAACAAACCAGACATCTTATAAGGAAAGACGTAGAAAAACATCACGAGTCAGAAGTAGAAAAGCTAATAGAAAACAACAAAAGAATCAAATGTCTTAGAAAAAATGGGAAACGGCATATAATATCTATTAAGAACAGAAATGGAGAGGAAATAAGAAATCTAGATACAATATTAAAAGAAACTGAAAGTTTTTACGCCGACTTATATGACACCAAATTAAAACCGGAAAATATTTATGTCAATTATAAAAGAAAAATACTTAACGTTGGTTCAGAAGACATGCCAGATATAACAACGGAAGAAATAAGGCACTCCTTACATCAAATGAAGAAGAACAAAGCACCAGGGCAAGACGTAATAGTAATCGAAATGATATTAGAAGGGGGAACAGAAATCCTAACTAAACATTGCGACCTATTCAACACATGCTTAGAAAAAGGAGAAGTCTCAAAGAGTTGTTATGTTACTCTACAAAAAGACGATCAAGCAAACCTTAATAATTACAGACCTATAAGCCTTCTTTCCCAGATATATAAGCTTTCCCCAAAGTCATCACAAATCGTATTTCCAGAAAATTTCACCAACCAGTGGAGCAGGCTGGCTTCAGAAAAAATTATAGCACCCATAATCATCTACTTACTATGAGAATATTGATAGAGAAGTCCATTGAATATAACTTAGAACTGAATCTCGCTTTCATCGACTATCATAAAGCTTTTGATACAGTAGAACATTGGTCAATCATGAGATCACTGAAAAATATCAGAATAGACCACCGCTATATAACATTGTTGGAAAATATCTATAAAAAGGCTACTTCTACAATCCAGCTACACGAAGATACAAAGCCTATCTGTATAAAAAGATGTATCCGTCAATGTGACACCTTATCACCAAAGTTATTTACAGCTGCTCTGGAGGATGTGTTCTCAACTTCAATGGCGGGATGACATGGGCTTTATTATTAATGGAAGCAGACTGAACAACTTGAGATTCGCCGATGATATCATCCTCATAGCAGAAACACCAGAACAACTCCAAACTATGATCTCAGAGTTAGACGATGCATCATCAAAAATTGGTTTGAGAATGAATTTGGATATCTCAAAATTAAAGTTAAAGATAAAGACCTAGAAGTGGTAGATGATTAGATATATCTGGGACATAAAATAACCTTAGGCAGAAACAATCAAACGGCTGAAATGTATAGAAGAAAAAGATTGGCATGGGCTGCATTCAGCAAGTTAATAATACGCTGAAGAACAAAAAAATACCATTATATATCCGTTCTCGAGTGCTCGATCAATGTGTTTTGCCGGTTTTAACATATGGAGCACAAAATTGGACATTAACTAAGCAATCCATGCACAAACTCTGAACAACTCAAAGAGCCATGGAGCGCCAGATGTTGGGCATATCATTGAAAGATCATACGAGGTGCGAACGGGTACGAAACAAAACTAAGGTGAAAGATGTTCCGAAGCAGTAGCAGAATTGAAGTGGAATTATGCAGGCCACGTCGCCAGATATAAAGATGAAAGATGGACATCAATACTTCTAAAGTGGAGACCCTACTTGGGGAAAAGGTCAAGAGGTCGCCCACCAATGCGCTGGACGGACGACATAAAAAGAAGCGCAGGATTGATGTGGGATCGTATAGCACAAAACCGTTCTGACTGGAGGAATATGTTCAAAAATGGACCGAAAATGGCTGATGAGATGAGTGTTGAAAGACAGACAGGATGGTCAAAACAATAACTAGGTAACTCAAGAAAAAATAGTAGTTATTAAGGAATTTCAATATATAATTTAATTATTGAAAATTTCTCTAAATGCCAGAACGTACAAAAACGTATACGAAAACGTATAATCGACGATTTTTCTCACTTTTAGCGTGACGTGATTTCTCGACCAACACCCCATCCCAACGATCCCAAAGAAGTAGGTATAACTTCAATAAATAGTTTCACATTATAGGTTACGCAAATGACACCGCACTTATTTTCACAGAACCAACATGGCATGCTGTTAAATATAGCACAGAATCTAACATAGAAAAAATTCAAAATTGGTTAAATAGTAATAAATTATCATTGAACTTTAATAAAACCAAATATTTAACACGTTTCCCTACAAAACGCGATTCACCGAATCTAGACATAACGAACATTGTAGGAATAAGACTTCATGTAACTGTCAGCTATTAGAAAGAGTGCGTAGCATAAAGTATTTTGGTATAATGGTTGACCAGCATCTAAGGTGGAACATTCATATTGATTACGTTGCAAAACGACTTGGGATTTTAATACATACATTCGTTGGCTTGAGAGAAACTTTGTCGAAAAAAAAATTATTAACATTGTATGCCTCGCTTGTTGAGTGTATAATTGATTGTTGTAGCCCAGCATGGGGAGCAGCTTACAAAAAATCCATGCAGCCCTTACAAACAGCACAAAATTATGTAGTGAAAATAATACTTACGAAAAACAGATTTTATTCTACGAGTCTCTCATATAAGGAAGATAACATTTTAAATATACATTCGATCTAGTTATATCACTGTCTGAACGACTGAATGTACCATGAACGTAAATAAATCGAGCAATCAAATTTCAAAAATATTCGATCATTTGCAAAATTAAATGACAACATAATTTTTATTTACGAGAAGTATTACTCAAAACTCCTACTTGTACCATTTACCAAAACTTTTCAATTCACTACCAAAAAAGCTCAAAGGAATAACAAATTTCCGAATATTTAAAAAAGAAGTAATAAAATATATATAAGAACATTCAAATGAATTTCTATAATATCTATGGGACTTATACATTAATAGGTAGTAACCCTTATCTACTGATTACTCTTCATCCAGTTACCCTAGAGATATTACTTGTTATTCTATATCGATTTTTCTAGTCCTAAGTTTAAATATATATGTAAGAGGAATGTTCCATAGGACAGGCTTCTTAGCCCAGAGTCGATGGTTTTCAAGTGGATCATTAATTACCAATATGATTTTATCTTTATGTTCATAATAATGAACATAAATATGTATTTTATTAACGAAACGTCATTTAATTTGTTAAATAATAATGTTAATAAGTCATTATACATTGCCTAGATATTCCATTATAATTTACAGTCAGTGATAATCATCAAAGTATCTTGAGTAGATTATAAATACTGAAGGGATGGTATTGAGCCTAGATCTTGAAAAAATATAGTAGATAATTTAGTTTGGTTCTTTTCGCGAAAGCTATTCTTTTATCATTAAAAATTAGTAGGCCCAGTTTTCATATTCCTATATAGAATTTATAACCTCCATGGCATCAATTCTGCTCGAAATATTTTCACGAATTCAATTAAAGTCAAGTACATAATAATGTCACTTACCAGAATGTTTGATTGCTTCGCATCCAACTGCTGCAAAATGCATCTCATTTGCCACTTTCTTAATTCTCAATGGAGATCACCATTTTTTTATATGACATAGCTTCATTAATATACCTTCTTGCTTTCTATTTACACTCTGTTTTGACTGGTGCTATCTCTTCGACGCCATCTAGTGGCAAACAGGTGATGAGAAGATGTACCTACTCCTCATCATTTCAAATGTTGACGTCATCGGTTACATCGCAGGATGTACTTAATCGTGCGAATGGTGGTCCGTATCTTGTGGATGACCTCTTCCTGTAATGATTGAATGCGAACAAAAACCTTTAATCAGATTGATATAAATGCATTATTAATATTTTGTTTGAGGATATTGCAATTCAAATAGGTCCATTCTATTGCACTCTGAAAGTTATAGAGGGTAATTTCATAGAATTCAGAAACTAGTTAAAACTTTCTAGCCCCAACAGAACTTCTTGAAATAACTTGGAAGAGGAAGAAAACAATATCGCAAACACATAAGTTCGTTCGCCATATGCTGTGCAGGATAAATTCGATACAGTTTCCCCATCAACACCAGCAGATGATTTTGCAGTTCTTCGGTCAGTTATGTATCCCAACTTTCTCCATAAAAGTTCTTCCGGTCGTTTGGGAGAATCCCTTCTACACTTCCTTCAATTCCCTCCAGTCTTGCTGTCAGCCAGTTTCAGGTAGGTATATGCTGGCGAAGCTGCGCCGCACATACCTAACAGAAATATTTATACAAAATCGACTTCCTGCCGCCAACTGGTTACATGAATATAACCGTCCAGGTGTTGCATCTTAGTGTTGGAAAGGAGGATCTAGCGAGTAAATGGTAGTCGGGAGAAGTAGAAACAATTGGACAAAGATTTGTGAAAGTTGTTGGTGTTTGTAAACGACCTTTGCACAATGCTACCACATAAATATTCATTATAAAGAGGTCTTATAGTTCATTGAATTTTTCTGGATAGGAATACTGTTAAACAGGACAAAAAATATAGCATAATAATGAAACATTGCATTCAAACACGTAAATGCTTAATTTTCTAATAAGTTCATATATCTCATTTCCGCACCAATGGGTAAATAGTATATTTTGATAAGGCTAGATTTCCTCTAGATATATATTAATATTTATTTATTTTTCAAGAATAATTAAAAATAAATTTCAGGTCACTAATAATTAGTGTAAACTCCACTAGATACTATTCAGATTATAATGAAATTTTTTATAATTGTAATTCTATAATTTGTCATTTTTGTTATTTTATCCAGACATTTTATTGGAGAAACGAGGAAATGATTTGCTAATCAAAGTTATGGAAAAAGTTTGTCTTAATTTCCTTTGAGATATAAAACTTTTTTTCTTTATAGGTATTACGGTCAAATAAGTTAACAAGGAAAGGACTTGAATTGACGTCAGTAAGCGGCCAATAAAGAGAGATACGTTTTTATGTGATTCTATTTTATTTCTAATGAATTTCTAGATCTTTGTGCGGCCTCGGTGAATGCTCGAATCGATTCTAAAATTTTTGTTGACGTTCACTTTACTAATTTGTACAACATTTGTATTACTTAACATGTCGGCTTAAGAACAGAAGTAACATGGGCCGATTATAAAAGATCATTTACAACAATGGGCAGTCAAAGACATTCTAAGTGTTTATTAAAATTAAGGCCCCATCAGTGATGTGAAGGAACAACATGGCATAAGATTGGATGTCATTGACCGGTCGTTGGCGTTATTTCTGTTTTTCACGATTCTTACTCTGACTAATGTTAACAAAATACGTTTTCATAAGTCTCATTTGTTTATTTATCTATTTTTTTAACTGTATGTCGTTCTATCACCTAAGTACAGCAAATTATTAGAAAAATATTGAATTGGAGTAAATAAAACGTCCAATCAAAATTTTACACATCAATTAATTTCAAACATTGGCGTAGAAATGTAAAATATAGAATGACTAAGAAAAAAGTTCTACGCCTCTTCATAAATATCCCTTTTTCGTCATTTCTATATAACTGCGCTATTTAACAAAAATGATTTATGTTTAATATTAAGTCATCTAAACAGACAACTCTATATCCGTGAGAAATAATAGCTGAGTTGGTACCATGATGCGAAGGATAATTGGTATTCTTAATGTTCCATACATCGAATAAAAATTGGAACCATTATAATATCTTTCTGGTGTATGTCTGTCTCTCTATTTGTAATATTCTATGCTATTCGAATCTACAACACGCAGAAAGTTGAAATTTGCTGTTGCATACCTACGAGAACGCAACAAGAATATACAGCTTGTTAAGAGTTATTTAAGTTTTTTTATTATCCTATAGTGAACGGCTTAGAAGAAATTGTATATAAAAAGATACAAAATATAGGCCTTCACCCATAACTTACAGGAAAACATATACGAAAATCATAACAACGGAAACTTATCCAGGGCAGCCCAACTCACCTGTGACTCTGTGTTTTCCTCTCCATTCTTTGTGGAATAGTTTTGAAAAGTAAATAAAAATTTATTAACATTAATAAATTCTATAAAATTCTGTAATACCAAATAACGAGTTATGGCTACAATAAGGCAGAGCACCATACAATTTATTATTCTGTCAATAAATAAAATGAAATATTTACGTGACCACAATTTTTAAGCTCGAGAATCAATGAATTTGCTGAGCTTAGACTTCAGATACTTCGCGAAATTTATTTATAATTTTCTAGGTACTATTCCGTGGAGTAATATAGAGAGTTTTTCTTCAAGAATAAAATTGATATTTCAGTTGCTGACAACTTTATTATCTTATGATATGAACACCCTTTATCTTAATCTTGTTGAATAAACGATACTGAAGATATTGTAGGTTTTTCAGACCTTTATGTTGAATAGGAATAAAAGGAGTTATTAACATTCATCAGTAGATTTAAATATTTTGATATAAATTGTGCATCTATATTTAAATAATATATTAGAAGAGAGAAACACACAAAAAATCAAGTATACTTCCAATCATGTCACCTCTCAAACAAAACAACCTAACCAAAATCGACAGATACACAAGTTACTTTAAAAATGCCACAGACAGATAGATAGATACCCACGATGAACTCAACAAGCTAGAAAACACTATCGATCAATTCACCTTCCAAACAAAAATATCGAAATAAAAATTGATCGATCCGTTTGGGAGCTACGATGCCATAGATATCCTCACAGATACACACTTCAAACATATAACACCCTCTGTTAGTGTTGGGGGTTACAAACCAGGTTTGGGAGCTACAGCTAAAATTAAATAAGAGCATATTTAAGAGAGAAACTTCTCAAAGATTATTACCTGCATCAGACTGAAGCACATTGCGATCAAGGCCATACCCAACATGAGGTAGATTGAGCAAAATACAAAGCTCAGCTCAAGAACTTCCTCCAGAAAATCACTACCATGTCCATAGATTTTATCGCCTGGTACAAGGTCACCAAATCCAATGGTGCTTAGAGAGATAAATGAGAAGTATGAGGCATCCAGAAGAGTCCAGTAGCTCTCCCATCGACAGAAAAGAAGCGCGCCTCCACAAATGTAACTGAAGAATATAGAAAAATTCGAATGGACTCCACAATTTATATATGTAAAACAAATACTTACCCAACCATGATTGCCAAACAAATGGTTAAGGGAACTGTAACATTCTGGACATCGTAAATTTCTTCATCCAATGATGTGAGAACTTCACTGACTAGAGAGTCTCTGGGTACGCCAGATAGCGGTGGCATACTCATCTGCAAGAAAAATTAAATCATGGTAGAATGTATTATATCAACACAATGGTGATCGGCCGTCGATATCCCAAACAAAACAGAAGTTGGAGTTTCGTTTATTCAGCTTAGAAAATATCTTATAAAACGTTTTCGACTAAGAACAATCCATTTATTTTTGTACAGTTGTGCCGATGGCAGTCTAGTGACACCTAATTTCAAAATCGTATTTGCATCTATGAAAAATGGATAGTGGTTGATAAGAATTTTCCTGTAGAGTTTACCTAAATAATTTTGAACAGGGGTATCTGATTGGACATAGCAGAAGAGGTACGAATATAATAGACCAAGAGCTATGGACATTATATCGTGCTTATCCTTTGTGAATTTGTTGAGGCAGACAAGACAAAAAGCCATAGTAAGAATTTGGGCTGGAGAAAGCTATCAAAGCTGTCAAAAACTTCCTATATAAGTGGTAGTCTATAAAATTGTCATCATGGCAGATTGATAAATGGATGGCGGATTATTTTTTGTAGTTCAAGTAAGGTTGAATATCATAAGAATAGTAACTAACACAAATTTATAATGTCAGTTGTATAACACTGACAAAAATGACTTGAATATAGCTGAACCTTTTATACGGTGTGTGATCCTTAATTCAAACCGGTATATTGGTCAGTGTTGGTTGGTGTCATTATTTGACACTATACTCGTGATGTGTTCCAAAATTCTTCCAGTACTGGATTTCAGCGGCTTATCAAACGCCTACAGCTGTGTTTGATTTTTTAACTCACTCAAACTCAGTCACTCATATGAGGACATTAGCACATGATGGCGTCGGTGACATCACTCCATAATGGTCAGTATGCTTGATCGAATTTAGGAACCCAGGCACGATGTAACATCATTACTTCAAACATAAGTATTCATTTTTCTTTTTAACATACTTAATAATTGAATATCTGGGCGACCGAGCTTTGCTCGGGTAATACAGGATTTAGAGTGAGTCTAAGGACATTTAATCTTAGTTCAAGTATGTGCATACCTATCTCTAGTTAAAATGTATTGCGATCGGTAGATCGGTAAATATTGATTTTATCGTTCGCATAGCTCATAAATTACAGATTCCCAAATAAATATGAATGTGAAACATACCAGAACTCAGCTGTATCTCCAATCGTCTGATCGACCCCCGAACCCCGTACGTAGTCAACGGTCACATCCATTAAAAATGCAAGTAACGCCAATCAATTTTTCCCCGAAGGTGACACCCTCGCGTTTTGCCAGGAAAGCCACTTAGATAATGTTCAAAAGTAGAACATTATCTATATACCAAATTTGATCAAAATCGTTGGAGCCGTTTCCAAGAATTTTTTTTATGTATATATAAGAATTGCTCGAATGTATTAAATTAGATATGTACAAATTTTTTTCATTGAAAATTTCTAATTAAATTATCAGAAACTCATATTAACACCTTTAATTTACAAAAAATGGGCTTTGTTAAAAAATATATATAAAATTTATATAGTTATAATCTTTATGGACGGAGGAATAAGAATTGTAATTGCTGAAAACGATTTTTTATGTGAATGTGAATACAACCAATCGATTCAATACAATCTAAAACCCATAAATATGAATTTTCATCGAAATCGGTAGACCAGATTCCGAGATAAAATTTGCATATATATGTATATATATATATATATATATATATATATATATATATATATATATATATATATATATATATATATATATACAAGCATTGCTCGTTTAATATAATTAGATACTGGCCGATTTCAATCATGGAAAAAAGGCAGTGCAGTGCGTGGCGAACGGTGTGAACAAATGACCGGTGATACGGGCGAGGTTTCGAATCCCTGGTCCCTTTTTTAAAGGCAAGATAAGAAGAACTTTTTGTGTTCTCTAAAAGCTATTTAAATTATACAGGGTCCCTCATAAGATCACTAAGAATATAAATCAATATAATATGTACCGTTTATTTCATAAAACATTTAAGTTCTTCTGAAAATTCTGATTGGAATTGCCTCAAAATTATCGCGATCTTCATCTCTAAAATAGACTTATATTGACTTATGGACTAATGCTAAATAATAACATTGAGAATTGGCAGATGAAATCGAGGGTATAGAATTTCTTAAGGAAAATGAAATTGGTAATATAACTATTTTCTCTTTCAATATTTTTGAAGACCTGAATCGAGAGCTTAAAAAAATAAATCTCTCATTTAACTATATCAAATATATATAACTTTAACAAATCAAATCAAAATATGTAGAATTGTATTTTAATATGATTTTGTAATGATATTTGTTCATGTCAGTGACACTAATTTTGATTTTACGTTCTGTAATCTGTAATTATTATGTGAGAGATATTTAGTCAGTTTCATTTTCTGTACGCATTGTCTACATTTGAGGTATCTTAACATATATAGAAATGTTGTATTCAAAGACGATAGGTATTCTAGAAACGGTTGGAGTTGATATAATGTTATATTAATTAAAAAACTATAAAACTGAATACTTTTGCATTCTCTATAACTGAGAATTAAAAATATTTTTTATTTGTGATATTAGTATTTAAAGAACCATAAAACATTTGTATCTACCGTTTTCTTCTGGGTATCTTAGTTTCACAAAAGGTTTGACTCTACCTTTACGTGTAGGGTATCATTGAGGACTATGACTATTCGTATTATGACTTATTTCAAGGAATAATCATTCTATTCAATTTTCCCAAATTCTTAATGGATAAATAAGAAAAATGTTGTTTGTCAGTTCATCAATTGTCATGAGTTATTTTTGGTACATAATTTGCGATAGGGTAATTTCTAACATTTATTCACATGAAGAGTACGCGAAACTGTTTATTATGCATGGATACTGCAACGGTAGTAACCCCGCTTCTATTAGGGAATATCATCGACGATACCCAAACTGCCATCTTTCAGAGAAGCAAAAGTTCAGTAGAACTATCACAATTCTTCAATTAACAGGTGTGCTCTAGGTAGCAGAAAATGATCCCGGTGTTAGCACGAGAAGAATTTCTGAACAAACGAGGATGGCTTTGCAACCGAAAACAGATTGCATTTCCATTGTAACCAACCAGTACAAGAACTGCTCCTCACGTATATTCTTCAAAAAAATCGTCTTTATAAATGGTGGAGCAATCATTCGAATAGCCCTTTCGAGTGATGAATATACATTTATAAGAGATGGAATCAACAATTTCCACAACAAACCTGTGGGGGCAATTGTGAAACCACATACAGTTCGAGGAACCAATTTTCAGAGTAGGCTTTCCGTCAAAGTTTGGTCAGGAATAATTAATAATAAAGCTAGTGGACTACCTACATATCGTTGACAGAAATCTGGACAATAACATTCATGGGGGTTCATGAAATTCCTCTTCCTCTTTTTACGTGATGGTGCTCCGGCCCAATATGGAAGAGGTGTCATTCATTTGCGAAGTAAATATTCATTTTTGGTCCTATTACATGGCCATAATTACCGAATTTCAACTGACTTGATTAGTTTTTTGTGGGGACATACAGGGTTATCAACTTCTAGCCATGAGTTTGATATCTCTGCTGTATAGTTACACACGAAAGAAATTTTGAATAGTAGCTATATATATGACCGATATATTCATATTCGGAAATTATTTGAACATATATTATTGGGTGCTTCATAAGGTCAAGTTCTAAAGGGTACCTTTAATGATATGGCCACTTTTATAAGTAATCGTAATGAAATCGCCACCCTGTATTATTCGAAATCAACAACTTAATTTCAAGATCAAAATAAGTTTGTATTAGTCTATCATTGTTGCACCCATCAGACTTTTGATAGGTTCGATTTTGTATAAACGGTGACCCTAAAGTCACATGAATTTCTACTTCATTTTAAATGGAATAACCTGCACTAGGGCTTTCTACCACGTGACAAGAGAAAACCTCAAAGTCTCGCCATTCTTTTGTCCAATCTCCCCCCTTATCTCCAAAGATAGGAGAGGGGAACATCTGAAAGAGTTGGGTTGATATAGATTGATGGATAGATTGTAGAAGACATAAAATGATTTCTCTAATCAACACAGTTAACGCGAATTTAAATTCGGATAAACGAACATAATGTCATTGTCACGAACACTAAAAAAATAGAATCATATAAACGCATAAAACTTCATACATTGAGGGTCACTTTTCAGTACCATCTGCTGTAGGGGGCGGATTCAATTCCCTGTTAGGGATTAAGTTTTTTTAATTCTTGAAATATTTTTATATAAAACATGGTCATAATGTTAATAAGAAAGAACAAAATATTATTTCTATTGGAGAAAATATATTAACAGGTACATATAAAAGCTATAATATAAACTCATTATGGGGAATGAGAACAATATTTTTTTGAAAATCTAATCTGTTCAACAATACCATCCCAAACATTTTAAGAACATTTAGTTTGAGAAGAAGTTGCTTATTACATACGAATAATTTTATCTGAAAAAAATTTGAAATCGGTGTCGATTCAAACAAATCTTTTTTATGCAATGTTCCCCAAAAATATATAATAATAGATAGATAAATCTATCATTATTTTTTTGTTTTCAAATACAAGAGAAGATATGAGAATAAAGTTGAGGCTGCCTTCTAAACAATTAGTAATCCAGTAGCTAGGAATATAGGTACTTTGTATTCTCTATTTTGTTATTTTTTGTTAATCTTTCACTATTATCGTTTTGCTAAAAAATCTCTGATTTTGTTTACATAGTATTTTATACTGTGTGTAGTTTTAAGCTGTCAAATGAAACAGATAAGGCAGACATGGCTAAATTTAATAAACCGTAGGTATGTCGGTTCTATTATTGAAAATCGAAATAAGATAATACCTGTAATATTTAACTATAGAAGATACTTAATAAACTAATATAATTGTCTTAATAGGTTCTAAATCTGATGTAAAATATAAGGTGTTCTATTTAAAATAACAGAGATAATCATGGAAGTGAGATTTGGGTCACTTTATATAGAAAACGGGACATATCAAAAACATGATGGATTACAATAAAAGTAGACTACTAGGAAATTATTTTAGTCTAGAAAGAATACACCCTAGTTGTTGATTTTAAATAATACAGGGTGGCAATTTCAATACAATTTTCCCATGAAAGATGCCAAGTATAGAAAAGTACCCTGTAGAACCTTTTAAAACGCTATATAGTCGTAATAGGAAAAATGAGTGAAATTGGAATTCAAGATAATACACCAGCATGGTATTTTATTAAAAAAAAAACATGAATCTGGTAAGCTGTGGCACTATTATAATTTTGAAATGTGAAGGTTGATCATGTCTATAATTTCTATAAGAAAATTCATCCGTATTTAACAGAACAATAGAGATAGGTATCAAACACAGAAGTATAAGTTGATCTCCCTATATAATGAAGAAATTTACATATCTAACGAAGAAGCCTATTATGTAATAGGGAGCAACTCTTCAAGACGATTCATACAAGCTCTTTATTAACAGAAAAACCATATGGAGAACTACAACTGGAAAGCTTCAATTGAGCTCTGAGTTATGCATCGCATAGATAAGGAAGTGGCCGCATTGAGCAGCTTTAATAATTATGATCTTATTAATATGAGCCACATATTTTCCTAAGTCCTCAAGCAATTTATTTTATCTTCAAACCACAACATTTCAAGTATCTATATTTATGATTTTGGGGAAAAGTCAGTACAGTCATTTGTGTTCAATATTATTGTTATTGTTGGTCAGTCAGTTACCAGTATATCAGGGTCCTTGAATAATAAAATATAAAATCTTAATAATTTTTACACATCCAAACCATTATCCAGCATGTCCATATGATCCGTTGAAAACAGAAACCCGTAAAAACAGAAGCTCGATATAAATATTTCCAGGCAATTTACAATTCCACACCTACAGCACACACCCACATAATAGTTATAGGCATCATATACAAGCGTTTAGACCCGATGAACTGTTACATTCATACGAGCGCCACGTCCCAAAATTTGTTACTGCCTCGTGAAAATACAAAAAAAAACTTAAAAACGTTAACGATCCTCTAACGCATTTAAATGTGTCATACAATGAACGGAAATTTGTTTATTCCACCGTTCCACGCGTCCGATAAATATTTTTGGATAGCTGGAAAAAGCAGATTGGGTATAAAACCAGCGCAATATCAACGTGTGGGCGAAATTTTATTCGGTTCGTGAAAGGAAGTCATATTTAAATTGAAGATACGTTGTCTGAAATAAAGAAAATGTCAAGTGGTGTTATTTATTGATCAAGAGAACTAGGTAGGTACCCAATTAAAGGATAGTCATTCAATAGCTTCTATCTGATAATTCATTATCAATTTCATAATAAAAAGAAGAGATCGTCGAACCATAGCCTGCAGTTCCAGTATTTCTCTTAAGCTAATTATCGTATCTGGAATAAATATGTATGCTTAATGAGAAGAGTATGGAGAATCGCGGATCACATAGGAGAAATAATAATTCTAAAATTTAAGAATTATTTTTTTATTGAAGATAAAAAATCCGCGATTCTGCAGTGAATTCCAGCCATACTTGTTTTGTAAAGAAAATCTATTTCTAAAAATAAAAAACTATTGGTGGAATTGAATTTTTAGCTAACTACTGCTGTACGCGCTATTGTTCATTAACGCTACCTGTAATACACTTACTAAGGGTTGTCGGGTGTTATAACATGTGGATCAACCTTCATACTTCATCTTAGCGAGGCCTCTTAAGCTGTGACTGCTATGAAAAGAAAATTTTTGAGCTATCAAGCTAACTCTTATTTGGTTTGAAAGATTAGCTTCATATATAAAAAGAAATGATAATTTTACTATATTAAAATAATTAATTACAAAATATTATTTTCATGATATTCCATTTTTTATTCTGATTGCTATACATCACTAATGCCCGTTTCCATCAACTTTTCTGCAGGGAAAGAATAGTTGTGTAATGCGTTCCACCAGTCAAAATTATGGGATACCTAGCTAGGTGGTTAAATGAACTGACAACACCACAGAAGTTTAGTGACTTTTTGTTTTGAAGGGTCGGCGGCTGCGCATTATAGGTATTTTTATGTTTTGTTATGTCATTTTCTCCAACCGGCAACTTCTTGATAAAGTAAATAATAAATAATGAACTGATGTTACAGTGAATATAGTGTTTATTTGTTTCTTGTTGTATGGCAATCAAGTAAAAAAAAATAATATAATAATGGAGCAACAAGAAAATTCTCACCAAGATACAAATGTATCCAAAAAGAGAGCACCAAACTATACAAAACAATGAGAAGGAGTACATGCTTAATATAATTGAAAAGTATAAAAACATAATTGAGAATAAAAGAACCGATGGCATGTCAGGAAAAGAGAAAAAGAAACAAGCGAAAAAGTTCGCCAAGAATTTAATAGTGCCTCACCAAATTCATATAACAGGCCAATGGAATCACTCAAAAAATTCTAAGAAAAAATTTGAGAAAGTAGACTGCTGAAATGAAAAACGAATTATACAAAACAGTTGGAGGGTCTGGACCTTATCCTGAGCCAAGCAAAAATATCCGACATGATGAATTTTTGACCAGCTATTGCTTCGGACACTTTCTTCACAGTGCGTGAAGCACTAGGTACTTACAGAAATACCCATGAAATCTGCACACGAAGTCAAATACCCACCTGTGGCAAGACACCGTAAACATGTTAATAGGTGATAAACGGGTGATACAGCATTGTTCCTAAAATTATAAAATCAAGTCATATATAATACCACACATATTATGATCAACCTACCTGTCATCTGGATATTCCAGCAGCACCTCTATATGCTTCAAAATATTCAAAACTGTTGATTTTGTCAATCTGAAGCATCGGAAAAAAGTTAGATTTTCATCAAAATGATTATTTCCGCCTAGGAAATCCATTTTGAACCAAATACAATATCTCATAACAATCGTCATATATTTCCATATTGACCAAACAACCATAAAAATAGAAGAAATAAACTCTAAAACTTGTTAACTTTTCACGAAATCATTAAAAGAATACTGAAAAAAGTGAGGTTTCAATGTACCATTTCTCATATTTCTATGCAATTCCGTTGTTGTATTCCATAGCCATCGTTAAACAATTCCATTCCAATAGAAGAAAAAAAAACGGTACAGGATTTTGTGGTACGAGTAAAAAAAATTAAATTATCTTATCTATGATAAATACATAAATACAATACAGAGATTTCGGAAGAATGAGTCACTTGAGTGACTGTTTAGGTAGAGAAATTCGGACCCCAAATATAAGGCGACCCTAGGCCAGTTTAGGTAAATATTTCGCTTGATGGAATCGAAATCGACACCTAACCTAAAGTTATTCTCTACCTAGTAAGTAAGCCCTAAAAATATTGGTTGAACATAAAAGGCTAGATTTTTTTTTCTGTGACGGGAAAAAAGTTTGACATTTCATCTCCATTGAAAGGTGATAAAGTACTTTTTCTCGGGCAAATATGTATACATATAAATATAAATCAAAACACAGAATTAAATTGACGGATATTTGATTTGGTACCATGGTACTCTAAAGGTTTCCTTAGCAACGCAAGTCTAATTGTCGCTATAAGTATAACAAGCTACCAGTCTCAAACTTTTCACTTCGATAATATATTATGATATTTTTTCAATAATAAATCATCATTTTTCCCGTCACAGAAAAAAATATTCTATTATACAGGGGAGAAATATTTGATTTTAGCTCAAAACCTCGAGCTAAAACCTAATACTTTTGCCCTTGTACAATAAATAACTATTTATTATTCAGTTCAAATCCAATATGGCATTTATTCGAAAAAACAAAGATGATGATGGTTCCAGAAAACTAGACGTTATATTCAGGGTGATTCACGGTGACCGTCCATTAGAAGTTTATGTAGAACCGGTTGGGTATCAACCTAAAAAAACAGTTATTTGTCACTTCGTGTTATACAGGGAGTTGATATCTACATTTTTATTTAAAATTGAACACCCTGTATATTTTGAAAGATTTGTATTGTCACAATAAATTTGAATATTTTTTATCAAGCTACCACCTTACTTATCTCTTCTATTTATATTTATTGAAATTTTGACAGCTAAAATGCATTTAGCGAAATTACTATATATTCTATTTTAAAACAGTAAGTTGTTCAAATTGTGATTCTAATTGACGCTAGAGGATGCCTCTACCAGCTGATTCATTTTAATCTATAAATTTTGTTCAGCAACTACTTCTAAATTTATTAAGTGTCCGCATGTATTGAATAGTACAAAAACTTTGTTATTTTAAATGGAAATACCATTCTTTAATGGTATATTCAATAAACCACAAAGTTTCCTACAAATTGACAATACATGTCCCTACCTACCTAGATCAAATATTTTTTCAGTTATTCCAAAAATACCGGAAAATCAATTTATTCAAGTCACGGCCAACTTGAGAACAATCAAGATGACCATGATTCAAACTAAGCACATTATGATGGTTGTGTTACCATGGATATGTTTCAAAAATTATTTAAAAAATTCTTTCTGACACTTAAAACTTAGGCAGAGAATGAATAACAACAATGCAGTAAACATTCAACATGTTCTACGTATAATTTCATCGCATTTTCCATGTATAAGAAATAAATTAAAAATACTGTACTTGTACAAATTTACTGCATTGTTTGTATAACACGAACTGACAGATAACTGAAAATATTTTAGTTGCATAGATTCCAACCTGTTATACCTACCTATGCACAAAATTTCTTACTCGGTTTTCTAAACTTGGACGGTCACCGTGAATCACCCTATATATGAACGTATTCAACGTAAAGAGTTACTGATTAGAAACACAAGAGTACGTGATAATCTATTGTTGGTTTTTATAAGTTCAAGACTGTGATATTCTTGCCCAAATTTATAAAGCTATTTGTCATCAAATTGCATTTTTACCGAAGGTGCAACGAAAGAAATACCAAAAATGAAGAGGAAATTCGGAATAATATAATAATGAAAATAATGTTGAGAAGCCGTTTTCTGGGAAACGATTCCTAGGTTTCAACGTAGACTTTCATACACATTAACGAAATATATCGAAAAATCACTAATTCGCTAATAATTATTGTAGTACCTAGATTCTTGGAAGAATTCCAGTTTTTCTATAACACTTTGTACTGTACAATTTTATTTCTGTAAATTCAAATACTCACATTCTTTCTGTCACCTTCAGATCAGAAATCATAAGCGTTGAGTTGTAGTGAGATCTCATAATAAAAGTGGAGCGATAATATATATTTGGTTTGTAAGATAAAAATAAATGATACAATAATACTATTACAGGGATTTCAATTTACACTACCATAGAAGGACCATTTTTTCTTACTGACCGGACAAATACAAGGAATCAAAAGAAACACAAAGTAAGTATGTGATCATCTATTGTTTGTTTCTATAAGTTCAAAACCATGATATTCTCCATATTATATGAACATTTGGAGAAATTATATTATTTGTCATAAAGGGACTGTCATTGAACAAAAATGCCCAAGTTTACAAAGCAATTTGTCATTGAATTGCATTTTTACCGAAGGCGCCACGAAAGAAATACGAAAAATAAAGGAGAAATTTGAAATGATAGAATAATAAAAGGAGGAAGAGATAGGATGATAAAGATATAAGGAAAAACAGTGATGAGAGGATGTTTTTTATTATTTGGTGCAGGGGAACTGCCTATGAATAAGCACATCCAAGTTTGCAAAGCTTTTTGTCATATGCGCCACAAAAGATACTAAAAATAAAAAGGAAATTCGGAATAATAGGAAATGCTTATTTTCTTCTTTAGGGCAAAAGTCGTCAATTTAGAATAATCAATTGCCAATTGATGGCTATGAAATCATTCCTGTTCTTAGCTAATTTATTCTAAATTCATGACTTTTGACCTGAAGAAGAGAATAAACATTCTCGAAAGCTCGGCTTAATCAAAGAACATTATTCATTACATGACTGCATCCTCAAGAACATCTTTATATATGTAAATTTATTATGAGAGAAATAATGATGAGAGGAGGATATTCTGAGTACAAATAGGTATATCGAAAAGACCCTAAATTGCTAATAATCGCAAATAAGTATAGTAGGTACCTTCCCAGATTCTTTTACCAATTTAATTTTTTTGATAAATTTGTAATGTGTCATTTTATCTAGAACCAAGGTTCTGAAAGGATGGATCATGGAATGAGTCCAGGACCCAGGATGGTCGCGAGATATGGAGGAAAAGTAAAAAAAAAGGACTACTTAACAAAAGTAAATGCATTATGCACCTAATAGAGATGGGCACGTGATTGACATTTCATTGCCGTTCACACCCGCTCACGATCTATCCGGCCCGGGTCGCGCACGCTACTCATGTAAATATCTAACATGATTCACGTGATTCAAGGTTGATAACGTGATTCACGTACGAATCTTTTGATTCGCACATGAATCACTTAATAAAACGTGATAAGTAGTGCATCAGTCAGGTAGGTATAGAAAAACAAAAACATGAAACGAAGAAATGCGCCAATATGTGGGTTGGGAATGGGGAGTTGTAGTGACGGTGAATCGAACGAAAATCAAAATACGGAACAATACTCACGCTCACACAGTCACGTGAGTGGTATAGAAATTGATGCCCGTTAATTGCCCATCACTAGTACCTAAGTGGTTCTAGAAACTGATATAAAATACAGGCTGTTGCATTTGAAATAAACGAAAAAATCATGGGCTTTAGTTTTGAGACACAGTGTATAAATATTAAGTGCAATCAAAAATTAAATGAGTTGCAACAAAACAACACTATTTACATGTGATTATTTTCACCTCAAGGGACTAACTAAGTTGTTGATTTTTTATAATACAGGGTGACGATTTCTAAGCAAGTTACTCATAGTCATAGTTTAAAAAGTACCCAGTAAAACCTAATAAAACCCTATGCGAGAATAGGATAGAATATGAGTGCAATTGAATTCCACCATAATAAAATAAAGGGTAAACCCAGGAGTGATGAAACAGCAAAATTTAAAGCATCATATCTCAAACGTTTATTAATATAAAAGATCAAAATCTCTAAGCGAGAAACATAATAAAAAAACAATTTCATTGCACCGCCTAACTCAGTAACCTGAATAAAGTACCATTCTTATTTTTAGCTATCGTGCAATCTAAGCCGGGATAGCCTGGGTTAGATGGCGCGGTACCACAGGAGATATCCGTGCAAATTACTAATGAAAAATTACTTTTTTTGCTAAATACTTTTCACATGGGTCACAATACACCCTACAATCCTCGTGGCACCATCAGTCACATCGAACACATTGAATCCAATCAACGGACTTTTTGGTGTTAAGTATTCTATTCCTCCCCACAACCGGGACAAATATTTTGATCATCTGATGTATTGCTGATTTCACCATCGCTATCTAACTGCATGTCCAAGTCTTGTGATGACGCTTCTTCTTTTGGTTCCTAGGTCTTGTATCTCTTCTAATCCCTTTGTTACCTCCTGTAAGTTACTTCCTTACACAACCAGAGTTTTTTTGGAAAAGAACTCATTTTTGCAGCGGATTTCTCTTTTTATTCTCTTTAATTTGCTCAATATCCCTTACCTCATTTAGAACAGCCGCTAACTGCCAGAATTTTTTTTGCAGTTTGCACCCATGATGTGACAACTGATACCTAAGAAGGAAGAGTTATTGGCTTTTTATACGATTGATGTACCCTACAGAGGTTGAGGAGAATTCGTGATCCTTCGATGAGATTCTTCACTTTCGGTATTTTCGTTTTGTCGTGAAGGTGAATGTCCAATCTAAGGACGAGTTTATTGATTCTGATTATTTTTCTCTTATCGGTAAGGTCCAGATTGGGGTAAAATTCTGATTTTTAGATAACCTGCTTTATATTCATTTGATAAGAAAAAATACTTCTGAATAACAATTGGATCGAAGGGCATAGTTCCTGTTGACTCAAAACCAGATAGGTATTGTATTTCTGGTTGTAGCTGCTTTAGGCCACGCATCTGAGAGAATTTTACCGAAAACGATCCCTCGGGGTATATTATCATGAAATTGTTGCATGCCTCATAATAATACCCTTTCGCAATTAAAAAAAATACCTGTCAAGAGGCTGTAACAAATGTGTGCTGCGGCTGGTTAGGCACAAAATTATGGTACCCTGAGACACAGCATACTCTAACATATCTACAGACGAGCAGTGTGAACTGTGTCCATCAAGGATTAAAAGCACAGTTTTTTGGATTTCACAAATTGTTTTTGTAACCACTTAAAAAATATATCATTGGTGACATAAGCCCATTTCTGGGACATTATAACCATGGCACCGGTTGGCATGCCGTCTAGATATTCCACCTTTTTGTTCTTATATTTCAATATGCACGTGGGTGGAAAGAAAGTGCCCTCCGCGCTAAAACAAACTATATTTCCAGCATATCTGCAGTTGTAAGACTTGCAACCATTTTTGAATCTCTAGCTGAAATTACATTATTGTAGTTGCCGGTACATGGAATCGTTTAGAAGCCTCATTTATACTATGGTGACCTTCCCTTATAGAAGTAACCGCTATATTTAGGTCTTCTGCTGTCCATTTACCTTTTGTACCTAATTTTCGTTTGTAGAACGTTGGCATCTGATGAAAGAACTAGTTTATGTTGTACCATCTGTAGCCCGACTTAAAGCGCGCAATTCTCTCCCAAAACACCGAGAGAGATGTCAAAACTTACTGTATTTCTAATTTGCATTTTTCTAAGAAATTAATTGAGTACTCATAACATTACTAATAATACTTTTTGAACAAATCGAAAAACATTGAGAAATAGTAGGTACTCAGAATATTACATTTAACTGAGAACCTCATAAAAAAATTACCGTGCCAGAACAATGTACATATCGTGTATTTTGTAATTTATATTTGTTTTTCGGTCAGCGTCCTAGTAAACGAAAAAATCTGCCGCCAGCCACATTCAAACAATATTGCCAACTAAACATAACAATTGTTACGCCTTCTCATCTGCGTGCGCCATCACTCCCAGTTTTACTCTTTAGAGAATTACATTTAGAAAACATAACTTTGACCTTATGAAACACTTTGTATAGAGAATATATGTTCAAGTTACTAAATTGTTTCAAATTGACCATGAGTAGTAAATAAGTAACTTTGTCTACTTTGAACAAATTCAAACAATTTATGGGATTGAAATTTATACCGAAGGTGTCACAGAACCAATAGAATCGGTAAGATATAAAATCAAAAGTAGGAACAGAGAAGTTGAAAAAGATGGATAAAAAGAGAAATAATGACAAAGACACTGTTTCCTCGAAAAAATTTACTGACGTTAACGTAGACTTACATCCTCCAAATTTATCGAAAAATCGCTCATTCAAATAGGCCTTTTTACTTAGCTTATAAGTATTAGAACTATACAGGCAACTCAAATATTCGTCGATAAAAACATAGTTAGTTAAATTGAATCACATTGTTTTGTAACTTTTAATGAAAAAGTACTCATGGTGCCTCATTAATATACGATAGTTTAGAGAGACATAACAATGTTTAATCCATTGTTTCAAAGCTGTTTACTTTCAATACACAATAAAATTGTGTTATTACTTATTAGTTATAAATAAATTTATGATAGTATTATTAATAAAATAATGATAGCACAAAGAAAAAAATAAACACAGGTGTATGTAATTGTAATATTAAACGTATATTGACCTGAATATTCCCAAAAGTGTTATTTTCGAAGATACAAGGGTATTAAATTATTATTTTATTTATTATTATTAATTTTTTTCTTCAACCTTTGTTCACTCTTTTCGATGTTATCAAATTTGTTCTTATAAATTTTCCTCCGGACTATTCTCTGATAATTAATTAACAAATACATTCATGATTCTTTTACTTAACAATCAAGGTAACATTAACTATTACCTTTTCTCACATTTATCGTGATGCGGCTAACTGTTGGTTAGTTTTTTGTTTTGTTTATAAGAGTTCGGCTGTAGTGAAATTTCTTATTAAAAGATTTGATTTATAGAGGTCCTGTTGTTCAAGTTCATCAATAATCACAGTGCAAAAAACAAGTTTTTATTTTCCCAATAATTCTATTTTCTATAAGAAATATATTGTTTATGTATTCTAGTTATAAGTTATTTCTGAAAAACAATAACTCGACCATAGAGGTTATAGGATAAAGAGAATGAATTATTTAATTAAATATAAACAAGTACATTTTTCTCAATTGTATAAAAGTGCCCTATCTATACCTATAAATGGCAACAACTTCAGATCTAAAGCATTTATAATGATATGCGTCTTCATTGTAAAAATATTTTAAATTATAATGAGCTGTTTCTGAAATGAGTGAAAACCGGTTATGTGTTTATGTAATGAGGATTTCGAGATAGAAACACAAGAAGCGATGTGTTAAACGAATCTCAAATTTCTGATTCATGATTGGTGCGTTTGAATGTTCAGCTAGGTTCGATTGGTTTCGCAAAACACAACGCTTGTCGTGTTTTTAAATTTTCAAGATTAACCTTATTTCATTTTTTTTCATATTTAACGTCAAAAATATTTACTATAAAGATACGAGCTAGTATGGTAATTGGTTTGATTTTGACAAGTGACGTCGTAATGAAATACGAATCATAATCAATAAACATGATAATGCCCCTTGTCATGTTTGTCAATTGGACAACTCCGAAAAATTGTACCTACTATTCAAACTAATAATTGAAAACAATCTCTTATACATTATGTATTCATTCTCCATGTAAACTGATGTTAAAAGGTCAATTGAAGAGTCTCTTGCGCATGACGTGGTCCCATTGCGCAATTAAACAGCTAATTGTTAACAACTCTAAGGTTTCCGTTTGAAAGTCTATTTTATTTTGATGAATATTCATCAATTGTCTTAGTAGTTTTTTTCTATTATCTACTAGATCAATTAAAATATCGATGCAATTTTTTTGTGAAAATTGTTACAATGAGCCCCTTGCTCTTCTAAGGGGGACGCTTCTACAAAAGTATCTTATTCTTCCTCGGATACTCCAGATCTTAGACATAAGCTTCTAGAGTCAATAATTTCCATTAGTGCTTAAGTAATGATACAGAAAAATATCTGCCGAATCGAAACTCACACTTCATCCTATTCTAGCTATAACGTACGCAATTTTTACCACTTTCAAAACGTAACCATTGATGTGTGCCAAATATTCCATTCTTTCGGTCGATTAAATTATGTTTTCCATACCATTCCACTTACCAGAATGTTTGGATGATATACTATATTAGTCATTCATCAGAAAAGGTGGAGGAACATACAATTTATGGGCTTTCATCCGGAAGGACTGTAATATTGAATACTTATAGGGAACTGGGCCAAAACAAAATATACATGTTGCGTTATACCTTCCAGAGATCAAAAGATATATCTAAAATATTGGATAAAAATACAAACAAGAGTTATTTTCCGTTTTAATTTTTTATTTTATTTTGAGGAGCGTGCAAAGTAATACAAGATAATGATTTTTGTATGCAGAAAGAGAGAGTCTAACAACTGAGTTGAAATAACCTGTCCGATCGAGTAATACGGTGAAATGCTTTGGACATTTTAGTTTTCATAGGGATCATACATAAGGAAAATCATGGGGTACATGGGCTGAGTGTGTTTTATGATTTATTTACTAAACGTTTTTTGATCAGCAAATATACCAATGAAGTAACAGCCTGAAATTACCCCTAAGAACTTACTGTATTTACTTGGTAAAAAAGAATATATTTGAGTTCCCCGATAAATATTGTTCCTTCAATACCTTTGCATCCTCCTTTTTTAGATTTTCCTAAACATACCCTTCGGCAGACTTATATTACTCCTGGTTTTTCAAATATAAAGATGTTTCAACTTTAATTTAATTATAGTTTGATACTGTTTTTCAAAACTTACCTACAGTAGCGGACAAAAACAAACATTATAAAAATTGTGTGCCAAAGTATTGGAACAAGATTTAACGTGGCACATAAATATCTTTCCTATCTATTCCATAAATACTAACAGTTCATAAAAAAATCTTAAAATAGGTTTTAAATGCTCCTAAACCTGTTATAACTTTCTCTATTCATAAACGCTCAATAAAGCTGTCATAAGTGAAATTATGTTATTACCGTCATTTTGGTAAATTCTAAGACAAACCGATAGAGTCTGAGTGATCAGGCCATACAAAAAAATATATTTGACAGCAATAATCAAAAAATGGCATTTCATTTCTATAGCAACGTTCTCGTGGCATGTTCTAGTTTCTATTTTTCAAGATTTCTATCAAAAACTATCATATTTTCGACTTAAAATATAGCCTCTTGATCAGCACTCAATCAAAAATCAGCTGAAGTCTGCCATTTTTATCCTATTAGATGGTTATGATGGATTTATAGTAGGGTCGACCCTCCTATAATATCGATATAACTGTTTTAACGCTATTGAACGTTTATTTTTCGATTATCGCGTGATAACAAACTTATAAGCCTCCAATATTTTTTATGAATTAAAAGGTAAGTTTTTAAGAGTAATTTCAGGCTGTCACTCAATTTGGTATGGTTCATGGTCAAAAAATGTTTCGCAGAGATTTCGTAAAGAAATGTCAACAAAACATGGTACAAATCGAACCAGTATGCCTTTAAGAATATTTATAATTTATTGATTAAATCTTATGTAAAACATGTTTTGCACGGCCTTCACGACAATTTTACTGTTTAACTAGAAATCGGATAACGAGCTTGATTTATCAATATTTTATGACATTCTGGAACAATAATATGCATATAGGGTATCTTCTAGGCTAAAACATTTATGATTTGAGGTAAGCCTTTTTGCCTCATTTCTTACGTAGGTAATTTCCAGAGTTTTATTTTCATGAATCGTCATATCGTAAATCATTCTTACACATTTTTAGAAATACTTCAACACTTATATCCTAGATTACCCGAATGACAATTTATTTTCAATGTATTCTTTGAAATTGGGAAGACAAGGCGCGATAGGTTCAAAGCCGTATCTTTTATTTAATATGGCTTTTATATGTCGCTCAACTTTGGTCCCAAAATTACTCGAACTCGTGACTTCGGGTAGGTTCGAGAACGAGATCATTTCAATAACTGTATTTATGTCGTGTTGATCAATTAGATTGAAAGATCAGGTTCATGAACACGATAAATTGTGCAAGAGTGCCAGAGCTCTGAAAATCCATTATCTACTGGGTTCCCCTTTAGACCAAGTTCACAAACGGATGAGGTATACCTACCTACAATTCGAGCGTGCATTTTTCTTTCGCAAACGTCTCTCGCATAGTAAACGTGGTTATAGGCAAATGTAATTTTCGAAATCTTTAGATGATGCATAATAACGATCTCGAGGTTTTGAGGTCGGCTTAGTTCTAAAAAAGATGATTTGATTGTCTAAGGGGCCTTGCTGTTCAGCGCACTTAGCCAATAGCCTTTATGCCCGATTCCCTTCCCAGCCTGAGAGTAGCTTTAGTATGGTGGTCCCACTGCATCTGCAGTCTTCTGATGCTCTGCTCTCTTCGTTCAATTGCCGATTCTTACAATAGTCATTTCCTGTTATATTTCTCATTATCATGATTAAAATGAAACATTTGGAAGCGATCTCTATAGTGATTTTTATTAAGAAAAAATCATTACTATACAAGTCTTTTGACGCCAGGCAGTTTTTTTAAAATTACACCTAGCTTCTCAAAAATCATTCATAGTTAAGGCCACTTTTTAGGTCGATCTCTTGTACTATTTCCAAAATTAAATGGAATATCTGACATAAATAAATTTGAAAATTTAGAGTTATACTAAAGTTATTAGGAGCTACTCGGCTAAAATAATTTAAGAACTTAGCATTTCTGGCTATACTCTCGGTATTTAGATGCCAACATTCTTAAAAAGCTTGTTTTTAAATCAAAACCCCTTATTTTTATAAATTTATCATAAAAAGCAATATAAATAATGGTAACTTTTTATAAGAATGCCTATTCGAAAATTCAATAGTTAGCAATTTAACATTTTATATGGAAGAACTCTACATAAATAGTCAGGAGTGAGTAGGTATAAGAAAATAATCCTGTCATAAAAGAGTTAAATAAGTGGGACACAAATTGAAATGAAGCTTTCTTGAATAAACAGAAATGTATGGCAATCTACTCCGACCTATGTAAAACATTTGACATGGCGTGGTACCACAAAATACTGAAGATATTACCAGTAGTCCTGGGGGTATCAAGGTCACATTCTTGATCTTATATAGAACTTCTTAATGCAAATTATTCTAAGTAAAAAAGACGGCTCCCTATCATACACCAAGCATCAGCGAAATGGTACTCCACAAGGGTGTGTAATAATTCCCACCCTATTTTTAATATCAATCAATGATACTTAAACCAATCCAGAAACCAGTTCACGCCAGATTATTCGCTGATGATCTGATCATCTACGTCAAGAAGAAAAATATCTATAGCATGATATTTCTATTACAAAATGAATTGACCAAAATGGAATCATGGACCAGAAATAAAGATTTCATATTCTTAGCAGAAAAAAAAATATTAATAATACTCTCAAAAAGATTACAGCAAATCCAAAGCATTCCAACTCTGAAAATCAAGAATGAAGTACTCGAATACAAAAAGGAAATAAAATATCTAGTGTTAATATTCAATCAATCCTTGACTTGGAAACCTCACATCCAGCATCTACCAGTATCATGCTAAAAACGAATGAACGTTCTGAAATGCCTTGCAAATAAACAATGGGGTACAGACGGCAAAACGCTTCTGTTACTATACGGAACACTGATTTGCTCGAAGTTAGATTATGGTTGTATATCGTATTCATCTACATTAGCTACAACCGTGGAAGCTCTTGAGAAAATTCAGACTAATACATTCCGTAATATCACCGGCGCCTTCTGGACAACTTCTTTGTGAACTTGGTGAGCTACCTTTGAACCTGAAATGGCAAGAGTTGAGTCTTTCATATGCAGCAAAACGACAACCTAGAAATATTATTCAAAATACATATCCACTATTCAGTCAAAAATCCAAGACGCCTCTTAGAATTACGCGCTAACTCTTTTTCATCTAACAAGAACAAATCCCCCCAAAGTAACCCGTTCCCACCCCAACTCATGCATCAGCTCCTATCCTCAACTCACATAAACATAAATCTACTCTTTTTGAACAACACATCTCGAATCATCACTGACGTATCAAAGGTAAAAAATGGTGTGACCTGTGCATTTGCTACAAGGAATGTGTCTCAAAAATTCAAACTATCAGAAACAGCAACCATTCTAATTGAACTGCAATTCATAAGGCGCTTTGTTACGTAAGAACAGAACCTGCATAATATGTTTCGGTCATAATGGACTCTATAAACTCTCTCATTGTATATTCAAGATATATGGTCATCATCCACTGGCCAAAATTAAAGAGGAGTTGAAATTACTCGGTGATAAGAAAAATATTTTCCATTGGATTCCCTCTCATGCTAGCATAACCTGAAATGATCTGGCTAATAGCTATGCAAAGGAAGCCCTTGAAAATCCAACACTTATCCCATGTCTGGAAAGCATAACTACAGATCTAAAACCTTTTTTCCACTCCAAGATTATTGAAACATGGAACCGGGCCTGGCAGCTGAAATCATCAAAACTCAGAGAAGTTAAACCATTTCAACCATGGTCAGACACATCACTCAGAGGCTACCACCAGATAATCCTCACACGACTTCATCTAGGTCATACCCGCCTCACACATGAACACCTACTCACGAGAGACTCCCAACCGAAATTTTTCGTGTGTGAAGTGCCATTATCCACGATACCTAGACACATCTCAGTGGAATGCCCTCGCATTGACATCGAAAGACTGAATAACAATATACCTCGTGATTTATGTAAAATTTTCTTAACTTTACCTCAGAAAATCTCATTTCTCAAAGACATCAATGTACTCTTCAAAATTTAAAAATATGTAAATAAATGTGAATGCTAAACGATAGTCGCTAATAGCAGATTGGCTGATGCGGCATTTTTGTTTCTCTCCAATAAAAAAAATTATAAATTCGAATGTCTGCACAAATATATAAGGGGTGATTAAAAATTAAAGGAAACACCTGATTTGTGAAATCTATAAGATATACTGAAGTATTTGTAGAACTTTAGCTCTTGTTTGAATAATAAATAAAATAATAACATTAGAAGAGTACCTACTAAATAATTATTAGTAGATGAAAATCTAGCTTTATCACAAAAAAACAGTGATTCGACATTGATAACACAGGAAATATTCTATTTGATATTAAAAAAAACACAAATCACACACCCAAACTCTATACAATTTAAATTGCTGTGAAACAGTATTTAAAAACCAAAAATATATAGAATGTTTCCTTATAAAAAAAATCGATGAAGTCCTATCCCGAAAATAAGCGAATCTGTTGGAAATCAAAGTACGTCACTAAAAGAGCTTATGTTCTAAAAACTTGTTGGGATATTTTTTATATAACGTTTAGCTTAGACAGTACTCACGTGCTTTCCGCTTATTTATATATATAAAAGTCATAATATTAGACTGGAATAAGGAAACCAACCCGCAAAAATTATCAAGCGCATACGACTAGCATGGATAGCATTCGACAAACTGGCACAGATTATAAAAAATAATCCGATCCCCAAAAATCTGAGGCGAAAGTAATGTAATAAGTGTATTTTGCCTGTAGAAAAATATGAATTGGGAACAACTAGTCGATCAAAATCATGTGCAAACAATTTCTCAACAGCTCAAAGAGCTAAAGACAAGTAAGCAATAGAATATAATAGTTTGGAGGGAAGCCTAGACTAACCAAACGAAGTGTAGGACGCTCACAGAAATGTTGGGTGGATATTTGGGAAGTGGCAGAAGAACATTGGTTAAATATATCGCAGAACATGGAGACATAGAAAAAGATGGAAGAGACCTATGTTCCGGAATGGATAAGTGCAAGTTGAAAAAAAAGAAGAATAAGAATATTGACATTAAAAATAGGTTCAAAAAGATTCCCTTTTCATAGAGAATGAATAAAAGTTTCTTTTTTGTATTCTGTATTATAGACATGGACTGCTGCGAATTCACTATCTCACTAATAAGTTGAAAATAGGATCATATCTCTATGTCAATAAGTATCAAGAAATAGATATCCCATAAAAAACATAAAATGTGAAATAATGCAAGTCTCGCAAAGCAGTCCTTCCAACGCAAAAAGTTGTGAGATCACATGTAAAACCAAGTCTTAATTCCTATCAATGAAAGCACCTATTTAACAACATTTTCATAAATTTGATCTAGAAACCAACACCTGTTTTGCTTAGAGATTTGGGAAAATTGCTTATATTTTTCCTGGTAGTCAAAATTGGATCAGTTGATTCAGAGATTAACACGGATAAAAAAAAACAGATAGTAAAAAAAATAATAAAAATCTTGTTTCTGTTTTGTTGACGTACAGCTAACGTTATGAATTCAACAATAAAACTTATATTACATTCATAAGTATAGATGTATTATTGATATTGTTCATTTAAAATTATGCTTATGAGACGAAAACCAGCGTTAAATAGTCATCGACGGTGCTAGTATAGTATAGAGAAAAGTAAATTCAGAAGAATAACTTTCTCTTATGAAACGAATACCCAATAAAAAAGTTTTCCAAACGGAGCTGCCTAAATTAGATAAACTTTATATTGATATAATAACTATCTTATATCTCAAGCTGGACCAAGGAATACACATTTACAAATCAATAAAATCCTTTTAGAGATTTTATTTATTTATTTAATGATTCATATGAATATCAAAATTAGGAAAACAAAGTATATTCTGATAATAATCGAGATTGTACTTCTGCATTTCGTGAATAGCTGCCATAATAAGATTCAATTGTTTTCCAAGCACAGCGTACAGTATACCGTTGAGACTATTACTTGGTATACAGAATGCATGTACTAGAGCTAAGAAACCGCGACTTTGCTCAGAGTTTTGGGAAGTAGCAATTACCAAACGAGAAACTCTTCAGTTCTCTAGATACACCTTCATCGGCTACAAAGTACTAAGTACTGCCCAGAATATATGTTGGTGACTGTTTATTATCAATCATCTTCCTGATTGTTACAAAACGCTCCCAATTGGAATGTTTAAAACATAAATAAAAGATTATTCTGAGAAAGGTGTACTATACCTCAAATGATTATTATATGAATAAATTAATTTACTACATATTCTACTAGGTAGTTTATTTACTGTCAATTTGATGGATATCTTTTGTGTCCTTCTAGACTATATTTTTTTTCCTTTTAAATTCTTACCGACTTTTTCTATATCATCTTTGTACGATGCAATGAGAACCAATAGAGATTATAGTTATTATTTTTATAATTTCTATTGCTCATTTACTTCTTTAGTCAATCATCATCATAGAATATAAAAAAGTCGTACCTGCCTAATAAGAAAAATTATTTGGTTGCGAGAAAAAATACAGCTAGTGATGTTCAACTTATCAATGATGATGTACTTCAGATTTCAAGCTTTTATATTAATATACCCCTTTATTATAGAAATATTATACATAAAAGATAAACAGTAGTTTCTGAAATGAGTAATCTACATTTTCAACTTTCTCTGGAAGTATGTCAAAAAAAGACTTGTTAAGATTTTGTAAGGCATTATTGTGGCTGAAAGAAAATACCAGGTACTTGCTTATATTGGAGCTGTCAAAAAATGAATTTACGACCACCAATTAGACATTGACATCAGAAAGATAAATAAATTCAACAAACTTAGACAATATTTTTATTTGGTAACAACTAAGACGCAAAAGAGTTTAGGATTGAGGAGTGATAAAAGCAATTATCAACTGTCGTCAATTATGTTCTAGCACAATTTCAAATAAGTTTCAGAGAATTTCAAATTATTTATTTAGTTGATAGATCTACATCTGATTTTTTTACAGTCAACTGGCTGTTGACGGGAAATCAATGCAAACTGTAGTTTGCAGAGGTGAGAGTGGTATCTCTCACTTCTGCGTACAGAAGCATTATTTACAGAAAAATGTTGGATTATCAAGGTCACGTAATGGTTTTTCCCGATTAATTTAAATATATGGCTTGAAATTAACGAGATATTGTATTTAATACAATCCTTCAATGATAAGTAATCATTTGAAAATGTTTCCAACTCGTAAAAGGCTGTAATAATTATATTATCAATATATGTAAAACCAAATAGACGGATTTCACAATTTATTATTTTTAAGACTCTACGGTGTTGCCGGTGCTAAAATTGTACCTTTTTTTAAATACCTAACTGATATAGGTATCGGATAAATACCTAAGTGAAACTGACAAATTAATTATGATCATGATTGTAAAATCATTTATTATTTAAAAAGCAAGCATACTACTTTGCTCATATTCGAAAGTGGTACATTTTTAAGGCACTAATAATATTTGTCAAACGTTTACTACTACTATACTATACTAAATGGCAACAATGAGGTAGATGTAGCAGTAGCAGAGAACAGAGACGTATATAGAACTGCAATTCTTAATGTTAATACATCTATTTACTAAGAGATGGCAGAGCGATCGAGAATTAAACGTTTTCGTTATTCTATTTATTAGTCTATGGTTTTCGTACGCTGTGGGTTGTTAATTAATTAATATTTGATACTATGATATTTCTTCTAACATTGCCTACTCGTGCATACATTTTTTTGGATTTAGCTTTTGGTTCAGATCACACGATATAACTTTTTTATAATTAGCCGCGGCCCGCTGTTGATAAATATCTAGGTACATTTCAAGTTATGAAATACAAGGTGGGAGATTAGGAGTGTGTAGGTATTCGGACGATTATGGGGTTATTGTAAAGATTAGGAGAAAATGTCTATAACTAACCCAATCGTATTTTAAACATTCTACAACATAAAAATATTTTCAATTATACCGGGTGTTTCTAAATAGTTGGAACTCTACACAACTTTGGTTTTTCTTATGGAATGTTTATAATTTTAATTTATTTTTCAGATCAAAATGGAAAAACAATGTCAGTTTATTAATATGACTTTATGTTTATAGCTAATATTTTATGAGATATTAATTAAAGGATGAGAGATTCAGTATGTAGTTTTTCGCGATTTCACAATTTTTTTAGTATATCTATATTCATGTCCCCAACAATAATGGTAATGTTACTACCATTATCAATGTTGTGCAAATATGCTTCAAGATCTGTAACATTACATTTAATTTCTTGGCAAGCGCTGAAAAGAAAGATGCAGCATATATATACCGGGTGTCCCACTAAGGTCAGCGAGGTAGGATAATAGGGAAACCGTAAACCCTACGACTTCGGGAAAAAAAAAATCATAAGTAAATCGGCTAAAAGAAATTCAGCTAAAATATTTTCAAGTTTCTAAAAGGGCCGCTAGGTGGCGTAATTACCGTGGTATAAATTAAAATCAAATTTTTCTCAAAAAATCGAAATATTAACGTATTGTTTTGGTACCGGAAATGAAAAGTTCATTACACTCTGCGTAATTTTGGTCCTAACACTTTTTCCGTATTTTTGATTATATGGGTGGGGGGAGTACTTTATTAAACCGCTGTAATCTCCTAGACGCGTTATCTAAATCTAATAAGTTTAGTCATGTTTGAAAGATAACTCGACGTTTATTTTAAAAATAATGTCGGATGTGTTCGCAAGTTCACAACTTTACTCCTAGAGAGCACTGATAAAGCAATAATCAGTTTTCATATTTTTTTGTTAAAAAATTAAATGACATGATACATTTATTAATCATTGGTATTAAGAACCACATAATTAGCTACATTTTTACTAGTTTTTGAGTTAATGTAAAATTGATATTTTTGTTTTGTTAAGAAAGTAATAATCATTATCACTACGTATTTAAAGATATAAGTTACTTATTGCTTATTCAGTTAGGTTAGGTTAGGTTACCACTGAGTAAAAAAAAACTATTTCTTTAGGTACTTTAATCATAATATCCCTAAAAATGTTGATAGCTGCGCAATTTTACTTTGCCGATAGACCATTGGATTATTTTTATTCGTTCTTAAGTTAGCGTAAAATTAATTTTTAATGAAAAAATATTTGGGGCCATAGAACCAAATGGTTTTTTGATCGTTGAAAAACCGACAAAAAAACAGAATTATCTATTTAAGCAATATTAGTGGATTAATAACAACGTAAAGTAAAACATAAAAATAATTATTTGAGTGAATTAATAATTTTAATAAAACGGACATAGACATAAAACTACCGTCAGCTTCGGCTGTTGGGGATAACATTGAAAACGTTGGACAATTAAGTAAAAATAGTGTTTGTAAATGTGTACTGTATGTGCTTCTCTTACTTAAGATTCCACCGTACGCCACTGCTCATAACAACAAGTAATGATAACAACTATGTGCTGGTTTCGGATTTGCTATTTTCTAACAAAAGCAGAAAAACATTTTTATTTATTTTCATTCTAATCAGTCTATTAGTATTTTTGTTTCGTTTGAGATTACATTTTACAATAATTCAAAAACGAGTAAAGATATCGCGTCGCTAAACTGTGGCTATTTACATGGCTTTAATACCAGTAAGAGAAAAAGGTATCGTGCTATTTAATTTTTTACAAAAAACGAATAAAAGTGAATATTGGTTATTCAGTGCCCTCTAGGAGTAAAAGTGTGAATTTGGGTACACATCCGACATTATTTTGAAATAAGCGTTGAATTATCTTTCAGACAAGACTAAAGTCGTTAAATTTGGATAACGCGTCTAGAAGATTACTGCGGTTTAAGAAAGTACTGTCTCCCAGCTCCCCCCACCCTTATAATCAAAAATACGGAAAAGTATGCAGACCAAAATTACGCAAAATTTCATGAACTGTCCATTTCCGGTACTAGAACAATACGTTAATGCGTCGATTTTTTGAGAAAAAATTAAATATAATTTATACCATGGTAATTACGCAACCTAGCGGCCATTTTTTAAAAAAATTAAAATATCTTAGCTGAATTTCTTTTAGCCGATTTAATTTTTTTCCCGAAGTCCTAGGGTTCACGGTTTCCCTATTATCCTACCTCGCTGACCTTAGTGGGACACCCGGTATATATATAGGGTGGCTCATGGTCGATGGTTAGCAGGTCATCGAGATAATGTTTATGGATTCTGAATAGAGAAATTTGCCCTGCGTTATACAGGGTCGTTCAAAATGTGTGATTTTACTGCTAGATACGAAAATGTTTAAAAATGCGTTTTTTTAATGGAACACCCTGTATATTATACAATATCCTGAAAGATACCTAAATTTCCTATGCCTAAGTAGCTTTCAAAAAAAATCAAATTATATTTCTCATATTCATTTAGGTTGCTATTAAATGGCATCATAGTACATGACATAATGAAAATTTGACAATTAGTGCATTATTAATTATATCTTTAAGTTTTTCTCAACGTAAGTTATTTGAAATGAATGAAATAACAATTTAAACGAAGTTCTATTAAAATTGTTTATTCTTCATGGAAAATTTGTGGAAACTATCGCAACGATACTCTTCCAATGACAGATTGTCCACGAAGTCGTTCACAACTGACATTAGAATTTCCATATATTTCTCAGAATTCAACGGTTCATCGTAAAATAAGAAAACTTATTCGGTGATCCTTTTTAAGGCAAAATACGTTGAAACTAAACTTCTCCTGAAATCCCATTTCCTTGACAATATTTAGATTTTGATCAGCCCAGAAATGCCCGTTCCTTCTATAAAAATTCCTTCTCTGGAAAATTTTTATTCGTCTGTCTAAATAATTTTTTTCAAGAGTTCAGGATCTTCTTGGATGCGAAATAGGATTGGTTTCAAAAGTGAACCCTACTTTGATGAGTTTGATGGTTTTAGAGCTAGAACTTTAGTAAACTTGTACGGGCGCATTATGGATGGATAATCAACTGCATTGAAGAACTAGATGCCAGTGAAATAAGGAGGGCTACAACTATATCTACAAATAAACGGACATCGAAATGTTTGGAAGCCAATGGTCGGCATTTTGAAAACTAATTATGAAGCTTTTCTAAATTTTAACAGATAGTTATGAAATTATTTCATTTAATTATCTGCACGTTGTTGCTATTGTTTCCACACATTTTCCATGAAGAATAAACAATTTTATTAGAACTTCGTTTGAATTGTTATTTCATCCATTTCAAATCACTTACGTTGAGAAATACTCAAAGGTATTATTAATAATGCACTGATTGTCAAATTTTCATTATGTCATGTACTATGATGACATTTAATAGCAACCTAGATAAATATGAGAAATACAATTTGATTTTTTAGACAATTGCTCTTATCTCGGAATTATGGCTACTATAGGAACATGATACATCAAATCGAAGGAAATTTAGGTATCTTTCAGGATATTTCATAATATACAGAATGTTCCATTTAAAAAACGCATTTTTTAACATTTTTGTATCTAGCAGTAAGATCACACATTTTGAACGACCCTGTATAACGCAGGACAAATTCCTAGGAATTCAAATAACGCAGAAATAAACATTTAATTCGAGCTATGTATTGGATGAAAAATATGGAAAATAATATCTCGAGAACCGTTAGAGATAGGTGTAAGTAAGTTTGACAAAAATATTAAGAAAGTGAGGACAAATGCAAAACGCAGTAATATATAGGTTGTTCTATTTGAAAAAACAAAGATGCTGCAACTTTTTGGTATAAGGACAACGCTGCATCGATGAAAATATTTTAGATCGATAGATTAGGAGCAATTACTTGAACAAAGAAATTTTCAGAACGATCCTATGTCCCGTTCTACGTAAAGGTCTAAGGTACCATCGACCGTGAGCCACCTTGTATATACATATATATTTGTATTTACAATCAATATGATTATTGAAAATTAAAGTTAGTCCGTGACAGTTAAGCGACTTCCAAAAAAAAACCGTATCCCCAAAAAATATTCCCAATGTAAGACTTTTGGAGGTGAGAGCTATATTCTGCAAAACTCGACAAAAAAAATCTCAAATCTTTCGCATACGCTCAGTAGGAGCTCCACACCCATACAACTTTTTATGTTTCTTTATATACGAATTTTGCATTAATGATACATTTTCATCAAGTGATTCTATCGCTTCTCACCGCCCCCAATATTCCTTCCATGACGTTGAAACCTATTGGTCGTGAGCACTGAATTCGACCGTTTTCGTGAAAAATCAATTTCATAATTAGAGGTCACGACCCACAGTACCTTTTTGGTGTAGAAAACATTGGCGGTTCAAATGGGCATCTCAAAACCGTACTTTTTCCATTATCGTAGAAATTTTGGAGAGAAACACCCACTACTCCTTCAAAATCTTCACCATTTATGACAAAAATGTTGTTCTGACTCAAAACTTATACGATAAACGGTTCAGGATTTTTTTTAATTTCAACGCCCTGTAGGTATCTCGAAAATGAAGCATTTTAAACTGTAAGTTAATATAAACTTTTTTTCATATTTTTGGACGAACTATCACATCCTGAAGTCCTGTCAATATATTTGAAGCACCCTGTATATTAAGAAATAGATCGTATTGCAGTTTTGTATTTTTGATGTGTGTGAAAATATTGTAGATCACTAACAAATTTGATTTTTTCTCCCAATAGAACTCTTTAGAACTTGACCATATAGTTAAATATACACATGAAGTTCGTAAAAACGAATATAAGTTCAAATGCGATATTAATTCTGTTTTATTTCATCTTCTTTTCCAAGACGGAATATAGTGCATTCATTTCAAGTATGTATGCAAGGTAGTGACAATTTTATCATTTAAAGTGAGCAGGTGACTGGAAATGCTAGTCCATATTTAGTGGAACAATGGGTTATGAATATAATACGTCAAGTTGTAATTTCATGGAAGGAATTTTGGGGGCAGTGAGAAGCGATAGAATCACTTGATGAAAATGTACCATTAAAGCAAAATTCGTATACAAAGAAACATAAAAAGTTGTATGGGTGTGGAGCTCTTACTGAGCGTATGCGAAAGATTTGAGATTTTTTTGTCGAGTTTTGCAGAATATAGCTCTCACCTCCAAAAGTCTTACATTGCGAATGTTTTTTGGGGATAATATGTAGGTAAATATCGTGCTCAGTGAATTGCCCTCATGAATTTCAGCTCAAACAAATGACCCATTGCCTAGGACTGGATACTTGGATACTACACACTTACTCAATTTGAGAAGCAATGTAATCCGTTTAGTGTCGACAGGCACTCGTCAACGCACATCCTGGTTTTGAACAGTCTGGTTAACCCTCTGAAACATGGTCTTCTCTTATAGAAGATCACATGAACTACAACTACTATAGCCATCTTATCCTCTTGGTATATTCTATCAGCATATTATCACAAATCTCAAACGAAAATGTCACCTTATATTATTTTATTTTGTATCATGGGTAGTGGTCGCGGGATAGTCAGAGTGAAAAAGGTCATATTTTTACTGAAAAAAAAAGATATCAGTATACCAGCTCTACACAATAGGTGCCTCTTATGTAGATATTACGGAGATATTTTAAAAGCTAAATAACCATTGCAATTCTCTATTTTAAAATTTCAATGATATCATCTGTCATGAATTTTTGTATGTGGGCAGTTCAATTCAGCCACATAAATAAAAATCCCGATAGCCTATAGTCAGCGGAAAGGTAAATTTGAACAACCTTTTCATTGGTATACCTACATGTTATTACATAAAATTGTCGTATGTGTCATAGCCTTGCGGTTGGAGGTTTTTATTTTGGCTGTAAAATATAAAGCAGACAGGGTTCGCGTTCCACTTCAAGGCATAATTTTTTTTCGCCTATGTCTTTTCAATAAATATACTATATATTTTTTTAATCAGGGTCTATATTAAGATCTCCAGAAAATGTACAATTACATCAAATTATAAGTGTATATTTCATTGGTATTTGATTTTTTCTGTCAGTGAGGGAACCGTGTTATTGCCAATTCAATTATACATGAATTATAGAAATAAATATGTCTAATAAAATTATTCGATGACTGTATGATGAATGATGGTGGGTAAATAATTAGATCAAATTTATGAAAATGTTATTGAATAGGTACTTCCATTGATAGGAACTAAGCTAACTGACTTGGTTTTACATGTGATCTCACAACTTTCTGCGTTGGAAGGACTGCGTTGCGAGACTTGCATTTTTTTACATTTTATGTTTTTATGGGATCTCATCTCTTTTTTTATTTATGATTAGCTTACATTAATTTTTATTGTCAATTGATGGCAATATTATCTATATATTTACTGTTTTACTGGTAGAGCGCTAAAATCCTAGCAAATGCCAGTAATAACTGGGAAACCGGCAACCTTGCACTTTGGCTACGCGCGCATGATCATATATAGGATAATGTTTGCACGTTCTGTGTTAGATCTGTGTTCTGTGGTCAGTACTCCAATGCCAGCGTGAGGAGTCGTATGAATACTGAGCGATAATCATTTTTAGGTAAATTTCTTATAGAAATGTACTTATTGCGATCGTTCACACTTTTGAATTTCAAAAAAATTTCAACGGCATGTTGTTATATATTTATAAGTTAATCCAAAAAAACATTTGGTTCAAAAGTTTATATATATATATATATATATATATATATATATATATATATATATATATATATATATATATATATATGGGATATTACGAAATTTGTTAACACGATAGAGGTCGCAGTTTTGAAGGTATCAAGTTCAAAATTTGCTACAAAAATCAATCTCTCGAATATCTCGGTCGAGTTCGTTATTGGGCAATATCGGGTAAGTAGTTTCAAAATGGCGACCATTCAAACATTTAAAAAAAATATGAAAAAAGAGCCGTAGTGTAAATATCATCAAAAATAATTTTAGGTTATAGATATAATCAGTACCTATAACTTTTATTCACAGCAATTTTTCATAAAATACACAGGTAAAAAACTAAAAATTAATAAAGAAAAATAACAAATATTGATAAAACATGAACACTCAATATAAATTTGATGTAATTGTACATTTTCTGGAGATCTTAATATAGACCCTGATTAAAAAAAGATATAGTATATTTATTGAAAAGAAATAGGCGAAAAAAAATTCTGCCTTGAAGTGGAACTCGAACCCTGTCTGCTTTATATTCAACAGTCAAAACAAAAATCTCTAACCGCAAGGCTATGACACATACGACAATTTTATGTAATAACATACCAAAGAAAACGTTGTTCAAATTTCAATTCAATGAATTTTGAAAAATTTACCTTTCCGCTGACTACAGGCCATCGGGATTTTTATTATTATGAAAACGAAACTGAAATTTAGGAATGTTTGAGTTTTTTCTTTCATTATTTCTGAGTCTCCTAGAAGTATCTTAGAATTTTGATGATCGGTGAGTGTGTCAGTGATAAAATTACAGAAATTCGACTGGCGATAGCCCGTAAACTAAAGTTATGAATTGTATGTCATTTGGAACTATAGCTAGATATATTATTTCCTCTAAGTCTCTGTAAATTCAGAATTCTAGCTTTCTCAACAACGAAGTTACAGGGGGGTCAAAAGTGGCCTGAAATGCTTTGAAAAAAGGATGGTACGGCCGTGCTCGACTTGGCGGAGGCACTGCCGTGCCCCCAGATTATAAATCTTAAATCAAAATGGATATTGACAATTTGTCATTCTGACGCAAGAGATAACTCACGGACATTGTTAGGTAAATATTGCGATCGTTCACACTTTTGAATTTCGAAAAAATTTCAACGGCATGTCGTTATACGTCTTTAAGTTAATCCAAAAAAACATTTGGTTCAAAAGTTTATATATATATATATATATATATATATATATATATATATATATATATATATATATATATATATATATATATATATATATATATATATATATATACCGGATATTACGAAATTTGTTAACACGATAGAGGTCGCAGTTTTGGAGGTATCAAATTCAAATTTGCTAAAAAAAACAATCTCTCAAATATCTCGGCCGAATTTATTATTGGGCAATATCGGGTAAGTACTTTCAAAGTGGCAACCGTCAAACATTTAAAAAAATTATCAAAAAAGAGCCGTAGTCTAAATTTCATCAAAAATAATTTTAGGTTATAGATATAATCAGTACCTACAATTTTTGTTCAAAGCAATATTCCATAAAATGCACGGATAAAAAATAAAAATTAATAAAGAAAAATAAGAAAGATTGATAAAAAATGAGCACTCAATATAAATTTGATGTAATTGTACATTTTCTGGAGATCTTACTATAGACCCTGATTAAAAAAAAAATAGTATATTTATTGAAAAGAAATAGGCGAAAAAAAATTATGCCTTGAAGTGGAACGCGAACCCTGTCTGCTTTATATTTTACAGCCAAAACAAAAACCTCCAACCGCAAGGCTATGACACATACGACAATTTTATGTAATAACTTGTAGATATACCAATGAAAAGGTTGTTCAAATTTAAATTCAATGAATTTTGAAAAATTTACCTTTCCGCTAACTATAGGCTATCGGGATTTTTATTTATATGTGGCTGAATTGAACTGTCCACATACAAAAATTCATGGCAGATGATATCATTGAAATTTTAAAATAGAGAATTGCAATGGTTATTTAGCTTTTTAAATATCTCCGTAATATCTACATAAGAGGCACCTATTGTGTAGAGCTGGTATACTGATACCTTTTTTGTCAGTAAAAATATGACCTTTTTCACTCTGACTATCCCGCGACCACTACCCATGATACAAAATAAAATAATATAAGGTGACATTTTCGTTTAAGATTTGTGATAATATGCTGACAGAATATACCAAGAGGATAAAGTGGCTATAGCAGTAGTAGTTCATGTGATCTTCTATTAGAGAAGACCATGTTTCAGAGGGTTTACCAGACTGTTCAAAACCAGGATGTGCGTTGACGAGTGCCTGTCGACACTAAACGGATTACATTGCTTCTCAAATTGAGTAAGTGTGTAGTATCCAAGTATCCAGTCCTAGGCAATGGGTCATTTGTGTGAGCTGAAATTCATGAGGGCAATTCACTGAGCACAATATTTACCTACATATTATTTCCCGTCAACAGCCAGTCGACTGTAAAAAAATCAGAAAGTAGATCTATCAACTAAATAAATAATTTGAAATTCTCTGAAACTTATTTGAAATTGTGCTAGAACATAATTGACGTCAGTTGATAATTGCTTTTATCACTTCCTCAATCCTAAACTCTTTTGCGTCTTAGTTGTTACCAAATAAAAATATTGTCTAAGTTTGTTGAATTTATATCTTTCTGATGTCAATGTCTAATTGGTGGTCGTAAATTCATTTTTTGACAGCTCCAATATAAGCAAGTACCTGGTATTTTCTTTCAGCCACAATAATGCCTTACAAAATCTTAACAAGTCTTTTTTTGACATACTTCCAAGGAAAGACCCTGTTTCTAAAATGGAAAATTTCCTTATTAGATCTTTTATTGGTATTGTTTCTCGAAACATTTGTATTTGAAAATTTATTGATAAATCTGACCGTTTTGTATTTATGGTTCTGAGAAAGTTGAAAATGTAGATTACTCATTTCAGAAACTACTGTTTATCTTTTATGTATAATATTTCTATAATAAAGGGGTATATTAATATAAAAGCTTGAAATCTGAAGTACATCATCATTGATAAGTTGAACATCACTAGCTATATTTTTTCTCGCAACCAAATAATTTTTCTTATTAGGCAGGTACGACTTTTTCATATTCTATGATGATGATTGACTAAAGAAGTAAATGAGCAAGAGAAATTATAAAAATAATAACTATAATCTCTATTGGTTCTCATTGCATCGTACAAAGATGATATAGAACAAGTCGGTAAGAATTTAAAAGGAAAAAAATATAGTCTAGAAGGGCACAAAAGATATTCATCAAATTGACAGTAAATAAACTACCTAGTAGAATATGTAGTAAATTGATTTATTCATATAATAATCATTTGAGGTATATTACACCTTTCTCAGAATAATCTTTTATTTATGTTTTAAAATTTCCAATTGGGAGCGTTTTGTAACAATCAGGAAGATGATTGATAATAAACAGTCACCAACATATATTCTGGGCAGCACTTAGTACTTTGTAGCCGATGAAGGTGTATCTAGAGAACTGAAGAGTTTCTCGTTTGGTAATCGCTACTTCCCAAAACTCTGAGCAAAGTCGCGGTTTCTTGGCTCTAGTACGTGCATACTGTATACCAAGTAATAGTCTGTGTCTGTACGCTGTGCTTGGAAAACAATTGAATCTTATTATGGCAGCTATTCACGAAATTCAGAAGTACAATCTCGATTATTATCAGAATATACTTTGTTTTCCTAATTTTGATATTCTCATATGTTATAAATGAATCATTAAATAAATAAATAAAATCTCTAAAAGGATTTTATTGATTTGTGAATGTGTATTCCTTGGTCCAGCTTGAGAGATAAGATAGTTATTATATCAATATAAAGTTTATCTAGTTTAGGCAGCTCCATTTGGAAAACTTTTTTATTGGGTATTCATTTCATAAGAGAAAGTTATTCTTCTGAATTTACTTTTCTCTATACTATACTAGCACCGTCGATGACTATTTACGCTGACGATGGTTTTCGTCTCATAAGCATAATTTTAAATGAACAATATCAATAATACTTCTATACTTATGAATGTAATAAAAGTTTTATTGTTGAATTCATAACTTTAGCAGTACGTTAACAAAACAGAAACAAGATTTTTATGATTTTTTTTACTATCTGTTTTTTTATCCGTGTTAATCTCTGAATCAACTGATCCAATTTTGACTACCAGGAAGAATATAAGCAATTTTCCCAAATCTCTAAGCAAAACACGTATTGGTTTCTAGAGCTCCATTGTTGTGGGCTGTCTCTAGTACAATTATAAAATGATATAGGTAGATTCTTGTCACTCAAAATGAGCCTACAAATGATGTGTCACATGATTCACAAGAAATAATATTTTTTATGTATTTTATAATTTGTCCTACTTATAGTAATGTTTATGACTAACAAATTTAAGCTATTTTTGACCGACGAACCCAAAAGGAGAAGGTATTCAATTCGACTCTCTGCTGTAGGTATACAGTAAACGTACTCCGATTTTGATAATTTTTGATTCATTTGAAAGGGGAGACTTGAGAAATGGTCCCATATTCGTGAAAACTCAAATCCAAAATATCGTTCTCTCCAAAGACCGCCCCTAAAGCGGTGGTGGGGGCAATTTCTTTAGAAAATCGAAAAATGGAGACGGCAGAATTAGAGAAAGGCCAATATCCGGAAACGTTTAAATCAAACATTTTTTCAAAAGAGTTACGGCTTTCGAGTTACAGCGATGTTAAAATCTCAAATATGCGTATTCTCGATATGTGGAGAGGGCATTTTTAAAAGGCAACCATATTCAAGACCAGATTATTTGTAGTAACATTTAGGTATATTGAACATTTTTTCCATAGAGTTACGGTTTTCGAGTTACAGAGGTGGTTAGGTCTAAAATATGCTTATTTAAAAAATATACATGGTTCATGCGTGGCAAGTACATATATGTGAACGTTCAAAGATTTTCGTGGCTAATGTTACGACGTTATCAGTTGGCGCCGTGAAAAATACAAAACAATATTAATTCTATTGGTGCTGGTACTTGTGAAGTTGTTGTGTTGTTGCCAAAAGTTTTCAATCAAACTTACCATTAGAAATAATATTTTGTTGTATTTTGCTGTGCACCGACTGATTACGCCTGTCCAATTTTTTGTAAAAAATATTTAATATTCCGTAGTTTTGGAGATGGACTGTGACAGATAAATAAAAAGTTAGACATACACCATAATGATTTATAAAGGTTCCGTCATTTCATCGAAACTATGGACACGTAAAAACAATTATTCTGCGAAAATGTATTTGAAGTGAGAAATTAACAGAATGACTAAAATTTTATTATAAATCACCTTTATTTGACTAAACGTTAACCATTTTATTCGCAAGTGAATCAAATAAATCAAATCGTTCGCCGCAATGATAAATGATGGCACGCTCAAACACATTAGAACGCTTACACTTGTATAACATTGATACTATGCTTCTACAGTGTGAACGTTAAGAACTAAGAAATTAAGTAATAAAAAGTAATAAAAACAATAAATAAGCAGGTAAGTACTGAAATTCTTGCAGACGCCATCAAGTGATCTATTCATTTCGTTACAACCTCTCAATATCAAGATCTCAATTGTTATTTTCTCCGTTAAATTAATTTCATATCATAGCACAAGACTTGAACTATCAGCGTGCATGATTACCTAGATAGGATCAAATATATGAAAAATCTGTTATTTTCTTGAAAACAATCAACGTTAAGGTCACAGGCTTGCATATTGCCATTTTGTATATATCTTAACCTTTTTTCTATGTATTTAGAAATAATGAAACACTGAATGCTTCTATTTAAGAATATTTCATGATAAAGTCCTAGATAATCTATAATGACGACATATTCAAAACACTTACGACAAAAGAAGTGCAATCACATTTAAAGATTTTCCTTCATAACGTTCACATTGTATGAAAATTTTATTGTAATCTTCACTTCTTATATTCAAAAGAAATTACAATGAATCTATCTAATATTAGTAGTTTGTGGCAGGCTCATAGACCCTGTCTGGATATATTATGTCATCTACCTTTATAGCCAATTTTTGAGAAGTCCACCAGGTAAACTGTATTCCAAATTACACAACCTGGTATTTTTATATTAATCATCCATACATCAATTTACGAAACAGAAGTATTGAAGTTTAATAGTTTCAGGATTATGAGGTGTAGTGACCTTCCTATCAATCAATAGCAACACAACAAGTTCTTAATCAAAAACATCTATTAATATTAAAAAGAAACTCGTTCTTCTAACATAGGACATTAAAAAACAGTTTACTATATCCATGCAATGGAATCAAACGTTTCCCCTGTAAAAACAAGTTTTCTTTTATGTAAATCATATTCCAAATGATGAATTGAGTTTTAATCATTTCCCGCCAACCAAGCGCCTTTTCAACTTTTGACATTAACTTTGTCTGGAACGCCCCATCGAACGTAATAACGTGCAACACCAGTCCTTATCGAGCTCAATTTGGTTTTGCAGCTCATGATATTGACATAATTTTTCTGAACAGATTAAAATCATCTATAAAGTTATGCCTGAGATAATGTCTGCGTTTTGTTACGAAAAAAAAAATCTTTTATCGTTAATAGAAAAGAATTCTTGAACTCTATAGCTACGATATTATCTTCAACTTGATCATTCCATATACCTATGTAGAAGGCCATTGTGGCGTCTTCTTTGATTTAGATTGTTTTGGTTAAAAGGTGAGAATGTCGTTGAGTATCCAGTTTGAATGAGTGAAAGAAGTTCACACTATCTTTCATATTTCAAAGTCTCCTGAAGCCAAAAAATATGTTTCGAGTCTTCAATCTGTCTGTTTGTGCCAAGATTATCTCGCAACAATTAGGTATTAGGTATTATATGGTAGGTACCGAGCCCACTCACCTGTGGCACAAGAGCGACTTCCCTGGGTTTGACTTCCGGTAACACCGATAGTATTTATTCGATACCCAGATTGCTCGGTGCTATGGAAGGCACGTTACGCAGATGATCTGAGCTAAATATAATTAAATTTGTCTTTAGTTAGACCATGTCAGAGGCAATTGTGCAACCTGAAAACTCTGACAAACAGACATTGGTCGGAATGTTACACGAACTTTACTGTGGTATAAGATGGACATCACTATCGCAATAGCTCTAGTGCTACGAAAACGGCTCTAAGGACTATGACCAAACCTAGTTTTCAATATTCTATTCATATTTCTTCCAAGCGGTTCCTCGAACTTGTACCTATTTGAACATTTGGGCACAATAGAAATGTCAGAATGGCGCCTAACCAGCTGACAAATAACATTAGCCATTTATCAAAATTGGGGGTACGATTTTCTTTTCCATTGCTGTCCTCTTTTGAACATCCCGTAAATAAATTCATTGAGTTAGACTGTGATGATATGATGATTACCATTTACGAGTCAATATATTATGATTAACAGATAGAAAACAGGATTTAAACAAGTTATATATATATGGCAATTCAATAGAGAATTATGTGGTCGGAATGGATTTATTATTATATTGTTTACGCTTTGCTTTCAATAGCATCCAGCTGAACATTCAATATTTTGGTAATTTAATATGAGCAAGTAAACAGATCAATGGAAAATAAATCAAGATACCTTACCGAGAAGTGCATTAACTTGAACAAATATTGATATTTATGGTTCCTTAGGAATTATTTATTTAAGTACGATAGGTTACTAAATCCAAGCAGACGCATACACTTGTCTTTGAAAATATTTGTTAACTATTAACAATTCTCTGCTTTTGCTATTGAAATTGCTATACTGCATTAGCAGATCTGATTATATTTCATATTCTCTTTTCTTGAAGGGTAGTTACGTTGTCTGAGTGCTTTAAACCTACTATTGTTTTATGTTCCCATTCATATTACGTACAAGTTGTCTAGAAAGATCATGTCAAAAATAGTTTCTATAATCATAAACATGTTTGCTATTGGGGATTTGGTATGGAGCTATTCGCCCCGAAATGAATGGTATCAACAAAGTTTGGGGATTATAATGTCCATATTCCACTAACTGATGTGTTACTTTTGCCGATTCCAATACCGAGGCGCTTATTGGCAAAGAATATCAACAGAATCGGCTGATAATCATAATTTGACAGCAGTTAGTGGGATACTACAGACATAATTCTTGTTCCTATAATTTGTAAACAGTTGTTCAGAATGTATGTCTTAAGTTCATCATTCACGCTCGAATATGTACAAACTTCCTTCGAGCCCAAATAGGAAACGAGCACGCTCGACAATATCCACACACATACCTACGAATCCATCCACATCTTTTCTTCAGCTACAACATGATTTTCTAAGTACCTACTATAAAAAAAATACTTAAAAAGGACCCACTTTATCAGTAAACCATGCGTACCTTTCTTGAATATTAAAAGCAATTTTTTTCTAATTACGACCCTATCGCAGTTCAAAATTATACGGAAAACCTCGTTCTTCTACTATTCGAAAACCCATTTTGAAAATAATTCTAGGGATCTTGATAGTTATTAAACTTTCAAGTTTCTAAGTATTTGCAATTCAATTAAAAATTCCAGAGATAGTTAACATATCACTTCTCATTATTTGAACAATTTATGCCCAAGTATTGCTTTAGCGTTAGGAAACTTTCTAGGCAAGTCAAGTTTACGCATAGCTTTTTCCGGAACAATGTCATCTATTCAAAGAAATTTTGCAAAGCTCATTAGATAGATCTGTATAAATAGAAAAAAATCCATGTCATATGGTTGGCGGAGTAATAGAAGTTATTTCAATTCACAAATTTATTCTATGAAAGGTGGTTTTATCATTGAAGAAAATCTTATCCTATCATTTACCTTCATTTGAATATAATTCATTCCTGATTCCTGATTCATTCACACTATAATGGAATATAAGTTTTTCAACTGATCTAATTTACCAGTTTATATGAAAATGCTGCATTGGAACTAACTAGAAATCCTAATAGCTAAACAATAATGCATATAAAGAAACCCTTCCGTTGTCGATATCATTCTTAGTTTTCGATCAATTCTATCTAAAGACCAGTTGATCAAAATTTACTTTGCTCAAGTAGAATCCAGATTAAGCTATGATATCTGTTTTTGGGGTAGTTCAACCTCAACAAAAACTGTTTTTATTGCACAAAATATAGAGAATATAAAGGTTTAACATTAGCATCTATTAATATATTTAAAATATGCATATATGCATTCAAAAACAAATCAGCTTTTAAAATGAATAAGAATTTTCATTTCCATGACACAAGAATCAAAGAGAACTTTCATTTGCCATTAGAGAGACTCAAGGTAGCTTCATGTGCGCCAGAATATATTGGTCCAAGAATATTACAATCTTCCCGTATATCTTAAAAATATAAAACAGCTACTTCTATTCAAAAGAATGTTGAATGTTCTTTTTTTCCAATGCACGGTTCATTTCCCATACAATTGTATATTGATTAAGTGGAAATAAAGTAAAAAAAAAGATATTTTTTTATGAACATTTTACACATTTAATACCAGCAACAGTATCCATTTTAAAATGCCAATGGTGAACACTCGTTTAATTTGGACGCCCAACCGATTTTGGTTTGGGCTAGCAAAAACTGTTGGCCACGTGTATCCGGATACAAGTTGTTGTGTCCAACAAATATTTTGTCAACATCCGTCAACATGTTGTCAACAGTTGACAGTTGTTTGATCAAGAATAGTTTATATCAATGCAAGAGTCATGATACACATATCTGCGTTTTCTACCGAAGAGAAGATATGTGCAGGACTAACAACATCATCATTAACGACCTATCATCTCTGTCAGCTATTTCCACCAAACATGGCCTAGAAATTAGCCTGATAAAACTCAGGTTTCATTATTTGGCCATCAGAAAACTAAAACAGAATTTATGGATGTGGTGAATATTAGAATAAATAACTTGAAAGTAAATTTAACAAGCCAGAAATCTAGGGCTTCATATAGATTTCGACCCGAAATTCGACAAACATGTTTATCATGTTGTCGGAAAATGAATGACGAGTATAAAATTAATTTACAATAATAAATATGTACTAGATATAAGAAACTAAAGCTATACTTTGTGAATTTCTAAACAACTGCGATGTTGTGTATGGACCCTGTGTATCAAATTTTGAGAACAATCGATTGCAATGCATACAAAATAATTGCGTAATGTTAGTTCAGAACCTGAGAGGAAATCAACGAACTTCCGCTAAAAGAACAGGGCTATGCTGGATTCCAGTGAACTTGAGACGATTTTTCAATACTTGCGTACTTTTCCTCAATATTATTAAATAACAATCTCCCGCATATCTCTAAGAAAAAATCGACGTTCATAACTTGAATATAAGGAATAAACCATACCCAAACACATTACTTCCTCATTGAAGAGTTAATTTTCGTATATTATATGTAAAGCTGTAAATTCATTACCTTCAGAGCTCAGAACCCTTCCTTCGAACATACTGAAGAAAAGACATAATGCTCCTTAAAAATGGAATCCATATCAATTTCAAAATATAGCATTCCCAAAAAATCATTTATCACCTTCATTGCTTTATCCTATCATAAAGGTTTATTTAATATAGTAATATTGCTCTATTTGAGCTAAAAGCCCATGTACCTTTATTCATTATAGTTAGCAGTTGTTAAAATAAATTATAAATATATGTGATAGGTATATGTGTATAGACATATATCCGAGAGCCTACGGGTGTGTATGTTTGTGAAATTAATTGTACGCCTTTTCAATTTACCCATTCTTCCAAAGTACTTTCTATTTATTTGTCATATGGCATATTGAAAAAAGTATTATTAGGTATTATTATTAATATTATATACATGCATAGGTACTTTTATCGTATACAACAAACTAAATCTATTTCTAAATATTAGTTAGTGATGTTCAAAAGTTGAATACTTTGCTTCAGGTTATTTTATTATGTTTCACATTTCACCATTAATGAGGCAACCTGTATCGTAATAATATAAACCTATATATATTCATAACTAGTTTATTTTAGATCTGTAGATAATGAGTTACTTAGTTTCTAGTTTCTAATTTCCATTTTGACAATGCTAAAACTTTAAATGCTCTACAAGCAAATAAAGAATTGAATAGAATTTATCAGTAATTATTTCATAAATTTTGATAAACGAAATTTCTCTGTCTGTTATTTCTTCTGTCCATAGATTCAAAAGAAAGACAAAATTAACTTGTAACCTTTTGGTTATTTCAGGGTTTAATCCCCTAAGTCTTACTTCACATCTGCCTAAGGCAATTATCAAAAATTAAATATCATCAAATTGAACCCATACCCAAGAAATTGATTTGGAAATTCAAGAAATTCGAACTAAAAGCAAAGAATATCTGGTATGAAATGTTTTGTATTGGATATGTCCAAGAATCAAATTTTGACAGAAGAATGAGCAGCAATTTTCCTTTAGCTTAAGCGCAACATCTTAGTTAAACAAGTTCAAACCCTGTATTTAATTTTTACATTGATACGACCATATAAATACTCTTGTTTGACACCAAAGGCGAACAATGACGACATTCTCCACTCTTGCCGTTTGTCCATTAGCAAACAGACAGCGTACGGATACACGCCATAAATCAGTCCAAATGGGTATAATATAACAACACAAGCGACAAATCAAGGTGCATTTTAACTACGTTGTGTGCACACTGTCCGGACACTTCACGACTCGACGTTTTGATGCTCCATAAAAGGCATACATTTGTCACTGTAGTGTATAAATTAGTTGAGGATGTACCCTATATGGAAATGATAATGTAGCATTTTTGATAGAACTAACATATCAAAAGAGAAAATGGGGGAATTTTTCGTGAAAGATGTCTGTATAATGAATGATGTATGCAATATCCACATATACTGAAATCAACACCGAAATCTGTTAAGAAAATTATAGAACATCTCAAGAACTTAGGAACTATAAAGCTTAAAGTACGTAGAAATAAACCTGTTCTTGACAATGAAAATATTGAAGTAATTGGTAAATAATTATTTTTCTCTGTAAAAATTTATTCTAATAAATGCTCAAAATGATGCCCTTGAACTTCCAGATATTCCTGGCATCTATGCGGGAACTGTTGATGGCTCCGTTCATGGTTACCTCTTATTAGAAAACTTCAAGAAATTTGGAAATATATTACCTTAAGTAGCTAAAAAAACAATTGTTAACAATGAAAATATTGAAATCACAGTTTTGGGATATTTTGCCGCATATCCAACAAATGCTATAAGGTAAGTAGCTTGCGAATTAGCAACATCTAAGTTTTAAAGACTTTATGGGAACCAAAGTTTCATACATACATTTTCGATAGTTCATCATATCAAAAGAGACTGATTTCCCACGATGAATGGAGTTCTGTGAATTTATTCTACTTCTTTTTTTTTTAAGAAATTCGCATAAAATTATTTGGTTGAACGAAGTAAAATTCACCAAAAAGGAGTATTCAGTCGACATGATTCCCATTATTGGGGTGATCCAAATATAGATCCATCAATGGAAAGTTAGATATTTTTTGAAGTTCTCAAGATAATAAATGTGTTTTTTAAGGTAAGTGCTATCTCAATATTATTATTATTAATAATAGTAGTATGGGAGCTGAGACTATAGTCTATAAATGCTCTAAATTTACAAAAAATAATCAATATATCAGTTGACAGTACACTTGAAAATACAAAGATAAATGAAAGAAACATTTAAAGATTGTCACACACAGATTACAAGTCATCCGGCACATTGGTTCTCTTGGTATATTGATCGTATTTATTTTTGAAGGTATTCGCACTGGCAACGTCAACGCCCTCAGAGGGCAAACGGTTCCAAGCTTCAAAAACTCGATTAGATAGGAAGATCTGCCGAGGAGTGGTTTTGAAGTTCTCCTTGTGTAATTTATAGCAATGAACCCTCAGTTTGTTGGAATTGAGTGGGAACAAAGACGACAATTCTGTCCCAAATTTGTTGTGCAGGGCTCTGTAAAAAATAATCAAGTATCCCCTCTCGCGTCTGTCCTTAAAAGTGGTTAAGTTCAATATTTTTAGTCTTTCATGGTAGCTGGGGCGATTGAAGCCATATGGAAGTCGGGTAGCTGATCTTTGAACTGCTTCTAATTTATCCATGTCTCCCTTGAGATTAGGACACCATACTGGACCGGAAAAATCCAGAATAGGACGAACATACGGTTTATACATTTTTCTGCAGACATCAGGGTCACAGTTATGGAAGGCCTTGGAGATCATATAAATTATTCTCTTCGCCCTATCTGTTGTCTTTTGGACGTGTCTAGACCAGGTTAGGTAGTCTGAAATTATTAGGCCCAGGTCATTATGGTGATTTGAGGATGACAATAGTTGACCGCCGTGTTTATGGGTTTCTCGGGTTCTATTTCCCATATGTAACACAGTACACTTTTCTAGATTCAGTGGAAGCAGCCAGTCCTCACACCACTGAGAGACAGTATCGAGGTCATGTTGTATAGCAGCCGAATTGTTGTCTGCGTCATTGTAAAGTTTGGTGTCATCCACAAACTGGGAGCACGAAGATCTTAGGAGGATTGGTAGATCAGCCGTATATAGAAGAAACAGAACAGAAACAAATAGGGCCTAAGACTGATCCTTGAGGAACACCACTGGATACTGGTCTGGGTCGGGAGGTTCCGTCAGATACACGCACGCTAAATTCCCTGCCGCTAAGAAACGCTCTGATCCGCATCAGAAGGTTTCCTCTAACTCCAAGGTGATCGAGTTTGGCGAGGAGTCTTTTTGTGGGGACTCGGTCAAAGGCCTTAGAAAAGTCTAAGTAGATCACGTCGATAGGAATCCCAGCATCAATGGCCCTTGTCCAATCATTCACACATCGCAGAAGATTCTTGATCACATATCTACCTGGTAGGAATCCATGCTGCTCCTGTGGAATAATATCATTTTCGAGAAGGAACTCTAATATCTGGTTTAGTACCACCCTTTCAATGATCTTAGAAGCGACAGCAGTTAGACTTATTGGACGATAATTGGTTGGAAATAATTTGTCACCTTTCTTGAAAATCGAAGTCACTGATGCTTTTAACCATGATAAAGGTAGAGCGTGCGTATGAGAAAATTTCTCAAATATCAACGCAAGTACTTCAGCCGATTCTTGGTAGTCAATACAGACAGCTCCAGAGGGATTTCTGACCAGGGGAACAGACACTTTAGTATTCAGGAAAGATCTAACGTATTTGTGAAACTTCTTCGGATTTTTCGAGGAGGCAATCTTTGACTCGTAACTTTTTTTTTTCCTGTCTAATGGTGTTGGATAAGTTATTCGAGTATGATCGATGCACTGCGTAGTCTTCCGGCTTTCTATGTCACACAGTTATTGCCCTCTGAAAGTTGTGTCAAATGATCAGCCAAAACAAAATCACTGATACAGCGACGCGGGCGATAAATGCAACCAATAGTTAGAGAGAATTCGTTGCATTTAATCTCTATGAAGAAATTATCTATGCCTGGAGTATGAACTTGGGAGGTATGAATAGTTGAGGTAGAAATGATCTCCTGTCTTACATAAATGCAGACTCCACTGTGACCAATAGTTGTTGCGCTGTCAGTTCTGAACAGTCGATAGCCTGGTATGTGTACAACTGAATCGGGTATGCTGGGTTGGAGCCAAGTTTCTGTGAGCAAAATGAAGGAAGGTTCTTGACAATGAGCAAATGTTAGGAGTTCGCGGTATTTGGAACATAATGATTGTACATTAGAATATGTGATCGTCCACTCTAAGAGGTTACCAGTCAGTTTTTTGAATCATTGCAAAGTTTTCTTGTGACAATAGCAGGGTTGCCGTTGATATATTTGATGGTCAAGTTTTGTTCACCACAGATTCCTTGGACTGCAATTCGTCACGAAGCTCTTTCAGTTCGGCGATTTGTTTGGGTGTTTTATCATCAAATAGACTAATGTGGTTATATTTGGGAATACTGAGTAAGTTCTTCTTTTTACGCAACGGGGCAGCGACGATATCAGTATTAGAGAACGTGACTTTCAACATACGTGGACCAGTTGATCGAGTTTTTCCAAGCCGAGTTCCCTGACCGCAAAGGTTCGAGAGTTGGAATCAATGTTATTCAACACATCAATGGCTATATTTATATTGTTATCTGGGCTTTCTGGTTCTGGTACGTTTTTTAATATTTCATTGAAAGATCTCCTGACGCGATCGAGGATTTCGGCCGATTCGGCATTAACATTACAGGTTTTCGGGAGATCTGCAGTAGAATTCTTAGAATTTTCCTCGATACATCGTTTAATTTCGAGGACATCATGGGTGATCGATTCAACGTTCAAGCCAAGAGCAGCATTGGAGTGTTTGAGAAGGTTTATTTTGCTTTCGCAGGCAGATATTGCAATTTGATGGACATCGAGCGTCTTTGAATGGTTTTCAAGTGTTTCCCTACATTTTGCTATCTCAGAAATAATAGAAGATTGGTCTTTTTTAATAGACTTCAGATCGTCAGCTATTGTTGTGATCTTATTCATGAGAAGTGAAAAATGTTCCATAGTTATTGGCTTATCATTGCTAGAAGTTTGGGAACCGCTGCGCAATGATCGCTTACGTGCATCACAGCTAGCACAGTTCCATGGATGGAATCTATTTCTTTGGTGGGAAGATTAGTGCATTGAGGGTGTACGAATTTGCGACATCCAGAACACTGGTGTTGATCGTCATCAGCGATTGATCTTGTGCACACTGGACAATTATGTCATTATTTTCGATTTTTGGTCCTCTTTGGGTACTATTGACGTTTTTTTTATATAAATTTGAGGGAAGAGGTGAAGGTAGACTTTTCACTCTCGTGGGCTTATACGAGAGACTCTAACAGATCAGGAGGGCCACGGACATAAAGGAATACACGGGGAAAGGTGATGTGCAGGTTAGTGCAAAAATAAGACGCGATGTTGATGAACCGCAATACCAGAAAAGTGGCGTACTCTTATAACAATAGCAGTGAACTTACTGAATTACTGACTGAGTATGACAGTACAGCGTTGCAATCTTGAGCGTTAGAAAGAGGTGGGAAACCGATATCACCTCGAGTCTTTGGCCCGAATCGAATATACGGATATGCGATATTCACCTCTAAGAAAATAAACAATGGAGAAGCAATGAAAACAAATGTTGATAAGAACTTGGGATAATTTTTGAAAAAAGACAATTTGCTTATGTGTCGAGAAAGAAGAGCACTTCAAATGATTAGTTCACAACTTTCACAAAAAAACTTCGCTTAATACCTTGTTAAACTAGAAATTAGGAAAAAAGTTCACGTGCACCATCAACTAAGGTCGTATATAATAATATATCTTGAGAAATTTTGAAGTGAACTATATAGACAACTTGCTGCTGGATGAATATAAACATGTATTTTATCATAGTGATGGGGCGCCTCCACATAATGGCCATTAATCAACAACCATCTGCAAAGGTTGTTTTATGATCAGTACTCGATTTTTTTGTTCGGGAAGCAGTCAAAACTAGAGTTTATAACATCGCTTTAACCACCATAGAAGACTGCATGCGACGAGTCAGAACAGCATTTGAAGATCTTAATCCACAATCAGTAAGAGAGACAGCTCCTGCATAGGTGCAAGAAATGACTGGGGGTCGAGATGGCGATTGGTGATTAAGCTGAGTTGTAGTATGTTTCATTCATATTTATTTTGAATTTTGGAAATAATGAGCTATGTATGATAAAAGCAATATTTACCGATCGGTGGTAAACTTTATGGGATTCAATATTTTGATAGTGTGAGTATTTTTAAACGTATTTGATATCTGGGAAAATAAAAATTATAATTTGAATTATAGTCATTCGTTGGGCTCACCATGATACTTTTCTAGAACAAACAAAGGTCAGTAGGTTTGATTTACTTTCGGTTTTGCTGTTGCATATTTATATACTTTTCAGTTTCGTGTATCCATTCTTATATAGCGGTTCGTTTGGCGATAATCAGTGAATTTTCGGATTGGAGGAAAAATATGAAATCTTCCAGCTATCGACTGATAAGTGCATACTTAAGGAGTTATTTATGAAATTTTTCATGGTACGAGAGGGGTTGAAGCTGAAATTCGTTTGATTTTTCTCAAATTCATGTTTTCTAACGAGTGAATTGGATGGTTTTACGAAAATCTTATCGGAATTCTCTGAAGTGGGTAGTAGTATTTCTGATGCCATTCGTTTACTTGATGTAGTGTCATGCAGTGAACTCTACACTACATACCTGGAACGAACCCGTACGTGACCGAAAAGCTGCCGAAGTGATGCAAGTCCGATAGCAAGAGATAGCCTGTTCGTGACGGCAACCAATCTCTCTCAGGCGCACTGTTTCTTACGTAGAAAATGGAACCCATTGTCATTTTCACTCCATTTTTCTATTTTCTAACTTTATTCGATGGAAAAAGGGATGCACAAGACAATAACCTGTTTTTTAGTGTGTCTATTCAATTACGATAAGTGAATTTGAAATTTCATAGAAACTCGACTTTAGGCATCAGGAAATGACAAAGCTTGTGTTGTTCAAAACTGTTGAATTTGAAAATAATGTGAGAACTTTTTCAGTTTATGCTGGTTCAAGTTAATTCTTGTAAATATTAGACAAATCTTTGATTAAGGTTCATTTTTTAATAATTCATGACTTTTACCTTTTACTTTTACCTACAAAACACAAAGTAAGAATGCTCAAATTTTGCATTTTATAATTGAAAATTGTTTTTGAAACGTGCATTAAATGCTTCTTTAAAATATAGTCGCTAATTCACCTGTTCACTTTGAACAAATTTTTTCTGAAAATCTGCCCACAAATATGAGTTTTGTGAAAGTAAATTAACAGTCAAAGGCACGATACAATCATGATGCGTAGTTTTTCTCATTTTGTACTTTCAAAATATTCTTATAATTTTTTTTGTAAATGGAAAAAAGTTAAAAAAAACTTCAAACATTTCTCCATATAAGACAATAAGATAAAAAGAGACAGATAGCCGTCGTCATTTTCCATTTCTACTTACCACACTTTTGGCGCAAAACATGTCGGTTCTGGGTGGTATATATATTTCAATAGTATCATGCATGAATGTTTGTTGTTCGATGTTGAATGTTGGTGATTGGTTCTCCGGATTATTCCTAATGGCCTATGTGAAGCAAGCTAATGAGTTTGGAATTGTGTAGATGGAGATTGACAAAACAGGTAAGGAGTCAGTGAGTTGGTAGTTAAATCTTGAGAGGAAGGAGGGGTGGAGTGAGCGTTTGTGTGGCTGCTGCATTGTTGCCGGATTTCTTGTATATATTTATAGCATAAATGGTTTTCGTGTGAAAGGAGTAATCTGTATTGTCTCCATGCTCTTAATCCATGTATTCAGGAATCCTTATATTCTCAGAAGAAGAAATGTAGGTTTGCATTCGAAAAGAGGATGTTTTCTAACATGACATAGGTTTCAAACACAAGTTCTGAAGGGAATGTGTATTAATTTTATGTGGGATGATGGAATTCACGATTGGCAAAATAAATCACTCTAATGGAAGAATTAATCTTCTTAATGGAATGATTCTATTACTGATTGTAATTGCAGCATAATTTTCTAGAGATTCGTTAGCTTGTTCCTTCTGAATAAATATATACAGATTCGATTGTTGGAAATGCGGGAACAGAAAGTTATGTTTTAAGAATTCACAATTGATCCGAGTTATAGTGAGTAATCTTGTATTTTAATCTATCTAAGAAAGTGGCTTGGTCTTTTGTTGGAAGTTGGTCTCATGTTAGCGATATTCTCTATCCTTTCCTCCTGCAATGTTTCCTCCCACATGGGAACTGGTTCCGCCCAAACAAAGAAGATATTTTTGAATTTTGCTTTGTACTTAATAATATTAATAATATTGATAATATTATTGTTAATTTTAATGATATCTGGGCCGACTGCAGAAGCTGTTGTTTCAACTAAGTACAGATCCGAAGTTTCTATTAGTTTTTTGTGTAGCGGCAATAAAACTATCTATATATTACGGTTCATGAGATACAGTCTGCTGACAGACAGAGGAACGGACAGAGGAAGCTTTATGTGTTCTGAGTGTGTTATCTTGGAAACACTGACAACTATTTGAATAAAAACATCAGAGATTGGGAGAGTTAAGTAAGTTCTTTTCAATTAAAAAGAACTCAAAACCTGAGTATGCATTCGTATTTATTTCAAATTTAGATTCTTATGAATTTTATTTGAAGAAACAAATAAAATGGATTGATCGAGGTGGTCTTGTGACAACCCAATCACAACTCCATTAATTTTTACTTATGGCGGAGGTACAGGAAAAATTTTGTCTACTTGCAAATTTCAATTAGAAGAAAGTCTTAGTAGAATGTATTCAGCAGGCTACCGAACAACTACGAACATTAAAACAAAAATTAATTCATGACCAAAGCTTCAGATCAGTGAGAATCTCTATTACGCAGACTTCACATTGTGGTCAAGAGCACTTAAGCTTTAGAACGCATTACTTTCGAAATGAAGTATTCATATATAAACTCAGAGCAGAAAATAATGTAACAACTTACCCGTTCACTTTCAGTGGAATTTTCAGTCTCCTCCTCACTATCATATTCCATATTCATCTTCTGTTCTCTGCGCATCTTTCTCAAGGCTCGCCGCTTGGCCACACCTGGACACCATCTACATAGACAACAATTGGCATAGATCCATTTAAATGATCTGGCCATAATGTCACCAATGTTAGAGAGATACAAAAGGAACAAGGGCATCCCAATGATGGCGTAGATGATGGTTGTAATCTTGCCCAATGGTGTGTGAGGGAAGATATTGCCATAACCTGAAAACAAAAAAGTTGATACATTTTCATTATAATTTTTCAAGTTCCAGTTTTAGATTGAAAATATTTCTATTTCTATTTTTGCAGCAATCTGATTTTGAGGGATATTTATAATTGAATAGCTTTTATGTACTACTCCACCAGAAGATTATTGGAAACCTTTTAGAGCGGAACTACACGACACATTATGACACACTATTACAAATAAGATAAGAAGAAATTTCATGGTGACAATTACGCGAACACAAAAATACAATTTTAGATATATTATATGATATCTCAATCCGTTTAAAGTTATGAGTCTTATCATATTGGAAATACTTCAACAACTTATAATTGTAATAAGAATTAATATTAGTATTTATTTTCCAATGACAGAATGACTAAAAACCAACTTTAATTTGAATTACGAGGAAGTTGTACTTCCCTTTAATACAGTGTATGCAAGGGTTTCGTTGTCCCTAAAATTTTCGGTTCATTTTTTATTTTAAGAGAATGAAAATATAACTACGTATTGGTAAAGCTCCTATATATGTTTCTGTGGAATCACTTTTTCAAAATTTTATTTAGTTCTTTCTAAAAAAACATTAAATTTCATATTTTTTGACGAGTTTCCCATTTTTTTAGAGAAGAATCAAGGCAAATATCGAAAAAGTAAGACGACAGAAACATAGATTAGATACCAACAAGAAAAATTTTTTTTTCATCCACTAGGAATTAAAAAAAATAACATAAAAGTAAGGGACTACGAAAGCCTTGCATAGCAACATTTTGCACCTGCAGAGTGGCGCCGCTCTCTGAGTTCTAAAGTAATCATCATTTATGAATGGAGATGAAATTCACTATTATAAATATTTACGAGGGATAGACGGATGGGTGAAGAAGTACAGTTTCCGTTGAAAATTGAATAATTTGTATTTTATATCGTACGTAGGTAAGTAATTAAGTAACCAGTTCAGTATTCAAATCCTTCAACATCATTTCTTTTCTATGAATCTGCATATCCCTATCAATTATTTTCCTTATTTCCTCTTATACCAGCACATTTTTTTTCAATTCTTCATCCAAGTAGAGTAATATTCTTTCTTGGAAGAATTATCTGTCGTGGGACTACGTTTTTGACGTAATTTTTCGGTCGCAATAACGCAATATAAAAGGTATTATGAAATGTTTTAATTTGTCATTATGAGATTTAGTTAATCCCTCATTAGTGATTTGGTTATGAAATCGGCCCTTATGGGTATAAAGATCAGCAGCAACATATATAGGCATTGTGATTAAAATATTCAAGAATGCCAGTCACACGTAAAGGTTTGAAGAAACAATTATGGTTGTCATCTACGAGAATGTCGTCTAGATCGAAAATCCAGCGAATAAATAAGGTGAGTTGAAATGGAATCATACGTAAATATTTTATTGAACACAGTGTCCTGACAATACAACGGCATTTTGGTTAGCGTTAGCGATCATGTACACAGTAACTGAGAACAGAAAATTTCTAAAATCTGTGTATAATAATATCTTTAAACTATATTGCTGATACTTGATGGAAATTCAATTCAATTCTTTATTTGCTTCTATAACAGTTACAGTTTTAGCATCGTCAAATTTAAAAATAGGAGATAAAACTAAAGACTAAGTTAATAACTAAAAATCTAAACCAAACCAGTAATAAAAATAAATAAAAATATATTGGACAGGTTTCCACATAATTGTATAAAAGTTATGGTAAGAATCTGAAGTACAGTTGAATAATACATATTAAAATTTTGCGACATACAACATAACATATAACATATAAAATTTAGAAATATAACATATAGATACGTTGACTAACAGTAATCATACGTTTTGCATAAGATTTAAAATATCACAGTTAAAAAATTATTCGAGAGTATATGGACAGAGTTTGATTAAGATTAATTTGATTGATTTCTTAATCTGTAACATCGGAAGTTCTTGAATATTTTGAGGCAGTTTATTAAAACAATGTATGGACATATTGATGAAGCTCTTTTTTGTTAAAGGTGATCTATACCGTGGAGCACATATTTGTTGTCTTTGCCTTGTCTCATAATCATGTAAGTCTGAGTGGTGAACAAGTGTTCTTTGCTTTTCTCTTGCCGATAAGATGCAGTTATGTATAAATAATGCCGGCACTCTTTATCATTAATTTTTTGAAATGTGGTCTACATGTTTCCGAAGGCGTTATTTTAGTCATAGACCTTATAGCGTATTTTTGAATAATGAAAATTCTTTCCCAGTCAGTTGAGTTACCCCAAAACAGGACACTGTAATTTATGTGACTTTGAAATAGGCGAAAGTATGCAGTTACTGTAAGAAGTACATACTTCGAAAGTTGTCGTAACAAAAATACAGACCTTGTCAATTTTTTTGCTAAGTCTTTTATTTGGGGTGTCCAATTAAGCCTGCAGTCCAGTGTCACTCCTAAGAACTTAACACTCTCATTATTAGGTACCTCTTTTAGTGAGAAATTTTGGTGTTTGGTTTTGTTGCGGTTTAAGCTGGTTTGCGGAGAACCATATGTCCAGGGCTTCTATTGTCAGTGGATTGACGGTATCAGTTTCCTGAGCAGAATTATACTTGGTTGACAGAGCACAATCATCAGCAAATTGTGTAGCCAATGCTCCCTCCATAGTTAATGATAAGTCATTCACATAGATAATAAACATCAAAGGGCCTAAGATTGAGCCTTGGGGGATGGCCATGTCCACAACAGTTGCTGAGGACCGCATACCTGAAACCTCTGTATATTGTTTTCTATGGGTAAGATAGGATCTGCAAAAATCAAGAGAATGTCCCCGAACTCCGTAATGTTCCAATTTTCTTAATAAAATTTAGTTGTTAGTCGAAGGCCTTTGACAGATCACAAAATGTACTCGATACAGTCTGACCTCCCTCAAAGGCCACGACTATCCACTCCACCAATTTAACTATGGCATGCTTCGTTGATAAGTTTTTCCTGTAGGCAAATTGGGTTCGTGAGAGTATTTTATGGTTTTCTAAGAAGGTAAGTAGTCTGTTGTTAAAAGCAATTTCTATTATTTTAGACGGAATGATACTAATTGGACGACAGTTGTGTACATCACTGCGATCTCCTGTTTTAAAAATTGGGGTTACTTTAGCCGTTTTTACGTCAGATGGATATAGGGACTTTAAGATTTTGTTGCTGATACCAAAGACGTCTTTTGATTTGCTGTTGCTCAAATTGTCAATATTTCCAAAAATTTCCGTCTCATCCACCGGGTAGAGAAAAAGTGATTGTTTACATTCTATGTTATGTGGTAAAAAAGAGACTGGATCAATATTTGAGTAGTTTAAAATGCCTTCACTTGTAACTTTCCCTATTGTTGTGAAAAACTTTGAATTTACTGACCTGTTCTGATCAATTACTTGCCAGATAGTCTTTGACTTATTTGAGGATTCTCCAATTTCTCTTGATATGTAATTACTTTTGACATTATTGATAGTTTGACGATAATGAGCTCGGTATTTTTTCAATGTTTCAGATAGATTTAAATATTTGAGTTGTTGATTTAGGTCGGTCAAGGTCTTAAGAATGTCACGCTTTTTCTTAATTTTAGGATTGAACCATTTGTTTTTTGATGTATAATTTTTGTTATTTGTGGGCAAAAGGTGTCAGTCACGTTTAAGAATATCTGATTAAATGTATTAAACATACCATTTGCATCGAAATTCTTAGTCAATAATTCACTCCAATTTACTGCCTCCAAGGCCGGAAAACACTTCTTCAAAGAATCTTTAGGAAGAGGTCGAAATAATATTTTCTCAGATCTGTTATCATTCATTACGGGCTGTATTATAAACTCATTAGAGATACCGAGGTGATCAGAAAGACTACCAACATTAATAGTTGTACATTGAGATTTATTTGTATTTTTTGTAATGCAGTTATCAAGACAACTTATTGAATTTTTGTAGATCCTAGTTGGATCCGTGATCAATTCATGATCAATTGAAACAAAAAAATCATAAACCTCCACTTATAGGTATATTTAAACACAACAATTGTTAAGTAATCAAATATATGGTGGTATAAGTGGAAGTGTATTATCATTATGTAATTTGAATTACATGAGGAATGTGACAAGGTTCTCTTCTAAATAAATCACACAGCGATTGAAGGCTTCATTATTAAACTAGTAACTGTTCTATATAGTAAATAAAAGCAATAGTGTAATTTTTGTATTGCTTCTATAAAGCCGTAGTCGTCATATTCTAGATAAAGCAAAGCACATTGAGATTGAAGAGGTCTTGGTCAGACAAATACTAAGAACACTATGTTTTTAGGTGTCATCGAAGACGAGTGAAGCTGGGACATCAAGATCATTAGAGGTACAGGAGCCTGGTACCGTACCGGTGGAATTGGTGCCTACAACAACAAACTACAACGGCACAACTTTAAAATTATCAGCACCAATAGAATTAATATTATTTTTTATTTTTCAGTGCAACAACTAATAAAGTCGGTCCATTTTTTTCAAAAAAATATTTATTTCACATTTTTGAGTGCAACATTAGTCATGAAAATTGTTGAACGTTTAGAAAAACCCAAAAAGTTATAGGCTTAGCTTGTACTTGTTATTTATTATTCAGAGATCTCAAAACATCGCGGTGCAAATATACGTATTTCAGACTTTACTGCTGTAGCTCGAAAACCGTAACTCAATTTAAATGTTGCTACATATAACCTTTTCTTTAATTTGGCCGTGTCATATTATCAATTTTCGAAAAAAATTGCTCTTCCACATAGCGGAAACACGCATATCACATATTTCAGACTTTACCATTGCGAAACTCGGAAACCGTAAGTCTTTTGAAAAAATTATCAATTTTGACATTTCCGGATATGATCCCCTTTCTAATTTTCAAATCTAGAATTTTCTATTTTCGACGAAAAATTGCCCACTCCACCGCCTTTGGTGGCGGTTTTGGAGGAAAAGAGATTTTGGATTTGATTTTTCTCAAACCATTTCTTAACTCTCCTCTTACAAATAAAACAAAAGTCGTCCAAATCGGATTAGGTACGTTTACTAAGCAAAACGCGCGAACAGCTATAAAAAAAGCAAACATTCAACCGAATTGTAGACCTTCTCCTTTTTTGATGTCGGTCAAAAATAGAAAACACGCTTTAATACAAAACCCTAACTCAAACGTAAAAATAATCTTAAATAAGTTTAAAATAGAAATAGATTGATTAACAAAATATTAGATTTTATTGTAGAAAAGCGTGCGAAGTGCTTAACGTCAATTGTTCTAAATAATGTATCGACTAATATTGGTAAAATTATTGTCATTATAAAAATACCATAAAAAGAATCCCACGCTTTTTATTCGCTACCTATATGTCTCCAGTCGGTACCGCCGCAGCTGTACCGAAATTAGTTTTCCCCTCGTAAGTATTCGATATCGATGAAGCTCTGCTCTAGGACGGGAGTTAAAAATGATAAATAATATTTGCGTAGTATTTAGCCTCCACCTACCAGTAGTAAATTTTATACCTCCGCTTCACCCGTTACCCTCAGGTATTACAGTTTGTAAGCTAAAAAATCAGAGAATAAATAAAAGCACCTTTCATCCAAGAGCTCTCAGTGCACACTTAAATTCCGAATCGAGACCTGAAATCTCCTTAGGTAAGTGATTGAAAACCTTTATGCCAAAGTTATTGGGAAAGTTTGATATCAATGTTAATCTAGTAAAAGGTACACACAAATCATTCATATGTCTAGTATTTATAGACTGGATATCAAAATTGGATGCAAATGATTTGTTTTTGAAGATATACAGACTTATCTCATACAGGTAAAATAATTGATGCCTTCCGAACCACTCAACAAGATTCTTAACTAGACTATTACATATTATTTCTAATTCAGTGAAGTGCTTACTTGAAGCCAAAAAAGATAAATCGTCGGCATTCGAAGAAAAAGGCACTCGTAGATTTAACGAATTGATTCAAATAATAAAAACTGAACTGAACCCTGTGGTACACCCATTTTTATTGAAATATACTCTGAATTCAATGTTGAACTGTTGGTTTCCTCCACATCTCGTATTGAAACGTACTGTTCTTTAAAACTTAGAAAATTACCATTCCATTCAAGTTCAAGTCCCATTTCTGAAGTAATGCTGTTCACGAATAATAAGAAAATCCGTCAGCTTTCCGAAAAAGGCATAATCAAAAATTTTTGAAAAACAGCTATTGATGGTTATGGATCTATAATTTTTTATGCTATTTGGATCTTCCCTTTTGAAGATAGGTACTACCTTACCCGTCTTGAGACTATTTAGAAACTAGCCAGTTTCGAATGATAGATTGCCCCAATAAGTTAGAGCTTTAATAATTAAATTAAGAACTCTTCATAGAATAAATAAAGGAATCCCGTCAGGCCTCTGTTCTCGTTTAATATTGTTATGTCATAAACAATACTCTGAGGTGCATCAACAAACAAGTTTTTAAATAATGATGCTATCTTATCTGGCCCAGCAATCACCTCATCATTATGTTTAAGATTAATATTTTTATATTTTACATTTTTATTTGATAAATCCACATTTTTTTAAATACGAATATTTTCATTCTGCTAATAGAAGTTTATGTTCCTTTTTGCAAGCTGATATATAAAAATAAAATTAGCATTAGACATTTTCAAAAAGAATCAAGCTAGAACTTGAATCTTAACCTTTCCCGTAACCCATATTTTGTTGCAGGAGCATTCAGTAAAAAACCCTATCAGGAAAAAATATGATATAATGAAAAATAAATAAATTACAGTAATATAATGATGTTGTTTGTTAATTTGGCAATGTAAATAAAGATATCCATTCATTTACGAGGGCGTTTTCAAAACTTAAAATATTATTATTAGAAACAATAATGTTTATTAAAAAGATTTTTTTTGGAAAATAAGAATACATCGCCTGAAGGCGGTCTTTAGTAATTTACAATAACGACAGTCTTTAAATCTCCCTCGGTATATTGAAGAGAAATTTTATGAAATAAATTCTGTTTCTCACTCTTTTGATATATCGATAATAGTTTTGTAAGTTAGGATAACTTTTTTCTTTACATGCGATTTAAATGAAATAAAGCATGTATTCTGCTCCAAGCCCAGCTCTTATCTTGTCGTAAAAACAGCATTAAAATCCGTTCACTAATTTCTGATACAAAGTCTTTGCCAGATATACTTATATTTATTATATACGGGCGAAATCAATGCTATATACGATTGAGAGAGTCGCCATTGAAATCTATTTGTTTTCGGTGTTCATCATTACTTAACTTACATCAAACGATAACTTGTAGCATGTGTTCCTAAATTAAATACAGAATACTGACCAGTACGGAGTGACGTCATCAACTGAAGCGATATATTTTGCTGGTGTAGCGGTTAATTTAGCAGCGAAACAGTATTATATTATAATTTAATGACGTCACCCCATTCTGACAATTATACTGGACCGAACTTTAAAGGCAATTAAATCGTAATATGTCGCGTTTTTTTAACCCGACAGGGTATAAAATGATTTATTTTTGTGCAAATTAAACAAGCCGAAAATAATAGACGACTGCTTTATTTCACTTTTATGTTTGCCTTGCAGAATTGCAAAATGCATAGAAAGTTGCATGATTATTGATTCGCTGAGCACTGTATTGAAAACGCATAATCAAGATTATGAGTAATTCTATCTGAGGGAAAAGCAGATTTCACTTAACGTGAAAACAAAGGTTGGGAAATTTCTGTAAATACATTTGATTAACTTGAAAAAGGTAATTCATTTAGTTTCACTTCAAAGCCAACATTAGTTTTCTATCAAACGAGAAAAATTGGTGAAATAGTTCCACACACAGTAAGAAAATATAATATAGAAATATAATGTGTCAGTTATGAATTCAAAAAGCCTTAAGTAATAGAAAAGTACATCAAATAATAATGAGTATTTAATTATGTGTTATAAAAACAAATATTTCAATATTAAGTTATTTTTGCAAATAGAAATTTATTTAAGTAATACATAACAAACTTATGCAAGATTGAGATTCATTTTGATAATAATGAAAGCGAACATTATTATTCTATGATATGCCCTAAGATGATTTTGATTCCTTGAGAGACTACTGCTTTCAATTTTGGTTTATGCCTGACAATAATTATTATTGCATTAAATGATAATTCTGGAATGATCAAACAAAAAATCTACAGTTGGATTGAAATTCCTCCCTTTCATATTCCTGCTCCTTATTGCCTTTCAATTATGTCAAAACTAATTTCATTACAATTCTATCAAAAGCGTATTTTTAGATAGGATGACGTAGCTTCTGAACATAGTTTCGCCGAGCTCTCCTACAAAATTAAAAAACTAATACACGTAAAAGCCTCCAAGCATTCATTGGTTAATATATTAGAATAGCATAAACAACATTTTGTTACCTTGCCCATGGGCTCTCCTCTTGCATTTTGAAAGAAAACGTCAATCAAGTCAGTCTTTCTGGGAAATGGCAATCGCGAATAGATATACAGTTCCTTCATACACGATCGTAACCCACATGGCATACAATAACACAAAAAATTGTGAATACAATGGTTTAACACAATTTTGTGAGCAGATTATTTTGGTTACATATATCCAAAAAAAGCATCAATAGATATACAAATCGACCAATAAACCAATTGAATTGTTTATCCGCGATTAGCAAATAAAGGCTATTCATGCATACTCAAAACATGAACAAGCGATTTTATAATAAATTTCATTTGTAAATTGAGATGGTGCTTTCCAACCCCACATCCAACTTATTTATCAAAGTTGTTTTTTCTCTTTATGCCATATCTCCGTCAGTACTTCAAAATTAATGATTAGTACACCAGGTTGAAGATAATGTTCCCCGCTAAAAATAAAAATGATTAATATTTAAAAAAAACATTTAAGCACTTTTGAGTAAACTGCCACCATCTATAGTCAAACTGTTTACCTGATATGCATGTTAGCAAAGTTATAACAGGTATAACTCAGTCTTTATTTCAACAGCTTAATTGTAATCCTTTTTAACACGTTTTTATTTGCTTGGTATGTAGGTATGTATAAAACGGGATCTTTGGACGCGATTTTCAACCACTTAAAAACATCGGATCGACTTGAAACTTTGTATACTTCTAAAGGACCGATGACAATAGAATAATTTCAAATTGTGTAGGCGCGAGTGGGACTCCTTGATGGGGGTTCCATACCTATATATATGAGGTCTATGGATGGATTCTCGATATGCATATGTATTGGTAGGATATATGATGGAGTGGGACCCTTTGGTGGAGGGTTCCATACCTATGGGTGTTTTTGATTTTTGGTTGAATTTTCGTGGAAGATGTTGTGTACGTGCGAGTGTGGCTTTTCGATAAAAGGTTTCATACTTATAGTTGTGTACGTACAAGTGGGACTTTTTGATGAAGAGTTTCGTACCTATACCTCTCGGAGATTTATGGATGGATTTTTGTGGAATTTTCGATATGAATGTGTGTTGAAGGATTTGCGATGGGGGTTAAGAGTGGGACTGTTTGTTGGAGGGTTGTTTATATCTCACTCCCTACATTCGTGCATCGATTTAATTGCAAACCGAACCAAAAAGTAGAAAATACATAATATTTTAAAAATTGAAAAACACGCTTTAACAGCAAACCAAACTAAAATTAGAAAATAAATAATCTATAATTTTAGTGTAAAAAAGCATGGGGTGCTTTCTTATACTAATACAACATGTCAAAATTAATAACAACAAGAGATTATCCAAATAAAACTGTGCTACTAGACCCTTTGAGAAAGTTTTGATTTTATCTAGCGAATTGCAGTAGATTTTTATTAATTTATCTTGCTAACAGTCACAGATCCAAAAAACTACAAGTGAATAAAAAGTTTCTGAATAAAAAAGATAATTCCATATTGTATTTTATAATGAACCAGTGGCGCCGGTAATAAAAACAGGGGCATAGTCCCTGAAAAAATACCTATATTCCTAAGATTCTCAAAACCATTTGGCATGCCCAATAATATAAGCCCTACAGCGTAACCTATACCTATTATATCACTAAAGAAGCGTTTGTGGACCTATGTTTATATAAACTTTTAATCATGAAATAAGCCCATGAATACCCCCTTGCGTATATAGAAGATATTTAGGAACACCCTCAATATTATATTATTGCTCAATGGTGATTTATTGTCCTTATTCCATATCTAATACCTTATCAAAAACAGAGGACAGAAGAAACATTATTTTGGTGATTACGTGTGCCGCTAATAACGCAAAGTAAATAAAAACTTAGAAAGATGAAATTACCTTAGGGATAACAGCGTAATTTTTTTTGAGAGTTCTTATTGAAAAAAAAGATTGCGACCTCGATGTTGGATTAAAATTAATTTTTGGTGCAGAAGCTAAAAATATTAGGTCTGTTCGACCTTTAAAATTTTACATGATCTGAGTTTAAACTGGTGTGAGCCAGGTTGGTTTCTATCTTTAAATATAGTTAATAATTTAGTACGAAAGGATCAATTATTAGATTAATAATTTAAAATTTTGAATATTATTGTTATTTTGGCAGAATATTGTGTTAAATTTAGAATTTAATTATGTAATTTATATTACAGATAACACTTTGTTTTAAATGATTTATTATTAATTTTTATTTCTAATTTAATTTTAGTAGTTTGTGTTTTAATTAGGGTTGCATTTATTACTTTGTTAGAACGTAAAGTTTTAGGCTATATTCAATTTCGTAAAGGTCCCAATAAGGTTGGTTTTATAGTTATTTTACAACCTTTTAGAGATGCAATTAAATTATTTACTAAAGAACAAGTTTTTCCTTATATGTCAAATTTTAATTTATATTATATTTGTCCTTTAATAAATTTAGGGTTGGCTTTATTTATTTGAATATCTTTACCTTTTTTGAGAATAAATATTAATTTTAATTTTTCTATTTTATTTATTTTGTGTATTTCTAGTGTTAGAGTCTATACAGTAATATTGGCTGGTTGGTCTTCTAATTCAATTTATTCTTTATTAGGGAGATTACGAGTAGTTGCTCAAGTTATTTCTTATGAAGTTTCCTTATTTTTAATTTTGTTATCTTTTTTAATTATAATTTTAAGATTAAATTTATTAGATATAATTAAATATCAAGAGAATATTTGATTTTTATTTTTGATGCCTATATTATGTTACATATGATTAGTTTCTTCTTTAGCTGAGACTAATCGTACACCTTTTGATTTTGCTGAAGGAGAAACTGAGTTAGTTTCAGGGTTTAATGTAGAGTATGCTAGGGGGACATTTGCTATGATTTTTTTGGCTGAGTATAGTAACATTCTTTTTATAAGAGTATTAACTAGGCTTTTATTTTTAGGAGGTAATTTATTAAGATTAACATTTTTTTTTTTTAATTTTAATATTAGTTTTTTTCTGAATTTGAGTACGAGGGACATTACCCCGATTTCGTTATGATAAATTAATATATTTAGCTTGAAAGTGTTATTTACCGGTTTCTTTAAATTTTTTAATTTTTTTTAGGATGAAAAAATTTATTTTTATCCTGTTTATTTAGTTAATAAAATTTAGTACAAACTAATAGAAGATTTTCTTCTTTTTTATGCTTTCAAGGCATACACTTATACCAAGTTCATTAGTTAGAAAATTAGTTTATCTCAGTATTTAGCTAATATCGGGTTAATAATATAGTATAAAAAATACATAATTGTTAAGATTTGTCCGGTGATAATATATGGCTCTTCTACAGGGTAAAATTGGGTTCTAGTGAATTTTTTTTTAATTAATAAAAGGTATAATATATAAAATTGCAATTGATATTACTAAAGCCATTACTCCACCAAGTTTGTTAGGAATTGATCGTAAAATAGCATAGGCGAATAGAAAGTATCATTCAGGCTTAATATGGACAGGTGTTACAAGAGGATTAGCTGGTGTAAAATTGTCTGGGTCACCTAGATAGTATGGTTCATGTAAAGTTAAATAAGTTAATATAAAAATTATAATGATTATCCCTGCTAAATCTTAAATGGAATAAAAGGGGTGGAATGGAATTTTATCTGTATCTCTTTTTACCCCTAATGGGTTAGTTGATCCGGTTTGATGTAAAAATAGTAAGTGGATAATTACTAATCCTAAAACAATAAAAGGAAGTAAAAAGTGAAAAGTAAAGAATCGAGTTAATGTTGCGTTACTAACTGCAAATCCTCCTCAAATTCATTGTACAATTATTGTTCCTAAATAGGGAATTGCGGAAATTAAATTAGTAATAACTGTAGCCCCTCAAAAAGATATTTGTCCTCATGGGAGAACATACCCTAAAAAAGCAGTGGCTATAACTAAAAAAAAATATGTTGTTCCTGTTATTCAAGTTTCTTTTAAATTATAGGACCTATAATAAATTCCTCGCCCAATATGTGTATATAAACAAATAAAAAAAAGAAGCCCCATTTGCGTGTAATATACGGATTAATCATCCATAATTTACATCTCGTGTAATATGAGAAACTCTTTCAAAAGCTCTTGATGTATCTGGACAATAATGTATAGCTAAGAATAAGCCTGTTAAAATTTGAATTATTAAACAAGTGCCTAGTAAAGACCCAAAGTTTCATATAGTAGTAATATTGGAAGGTCTTGGTAAGTCGATTAAAGATGCATTAAAAATTTTGAATAATCTATGATTTTTACGAATTATATTTTTCATTAGTTTTTTTGTCGTAAGGGGCCTGATTCAATTTTAGTAATTTTTGTTACTATGATTATTGTAATAAATAAATAGAAAAATATGGTGTATATAATTAAATTATTTGGGTAGTTTATGTATTTATTTAAGGCATGATTGAAATTATTAGAGATTGTAACTTGGTATGATTCTTCTATATTTATTAATTGATAGATTTGTTGGAAATCTTTAATTCAAATTATTAATGATAAAATTTGGATAATATACTCATGATTAAGATTTTGTTAGAAAATTAAAATTTTTCATTTGAAGCAACTCTAGTTATATATATATAAATAAAATTAATATTCCTCCAATTATAATAATAAAAATAATGTATGAAAATCAAAAGGTTAAATTTATTATTCCTGTTACTAAAGCAACTATAATAGTTTGGTGAAGTAATATTATTCCTATAGATAGTGGATGTTTTATAATTATAAATATGGCTGAAATTAAAATTATTCTAGTAATTATTAAATAAATGTCAGAGGATAGTTTATAAAAATTTTAATTTTGGAGATTAAAGATAAAGAATTTCTTTTCTTTTGATGTTTTAAAAGTTTCCTTATTTTTGGTTTACAAGACCAATATTTTAATTAAATTATTAAAACTATTAATGTTAATATATTTAAATATTTTTATTTTTACTTCGGCTTTAACTGTTTTTTTTTTATAAACGAGAGCATTTATTATTATTATTATTAAGATTAGAAATATTAGTTATTTCTTTATATTTATTTATATATATTTATTTTAGATTATTAGGTTTTGAATGATTTTTTTCTATAATTTTTTTAACAATGAGAGTTTGCGAGGGTGCTTTAGGGCTTTCAATTTTAGTTTCAATAGTACGAGTTCATGGTAATGATTATATTATAACTTTCTCTTTATTATGATAAAATTTATTATAAGATTAATTTTTTTGATTCCTTTATGTTTTAACAAAAATTATTGATTAATACAGTGAGTATTCTTAATTCTTAGTTTTTTATTTATTTTTGAATATACAATAAATTTAGGCATACTAAATTTATCATATATTTTTGGGTGTGATTATTTATCTTATTATTTAGTTTTATTAAGATTTTGAGTCTGTGCTTTAATAATTATAGCAAGTAAAAAGTTATTTAAAGAATTAAATTATTACAAGATATTTTTATTTATAATTATTTTTTTAATGATTAGATTATTTTTAACCTTTGTTTCTTTGAATTTTTTGTTTTTTATTTATTTTTTGAAGTTAGGCTTATTCCAGTGTTATTATTAATTATTGGATGGGGGTATCAGCCTGAGCGATTAGAGGCTGGCCTGTATCTTTTATTTTATACGTTATTAATATCATTGCCTATAATAATTGCTATTTTTTATTATTATAATAAAAATTATAATTTAATTTTTTATTTAATAACAGGAGATATAAATTTATATATATATATATATCTATGTATTAACATAGTTTTTTTTGTAAAACTCCTATATTTTTTATTCATTTGTGACTTCCAAAGGCACATGTTGAAGCTCCTGTAGCTGGTTCTATAATTTTAGCCGGGGTTATGTTAAAATTAGGCGGATATGGTTTAATGCGATTATTACCTTTATTTATTTCTTTAACTTTAAATATTGGATTTATTTTTATTGTAATTAGATTAGTAGGGGGTATATTTGATTCTTTGATTTGTTTACGTCAGAGAGATATTAAATCTTTAATTGCTTACTCTTCAGTAGCACATATAGGATTAGTGGTTGCGGGTCTAATAACAATGAGATTATGGGGATATTATGGGTCTTTAATAATAATAATTGCCCATGGTTTATGCTCTTCAGGATTATTTTGTCTAGCTAATATTATTTATGAACGATTATTAACTCGTAGGCTTTATTTAAGAAAAGGATTATTGAATATTTTTCCGTCTTTATCTTTTTGATGATTTTTATTATTAATTGGTAATATAGCAGCTCATGTTACTTTAAATTTATTTAGTGAAATTATATTAATTAAATGATTAGTTTTTTTAATTCTTTAACAATTATTTTTTTATTATTATTATCTTTTTTTAGAGCAGTTTATTCTTTATATTTATATTCTTTTTCTCAGCATGGTACTTTCAATAGGGGTATTTATTCAATTTATCAAGGGTTTTATCGAGAATATTTACTATTATTTATACATTGATTGCCTTTAAATTTATTATTTTTAAAAAATGCTTTGATTATATTAACTTATCTAAATAGTTTATAAAAAAATATTGATTTGTGATATCAAAGAAATAATGTTTATTTTAGATAATTAAAATTTGTACTAAAATTTCTGCTCTTTTTATATTTTTTTCATTATTAACTTATTTTTTATCTTTAAATTTTTTAATTGAAGAATATAGATTATTATTAGAATTAGAAGTTTTTAGATTTAATTCAACTATAATTATAATAGTTGTATTATTAGAGTGAATATCCTTAATATTCATAAGATTTGTATTATTAATTTCTTCTTTAGTAATTTATTACAGAGAAGAATATATACACGGTGATTTAACTTTAACTCGTTTTATTCTCTTAGTAGCTATATTTGTTTTATCTATAATATTGCTTATTATTAGGCCTAATTTAATTTCTATTTTATTAGGTTGAGATGGATTAGGGTTGGTTTCTTATTGTTTAGTTATTTATTATCAAAATGTTCGTTCTTATAATGCAGGGATATTAACGGCCCTATCTAATCGAATTGGTGATGTAGCTTTATTAATTGCTATTGTTTGGATAATAAATTTTGGTAGTTGAAATTATATTTTTTATTTAGAATTAATAAAAACAGATTTATTAATAGAATTATTATCTTATTTAATTGTTTTAGCTGCTATAACTAAATCTGCTCAAATTCCGTTTAGATCTTGACTTCCTGCTGCTATAGCAGCCCCTACACCAGTATCTTCATTAGTGCATTCTTCTACTCTAGTAATCGCCGGTGTATATTTATTAATTCGTTTTAATTTTTGTTTATCTGAAAATTTAATGATATTATTATTATTTATTTCAATATTTACTATATTTATATCTGGGTTGGGTGCAAATTTAGAGTTTGATTTAAAAAAAATATTGCTCTATCAACTTTAAGTCAGTTAGGATTTATACTTGCAATTTTATCTTTAGGAGGTTACATTTTAGCTTTTATACATCTATTAACTCATGCATTATTTAAGGCTTTATTATTTATATGTGCTGGAGCTATCATTCATAATTTAAATAATTGTCAAGATATTCGTTTTATGGGTAGTTTAATTAATCATATACCTTTAACGTGTTCATATTTTAATATTTGTAATTTTGCTTTATGTGGTCTTCCTTTTATATCTGGATTTTATTCAAAAGATTTAATTGTAGAATTTATATCAATAAATTATTTAAATGTATTTGTTTATAATATTTTTTATTTATCAATTGGATTGACTGTTTCTTATAGAGCACGCTTATTATATTATTCATTAGAAGGTAATCAAAATTTTCTTTCATTAAATATAATTAATGACCAAAGATCTATTATATTGCGAGGTATAGGGGGTTTAATTTTTTTGTAATTTTTATGGGCTCTCTGTTAAACTGACTAATTTTTGTTGATCCAATTTTAATTTGTTTAGATAATCTTATAAAAATAATAACTTTATTAATAATTTCATTAGGTTTTATTTTAGGGTATGAATTAGCAAAATTTAAATTAAGTTACAAAATTAAATCTTCAATAGTATTATCATTGAGTTTATTTTTATCTTCTATATGAAATATACCTATTTTATCAACTTTTGGGGTAAATTTTTACCCTATTTATTTAGGTAATTTATATAATCAAATTATTGATCAGGGTTGGTTAGAGTACCATGGTGCTAAATATTTATCATTTTCTCTTAGATTAATTTCTAGAATTTTACAATTATTGTCTAAAAATCATTTAAAGATTTATTTAATATTAATAATTTTAATAATATTTTTATTTAATATCTTTTATTCAAATAGCTTAAGTTAAGAGCATAGCTTTGAAGCAGATAAGGTAATTTTTAATTTTTGAATAATTTATAAGAATTTTTCTAATTTTACAGTGAAAATGTAATGTTTTTTTTAAACTATATAAATAGAAGTATAAACGAAATTTCATCGCTAAAAAATTAAGTTAGAAGCTTATTTTTGATTACCATACTTCCTTAATTGGAAAATTTATTCAATTTTATCATTAACAGTGATATACCTCTATTTTGGTTTCAATTAAAAATAAGGCTTATAAAGCAATTGTTTAGGTCGAAACTAAATGTAATATTTTACTTCTTATTTTATTAAGATAAATTGAATATTCAATATGTTTTAAGTGCAAATTAAATGTTAATTTAACTATTATCCTAAGTTAGATAGCTCAATTTAAAGCTCCTTGTCTTCATTCATGGTAAAGTCCAATTAGTAAGATAATAATAAATCTTATTAATAAAATTGAATAATTAATAATATTACTAATTTTAAGAGTAGAAATTATTGGGATTAATAAAGTGATTTCTACATCGAAAATTAAAAAAAATAATAGCGATTAAAAAAAAGTGCAAAGAAAAGTGGAGTCGGGCTGAAGATTTAGGGTCAAACCCACATTCAAATGGCCTGTTTTTTTCTCGGTCAGAGAAAGTTTTTTTAGAAATTAAATTTAATAAGATGATTATAATTACTGTGATTGAACATATAATGATGAAAAGCCTAGTTAATAATTGAATTATTTATACTAAATTTTAGATTTTTTGATTGGAAGTCAAATATAATATTTTATATTATATAAATATCTACCTCATCAGTAAATAGAAATATACAAGAATAACCAAACTACATCAACAAAATGTCAATATCAGGCAGCAGCTTCAAACCCAAAATGGTGCTTAGAAGAAAAATGTCCTAAAAAATGTCGGATTAAACAAATTAATAAAAAAGTTGTACCAATTATTACATGTAGTCCATGAAATCCAGTAGCTATAAAAAATGATTCTCCATAAATATAGTCAGCGATAGTAAAAGGTGCTTCTATATATTCATATCCTTGAAGAATTGTAAAATAAATCCCTAGTAGCACAGTTATAGCTAACCCTTGGATAGTTTGTGAGTAATTATTTTCTATAAGCCTATGATGAGCTCATGTGACAGTTAATCCTGAAGTTAAAAGAATTAAAGTATTTAATAGAGGAATTTCTATAGGGTTAAAAGTTATAATTTCATTAGGGGGTCAAGTCACTCCTAACTCAATTCTAGGGGCTAGAGATCTATGAAAAAATCCTCAGAAAAATCTAATAAAAAAAAAAATTCAGATAGGTACAATAAATAGGATTATTCCTCAGCGTAACCCTAAAGTTACTTTAAAGGTATGAAATCCTAAAAATGTTCCTTCCCGAGTAATATCTCGTCATCATAAGTATATAATTAATATTATAGAAAAAATTCTAATTAAGAATAGATTAATTTCATATAAATGGAATCATTTAATTAACCCTATTATAATAGCTAAAGCGTTAAAAGATCTTAATAAAGGTCAAGGCCTTTGATCGAATAGATGAAAGGGGTGGTTTTGGTGTATTGACATTAGTTTACTTCTCTAGAATATAATGTTCTTAAAATAGTAAAAACATATGATTGAATAATAGCTACAGCTCTTTCTAAGATTAATAATAAAATTTGTCTAAAAATTAAAATTGAGATTAATGTTGATGTTATTATAGGGCCGGTGTTTCCTATTAAAGTTATTAGTAAATGACCAGCAATTATATTAGCAGATAATCGTACAGATAAAGTTAAAGGACGAATAATGTTTCTGATTGTTTCAATGCATACTATAAAAGGTATAAGAACGTTTGGAGTTCCTTGAGGTACTAAATGGGCAAATATATGGGTAGTATTATTAATTCACCCATATAGTATAAATCTTAATCATAAAGGAAAAGCTAAAGTTAGAGATATAATAATATGTCTTGTTCTCGTAAAAATATAAGGAAATAATCCTAAAAAATTATTTATTAAAATAAGTCTAAATAATGAGATAAAAATTAATGTTCTTCCTAAAGATTTAGGATTGTTAATTAACACTTTTATTTCATTATGTAAAGTTGTCATAATTTTAAATCTAAGTATAGAAATTCGTGAAGGGATTAATCAATATATTGGCGGAATAAAAATTAATCCAATTATTGTTCTAAGTCAATTAATTGTTATATTAAAATTAGTAGAAGGATCAAAAGATGAAAAAAGGTTTATTATCATTTTCAGTTTTTTTGGTGTATACTTTTGTATCTACTTTATTTGGTTGGTATAAATGGATAAAATAAATTCTTACATTAAAAATAATAAAAATCAAAATAAAGAATACAAATAATCTGACTCAATTTAAAGGGGCTATTTGTGGAATTAAAAATTATTTATTTTAAAATGATTTTAGTTTGACAAACTAATGTTATAAATTTAAGTAATTTTTCATAAGGAGTAAATTTTTACTATAATTTGGTTTAAAATTCCAATGCTTTTAATCAGCCACCTAATGAAATTTGAGTTATTTTCATAATTCATTTAATAAAGTATTTAGGGGAAATTCTTTCAATTACAATAGGTATAAATCTATGGTTAGCCCCACAAATTTCGGAACATTGTCCAAAAAACAACCCAGTTCGATTAATCGTAAAGCTAATTTGGTTTAATCGTCCATGGGTTCCGTCAATTTTTACTCCTAAGGAAGGGATAGTTCAAGAGTGGAGAACATCGGCAGCTGTTACTAGTATTCGAATTTGAGATTCATATGGAAGAATCACTCAGTTATCTACATCTAAAAGACGAAAATTAAAAGATTTTAATTCGTTAGTTGGAAGTATATAAGAATCAAATTCAATATCTTTAAAATCTGAGTATTTATAGGATCAATATCATTGGTGTCCAATAGTTTTAATTGAAATTATAGGATTATTAATTTCATCTAAAATATACAATAGTCGTAAAGAAGGAACAGCGATAAAAATTAATGTTAATGCAGGTAAGATAGTTCAAATTACTTCAATAGTTTGACCTTCTAGTAAAAAACGATGTTGGAATTTGTAAAAAAAAAATTTTATTAATAATTGTCCAACTAAAATAGTAATGATAGTTAAAATTAAAAGGGTATGGTCATGGAAGAATATTAATTGTTTTATTCTAGGAGAAGCCCTGTCTTGTAGTAATAAAGTTTTGCATGTTGCAATTTCTAAAAAAAGTGTAATCTTTATATTTGGGGCTTAAATCCAGTGCACTATTCTGCCAAATTAGAAGTTAGATAAAATAGGCAACTTAGAGTAACCATGTTCAGCGGGGGGAAGACATTGTATTCATTCAATAGATGACCTTAGATTAAAGGCTGAAAGTCTTTTTCGTTGTGAGGAAAGTCTTTCTCAAACAATAAAAATAAAAAAGATAATTGCCATTAAAGAAATTAAAGAGCCTACAGATGAAACCACATTTCATATGGTAAAAGCATCTGGGTAATTGAATATCGACGAGGTATTCCTCTTAACCCTAAAAAATGTTGTGGGAAAAAGGTTAAATTTACTCCAATAAATATAATAACAAATTGAATTTTTAAATAATAGTTATTTAGAGTTACTCCAGTAAAAAGAGGAAATCATTGAACTACCCCTGCTATAATTGCAAACACTGCTCCTATTGAGAGAACATAGTGGAAATGAGCAACAACATAGTAGGTATCATGTAAAATAATGTCAATCGAAGAATTAGCTAAAATTACTCCTGTTAAACCACCAACTGTAAATAAAAATACAAATCCTAATCTTCATAAAGTTGCTGGGCTATACAAGATTTGTGTACCATGTAATGTTGCTATTCATCTAAAAATTTTAATTCCGGTTGGGACTGTAATAATTATAGTTGCTGATGTAAAATAGGCTCGAGTATCAACATCTAAACCAACTGTGAATATATGATGGGCTCATACAACAAATCCTAATAATCCAATTGCTATTATAGCATAGATTATTCCTAAAGTTCAAAAAGCTTCCTTTTACCTCTTTCTTGTCTAATAATATGGGAAATTAGTCCGAATCCTGGTAAAATTAAAATATACACTTCTGGGTGTCCAAAAAATCAAAATAAATGTTGGTAGAGGATTGGGTCCCCTCCTCTTGCAGGATCAAAAAATGATGTGTTTAAATTTCGATCAGTAAGTAGTATTGTAATTGCTCCAGCTAATACAGGCAACCTAAGTAGTAATAAAATTGCAGTAATTATAACAGCTCATACAAATAAAGGTGTTCGGTCTACTCTTATGCCTTCAGGTCGTATATTTATGATTGTAGTAATAAAGTTTACAGCTCCTAAAATTGAGGAAATCCCTGCTAAATGAAGCCTGAAAATAGCTAAATCAACTGAAGCTCCACTATGAGCAATATTAGCAGATAGAGGAGGGTAAACTGTTCAACCTGTTCCAGCTCCATTTTCAACAATTCTACTCATTAAAAGCAATGAAAGCGACGGGGGTAAAAGTCAAAATCTTATATTGTTTATCCGAGGAAAAGCTATATCCGGAGCCCCTAGTATTAAAGGTACGAGTCAATTTCCAAATCCACCAATTATAATTGGTATAACTATAAAAAAAATTATGACAAAAGCATGGGCTGTGACAATCACATTATAAATTTGATCATTCCCAATTAAAGATACTGGGTTACCTAATTCTGTACGAATTAGAATTCTGAGCGAGGTTCCTACTGTTCCTGCTCATGCACCGAAAATAAAGTATAATGTTCCAATATCCTTATGATTTGTGGAAAACAGCCATTTGTTCGGTGAAATGGCTGATAAAAGTAATAAACTGTAAATTTATGCATGAATAAAAAATTCTTTCACCAATTTTAGCCTTATAGTCAAAAATGATTTTAAATTGCAAATTTAAAGGTAAGGTAAATCTTTAAGGCTTAGACTTTTAACCTATTTTTAACTTTGAACGTTAATAGTTTTCTTAACTTAAATCCTTAGTAGAAATAAGTTAACCTAATAAGTGGGAGTCTAGCTAGAACAGTAAAATTTCTAGTTAGCAATAAAAAATTACTTTGAATTTTTGTGATCGATTCTCTTTTAGTTAGAAGAAACGCTGTTAAAGTTAATCGTAAGTAAAAAAACAGAACAATGAGGGCGAAGAAAATTAGTAGAATTCTAATTAGAAACAACCCTATTTTCGATAGTCCCATAATTGTGAATCATTTCGGCAAAAATCCTAAAAAAGGAGGGATTCCTCCTAAGGAGAGAAAGTTTAAGGCAACTAATCAGTTGAAATACTTATTTTGACCATACATTTTGAGGAGTTGGTTAAGAAAATAGATATTGAAGCTTTTAAAAATCAACACAATATTGATGGTTGTGACCCTATAAATTAGGAAGTATCGCAATCAAATAGTTTTAACCGATACCATTGTTCTAATTATCCATGCCATATGGTTAATCGAAGAGTAAGCTAAAATTTTTCGTAAGCTAATTTGGTTTAATCCTAGGATTCTTCCTACCACAGCTGATGAAACAATGACTCTGAGGAGAAAAAGTCTGTTTTTACTGTAAAATAGTATGACAACCATGGGAGCAATCTTTTGTCAAGTTAGTATAATCAAAGCGTTAATCCAATTTAACCCTTCTAGAATTTCCGGGAATCAGATATGGAAGGGAGCAGCCCCTATTTTGATTAAAAGAGCAGAAAAAAAGGTTAAATTTACAATATGATGAGGGAGATCATCTTGCCCTGTAAAGTTAAATTCTATAAGGTTAAGGTTAAAAACTATGGAAAATAGAAGTAAGGCTGAGGCTACTACTTGTGTAACGAAGTATTTTAAAGCTGCCTCTGATGGGTAGGAGTTTTTTCTATCTACTATCAACGGGAGAATTGACAATAGATTGATTTCTAATCCTATCCAAATTCTTAATCACGAGTAAGAGGAAATCGCAATTAAGGTGCCTAAAATCAGTGTAGAGTAAAACAATAGCTTAAAAAAGTTCAAAATTAAAAAGAAAAGGGTTAAAACCTTTATATCTGGGGTATGAACCCAATAGCTTAATTAGCTTATCTTATTACATTTTAGTATAAGAAGTACGGAGGTTTTTGAAGCCTTAAGCGGGGGTTTAACTCCCTCAGATGTATTGTGATGGTGGTGGGGGGCACATGTTCTATTCTATCAAAATAGTCCTTTAGTCAGGCACATCACATTTAACTTTATTAATACGAAAAAATGATAAACTTACTTTTTTTATAAAATTAATAAAATAGATAGTTAAATAAATATTGTACTTTTGAGGTATGATAAAATAAGGTATAAAAAATTCAAGTAAATTGGTTGATTAGGGAATTTCAAGTAAAGTCATATTTTTCCAAAAAAAAATAAAATTTTCGTTTTTTTGGCAGTTTTTTTACTTTAATATTTTTTTATAACTAACTTGAATTTCCATGAGAATCAAAAAAAAAATTTTTTTTGCAAAAATTCACGATTTTTTGCGATTTTTAAAAATTTTTGAAATTTCGAAAAATGTACTAAAAATTTTAGTTTGTTATAAAATCTCAAGAAAAGCTTGTTATGTGGCCTAAAAAAATATGGTATGTTTTTTTATTATATTAAAGTTTGATAAATATATATTAATAGAAATTTAATAATCGTATTAAATATTTATAAATATATAAATAGCGTAATTTAGGTAATCTAATATATATTAATAATTTAATAAAATAACAAATCTATAACATCACTATTTCTAACCTATTAAAGTGTTATCCTTTAGATATGATTAATAATCGGTCTTATAATATAATAATTTAATATATGTTATTCTATAAATATTTTATATACAGATAAAAAAAGAACGAAAAAAAAATAATTTCTAGCTTAACATATCCATATAAAATTATACAAAAAAATAATTATAAATTCAAAATTTTTTATTTAATATTATTCTGATTAAATTTATACTTAAAATTTTTATATTTAACTTATTATATGTTTGCGTAAATATTTATTAATTATAAAATAATAAAAATCTGAGAATATTTATAGATAAGAGGAATAAATATTTTTATGGTGTGAAAGTGATAGATTTAGTATAATAAAGTAAGGGAGAGACTTATATACTGAATTTGGATCTTAAAGGGTTAATTCGGGAGAAATTCAACTTAACGTACTTTACTAGGGATTTTCATTAGGTGACTATTTTTGGTAGAGATTTTTCGGGAGGGAGCCCATTTCAGGTTTACGATATTAATTTCTATAAAAAAAAGTTTTATTTTAGCTTAAAAAATTAGGTTTTATTTTTAATAATATGAAAATTTTATTGTGATTTAAAATTAAGTTTTGAAAATTTAATTTTTTGTTAATTCTCAGTAATTAGTTTTATAATATCAAGTAAATTTGGATATAGAAATAATTTTAAATATTAACTAAATTTGTGCCAGCAGTTGCGGTTAGACAAATAATATAATTTAATTTTTTTAGTTACAATTAATTGTTATTATTAATTTTACAATAATTTTTATTAAGTGAAATTTTAAAAATTTAGAATATTAATTTTTGTTAATGAATTTGGTAAATTTTGTTTAGAGACTAGGATTAGATACCCTATTATTCAAAAAGTAATTTTTATGCTAAATTAGTATTAGTTAAGATCTTGAAAATTAAAAAATTTGGCGGTATTTTAGTCTATTCAGAGGAACTTGTCCTGTAATTGATAGTCCACGATTTATATTACTTTTTTTTTAATTTATATATCGTCGTAATTAGAAAATTTTATAAAGATTATTAATTTTCAAGATTTTAAATTAAAAATTAAATCAGATCAAGATGTAGTTAATAGAAAAGAAGAGATGAGTTACATTTAATTTATTTAAGGATTGTTATTAGAATAATAGCTTGAATTTGGATTTGAAAGTAATTTTAACTAATTAGTTGATTTGATTTGAGCTCTAAAATATGTACATATCGCCCGTCGCTTTCATTATAAAATGAAATAAGTCGTAACAAAGTAGGCTTATTGGAAAATTAGCCTAGAAATCAAATTATAGCTTAAATTAAGCATTTTATTTACATTAAAAAGTTAATTGTGGAATTCAATTTAATTTGAAATAATTAGATTATTATATGTTTTTTTTCTTATTTTTTATATTAAATAAATTATTGTTTTATTTTACTTTTAGAAAAAATTTTTATTATTATAGTTTATTAGTATTGTGAAAGAATTTTTTATTTATTAAAAAGAAAAATAAATTTTTTGTACCTTGTGTATCAGGGTTGATTAAAATATTTTAATTATTTAATTATCTCGAATTTAAAAGGGCTAATAAGTTATTTTTTAATTGTTTCATAAATTTTATAAATTATTTATTAGTAATGAAATGTTATTCGTTTTTAAATATATCTAGTTTTTTAAGAAAAAAATATAATTTTTTTAATAAAATATTATTAATCTACTTTTTGTTAGTTTTATATTTTTATTAGTAAATATTATTAGGGATAAGCTTAATAATATATTTTTAAAAATTTATTTGAATAAATAAATATATAGGATTGTAAATTTTCATTGGTATTAATTTGTTATAATTACTTTATTATAAATTTTATTTATATAAATTTTAAATTATTTATTAAAATGTTAATATAAATTATTGTTATTAATTAATAATGATTGAATTAGTATAATTTTATTTATAAATAAATTTATTATAAAGATTAATTTAAGGAATTCGGCAAAAGTTTTTCCGCCTGTTTATTAAAAACATGTCTTTTTGATTTTAATTTAAAGTCTTACCTGCCCCCTGAGTAATTAAATGGCCGCGGTATTTTGACCGTGCTAAGGTAGCATAATCATTAGTTTTTTAATTGAAAGCTGGAATGAAGGGTTTGACGAGAAAAAAGCTGTCTCAGTTTAATAATTTGAATTTTATTTTTAAGTTAAAAAGCTTAAATTTATTTAAAAGACGAGAAGACCCTATAGAGTTTGATAAATAAAGTATTTATTTTAATATAGAATTAATTAATTAAATACTAAAATTTATTTGATTGGGGTGATTTAAAAATTAAGTTAACTTTTTATATTTTTTTTCATTGATTTATGTTTTATTGATCCATTATTAACGATGTTTGCTTTAAAAACTTTTCATTACAACCATATTTGCATAAAGGAATGTCGAAGGCATAATCTAATGACAACCTGTATTACTGAAATTGAGAGGTGTTGGCTGGAGATGATAACATTTTTAAAGCAAGTGTAATCTTTCCTTAGCATATCCCTCAAATATTTCGAATTGAGTGATTCGGACATAGCGAATCTCAGATTTGGCTTCTGAAACTGGCTCTGGTAGTTATTCTTAGAGGCTTCTGATACATTCACATTCAAATTTAAGACCTCTCAATTGAAACCATATGAAAGGGTTGAACATATAACTGTCTCAAATTGTTCATATGCAATTGCCAGCTTTAGTAGATAATGAAAAAAATAACAATTACTGGATGTTATTCATTGGTTACGTTTGCGTTGTTGAATTTCAAAAGAGAGGTACTCCTTCCTTTTGCACATATTCTACTCATTCTGTCAAAGAAAGGTGAAGTACTTTAGTTGGAGTAGACCTTAATTTTAGCAGAAGTTCCTTTTAAGGAAACATATTTTCCACTTTTTTAGATATTCACGAATTTCTGATACACGTATTTTGCAAAGCTATTGATCCAAACTGTCAATGCACGCATCAACACAAATTATGCAAAAAAGTTATCGGGTTCTATTCCTGCATAAACAAGGACTAAGAACTACCATTACGTTATTACTACATAGGGGTATGAAATAATGGCAGGTCGTAGCAATATAGAGGTAGTTGTTAACAGACGATTTAGTTTATTCCGTTAAAATTCCAAATATTAAGAAAGTCGAACCGTCTGTAACACTATAGTTTTCTATGAAAGTTATCTTGCAAATTAGGTTAAAGCCCCGGAATGACAAAATTAACAGATTTATCCTGACGTGTTCTCAACTTATGCAAAAAGTGTGCTGAAGCAATCCGCAAAATTATCCGGGATTAATTTTTAAAATATTTACTTAATAAATGTTATATTATAATGTGATAACGACTTTTTCAGATATTAGTAGATATTAGTCATAAATATTATCAATAATGCCAAACATCAGCTTAATAACGGAATGAAACACATCGAAAACAAGTTGCCTGTAATAGTTCGATATCAAAAATGATTCAGTCAATAATATCGTCAATATGTTAGATTATATTCAAAATGTAAATCCTCACATCTAATTTGCCGTGAATGTATATAAATTCGAATCATCTCCACATCTTCCAGACTTGATCTTGGACAGAGATACATGGCTATAGAGTGACCTTTGCCTTTGCATACATTCACTTGCTATACGAACCTTGAATTAATCAGATGCCATCTAGATAGTAGTGGATGGCACAAGAAGCTCCTTTACTCCCGGATTACCCTCTTCAGAAAGAATGAGAGAGAGAAATACTTTCCCGGAATGACATTTACATTGAATCTACACAAGGATAAGGTACGAGACCAAAAAGAGAATTGAAGATGTAACTGTATATGGTATTGATACTTTGGAAATTGATAACGGTTAATGAAAAGTGAGGAGTAAGCATTTCTATTTTCCTATCCTATCACATTAGTAAATAGTATGAATGGCCAGGATTTCCGAACTGATAAGAAGTCGTAGAGCAAGATTTGTAGCGCTGGTAAGAGTTGCATATCTTCTATTTTGTCCAGAATTTTGTTATCTACATTCACCGCAAGTTATTTGTTCAAATGCCTCTGCTATTTAGATTTACAAAAAAATAACATTATGGTTTACGATATAAGATCTATACATGATAGTCTGAAATAGAAATATCGAAGCCAGTTAATCTTCATTATTCAAACACTTTAAACTGTCAAAACTCTGTATTAAAAGAAAAAATACATGGTGTAATGTACAAGGCCAAGCTTTCTCTAACCATGGTTAGAAAATGGTTCAATTATTATAAACTTACTATATTTTTTTCTAAAGCTACTATGATGAATATATCCTTGTATAAAGACAGAGTACTGATGGATTAATTATGCACAATGAAAACTGTAATAGTCTTCCCAATTGTAATTGTCACAGAATAAATAGGGTTAAGGAAGTTAAGTATCTAGGTCTAGTGCTGAATGAGAAATGGAGTTGGATAGTGCATACAAATTTAATTGTAAAGAAAATAAGATATCTTTTCTTTGTTTTTTACAGATTAAGCTACATACTGGGAAAAAAAGATCTGATAATATGTACCATGTTCTATTTTGTAGTATAGTTTTTCTTGTATAATTTGCTGGGGATCGGCATATCGTAATGCACTGGCTCCTGTTGTTAGAGTACAGAATCGTGCAGTTAAAATTATAATGTTTAAGAAACATACAAGTGAAACCAACGAGATTTTCAGTGATGAGTCGTCACTAACAATAAGACACAAATGGAACTTTAAAAAACATATAGATTCTGTATGTAAAAAGCTTAACAAATCATATTTTTCATATCTTCACTGAAAAACGTATTGACGAGCGAAACCTTACCTACCATATATTATGCCCAGGTATAATCATTGATAAGCCAAAATATAGTTGTTTGGGGCCAATCACCTCATGTCAGTAGAATATTTGTCCTACAAAAACGTGTACCTATTACGTTTAATTTTCAAGAGATAGCTGTAGAAAGGTATTTAAGGATCAAAAGATATTGACGGTTCCCTCTATTTATATTTACAAAATATTTCAAAAATACACAGATCCTTACGAAAAGCAATGAAATTCATAGCTACGGTACTCGAAACGCTGACTCAATATATCTCAAAAAACACAATCAAACCAACTATAGAAAGTCTCCTTCTTATGCTGGTTCATGTCTCTACAACAAGCTACCAAATTATTTGAAGAACTATATAGATATTTTAAATTTCCAAAAGGACCTAAAAAGTGCTCTGATGACGGAGGCCTTCTATAGTATTGAGGAGTTTGACAGTCTACCGATTTTTAATGGTCGTTTTAATATATTTATGTGCATGTGTGTATGTGTGTTTATGTAATACTGTATTTCTTCTTTTTAATTAAGATAGTATTTTTACTTTTTCAATTTAATTATTACTTGTATTTATATCTGACGTTCCTCATCCATGTATATCATGGCGAAAAGGTTAATAAAGATATTATATTATTATATTATTAAATTAAGTATGTTATGGAAGCTCTAATCATGAATTATTTTGATCTGCACCAAGATTTTTAATACCGCCAATGAGTCAAATACTAGGTATAAATCTCGGTCTTTAGCTCGCTCGAAACTGAATGTTGGAAAAAAAATGTTTGTATCAATCCATGTCTGTATTCAACAAACTATCCACTGAATTGAAAACACTAATATTTTCTCCTAAAAGTGTCATTGAAAACCACATAAAAAAGTGTGTAATATCAAATAATTACAATAATAACCTTGTTAATTAGTGAGGATGATCTAACAAGGTTCTTAAGTGTATTTTGAGATAATTAACTGTATTTATTTAATAATTATTTAATTTAAGCTATTATTTAGGTCTTGTTGATTAGAGGATTGAATTATTAAAGTTTTTCTGAGAATTTTGTGTTAATTATTTATATATCTCTAAATTACATAATCGGGCTTAAAGGTAAGTACATAACAGTTGATAAGTTAAAGTTAGGTATTTACATATGTAATCTGTCTGTCATTTTGAAAGTCTTATGTATTACCAAAACTCTGCGTACAATGGCCTGTGTGGTATCAATTATTGAATGGTGAAATTATTGCACGTTTCCAGTTGGGGTTTTATAGATCCCGCGGGGTTATCATGTAATTAACAACTGCAACGCGACTGCGACGATCGCACAATCGTCGCTGTCAAAACGTCAATTTGGTACAGTGTTGTCGCTCTGTTAGTCTTGAGTCTAAACTGATACTCGAGTGAAAATTAACAAAGTGAGGTTGGTTGCATGTATTTGTGAATAATAGATTACTTTAAATCATGTTCAAAATGAAATTGCTATTTTCTCTTTAAAATCCAATATTTCATAGACAGTATCTAATAGACTTTGGCAACACTGAGACAATAACGTGATTGCAACTAGTTGCTAAATTTTACATGATACGGGGACCGGTGTATTCAATATGTTTGGAGCAGATTCTTTGACTTTTATTTGGCATAAAATTTTGTATCTTCATATATGTAATTAAACTATTGAGTTTGTCTGTCAAGAACTCTCTTTTCATTGAAATATTTTTTGATTGCTAAAATCAAGTTAAACAAAACTCGACCACCAAAGAAATATTTGATATCAAACACAAAAAACGAAATTTGACGTACTTATATAGTTAAGGTGAGTTTATACAGTAAATAAAATAAAATAAGAAAGAAATTAAGATAAAATAAGAAAGTTGAACATGCTCATTTCCATGGAAGCGTTTATACACGAAATAAGCTAAATTAAGAAATAAGAATAAGAACTAAAGATGGCCAACTTTCATCTTTATTTCTTATTTTATTTTATTTTGTTTGAAAACTTATAATGCGCATGATCAACCACCAGAGAACACTTAACTTGCATACAACACAAAAGTTTTTGTCAAAAAAGCTGTGATTTGATTGGTCCATTCTTATTTCTTATTTTATTTTTGTCATCTGTGGTGTAGTGTTCATTTGAACTTGTAAAATTATATTTTTAGAAAATAAGTATCAGATTCTATTTCTGGGAAACATGCTCTATATGAAAGGATGGGAAATGAAGATCTCTATAATACAACCTTCGACATATCGATTATATTGATTATTGTTTCTACTTATCAATATTAGTCCTGTTTATTCCGCCTCCGCGCAATGGATGGCGCTGTTTTAAACTCTTCAAAAAGGAGGAAAGGAAGAGAGAGAGTCGGCCGAGGTGAGCGAGGGTGGCGGTCGAGGAGGCCGAAAGGGGGAGACGAGCAGGAAGGGCTCGAAAGTGAAATGAGTTTCGATTAAAAAAAAAAAAAAGGTGAAAGATGTGTGCTGATTAGTTTAAAGCATTTTTTTAACTACATTTCCGAGTGAGAAAAGGCTGTCGAACTCCAATCGTGTTTGTTCCACCGGGGTTGAACCATAACCTTCATTTCTTCCATTTCCTCCACGTGGTCCTGCAGTGCAGAATCCCAGATTTCGACCACCTAATCCTCCGATTATTGTCGAAGGGCGTCCATACATACTTGATAGTCTTGGAGTACTTCCACATACATCGATTTTGGCATCGCACGGGGCTATTCATCTTCATTACTACCTGGGGCTTCGCTTCAGCGACGAGAACGCCAGGATAAGTGTTTCCTTTTTTTCTTTTGTTTTTATAAACTATAAAAGTGTAAACTTTACAAAGACGAAATATGTTTCACATTGAGTACTATTTTAGCATGGCACATATATATTTTTTTATAGCATTTAAACATTCCTCTTATTCATTATTATATATTTTTCATAGTATTTAAACATTTCTCTTATTCATAATTATATTTATATATTAATTAAGAGCAGCATTTCTTTCCTAAATCGGAATAATGAGATTATCATAAACTTCCAGCATTCACGTGAGCTCACCGCAAATGCGCAGTTCTTTGAAATTTTGTAGTTGTTTAATTATAATATTTACCGGTTCAGTTTGCAGATGTACCTAGTACATATACATTTATATAAATAGATTTTTGACATTGTCTTTGTTTCTTATTAGAAATTTATTATTACTGTTTAATTCATGTGTGTTGATAAGGTGCAATGCACCATGTTTATTTAGAATAATATTTTTTTATATAGTCTTAGAATTATCACTTTGGTTAAACACATTTTTGATTATTTTATTTTCGTATGGGTATTCTAATTTTGTTTGAGTAATATAATTTATTGATTAATTTTTGTTTATTGTCTTGGTTCTTGACTTACAAGACCTTTTTCAATTATTTTTTTTTTAAGTCAAGTGGCGCCCAAATTTTTTTTGTTTTAATATATTAATGAACTCGCTATCATCAAACCCTCAGCGCTTGACCCCCCCTCCAGGTTCTACCGACTACAACACTAACGGCGCGGTGTATCTCTATTCGGCTGAGGAAGAAATAGAGGTCACAATAAACCAATCATTCTTGAGGTTATTCTTATTTAAATTTTAATTTGTTTCTTATTTTATTTTATTTACTGTATAAACTCACCTTTAGTTCCACCTGCTACCACCCCCACCATCTCAAAAGAGATGATATTTGAAACTTACTAAGGTCATAACTGTAATAAACACTAAATGCATAGAAAAATTTAAACTCACAGGATATCCGAAAACCGACATGCAAGACTTCATCTAAATGACTTGCAAGATTTAACATAAATGGACCATTCCTGAATTTGCCATATTATATTTTAAAGTACGATCCAAAATTTGAACACAGTCCTCAGAAACCTCATATTTGAAACTAGATTTAATTGAAAAATCCTTTGTCAGCACCTCTGGTTCAAGGATTTTCAACTTTTAAACAATTATATATTTTTTTCCGCGACGGGAAAAAAGTTTGACATTTTACCTCTGTTGACAGGTGACAAAGTATCACTTTCTACCACACGGGAAAAAACTGAGTCCTTTTTTCCCGGGTAGACATATATACACATAAATATCAATCAAAACACAGAAGTAATCTGACAGATATTTGAGGTTAAAGGTTTCCTTGGCAGCGCATGTCTAATTGTCGCCTACCACTTTAAAACTTCAAATTTAACTTCGATAATTTTCTGACATTAATATATTGTAATATTTTTTCAATACTAAATCATCGTTTTTCCCGTCACAGAAAAAAATAGTGTATTATACATGGGAAAATATTAGATTCTACCTCTCGAGCTTAAATCTAGTACTTTTTTCACTTGTATAATAAATAACTATTTTTTCAATTTAAAATAAAGATTTTTTCCGTTTGAAACGTTCACGTTATAGTGTTGTTTATTACATATTTAAAGCTTAAAACGAGATAACAAAGTATAAAGAAGTATTTTGGATATTTTTATGTGGATGTATAGGTAAAGAATTTTTATTTACGTGTGAAACGTAACACCATATTCTTTTTTTCGACTGCGAGTCTTGTATCCAGGAGCCTTGCATTTCACCATTATGTTAAGATGAAAAAAAAATCATTTTCATTACAAAGTAGCACAAAATATGAAAATCAGAAATAAGCTGCAAGCGCCAAGGTGAGGTTGAAACTAATGGCGGCCAACGAAAAATTGGCATCACTTTCGTTTCACGGCGGCTATAGACAGCAGCATCTCCTGTCGTGTACCTATGCACGACTTTTCCCTACTCTAAGATGCCTCTTATCTTGTTTGAAGGTTATGTTCCGTATACTTGTCCGCACCAAACCAATCACAATACAAGTGCGACTATTTATACCAAATAATTTGAAAATTTGAATGAGACGAAAATTGGTATTATCCATTAAAAGGGTTATCAGCTGATTCAAGTCAGCTTAATTTTTACGATTTGAAAACATTGGAAATTTCCGGTATACAAGTTTAACAATGACGTAATACAACTGATTACTTAAATGGACTTACAAAAAATGTTGGTACTGTGAATAAGAAATACGAAGCAGAATGTACATTGAAAGATTTGCAAATCCTTTTCAAAGTGTTCTCGATCGTCTTGTTTGAGTTGAACGTGTTAAACGCGAAGGTACTTTATTTATATCAGAGTTGAGTCTTGAATGCTGTCAAGCTTATAATAGACAAGTTAATTGGTGACGTCACTATTCCAAACAAAATACAAGTAGTGGTGTTGACTGGTTGAAATATAACATCTTGTCATAGTTAAATAGATCCAAATTTCTTACTTCTGTTTTGTTTGGATTTTATTTTGACGTCAGCACATAACTAGTCTACTTACTTTAATATGAACAACTATTGTACAGTATTAGATAGTTGAGATCTTTACTCTAAAAGTTTTTCAAATTATGTTGAAAGCGTTTACGCTTGGATTGTTGGTGTTTAGAAGAATACATCAAATATATTCATTATTAAACAAGATTTTGTGAATATTTCAAAGAAATTTCATCAGAAAGGCCAAGTAAAAGATCCCTGCTCTGAATTAAATTCATATACAATGAACTAATAAATATTTTTTACTAAAAATTGGACCGACGTTATTATAGTTAGATTGATAACTTTTGGCACTAACTTCGCAAGTACCAGCACCATTAAAATTAATATTATTTTGTATTTTTCAAAGTACCAACTAATAACGTCTGTCCATTTTTTTGTAAAAAATATTTATTTCACAATTTTTAATGTAAAATTAGTCACGAAAATCGTTGAACGCTCACTAATACCAATGAAGATAGTACTTATCGTATTATCTACGTATATTATTTGCTTTTAGTTATTATTGAGATCTCAAAACATCGCTGCGGAAATACGCATAAGTATTTTAGATGTTACCATTTTACCCATAGAGATAATATTAACATAGAGCAGGCAAATCGATCAAAATTGCGTACCCTCATATATCATCTATGGACCACATCCACTTACAGTGCTACATAGAACTTGCATACTCTATGTTAATATTATATCTCTATGATTTTACCAGCGGTAACTCAAAAACCGTAACTCTAGGGAAAAAATGTTCATTAAAAATGTTGCTACAAATAATTAGGTCTTTCATGTAGTAGTAGTAGTTTCCGGATATTACCCTATGTTTAATTATACCACCTCATATTATCGATTTTCAAGAAAATTTGCCACCTCCACCTTCGGAGGAAAGGATATTTCGGATTTGCGTTTTTACGAATATAGGTCCATTTGTCAAGCCTTTTCTTTCAAATAAAAAATCATCAAAATCGGAGAACGTTTACTATGTACAAGGCGCGAACAAACCAAAGAAAAGCAGTCTGTCGAATTATATACCTCCTCCGGTTCTGTAATTGAAGCAAATTGAAACTGAGCTTTGACAAAAAGTCCAGAAATTATCAATTTGTGTCAAAAATTACAAAATTTGTATTAAGGTATGCAAAATATCGAATGATATAGACATTTCAAATATCTTTTATGATAATTATCCACATTAGTTTAGGTTTGTGCACTTCTATCAATGTAGATCAATAAAATATTAAAAATTCATGACAAATAATGAATTACTTAATAGTTTCGGTTCCAAACTTGCATCGCAAGTCTCATTTTTGGTCCAGACTGCCTTTTATTTTATGGTAATGCTTTACACTTTTATACGACAGAAAACTATTTCGATAGGAATTCTCGGTTGAGGGGAAGAGTTTTAGCGAGAAGACTGAAGAGACCAGTTTTGTATAGAATTGATCAGGATATCTAAATTTATTAACAAAATTTCGATAAACCATTGGCGTACAACTTCTTTTATTATCTATTTATTTAATCGTTAAAACGGTCTCATGAACGCCACAGGTAGAAAAAAAGCAAGTTTACCATGCTATAAATTTGTTTTGAAGTGGCAATAATACCTACTAAGTTTGAAAACAAATGTTTTTTAAAATAATAGGAAACGACTTTTTCGAAAAATTTCTACACCCCGTATCTCCAAAACGAAGCATTTTTGGAGATAAGTAAATATGAACTCTTTTAATTATTTTTATATGTTGAATACGCTATTAATGTTATTCCATTATAATTCGGACCACCCTGTATGTTCTTTAATAAAATTTGTGGTTTGCATATTGAAAGGTGAGACAATGAAATGTATAATATCTTATAATTTATTCAGAAAGCTATAGTTATTCGAAATAACCGGATGAGCCACCAAAATCTTAATCTGATGGGAATACCAGTGGAGATACAAATACCTATTAAGCAAAAGTTACGTGCAGATGGAACAAGTAAGTAGGTATTGAATGTTTTCTAAAAATGAAAAGCCTTATTCATAAACTCATCGATACTTCGATACTAGTTTTTATTTTTTGTTCGTTATTATAGAGACGTTAATATGCCTGACAGTTTTAGTATCATACTAAGCGAGGTCGAACTAGTTTTGTTTATGAATATAGTTGCTTTCATATTGTAACGGGGATTTATATTAAAACTGGGTTCGATTTATTTTCACTTATTTATTTACACCAATAACTACTCGTCTATATACACATTTATATTCACACTTTATTTCCTGGACTATAACGACTGTCTGTGCTTATGTGTTCTATCACTAACTCACTGGCCTTGCTCTATGAGAAACTATCTATTGCTAACTGTGCTTTATGACAAACTGAACTATCCAGTCTATACCATCCGCCTTAAATATCTAACCTAAAAAGCTCTAGATGGTTCCAGTGTTTGTTTTCGTTGTTCCTGGAGGTTATTTCTCAATATATGGCTTCGAGAATAGACCAGGACTTATTCTCGTTGCCTTCTGATGTCTCCCGTGTTTTCCGGAATTTGCATTGTGTGTGTATAGTTCATTTGTGAGTGTAGTTTATTATTCGGGTAAGTCTTCACGTTACACTGCCCCCTCCTTAGCATCTGATCGTCCCGATCAGAATCATCCTTGGCAGTACCTTGCTAGATTTCCGTTCCATGGCGGAATCTGCACTTGGTGCCTGCCAGGCAAACACCCTTGTTGAAGAAGTAACAGTCTATCGTCTTTCCCGCGTACACTCCTTTTGGATTGAAGCAACACACGGTAATTTGCAAACCAGCGTCCTGGAAGATGTATTCGATCATGCTCCTTACAATCTTCCAATCTAGCCCGTCCAACCCGCAGCCTATTTTCGGAAGACCCAACTTCTTGATGTCATAATTCCTGACTTCATTCCTTAGGCTCTTCAGTGCATGCCAGATGTCCTTGTAAGAGGGCTTTCCTCTAGACATCTTCTTCGTAACCAAATAGAAGAGGTTCCGATTACCCTCTGCTAGTCGCAGAACTTTTCCTACTCTTGGTCGTTGGGCTGACAATTCATCCAATCTTCCAAACTTCCTTTTAAACGCCAGAGCAATACCTCGGCCCATACGTAGATCCTCCGCTACACAATGGGCAATAGAAACGTCAGCTGGTAGTTTGAAAAGGTCTTGTTGAACCTCAACTGTCACACCGAGTCTGACCTTCTTCCGATCTGCGTCGTTGAAACTGACATTTCGCTCTTCAAAGTTCTTTTCTTGAAGAGCCACTCGTGCTTCCTCCTGGTTGTTCGATCCAGCGTATGGTGCGAGTCGGTTTATGTGCACCACTCTAGGTTTTCCCCTTGGTAACTTTCCGATACGATAGATGACGTCATTTATCCTCTTCGTAATTTCATATGGCCCTTCCCATTGCTTTTGGAGTTTGGGACAAAGGCCTCGACGTCGTTGGGGATTATACAGCCAAACATGATCCCCCATGTTGAAGACTCCATCAGCTGATCGAATATTGTAGTGGTGCTTCATTCGATCACTGGCAAGCTGGATGTTCTGTCTGGCTAACTCATGGACTTTATCCATTCTGGCTCTCAATTGGTCAACATATCCTTCTCCTGCGACACGGTCCACCGTAGGTCTACGGCCAAATTCCAGGTCACAGGGTAGGCGTAACTCACGCCCCTACATTAAACTAGCAGAAGTCTGACCAGTCGTTTCATTCACAGCCGCCCGATATGCCATCAGGAACAAATGGATGTACTGGTCCCAATCTCGCTGATGTTCTGAGACAACCTTAGAGAGGTGCTTGCCCATAGTTCGGTTCATCCTCTCTACCATTCCGTCCGATTGAGGATGCAGAGGGGTCGTTCTGGTCTTAATCGCACCTATTAGTCTGCACACATCTTGGAACAGGGCTGACTCGAAGATTCTTCCTTGGTCTGAATGGATTTCAAGAGGAACGCCAAAACGTGAAAAGAGTTCCTTCACCAACAACTCGGCGACGGTCGATGCTTCCTGGTTAGGAATTGCGTACGCCTCTGTCCACTTTGTGAAATAATCCATAGCTACCAGGATATACTTATTCCCATTGTCCGTTTCAGGAAATGGCCCCGCAATATCCACAGCAACTCGCTCCATGGGACTCCCAACGTTATACTGCCTCATAGGTGCCCGGTTTCTACCAAGTGGTCCATTGCTGGCTGCACATACTTCACACTTGTCTCACATCTTTTTTGCAATTCACCCAATAGAATCGCTCTCGAACCTTCTGCAGAGTCTTAGTGATACCAAAATGTCCACCCGAGGCTCCATCATGTAGCTGACGTAGTACCTCCGGCACTTTGCTTCTCGGCACAACTAGTTGAAATCTGGCTTCAGTGCCATCTTCAGACTCAAAGGTTCTATACAGCAGATCATCTCTTAACACAAGAGAGTCCCATTAGCTCCAATATGCTTTCACTTCAGGGCTTCGTAAGCTTATGTCCTGCCAAGACGGCCTCTCCTTACGGCGCATCCACTCCAAGACCACTCTCAAACATGGGTCATTCTCTTGGACCAGTTTCATTTGTTCGGGCTGCCACTCCTTATTCTCTACGGTTGTTCGTCGTAGAGGACAAATCTTGTCTTCCATCTTGACACATTCCAGTTTTTCCGACTGTGCCGCCTTCTTCTTACAACTGCGGCGTACGTGTCCTAGCTCACCACGGTTACAGCTCCTTGGCTCTCTCTTCTTTGACTGCGCTCCCGTCACTAGTTTCCTTATCATGTCTAACAGGGACTCTTTATTGGATTGATCTGCTTCTTCGATTGCTTTTACACGGCGCCCTCGGGAAGTTTGGCTTGCGGCTTCATGCTCCAAAGCAATAGCTAATGCTTCTTCTAGCAATTTTGGTTTGGCCAGCTTCAACGCCTACTGTAATTTGCCCTCTCTCAATCCATGTACAAAAGTGTCCACCGCAATTTCATCTAGGAAACTATCGGCAACTGAAGGATATGCTAGTCGCACAATGCGAGCTACCTCTGCCTCAAATTCTTGCAGACTCTCATTTGCACGTTGCACCAGAGTTCGCAATTGTGCTTTGTATACTTGCGGAAGATGACTCCATACCGATTCTCCAATTAAGAAAGCAAGACATGGTAGTTTGCTTGGCCAGCTGGAATAGACCTTAGGATGACTGTTGCATCACCTCGTAAAGCAGCGGTTAAGGAAACAGCTTTCTGTTCTTCGGTCCACTGGTTAGCCATTGCCACTGCTTCAAATTGTTTTCGATAGGTTGACCAGGAGCACTTTCCATCAAAGTTTCGCAGCTTAACCCTCATACTACCTGCGGCTATGTCATCTTCGCCTTTGAATGTCTGGCTCCCACTGCAGTTACCATTCTTAACAGCCATTTCCAGAGTCTTGATTTTTTGTTGCAGTTGCTCCATGTTCTTTTCTGTCGTGACAAATTTTTCGTAAACTGTTCTTGAAATTTCTTCAAACCTCGCATCACTTTTTCTGGTAACATCTTTTATTTCATCTTGAAGAGTTCTAGAAACTTCTTCAAAATTTTTCGAAACTTCATCGAATTTCATCCCAAATGTCCTGGTTACTTCCTCGAATTTTTCATTATTATTTCTAGAAATCTCTTCAAACTTTTTCGAGACTCCATCGAATTTTTCATTATTATTTCTAGAAATTTCTTCGAATTTTTCATTATTATTTATAGAAATGTCTTCAAACTTTTTCGAGACTTCATCGAATTGTACACCAAATGTTCTAGTTACTTCATCGAATTTTTCATTGTTATTTCTCGAAATTTCTTCCTTCATCTCTTTCAGTAACAGCTCTTCCGGAGAGTGGAACTCGAACATATCAGGATCGTCTCCATTTTCAATCAGAATGTCCCTTAACCGTTTCTGGAGGGTCGCTTTACTACCGGAATCATCACAATCCCGTTCCACCAACTGTTCTTTGACTTGTTTCACGGTTAACTGCACTAATTTCATTTTGAATTGTCTTTATTAACAAAGTTAATTAATCAATACAGTTTCCAAGTCTTAAACACGAAAACGAACAAAATTTTTCACACACGAGAACGAGCAAAAGTCTTCACATTCACACGAAAACGAACGAAAAGTCTTCACACGAAAACGAATTAAGAGTCTTCACACTAGCATAAAAACGAACAAAAAGTCTTTACATCAACATGAAAACGAACACAAGAGTCTTAAACTTAAACTTAAATCTAACAAAAGTCTCAAAAAAAAACTCAAACGCAGTCTCTTAAAGTCTGTCCAATTTTATAATCACTCACTGATTCCACACTGACACCAATGTAACGGGGATTTATATTAAAACTGGGTTCGATTTATTTTCACTTATTTATTTACACCAATAACTACTCGTCTATATACACATTTATATTCACACAATATTTCCAGGACTATAACAACTGTCTGTGTCTAAGTGTTCCATCACTAGCTCACTGGCCGTGCTCTATGAGAAACTATCTATTACTAACTGTGCTTTATGACAAACTGAACTATCCAGTCTATACCATTCGCCTTATAAATCTAACCTAAAAAGCTCTAGATGGTTCCAGTGTTTGTTTTCGTTGTTTCTGGAGGTTATTTCTCAATATATGGCTTCGAGAATAGACCAGGACTTATTCTCGTTGCCTTCTGATGTCTCCCGTGTTTTCCGGAATTTGCATTGTGTGTGTATAGTTCATTTCTGAGTGTTGTTTATTATTCGGGTAAGTCTTCACGTTACAATATCAACTTTAGCATTTTCATTTAAACTTTTAGCATGAAGCGAGCGAGAAATTAAAAAAGTTATGTCGAAGTCATCAAATTATCTTATCTATTATCAACAAAAGAACAATTATTTTGTAAATAAGCAATGCTGGTTTCATGTATACTAGAGCGGTAATTCAATTCAAGATTAAAATTTAGTTATTTTTTTTAATATGTCCTTGATACTAATATTTATAAAAGGAATATCATAAGTACTTACCTACTTCAGTGTTTGTTAAAGACTAAAATTTCAAATTATTTGCTTATGTGTCAATGATATCAATGCAAACTGTAGTTTGCAGAGGTGAGAGCGGTATCTCTCATTTCTGTCGACAGTAGCATTATTTACAGAAAAAGGTTGGATTTTCAAGGTCACGTAATGGTTTTTCCCGATTTATTTAAAAATATGGCTTTATATTAATGAGATATTGTATATAATACAATCTAACAATGATAAGTAATCATTTGAGAACGTTTTCAACTCGTAAAAACTGTAATATTTATATTATCAATATATGTAAAACCAAGTAGACGGATTTCACAATTTATTATTTTCAAGACTCTACGGTGTTGCCGGCGCTAAAATTTTACCTGTTTATAAAGATCTAAGTCATATATAAATGTCGGATAAATACTTAAGTGAAACCAATAATGTAATGAAGAACGTGATAGTAAAATCATTTTTTACTTTAAAAGCATCGCTTTTATTCCAAAATGTTACATTGTTAACGCATTAATAATATTCGTCAAACGTATAACTAACGTATCCCTAACTAAAAGGCAACACGGTAGCAGTATTTCTCTCCCAACTAACAAATGTCAGTCACAATAACAATGCAAACCATAGTGATATAATATTTAACATAGAGTAGGCAAGTCCTATGCAGCACTCCTAGTGGATGTGGTCCATAGATAAAAAGAGATAGAGAATATCGTGCCCGTGTCTGTCTTTGTTTCATGACGCATACAGAGGGAAGAGTTTATATTTGCGCATAATTCAAATTGAAATTTATTACAATTCTTATTGTCCTCTAAAAATAGGTAACTTATTATAGTACTTTCTAATTCAAAATTTTAGGTCGTTTCATTTTTCACTTTCATGTTTAAGGCCTATAGGCGAATATATATGTAGTTTTGTACTAGGTATAATGTATATAAGCTGCTGTCTGTGATCGTAAAAAGGTCTATTGGCAGAAGCAGGAACTAAATACATTCACATTATTAAGAAGTAACTTTTTAAAGGCTGATTGAAACTGAATCGTGGTAGGATTATTATTAAATCAATGTATTCTCCTACTAAGCGCAAAAAACATTTCAACATGGTTTTGAGATAATTTATATGATAAAGAATATTTTAATATTTTTTGTGTGAGAAGTTTTTCACATGAAGTAGGTATATAAATTTATTAAACAAATAATGAAAGCTAAAAAGCCAGTTCGAACCGATGTTGATTTAAGAACAGACCTGCGAATAGTTTTATAAAACTGGGGTTGATTTAAATGCTTCACATTGGATTGTTTAAATTTACTAATCTTAACTTTAACTCATCTTTCCAACTGTTTTACAAAACAGATTCTTGGTATTTAACAAATAAAAAATGTCATTGAAGTTTTTCAAGAATTCAGGTATATGTGTATATGTTAGATTGTGCAAGGATATTAAATATATCAATTTCCAGGAGATCCTAGCTTTTTATATGTAGTGCTGAGTAAAACTAAGTGGGTCTTAGAAATATTTATGAGAAAAATAACAGGAATCGGTGAATCGCCCTATGCAGTTATGTTTGGATGTACCGCCAGGTTGGGTTGGCTTCAATATAAGTTTACCACAGAATGACCAGGATGGAGACCGTTTATTTGAGTAAATATTATATTATAGATAAGAGCGCATATTGAATAATTGAAAAAACTAATTTTAAATCTTGTTGACCTATCATACTGAAATCATTCATTAATTTCCTGAAGTGTAAAATACCATTCATGATAGAAAACTTAGCATAATAAACTACGAGTATTTCAATACAATATACATACCTATTATAAGAACGAAACATTAGATATTGAAATATTAATATGTATATAAATAAATTCAACATTTTTATTTGCTGGTAGTTCCATCATATTAATATTATACAACAAATGCCTAAAAGTATAATTCCTTGAATAATTGAAAATAGAAAATATTCTCCGTTATTGTCCAGTTCAAAAGCTAGCAAGAATAAAATCGACATATACCAGAAACCATTGAAGGAAATTTTGAGTGAATTATGTAACATTAACATTAATATCTTCTCTTCATACTATAGGTATTTATAGTCTTATTTAATATTGTATTTCACTATTGTAATTTTAACTATTGATAAATATACCATTTTCTCTTTGCTAGTGGTTATAACATCACCTTAATATTAAAAAATATCATATTACAGTACGAGCGTTTCAAATTTATATTGTGAACTATTTCTAAATTATATATATATATATATAAGCTTGTTTCTTTGTTGACAATTATAACATCACTTTAGTATTATTATTCAAGCCACACGTTACTCAAAACTAAAATTGTGATAACAGCTGCTCAAGAGAGTTTTCGATGTCTTTGACCGATTTCGCCAGACGGAGGAGGTATACAATTCGGTTGTGTTTGTTTTTTTAGTATTAAGATATTTTTATACCTACACGTATTTAAAAATAACATGATTATTGAAAATTAAAGTCCGTGACAGCTAACCGATTTCCAAAATAAATCCATATCCCCAAAAAACATTCCTAATGTAAAACTTTTGGAGGTGAGAGCTATATTCAGCAAAATTCAACAAAAAAAACTCAAATCTTTCACATATGCTCAGTTAGAGCTGAACCACACCGATACAATTTTTGGTATTTTGTTTTGTATAAGAATTTTGTTTGAATGGTACATTTTCATCAAGTGGTTCTATCGCTTCTCACCGCCCCCAAAATTCCTTCCATGAAATTACAACTTGACGTATTATATTCATAATTAATATTTTTCAAAAATTTCACTTGTTACTGTTGACCAGGGGCAAGAGAAGGAAGTTGAAAAGATTTGCAATTGACGATGACGATCAAAATGCGTTAATATTGCGAATCATAAATGCAGGCTGGTGAGGAAATGGAAATGCTCGAGTCCAGATTTATTGTAAATGAGGGTTATGGATATAATACGTCAGGTTGTAATTTCATGGAAGGAATTTTGGGGGCGGTGAGAAGCGATAGAATCACTTGATGAAAATATACCATTCAAACAAAATTCTTTTACAAAACAACATACCAAAAATTGTATCGGTGTGGTTCAGCTCTAACTGAGCATATGTGAAAGATTTGAGTTTTTTTTGTTGAATTTTGCTGAATATAGCTCTCACCTCCAAAAGTTTTACATTAGGAATGTTTTTTGGGGATAAAATATTTATAGAAATAATAATTAATATACTTCATCATTGTTATCCATTACGACAGCCCTATTCGGCCGGGTATAGCCCGCTATCATAAGATGATTGACAAGAATGTCAACAGGCTTTTCAAATAAATATTGTAGATTGATGTACAAGTTACCTGCAATTAAAAAACACGAAACGGCTTATCAGTCTTATGCAAGTTTTTATATTTTGCATTTTTCATTGATATTGTAATGTATTAGTTTAAATATTCTCTTGTATATTTCATCATAATGCTGGTAGTTTTGATAATAGTTGTTGCTGTTACGCTTGTGTCAGTTTTACTATACATTTAAGACAAATTGTCAAGGAAAGATCCCTCTTTTTAATTTCTGCGCAACTATATGTAAAAAATAGAATGAACACTTATCGACTTTTATTTTAAACGAGAAATGCGATCGTGCAAGTAGTCAAATTATCTTAAAAGGGTATCACAGATATCATTGGGACACTGAAATATCAAATGCCCAATTTTCCTGATATTGGACTGACAGAAAAAGCGACTCTCTTATACTCGCGAGTTTTTTTATCTATATTTCTATCACTATAGGTAGTGTCTAGTTTGAAAAAACTCTGCATACATACATAACATTTTTAGTGGTACAGGTAAACTTTGACGAACGTCAAAAAAAACTATCGGAAATTGGAAACAGCATGAACGCTGAAAGTAATAATGATAGTGATTCAAAAAATGTTTCGACGGCACATTTTGTACACCTACCTACATTTTTCATTCTGTTTAGATAGCAGATATACCAAAGAGGTTTTGAAAATGAAATCATTGGTATGTATGTGAACGACAATTTAGGCCTAATTGGTACATTATTAGCTTCTCAGTAAAGCAGAATGGAAATTATTGTAAAATAAACAGCTTCTTTAATTAATAAAAGATCAGATATTGCGATAAGAACGTAAAAAATAATTTATTTATACTATACACACACGTGAAAATTATTGTACTCGATTCTTTGGAAATTGAAACATAGAGATATGTTAAAATTAGAATTTAAAATAAATGGATACATCACTAATTGAAATTTCAAAGAAAAAAGTATTGGGGTCTAATTATGACATAAAATCTCCTGTTGCATCTTTGTAACAATATCACTAACTTATAAAATTTTGTACTAATGTATTTTTTACATAAATTATAATAGTTCCAGTTCTCGAAAACCACGCTTTTGTGAACTCGTATATCGCTTTATTATATTGAGTAGGAAATTTTTCTTTCAGTTTGGAGCGTTATCCTTGAGTTCAGGGCTTCAAGCAGCAGATATGCTCAAACAAATTTCCGGATAAAGTTATTAAAAAAATATTATTTTCTATCAGTAACATTGCAAGTAATGACGTCCTAATTATTTAGTTCCTTTTGGAAATAGATTAAAGAAACAAAAAAAATTATAACATACTTATCATAATGAAGCGATATACGTCTGAAAATAGCGGTATTCAATAAATATTTATTATGGTTCTGATTCCAAGGACTATAAGGATTTATAAAAATACACAAATAATAGTATAACATCTAGCATCTATTTATAAATAACCTAATACCTATATGTTGGATTCATTCTCAATAGAAATGCATAATTTGATTAATAAACCAGTACAGAGTTAAGTAAATCTGCTTAACTATAATTAACTCATACCTTGAATTTATCAAAAGCCAATCAAGTTGAACTGATGATTATTTGAGTACACTATGGAATTTCTAGAAAATCCTACACATTTTTTGTTCGAGTTTGAGCTTATTAGTTCGAAAATCTACTTATAGTCTCCCAAATCGGAAAGTTATTACCAGGCGTCGTCTGTGTAGTGTCAAAAAGCGACCTAATCACATTAAAGTTGAAGTGCACTTAGCGATTGGATTTTGTCGGCTGCATGTTTTATTACAAATGACAATCCACTTAGGTTCGCTTTGGCTCAATTAAGGTTATCGCTGACATTTGACCAGGCTATCGTCAATTTTTGATTTATCAATAATAATTAACATGGACAAGGATGAAGGGAATATCGTCACTCTGCACGTGATAATCCACTGATATTAATATGCTTATGATCAGATTCATTATCCATTGAGCAAATTAGAATCATATTTGTTTTTGAATACATCATATGTACAAATAAAAGAGATTGAGGGAGAATCTTTTTCATCGGACGTACTTTCTAATTTCTTATGAGGTTAATAAACCAATGTTTATGTTACTACGGCTACACCAAAGTATTACAATTATGTAAAATTTTGGTATTTGGTTTTCAGCAAATATTTCCATTTTGAAGTTTTCAGCTATTGATCTGCCTGTTGTTCTGACTGTCGACTGTCTGTCTTAGAGGTATGCCTGGGTGACAGCTGATACTGGCTACTTCGATTGATACCACTCGATCATGACATAAGATTGACACTTTGCTCACAGTAGTTACTAAGCAATAGCAGACAAAAGTGTTTTGATTAAGACCATTGCGCGAAAACACGGCTCTAATGTTTTTGATGAAATATTAACTAACTATTTTCCCAGCATACCTTGCTCAAATATTCAACGAATATCTATAAGAAAAAACAGGGGGAAAATATATGATTGAAAGAATTGTCATACTTTATAACCATTTATACATATTTTGGCTAAATGAATCTCCTTACGAGAAATAAGACTATGACTACTGTTGTTTACCGTGAAACTTAAATCAAGATATATATATTTTTTTAAATTGGACCGACTCATTTAGTTGGAGCACGTAGAAATACAAAATAATATCAATTCTATTGGTGCCGGTTCTTTTGAAGTTGTGCCGTTGTATATTGTTGTTGTAGGCACCAACTCCAAAAATACCTGCACCAATAGAATTAATATAATTTTCTATTTTTCAGTGCACCAACTAATAAAGTAGATTGAATTTTTTGAAAAAAAAAATTATTTCACTCTTTTGAGTGTAACAATAGTCATGAAAATTGTTGAACGTTCACTAATACCAAAGAAAATAGTACTCATCATATTACCATGTATATTCTTTGCTTATGCTTGTTGTTATTATTCAGATATCTCAAAACATCGCGGCGCAGATATAAATTTTTCGGATTTTACTGCTGTAACTCGAAAACCTTAATTCTTTTGAAAAAATGTTCGGTTTGAATGTTACCCATATATAATCTCTTCTTTAACTTAGCTGTCTCTTATTTTCAATTAAAAAAAAATCTCATTCCGCATAGTGGAAATATCTACATATATCACATATTCCAGACTTTAATATTGCTGTAACTCGAAAACCTTAACTGTTTACAAGAAATGTTAAATTTTTCCAGATATGGTCCCCTTTCTAATTTTCCAATCTCGAATTTTCGATTCTTGAAAAAATTTGCCCATCCACATAGCTGAAATACATATTTCAAACTGTATCTAATTTAAACAATTAAGGATAAGGAGTTTTCCTTAATTGTGCCGTCTCGAATTTTGAGTTTTTGGGAAATATTGCTCCCACCAACCCCTTTGGGGTAAGTTTTTGAGGGGAAGGGCATGTCTAATATTTTTTTTTCAATGAGACCAAAATTCTTAAATAAAAAAAAACATCAAAATTGGAGCACGTTTACTATGCAAAAGGCAAGAATATATAAAAAAACATGTACACATATACAGTCGACTTGTATACCTCCTGCGTTTGGGTTCGTCGGTCAATGAATGGTCGCACTAATCAATTGGACAATTTTCATTATAAGAAGAATTTGTTTGAAAGCGGTAAGAAAGTCATGTGATTGGACAAACCAGATTTTTTGGCCGCATTAGAGTGACTTTTCAAGGTCTTGTCACGCCACGGCCTCTGAATCTTTTGCGATGTAAGATAGATAAAGCATGTGATAAGATGTAAGATGATATGACAAAGATAGTAATGTTGAATTTACGTAGTGTTGCCAGTAAGACGTTCACTGTAAACTGATCTCTGAAGTTGCCTATTCGCTGGTTGTTCCTTTTCCCTTACTTGTATAAAAAATGTAACGTTCTATTTCAATACATTTCGGAATTGAATAGATTATACGGGAGTTGGTATAAGTTAAAATAAAATACTGCTTGGTAGTGAATAAATTAAGATCAGCTTTTAAACACAGGAACGAAGAATTGGACTTTTCTGACGATGGAAATAGCCCTAATGAGTTTACATTAGCCGACTCGGACTTTATTGATATTCCATCGGTTCTGTAACCTCTGTTTCTCTCCGAACTGCTTCTAGTCTAGCATCTGAATCTTCAAGGCTTTAAACAATCTAATTGCAAACGCTGCTGCGTCGATAAAAAAATGCACATCTAAAGCCAAGAAAGTAGTATGCGAATGTCACTACAACAGTTCGTATGAAAATAAGTAAGGATTTATCCTTAGGGCACCTAAAATAGAACGTGTTTTGATGATTTTTCTCTGTTTATTTTAGAATTGCGTGTTTTTTTAAATTCTATCGTCATTCTTACATTGAACATTGAACACCCAACAAGTAATATTTAGGACATTGGCAATATGCTGATGATATAGCCATCGGCCTAAATCGGTATTTGATTCTAATATATAAAATACTTCTTCTTGACTTGTCAGATGCACGTCAAAATAAAAATTGAAGGGAAGGTAAGATCAAAGTATGTCGGTTATCATATTTAGATTAGGCCTGCAATTGTTTTAATGGCCTTACTCTGTAGTCCAAAGACTCTATCAGTATAGGTTGCACGTTCCCAAACTATGATACCATATGACATGATAAAATGGAAGAGTTCATAGTATGCAGATTTTATCGTCTTTAAGCTAACATATCCTCCAAATATGTTTCTCCATAATAGCAAACAATATCATGATGGAACAAGAATCAACCCTATGCCTTGAGATTTTATGTTTTTAGAATTCATTTGAGTTCGAAAATCATCTCATTTTTTTAATTAGTGATTTCTTAGAACTACTTTTTAAAAAAATATTTGATATTATGAATGGAGAAAATTAAGATTCCCTAACTCTTATGGGACCACCAGAATCATGAAAAAAAATATATTTCATGAAATCATGGTTTTAGGTGAAAAACCGATTCTACGATCCGAACCGGACCGTGAACACCGAAGATTTTTTAGTACTATCAGTGTCTTCGGTGGATGCGAGCGTATTCAATAAAACTACTTTGGGATTCACAATGAATTTAGACGCTACTTCTGGGACTCACTGTATAAATAAAATTGGAACTGCCTTTGTTTGAGCTAATCCCCCCGAAGGCTGATTTTTTTTTAAGGAAATGCATCCAGAGATTAATAATTCTGGAGAAATGAAATGATGCCTAAATTGAAAATATGTCCATTATCTTCTACCGAAGCAATTTGATCCGAGATTGACAAGGGACTATTAATTCATAGAAGATTCTAGGACAAAGTAGAAGAATATACCAAATCGTTATATAGAATGAATAAGAGATATATTTGGATGTATGCCCCTTAAATTTAATACCGGGTTAAGAAAGTATCTAGAAAATATTGAAAACAATGACATTCAGATAATTACTGAATATATAAATATCGATCTGTTATCAGAATAGGTACATAAATCCGATGAATGTACATGGATTAATATCCTATATAAACGATGTAAATGATATAAAGATGAAATGGATGAAATGGAAATGATATAAAGATCTTGTATGGACCATTTTTTATGAAGTGCAAAAACCAATATAATTTTATGTCATTCATTATACAAAGTTATAGATATGATCATTTCCCCATTGCGGTTACATTTAATTAAAATAAACGAGAAAGCCGCTACAAGCCTGCAAATAATATATAAAAAAAATTAAATACAACATATTAGGAAATGAGTTGTGAGATGAACTATGAGAAAGTATGTATAAACAAAATGATACATGATAGATGATGAACATAAAATAAATCGTAAATAGAAAAAATGATTTTTATGTTTTAAAATGAAAACATGGAACTTAGAGAAGAATATAGGCAACTGAAAATTACCTTGAGTAAATCTATAATTGCAGCCAAAAATGCGCTAATAAGATGATCGATGAAAATTAATATAGAACAAAAGGACTTTGAAACACATTCAATGAAATTTGTAATCAATCACAAATCAAAACGGAGACAGAATAATTCATAGCCAAATAGAAATATGTGAGCATTTTAACGAATATTTTAGCAAATTGGGTGAAAACTTTGCAACAAAAATAACTGAACCCCCAGATAACGAACACAATAATAAAGTAGTCGAGAAAATGAAGTGAAAGAAATTATAAATCAACTAAATCCAAAATAATCACCAGGAGATGATGATATCCGCTCGGAAAACTCCACTCTCTTATTCAATAAATCAGTGTAAAGACACATGGTGCATCCCAAATATTCGGGGCTTATCAAACCAATCCATAATAAACGATGATTAAAGAGTAATGGTCAATATAGACCACTTTCAGTTATATCTAATATATCAAAAATTATAGGAAAGATACTGAAAAAAATAATATTGTATTTCTTGAATAAACATAATGTTATATCGGATAAGCAATACGGGTTCAAATCAGGAAGATCAACGGAAGATGATATATCGTCATATATTTATGATGCCTTAGATAAAAAATGCTACCTTATGCATATTCATTTGTCTATCCAAAGCATTTGACACGGTATATCATGATAAGCTACTGAAAAGAAATATTCTCCTACGGAAGTTCCTACAATCTCATCAAAAGTTATGTATCTGGTAGGTTGAGGTGACCAGTACCAATATAACTATTTTCTATGGAGTCCCACAAGGAACGGTACTGGGTCCATTGTTGTTCTTAATTTATATAAATGGATTACTTGAAATAGAACCCCAAGGAAACATTTTGAGCTTTGCAGATGATACAGCCATTTTTTTAAAATAAACTACCTGGCGAAATTTAAAGGAACTTGTAGAAAATGAGTTTCTTGAAATAGAAAAATGGTTTAGGAGCAACAAACTCACACTAAATTTAAATGTTCACCATATTCTTCCTCTTCTAATAGACTTCTAAACATGTGACCACTGAAAATAGCTGATAGTTATGAAATACTTGAAGATTAATCAATAAAATAAGTTGCCATTGAAATTGATCTTCATCTGAGATGGGATATACAAATAAAAAATGTGGTTAAAAAACTGTGGGGATTGTTATACAGATTTAAACACCTAAGAGACTTTCTGGGTACTTTCTGGAACATTTGTACATAATACAACATCAAAATAATACCTATATCATAAGCCCTGTAATTATCCAAGCGATGATTTGTTCAGAAAATCAAACTTCTAGCATACTAAGTAATGTAAAGGAAGAAAATTTTATATTATATACTCATAATCACAGCTACCATACGAGAAAAAGAAACAATACGGTGAAATTATCAGCCTGTAACAAAACTATAGGTCAACGAAATGCAGCTTACCCGGGACCTCGATTGTACAATATATTACCAGACTGCATAAAAAATATTAAAAATAAGTTCAGTTTCAAGAGAAAGTGTAAAAGGTGGATTTCAAATACTGAAAGATCAATTTTCCATGATATTGTGAATCAAAACATGAAATATTGATTTTGATTACAATCATTATTTCCATTTCTAAATGACTTAAATTGAATGCTATTATAACCATATTATTTGTTTGACCTCTACCTGGTAGATATTGGTTTACACCTGACAGTCACACCATTGTAGATAGTTACAAAAAGTATATTCTACACGTTTTATGTATGATATTTTTGTTGAATGTTTTCTTAATAATTATATGTTCCTATTTACTTCATTATTATACATCACCTACTTCATATCTTCATTTTCATTTAATATTTATCTTAATTAATTAACAAAGTTACGCACAAGTAGTATAACAGATCAAACTGTTGTACCTTTCTGTGATTTAATTTATGTTTATCAGTAAAATTCCCAAACTCAAACTCCGTTGAAATTTTATTATGCAAATAAACATTATTATTACTATATTATATCTATTATTATTCATTATCATGAGGTATTTATTAACCACTATAACCGCTATTTTTGGCAGACTTGGCAAACGGAGGAGATACCAGTTGACTATCGGTTTTTTTCAACATAATTCTAAGTGTGATGTTACTTTTGAAGCTGGCGCCAAAACATTTCTATTTACCTAGAACTGCACAACATCAAAATTACCAGCAACAGTAGAATTGAATATTATTCTGAATTTTTCACTGCTTCAACTAATAAAGTCGGTCCTATTTTTTTCTTAAAGATAGTTATAACATTGAATTAATAGTGGCCTCAGTTACTTCTGAGAAACAAAGAAAAATCAGAGCTCCCTGTGTATCATTTAAAATTACTTAGTTTTTCAATTATAGGTTTAATTTACATTATTGTTTGTACAAATATTTGACTGCCTCACAATTATCATCCAGTATCTAAGCCATTAATATGCACAAAACTTATATTTGTTTCGTGTTAATATGTACCTGATCCAAGCTACCCCCTCGCAACTCGAAACAGACAGGAGCGCTGTTGCCATATCCAATGGGTTTATTATCTGCATTACCACTCTTGCTAAATATTTCCCAACAAACCTAATATGCGCGAGGTGTAAGAGAAATTAGATTGTTTTGTTTGACGCGCTCATGTTTGCTCTTAATCTTACATCAGGAAGGTTTTTCGTAGAAGATACCGTGTATTATCTTTTGTAATTATTCAAGACAAGCTTTTAACCAGCTTTTAGCCCATAACTGTTTCTCACTTGTCGCTTGTAGAACCTCATGTAAAGATTTAGCTGTAAAGGATATCGTTGTGTCATCGCCAAGAAGAGTATAATCCGCTATTGGATCGCTCACATGGAGATCATTTATAAGAATAATGAATAAACGTGGTCCTAAAATTAAGCTGTGGGGCACCCCACTGTGAACCACCCTCTCCACTGATGTAGCTCCATTCACCCTTACAACGTATGTAAGATACATCACATAGGAGTTGAGAAGCTGAAAACTGTTGTTGTTTGCCAATCATTATATGCATATATCTGATGTTAGACATAATATGGCCTGAGTAGTATCTCTATCCCTTCTGAAACCAAACTGATCAATATAAAAGAGAACTTATTCTATTAGACAGACCAGGGCTTTCGACTGCGTGAATCACAATCTTCTGCTCGACAAACTCTACAAATATGGTATACGTGGCCCAACTCTGGAACTTATAAGATCCTACCTAGCTGACCGTAGACTGTGCGTATATTTCGACGACAACATCTCGGATTCTCGTCCTGTTATGCATGGAGTGCCGCAAGGGTCTGTCCTTGGCCCTCTTCTTTTTATAATGTACATCAATGACATGGTATTCCACATAAAATCTCAGTCTTGTCTTTTTTTTTTGCTGATGACACAACCCTTCATACATCCTGTTCTAAGGAGCTCGACGTCATTAAACTGGCTGTGGAAGAGACTCAGCTGGCTGAAGATTGATGTTCGTCAAATTTTCTTAAACTTAATCCAAATAAAACTCAAAGACTTACTTTTACATCCATATCGAAAAAAGACAGAAAAACAGTCAAAATGTTGGGTATCACATTGGATGAGTGCATCTCATGGGAGGGTCACATTGCAGAGCTTCGTGGCAGACTGTCCAGTATTATATTTTTGATGCGGAGATTCACTCGCATCTTTCATCTTAATTTGCTGAAGAACATATATTTTGCAATCTTTCATTCACATCTTAACTATGGTATTGAATTGTGGGGCAATTCCACAGATGCAATGAAAATTTTCAAATTACAGAAAAAAGTGCTTAGAATAATGTTCAACAAGTCGCACCTCGAAAGCTGCAAACCTCTCTTTATTAAATTTCAAATATTGTCTTTGCCTTCTATGTTCATTTTCAGACAGCTTATTGCAATCCACGCATCCAAAACGTCGCTCTAAACCCACTCGAATAACCACCATTATATCTTCCAAGAATACACTCAACTATAACCTTTATAATATATTGCCGATATCAGTGAAAGAACTTAGAGCCTCAAAGTTCAAGATAAATTTGAAGATATATTTAACCTCTAAATGTTTCTACAGTATAGAAGAATTACTTGCGGTTAAAAAACACGCTATTACTTGACTTGCTATTACTATAACTTTATATTTTGTGTTTTTATACATATAGTTTTGTAATATTCTTATGTGTCTATTGACCTGCTATGACTTTATATTACTAAAAAATGTTTATTTTGTTGTTTTTATACATATGCTATTGTGATAGTATTATATTCTTAAATGCTTACTGACTTGCTACGATTTTATGTTACAAAATGTAGTCAAATAAATAAATATATCTATCTATCTATCTATCTATCTACATTAAGAAGAATAGGTAGCAGAAAAACGGAAATACGCACTCACAGATGTAGGAACTTAATAGTTTTGTCAAATGCATAATAATGATGTTTCTATATTGTTTTAAAAATTGACACTTTCGTACCATAAATGTCAGGGAGAGAAGTGTTGTTTCCATATTGTTTTAAAAATTGACACTTTCGTACCATAAATGTCAGGAAGAGATGTGTTCTTATTTTCTATTCCATTAATAATTTCCCTGACTTATATAAAAAGTGAGAAAGAATAATTATTTTTATTTGAACATATAAGTAGGTACCTGGACTCATGTTTGTTTTAGGAATATATCTTTCATAATATCTTGCGATATGGTAGAGAAATAATCGTTAAATTCATAAGGATTTATACAAGTGCTTTTGATTGGATTTGATATTTGATATTTTGCTTGAAATATTTTTAAAATAACGGAAATGTTTTAAGTATTATTCTAACCTTTACCGCTTACGTTTTATATTGCATAGCACAAAGACCAAGAATATTTAAAATTATTAATTACGGAAAAATCGGAGATGAGTAATTGTGTCATCGCAGGTATTTATTTTTTATCTCTGAAACTAAAGCTCGACGATACCTCGATTTTATACACCGTTTGGTTGTTCTGCAGAGAATGTACAATTTTCAAACAATTGAATTCAGTTGGATTGACGGCGAGAATCTCAAGTATTCAGTTTAAATAATTTTAGAATCAGCCCCCCCTCATTTCCGCTCGTCTAAAATCAGTATGAATTTTTTTATACCTACTGTGTGTACTTCTAAATTATCAGTTTTATAACATGATAGAAACTATTTGTAGTAATATATGTAACAAGAAATGTCTTCTCCGAAAAGAAGTGGTCTGTTCATTTTGCCAAAACGGACTAGAAAATAAATAAACTGCTACAAATTAGAATATATAATGTTGTAAGAAATCAAATAAGACTATTAAACTCCAAACTGTGAACAATAAACATTAGAATCTTGTTAAATAAATATTCAAATAAATAACCTTGTTCTGTAAAATAATAGCCGAATTATTGATTCCCTGTTTATTCTTACGTATATAAGTAAATTTTAAGAAATTTTTCTACATAAATAGAAAATTTTCTACCTTAATTCAAGATATTCGTAGCTCTCTCGAATTCTTGTCGATAAGCAGTCTTTTGTTCAAACCACCAAATTAGTAGGAATTGGCTGAACTGTCGGAATAATTTCCCAATGCTACTGAATGGACCTACTCATTGTCTCCTGTCCAAACAACCATCTCTCACATCTAATGAAATGACGTAAATAGAATTTCTCTTATGATAAGTTAGAAGCACATGCAGTGGTTAATATCTTCAAAATGAGCATGGAGACTAGGCATTAAGGCATGCGAAAGTGCGTGGCGCATCGTGAATCTATCGTTCGAAAGAAGAGGAGGGGAAATGGAGCACGGAGTCTAGGTATCAAGACATGCGAAAGTGCGTGGCGCCTGGTGAATCTGTCGTTCGAAAGAAAAGGAGGGGAAATGATTTAACAATTGTTTCAGTTGAATATATGACAACCTCGACAGGAACTTTGCGAAAACTTCATTCATTCATTTCATACAGTCGCTACATAAAGGCGCTACTTTTATCGGTAAGGGTGATTATAAAATGCCCATCCGTTCTCGGTGGTCACTTCGACGTGAATTTTGTATCGATTAAGTTCTTGTCAGTGCTTAACTGTCTCGGTCAGATATCCAACTTAGAAATGAATAATGATTGAAAGATTGAAACAACGTTTAAATTATGAGCAACATTTGATGGAGAAATTGACTCCATTTAGAATCACCGTATGTTTCATATTTTGTTTTGAGTTGAAGAGAATGTAGGTACACGTTGTAAAATAAATTAAGTGGTTATTAAATTTGTATCCCAAACCTTATTCTTATGGCTTTTAAATATTTATGTCTTATCCTTATGAAATCCGTAAGGAAGTTTCACTTCTAACACGAGCACAGTGTTACACAGGATCTTTTTATCTAGCATCGTAATAGATACAATCATGTTGCGGTTTGAAACAGCGTGTGTTATATAATATTAATGATGTAACTAAGTCAGTAATCACAAAATCTTCAGTGTAGGGGAAGGAGGGGCAGAATCGGTAAGCTAAGGTAAAAACAACAAAATAATTTTTATTGATAACCGAGTTTGTGACAACTGTATACTACAAATATTAATCTACAGGATGAATCAACGAAATGGAGAAAAAGAAAATTCTTTATTGATTAAAAACAGCATTACAAAAATTAGTGCTAAATACATTTTTGCCCCACCCCAGGGGCAGAACCATATAACATGTTGGGCAAAATTGGGAAGTAACAAGTTTGAATTGTTTTTTTGCAATTATCGCATTGAAACCTATTCAAACCTTCAACGAGCTAGCCACCTTCATGTGCTTAGTTTTGGGCACACAGAACACTTAACCCATCCATCATTTCTTGCTGAAAATGAATAGATTTCCTCACAATAAACACTAACTGTATTATCTTCATCGTTTTCAGTATTTCTTCAAACTTTCTCCTCAGAACTCCTATCATCTGTCAAGTTCTTCGTTATCTTTCTTTGTTTAGCTTTACTTTTACCTTTAGCTTACCTTAGCCTTTCTACCTTTACCTGCAGCATTATAGCTTCTGGTTCCTTTTTATGTGGAGATACAGCAAAATGTACCTACAGACTTGACCAAAGTTTTCACTAGAGCTTTCGGTTGATATAGAGGTATATGAATTATTTCAGGTGTTGTTTCCCTGGATGCTCTTTTATGTGCCGGTACTGCTTCCCTGGATGATCGACTGGAACATTTAGGGTCTGGTGTTGACGGTCTGACTTTATTTGGTAATTTCGTAACATATATATATACCATATAACCAGCGTGCCAAGACAAAGAAAAATGGTTATATACGATTTTGAACAAGGGGAGCTGATTACGGAGAAAATGAGTCAACACTCAGATAATTTGGCAGTTCATGTGAGCATAAGTTTATTCCGGTTTGTCACCGGGACGCGCTTTGAAATTATGCGAAAGTTCTTGAAGAATAATATTTGAGAAAAGTTTCATCTTTAGAGAGTTTTCGTGCAACAGTCTTAAGCGAAATACGTTTGTCTTCTATTGCATACCAATAACTGCGAGCAGGATGCCCATTTTGTATTAGAGGAGAATCGGTCTATCCGTTCCCAAGATAATGTTGGCACAGATTGACAGAGAGATAGGCTAATACATGAGAATAGACTCAGAGAACATTTCTTGAAAGCCGGACACCGAATGTTTTACACTATTACGATACTTTCCTAACTTAGGGTAGTAGTAGGAAAGCAGAAGAGATATTAATGAAACAACAACAGTCGGATCAAAAATGCATATCATTTTCTTTGCACCCGATATAAAATCAAAAACGTTTCAATACAAACATGAGAGACAAAACCTACAAAATAATCAAATCGGATCATACTTATTGAAAAAAAGCATCAAATATACAAGAAACAAATTCATGAAGTTGAAAATTTTAAATTTGTCTCAAATCCTGTAAAATATGTGGTGGCCCAATAATATTAAATAATATCAGATATTGAATTGATCTGTATTAAATAAAAAGCACCTCAATAAACACTTTCTTAATAATCTTAGTTTTAAGAAAACAAGTAAGGTCGTCATTTATATTTCCTTACTCAAATCAGGTAAAATAATCATTTGACAGGGGAGCTTCCTGTACCCTTAATGAATGGAAGTTAGTTTTATTACAATAATAAGTTTTTCTGTCTGAAAGCGTGAACAGATTTGTATATTTATTTATGTTTTGGTATTATAATATTCTACAAACTTTTCTTGGGTATAAAATAAGTATATACTATTTTTTAATTAGTAGCTGTGAATTTGTAGTTTTTTAACTTTTCATTGCCTATTTGTTGCTCCTTTGATTATTTGATCTCTTATAAATAATTGTTAGGTAAGAAAAGTCAATTATTGTTTAAAACTCATTCCACCATAAATATACAAGTGAAGTAACTAATGGATTATGCAGAAAATCATATAATATGCACATTCATTGTCGATTTGCTCTCATTCCTCACAGTGATCTGAAAGTAACTACTAACGTCACTTTTCTAGCGAGTATTCATTTATTTGGTAACGAATTCATACTGGTTGACAATTTTCGTTACTTTTACAGCTCTATTACTTTTTCGAACAGGCATGGTAGAAAAATATCGTAATGATAAATCCTAATTACAAAATGAATTAAAAATGTTATTTAACTGATTTATTTTATCCATCACTTCTATTTTCCGAAGGTTCCAAAACAAAAACATTTAACTGATACCCAAAAAAAGTATTACATTATACACATGTAATATTTATAAAAAGTTGAACAGAAAACATGTTCATATTTTGGATAGAACGATAAAATTTTTCTATTTATGAAAATGTAGAGCTTATTTTGATTATTCATATGTATATATCTTATAAATAAAAGTTCACAAACATTTATTGTTTTATTTTAGCATTAATCCATTATTTTTCTTAGACCAATTAGTTTCTAGATTCCTACATTCCACGAGAACGAAATCACTAGCAATAGCTAGAGATATAATATACCTACATATTGTCGTCAATAAAAAGAATAACAATCGTAATTTTTATGCATATATGTCAACAGCAAAAAGACGTTAATTTCAAACTTCATATCACAATTTAATCTTCTGTTAAATTAAAACACTCCAAATATCCAAGTAATTTCTAGGCTGTACCAATAGTATCCTGATACCGTTCAGAGGAAAATAAAATGGAATTTACTAAAATTATATTCGAATTTTATGGAGGGTTTAATGGAAGTTCATTAAAAAAGTTATTTTCATACGAAATTTACGTTCACATTTCGCATAATGAATAAATTCGATAAGGTAGGTACATGAATTATCCGTAGAATTGATTATAATTTTTGTAGCTCGTTTTACGTTCTCTACATAACTAGTTTATCAGTTCAATTTGATATTAAATCGTATTTCAACTAACGTTTATTTGCGCCCGAACGCTGATTTACCAGTATTTCTTGATAATTTGATAAGCTCTCAGGGCTGCAAATTGACCGACTATTGCAGAAGTCACGTACCGATAATAAAAATATTTGCATCAAACATTGTCTCTCTGGTATAAGATCCCATCTGATTCAGTTTTGATCTGAAGATGAAAATTGAAAAAATAGGAAACTTACAGGAGTTTTATAGAAAGTAGCTGAAATTGCTCTTTGAACGGCACTGTGTTATCAATAGAACTATTTGATATAAAATCAATACAACGTTTTATATATCCATTATCAATTTAGGGTACACTGTTATTTCAGCAAATACCTCTTGGAAACCTATTGAAGAATTATAATTCAAGCTACCTAGAGCCATTATCAATTTCATCATGGGGCTTAGACTGTGAAAAAAAAGTATCTGTGAAAATCAATGATGTGACTGAGGTTGTTATTAGATTGTCGTTATGTTTGTTCCATAACCCATGATCTTTAGAAATAGCATAAACATTTTTTACAATAAATTGGACCCACTTTATTAGTTGATGCACTAAAAAATACAAAATAATATTAATTCTATTGGTACTGGTAATTTTGATGTTGTGTAGTTGTAGATAGAAAGCTTTTGGCACCCGTTGCAAAGTACCAAAACCAATAGAATTAATTATATTTTGTATTTTTCAGTGCACCAACTAATAAAGTCGGTCCAATTATTTTGTGAAAAATATTTATTTCATTAGTCATTAGTCATAAAATCATTCAACGTTCACCAAAGAAAATAATAGGTAGCTTATACCTATTGAGAGATTTCAAAACATCACGAAAATACACATATTTCAGATTTTACCACTTCTGTAACTCTGACACCGCATTTTTTTAAATGTCCAATCTAAATGTTCTAATTTTCCAAACTGAAATTTTTGTTTAAAAAAAAAAAATTGACCTCTCCACAGCGTAAGCACAAATTTCAGACTTTACTAATACTGAAACTAGAAGAAAAATATGTTTTCAAATGTCCAATTTAAACGTTTCCGTGTATGGAATCTTCTTTAATTCTGCCGTCTCGGATTTTAAATTTTCCTGAAAAATTGCCCCCACCAATCCCCATGGAGGAATATGTCTTATATGTTTTTTTTTTTCAATGGGGCCAATTCTCAATACTCCTCTTTCAAATGAAAACAGAATCACCAAAATCGGAAACCTTTAATATTCAATAGGCGCGAACCTCCAATAATAAAATACAAATGGTATAACTCCTCCGTTTGGGAAGTCGGTCAATAAAATAAAGTTGCCATCCGTGTCGGTCTGTCCTCATTTCTGTTTCTCCGGTTACTTATTCTAAGCCCCGCTACGTATTGTGATATGGTTTTTACTATCGTTTGGGTAATTACAGATGGTGTATTTGTAGAGGGTGTCCCAAATTCAAGCCTCATCGTTGGGATCTTGAAAACTAAAAGAAATACAAGGTCGGTTGAATGTGGGCAGAGTTGCGCAATTTGGTGCTCATCAAAACGCCGCTTTGAAATTGAAAAAAATCCGAAAACTTCCGAAGATTTTTGGAAAACACGGAATGTTCGTTATTTAATTCTTAAGTTTTTATGACTCTATTTCAAGAAAATGTTACAAAATAAGTTTCACATTCTCATTGCTACTTTTTCTGTTCTACAACATGATGTTATCACATTTTTGAACCCACGTTTCTTCTTTGATTTGCCATCATCAACTTTGTTTTTTTTAAGCAAAGTTTATAGTATAATGTATGTTGGGTGACTCTCACCAAAACGCACATCTGAGAAAAACGCCGACCTGCCGAGTTCAGCGAGTGTCTAGGGGCTTCCGGTATATACAGTCTGTCTCATTTCGCTGTGAACTGGGTTCGAGTTCAGATCATATAGTGAGTCCTCGTGTGGGGACGGAATCAAGACTTTGCTCCGTCTCCTTCTCCAAACTTTACTCCTTTAAAAGATTTCACAATCGACTATAGGTTATCTCATAAAGAAATCTTTATTCACAAGGCTTCGTTTATATTTTACTTCAAAATTTATAAATTAAGTTATTAAGCAGGTGGTGGTAATCGATTGTTAAACTATTATTACATTAGGTTCACGACTCTTATGTCAGTGTTATGTTAGGATAGTGTTTTGTTTTTTAATTTAATACGGTACTAACTAGTACCAAACTAAGATTGGCGTATGAATATGGCTGTATGTTTTTTTACTTTTTAATTGTGTTTTATCTGAAACTGATCGATTACACATTGATTAATTAACCTATAATAATGATATTAGCTAAAAACTAAGTATTATCAGAAAATGGGCAAATCTAAATATGTGTAATTATTTCTTTTGCATGAATAAACGACGTCCCTCTTAGGTCCCATTGCTTAGGTTTGACCCTGGTATTACTGCCTTCGGCAATATATCTGTCACTGCGAGCATGATTGATGGGGAAAGCAAAAATTATAGTATTCTGTAGACTTTCTTTTAAATAAGGCCCTGGATTTTTCTCTATGGATTTTAAGATCTAATAATGTCAGGAAATCAAGGATATATCGCATTTATTGGAAAATTTATATAAATGACATTTTCCATGAGAATTCATGTATTATAGAGAGATTGACAATAGATTTTTGGTAAGATATTACCAAAAAATAATTAAAATGATTTTTTCAAACTGCGCGATACTTCATTGGTTTTATACCCTTAAAGCTCTAAAGAACTGATGTCAAAAATCACAGCCATATTAAAAAAAGTTAATGATTGTTGCTAAGACTAAATGGAAAATCTGATAACACGATCAGTAGATCAGAAAAAAATAATAATGAGAATATGGAAGTTATTACTTGTTCAAATCTAATCCCAAACATCTGTTTTGGATTCGTATAAACGTTTGTTAATGTTTTCAGCATATAAAAAATAATTGTTTTGAAAATAATTCGATGTGTAATTCTGTTCTCAAAGCGTCATCATTAATTATTAGAGACTCCCAAATTGACCTGACTCCTTTTATCACAGTAGACAAATCTGGAATCTCCTGCCAAGTAGGTCACGCTCCCTTCATCTTCCACTTCATAACTGGTCCAATATCTTTATCATCGAATTGGTCCCGCCTGAGTTCCGAGCTCCATATTGAGTCACTATTTATCAAAGTATTGTTGACTTTCAGAATTTCTGGCAAATTGTTTTCGAGTCTTGAACAGTTCTTACAGTCTTCAGCACAAGGTCATCTTAACAGTGCAACAGCTTTTCTGTGATTAATATCAAGACGATGTTCAATTTTGAAGTAATATTCTTGAAGTTGCTGGAGCCAGCTCGCTATCTGGCCTTTTCGGCTCTTGAACTGGACCAGCCATTTTAGTTATGCTTGATCGGTTCGTAGAACAAATGTGTAACCATATAAATATTTGTGGAAATGCCTTATGGTCTTGGCTACAGCCAGCACCTCCTGTCGCGTCACACAGTAATTTTGTTCAGCCTTTGATAGACTTTTATTGTAATAGGCTAGTACATACTCCACTCTCTCTATTCTTTGGGACAAAATTGCCCCAATGCCCGTTTTACTAGCATCGGTATCTAGGATAGACTCTACTTCCCTCTGGGCATAATCCGTTAGAAGGGAACTTGTATGGCAATGGTAGCTCCATTAAGCAAATTATTATAATGTTAAAAAACTGGATGGGAAAATAACTGGACATAGAGCTCAAACTGTCTCTTGGAATTATGGACAAGAAGGACATATCAAGGATAATTTTCCATACTTTCGAAATAACAATGTGTAGGAAAACTCCAACCAAGCCCCAACATCATTAAAAATCAAGATTTCCCGACTGAGTCATGAAGGATCCAGCTTGGGTGTGAAAGGCAGAATATGCGGTCTTGATTGTAATATTGTTATCGTTACTGCTTCATGTTCTACCATTGTGCGAGCTACAGTTATTGCTGCTTGCAGAATTGACCATCCCAATATAAGTTATGTAATATTCGCAAATGGATTAAGACCAGATCCAGAATTTAGTATGAAAATAACAAATACTTATTATAATAAAATAACATATACAGCATAGAGTCTAAAAACAGTGAAAATAATAAAAATCAACAAACTCATTTTTATGTTGAAAAAAATGTATATTAAAATATATATGCTATATAGTAACAAATCGAAGTAAACAACTAAGCACTACCATAGATTAATTACTACTTATGTCCGCTATAGACAGTCATCTCAAGAGTAAAGACATTTATTAATATTCAAGTAAGATCAAAACTATATTCACGACATAGAACGACAATGTCAGACAGTGGGATCCGTCACTGGAATTACGCACGAGCATGGAGCGTATATATACGTCTCTGTATATATACGTCTCTGTTCTTTTTGTTCTTTCTTTCTTTTGCCTGATAAGGGGGACAGCCCCCTAACAGGATGGAAGAACACAAAATAATAAAATAAAATACGATCATGCTATAACATTGTAACACTAGGTTCATTCCAATATATTTGAATTGAATTGAATTGAATTGGTATATAGGTACTCTCTGGCAGATCGTCGTATATATTACTCTATGGTTATGTCGCGCTAATTTAATTTTTTGTTGTAGTAGACAAACAGTAATTTTTTATGATATTGCTGTTGCTGGCAAACAGATATACATAAGTATAGTTCAGATCGAGAAAAGGAGAGATAGCAATAGTACTCATCGGTACGGTTCAAATCTTAAATTTCTAATAATTTTAATTTTACTTGTTTTACATTCCTCTAATGTAAGGCTCCTTAACTAAAAAAGAAGCTTATTATAGAATCTAGGGACATAGAAATTGACGGAATATTGCCTTTTCGCTAAGCGCACAAAATCGGGTGCTATTAGACCGGCATGACTTGTTTGATACTTATGAAAACCACCGTGAAGGGCGAATAGATTCTGGTTCTCATGAATCCACAGTCGGCATCGGAATATATAAAGAGTGGGCGGTGGCATAATGTTAAGATTTTAAAGCTGCGTTTTGATATCTGCACGGTAATGTAATCCCTTCATGAGTCTAATAGCTGAAGACGAAATAGTTTGCGAGAATGTGACGAATGTCCCCAAGCAAGAAAACCATAAGATAGATAAGAATGGATGAGGCTGAAATAAGCTCTCTAGCTTGCAATACACTGATTGAATGTGATTGTCCCATAATAACTTAGAATCCATATATATTCCCAAAAATACCACAGGTGACTGGTCATCAGAGAGCTGTCACGGAATGAAAATAATACTTTTAGTTTTACCCACACTAAGACCCAGTTGATTGGCATCAAACCACAGTGAGGCCTCTGATTGCGTTCTGTGTATATTGTGTTCCAGACTAGCTAAATTTGTATTACTAGTAGCCAAATTTATGTCGTCAGCGTACAGCTCAGTCCTGGTGGCGGAGATACTGGTAGGGAGATCATTAATATAAATTATACGAAGGACGGGCCCCAAAACCAAACCCTAAGGTACACCAACCGAACCGTCGATGCTTTCGAGTGTCTGAAAGGTGCTTTGCGCTTTTCTATTGTTCTGGCTTAGCCCCAGTAGTTTTATCCCAAAGAACAGAAGCAGCCTATTACAGTAAGAGTATGTCAAAGGCTGAACCAAATTACTGTGTGAAGCGACAGGAGTTGCTGGCTGTGGCCAAGGCCCTAAGATATTTCCACTGAGCCCAAAAGGCCAGATAGCGGGCTGGCTCCAGCAACTTCAAGAATATGTCTTCAAAATTGAACATTGTCCTGGTATTAACCACAGAAACGCTGATGCACTGTCAAGCCGACCTTGTGCTCGAAACTGTAAAAATTATTCAAGACTCGAAAATAATTTGCCAGAAATTCTGAAAGTCAAACGTACTTTGTTAAATGGTGACCCTAACTGGAGTTCAGAAGTACTCAGGCAAGGCCAACTGGATGATAAAGATATTGAACCAGTTATGAGGTGGAAGATGAATGGGAATCTCTAATAATTGATGATGAAGTTTTGAAAAGAAAATGGTTATTTAGGTATCAATAAAATTTTATCAAAGTTCAGAGAAAGGTTCTACTGGTTAGGAATTAATATCAATAAATGTGCGCATTTTAATAATTTATTATTTATTTTTCATCCACCCTGGTCTTCGTTATATCTTATATGACATAAAAGTGATGTATTTGTCGCAAGTCGTCTGATAGAGTCTAAGAGATGATACACCTGTAAAAATAAAAGGATGTCCCAAGATACCCCAAACGTGACATGACTCGGGACGGCAGCATTTTCTTTAATGGAAGATCAAAGTGATCTTTAATTTACGCCACTCGGTAGCGCTTGCCATTTAGCATGGTATGTTCCAGCCTATTAAGTTTATTACCTCATGCATATTGATCCGGTGTACATTTAACTTAAAAATCGTCCCAATTCACCTAATACTACGGTATATTCATTTGGGCAATATGATTACCTCATCAGCTTGGGACATTTTTATTGATCTTCCAATATCATCCGACATTGACAATTCAAAGATGATATGAGAGACTGCACCAATTTTATATTAGAAATTTAAAACTTCACTCTTTAAAAATAATAATATTTATTATAATATACAAGTCAAAAAAATTAAATAATAGAAATGAAGGAAATCAACGTGAACTGGAAGCTACTGCTTATGTGAACCAAGAATATCGGTGAGCCAGGTGCAATCATATTTGCGGTGATTTTATGATGATTAAACATCACGTGTCTTGCGCTTGGTTCATCCGTTAGATGAGCATAAATATGGAATATTCCAGAATATGGGAGTTAAAAAGTTGCATAATATTCTGTGTGAATGTAAAATGTGTTGAATTCTGAAAATGTTCCAGAGTGCAAAACTGCTAGTCTGCATTATCTCTGGTAACGAAAATATGATCAAAGAAAAAATAATAAAGCACGTGTAATTACGATCACACATGTAAGACTTGATCATAATTATTAAATATGTTAAATTGTATTGGGATATGTAGCGCAAAAAACGCCCCAAGCCGTAACTTCGTTATATTTTGGCGGATTTTCAAAATAAAAAAAAAACAATTGAATGGTTGTACTCTGATGTCACCAACTCTTTTTTTATATTTGCCCTCAGTGAAAGCAATAGTAAACTCTTTTTTCTTAATGAAAACATGTGTTTATTTTAACGTCATATTGTAGACAATTTTTTTCTGAATTAAGCAGTGTAACGTAACTAAATATCTGTTTAAAATTTGCATATAATTTGAGATAATTTTACAAGTCGCTTTTCGTTTCCCCTTTAGAAAAATGTTAGATCGAATTGTCAACATCACATTTTTTCATAATTTTTATAATACTTAGAAATGATCACTTTTATTTCTATGATGCATTGACCGAAATGCTCAAAGTGTACCTTGAATGTAATAAAAATAGTGGACGAGTAGTTCGTCTCTAAATCAATCGATTTCCAAACAGAGATATTTCAGATCGACGAAAATTCTTAAGACTCGAAAACAGTTTAAAAAATTATAGTAGTTTCATGAAGGCTAAAAGATAGTATATTCAATGAATAGGTGGAGTTAGGCGTTCTTCTCAGTATTCAGGAGAAGGCGATAACGTGTACACGTGAAATTGCTAGTGATTTGAACAACATCCAAAGATACTGTAGATAGAATATTAAAAAAATACAAGTTTAAACCGTACGTTCCGCAAAATGTGCAAGCACTGATGCAAAATGACCGCAATCGAAGAATTGTATTTTGTCGTTTTTATTTAGACGCGGTTCGAGGGAATGGTAATTTCAGGAGAAAAATAATTTAGTCTGGTGAGTGTATCTTCAGCAATAATGGCATTTATAAAAGAACATCCATAGGTACTAGAGACCAGACTTATTATAGAAACTAATTTTCAAAGAAGATTTACAACCAATATCTAGTGCGGTATTTTGTGCTATCGATAATTGGACCATTTCTTATCGATGGAATACTTACTCGCGAAGAATATTATGATCTTTTGAATGAAAATATCAAAAAACTTTACTGAACGAACTCGAATTTATTCTCAAGAATATATGGGTTACCTTAAAGACCATGTTTATCTAAACCAGCCCCAAATTTAAAACTAGACGAAGAATAATCTAGATTTGTCGAGTGATACCACCAAATTTTATAATGCAAGCATTTATGGAGTGGTTAGAAGGTACGAGCTATGTATTCGAAGCTCTTTTGTCAGGATTGCGCGGATTTTTTTATTGTGCGACAATTTGCTACAACAAAACGGTAAACAACGTTGAAAAAACCCTTTCCTTGAAATATTTCACCTCATTTTATTTCGCCAACATTATTATATAGAAGGCATGTTCTGAGCAAGGAACAATGCGTGTATCAGAATTTGTAAGAAATAAGGATGGTATTATTTTCATAAAGGGCCACTGTGAACTCCTGTGAAAGATTTGAATATATTACTCACTATCATATCCTTTCCTTTAAAAAATTGCAAAAAAGGCAAATAACTGTCTGATTGTTGCTTCATGGTCAAAAGTTTGGCGATAGTGACTGCATCGAGATCCATTGGTTGGATCTCGATCTCAAAATAAATGACAATCGATACCCAACACGATGGTACATTGAATAGGAAGTAGAAACAAGAAACAGTCACTTTTCTCTGTTTTCACTCCGTGATCTGTGACTTCACGGCTAATCTTCAAATTGAATGATGGCGAAATGCAAAATAACCTGAAATAGCTAACGTTTCTACCTACAAAGATGGTTGTCTCTGGTTAGAATTGTTAATGTTATTTACTAATAATAACCATCAATAAGGCTCATCTTGCATCATTGTTCAATTTTCATCAACAAGCCAATCGTTTGTACAAAACATGTGAGAAGAGATATCCAAAGAATGAGTGGTTATCATTGATAAGAGAGGTGTTGGGTTTGTCGTCATTACGTCCCCAGCTATGGAGATGAATTTTTAAGAATTTCAGAGAAATTATAGTTTGTCTAAAAGGAAATTTGTGTACATTATTGTACATAATTAATAAACTTAATCTTTACAAGAATGACCCAAATTGTTCGATCGATTGAAGATTTTGGTGGATCGAGTTCTAAGTCGAATAGATTGACGCTAGCTAGGGAGACTGAATTGCTTGCTGTCCTTTTTCAAAATTTTGTTTACATACCCTAAAACTGCCAAAAATGAGCCCCTGTGATAAAGATACTGCATTATTCCATACGACGTGGGTAAAAAAACGTGATGGATTTAGCTTATATTCCAAGCGACAGTAAACGTGGAAAAATGGTTTGATATTCTGAAAATGAAAATGTACAAATCGGTAATGTGGATTTATTTAAGCAACGCATTTCACGGATTCACAGGTTAACAAAATAATGTTTTTGGTCAAACATATTGGATAATATTTAAAGCACTTCAATTGTATTGTCCATTTAACCGAGTCACTGCGGTATAACTGTACATCCAAAATTGTGGAGATGCAATTTCGAAAAGTAGGGTCTCTCCTATCAACCCGCATTGACCAGTGTGATAGGATATCGGCTAAAATTGACCGTAAATTATGGAAAGATGGTTTGCTTATCCCTGATCAAGGTAGCGGTCAGACAAAGAGGCAGACAGAGGGTGTTAAGAATCACTGAGATCGACTAGGCTACCATAGAAGACAACTGCTAGTCTCCACTCTGAACACTAGAACACTGGCAACAACAGCAAAGTTACAAGAATTCGAAGAAGAACAATGACATATTAAATGGGAGATTCTTGGCATAAGTGATCATAAAAGAAAAGGTAACGAAAAACTAATACTACAGTCAGGAAATAATTTTTATTTTAATGGATCGGAAAACGTCAACGACGACGGTGTAGCTTTCTTAGTGAGCAAAAAGCATGCAAGAAATATAGCCCATATTAATAGCATTAGCCCAAGTTTGATCTACCTCGTTTATAAACTGAACAGCAGATACAGCCTAAAAATTCTTCAAGTCTATGCCCCAACCTCCACCCAGTCAGCAGAAGAAATGGAATGCTTCTATGACAATGTAAATACCACACTGGAACAGACACCTACGCACTATATACTTTTAATTGGCGGTTTCAATGCTAAATTGGGTCATAGATTGGACGATGCAGAAATGTCCCTGGTACACAAGGGTACGGGGATAGAAACGAAAGAGGAGAAATACTGCTTGAATTCCTGATGCAGTGCAATATGTTTGCAATGAACACGTTTTTTGATAAATCACCTCAACGAAAGTGGACCTGATTAAGTCCTGATGGAAACATCAAGAACGAAATAGACCTAATAATATCAGACAGAAAGGAGATTGTGAATTTTTGAACAGGTTTACAATCGGTAGCGACCATCAAATGTTTCGAGCACGTATAGTGTTTAACTTAAAAATGAGAGGTCCAAGTTGATAGGAACAAGTAATAAATGGAAACTCCTAGAAAGTCTGATGGACTTCCAGCAAGAAATAAACATGCAAATAGCAACCTTTAACGCTAGAGAAGAACAGAATGTAGAGTCGCTAAACACCCACCTTACGAAAGCCGTTCTAAAAGCAAAAAACAAACATCAAAAGATTTTTTTATAAAAAGGGACAAACTCAGTAAAAATGCAAAAAGACTTATGAAGGAAAGACGAGAAATGCCAGAGAAATATGCTAGAAACGTGGGTCGCCTTAGAACACTGAACAGAGAACTATTAAAGGGTATCAAGAAAGATAACAGAACGCTTAACACAAGAGAAGTGACAAGAGTAATAGAAGGAAACAAGGGTCTGAACTCAATTAGAAGAACGTTCACGCAAGGCAAAAAGAACATAACTAAGTTAAAACAGCAAGACGGACAAATAACATCAAACAAGGAGGAGATTCTGAATGTGGCTAGGTCTTTTTACCAAGAGCTCTACAGCAACAAGAATGTGAACGTTGGTAACATTAATATACCAACGGTAATGAATCAGGGAACTGAAGATATCCCAGTTGTAATGCTTGACGAACTGAGAGAAGCCCTGCGCGAAATGGAGAACAATAAAGCAGCTGCCGACGATGAGATTGAAATAGAAGCTATAAAACTAGGCGAAACTTCACTGCATCAAATGCTTTGCAAGATTTATAATGCGTGCTAGACCAGTGGAACAACACCTCCCCAGTGGGATCGAGCAGTAATAATAACCATACAAAATTATCGTTCCATTAGTTTGCTTTCCCATATGTACAAGTTATGCATGCGAATAATTACCCAACGAATCACCAATAAATTGGACTACCAGCCGCGCGAACAAGCAGGTTTGCGAGCGGGATATGGCACCAACGACCACTGAGTATAACAAACCCCTGGTTGTGATCTTTGTTGATTATGAAAAAGCATTTGATATGATAAACCAACAACAAATACTGTACGCACTAACGGAACGTCGTATAGACCACAGATACGTTATAAAGTTACTTGAAGAAAAAAATGACAAATATTCATTTTTCGACAAGGAAACAAGAAAATCTGGCAACATGGTAGAGGCAGAGAAAAATTCAGCGTGTCTGTCTGCGCCAGCGGTATCTACCTGGCAGAAACCAAACATAGAACAAGATGCAAATGTAACCAACCTAACGTCAGTAAAATTACCAAAAGTATTGGCCATTTCACCTGTAGTGCTGCCAACTCAAGAAGTAATAAAGCCAAAATCTCCAGTCACCAGACTGACACCTTGCACAAAATCATCAGACCTACAAAAGACCCTAAATCTCGTGTTCTCGGAAGTACAATGTGAAGATCATACCTAGAAATACCCTGAATTGTACTATTCTATGAAAGTTACAATAAAGAGAGAAGACTTAAGAAAGGCTTGGAAGCGTGAGAGCTGGCCAAATGGCTCACTCGTGTCATATTTTTTATCAAAAAAGAGGATGCCAGCAGACCACATGGATCCTCAGGTGAAAATTGCCTCCACAGCATAACAAACAATTATAAGAAAAGTCACTTCCACACATACATTATGCACCAAAACATCTAGTACCTACGCAACAAGTCCTAATCGAGAACCTTAAAAATAAACCACATATTATTATGTTTACTGAGCATTGGTTAGATGAATTGGAATCCTCTTATGCAAATCTCAGTGGATATACAATGGTCTCATGTTATACCAGAAAAGCAATGAAACATGGAGGAGTATGTATTTTTTGCAAAGATTCTCAAGATTTTAGTGAGGTGAAATGGATTATCGAGAGGAGTATTGAAGGTACTGTTGAATATTCCTGTGTTGCGAATAAAAGAATCAAATTGATTTTAGTGTGCATCTAAGAAGAGGTTTAGGATGCTATAATACATTTATTGAGAGTTTAGAAGAAGTAGTAGATTATATTTTCTTAAAGTATCTATCTTATACAGTAGTAGTAGGAGGTGATTTCAATATTAATATTTATGAGCAAAATGAATATAAGAAGACTTTCATAGACCTAATGCATTCGTATAATTTATCTCCATTCATATCTGAGCCTACTCGTGTAACTAAAACTACATATTCACTTATAGATAATATATTTTGTAATCTGGAAGCAGGTATGTGTAATAGTTATTTACTAAATACAGCCCGCTCTGACCACCATGCTCAATTCCTAGAAATTTCAGATGTAAGTCTGGATAAATCTAACTGTAAAATAAAAAGAGTTTACACAAGTAATAGATTATATCATTATAAAGAGGAATTAGCACAAGTAACTTGGTTTTCGCTTTATAATATTCAAGATGTTGATGTGGCATACCGATATTTCTCTAATACTATCAGTACTTTGTTGAAAAAAATCAAACAAATAACAGTAACTCATGAATTACAACCGGTATTAAAATCTCATGTAAAAAGAAAATTGTTCTATTCTATAGCCAATTGAGAGGAGAAATAACAAGAGCATATTTTAAGAAATCTTGTTCGATTCTAGGAAAGGTCATCAAGAGCGCCAAACAGATTCATAATCAATCTATAATCGAGACCTCGGAAAATAAAACAAAGGCTACTTGGCATATTGTTAAAGAGATCACATCTAAACGAAAAACGACCAGTGTAATTTCAAATTTTACAGAAAAATATGGTGATGAGTCATTAGTACTAAACAAATTGTATACTTACTTCGCGAAGGTATGTCCGTCACTCTCCAGTAATGACTGGAAGAAATATTGTAACTCAACAGTTAATAGTAAAATTTTTCTAACACCTGTCACACCTGACGAAATTAAAATAACAATAAACAAACTTGCAAATAAAACATGGGTCAGTGACGATGAAGTTCTTGTTAAACTGTTAAAAACTATTTCAAATATAGTAGCAGAGTCAATTTCGTATATAATCAACTTATGTTTCACCACTGGTAAATATCCAAGCTTAGTGAAGAATGCGCTTATTAAAGCCATACATAAAAATACGTGGAAAATAACTATAGACCCATATCTTTGTTGTCAAATATAAATAATATTTTTGAAAAATGTATTTATAATAGACTTATTTCGTTCTTAGAGACTAATTCTATATTGTCAGATAAACAGAATGGTTTTCGAAAGGGTAAGAGCACAATTCGTGCAATATATCAAGCTCTTGAAAAAATCCTAGATTCATTAAATAATAAATATCCAACAGCAGCTATGTGCCTGGACCTTTCGAATGCATTCGACAGCGTTAATCATAATATTCTTCTTAGTAAATTGAACCTAAGTGTAATTAGAGGTATGGCCCTGTCGCTGGTTAAATCATATTTGGCAGGAAGATCTCAACAGGTGGTGGAGTTTGGCAAATGTAGCAATTTGTTAAAATCTGAAAAAGTATTAATAGTAAAAGGTGTTCCTCAAGGCTCAACTTTCAGTGAAAAAATTGAAAGACTCTTAATGAAAATATAAAAAATACTTTGGAAGATCTCGACGAGTACTTTGCAGAAAATGACTTAAATATGAATAAAACACAAATAGTATATTTTGGAAACAGAGTGAACAACAAAATTAACGTTGCCTATAATGAAACTGAGGTTGTGTCAACTGATAATGTCCTCTTCTTGGGCGTACACATGGATCGTAGATTAGGTTGGAAGGCACACAATACTGGGGTTGCCCAGGGAATTCCCAGATATACAGCATATCATGCTTATATACAATCTAGATTAAGATATGGGTTAGTATTCTGGGGTAATTCCTCAGAAATAGATAGAATTATGGTCCTTCAAAAGCGTTGTATAAGAAATATATATGGAATGAAGCATACGAAAGCTGTAAAAAAGCATTCATTGATAAAAGAATACTTACGCTTATAAGTCTTACATCTTGGACACAGTTATGTTTGTAAAGGATAATATGGATTTATTTACAGACTTTGATATAAACCATGATCATTACACAAGAGATAAAAATTATCTATCTTGTAAAAAGCGTAATTTCTCTTATATTCAAAGAAACGTCAAATACTCATCAATTAAAATATTTAATTCCTTTCCGGAATCCATCCGTACACTGCCCAAAGTTAAACTGCGTACTATAATGAAAAAATATCTCTTAGCTAAAGCTTTTTACAAAATAAATGATTTTTTCAATGACAAAAAAAGAAAGAATCTATGTTCAATTTATTTAGTATGTTTATTTGTTTTACAACTATATTTATATTCTTATTGACTTGGTTCCACACCCTTATAGGGTTTTGTATATTTTTTGTTTTTGGAGCTAATAAATCTTTATCTATCTATCTATCATTAAAAACGTCTATGAAAATGCCAAGGCTGGCATAAAAGATTTTCCCTTTGAAAGAGGTGTGAGACAGGGTGATGTTATATCTCCTAAGCTTTGTACGACCCTATTGGAATACATGTTTAAAAAGATCGATTTTGAGTATATGGGACTAAACATCAATGGTGAGAGACTGATCCACCTGAGATTTACAGACGATATTGTCTTAGTTACAGACATAATTAACAGAATTGTAATGAGTGAATGAATTTCCTTGGGTTCAAATCTTATTGAACAAGTAGTCCCATATAAATATCTGGGACATTCAAATTCTCATAGCCAGAGACAACCAAACTCGGGAGATAACGCGAAGAATGGGCTTAAGTTGGCTGATTTTGAAAAGCTAAGCTAAGCAATGAATCTTAATTATGCATCAGTGTGTCATTTATCACTTAAATTTAAAAAATATATATAAGTACACCTATTCGCGAAGATATTTCTGTTTTATAAAGAACAGTGTTTTTAATATAGTTTTGAACAGAATTGAATTGATTTTAATATTTCAAATTCAAATTCAAATTCAAATTGTTTATTTATGCCAATATACACATACACACAATATTTACACACGTCAAAAGGAGTAAAGAACAAAAATACATGTTATATAAAATGTAGCCTGGAACTTTTTATAGACAAGACTTAAACTAGGTTTGAAATTGGTCTAGAATAATTGGTACAAAAATACAATTCAATTTGTCAATCTGTCAATCAAAGAACCTAACAGTAACATATCGGAAACAGAAACATTAAACAACAGATTAAAATTCAGTCATACAATCAATTTAAAATACAGTACATTAACAATTAAAAGAATAGAAATGTGAAACATACATGGTGTAAGAAAGTATAAAATTAGAGGTACAATAAAACAAAATAGAAGCAGCAGAAAATGAGGCGCTACCAATCATTATGGGAAAGGAATTCGTTAACAGAATGAAATGCACGGTGGAGAAGAAAACCCTTCAATCTACTCTTAAATGTTGTTATCGGCAGTTACCTTATATTTTCATTTATCGTGTTATAAAAATGGATGCCCAAATGATTCGGCCCATCCTGGCAACGTTTCAACCTCCAGCAGTTCAAGAGAAGATCTTGTTTGTGTCGATTATCGTGGTCAAGTACGGAATCATGCGTTGCATAAAGACTGATGTTGGTTTTTATGTAACATACAGTTTCTAACATAAAAAGCGTGTCAATACCAGTGCCGTTGCCTTCTCTATTGGGCTCCAATGATTCGCGTTAGCGGCTGCCTCAAACTGCCTCAGATAGGTTGTCCAAGAGGTGCTGCCGTTGTAGGTAGGGACTTGGATTTTACTTTCAGCTCTTGTAGAATGTCCTGAACAGGTGCGGTTTTCTATGAAGTTGAGCCGCTCCACATTTTCGGTATAGTCTTCATATTGCCTCTGCATGCTCTCCACCTTGATCTGCAGCTGCTCCGTTTTTGCCTTGGCCTCTTCAGCTGTTGTCACGGCGGCGTTCGTCCTACCATTAAACTCTCCTATTTTGAAGGTGAGGGCGTCCATACTGTTGTCCCAAAGGTCCTTCTGCTCTTTCAACTGATCATGAAGGCGGTCGACCCGTTCTCGCATCTCTCCCAGATGTTTGGCTTGCTCCTCTTTCAACCGTTCTCCCATACCCTGCAGGATACGCTCCTCCAGTCCCAGGGTTGAAAAGAACCCTTAATTTTCAGTACAGTATCATAGGCGGAGGCTGTCAAGTTTCAAAAGTGGCATAGGTAGTTTCCATCATATTGAGAGGACTTTTTGTCATTTTGAATAATAACTAGCGTTCATTGCGCGGTTTTGATTTTTTCGGTGCTATTTGGGTTTAAGTGATCTTTTTCATTGATCCAATCCACCATTTTGATCAAACAAAACCTATCTAATACTAGATGAGAAAAGTCTTTAAATATTTAAATCAAATAAAATGGAAAATATTTGTGTCTGATACCATTCCAAGCCTATGCCGATGAACTATATTTTTGTACCTACCCTTATAACTGTGCCTACTTTTGAACCCATGGAAAATTACTCTCTAACTGAGTAGGTTTGAAGACATTTTTTTTTTATCAATTTTAGTCTATAGTTTTGTTTCACGAATGATGGCTATTGCGTGTAATCATTCTCTCATTTTGATGAAATCATCTACTACGTTTATAGGTCTAAGCTACGATATCAGTATTTCAAGCTAATCTTCTTCAATACCATGATAGGGCGCTGCTCAAATGTCCAAAGGCAATGCAATATTTACTTCGTAGTCGTCACAAAGTCAAAGTGACATTTCAGAGAATTCAGATGAGTATATTTATATTTTATAACTCCAGCAAAAGATTTGTATTTTATGTTTCGGCATTATTGTTAATAATAAATCTTTTATATATTTGCTTATTTAATGAGCCGATATTTTTTCTTCCTAATTATATGAATTTCCTTGAAACATACGAAAAAATTTAAATACTATATTTTATCTCTAAATCGTTACGCAGCTAATTTACTCCCGTCCGATGAAATGATCCGTTTCTCGAGTTTTCAAGGCAGACGCCATCATTTGTAAAAAGCTATGTTATTTATACTGTGATTTGATGACTAGTTATCTAAAAAAAATTAAGTGAGTGTAGGAATTAATATAAGTGAATATTTTGAAAACAAATCCAGCATTCACTTTTGCACAATAAATCAGTACACAATAAATATTTTCCATTCATATCATGGCTTATTTTTTCCACTCAAACAATTGTTGTATTAATTTCTCGTTTTACCGATACTGCAATGGTAAAAAAGAGAGCAATAACAGAAAAAGGCCCTGACTCGTCGAGTTCCATTATTCAAAGAGCTGGGGAAATAGGAGAACGTGTTTATTTCCAATCAGTTTTGCACCAGTGGGAATGTTTTTTTTTGATGCACTCATCAAATGATTTCAATCCTTTAGCAGGAATAGTTTTTTTTGTAACAACTAACTTGAAAGTTTAACTTTCGAGCATTGAATGACGTGGTGAACTAACTCGATATCCACAGCCTTGAGAAAAAAACATACGCATATATAAACTGACAGAAAAAATTGTAAATTAAAAGATGTTCATTAAAATGATCAATAATTGAACAACATTTTGTTTTTAAAATTGTCATTATCTACTCGCTTAATTGACGGTGGGATTTTATTTTACAATGAAACAGCATAATAAGAAAAAGCTTTCGTATAGTTTGAGGTTCTATGTTGAGGAATGTTTAAAGTATTTCCGACGAAATGAAGACTGGCGTCATGATAAACGGTAAAGTTTTTTGCAAAGAGCGGAATGTACCAAGCAAATAAACTGTACCATCCATCTTTGTTTAATATTCAACTAATCAATTCACCTTATGTGCGGGCAGATCATTTCTCTACGGGGAACACCTAAAACATAACGAACACACGAGTTTTATACCATTTGTAGCCTCTACAGAGTTACACGCTATCGGCTTACTCAATTTTACTGAGGATTAACGTATTCGTTAATGTTGTCTGAGTTCCTTGAAATAAAACATCTAAAAAAATGTAGAGCTTTTTAACTTTGCGTAACAATTCTGCACTACATTAGCCAAATGATCAGTGAAGGTCAGAAAAAGATATTCGTCGAAAATGACGAATAACTTTTTTGTGGATAATGTCGTCACCATTAATAGATAGTTCTATATTTGTGTATATTTAGTTTAGATTTGAATGTGATAACAGCTTATTATTATTATTATTATCTTTATTTATTGTCTCAACAACCATTACAGTTATTAAATACATTCATTTGACATTGGTACTGTATAACGATACTAGATTTTGTTTATGAGATCTCTTTGTATCAGGTGTTTTATCACATTTTCGGCTACGCTGTTTTCTCCTAACGTCAGGGTGATGCTCTCTGGTATGTTATTGTCTTCTCTTTGTTAGTAATATAATGGATATTCTTGGAGAATATGTTCCACTGTGATATTTTTCTGGCATATGTCACAGTGTGATTCTTCTGTTTTGTCTATAATATGGCCGTGGGTATGTCTTGTATGCCCTATACGAAGTCTTGCAAGGAGGACCTGGTATCTTCTGGGCATTAAGGGGATTTCCATTGTTTTACTGATTTCTCTATTTCGCTCAGCTTTGACCCGTTGGTGTTCCATTTTTGTTCCCAATTCCTGATCAGATTGTTCCTCACGACTGTTTTGAAATCTGATTGAACAAATATGTTCGTTTATGGAGGTACTTCGCTATTTGCTGCATTTTTTGCGAGTAGGTTGGTGTTTTCATTTCCCTCAATGCCGACATGGGATGGCATCCATAGGAACATGCTGTTCTCTTCACACATTTGTAGGTATTGGAGTTCTATTTTTATCATTTGTAGGATTGCATTATGTGGGTAGATTTGGGAGCTGAGAGAGTCAGTAAGGATAAGGGTGTTTGGTAATTTTTTATTTTTAACATATTTCAAGGCTTTCCATAAAGCGTATAGCTCTGCATTGAAAACACTGAAGGTCGTAGGAAGTTTATAAGTGGCCTTGCACTGGTTGGTCAAAAATGCTGCACCTGTTCCTTCAGGAGTTTTGAATCCATCTGTATATATATGCAAGTATGTTGGCATTGTGTCAAAAATTTGATGTAGATGTTGCTTTATTGTTGATGAGTTAGTTCCATATTTATTGAGTTACTGGAGGGATGTATTTGTTTTTGGTAGATTTATTGTCCATGGTGGGAATAGCTTTCTGGTATGGTGATATTATATTCAGACTGATATATGCTTATCCTTTCGTAGAAGGGTGGGTCGAGATTTCTCCTTCTATTATAGATGGATGTGAAGTGGTCAGAAATGCAATAGTTGTAGACAGGATAGCTTTTATTTAAGTACTTTCTTCTGATATGTAGTGGTGGATGTTCAGATAGATATTGTAGACTTGTGCTTGGACTGGTACAGAAGGCTCCAGTTGCTGAGCGGATGACTGTGTTTTGTATACTATCTAATGACTTCAGAATTGACTTTTTTGCCAAATTATATATAATGGATGGTGATAACAGCTTTTTTTAATTCATATAAAGTCCATAACTCTTAGGTATAATTACCATTTATGCACATTCGAGTGGTCCTGCGACAGCTTTTGGTTAGCTATTAAGAAATCAGGAGGGTGGTATGATAAGTATATTTGAGAACTATCAGCGTACGAATGCGTAGATCAGTAACAAATGTACTTGCAAAGCTCAGACGTATAGAGGTTATAGAGAACTGAAGCAAGTATAGAACTCTAAAGTATGTCTTTAGAAACGATACGTTGACTTGATAAAGCATTCCCTATATTTACTATTTGAGATCTGTCTGTCAAATGGTGAAAAATCCAGGTGACCATTGACTCTGAAAAATTATAGTACTTATAATTTCCCCAGCAAACGTTTATTAGTCATGTTATCAATCGCTTGAGTCAAGTCTATCATGACTGCCATCCATTGCCTTCAGATAATCATCGCATATATCGAGAAGGGTAGTTAACATGCTACGATTACCTCTAAAGCCAGATTGCTGCGGATGTATTAAATTGAAATTTATTTATATCTGCTGACATTTGACTGTATACTATTCATTTCAACAATTTTGACAGAACTGGTAAAATGATGAGACCATACCATGAGTCAAACACAAATAGTATATTTTGGTAACAGAGTGAACAACAAAATTCAAGTTGCCTATAATGAAATTGAGTTTGTCTCATCTGATAATGTTCTTTTCTTGGACGTACATATGGATCCAAAATTAGATTGGAGGGCACTCATTACTGGGGTTGCCCAGGGAATTGCCTGATATGCCTATGCTATTAGATTTATATCAGAAAATGTGAGTATAGATGCAGCTACTACAGCATATCTTGTTAATATCAATCTAGATAAGATATGGATTAGTATTCTGGGGTAATTTCTCAGAAATAAATAGAATTATGGTACCACAAAAGCATTGTATAAGAAATATCTATGGAATGAAGCACACCGAAAGTTGTACACTTATAAGTCTTTACATCCATCATGTAAAAAGTGTAATTTATTTTATTAAGGTACAAATAAACGTCAAATACTCATCAGTTAAAATATACAATTCCTTTCCGGAATCTATCCGTACACTGCCAAAGGTTAAACTGCGTAGAATAATTAAAAAATATCTCTTAGCTAAAGCTTTTTACAAAATAAATGATTTTTTTTCAGTGACAATGAAAGAAAGACAATGATTATCCAGAAATGAAATATCTTAGAATTCTATGTTTATTTGTTTACTGCAACTATTTTTAATTTTTCTAGTAGATATATTTATTTTTCACAACAATATTTTTTTCTTGTTGACTTGGTTCCACACCCTTATAAGGTTTTGTATATTGTTTGTTTATGTAGCTAATAAATCTTTATCTATCTATCTATATTAGGTAGTGATTTGACACATCCGTTAGATCAACAGTCCCGGTCTTAGCAATATCGACACTTTCGCTAACAAACGCTATATCGATAAGGGTGCTGGTAGCTCCTCCATCTCTGGTAGGTTGGTTCACAATTTTAGTTTGCTTGTAGTCGTTAAAAATGCTGCTCAAGGTTTCAAAACGTCCAGTTTTATTAAAGTCACTCACACACATTATGTAATCATGTTCTAGATGGTAACTCCTCAGCGCTTTATCCAATTCTACGAGTTGCCTTAAGTTTGCAAAAGGACATATGTGTAAACCACACCCAATGCGTAAAAAAGCTTATTGATTTTAACTCTGACCCACAGTTGTTCAAGTTCAGCATCAGGTTGGCTATTACCTGTGACTAAAGCGCAACTGATGCCCGTTCTTAAGTATAATGCCACCCCACCACCTCTTCTACAAAGTCTATCTGAAAATATTGTACCCAACAATGCTTACATGATCATTTACTATTTCAGTCCGAAGCCACGTTTCAGTCAGACCAGATATATCAGAAAAATTTAACAACAACACATAATCGCGAATATTGCCAGCTAGTTAGTGACCTTACATTTATCCAATAATCAAGTTATGATCGTCATTAGCAATAACATCATATTCGCAAAGTTAATGATAATATCAAATGATTAATTTAAGAAAATTAATGAAATATCGGTAAAGAAGTTATTCTAGAGGAAAGTATTACACAAAGTAATAAAACTGTGTATATGTATGGGATAAATATTAAAACAGTAAGGCAAATGAGATTACACTAAATAAGAAAAGCTGTCTTAAGATAAGAAGTTTGTCCTGGTACGTAGAAAGCTCTCTACTTTTCTGAGACAACTACAGCCTTTATCCCCTACTTTATGTGACGTATCATATTGTTTATTTGAATTGGAATTAACAACCGAACAGTTGTTGCACTTTGAGATATTACTTATACATGCCTTCTTTTCGTGATAACCAGCTTATAATGGACATACAACGCTGTTTTAAATTTTTCTGAATATATCCGTAGTCACACCATTCATAACATTTTACAATTGACAGATGTTCGAGCACAGTGCATCTATTCCATCCAGCATTCAGCTTTCCGAATTGCATCACACTTTACATCTTTCATTTTTCTCAAAATATGCCTTCATATAATAATAATATCTATTCATGTAAAAACAGCAGTGAATATAATTAAGTGTAAATATTTCAAGTAACATAAATAAATAGATAATCACACTCAATAAGTGAAGAACACTTGTTTTGAGCCATTATATGGAATGTAAAAATAAAGAATAAAAATCAATTTATAAAATTATAAAAATGGTGTTAAAAATATTTTAAAACTATAAATAATCTAAATTAATATGAATTCATAAAAAATAACTTTTATACATACACTCCTATACAAACAAAAGTGTACATCTACATGTTTACATTTATCTCAAAAAATAAGAATATAATATGTAATATTAATGATAATTATAATTATAATTTATTTACCAACTATTTTTTACAATATTATGAATCAAAGAATTTAAAAAATAAAATATATAAATATAGTTACTGAATAGCAATATCATATATATTTGTTTCTAATAGTTTGTAGGTACTACGGTAAAAAAAAACTTTGATATCACTAAAGGAGAACCTTGAAAGTGACCAAGAAATTAATTATCGTAGGTAAATGTGTTGTGGGTGTGGATGTATGGAGTATCTATAGGTATTAAGAGACAACGGTTAGGTAAAACAACTGTCTTATATCCATAAGTTTTGTTTCATTATAAAGTAGATCGGAAGAGAACATACGTGGTTTCTTGAAAATTACTTTTATTATATATTTTTGTATTGTTTCCAAAATTTAAATATGTACGTTGCTTGCTGCGCCCCATGCAACTATTCCATAACTAAGGTGACTTTGTACCAGAGCATGGTACAGAATCCTCTGTTGTTTTGTGGACAATATTTTAGGAAGATGTTTGAATTTATAAAGAGTGCACCTCAGCTTTTTTGTTACATAGTTAATGTAGTATCCCATCTCAGATGACTGTCCAAATAAATGCCCAAGTATTTGATTGATTTAACTGGATGGGTGTTCATTGGAATGTCTTCTCTGCCAATTGTTAATGTATCGAAATCGTGTTTGTTGCTACAATAAGAAGTGAATGGGGCGTATTAGGTTTTGCTGAAATTTATTGTCAGTAGTCGACTCTCGAACCATTCTGATAAAATTTTAAAGTTTGTTTCCGCTTTTTGTTTTAGAGTATTCCAGTCTCTATCCCACCTCACCATTGATCTTTAAACTGAATAGGTCATTCAAGTAGATATTGAAGAGCACTGGTCCTAAAATGATCCCCTGAGGAACCCCGTATTCGATATCTACAGTTTCACTGGTCGAATTATTAATTTTTTCAAGTTGTTTCCTGTTAATTAGGTAGTTTTTCATTAGGGTCTATGGTATTCCTCTAAAACCAATGCTTTCCAATATTACTAATAATTGGGAATGACAAACTGTGTCGAAAGCTTTTGCGAGGTCCACGAATATGCACAGTGCTGGTTGACTTTCGTTAACACATTTACTAATACTGGTGCATAATTTGTTAATTGCATCTTGTGTCGACTTGTTTGCTCTGAAACCATACTGATTTTCTGATAGTATGTTATATTTTTCCAAAAAATTGTTTATACGATTTTTCATTACTGTTTCCATGATTTTTGCTAAGTTTGATATCAGAGAAATGGGTCTGTAATTCGATACTACTTCTTTATTGCCTGATTTAAAGAGACGTTTAATTACTGATATTTTAAATGCTGAAGGAAATTGTCCAGTTTCGAAGCATTTGTTAATTAAGTGAGTGAGAGGTTGCGCTATGAAGTCTGTCAACATTTTCATGGTTTCCGATGTAATATTATCTATACCTGGGGCTTTGTTATTTTTAAGGTTGCTTATGATTTTTTTCACTTCTTGCTCATTTGTTTCTCCTAGGTATATAGAATTTTGGAGGTACATTTTTTCAATATTAGGAAGATTGGTGGTGTTTATTATTTTGGATGCTAGCTGTTTCCCTACCTGCGAAAAATATTCATTGAATTTATTTGCAATCTCTATATCGTTTTGGGTGAGTTCTCCATTATCTTATTCAGTTTATGCCAAAAAAATATGTTTTTTTTTCCCGAAAATTTTGTTCACACCATTCCATAAGTTAGCAGGGTTATTTGAATTTTTATTTATTTGATTTTGATAATAGTTGAGTTTTGTTCTTTTGATGAGATCATTTAATTTATTCCTGAATTTCTTGTATTCATTAATGTTATTAACTGTGGTATTTTTTTTCGCTATTTTAAAAAGTTCATTTTTTTATTCACCGAGTTCACAAGCCCTTTAGTCATCCACTCCTGCTTTTTATTTTCATATAATTTTATATTTATTTTGCCTGTACAAGATCTTATATGTTTCTGTAATATTTCTATGAATATTTCTGTGGCTGACTACATTTTCCTCTGAATATACATTTTCCCATGTTTCTTTACTGACTCGAGTTTTAAGTTTATTTTTGTCTACGTAATGTTTTTGATGACTGTTTATTCTGTTTTCTTTGATTTCTGGGAGGATGATTTGCGCAATGGTTGAGAAATGGTCTGTTATGCTGGTTTCAAGTATTATAGGTTTGATACTGATGTTCTTGTCTTCCCTAGTTTTAGCGAATATACGGTCAATACATGTTTTTGAATCATTATGGACTCTGGTGCATTTGTTTACAATGGAAATAAATCCGTGTTCGGTCATGAGATTCAGATAGTTATGGGAATCCTCATCGTTAGAAAGTATATTTATATTTATGTCACCCATGAAAATGTGAAGGTGTGCAGTTTTTCTGCAGTTTAGCATGTACTGAAATACATTCTCATTGAAGGTTTTTATGTTCGTTGATGGTGGCCTGTGCAATGCTGTGATGATAAAATGCATATTGTTATATTTAACCTCTATTTCGAATGCTTTTATTTCACCTCTTTTTATGATAAAGTAATTTGATAGAATTTCTTCTCACAAATATAGCTAATCCATCATTTTGATTTATATCCCCCTGATTATAGAAACCGCAGTAACCACTTATATTGTGAAGAGCAAAGTCCTGTATTTGCCATGTTTCACATAAGATAATCATATCTATTTGGTTCTTAATTTCTGACAGAAGGAGTTTTAGTTCATCAAAATTTTTGTTAATGCTCCTTATATTCAGCTGGAATACTTTAAAATTTGTCTTGTGATTGTTTTCCTGAAAAACAGCATCGAGTTGCATTATGTTTTTAGCGATTGCTGTATCGACGGTCTGAATTCGATAATTACGAATGTATTTATCCATTTTTATTGGTGAGATGCTAATATTCTGCTTAGATTATAAATGAAGCTTGAGGTAAAAGATTGGTTATATAGAATTAAAATTCATACAGTGAAAGAATACAATACAATAAATGAAGTACAATATTAAACTCTAACTAAAAATACAATAATAATAAACGAAGACGAGATGGGTTATAAAAGTTAAAAACGGTTAATTCTTGCTTTGAAGCCTGGTTGTTCTTTTCGGTGGTTGCTTTGGTGAGTTGTTGGGTGGTTCCTTTCATTTTGTTGAAGCTGCGTTTCGGAGAATCGGTACTTTCTCTTGCTGAACCGAAATGCTGGGTTGGCTATCAATTGAGTTCTTGGTAAACTCTATGGTTTCGTTCTCTAACTGTTCCGCAGTATAACTGACGCCGTGTACTATAAGTTTGTTGTTTGTAATTTTTGCTTTTGGGTCATTGATACGCGCGGTTTTCAGGTGGGAGTAAAGGGTTTTTCTGTTATTATAATCTTCTTTTATATAATCTTTGGATATGTATATTCCACTGCCCTTCAGATTAGTTGCATTTCCTAAGATGGCTAACTTCTGTTTGTAATAAATAAGTTCCGCTATAATGGGTCTCGGTCTTCCTGTTTTTTGGTTTCTGTCTCCAATTCTGTACCAGTCTCTTAGATCATGAAACTTGCATTCAACTCCACATCTACTATTTATGATATCTAAAAATAATTCGATATCCTGGGTTTCTTCATTGCCTTCATCCATTCCATGAATAATTAAGTTGATTTTTTTTGTCGCCTTTCATTCACTAATACTCTTTCCACTAGAATCTTGAGATTTTCTTTCAGCTCGACATTCTCTTTTCTTAAGCCTTCAATTTCTCCGGTCAGGTCTGCCTTGATGTTTTATATTTCTTTTTTTATTTCATAGTTTTGCTTTTTGATTTCTTGATTGCTCGAAATCACAGTTTTAATTAGGTCGTATAAATCTTTATTGGAAATTTCCTTTCCCTCCTGAACATTAGTTGCCGTATTCGATCGTTCTGACATTTCCTTGCGTGAAATTTTGTTACGGTATGATAAGCTCCCACATGAGACGTGTTTATTACTGATTCCAAATTTGCTACCAGTCTCACAATAATTTGTCGTGTGGCATTGATTTGAACGTCCCCACTTAACGAATTTGTGATATTGGAAAATAGTCTTTACTTACAGATTTTCGAATTGGAATTTCCACAATGTATGACTTATTATGCGGTAACCACTTCACTCTGGTCCTAGATTTTTGTGGAGGTTGGTATTCGGGTTCTACAGAAACTATTGGGCGAAAGAACTAAGTTTTTAAGTCCAGTATTAACTTTTTTCAAGGTTTAATAATTCACACACACTGTCAACTATAAATGCTTTTCTATATAAAAAAAAACTAACGTGACCCACGGATGGATTTTGATATTTTTGATTGGTTTTCATGAAAGCTTATATTGGCAACAGAGCCGAGTTATTGAGTGTCATGTGTTTGGAGGTTGCTTGTGTTCGATGTTAGTACAAGCTTATTTTTCCCATAGTGTTTGGATGATAGTGGTGTTTGATGCACCTGTAAATAGATTTAGATGCTGCCTTTATATATATTTTATAATAGTTTCTGTCCGTAACCAATTGATCCTAAATCCGAATTAATTTATCCTAATCGGGCAAGAGATCACATATTCGCGTGGCGGGCAATTTGACTCACTGTATCATCCATTTTGAACAGTGTGTCATATTTCCCCAGGGTTTTCAGATGAGAGTTATTCTGCAGTGCTTTTATTTTTTGAGCCCATAAATGGTTTACAACTATCAAAGAGAAACCCAGGGGACAGCTGAAATCAAGCAGACATGGAAATGGCAATAGAAGCAGTGTGAAGTCAAGAAACGGGTCGGTTGAAAGTTAGCATGTACATACAATGTTCCTGCATCAATTATTTGGCTGGTAACAAAAATAAAATTGAAGTTTACGAAAAAAACACCTTGGTAGGCATCGAAAACACTAACCACAGAAGTTGAGAAAGCAATCGTTGATAATATTTTCGAATCTCGTTTTTTGGCCTCACTACCAGAGATATGAGGATTTTAGCATATAAGGTTGCCGAGAAACTGAAAGTGAGACATCAGTTTAACTAGGAATGATGAAGCGCCGGTAAGGCTGGTTGAAGACTTTTTGTTTGCACCACCCAGAACTATCACTGCATCTTCCCGGGACAACTTCTGTAGCACAAGCAGAATCGTTTAATAAGCCTCAGGTGGAGAAATATTTCGCTAATTTGGAAACTGTGATTGCCAAAGAAACAATAGATGAAAACATGATTTATAATATGGACGAGTCTGCACTGACAACTGTACAGGCTACTACTTCAAAGTTTAAAAAAAACAGCTTTACATAAGAGTAGTCGTCTTCCTGTGTTCGTATGGTTCCTCCATTCCAACTTTAATTATCTTTCCCGGGAAAAGATTTAATCCTCTTTTGTACGATGGAGCCCCGAGGGACACTTTGCCTCTTCAGAACGAATCTGGGTACATGACCGCAGATTTGTTCCTTAAATGGATGAAACACTTTATTGACCACATCCACTCCACTCCAGCGAAAAGGGCACTGTTAATTCTTGATGGCGGCCATGCAATTGATAAATATTTAGAAGCGTTGTAGTTAGCAAAGAAGCGATCCGTTGTGCTATTTTGCATCCCAGCTCACTGCTTTCACCGACTTCAGCCACTCAATGTGGCGTTTCTTATGCCTCTCAGTAAGTTTTATTCTCAGGCTGTGACAAACTGGCTGAAACCGAGCCATTGTCGGGCAGTAACCATATACCTAGTGTCTCAAATTCAAATCTACGAAAAGTATGCAAATCCTGCGATTGCCTTGAATGGTTTTTAAGCCACGGGAATGTCGCCATATTTTTCAGGATCACATGTTTTTATCAAGCACTGTGACTAACGTTTCTTTGATTGATGAGGAAATTCTGGTAGAAATCCCTGATGACGGCGAAAAAACTTCTCCCAACGAATCATTAGCTAATGCAGACACTCAGTTGGTTGTCCCTGACAAAGGCGAGGACATTTCTACGCCGCAGTCTGTTTCTATTCTCAGCACATCAAAAATGGATGCTACCAATTTTGATGCTAACATTACAAGTGTAATAAGCGGGGCCAGTACGCGAGAAATAAAAGAAAAAGAAAAGGCCTGAAATATAAGTAGAAAATGTTTTAAGAGAGAGTCTTTTCGTAAATACCTTGAGAGAAATGGAAGCAGACAACCAGTTATAAGCCCTTATTAAAAGGGGATCGATGTGTGTTAGATGTGATAAGGAAGTGCTAAACCAGCAGCAATATTTGCAGCGTATCACAAGAACGAAGAACGAAGAAATACAAACAGAGGCTGTCACAGGTGACTAGGAAATGCCTCTGCTGAAAGATGATTATGAAGATGACGCATGATTTGTACAGCCGTTCGAGAGCAAATTTCTGCAGATGAAATGATAATAAAGTCCATACATGTTCATCTCAAAAAGTAATGGGGTAATAATCGTTGTCAGAAAAATGTTATTGAAAATCCAAACTAAGTGTGTCATCTTAACCGCCCTTCCCCTATCACTTTTCATATTCTATGATTTTTGTGAACTGTGACTTCTACAATTCTAAACGTCAGTACGACTGTCAATTGAAAATAGCATCCGATAATGAGTTCTATTTTCTGAAATCAGCTTACAACACTTACAATCATTTTAGAGGACTTGCTTCTAAACATATGTCAAATTCACTTTCCTACTCGTGTGGCTCTCACGACTCGCCAAACTCGGTGAAACTTCAGTGAATTTGACATATACCTAGCGCATGTTGCATTATTAGGGTTGTAAGATATTCGTTTCTTTACAAACTTGTATTATAAATTACTATTTTGATATGAAATCTCATTTCAAATGTGTAATACGAAAAATATTTTTTTTTACATGAGCTGGCATTGGAATCTGAATGACTTTCAAGATATCACAATAAAACTGGACATTTACTCCAACTAATAGTTCTGGAACATTTTTTGGAACAAAAAAAATGTTATTACCACTCCAGCGATTTATGTAGCAGATTTTCAACATTGCCAATCCACCGTTATAATGAACATCTATTTCAGTTTATCGATGCTAAAATTTATTAAAAATCACATAATAGCTCGTTGACTGAGCGGCCTTATTGGCAGTTTGCCGCATTAAGCGAATACACGCACACTCATAAACGTTAACATTGGTACTTATCGTCAGCCCTCCAAATCCACTCAATGTTAACTCCCGAATGACAGCTTGTTGATATTGTCGGATGCCCATGGCTTGAATGATTAGAATCATTTATTCGAATGGCAGAGTATATTGCTAAAATTGAATTGCCATCAGTCTTCGTTGACTTGAGCCAGTAAAGAGAAGTATATGTGCCTATATATCTGCTTAATAGAACATGGAAGTAAAGGGTAAAAATAGTATTTTCCATCCTATGCACGAAAGAGGATTTCTTCCTGGTTGAAATAACCCCGGAAAACCGCTTTTGTAACATGGTCTGAACTTTTTTTTTCTTTATACATCCACATCCGTATATATCAATGCATTATACAAACGTAGTCAGCAGTCATTAATTCTTACAGTTGGTATGCAATATCATGTTATCTATCTTACAACGTTGTGAAGCCGTGTTATTTGGCAAGTGTCAATCACAAGTCAAAGTACTCATCCAAATTATACCTAAGTGTAAACGAAACACAACATTTGACAATTATTGATACATGCCTATCTCATTAAATGGAATGATACTGATTTTCTTTGATTTGGGATTGCTTAATGACAACTGCTGGCAAGCAGCGCCTAATGTGTAGCCGGCTTAAAGTCTAAGTCTAATGACATTTGACAAGAGAAATTTGATATTCGAAACTGCAGTATCACCTCGAATTAGTAAATTAATGTCGGAATAAACATAATCAATCAAAAACAAGTAATGATAAACATTTTATGTTTAGGTACATACTTACATTACTTTAATAAATAATAGATTTTAGAAGTAAAAATTATGCGCCATCTTGTAGGACAAAACGAATGCCCTAAGTAAAAAATATTAGTTCTCTGCCCTCCATACCGGGTCGACAATCGAGTTTTCTAATAGTGAAGTAGAAAAAATATTTCATTTAGGATGAATAGGTTATTTTCGCTTGCTTATTACATCTGTTTCTGCGACAGTACCTAAGTTAGGTTTGCCGTTTGCTAAGTACTTGGTTGCTACACATCAGTAAGTGTTATACCCACTTACCGTTTAGAGAACGAGAAGGATATACTTAAACAATTAAGGGTTTACTGGTTTCAGATAATATTGGAGACCTCGCTGTCCTCAGTGTTTAGACAAACATTGTCTTCAAACAAAAAAAAGCATTCACAACAACGTTCCAAATGAATTCAAATAATTTTTTTGTAAAAATCTAACTGCGATTAAAAATAAATCATTTTCGTCAAGAAATTACTATCAGAAATTTTGTGGCCAGTGTTTTGGTTTCCTAACTAGGCTATTTTACCGCGAGAAAAGGTATTTTCTTTGATTTGGAAATAAAAATGTTCGAAATTATAAATTCGAAATAACAAATATTTGAACGTTCAAATACCAACTCTTTAATTTTTCCAGTGCAAGCTAAAAAGAATATTTTTCTATCGATATTTTTTCTTATTTGTTTAACTTAAATCTTTATGGTCATAGTTATTTGCGTTTTTTTGTAGAACTGGTAATCTTTAATTCTTATATGTAAAAAGCTCTACAAGTAAAAATGACCCATCATAACAATTTTGAAATGCCTGAAATGATTTGTGTATATGTACCTACAACAAACTTATCCTTGCCTTACTGCTGTTCGAAGATATCGGGAAATGTATGCAAACAGAGTTCAACCTGGAGGCAAATCCTTCAGTAATCTTTTTAATAGATTAGGAGATACTGGACAATTTAAGCACAAAAGTGATGTGGGATGACCTATGAATTTACCTGTTGATGAGGAGGATGACACCTTAGTGCAAATTGCTGATAATCCTGAATTAAGCACTAGGCGTTTAGCAGCAAGTGGAGTAGGTAAGCCATTCTTTCGCTTAATGAAAAAATAATAACTTAGACCTCAAGACTTTACACCTGTATAAAACGTATTATCTGCGGATTATCCTTTAAGATTAAATTTTGGCTAAGTGGATATTCAATAAAAAAAATTAAAATCGGGATTTTATTAAGAACATTCTTTTAAATGACGAGGCCGCTTTTACACGTAGAGAAACAATCTGCGAACTTTGGTGTATTTCGCAAGTGAACTCACCCCACAAAATTTAACACAGGGTTAAAGATTGCAATAAGTTTTGACTTACTGTACACGATTCATGCAATAATTTAAGAATTGGTCATCACCACAATACCAGATATATGAACAAAATCGACAGACGCAACAAATTCACTTAATTTTCTTATGTATTTATGAATATCAAATCTTCTGAATACCCTTTTATAACTCCGTATAAGTCTACAGTATTGTAATCGAAAATACAATAAAATACTATGTGTCACCATACTGGGGAACATCACGTAGGTACATCTCTGATAATTTCAAAATACAAAGATTAAATGTGGTAACAAATTTTGTAAATAATTGCTTTTAAATCCCCCTGTAATAATAGAGTAATTTTTTAATTTATTTATGTGTTTATTTATTAACTGTAATACATTTTCCCGAAGGGGTATATAGAAACCTTCTATGCACGGGTCCCGTACTACAAACAACCATGGCTCTGGCAGGACTCGAACCCCCTTGATGATCTCTGGCAAGCTACGAACGCATTTCCAGCGCCCATTCAGCCATTGTGACCCGACGGGGAATTACTAATACTCACTCATTGGTTTTCAAAAACGATAATTTGCAATTATTCTGGGAAGATGGAAAACATAAAAATTAAAATTCATACAATGCAATACTCACACTGCTATCTCGTCAAAAAGACGTAACTTGGTCGAGTTGATCGTTAATAAATTGAAATTACAACAACACGACCGAAAAATGAAACATGACAGGAGCCAGGTCGATCCGCTGGTCCATAAATCAAGTGATTGTGTATAGAATAGCACTATGCGGCGTATACCCGAAAGTCATTAGGGTGCTCCCCTCCATTCACGTCTAGGAAGAGAACACAAGGCAAATGGAAATGGCGGTCGCTAATGGCTGAGAAAATATGTTAACGTTTTGTAAGAAGAAGATTGAGATAGATTTTCAATTTAGCTTTGTACTTGGAAAGATGCTGTAGGTATTTTTGTTCAATAGGGTAGAACAGTAGAACATCACTCATTCTTTTGTGACGGTGATAAGCAATATCAAACAATAGGTGAGAAGTAAAGAATACAGAGTGAGCCTCTTATGCTCTTGGATAAAAGTGAGAAACTGTTAGTTATCTCCGGAGTTACGATAGACAAGATCAGCGAACATTATTGAGAAGAGATTTTAGTTTCATATCATATAAAGATTTTACTAAAAAATTGATGAAGTGATAATGAATTATAGAGTTGATTTTGAGAAAAAAAAACTTCTTCATCAGAATATGTACAATTGTACACAGAAGCTTGGGAAAGCATATATTTACCTAAAATGTAAGTACATACTAATTTGGAACGAGAATAAACAAGTCTTTATTGAATATTTAGTTGAGCCAAATGAGCAGAACAGACAGTCACAGAAAAAAAAAACTGCCTATAAATTTCATACTATATACTATTTCCTTATCGAGGTTACAAATCTAAACGGTAAAATAGGAAAATTTATAGTGTCACCAATGTCCGTCCGGTCTTCTATTGTAAAAAATGTTGATATCATATTATGTAAATAATTCGATCTCTTGGTTGTAGTCATAGACATAGTAACTAACCAGTAGACTGCGTGTAAGATAGTATGGCGGTGGTCCGGTAATTTATCTTTTTTTCTTTATCCAATGAGTGCTTCTCATTTTTTTTTCTTATCTAGTGCGTGCTGTGGTTGTCACTAGTTACTGAAATGGCTGCCCAATTTAATATTAGGGGACATGCAGTCCCTCAATCTTATATGTCTGTGGATGTAGTCTAGGATTCTCAAATAGATTTCTTCTCATTAATCAATCCTCTATAATATATAAAAATGAATGTTGGTATATTTGTCATCAGTGTTCTCTCACACCGTTAGACCAATGACTATGAAAATCGGATTACATGGGTACGGAGAAGTTTTACAAGCCAACTTGTACACCGCTTAAGCATTTCGCACTAGTTACAACTATTTTTTAAATCTTATAGCGTACATCTTCCTCTTCTTCCGCTGCTATCCATTAATGGATGTTTGCGATCACTTCTGGCCATTTTTCTCTATCTGTTGTTGTGGAATGATTCTCCTGTGGTTCTTATTCCTGTCCAATGTTTGATATTTCGGAGCCATGAAGTCCTCTTTCTGTTTACACCCTCTTTGCCCTCTATTTTTCCTTCTATTCATAGTTGAAGCAAATGGTACTTTTCATTGCGTAATACATGTCCCAGGTATGCTGTTTTCCTTAGTTTTATCGTGCCCAGCAATTCGCGTTCTCTTCATATCGTCCTAATAATTTCCCCATTGATTTTTCTTACCGTCCATGGGACTTTCAAGATCCTTCGATACATCCACATATCAAATGTTTCCAGCCTATTCATTGTGCTAACCTTCAGTGTCTAGCTTTCCGTACCATAAAACAGTACGGACCATACGTAACATTTTGTGAAACTTATTCTGAGATTGAGATCAAAGTCAGAGTTCGTAAATACATTTTTGAATATTATGAATGTGTTCCTCGCTTTTTTATCTGGCATTTGATTTCTACGACATAACCAGGTCCCCAGGTAGTTAAATTTTTTAGCATACATCACCTGCAGTTTAAAGAATATAAGCCATAAAACGTAGATAGATTATTAGCCAACTTTTTGGATACTCTATTTTGCAAGTATCCCCATTATCACGTCAAAATTAAAATAATTAAATTGAAGCAGTAATAAATAAATAAATACATAAGTTCACCTTGTTATTCTTGGACTTTAAACGATGTTTGAATTTTTATAATTTATGGCGGATGCGCCACGTACACCATTCAATAGCATTTTAGCTGTGACTAGAGCAATATCTACGTCATTTTCAAGTAAAAGTGCTGACCTTCTGCGTTTCAGTATAGCAGTTGAGAATATCAAGGTATATTTAGCAAAATTTCTTCGAAATTCAATAGGTATAATGGAACGTCAAGCTCATAAGCCTTGTCGGTTCTTAGGGGACGTATCAATCAATTTCCTTACAAATTCAGTAATTCATATGAAGTTCCAGGAAAATAAATCCTTTTCCATAGCAAAAAACTTCTTGGCACCTTGGATCAAAAAGCTCATATTCGTAAAATATATTTCCAACTAATCCGATCGTCCCTGGTGCCCATACTCTTCTTTGGATGTCTGTTTGCTTTGACCTTATTTATAGTCCTGAATCTAAACTCCAACTAAATGACAAGTAGACGGTCGAGAAAATACAACTTTTTGACGTACCTAAGTGGGTTATAATGCTCTTACTCATACGGCAGTATTTTAGAAATTCTGTCCCAAAATTTACCTGTATATTGTCACTTACTTCTTAGAAATCAAAAGTGATACTTGTCATATCTGATATGTAGTTGGAATATCTAAGCTGAATGTGATTTTCATAAGAAATACATAATTAGAATGGAAAAAGGTTGATATTTTTTTAATTGTGTAGATCTATTTAATTAAGCAAATTTCTACGTCATTATGTTAACAATGATAAGTGGCTTTCTCATTGTCATATTAAAACCACCAAAATTAACAAGCAATAGATTATGTATTATAACTTTTATATAGTACCTTCGTAGGTACTGCATAAATTTGTCATTGAAATATATTGCCCCTTGTCATTTTTGTACGTAATAGGTACATATTTAGCAATTTGATTTTAATGCTATTACCAGACCTGCGAATAAACTTTTCAGGCTACGGATCTTGATAATGAAAGTTTAGACTTTTGGAAGATTTAAAAATCTATAACATATTAATTTGTGAAGTAAGTCGTAATACAAGCAATTAGACATTATAATTAAAAGTTGCATACTGTGCAGTAGGATTTCATGAGTTTGGTGAAAACCTGTTAAGATATACATTCTTCAGTAAAACTAACTGAAGTAAATAGCAGTTAGTGTACACGACAGTTTTAAGACTCCTATCAATGAAATTGAGACAAGTCCACATAATTGTCTTGGCTGATACTTGATCGAAATCCATAGCAAATCAAAATGAAAACAATGTAATACAATACAATATAATAAATAGTTTTATTTTTAATTTAATCTACAAACCCACTTGTTTATCATATTATCGATAAATACAGCAAAGCCACCTAAGCTATGCTAACATGTGATAGTCTTACATTCCATTACGAATTAAATTGTCCGTATGCAGCCTATAAAATTTTATCTGAACTATTTGTGAAACAAAAATTTGGCTTAGTTATTGCTGTTATTTACTATTGTTTACAAAAAATAAAACGAGACAGTTGATTGGTGTAGCTGACTATATATTCCGTTGTATAAAATGTTGACCTGGCAGCATGCGATAACTAAATCATAATTGCATTCATTTCTCACAAGAGAAAGCTCGAGAATATAACATTAAAAGGTACCTCTGCTTTGTTGATTATTCAAAGCATTTGCCTTGGTAAACTGGCAGAAACTGTGGCAGTTCCTGATCACTCGATCTCGGTTTTGGAAACCTTTATCAACATAACTATCGCCTTAGAAGAATTAATGTTACCACATCAAACAGCTTTCAAGAAGGAGAGGTTATGAGACAGGGGTGCGTTCTTTCAACTTTGCTGTTTAACATATACACCGATCATATAATACGCCATATTCTCGATAATTGGGAAGGTGGTAAATTTGTCTGAAGGAAGGAAAATTTGTAATCTAAGTTAGGACGACGGATTATAACATCGAGTAAAAAACATGTTCAGGCTCCAGGAAACCAGTAAGGAGTTCGGACTGAAATTAAACTACTGTTATGATTGTAGACCGACGAAATAACAATCAATGCAAACTGGAGTTTGCAGAGGTGAGAGCGGACTCTCTCGTTTTTGCCTACAGAAGCATTATTATTATGTCTCACAACAGACTGTTTTGTCCTCTCTGACGATGTCAATATCGAATTTCCTAGATTTATAAAAACTTTATCTAACTTGGCATTCAAATCCTTTCCTCTTAGGACTCTAAAAATCAAACAACATAAACCCTGGTCTACTAAAGGCTTACGTACATCTGCAAAGAAGATGCGCTCATTATCTTACCTAAAAAAAATCATCGGACAGCGTCTTCTACCATGATTACGTAAAACGCTACAGAAAAATCTATCATAAGATTATAAAAGCTGCCAAGGACATTTATTATAATAGGAGGCTGGCCAATTCCGGAATGTTGCTAAAGAAACGTGGTCTATTGTGAATGACTTAAGAAATAAGACCTCTTCATCTAACACAATCTCTATTTCACCCGAGAACCTAAATAATTACTTTGTAGATGTAGCAAAAAATTTAAAGAACACCATAACTCCTTCCGATGACCCCCTCTTATTTCTCCCTAAGGCTAATATGAATTTACACAGTTTCTTCTTTACGCCCGTAGTATTAGCAGAGCTTAACAGTACAATTAATGACATTAAAAACAAATCCTCATCTGGGGCTGATGGGCTTACTCTGAAAATGGTCTCGAACCTGCCGGAATGCACATTGAACCATTTTATTACTTTAATTAACAAATCATTCCAAAATGGAGTTTTTCCAAACTGTCTTAAGACGGCAATAATTGTTCCTTTGCATAAAGGAGGAGATAAAGATCAAGTTCCGAACTATCGCCCAATTGCACTCCTTCCCACATTATCAAAGATCATCGAAAGATTGGTTAAAAAAAGGCTTCTATCTTTTCTCTTTAAATATAATATACTCTCTACCCATCAATTTGGATTTTCAAGTAATAGATGCACAAATGATGCCATGTTTTCCCTCTTTAATAATGAATATTCAAACCTTGTCAATCATCACTCGATAGCAACAATTTTTTGTGATTTCTCTAAGGCTTTTGATTGCGTAGATCATAATATTTTAAGTGTGCCTCAAGGTTCAGTACTGGGTCCTATTTTGTTTCTGATTTTTATCAACGACATTGCTAGTCTGGACATTAGCGTTGAAATCTGCCTCTTTGCGGATGATACTAGTTTCACGTGGAGCAACACGGATATTGCGACACTTCATATGACTGTATCTAGAGACTTAGCTACGATTAAATCTTGGTGCGACTCAAATCTCCTATGCCTCAACGTTTCTAAAACAAAAGTTTTGTCATATAAAAGTACATTTCAATCTTTTGTGCTTAATAACACCACTATTGAGGCTGTTGAGTCTGTGAAATTCTTGGGGCTTATTGTAGACAACAGTTTAAAATAGGACTCGCACATCGATGCTTTATCAAAAAAGTTAAGTTCTGCCTGCTTTGCGCTGAGATCAGTTTCCAAGGAGCTCAACTTGTCTACTTCTAGAACAGTCTATTATGCCATTTTTGAATCGCACCTCCGATACGCCCTTCCATTCTGGGGTACGTGTTGTGCGACTCAATTTGAACGTATTTTTAAACTGCAGAAGAGAGCTGTTCGGTATTCACTGAGACTTAGCAGTAGGACTCACTGCCAGGATTACTTTAAAAAATTTAAAATATTAACTCTATCGTCCCTATTCATATTTGAATCTGTATGCTTAATCCGCAAGCACGTATCTTCTATTCCAGAGAGGCCATCTCACAACTATCCGCTTAGCAATACGGAGCATGATCTTTATCTGCCAACCCCTCGCTCAGAGTTGGTTAAAAGCTCTATACTGTACAATGCAAAAAATGCACAATCATCTACCATTTAAAATCAAGTCCATAAGATCTTTTCCTGAATTTCGAAAGGTTTTGAAATCATACTGGAGAGAGCCTTGTATGCAGTAAGCGACATTTTTGTTATAAATTGTTAATACTTAATATTAAGCTTCTTACACCCACTGGTTTAGTGAATATTATTTGATGTTTGATATCCTAAGGGTCTTTTGTAATGTAAAATCATCTGTCACACGCAATTAAATCTATAACGGCTTTTCCCAGATTTTGCCAAACTTTCAATTAAATTACCTACTACCTAGATAATGCCTTTTATGCAGTTAACGACTTTTTCACTAAGGCACGTTTCTGCTCAGCTCACGCACTGGTTTATTGTTTGTACACAATTTGTTTTTGTTTTTTGTGATTTAGTAAGTGTTTACCTTCTGAATGAATTTACAGCTGTATATTAACTTACTTTCTAACCGAATATACAGCTGTAGGTTACATTCCTATACTTTATCTATTATTATCTTATTTTTTACATCTTTACATTTCTATATTTTTTTTGTATTACATAAATTTATTTAATTTCAATTTAATTTTTAGTTTTGACTTTGTTTTGTTTGTGTATTGTTTGATTTTTATATTTTTATTTTGCTTTGACCAGACTTCGACTTGGCCACACCAGAATAACCCATGAATATCTGCTGAAACGAACCGAAGCTCCCAGATGTGATGTCTGTGATGTGACTCTAACAGTGAAACATTTTCTCATTGATTGTAAAAAATATACATTATCTAGAAATAAGTATAACTTGCCACAGGACCTTAAGACATTATTAGGAGAAACATGTAATCTACTTAATCTTAAAAATTACATGAAGGATATAGACTTATATCATGAGATATAAAATTGTTAAATTTTGATGTACTTTGTATTCTTTTTGTGAATCTAAGTTAAATATTGTAATGTCGCTAATAACCGGAAGGTGGATGCGACTTTTTTCTTAAATAAATAAAAAAATAAAAAAAATTTTGCTTTGAATACAAAATTTATATTCGACAATAGCGCATTTCTCTCTCTCTCTCTCTCTATTTACAGAAAAATGTTGGATTTTCAAGGTCACGTAATGGTTTTTCCCGATTGATATAAAAATATGGCTTGAAATTATTGAGAGAGAGATATTGTATATAATAAAATCTTACAATGATAAGTAATCATTTGAGAACGTTTTCAACTCGTAAAAGGCTGTAATATTTATATTATCAAAATATGTAAAACCAAGTAGACGGATTTCACAATTTATTATTTTCGAGACTCTACGGTGTTGCCAGTGCTAAGATTTTACCTGTTTAAAACAACCTAAGTCATATATAAATGTCGGATAAATACTTAAGTGAAACCAATAATGTAATAGGTAATGAACGTGATAGTAAAATCATTTTTTACTTAAAAAGCATGCAATCCACTTCGCTTTTATTTGAAAATGGTACATTGTTAACGCATTAATAATATTCGTCAAACGTATAACTAACGTATCCTTAACTGAACGGCAACACGGTAGCAGTATTTCTCTCCCAACTAACAAATGTTAGTCACAATAACAATGCAAGTGACGATGGCTGTGTTCAGGGAACCGCTATCTGCACAATCAATGCAAACCATAGAGATATAATATTTAACATAGAGTAGGCAAGTCCTATGCAGCAATGCTAGTGGATGTGGTCCATAGATAAAAAGAGATAGTGAATATCGTGCCCGTGTCTGTCTTTGTTTCATGACGCATACAGAGGGAAGAGTTTTTATTTGCGCATAATTCAAATTGAAATTTATTACAATTCTTATTATCCTCTAAAAGTAGGTCATTTATTATAGTACATTCTAATTCTAAATTTTAGGTCATTTAATTTGTCACCTTCATGTTTTAGGACTATTGGCGAATATCTATGTAGTTTTGTACAGGTATAAGGTATATAGACTGCTGTCTGTGATCGTAAAAAGGTTCTTGCTCGAAAATATTTGTCATTGGTTAATATTCTTAAGGTTTCACTTACAATTTTGGAATATATATTTTTCATTAATAAGGAATCTTTATATAAACGCAGTATTCTTTCTGTATGATTGACATCATTTGATGCAAAGTTTAACTTTTCTAACCAATTTGTCAATTCTAATATATTGGAATTTTTTAAAACCAACAAAGTTAAACATTGCTCACAGTGAATTCTTTTCTTAATGTATAAACTATAAATTCAGCGATATGTTTTATGATATTCTGACTGTTCCAGTATGTTAAAACTACTATGAAGCACGTCATCGAATAACAAATAATATATGTTTTATTTTGTTATTTTCGGCAGAAGTCGTTACCAGAAGTGTGAGATCTTGATGTGCGTAATAGACCAATTGCATCAATGGATTCAATTCTCCACATGCGCGAATTATTGGTCATAGAATACCTCTTTCAAGCTTATCTAGAAGCATTGTTATCTGGTACATGTCATAGAACATAAGGAAATTGATAGAAGCGCTCACAGAGAGCCATTAGCATGGAATTATTTGGACATAGGTATAGTACATTCTGTTCAAAAGAGTGACATTTCAAATGAAAGTTGCCGCTGAAACTGCCCGCCGCGCATGCGAAGAACAATGTTCGCTTAATGCAATCGGTCTATTGACAGAAGCAGGAACTAAATACATTCACATTATTAAGAAGTAACTTTTTAAGGGCTGATTGAAACTGAATCGTGGTAGGATTATTAATAAATCAATGTATTCTGCCAATAAGCGCAAAAAACATTTCAACGTGGTTTTGAGATAATTTATATGATAAAGAATATTTTACTATATTTTGTGTGAGAAGTTTTTCACATGAAGTAGGTATATAAATTTACTAAACAAATATTAAACAAATAATGAAAAATAAAAATCCATTTCGAACCGATATTGATTTAAGAACAGGCCTGCGAACAGTTTTATAAAACTGAGGCTGATTTAAATGCTCCACATTGGATTGTTTAAATTTACTAATCTTAACTTTAACTTGTACCTACATCACTTTCTAATTGTTGTATGTAACTAATATATACTTTAATTTTTTTTTCTAATTCAGGTAATGATTTTTCAGTTATACTCATCTTTCCATCTGTTTTACAAAACAGATTCTTGGTATTTAACCAATAAAAAATGTCATTGAAGTTTTTCAAGAATTTTGGTATATGTACCTACATTGAAGCATTTTCAAGTTCCCTATCCTTTATTTCGAATTTTAGTTAGTTTACTGCAGCTGAGTACTTAAAACTTGCGCTGAGAGACAAACTTTCTTTTTTTCATTATTAGTATATTGCTCACCGTTTAATTATCAACTATTTCCCTATTTACAAATTATAAAAACGTAACTGCTTCGGATTTCTATGTGAGTTTGGATGACGGCTGAGTCGGATGCGGATGGCAGATAGGTACAGTAATCCACCAATCACGAATGTTCAAAATAAAAGAGATAGATAAACTTAAACTTCTATACCGCTAGCATTGTGGAAAAAAATAGGCAAAAATGAAGCCAAAGACCTGTGGATAGCTGGCGATATGCGCATGCGTCATGAACTTTTTTGGTAAGAGAAGGGGCATGTCCCTATTTTGTTTCCATGGATACCATATGTGGCATACATATGTGACTCCAAGCCACCTCCCCCAACTTCCCATTTCGCGCATGCGTACTAAACTCGCAATCCCCATAGTGACCTTCACAAAAAAATTCAAGGATCAGATTGTAGGTATATATAATTAATTTTGTGGTTATACGTTATCTCTATGATAGAATAGAATAGAATTGCGTTCACATTCCGTCATTTGCTGTCACAATGAGGTTAAGGAGTTAAGGCACAAATTGAGATAAGAAAATTGACTTATTTTTTGTCTATGAAGAGACTCGTTTGAGAAACATTACTAATTGAAAATGCTGGAAATGAACAGGGGAAATAAATTTGGGACATAATAACGAAGATGGTTCCTATATTTTATTCGTATTCTTACTAAAGCTGGAACATGTACAAATTGAAACTACTAAGCAGTAACTTAAGTACTGACTAGCATATCTCTTTGACATACCATGACTAATTTCAAACCTGCGCAAAGATCTCTGCCTGAATATCTGGTTTGTGCTTATAATTTTCTGCACGTTTGTGCAACCCTCAATATTGGTAAGCATCTTGTTAGTTTTTTCACAGAATGGTCATTCTAATATCATTGTGATAAGTAAAAATTATAACCTAAAATATGTGAGGAATAAATTTTGGGTTAAATAAATAATATTTGTCATTAATTTCTTTAATTTTTGGTAAAATTTACGAAGCGTTAGTTGCCAACTTATCTCAAAAACTAGATTGAAAATAATTCCAATAATAATGAGGATTGAATAATTAGAATAAAGCCCGCTGCGCCAGACGATGAACTCTCGTATATTGAAAAACTTTTGATACCAATCGATAATTATGTTATTTAATCAATATTCATTCTGATTTAGTGATTTCAATAATTCGATTAAGAGAATTGGTCCAAACGGACCAAAATATAGCAAGAACCATTATTAACTTTGAAGAGAAACAGAAACCTTTCCATGAAATTACAACTTGACGTAGGGGGCAAGAGAAGGAAGTTGAAAAGATTTACAATTGACGGTGACGATCAAAATGCGTTAATATTGCAAATCATAAATGCAGGCTGGTGAGGAAATGGAAATGTTCGAGTCCAGATTTACTGTAAATGTGGGTTATGAATATAATACGTCAAGTTGTAATTTCATGGAAGGAATTTTGGGGGCGGTGAGAAGCGATAGGATCACTTGATGAAAATGTACCATTCAAACAAAATTCTTATACAAAACAACATACCAAAAATTGTATCGGTGTGGTTCAGCTCTAACTGAGCATATGCGAAAGATTTGAGATTTTTGTTGAATTTTGCTGAATGTAGCTCTCACCTCCAAAAGTTTTACTTCGGGAATGTTTTTTGGGGATCAATCTTATGTAAAATAGTTGCTGGATTTGAGGTAATTAATAAATATAAATAAATGTGGCCAATACCCTGAACAGCCCTCCGAACAATGGTCTCAATCTATCAAAGACGTTGAATCGTCAATTCTTAATATATATCGGTCACGTTTCAAGAAGAACAGATTTACCACAATTGCTCATAATCGAGGGAAAGCGTCCGCGTGAAAGCCCACCAAAGAGATGGGTAGACGAAACTAAAGTCGGATCAGTCATGGTCTGCATCAAACAATCAATATGGCTCAAAATCGTGCGGATAGGCACAATTCCTACCAGAAATACTTGCTATAGGGGCATCAAAGTCACTAGCTGCTCATTAGAAATATGGTCAAAATCGAGAGATCTGATCAAGGCATGTACGATGGTGGAGTCACCCAGCCGTGCTCCGCATCCACATCATTTGATTCGGGTTGTGATCTGACCGAATTGTCCCAATCTAGGTGGCCACCACGCAGTAGCCAGTTTCTGTTAACAACTAAGAAATGAGAATTGCCGAACAAATTTTCTGCATGGAAATGTTTGTTGGTGGGACAGAGCTTAAAACTGTGGCAAATTCGATTAAAAGTCACCGCCTAAGTGCTCCCCACATTTATATCATGTTAAAACATAGTCAATACAAGGTATTTATAAGATCATAATCTCTAAACAAAAAATATATAGATTTTCATATCATTACTGGGAATCTGCTTTTTCTATTGTTTTCACTCTTTCATATTATCATTAATCATTATTATCATTATAAAAAAAATAAATCGAATCGATTTACACTCAGATTCCAAAGATTTAAGTAGAACACAGTAGATCGCCGGGCCAAATGCCTGAATTGTTTTGAGAAAAATTCTAATGGTATTGTTGAATAACCATCCAATAAACAAGCATTGCACACATGAGAAAGATAAATAAATTATAAATGTAAACTATATATTGGATCAAAGTTTACTCCTAAGTTTAATATATACATCGTCCTGGAGTTTTCAATATGTATGTTGCGAATAAAGTGCAGTCATGTATCATAATTTTAAAATAATTCTTAATATATAGGAAGCTTTATGAGGTCATAACATACCAAAATTATGTTTTTTGAGAATGGTTCTTAAACTTTATGTAAGATACACGGTGTTCTATTTAAAATAGCCAAGGAAGATATAACTATATTGGCTGATATTTGATGAAAATCCATATTAGATAGGAATTGAAACAATATATTAAATTTCCAAAAACACGTGTTTCGGCACACAGTACCTTTATCAAATAATTCCTATAGCCAAGGAAACCATGGACGGGACTTTTAGGTTGTCGTGTAATTAAAAAAAGAAAATATCCTGAAGAGTTGCAAGAAAACTAGGAAAATATTTTGTGCATGAGAAGTCTGTTGAATCAAAATAATACATGGTGATGATTTCATTTGGATTTTCTCTTAAGATTGGCCTTATCTTGAAAAATTTCCAGTACATCCTAGTAAAACCGCATTTTGCAGAAAAGGGAAAATTCAAGATAATTATATTATAGGCTATTTTATTTGAAAATACTTCCCTTATTGAGGGAAGTGAAAACATAGATTTTGTTCGTCGTGAAATTCTGATATTACGAATTAATTTAAAATATAACTCTTAAGTAGGTATAACTTTAAATATCTTCTATTCAAATATTTTTTTCGTATGCCTCAAGATAATCAGTGGTGTCAATCTTCGGAGTACCTATTTATAAGTTGATCATAACGTACTTATCTCTTATATTATATTCGTGGTGATGAATAATGATCATTCTTCCCAGGATGACCTACTTGAAAGAATGGGCTCACTGATATTTGATTCTTTTCTGCTAAATTTATTAGAGAGACGTTCTTTGAATACTAGACAGCAAATTATAACACTTCCATTCTTTCCAGAATTTTTTCTTATATGCTTTCTTCGATGATTGAGGGAGGAATCAGACTAACAAAAAAGAAACATTTTGTCAATTTTCGGGTACATATTATTATAAAACCAGGGATAACTGAAGTAGTAGTAGAATAGTAGAAAATGTATAAAAATTCTACTAGCTCCTAGTCTATGACATCTGATGTTGGTGAATTTTCTCCGTTATCTAAGAACCAGGCACAGAAAATATCGAAATGTTGATTAGTTAGTGACCAAGATTCTGTTTCTACCTTGCGCCTGCCATCATTTGCTGTTGGTGTTGGCTGCCGCTTCGCTTTCCTGTCCCTCAAGAGAAGACGCAGCAGCAGTAGCAACAGGCGGCACAGGAATTTTGATGGCGAATCTGGAAATTGTTTTTCCGGCCGGATGCTTCAGAAATTTACAACTCGGGAATAATTTCGGTACCTCGGTTATTTCGTTCGATTGAATATTGATGACGTTGGGAAAATAGAAATATATCTATACTTATATATACTATATAGACTTCCTATTTTTGAGAAGATAGTTATTTATTATACAAGGGAAATTAGTATTAGATTTTAAGGAGGGAGACAAAAAGCCGAGAGCTAAAATCTAATATTCTTCCGGTGTGTACGCTATTTTTGTCTGTGACGGTAAAAACGATGACTTGATATTGAAGAAAATATTATAATATATAAAAGTCACAAAATTATCGAAGTGATATTTGAAGTTTTAAGGTGGTAGGCGACAATTAGACATGCGTTACTAAGGAAACCTTTCAAGTTAATTTTTTTTAGCTTAGGCAGCTATGTTTACCCTACTACTTAAGCTCTAATTAACATAATTTGTGTGTGGAATGCAAGTTCGGTAAGTTCTTTTGTATTCGGACGGCAGTGACATTTAATATTAGAAACAATAATAGATGCATTTATATTTACTAAAATACAATGAACCTTACAAAATATTTATATTCAAATATATTTTTGGAAAAATGGTTTTGCTCAGCTTGTCGGTTAAACTGATTTTGACTAAAGTATAAATACAAAAGCAACATCTGGTCTTCCGCACGGCCGAAATAAATAAATTTAATTGAAAAAACAAAATAAATTTTAAGATATGTGTCTTGAGCAACAAAACATTTCATGAAATATTGGTATTGGGTATTGGCCACATAATAATGTGACTTAGTTACTCAATACCTTTGAACCTCGAATTGCTATCAAGGTTTTTTTTGTATAAAATTTCATGGAAAGTTATCATGTAATTTTTTTCATATCTACTCGCAATTTCTTGTTACAATAATTATTTATTGTTATTTATATAAGTACCTATGTAACTTAATAATATCACTCAGGAAGCCATATGAGATAGCTTTTGTTGTCCTGAAAAGAGCATGTATAAACTCTGAAAGTGTAAGATTCTGTAGTGTCTATTGTGCGTTTCAAACTGAGAATGCAGTGTGGCGTCTTATGGATCCCGTCATAGCCAGCGCTTTGTTAAGCGGGGCTCGACCATCAGGTCCAGTCTCAGGCGAATTTCACCGCCTGTGTAAAAAAAATATCTCAACATGTTTATGTTCAAGAATTTGATGGTAATATACAATTAATTTAAAAATTAAAGGTACATTTGAAGAACGGCAACACTATCTGCCGTTCTCCCATTTACAATATATGAATTCTCAGTGTAAAACGCTGTATAGCAACGGCATAAGCTGAAAGATATCAAATATTTGACAAAATATTATTTGCAATATTTTTTCTTTCCGATTTCTTGTATCTGTATGTATTACTTACGTTAGGTAAGGTTGGTTATTATCAACATTTTGGAAATAACTTATATATACAGGGTGTTGTATTTAAAATAAACAAGAATATGTTATTTAAATATGATAAGAGTTGAAAGTCATACTTATTTCAAACACCCTGAAGGAAATTCTGTAATATTTAATAAATTAATCAGTTCGGTAGAGTATCTGGTTATTCTAGTAGAGGAAAGTTTCTTTGCAAATCAATCGCTTACGTCAATATTATTTCTTTTTGTAAAAGTCTACATTTTGATAAAATTATTATTATCTTGAAAACGGTAAGTGATAGGTATAGGGAAGCTTGATAAGAGTTGGCATTATTTAAAGTATATAATCCAAGAATGCAATAAAATATATAAGAAAGAATGCAAATAATATATGCTACACTTTTGTTGAACAACCTGTAGACTAGAACATATCCTCACAACTGAAAGATTTAATTTATTAATGGCCAATAACGGTGGGCATTTTAAACATTTGAGACGTAAAACTCTTTAAATAGTTAATTCTCTTTAATAATGCTAATTTTTAAAATTGTGAAAATATCATTATTATTGTGATTATATTGAAATGAGAATGAAGTTTTAAACTGTTTTTAATTTTTCCATGGTATGCTTTGTTACAAAAATAAAAAAAACTCATTCTTTTAACTTTTTTTAACAAATTCATTAATAATATATTCTTTAAGCCATAATTTTTAAACTAATGAAGATATGGACATATTGTGTTGCAAATTTGATCCAAGTTCCGAATCTATTAAAATATGCATAAGGTTCCATTTGTGATTCCGAAGCAAAGTTAAAAAAAACATTAACTTTATAAACCAGAACCAGAATGGCATGTTTGGTATTATATTATATTCACCAAACTTTTCTTTCTTGAACAAGACCTAGTTAACAAAATTCCATTTATACAAACTTAAGTTATACACACTTATTGTCCAAAAAGTTTAGCATCCCCTCCCGCCCTATAATAAAAACTAATTTATCAATAACATGGACTATTATGGTGACATCAACGTAAGAGTATAAATTTCTAAACCTATCTTGTGAAATTTTCGAAAAAATCGCATTTTTCATACGATCGAACCTATTACGCCTCCTACGCTGATGGAACATTTATAGTGGTATTATGCAATATTGTGACAATGTAATAAATTGTACGTATCGTCCTAAAAGTTGTCAATGGCATTCAATGGTGGAAGGGGTGTTTGCTCTCGCAGTAGTTGTTGTCGGCACAGTTAGACGTCCTAGCGTAATCTAGTTATTTACCAGTTAAACGGCTGATATATAATCATCGAGATTATATACAATTTGAAATAAAAAAAATTCATAGAATATCATAATATCACTGGTATAGGATAATTAAATTAATTAATTCCTCTTACCGGGTGTTTATATCCACCCACTATACGTGTTCAATGCATCGTTCATATTGGTCTCCACTGTCGGTGACACGCTGAAGATTGATACTAATATGAGTTCTAAATAAGGATTCATTATCAGACACGGCTCGACACTCTGCGGCAAACTGAAGATAGGCAACAACCTTGAAATCATGATATTTGTCTGGGTGACGGTGCTTTGTTTGGTAATCAATCTGATTCAACATTTATAGTGGTATTACATTTGTCAATGTCATTCAATGGCGGAAGGGGTATTTTCCCTCGCAGTAGTTGTTGTCGGCATAGTTAGACATCCTAGCGTAATCTAGTTATTTACCATTTAAACGGCTGATATATGTTCATCGAGATTATACACAATTTGAATTTAAAGAAATCATAGAATATCATAACATCACTGCTATATGATAATTACACTCTCACTATTGGGATCTCGGAAACTATAGGGAATACGAAGATGCAAAGTTGCGCATTTATGTACTCAACAACACGCCGTTTAGAAAGTTTGAAAATTTCAAGTAATTCCGGAGATATCCGAAAAACCGAATTTTATGAAAATCATTTTATTTTTTTCAGGATAGCTGCTAATCCTTAAATAATATTCGATATTCTTAAACTTTTCCATTTACTCTATAAAGATAATTCTCTTTAATAATAGCTAAATTTTTTACTTGGTGAACATAAATTTTTACTGGTTTTACGCCTTTTCAAATATAAGTAGATTCCAAAAATAATTCTTTTGGTCAAAAGCTTTGAAATGCAATGAAAACCTAAAATATTAGGTATGTTGATTACCACCACCACTAACAGATGTTACCAGGTTAATGAACCTTCCGATTGAGTTGAATAATAGTCTACGAATAAAATAGGTATGTTTAATAAATAATCGAGTAATTTCATTACAAATTTTGAGAAATATCATGGTAATAGAATGACCAAACGACCAAACGATTGTACTATCACATTATCTTCAAAAAACAAGCGCTACAAACACAGAATTTCCACATGTTCCGACCCTTATATAGAGATATGATGAAGCAATGGATGGCTTTAAATCCAAATTTAAATTATTATATCCACTCATCCTTGAATCGTCCTTAAATTTATTGTAATAAATATTATATCTATCTATATATATATATATATATATATATAGAGAGAGAGAGAAATTATTTGTAACACAAGGGGGTGACATAACTCAAAATCAATATTTATTACAATAAATTTAAGGACGATTCAAGGATGAGTGGATATAATAATTTAAATTTGGATTTAAAGCCATCCATCGCTTCATCATATCTCTATATAAGGGTCGGAACATGTGGAAATTCTGTGTTTGTAGCGCTTGTTTTTTGAAGATAATGTGATAGTACAATCGTTTGGTCGTTTGGTCATTCTATTACCATGATATTTCTCAAAATTTGTAATGAAATTACTCGATTATTTATTAAACATACCTATTTTATTCGTAGACTATTATTCAACTCAATCGGAAGGTTCATTAACCTGGTAACATCTGTTAGTGGTGGTGGTAATCAACATACCTAATATTTTAGGTTTTCATTGCATTTCAAAGCTTTTGACCAAAAGAATTATTTTTGGAATCTACTTATATTTGAAAAGGCGTAAAACCAGTAAAAATTTATGTTCACCAAGTAAAAAATTTAGCTATTATTAAAGAGAATTATCTTTATAGAGTAAATGGAAAAGTTTAAGAATATCGAATATTATTTAAGGATTAGCAGCTATCCTGAAAAAAATAAAATGATTTTCATAAAATTCGGTTTTTCGGATATCTCCGGAATTACTTGAAATTTTCAAACTTTTTAAACGGCGTGTTGTTGAGTACATAAATGCGCAACTTTGCATCTTCGTATTCCCTATAGTTTCCGAGATCCCAATAGTGAGAGTGTAATTATCATATAGCAGTGATGTTATGATATTCTATGATTTCTTTAAATTCAAATTGTGTATAATCTCGATGAACATATATCAGCCGTTTAAATGGTAAATAACTAGATTACGCTAGGATGTCTAACTGTGCCGACAACAACTTCTGCGAGGGAAAATACCCCTTCCGCCATTGAATGACATTGACAAATGTAATACCACTATAAATGTTGAATCAGATTGATTAACAAACAAAGCACCGCCACCCAGACAAATATCATGATTTCAAGGTTGTTGCCTATCTTCAGTTTGCCGCAGAGTGTCGAGCCGTGTCTGATAATGAATCCTTATTTAGAACTCATATTAGTATCAATCTTCAGCGTGTCACCGACAGTGGAGACCAATATGAACGATGCATTGAACACGTATAGTGGGTGGATATAAACACCCGGTAAGAGGAATTAATTAATTTAATTATCCTATACCAGTGATATTATGATATTCTATGAATTTTTTTTTTTTCAAATTGTATATAATCTCGATTATTATATATCAGCCGTTTAACTGGTAAATAACTAGATTACGCTAGGACGTCTAACTGTGCCGACAACAACTACTGCGAGAGCAAACACCCCTTCCACCATTGAATGCCATTGACAACTTTTAGGACAATACGTACAATTTATTACATTGTCACAATATTGCATAATACCACTATAAATGTTCCATCAGCGTAGGAGGCGTAATAGGTTCGATCGTATGAAAAATGCGATTTTTTCGAAAATTTCACAAGATAGGTTTAGAAATTTATACTCTTACGTTGATGTCACCATAATAGTCCATCTTATTGATAAATTATTTTTTATTATAGGGCGGGAGGGGATGCTAAACTTTTTGGACAATAAGTGTGTATAACTTAAGTTTGTATAAATGGAATTTTGTTAACTAGGTTTTGTTCAAGAAAGAAAAGTTTGGTGAATATAATATAATACCAAACATGCCATTCTGGTTCTGGTTTATAAAGTTAATGTTTTTTTTAACTTTGCTTCGGAATCACAAATGGAACCTTATGCATATTTTAATAGATTCGGAACTTGGATCAAATTTGCAACACAATATGTCCATATCTTCATTAGTTTAGAAATTATGGCTTAAAGAATATATTATTAATGAATTTGTTAAAAAAAGTTAAAAGAATGAGTTTTTTTTATTTTTGTAACAAAGCATACCATGGAAAAATTAAAAACAGTTTAAAACTTCATTCTCATTTCAATATAATCACAATAATAATGATATTTTCACAATTTTAAAAATTAGCATTATTAAAGAGAATTAACTATTTAAAGAGTTTTACGTCTCAAATGTTTAAAATGCCCACCGTTATTGGCCATTAATAAATTAAATCTTTCAGTTGTGAGGATATGTTCTAGTCTACAGGTTGTTCAACAAAAGTGTAGCATATATTATTTGCATTCTTTCTTATATATTTTATTGCATTCTTGGATTATATTCTTTAAATAATGCCAACTCTTATCAAGCTTCCCTATACCTATCACTTACCGTTTTCAAGATAATAATAATTTTATCAAAATGTAGACTTTTACAAAAAGAAATAATATTGACGTAAGCTATTGATTTGCAAAGAAACTTTCCTCTACTAGAATAACCAGATACTCTACGGAACTGATTAATTTATTGAATATTACAGAATTTCCTTCAGGGTGTTTGAAATAAGTATGACTTTCAACTCTTATCATATTTAAATAACTTATTCTTGTTTATTTTAAATACAACACCCTGTATATATAAGTTATTTCCAAAATGTTGATAATAACCAACCTTACCTAACGTAAGTAATACATACAGATACAAGAAATCGGAAAGAAAAATTATTGCAAATAATATTTTGTCAAATATTTGATATCTTTCAGCTTATGCCGTTGCTATACAGCGTTTTACACTGAGAATTCATATATTGTAAATGGGAGAACGGCAGATAGTGTTGCCGTTCTTCAAATGTACCTTTAATTTTTAAATTAATTGTATATTACCATCAAATTCTTGAACATAAACATGTTGAGATATTTTTTTTACACAGGCGGTGAAATTCGCCTGAGACTGGACCTGATGGTCGAGCCCCGCTTAACAAAGCGCTGGCTATGACGGGATCCATAAGACGCCACACTGCATTCTCAGTTTGAAACGCACAATAGACACTACAGAATCTTACACTTTCAGAGTTTATACATGCTCTTTTCAGGACAACAAAAGCTATCTCATATGGCTTCCTGAGTGATATTATTAAGTTACATAGGTACTTATATAAATAACAATAAATAATTATTGTAACAAGAAATTGCGAGTAGATATGAAAAAAATTACATGATAACTTTCCATGAAATTTTATACAAAAAAAACCTTGATAGCAATTCGAGGTTCAAAGGTATTGAGTAACTAAGTCACATTATTATGTGGCCAATACCCAATACCAATATTTCATGAAATGTTTTGTTGCTCAAGACACATATCTCAAAATTTATTTTGTTTTTTCAATTAAATTTATTTATTTCGGCCGTGCGGAAGACCAGATGTTGCTTTTGTATTTATACTTTAGTCAAAATCAGTTTAACCGACAAGCTGAGCAAAACCATTTTTCCAAAAATATATTTGAATATAAATATTTTGTAAGGTTCATTGTATTTTAGTAAATATAAATGCATCTATTATTGTTTCTAATATTAAATGTCACTGCCGTCCGAATACAAAAGAACTTACCGAACTTGCATTCCACACACAAATTATGTTAATTAGAGCTTAAGTAGTAGGGTAAACATAGCTGCCTAAGCTAAAAAAAATTAACTTGAAAGGTTTCCTTAGTAACGCATGTCTAATTGTCGCCTACCACCTTAAAACTTCAAATATCACTTCGATAATTTTGTGACTTTTATATATTATAATATTTTCTTCAATATCAAGTCATCGTTTTTACCGTCACAGACAAAAATAGCGTACACACCGGAAGAATATTAGATTTTAGCTCTCGGCTTTTTGTCTCCCTCCTTAAAATCTAATACTAATTTCCCTTGTATAATAAATAACTATCTTCTCAAAAATAGGAAGTCTCAAAAGATATTATTATCGTATTTAATTGTCACAAAGGATCTCTTATAGACTAAGCAAGAATGAGAGTCTCTAAGGTCTATTTTCAAAATGTATCGGCTATTCAACAATTTAATAATTCATTAACTATTCATGATTCACAAACAAACTAAAAAAAAAGAATCAAAGATATATTTTTTTCAAATTTGTTGTTGTTGTTGTTTATCTATACTCCGCGCCATAAAATTCCGCCACCGTAAAATTTATGCCAAGATTGATTTCCAAAAACCTTTTTATTTTTCATCAAATTTTCACAAATTGTAGGTCCATTAAGTATAAGTCTATGAAATTGTTCTAATAAGTACTTTTTGTTTCGGCTATATTATATAGGCGTAAATCAAAATGTTGTTATTTGTCGTAACTTTAAAATACCCTGAGGGAAAATTTAGGCGGGTAATATTACAGGTATATAAACTGTATGCAGTAATCTTAAATGTACCTCTCTCAAGCATTCTGTAGCTTCGAATGAATAAAGGATCTTATAAGACAAAGGCGAGGACAAAGGTCTATTTTAAGTTCATCTCAAGGGGGTTCAAGTGAGTTGAGATCCGGTACTACATGCGGGTTATTCAAATCTTGGAAGTCCAACTGTAGATGAAGCTGAAGCTGCATTAGCATGTAAATGTGTTCCCAATGAAAGGAGCTAATGGAAAGTCATCTTCAGTGCATGGGTGGATATCTAGATATCTTATTTTCAATACATACAATATTGGTAAGAGTTTTGATATATCTCCATCTCCCTCTAGAGAATAGGGGGCACGATATAAGTATAGTATTTGTAATAAAAATCTCGACGTTTGTTGATATTTATAAATAAATATCTGCTCCATTTTTATGTAATCAAAATAAAAATCTGATCAAAATTTTGTGTATATTCTCCCTTCATAGAAGCTTTCCTTCTATCAGGCGTCCCGTGACTCCTCCAATTTGGACGGAATAGTACTGGTTGCGACATCTGTTGCTGAATAGTTAATACCCAAATATGTTTGGGTTCACACCTCGAATTAATATCTAAGTTCACATTTCACCTAGACAATTAAGGCATACGACAATTACTACAAAAAATATGCGTTTACGAAGTCACTGGCATCTTATAATTAGCTTATAATAATGGAGAATAGGACTTATTTTAATGAATAGAGAATCATGCATTTATTTTTCACTGAAAGTGAGTGTCAAAAGATTTTTTTGAAAAAAAAAATATATAATTTATAAAAAATATGATCGGCAAAAATGAACCATATAAAGTTCCGGATAATCTGATCTGCATTGTACAACACTGAAAGTTTATGTTCTATAAGCCATTGAAAACAGTCATGGGGAATTAAATATCTGTTCCAATTTTACTCTTCATGTATCCAATCATGATATCGTACTGCTGCAAAGGTTTTTACAATATCCTGTACTTCAATTCGGTGAGTCCTTTAAATGCATCATCATCAAGTAAAATTTGATGTCACTATTAACGGAGTAATTCTTTCCAAGTGAAATTACATATTCAAGGTATGATAAAGTATTGTGAAGGCATGAATGCACATAGTAAATCGATGATACCCATAAGAGACCATTCACATCGGAAACTTCTGGTAGACTTTCCATGAAAAACGGTCTCTCACACGCCAGTAAGCGAGCCAGCCACGTTTGCGCTCTCCAATGTCCAATAAATCCTAACAAACTTAACGGCCAATTATTTCTTTTCCCATTAAGATGCCATAACGATCCACATAGACATTTGAATAATCTAACAATAAAGGTTCATCCGAGCATCTATAAATATCTTCAAAGAGATTCTATTTGTCCAGAACTTTCCTTGCCGAGGAAAAATTTTTCGGTGACTAGCATCGAGTGGCTTACGTCAGGAAATTTTTCCAGAAAAGTTCTTCAAGTCGTTATGTCATTATAAATTAGCTGAACGACGCTCTATGCCATTTTGCACAAAGAAAATATGAGTATTAGGCTGATAAATCGTTTTATATATGAAAAAGAATGTTTGAATATGTAAGAGAATACTACAAATCATAAGTATACATTATGGAAACATGTACCAGCAGATAAACTACTTTTTTTGTTCCACAATGTCTCTAGAGAGAATTTATTGATTTAGTACTAATTTAAACATCAGAGTGATCCTCTCTAAATAGCATCTACAAATAACTACCCTACGATTAACTAACCGACGATTAACTAACCTATGGTCAATATTGTAGAAATAGATATACATGTACATTGCATATAACACGCCCGTATGTTGATGGAATGGATCCTGCTTTGTGATAAAACCACGCACTAAGGAGAAAATGAAGTGACTCCTTTCTATTGGCTGCTGATTGGTAGTGTGGTCTTCAAGTGAGGTCTCCGGTATTAAAAGTGTCTCACTTCTTGAAGACGATTTTTGTAATTCAGAGTCTGGTCGCACAATAGGTATCGGTGGCAATTGCCAAAATATTGATTCTTGGCCTTGCCTTTTCACCTTTCTCACAAAGCCATCGACACTCGGTACTAGCACCAGATACGAATATGGCTATAATAAGAATTACAAAAACTTTAATATACAGGATAGTTTGGCCTATCTCAAATCCATGGTGTTGCAAGACCTGATTATATGATAGTGTTTTCGAGTTACTTTGACACTTGTTTGTGTATGGTTGGTACATTTCATACTTCTTATTCTGTCAAAATAACTTCATATGCACGACAGTATCTAAGTATTTTCTAAATACTAGTAGGTTATTGCTTAAATAATTTTGTGAGGATTTGTAGTTTGCACTGACGTTGGGAAACACTCTGGAAATCCGGGCTTAATTCAAAGAATTATCTTTATCAAATGCTTTCCCGAATATTATCTTTGTTAATTATGTATAAAAACTCCAATTTCCAACAATTTGCTATTCGATTTTGAGCACTAGAAAGTATTATACTCTCTGGCCTGTCACTTACTTTGCCATTAACATGTATAAAGAAAAAACGATACCGTATTCAACGATCCCAAAACTTTCGAGTTCCGACAAGTAGAACTCCAGACACGTGCCATTAAAATTATTAAAAAAATGGCGGCGAATATCTTGGTAACTTTTGGGTCAACCAATAGGATTTTCGCTGAAGCACTAGACTATACTTAAGGAAATAGCACAATATTTGATTTTTATTTATAGATAAATCGAATATAACATAACCATGACATAACAGTGACAACCAGGTAGTTTCATAGGGTAGGAGCTGTCTTATAATAAAAGTCGCATCTGTTCCGCCATATTGATGCAATCGTTTGTCATTTTGCCTTATGTGTACTTTTTCGAGTATTTCAGTAGTTTTAATAATAATAGATATTGCATTTAAATTTTGTTCATTTGTTTCAAAGAAGAAGTGTCCCATGTCTCACGACGCTGTCGCTACAGAGACAACTAAAGGCGTAACTCTACGAAATACTTTTTAACAATAAAATTAACTTAAATCCAACACTGTGTGGGTCACCATATTGATCTTAATGTAATTGAAACGATGCCTGCCATTCTTGCAATAGAATTCGAATCCAGATGTTTATACTTACCCAAGTACCTAACGAAAGTTTTATAATCGCAAAAAAGTTCAGTGTCCGGTTTTCAAATAATGTTTACATTGTAGAGGTCCCTGATTCCAATAAACAAATTTTTGATTTTGTTTTATTTTTGTTTTGTTTGGTAGTATATCGATATGACTCGCCAATGATAAATATTGGGCATTTTACTCGCAATGATTGCTAGGCAATAGCTGAGAAAGGTGTATCGCTCAAGACTATGGCGCAATAACGGCTCTAACAATTTTTATGAAACTCTAAGACATTCTGCTTTAAACCTTTTACCACCTGCTAGGTATAACTTGTATCTCAGAGAAAAAGCCGGAAAACAAGTGATGTTCCAATGAAAGGGCATTTTTAAAATCTTTACTCATATTCTGGCTGAAGAGTTCCTCCTACATCAAAATTTATTCTTACCATTTTTGTTTGAGAGTGGTAGGAAAGTCTTGTAAGTGGACACACTAGTTTTTTAAAGTTAGATTTAATTTTGTGGAAAATTCAGATTACAGTATATAATATATTTCATTTTTACATTTAAATGAAAATCGTATAGGTACATAAAAAGAATTGGAGCTTGATGAAATATCTTGTTTATCGTTTTAGGCTTTAAGCCATTTTGTTCAGCGATTGTGTTCAGAAGACAATCTAATAAATGTTTGACTCGATTCGCTTTACCGTTGCATACCTGAAGCATGTTTTCTTTCATAATAAAATCTCAGAATGCACAATTCAATTATCTAGACACACGACATTGTGTCAGCCAAGTTTGCATTGCAACCAGGTAACACACCGGCAGTGGATTATATTACACGAACCATTTCAGGCCACTTGCGACCACCCCATAACATTTTTTTGGATCTAGAAATACCCTCTACTAATAACCAAATCTCAATTCTCGATAGAAAACCTTTCACTATGAAAACTGAAAATTGGAGTCTAGGTAGGTTATTGGTAGTAAATATGTTGCATATAGGAAAAAATTAAAATTCATCACATGAGGGTTCCTTTATTTTATTCTAACTAACGAATAATGAGTTTTTACTGTGAGAATAATAGTTATTTATGGTACTAGTGTGTTATGTTGAATGATTGGACAATGACTTTTTACATTTTGGTAGTAGGTTGTTTGTTTGGTTGCCACGGGCATGATACATTGTTAGTGAATGTTTAAATAAATTTTGACATTTGTCAGTTTCCCCTTTCAAAAAGGAAAGCTTTTTTTAAGAAAAAAAGTATAGAAGATGAAAGATACCGATGGAAATTACGTTCCTGAGGATATCCTTATGGAAGCGGAAGAAGCAGCGATGCAGATTTTGCCAGAAAAGTCCCAAAATGCTTACGACAGGAAGTTCAAAATTTTCGGGTCTTGGATGAATTCACGGAAGATAAAAGGTATCGATGAAAATGTTCTATTGGCTTAGTTTTACATTTACAAAAAATAGTAATAATGACAGTCATGTACTGGATAAACAATTTAATTCACTTAATAATATTTGATTCAAATCAGGAGAAGAGAAGTACTTGAATGAAAATAATTTATTTACGACTAATATACAAGTGAAATTTAAAAAATAAAAATAAAAATAGTTTTTATTGGGCATTTAAGATTTAAACCGTACCGATGAGTACCTACTATTGCTATCCTTTTCTCGATTTTAACTATACTTATGTATATGTGTTTGCCAGTAACAGCAATTCCATAACAAATTACTGTTTGTCTACCACAACACAAAATTAAACTTTAAAATAACAATAACGTCTGACGTCTGACAATTGCGACATAACCTTAGACGATCTTCCAGAAAGTACCTATATACCAGAGAACGAGACGTATATATACGCTCCATGCTCGTGCGTAACTCCAGTGACGGATCCAATTGTCTTTCCATGTCGACAAAATAATGATCTTGGTTGAATGAGATTGAATGAGATAATTATAATTACCAATATTGGATCACACTTGGAGCTTAACAGGCGGCGAGATGTCTGCGATCTAAGTACGAATTGGAAATTTCAAGTCTCTAGACCGTATGGGGCCTGAGAAATCGCTGCGGAGTCCATTGATACAAGAACCGAAAGTAATAAAAACTATCTAATAATTTCTGGAGGTGTGAAGCTGAAAGAATCTTCATTTTCATCCATCTCCATAGAAATTTAATACAAATACACATACAGTATGCGTTTGACGCTGACACTTTTGAGCTTGTTTCCATGGTATTATTTAATTTGGGAAATTGTGATTGGCCTGCATGAGGAAATAAAAATTATGAAAATAATGTTAACTATAAATTATTTCGGCTTAAACTCAACTTTCCCTTCCCAGTTCCTAAATGATTGTTAATTTATGCTCAGAAATTTTAAAAATAGACTAGACGAGGGTGATCCGGCGCGCAGAGTAAAATTCTACAGATTTATTTTGAATGCGAATGTTGACAATGCTACATTTTTAACGAGAATTCTATAGACCGATGAATCAAAATTTAGTAGAGAAGGAATAACAAATATTCATAATTTGCACTATTTGGCCGATAATATTCCCCATCTGAAGAAACAAATTAGTTTTGAAAGAAAATGTTTTCCAAACAGATAGATTGGAAGAGGTGACCTGCTAGAAGCCTCGATTTAACTCCGTTAGATTTTTATGTATGGAGGCAGCTAAAAGAAATCGTATATGCAACAGAGGTGAAGAATTAATTGAAAGGATACGGAATGGAGCTGAGATATTCCGACATAACTTTTCGAATACACTTACCAGGTCAAAAATAAGAAAAAGGGCTCATGCTTGCTTAAGGAATAGAGCCATTTTGAAAATGAATGAGTTATAAAGTAAAGGTAAATATTGTAACGTGAAGACTTACCCGTATATTAAAGTACACTCGCAAACACATTCCAGAACACCCGGGAAGAAAACCACTCTAAAAGCACCGAGAATATGGGGCCCTGACACTAGCACCCAGCAAAATCTAAGACTGGTATAAACTCGAAGGTTCCAGAGGTTTTTAGGTTAGATATATAATACCGACGGCAATGACAGAGAGCATAGTCAGTGAGTTGAACGCTAGCAGTAGAGAACACTGAACATAAATAAATATAGCGCTAAACGCTAGGTGGCGCTCTGAATATAAATGTGTATAAAGTCGTGTAGTTATTAGTGTAAATAAATAAGTGAAAATAAATCGAACCCAGTTTTAATATAAATTCCTGTTACATTGGTGTCAGTGTGGAATCAGTGAGTGAATGTAAAATTGGACAGACTTTAAGAGACTGTGGCTTCGTGCAGATTTGAGTATTTTTCGAGACTTGTGTTAGATTTAAGATTAAGACTCTTTTGTTCGTTTTCGTGGTGGTGTAAAGACTTTTTGTTCGTTCTCGTGTAAGTGTGAAGAATTTTGTTCAATTTTGTGTTAAAGACTTTGAAAACTGTATTGACTAATTGACTTTGTTAATAAAGACTATTCAAAATGAAATTGGTGCAGTTAACAGTGAAACAACACAGAGAACAGTTGGTGGACCGGGATTGTGATGATTCCGGTGATAAAGCGACCCTCCAGAAACGGTAAAGGGACACTTTGATTGAAAATGGAGAAGATCCTGATGTGTTCGAGTTCCACTCTCCGGACGAACCGTTACTGAAAGAGGTGAAGGAAGAAATTTCTAGAAATAATAATGAAAAATTCGAAGAAATTTCTAGAAATAATAATGAAAAATTTGAAGAAATTTCTAGAAATAATAATGAAAAATTTGAAGAAATTTCTAAAAATAATAACGAAAGATTCGAGGAAGTAACCAGGACATTTGAGGAGAAATTCGATGATGTCCCGAAAAAGTTTGAAGAAGTTTCTAGAACTCTTCAAGATGAAATTAAAGATGTTTCCAGAAAAAGTGATGCGTAGTTTGAGGAGGTGAACAGAACTATCTAGGAAAAGGTTAAAGAAGCTGGTAGATATAGTGACAAAAAATTCGAAGAAATTTCAAGAACAGTTAACGAAAACTGTCACGATAGAGAATAACATGGAGCTACTGCAACAAAAAATCAAGGCACGGAAATGTCAGGTAAGAATGGTAACTGCAGAGGGTGTCAGACACTCAAAGGCTAAAATAGTATGAGGGTTAAGCTACCAAACTTTGATGGAAAGTGCTCCTGGTCTACCTATAGGAAGCAATTTGAAGCTGTGGCAATGGCTAACCATTGGACCGAAGAGCAGAAAGCTGTTTCCCTAACTGCCGCTTTACGAAGTGATGCAGCAGACACCCTAAGGTCTATTCCGACTGGCCGGGCAAACTACCAAGTCTTGCTTTCTAAATTGGAGAATCGGTATGGAGATAGTCAACTTCAGCAAGTATACAAAGCACAATTACGATCTCGGGTGCAACATGTGAATGAGAGTCTGCAAGAATTTGAGAGGGAGGTAGCTCGTATTGTCCGGCTAGCGTATCCTACAGCTGCCGATAGCTTCCTTGATGAAATTGCGGTGAACACATTTGTAAATGGATTGAGAGAGAGCGTTGAAGCTGGCCAGAACAAAATTGCTAGTAGAAGCACTAGCTATTGCTTTAGAGCATGAAGCAACTAGCCGAGCTTCCCGAGGGCACCGTGTGGTGAGTTAGGACACGTACGCCGCAGTTGTAAGAAGAAGGTGGCACAGTCGAAAAACTAGAATGGGTCGAGATGTGGGGGCAATCGTCGACCTGTAGAGATAGCGCCCCAGTAATTACGGTCAACATATCATTTTCTGGCAAAGCCATGGCTTATACATCGATGGTAGAATCAATGGAGAAGACAGAACACTCCTAATAGACACCGGTGCAACAAGAACAATAGCCAGGCCAGAGCTCATCACAGATCATTCCCGGATACTACCAACAAAGGTCCAACTCAGAACAGCGACTGGAGAGACAATAAGAACACATGGTAAAGCAAGCATGACCATCAGCATTGGCAAGATCACCATCAAGCACAGAGTTTTAATTGCTGATCAGTTTATTTTGGGAATGGACCTTTTGAAGAAGCTTGGGGCTGTGTTGGATGTCAAAAATGGTGTATTGAAGGTCGACAATGAAGAACTGCCCTTTCACGAGGATAACGAAGATGTTGTCCTATTGATAACGACTAGTGACGTAATAATACCCGGTTATAGTGAAAAAATATTGAAGACCAACCCGGACGAATACTGCAAATCAGAAAGTCTGAGACTGGTAGAAGAAATGAATAATAAGCTAAAGCTCTTGTTCGAGTAGGAGATGTCGTTCCTGTCAGAGTAATGAATCTAAAGAGCTGATTGATGTGGTCATCAAGACTGTCCAGGACTTAGACGAGAAACAATTACGAAAAGTGATATGCTTGTGGAATTCCAGGACGTATTTGCGATGGAAGAAGAATACAAAGGTTAAACAAGTATAGTGACTAACAAGATAAACACGGGGAACTCTCAGCCAATAAGACAGCAGCCAAGAAGACTTCCATTGGCCAAAAGAGACGAAGCCGAGAAAATTATTAAAGAAATGAGCAAACAAGGAGTTATTGAGCCATCAAATAGTCCATGGACCTCGCCAGTAGTGCTCTTGAAGAAAAAGGATGGTTCTACAAGATTCTGTGTAGATTACCGACTTCTGAATTCAGTCACTAAGAAGGATAGTTATCCGTCACCCAGAATATATGACACCCAGATACTCTCTCTGGGTCACGATGGTTTTCTAAACTAGATCTGAAAAGTGGATAATGACAAGTTGGAATGAATTCCGCAGATCGAGAAAAGACTACTTTCTCCATAGGATCAAAGCTCTGGCAATTCACTGTGATGCCGTTTGGACTATTCAATACTCCCGCTACATTTGAGAGTCTCATGGAAGCAGTTTTGAGAGGACCGACATGGCAAACCTGCTTAGTGTATTTGGATGACGTAATCGTGGTTGGAAAACCATTTGAGGAACACTCGAAGAATTTAAGAGAAGTTTTCCAATGTCTACGTGAAGCTAACCTAAAGCTGTGTTCAAAGAAATGTTATCTGTTCCGACGTGAAGTAAGATATCTGGGTCACATCGTATCTGGGGACAGCGTCATGGCAAATCCAGAAAAGATAACAACCATTATGGAATGGTCTATTCCCAAGGACAAGCATGATATAAGAAGTTTTCTGGGCTTGTGTGATTTTGTCCAAGTCAGAGAGGAATTATTGCGTTACCAGAAGGGAACTGTTGGGCATAGTGAGAGCCTGTGAACACTTCCATAAGTATTTGTATGGTCGCCGCTTTCTAGTTAAAACGGACCATACAGCGTTGATGTGGCTCCTGCAATTCCGTAATCCTGAAGGACAAGTGGCGAAATGGTTAGAACGTCTTCAGGAATAAAACTATCTCATCGAGCATAGGGCAGGAAAAATTCATGGAAACGCAGATGCCTTATACAGAAGACCGTGCAACTATAGCTGCATTCTTTGCTCGAAGATGGAAGAGAAGCTTTGCCGTATACAACGAACAACCGTAGAGAATGAGGACTGGCAGCCCGAACAAATGAAACTGGCCCAAGAGAACGACCCATTTTTGAGAGTGGACTTGGAGTGGATGCGCCGTAAGGAGAGGCCGTCTTGGCAGGATATAAGTTCACGAAGCCCGGAAATGAAAACATATTGGAGCCAATGGGACTTTCTTGTGTTAAGAGATGATCTGCTGTATAGAACCTTTAAGTCTGAAGATGGCATTGAATCCAGATTACAACTACCTAGTTGTGCCAAGAAGCAAAGTGCCGGAAGTACTACGTCAGCTACATGACGGAGCCTCGGGTGGACATTTTGGAATCATCAAGACTCTGCAGAAGGTTCAAGAGCGATTCTATTGGGTGAATTGCAAAGATGTGAGACAGTGGTGCCATAAGTGTGAAGTGTTAGCAGCCAGTAATGGACCACTTGGCAGAAAGCGGACACCTATGAGGCAGTATAATGTTGGGAGTCCCATGGAGCAAGTTGCTATGGATATTGCGGGGCCATTTCATGAAACGGATAATGTTAATAAGTATATCCTAGTAGCCATGGATTACTTCACAAAGTGGAAAGAGGCGTTCGAAGTCCCTAACCAAGAAGCATCGACCGTCGTCGAAGTGTTGGTGAAACAATTCTTTACACGTTTTGGCATTCCTCTTGAAATCCATTCGGACCAAGGAAGAAACTTCGAGTCAGCCCTGTTCCAAGATGTGTGCAGACTAATTGGTGCGAATAAGACCAGAACGACCCCTTTGCATCCTCAATCGGACGGAATGGTAGAGAGGATGAACCAAACCAAAGGAAAGCATGTATCTAAGGTTGTTTCAGAACATAAGCGAGATTGGGACCAGTACATCCATTTGTTCCTGATGGCCTATTGGGCGGCTGGGAATGAAACAACTGGTCGGACTCCTGCTAGTTTAATGTTGGTGCGTAAGTTACGCCTACCCTGTGACCAGGAATTTGGCCACAGATCTACAGAGGACAGTGTCACAGGAGAAGGATACGTCGACCAATTTAGAGGCAGACTGGATAAAGTCCATGAGTTAGCCGGACAGAACATTCAGCTTGCCAGTGATCGAATGAAGCACCACTACAATATTCGATCGCTGATGGAGTGTTCTACGTGGGGGGACCTGGTTTGGCTGTATAATCCCCAACGATGTCGAAGCCTTTGTCCCAAACTCCAAAGGCAATGGGAAGGTCCATATGAAATTATGAAGAGGATAAATGACGTCATCTATCGTATCCGAAAGTTACCAAGGGGAAAACCTAGAGTGGTCCATATAAGTTGACTCGCACTATACGCTGGATCAAACAACCAGGAAGAAGCAAGAGTGGCTCTTCAAGAAAAGAATGTTGAAAAGCAAGATGTCAGCTTCAACGAGTTCATGGCCGACTACGCGGATCGGAAGAAGGTCAAACTCGGTGTGACAGTTGAGGTTCAACAAGATCTTTTCAAACTGCCAGCCGACGTTTCTTTTGCCCACTGTGTAGCGGAGGATCTACGCATGGACCGAGGAATTGCTCTGGTGTTTATAAGGAAAATTGAAAGAGTGGATGAATTGTCAGCCCAACGACCAAGAGTTGGAAAAGTTCTGCGACTAGCAGATGGTAATCGCAACCTCTTCTATTTGGTTTCGAAGAAGATGTCTAGAGGAAAACCCACTTACAAGGACATCTGGCATGTACTGAAGAGCCTAAGGAATGAAGTCAGCATCTATGACATCAAGAAGTTGGGTCTTCCGAAAATAGGCTGCGGGTTGGACGAGCTAGATTGGAAGATCGTAAGGAGCATGATCGAATAGATCTTCCCGGACGCTGGCGTGCAAATTACCGTGTGTTGCTTCAATCCAAAAGGAGGATACTCGGGAAAGGCGATAGACTGTTACTTCTTCAACAAGGGCGTTTGCCTAGCAGGAACCAAGTGCAGATTCCGCCATGGAACAGAAATCCAGCAAGGTACTACCAAGGATGATTCTGATCTGGACGATCAGATGCTAAGGAGGGGGCAGTGTAACGTGAAAACTTACCCGTTAAGTGAAGTGAAGTACACTCGCAAACACATTCCAGAAATCCACTCTAGAAGCACCGAGAATATGGGACGCTGACACTAGCACACAGCAAAATCGAAGCTTTTTAGGTTAGATATATAATACCGACGGCAATGACAGACAGCATAGTCAGTGAGTTGAACGCGAGCATCAGAGAACACTGAACATAAATAAATATAGCGCTAAACGCTAGGTGGCGCTCTGAATATAAATGTGTATATAGTCGTGTAGTTATTAGTGTAAATAAATAAGTGAAAATAAATCGAACCCAGTTTTAATATAAATTCCTGTTACAGTATATTATTTGTTAAAGAAGTTTTTCCATTATATTTTGAGAATACTGTTTCTTTTATTATAAAGTTGGAAATTTTTTTTTTGTAAAAAAGGAGAAAATAAGGTGGCAGTTAGGTATATTACTTGAAAGGGAGCATAATCGGGAATATTTGGCAAAAAATTACACATTAAATTTATTATGAAAATCTCAAAATTTCTAAGAAGAAAATAATAATTTTATTATTTCTTTACTAGTAACTATTACTATTACTTATGTAGTTAAAAATTTCACAGTTTAGGCCGTACCTAATTAAGGTAAATTTTAATATCAACATTTTTATTGCAACACTTGAAAAAGAAAGCAAGTAATTTTTTCTTGCTTGAAAAGTGAATTTTGCTGAAAATAAAACCGTTACTCTTACAAATTAAAATTATTATTATTTTGAAAACAATAAAATGGAGAACCTTTAACAATAATTTGTATGTTCGATGTATAATGACATTTGTGATAAAAGTACAGTTTGCCGAAACAATTGTCATGTGTTAACAAGATAACAGTAGAAATTTTAATAAGTATAGTTTTTAAATTAGATTTAATAGTCTTTCCGTTTTTTGTTACGAAATTGGCTCTCTTTCGCATTGATATTTTTGACCGACGATCCAAATAGATACAATTCGACTATTTATCTTTTTTTCTTTATGGCTGTTCTCGCCTCCCAAAGGGGGTGGAGGAGGAAATTCAATTGTGGGCATTTAAAAGAATCATAGGTTTCCCAGTTGTAGAATCTGAAACATGTGCGTTTCCGCTATGTGGTGGGGGCATATTTTGGAAAGTTGGAAAACAACGTATTATCTATCTAACTTGTTTGGGGAACGTTGAATGATTTTGATTGATGTTTCAATTGTGAAATAAATATATATTTATAAAAATTCCACCGACTTAATAAGTTGGCGCACTTTAAACTACAAAATAATATCTATTAATTCTACTGATGCTGGTACTTTTGAAGTTGTTGTCAAAAGTCTTCTACCTAATTACAACTGCACAGCTTCAAAGTTACCAGCATGAATAGAATTGATATTATTTTGTATTTTTCAGTGCCCAACATGAAATGCTTTTGAGGTCGTTTGAACGGCTTGCAAAACGTGGACTTTTGATAATTTTCCATCATTACATGCTTATTTTTGTGAAATAATACCAGGATAGTTTTCTCTTCAAACATTATTAAATAAAAATAATTGTCAAGTTTACTAGTATCAATGCAAACTGTAGTTTGCAGAGGTGAGAGCGGTATCTCTCACTTCTGTCTACAGTAGCATTATTTACAGAAAAATGTTGGATTTTCAAGGTCACGTAATGGTTTTTCCCGATTAATTTAAAAATATGGCTTTAAATTAATGAGATATTGTATATAATACAATCTAACAATGATAAGTAATCATTTGAGAACGTTTTCATCTCGTAAAAGGCTGTAATATTTATATTATCAATATATGTAAAACCAAATAGACGGATTTCACAATTTATTATATTCAAGACTCTACGGTGTTGCCGGCGCTAAAATTTTACCTGTTTATAAAGACCTAAGTCATATATAAATGTCGGATAAATATTTAAGTGAAACCAATAATGTAATAAAGAACGTGATAGTAAAATATTTTTTTACTTTAAAAGCATCGCTTTTATTCCAAAATGGTACATTGTTAACGCATTAATAATATTCTTCAAACGTATAACTAACGTATCCCAAACTAAAAGGCAACACGGTAGCAGTATTTCTCTCCCAACTAACAAATGTCAGTCACAATAACAATGCAAACCATAGTGATATAATATTTAACATAGAGTAGGCAAGTCCTTTGCAGCACTCCTAGTGGATGTGGTCCATAGATAAAAAGAGATAGAGAATATCGTGCCCGTGTCTGTCTATGTTTCATGACACATACAGAGGAAAGAGTTTATATTTGCGCAAAATTCAAATTGAAATTTATTACAATTTTTATTGTCCTCTAAAAATAGGTAATTTATTATAGTACATTCTAATTAAAAATTTTAGGTCGTTTAATTTTTCACTTTCATGTTTAAGGCCTATAGGCGAATATCTATGTAGTTTTGTACTAGGTATAAGGTATATAAGCTGCTGTCTGTGATCGTAAAAAGGTCTATTGGCAGAAGCAGGAACTAAATACATTCACATTATTAAGAAGTAACTTTTTAAAGGCTGATTTAAACTGAATCGTGGTAGGATTATTATTAAATCAATGTATTCTCCTAATAAGCGCAAAAAACATTTCAACATGGTTTTGAGAAAATTTATATGATAAAGAATATTTTAATATTTTTTGTGTATGAAGTTTTTCACATGAAGTAGGTGTATAAATTTATTAAACAAATAATGAAAACTAAAAAGCCAGTTCGAACCGATGTTGATTTAAGAACAGACCTGCGAATAGTTTTATAAAATTGAGGTTGATTTAAATGCTTCACATTGGACTGTTTAAATTTACTAATCTTAACTTTAACTCATCTTTCCAACTGTTTTACAAAACATATTCTTGGTATTTAACAAATAAAAAATGTCATTGAAGTTTTTCAAGAATTTAGGTATATGTACCTACGTTGAAGCATTTTCATTCACTATCCTTTATTTCGAATTTAAGTTAGTTTACTGCAGCTGAAGTACTTGAACTTAAAACTTGCGCTGAGAGACAAATTTTCTTTTTTTCATTATTAGTATATTGTTTACCGTTTAATTATCAACTATTTCCCTATTTACAAATTATAGAAACGTAACTGCTTCGGATTTTTATTTGAGTTTGGATGACGGCTGAGTCGGATGCGGATGACGGGTGACAGATAGGTACAGTAATCCATCAATCACGAGTGTTCAAAATAAAAGAAATAGATAAAGGGTGTTCGAGCAGCGGTTCAAACCAGTCCCAAACCGTCAGACGCTTGCGCACTTCAATTTACGATGAAATAATTTATTCTCAACTAATAGTAAGATGCTCGAGCAGTAGTTTGACGATTTCCAAACTATTCCGGAGACAGGCGCAGTTGGAGCGTCTTCTTCTTTTAGAGTATAGTGATCTCTGTTGTTGGAGAAATCCCTTTCAGAGAACACTACCACAGTCCTAAACTAAACCCGGTTTTGTGTTTTGTCCATCAGTCGTTCATTGATGCTCTCTCTTATCTTTGGTCATAAAACATATCTTTCGTCATAGTCATTTGTCCTACGACGACGAAATTGTAAGAAAGTAGAAGGGCTAGTTTGCAAACTGCGGTTTGATGTTCGAGCAATAGAATCCCAAACCACTTGGAAACTATTTCGAAACGCACATGCGCATTTTAAACAGTTATCAAACCGTCCCAAACTACTGCTCGAACAGCCTTTTAATCTTGCCTTATTTTCTGTTTCTTTCTATTGAGGGTACGCATTTTTGATCGACTTGCCTGTTGTATGTTATGTTATCTCTTTGATAGAATAGAATTGCGTTCACATTATGTCATTTGCTGTCACAATGAGGTTAAGGAGTTAAGGCACAAATTGAGATAAGAAAATTGAGTTATTTTTTGTCTATGGAAAGACTCGTCTGAGAAACATTACTAATTGAAATTGCTGGAAATGAACCAGCGTCAATACATGGCATAAATTTGGGACATAATAGCGAAGATGGTTCCTATATTTTATTCGTATTCTCACTAAAGCTGGCACATGTACATATTGAAACTACTTAGTAGTAACTTAAGTACTGACTAGCATATCTCTTTACCATACCATGACTAATTTCAATATTGCGCAAAGATCTCTGCCTGAATATCTGATTTATGCTTATAAGTTTCTGCACGTTTGTGCAACCCTCAATATTGGTGAGCATCTTGTTATCACACGTAGACATACTGGTATAAGAGTATACTCTTGCAGAAGAATTTGGTGAACACTGCATCTTAATTGCACCTGAGTTTCCTCATCGCGTGAATATATTTCAGTTAAATTATTTATTTAACTTATCCCAAAGTAGAAACTTATCCCTGTCCGCTTTAGAAAACTGTCCGGATCATAAAAGATTATCGGTTTTTTATGTCAGTGTCAGTATGAAGTCTATGTCAGATATACAGTATTCCTGTCATTGTGGCTTGCAAACGCACACTCTCCATACACACCAGCACTGCGCCAGATGATGAACTCTCGTATATTGAAAAACTTTTGATACCAATCGATAATTATGTTATTTAATCAATATTCATTCTAATTCAGTGATTTTAATAATTCGATTAAGAGAATTGGTCCAAATGGACCAAGATATAGCAAGAACCATTGACTTTTAAAGAGAAACAGAAACCTTTCCCGTACCGTCAGATAGGTAAATCAACATTTATTTTCGTAGAAGTGTCAATTTATAGAACGGATAATATTTAGGTGGACTAAATTGCAAGATCGCCATTGACTGATGTAAGCCAAAGGATCGTATATAAGCTTTCGTATCGGGATGTTTTGAAGTTAAGGCACATGCAGATTTGCAGAACATTTGCAGTTCAAGTAGGTAAAACTTTATCTGGACAAGAAGGGGAGTTTATTAACAGCCGAACCACATAATTCTTACCGCTTAGCTGGCCGAAAAACAAGACTTTAGATTGTGCAAGGATATTAAATATATCAATTTCCAGGAGATCCTAGCTTTTTATATGTAGTGCTGAGTAAAACTAAGTGGGTCTTAGAAATATTTATGAGAAAAATAACAGGAATCGGTGAATCGCCCTATGCAGTTATGTTTGGATGTACCGCCAGGTTGGGTTGGCATCAATATAAGTTTACCACAGAATGACCAGGATGGAGACCGTTTATTTGAGTAAATATTATATTATAGATAAGAGCTTGCGCATATTGAATAATTGAAAAAACTAATTTTGAATCTTGTAGACCTATACTGAAATCATTCATTAATTTCCTGAAGTGTAAAATACCATTCATGATAGAAAACTTAGCATAATAAACTACGAGTATTTCAATACAATATACATATTATAAGAATGAAACATTAGATATATTATATATTAATATGTATATAAATAAATTCAACATTTTTATTTGCTGGTAGTTACATCACCTTAATATTATACAACAAATGCCTATTCCTATTCCTTGAATAATTGAAAATAGAAAATATTCTCCGTTATTGTCCAGTTCAAAAGCAAGCAAGAATAAAATCGACATATACCAGAAACATTGAAGGAAATTTTGAGTGAATAATGTAACATTAACAATCATATCTTCTCTTCATACTATAGGTATTTATAGTCTTATTTAATATTGTATTTCACTATTGTAATTTTAACTATTGATAAATATACCATTTTCTCGTTGCTAGTGGTTATATCATCACCTCAATATTAAAAAATATCATATTAAAGTACGAGCGTTTCAAATTTATATTGTGAACTATTTCTAAATTATATATATATATATATATATATATATATATATATATATATATATATATAAAGCTTGTTTTTTTGTTGATAATTATAACATCTCTTTAGTATTATTATTCAAGCCACACGTTACTCAAAACTAAAATTCTGATAATAGCTGTTTTGCTCAAGAGAGTTTTCGATGTCTTTGACCGATTTCGCCAGACGGAGGAGGTATACAATTCGGTTGTGTTTGTTTTTTTTAGTATAAAGATATTTGTATACTTACACGTATTTAAAAATAACATGATTATTGAAAATTAAAGTCCGTGACAGCTAACCGATTTCCAAAATAAATCCATATCCCCAAAAAACATTCCCAATGTAAAAGTTTTGGAGGTGAGAGCAAAATTCAACAAAAAAAACTCAAATCTTTCACACATGCTGAACCACACCGATACAATTTTTGGTATGTTGTTTTGTATAAGAATTTTGTTTGAATGGTACATTTTCATCAAGTGATTCTATCGCTTCTCACCGCCCCCAAAATTCCTTCCATGAAATTACAACTTGACGTATTATATTCATAATTAATATTTTTAAAAAATTTCACTTGTTACTGTTGACCAGGGGCAAGAGAAGGAAGTTGAAAGGATTTACAATTGACGATGACGATCAAAATGCGTTAATATTGCGAATCATAAATGCAGGCTGGTGAGGAAATGGAAATGCTCGAGTCCAGATTTATTGTAAATGTGGGTTATGAATACGTCAGGTTGTAATTTCATGGAAGGAATTATGGGAGCGGTGAGAAGCGATAGAATCACTTGATGAAAATGTACCATTCAAACAAAATTCTTATACAAAACAACATACCAAAAATTGTATCGGTGTGGTTCTCTAACTGAGCATATGTGAAAGATTTGAGTTTTTTTGTTGAATTTTGCTGAATATAGCTCTCACCTCCAAAAGTTTTACATTGGGAATGTTTTTTGGGGATTATAATAAAGAAAAAAATGCGGTTCATCTACATATTTTCATATCATGTGGGTAGTTCAGTTCAATTTTCCCAGTAATATTCGACCCAGTATATATAAAAGGCCAGAGATACAGACGTAGCAAGTTGTAACTGAATCCTGATAAATCCCTAGGGGGTTCAACCTCACAACAATGACGACAAATTGGAAGTAAGGAAATATGTATTCAAGTTCGTCTTTGGATATTGGAAAACTGAAGTGGTAGTTAGAGTAGGCAGCAGCTTTATTTTATTTCCGCCTTTCTTAGCGTGGGAATCCTTACGAGAAGCATGAAATAAAGGTAAAAAATACATAAAGGTTGTCGTGATTGAGAGCGTGAAAATGTAGCAAGGTATTTGGGAGATACGTTTTCACCATTCTATCGATGTAATAAATTGGAATTAATTTCACTAATGAGAGTTCCAAAAGCTCCAGCGTGCTAAATAGAAGTAAGTTAATATAGGTACTGGGTGTTTCTAAATTGTCTTTACAAAATGATACTACATATTTTTGAAATATGTATAAGCACATTTCAGCAAACTCACCTTTGTATAAAATTTTATGATTGTTTTATTTTTGTTATAAATTTATAAAGGCTCATGAGATTTTGCTAAGATTTATTAAGGTGTACGTACATTATAATATAATGCTGATAAGCCCACATCAGAATTATTAGAAATATCTGTTCATAGGCGTAGAAGATTTATTTTAAATAATCAGTTATATCCAATTTCATCGCCAATGTCTAAAAAGGAATTTCAATTTAATTATCATATTTTTTCCAACTAGATACATCAACTTAGTAAAATTGTGCAAAACATACAAGAGAGATCTAGTATTATCAAGAGTAGGTATGTATTAATTATATTATCAAGGTTAAAGCAAGTAAACTACCCAATTCAAATGTTATCCTATCTTTTTATGTAATAACTTAGCAATAACAGTAGCTATTAAATCATTAAGAAATAAACGTTATCTGCATAGAGAAAGATTTTCTAGATAATTTGAATATGGACTCATTTACCCTATTTAAAAATACCACCGTACCAAATTTCAGCAAAATTTCCTGAAAGTTTATTAATACCAAGAAAATAATTTTTAAATTATAACTTCAAGGCAGTAAACATCCATCTTTATACTAAGCTTAAATCAACATATAACGATCCCAGACCTCTTAAAGACACATATTTAAACTTTTAACTGATCTAAATGCTAACATGAATAATTGAGAATCGTTAGGTGTTAAAATTGTCCAAGAAATTCAACAAATAATAATTAAAATCAGAAAAGATGGCAAACATTTGAAACACTTACCAATTGTTGTAATTATAGTGAGCGAATATAGAAAAGATCCAGCTAAACTCCACTGAGCACTACTATTGACTTCATCTCTTCCATCGTAACCTCTTCTTGTAAAGTTCACCAATCTTTTGATACTGGTAAAGTTCGTCATTGATTCTTCTATGGAACTCTACCTCATCCATCACCTATTTCAAACAAATGAATAGTTGTAATTGATGAGAAATTATGTAACGAAAATTTCTGAATAGGTATTTGCAGTCACTTGCCTTTGAGTTTAACAGCATGGTAACATTCCACAACTTTTGCGCATACAACGATCGATTCCCTCGTACTTCACATACCATCCTTTGCTCATGATCTCCTTCAATGGATCTGAAGATGAATGATCCAGCAATTGTATATCCAACCTAAATAGAAAACGCTTATTGTATAACGGATATATTACAATATTTTCATAGTACATTTTATTCAACTATCAATTTTGCTATGGAATTCAAACTGGCAAAAACCGGTTAACAGAATGCATGACTTTCACATGACATTCATTGGTTGAAAATTAGCAAATATCTGAAGGCACATATTCACTAAAAAAGCTAGTAAGATCTACCACTTGCTTTAATTCGTGCATGTTTGCTCCTGTTCGGTTCGAAATAATGAAATCTCCCCCATACCAGAGTGAATATAGCAACACAGGTCACATTTGATGGATCTATTTTCTGTGAGCGTATATAATATAGCTGAGCATAAATAAATATTGTTAGCGAGTAGTGGTTTCGTTGTATTGAGTTGATTGATATTAAAAAACAAAAAATATAAAAACAATTTTGGCATAAAGCTATATTCAAAAACAAATATATTTATAGCCGCTATGCACACACACTCTCATTAAACCTTGTTTGTTCGCTCGCTAATCCGTTTTACTAGATGATTATTACTTAATGCTCTCTTGTTCTGTTTGCTCTTGATCGCTTTTTGGTGAATACGTCAATTTTAAGATCTTACATCGGTGGAAGTATCAAACGTACCAACTTACACACTAACTTAACTACAGCTGGTTACTTGAAATGAATGAATGTATGCTATTAGATAATAAAGAAACTGTCAATGTCAGTAGATATATATATATATATATATATATATATATATATATATATATATATATATACCATATATATGTTAAATCACATAACTCCAAGATAACTTTTTAAAAAACAATTATTTATTAACACAAAAATATTAAAATACAAATATAACTTAACTTTATCAAAAATATAAAAAGAAACGTAAATTAATACAATGGATCTTTTCTCCTAAGGTTAAATCGAAACTTCTAGAATATTATAAATAAAATACATAGTAATGTCTTTTTGGTAACTTGCTGACTACTGGTCTGCATCTCTGGCACGTAAATATCCTTATCACTTTTGTTATCTTCTTAAAACTGCGTCTTGCAGATGTAATATGATATGGTTCAATACTACTGCGTCTTGTAGATGTAATACGATATGGTGAGATACTGCGTCTTGCGGATGTAATATAACTCCCCCATTTAAGAAAAGTTGGTGGAATTTGCAACAACTTTTTAAGTTAATGATTTATTTGGATTTAATTCGATGTTTTCTTCTATGGGTTCTCCGACATGGATACTTGCTCTTCTTTTAGGAAGAATTCTTCTTATACTTTGCTGGAATGAAATACTGGAACCTGGTCCTGGTGGTGATGGTGGGTAATCGTTGGTTAAAGCTATTCCAATTCGATGATGCTTTCTTCTACATTTACAGGTCACATAAAGTATTACCAATAAAATTATTATTACAATGGTTAGAATGGTGAACCAATGTGTATATTTACTGATCGGAGATTGTTTCATAATTTTTTTTAATTCTTCTGAATACTGATTTAGTTTGTGTTGTGCAATGTTCAAATCTTCGGAATCAATTTTGTTCAACTTAAGAGGTTCTAGTTCAGGAATTTGTAATTTTTCAGGAATATCTTTGCAACGGTCAAATGGAATTGTGACTGGATGACTTCGATACTTGATTTCTTGGTATGTGTCAATTGGGTATTGAGCATGAACTCTTGTACTTCCAATAAAGGCACTACACTCAGGTTGTAATTTCAGTAAACTATTAGTTTTAATAATTTCCGATTTAATTTCCCTATTTCCACATTTAATAGTGATTGGCAGAGGGTCCGAAACAGTGATTAACCATAGATTTAAATCAATTTGGTAGACATTATAATCTTTAACAAAAAGAAGAGATGTTTGACATGTCTTGGGCATCTGAATTAATCTTCTTAATAGTTGTGCTTCGCAAATAGCATCGTTGTCAATTGGATATGGGAGGAGATTAGAACAGATTTTTATGCTTCTTTCAAGAGTCTTGCAATTATCCAGGTTTCGCAATGACAAATACAGCAGTGAATCATCATCCCGCGCAATATATTTTTGTGTAGTTGGTAAAATATGATAGATACCTGTTCGATCATCTAATATTGGTATTGGATAAAGTCGATATAGTATATAAGCTTCTGGATCAGTGAGAGGAATTTTGAGAACAAATATTATTTTACTTTCTGATTGATATGCCTCTAATTCAATAATATTAAGATAGTTGGCTATATTTGACGTATACGGTTGTAAAGGTAAATTATTTCTTACATAGAGATTTTGCTATATCTTGTAAAGAATTGATTAAATCTGAAGGTGCTATTATTGAGCTATGTAATAATCTTATGCGAGCAAAAGTGATAGAATTTAAAATTGTATTAAGGGAATCTTCTAAGAAAATATAGCTTTCCATTAGTGATTCACAAATATTCAATATCCTTATTTGTGCTATCAGCATCAAGTTAGCTAAGCACCTGTCACGAATCGACTCGAGAGTAGGTGGATAATTTGCCGCTAATTAGTCGTGAATTAGTTGTGAGAATACCGATTTTGTCGTTTATTGTTTTTTTGTTTTTTTTTTCGGATGCTTTGCTAACTTGATATAAAGTTAGCAAAGCACACCTCCCAAAATAACTTTAGAGCGTTCCTAGAGTAATGGGAATAAAACAAGAATTTGCCGCTAATTAGTCGCTAATTAGTTGTGAAGAAACAATTTTTTTTGGTTTTTTGGGTGCTTTGCTAACTTGATATAGAGTTAGCAACGCACGCCTACAAAAAATGACTTTAGAGCGTTCGTAGAAGAATGGTATTGGGATAAGTTTTTGCCGCTAATTAGTCGCTAATTAGTTGTACAGAAATTAATTCGAGCTCGAGATTTTATTTCTTTACGTGATTTTAAAATGTTCTGCAAAGTGAATTAGAAATGCCAATTCATAGAATTTGAGAATTTTGTACGTTTTGAAAAATACTTTTGCTTTGTATTTTATGAATACATTAAGTGCTATGTATCAAGTTAGCAAAGCACCCAAAAAAAACAAACAAAATATTTTAGGAAATTTATTTCTTCACAACTAATTAGCGAATAATTAGCGGCAAATTCTTGTTCTATTCCCATTATTCTACGAACGTTCTAAAGTCATTTTTCGAGGCGTGCTTTGCTAACTTTGTATCAAGTTAACAAGGCACCCAAAAAAAACTAAAAAAATAATAATTTAGGAAATCAATTTCTTCACAACTTAATCACGACTAATTACCGGCAAAAACTGATCCTATTCACATTCTTCGATGAACGCTCTAAAGTCATTTTTGGGAGGTGTGCTTTGCTAACTTTATATCAAGTTAGCAAAGCATCCAAAAAAGAAACAAAAAATTAATTTGGAAAATTAATTTCTTCACAACTAATTAGCAACTAATTATCGGCAAAAACTTATCCCATTCCCAATCTTCTACGAACGCTCTAAAGTCATTTTTCGTAGGCGTGCGTTGCTAACTCTATATCAAGTTAGCAAAGCACCCAAAAAAAAAACAAAAAAAATATTTTAGGAAATTTGTTTTTTCACAACTAATTAGCGACTAATTAGCGGCAAATTCTTGTTTTATTCCCATTCTTCTACGAACGCTTTAAACTCATTTTTGGAGCCGTGCTTTGCTAACTTTATATCAAGTTAGCAAAGCATCCTAAAAAAACAAAAAAACAATAAACGACAAAATCGGTATTTTCACAACTAATTCACGACTAATTAGCGGCAAATTATCCACCTACTCTCGAGTCGATTCTTGACAGGTGCTTAGCTAACTTGATGCTCATATTTGTGCTTCATAAAATGCGACATCATCAGCAATATCCATCAAAGTATTTTGAATTTCTTTTATATCTTCATTAAAAGTCTTCTCATCAATTTGTAATTTTTGTATAGTATTATTAAAATTTTTAATAACAGAAGTTGTAACTGAAATTTGTTTTTTAAGAAGATTTTACAACTCAAATTCATCATGAGATAATTTGTTAATACAATCATTATAATATTCTCCATCTGATGCATCTAAATTACCAGTAATAGTTTTCCAAACAGTTCCGATTCCATTAAATATACCTCGCTTTGCCCTGGAGTTATAAGATTTAGTTTCTCCTATAATTTCTTTATATTTTTGACCTATTGAATTCGAAATTTGTGATAATAAACTTATGTGTGTTTGAACTTCAGACTTAAAGGCTATAAACCTTGGAGATGGATCTTCTAAAGTATCCAAAATTTCTATAAGTATTTTATCATTATTTTCCATTGTTTTCTTAATTGGGGCCAGATCTTTGTAAACTAAAAGTGTCCATTTTTCATTCGTAATTTTGATAGTACATTCTTCATGGAAAAAGATTCCAAAGGTGTTATTAACAGGAGTAAGTGTGTACTGAGCTGATATAATATTTATCAGCACGAAGAATCTGAAACCAAAGAAACTACTCATAGTAGGATTTCAGTCTATCGAAATTAATTTTAGATTTTTGATTAGTTTGCGGATTTAAAACTATTGCAGGATTATCAAATAATTGCACAATTTCAAAAGGACCATTAAACAAATTTTGACTTTTATCTTTAATTTGAGATTCTTTAAGATAAACTTTATCTACTATTTTATACTCTGGAAGCTTTCCTGAAATATTTTTATCAAATCTAATTTTTGCTTTTTCTTTCTGACTTGCTGTTTTTGCTCGTGCAATTTTATAATAATGTTGCATTCTGTTGTTCAAATCACGTATATATTTAGTAATAAGGGCTTTCTCATTATATAAAGTTTCAGGTGGTCTACTAGACGTATGACCAAAAATCAGTTCATATGGGGTAAAACCTGTTGTTTTGTTTTTAGTATTATTATAACATATAACCGCATATGGTAAAATATTAAACGGATGTTCGTCTGGATTTTCTGTCTTATATGCACGGATCATTTCCACAAGAGTTCCGTGAAATCTTTCTAAAGAACCATTCGATTGTGGATGGCCAACGCTAGAAAAAGTGAGCTTTATGTCATAAAGCGTACACAAATCTTTTATTAATGAATTATCAAATTCTCGACCATAATCGCAATGAATTCTCAAAGGTGTCCCAAAATGTTGAAAGAATATTAATAATGTATTTACAACTGTTGAAGCTTTTTTATTAGAAATAGGATAAGCTTGAGTAAATTTAGTTAACTCATCTCGAATCGTTAAAGCGTAATTTCTTGTTGGATACTCAAAAATATCAATATTAATACTTTCAAACGGAGTTTTTGGTGTTTCTGTTATTACCAGAGGAGTGCTTAAATTCTTACGGCAGATTTTTACTTTTTGACAAGTTTCACAGTTTTTAATAAATTGTTCTACATCTTTTGTTAGTCCTGTCCAGTTATACTTAGATTTTATCCGTCGTATAGTTTCATTTATTCCGCGATGTAAATTACTTTTGCCTTTATGATATTGGTCCAATATGATAGGCATTTCATCACGGTCAGGTGTTTTAACAATATTTTGACAGACTACAAATTTTAAATCAACATTAGCACAAATAAAAGAGAATACTTCTAAAATAGGTAACTCAAGATTATTTTCTATATAATAAATTTTTTAAGGATCAAATTTACATTGTTCTTTAAATAATGTGTAAAATAATTGTTGAACTACAAACTCTGGATCGTAAATAAGAGATATTATAAAATACTTGCGATCTTTCACAGTTTTACTAGAAACAATATTTACTAAATTCATTTGAAAATCAAAATTTTCTTCAAAAATATCTTCAATAATTTTATAATGTAAATCTTCAAGTTTATTTTGCCAAAATAAAGTGACAATATTCCTATGAGCCTTTTCCAGTAACTGGTCATTCGATGTTTCAATTTTTGAATAATCGATTATTGATTTTGTTTTGTAAAGGTCAACAAATCTATTAAATTCGTCTGTCATTAATTCATCCTGTTCCTCTATAAGTGTTTCACTTTTTTGTGGTTCTATAGGATCATTAGGGTCTTTACTTGTTGATGGTAGAACCTCATTAGTTTCATTAGTTGCCAAAATTGTAATTTTAGATTTTAAATTTGCACATTCTTTAAAATGATTAATTTTAATTCTTGAAAGCGCATCTGCATTTTTATTAATTTTGCCTGGCTTGTACTCAATTTTGTAATCATATTCTTCCAATTTGAGTCGCCATCTAGCTAGTCTGCTTCCGGGATCTTTAATGGAAAAAAGCCATGTTAATGGACGATGGTCAGTGACTAGCGTAAATTTTCTTCCAAATAAATAAGGACGAAAATCTTTTACTGCCCATACAATAGCAAGGAGTTCTCGTTCTATTGTCGAATACCTTGTTTCTGCACTACATAATGTTCTCGAAGCATAACTTACTGGTAGATCTTTACCAATGGGACCTTGCGATAGAACAGCGCCAATGGCAAATGCACTAGCATCAGTTGTGAGAATAAATGGTTCTTCAAAATTTGGACGAGAAACATGTTCATAAATAGTAGAAGAATAAATTATTATGTCATCCATATAAACAAGACATCTTTCATTTTGAATGCCAAGTAAAATGTTGTCCATGACACGTTGGAAAGTGGACGGGGCATTTTTGAGTCCAAACGGCATTCGAACGAATTCATAGTGACCGTTATCAACTAAAAAAGCTGTTTTGAAGATATCTTTTGGTTCAATTTCGATTTGATGGAAACCTGAGGCTAAGTCAAGAGTGGTAAAATATTGACATCTTCCTAGTTGATCAAGGAGATCAGAAATGTTGGGTAATGGATATTTATCATCTACCGTAACTTCATTTAATTTACGATAGTCAACAACCACACGCCATTTTTGTTTTCCAGAAGCATCAAGCTTCTTTGGCACAACCCAAACTGGGGATGACCATGGTGAAATAGAATGACGTATAATACCTTGTTCCAACATTTTGTTCACCTGAGTTTTTACCTCTTCTTTATGAATTTGGGGGTATCTATATGATTTAGTAAATATAGGTCTCGCATTATCAGTTTCAATTGAATGTTTAATTTCATTAGTAAATGTTAGTTGGTCTCCTTCCAAATAAAAAATATCAGAAAAATCTAAACATGAATTTGTGATAATTTCTTTTTCTTCTTCGTTGAGATGATCTGTACGCAACTGATCCAAAATTATAGTTTTTCTATCAACAGGTTGAGTAAATTTAGTTTTATTTTCATTAACGCAATTAAAATTTAAAAAACATTCGGAATTCGGAATGGGATCTAGATTCAAATTTGGAAATTCAACAATTTTAGGGATAGCATTCGAATTAATAATTGAAGTAAAGAATTCACCTTCTTCATTTACATGTACCAAAGCATTTGAAATTCTAACATTTTCTATTCCTTGTCCGAAAAGTAGTGCATCTGTGTTTGTTAATTTACATTTCAATTTGAAAATTTTTTCAATTCTTGGCTCAATAAAAATTCGATTTTGTATCTTTGGCAAACAAATGACAATTTCAACACCTAAATTTCTAAAAAGATAAGATATCATTTTTTTAACATACGTCCAATCTAACTTTTCCAATCCACACCCTATTTTTGGCATAGCTAATTTTTGAACATTGTTTTTACCAACATGATCTCTCAATTTCTTTAAAGATGACCATAAAGTCTGATAAGTGGGTTTTCCGGTTGAAGTTTCTTTTGTTACAAGATAATAAATATATCTAGTTGTATTTGCATTCTTAATTTTCAAACCTGCTAAACCACCTTGTTTTTGATTTTGACTTAATAATTTTTCTATATTTCCAAATCGTTTCTTAAATTCTGTGGCAATGCCTTTTTGCATTTGCATATCTTCCGCCACGCAATGAGCTAATGAATAATCGTGAGGCATGTCAAAAATATTAATGTTTTTCTCAGCTATTTTTTTATAACAATTTTCATTATTTTGTTCAAATTGTAAGAATTCAGAATCTTGTTCACAAATTTGATTATTTTGAGACAAGTGTGATGTTTCGGTAACTTTAAACAGAGGTATAGTTTTAAAATTAGTTATCAATTGTTTTGAATTCAAATCAATTATACAATTATAATGTTCTAGAAAATCTTAACCCAAAATTCCATCAAAATCAATATTAAGATTATAAATAAAAACTTTATGTGGATCTTTTGCAGAAAATGGAATAAGAACAGATTCTTTTAGTAAAATTGTTTGATCAGTTATCCCTTGAATAGTTACATATTCAGTAAATCTTTGAGGAAATTTCTTAACAGTATTTTCTTTAAAAATAGAAACTCCTGCACCTGTATCAATAAGCAACTTGAATGTTTTAGAAGCATCTTCAATATAATAAAGATTTTTGGAATTAACACTCAAAAATCGATTTAAAGAAAATTTTGTTCGAGAAAATTTACATTCGGGTTCATCTCTTCGAATTCTAATGTTTGGATTTTGGTAACTGCTTCTGAAATTGAATTTTCTGTTGTCAGACAATCTGGGGGATGGTCTTTGACTTGAAAAATGGGAAAATCCTGGAAATTTGAGTTTTCAGAAGATTCAAAATCTTGTGGATAATTTTCAAAATCCGGAGAATAGTCTGATGATTCGGAATAGTTACTATAATTTTCTTGGAATTCATTTTCAAAAATATCTTGATTATTTTCGAAATAATAATCTGAATCGTTTTCACCATTGAAGCCGATTAAATGAGCTCTTCGTTGAAAATTTGGATTCATTTGAATTACGGATGGTCTTATCTGGGATTGTCCCTGCGAATTAAAAGGTCTTTGTTGATAGGAAAATTGTTATTCGGTCTATTTTGCACAATATTTTGTGATTGATTTTGGAAATTTAATGGTCTTTGAAAATTATTATTGAAATTTGGGTTATAGCTTGGAGCTGATGCTCTTTGCTCTTGGAAACGACATTGATTAGAAGTATGACCACTTTTACCACATGAAAAGCATTTTACAGTTTGTATTTGGGGTTTTCTAACATTTAATATATTTTGAGGTTTACTTACAATATTAGAAGCTGGCTTAGTAAATTTTTGGTTCTCAAAATATGATAATTGCAATTCTCTTCGTATGCGAATTTGTGCTTCTAACAAGTTTTCAGGCTGACTAGCACGAATAAGTTGTCCTAGACGGGGTTCAAGTCCAGTTAATAAAGTATTAAGAGCCATAGTATCAATAAGAATTTCTTGTGCAACCTTTTGTTCATTTGATAAATTTGATGTTTTTTGTATATTTGCATGCATTTTAGCATTCAAGACTTGCACTCTATTGAAAAATGTTAGAGCTGACTCGTTCGATAATTGTTTTAATGCTTGTAAATCATGAATAAGAGAAGTAAGGTCTCTTGAATCACCAAAATGAAGATTTAAAAGCTGTCTTATCTCTACGTAAGTCTGAGGATTTCGCGAGCTGATTAGTTGAGCCGCTTTTCCCTTTAATTTATTTTTAATGTGAATCACTAACAGAGCTTTTTGATCTCTGGTAGACATATTATAAGCACAATCACATGCATTTAAAAATTTTCCGAGAAATATCTGATCACCTTCAAATTCAGGCACGATACAAAATATTTCTTAAATTCTATATGGTTCAAGCTCAACCTTTTGAGCTAGATTTCTTTCATTTGCCATTTTGATATAATTAAATATAAAATATCAAATATATAAAAAAATATGATAAAAGAAAATCGAACAGTATAAAAAATTTTAAAATGAATATACGTGATAATTCACGTACAGTAAGATGTACATTTGTCTTGTTCGGTTCTTTTCTTCAAAATTAGGAAACCACCGTTGATAATGAGGGGATACTTGTTGTTGAAGTAAGCCTTGTTTTACCAACGTTGAAGTATCCTTTTCTTCAGATTCTAATAATACTTCTTCTTCTTTTGGAGCTATTTATTCTTCACTTGAAGGTTTGGAAACCACCGTTGATAATGAGGGGGAACTTGTTGTTGAAGTAAGCCTTGTTTTACCAACGTTGAAGTATCATTTTCTTCAAATTCTAATAATTCTTTCTCTTCCGCCAATTTGTTAAATCACATAACTCCAAGATAACTTTTTAAAAAACAATTATTTATTAACACAAAAATATTAAAATACAAATATAACTTAACTTTACATGACTGAAGTGAATTGTGAATGATGCTGTTAGCTGGAGATCTGGTATTTGTACAATCAAAAATGTTTAATCATCAAAAATATAAAAAGAAACGTAAATTAATACAATGGATCTTTTCTCCTAAGGTTAAATCGAAACTTCTAGAATATTATAAATAAAATACATAGTAATGTCTTTTTGGAGGCCAAACTGGATAAACAACTAACAATGGTCTTTATGGTAACTTGCTGACTACTGGTCTGCATCTCTGGCACGTAAATATCCTTATCACTTTTGTTATCTTCTTAAAACTGCGTCTTGCTGATGTAATATGATATGGTTCAATACTACTGCGTCTTGTAGATGTAATACGATATGGTGAGATACTGCGTCTTGCGGATGTAATATAATATTATGAATAATATTTAAAAATAATACTTTGTTATTATGACTTTAAAAATAATTCAATTATAACTTTATATAATATATATATATATATATATATATATATATATATATATATATATATATTTATATATATATATATATATAATATAATACAGTTCTAGTAAAATCGCATGGACAGCATTTCAATTCTTCAAAAGTTTCGAGTGATACTTATGAAATAAAAGAAGCTATCAGAATGAATACTTTAATAATATACCACGTGCACGATTACAGTAGAATAATTAAAAGGTCTTTTTTCAAGTAGCACACATATGTTTTATATTTCTTGTTATCTATTGAATTAGAAATATATTTCTTTAGACCTTAAAAGGTGATAAGGTTATTATTATAGTTATTAAATTATAATCTCGATTATAATAGTTTAAACAAAGTAGGTAAATTATACATTTCTATCATGAAAATAATCTATAATACAAATATTCTGTATTCTTTTAAATATCAAATGTTAGAATGTCTTTCATGTTATATATTAAACAAGTCTATTATTATAAAAGCTGATATTTGCATATTCGTTATTTAGTCGGTTGTAAGCTGTTTTCTTATAAGATCATCTAGATTAAAGAATATTGTTTTTTAAATATGTTTTTGACATATCCCTATTGAAAATAATGTCATGGAGAAAAATCTGAGATCTTGCTGGGCACTATGTTTTTGTGACTCTTATTTCTGAAACTCTTCATGTATATATACTCAAAATTGATATTTCAATTTTACTCATTACGTTTTTAAATAAGCAACGAAAGAAATTGTTTGCTTATTTGTTGGCATATTTTAAATATTATCGCAAATTACTTTCAAAAGGCCGTAAGTTATAACGGATATTTTAAATTAAATACAGAAACTGAGAAAAACTATACGGTTTGCTATTTATTTATTTTGACATATACCTATTGAAAATAATGTCATGGAGAAAAATCTGAGATCTTGCTGGCCACTATGTTTTTGTGACTCTTCTTTCTGAAACTCTTCATGTAAATAATCTCAAAATTTATATTTCAATTTTACTCATTACGTTTTTAAATAAGCAACGAAAGAAATTGTTTGCTTATTTGTTGGCATATTTTAAATATTATCGCAAATTACTTTCAAAAGGCCGTAAGTTATAACGGATATTTTAAATTAAATACAGAAACTAAAAAAACTATACGGTTTGCTATTTATTTATTTTGACATATACCTATTGAAAATAATGTCATGAAAAATCTGAGATCTTGATGGCCACTATGTTTTTGTGACTGTACTTTCTGAAACTCTTTATGTAAATTATCTCAAAATTGACATTTCAATTTTACTCATTACGTTTTCAAATAAGCAGTGGAAAAAAGTGTTTGTTTATTTTTTGGCATATTTTAAATATTATCGCAAATTACTTTCAAAAGGCCGTAAGTTAAAACAGGTATTTCAAATTAAATAAAGGAACCGAAAAAAATTATATGGTTTGCTATTTAAAAATCAAAAATTGTTTACTTACGCTATATGAAAGTACCTAACGGGACTCTATATGTATAAAGACCGAAAATAAGTTAGCTTATTTGGATCTCCGAAAAATATAGTAAATAAAATTTTGTAGACGTCTTAGAGATACTCCTTTTAGTTTTATATAATTTTCTTACCACTAGACCTATAATTCCGACATTGCTAAACAAGAACGCAATAAATTGTCTGAGATACTCTTTGCATTTCTTCAAAAGTGGTTTCTTGTATCTTCTATGTCTTCGACTAGATCTTCTGCGTTCCATTTTATCAGAACCACTTCATTGGCCTGATGTTGGAGCTCTCAAATATGTCACCTCCAGTGATTCATTCTCTGAATGTTTTCTGAAACAAAATAAAGGGGTCTTGTAAGAAGGCTTTATTAATATTAGATTGATTCAAATTGAAAATAAGGGTTTCAATAATATTGAATCATGTCTAATGAAATTGCCAAATCTTCATTGCACATTTAAGTCTATTTCCTAAGAATAACTTCTTTCTTGCAATATTGTAATTTTTTTCTTAAAGTTAATTTTAAAATCCAGCAAATATATCTAGTATTGCTTAGAGTTCTATAATACTGTATTTCACACTAAGAATTTACTGTGGCTGGGTATGGGCACATAGTGTCGCCGTTCTTTAAATTTACCTGTAATATTTTCTTTTGTAATTTTGAAGTTCATTGTTTATTATTAATTAATATACAAAAATGTTTAGATAAAATTTAAACTTAAAAAGCAACATTTGCCTGAGACTTGAGTGTTTTTCAAATTGTTACTTAGAATTGTCAATCATATGCACCTGAAGTGAAAAATTTATCCATATATGCATATTTGCATCTAAAGTTATTGAAGGGAATACCGGGAATACCTATGCATTCAGTCTTGAATCGGTCAGTTCAACTGACTATAATTACTTTAGTACCGTAATATTTTATATTTCTTTATAAGGCAATATTGCAACTTCCAAAGCATGTCTTGTTACAATGACGTATCGCCAATCAGTCTCGTCGACTCAAATAGGGCATATTAACAAGCTAAAGTCTTAAGTCAAAGTCAAGGAGAACCCGAAGCGACAAATTATGACGAAAATATCAGATGCGTATAACCTGATATTTTCTTTATTCAACATGTTTTTTTTTACTGTAACACATTTCAAAGTATAATGTGATTTTGATATCATATGACCGCTTGAGCTTATTTTTTTCTTTCTGAAACACGACGTGTCAAATTTCGGTGTAACACAGTAAAACGTCACGTTTTAAATAATGATACGTCACAAGTAATAACATTATATTTTCGAAAATGTTATCGAAACCAACATGCTCTTCCTGACAAGCAACATGATTTAAAAATGTATCACCCCTGGACCACTACATCATATAGATTTTTCTTCAGTAATGTCACTTAGGGTCGGTTTTACAAAGGTCAGTTTAACCTTCGGTTAGTCGACCAATGTTTGAAGCCAAACCACAGGTTGAAATGTTTGACCAAACTGTCAGTTGGTGTCAGTTCAACAATTGGAAGCATTTAAAGCATCTCCTTAAACTTCAACTAGAGCCCTTGAAAGTGGGGTTCTAGAATAATTTGTAAGTTATTGTAGATAAATATTTATTAAAAGTAACAGTGTATGTCATTCTGTTAACATTCAAATATGTGAAAGAGTTGTTTCTTTAAAAAAAAACTGGGACCGTTTTTAATAAATGAGGTATTGAAAATTAACAAATATTTATTATATTTGATGGTAGTGGTTAATTAGGTGTCAGGAGTCCGATATACTCGTAACTGGTAAAAATTGGTTATTTTGGAAGGAGGCAGCACTAGCCTGGTAACACCGTTTATAAATCGTATTTTACGAGCTCACAAGTAGCAGCACCTGTTGGTTTGGTTGCTTAGTACAGATAAGTGATTTATCAAGTTTAAACTGTAGAAACTCTTGTCTATCGATCGGTTCTCAGTTTGTTAAGTATTTTTTGAAATTTACAATATAATACTTTAGTCAGTGGTTTGACTGCATTGTAAATTAGCTAATAGGTTCTTTATAACAAAAGATACATTTTAATAGAAGCTCACGAAAATGTGGGCAAAATTAACGTAAAACAAACCGGTATCTAATTCTATTTTCATAAGAAAATCCATATCCAAAAAAGATATGGATGTCGCATAAGTTTTATTCTAAGCCAGATTATGCAAGTTGTACCTACTCGAATAATCACAATCTGTGTAGCAGAGTTTGGTCAATTGAAGGAATGTTGGCGAAATTTCAATATTGAATTTTGTTAGAAAGTAATAAGGACGTTCAATAAAAACGGCGAGAGATCTAAGTTTGAAGCGAGATATTGTAAACAGGATGTTAAATTTCAGCCTCTAAAAAAGCATTAGACAGATGTTTCATTTTTCAATGCTGAAAGATTAACCTGGTGGTAATTTCTGACAGAGCATTGTCACTTGCTTGAAATGAAATTAAAAATTTAAACTTGTTTCTGGGTCGACGCCGACTTGTCTAATTGAGACTCAAAATAGCGTCCTTGCCCAACAGCGGCTGTCAAACACACACTGAACAGTTATATTTATCGATTTGTTCACTCCCAATGCCAAGCAACTCATTTATATTTTCCAGAAGGATTCAAAATAGAAGGTGGCTTACGTAGTTCATTCGAGGCCCCATGAGCTAATCAAAAATAAATAAACACCATTCGTATTATTGTTGAATATTCTGCAAAACAAGTTGTCATAAAAATTTAGAACAAATCAAAATCTTGTTTTTCTACTTCAGCATTCCCAGCTCCCTAACATTATTCATAGAAATTTTGATTGAAAAGTCTTAAATTACTGCTGGTGACTGAAAGCTGATGCCAGCAAACCTTGTCGCCTGTGTGTAGCCTGCTAGAATTAATAAATATTTTTTACGAAAAATTGGACCGACGTCATTAATTGGTGCACTGAAAAATAAAAAATAGTAATAATTCTAATGGTGCTGTAACTTTTGATGTTGTGCAGTTGCAGTTAGATTGATAGCTTTTGGCACCAACTTCACGAGTACCAGCACCAAAAGAATTAATATTATTTTGCATTTTTCAGTGCACCAACTAATAACGCAGGACCAACTTTTTGTGAAAAATATTTATTTCACACTTTTGAGTGTAAAATTAGTCACGAAAATCGTTTGACGTTCACGTATATAATTATTACTCATGAATTAAAGTTTGTACTAAAAGAGTTGTCTTTTTAAAAACAATTTATTGTACTAAAATTACATATAGATGTTTAAGCAACGAATTATAGTTACTGACTAACTACAAATAGCGTGAAGCGCGTATATATAATAAAATAGGATAATGCTGTGTAAGCAGATCTTGCTGGATGGATGGTACTGTAATTCCTCCTCCATTAGATTCAGCTTCCGGTTTTCAAAGAGGAAGTTGAACATCTTGGAGTTCCATGGATCGTCTTCTTTGAATAGGTACAACATGCTGGATGTGAATGCATTTTTGTAGGATTATCTTGAACAATGCATATGACAAAACAGATGCAATAATTCCATACTTCAGGATGGTCTAGGAATCAACGAGATTTCATCAGGATTCTGGAGTATCGGATTATTTTGGATGAATGATGTTTTAATCTTCTGAAGGTCATCTACTTCCAGGTGTTCTAGATGGATATTGGCTACGTTGACAGTTTGTGAATCTTCCTCAAAATGTATTTCGGGAAGAAGGATGGGCTGGCCTGAAGATTGAGTTTCTTCATTTCTTATTGACCCGAATTCGCTGATTGCTTGACAATTTTTGGGAATGTCAAAGAGGTGTGAGCCTATAAGTCGTAGGATTTCTTCTTTTTCGTTGCATTGTAGATGAATGGTCTATTCGGATGGGAATAGGCAAATCCATTAATTGGTTTTGTTAAGTTTTCTGATTGAAGGCTGTGGTATTGTGATTAATGTTTGATGGCAGTTTGAATTATTTCTGGGGTCAAGTATTCGAACTTCGCATGGACTATTTGGGATGATATTTTGAAGCTCAATATTGTCACATATAACATCTTTTGGTTGAGTTCCATGCAAGAGTCTATTTCTTACAACAAATTTAGTTCTTGGAATAATTGCTTTAAACTGACCTTTAAAGAAAACTGGGATAGGGTACAAGTGATATAGTTGGAATTCGTCAGGGAAAACAATAGGAATTCGTAAAATATAATTGATTCTATTTCTAAGAATAAAGCAATCTACCTTTATGATTCTTTCAAATAATAGTGTAGTTTCTAGTGATATTTCTAGAGGTAGTTGGTTTTTACCCAAGGATTTACATTTACATAATACCCAGCTGAGAGAAAGAAAAATAGTTCTCAATATCTTGCATGATTGAAATTATGATTTCATATAGATTAATGACTTGAATCAATGTATCTACATACTATTCTCTCTATAAGTAGTGCTTTGGACTATTGTTGATATTTGATCGAGTTTAGTATCCAATAAATTTTCATTATGACTTATTTGCTGAATTGTACGATTAAATTTATCTATAAAAGATATTGCTAGAGTGTTGTGATTCTTTATATTTATTGCCAACTTATTTTCATTTGTCTGAAGAGATTTGATTAACCTTTCATAACGTTCACCATCATTAGCGTCTAAATTTCCAGATATTGATTTGAATATTGAGCCAAGTACATTAATCATTCCTCTCTTGATTCTTTGAGGGTGAGGAAGAATTTCGTTAAGTTTATCTTTAGCTTTTTCTTTAGTGAAATTCAATATTTTTAAATAGTTAGATGCGTCCTCAAGATAATGTTCATTCTGGTAAATTAATTTTGTCAATTTGTTGCATTTTCTATCCAGTTTGTTGACTTCGTTGATAACTGGATTAAAGTCAATGTAATGGTATAATGAATGACTATGGTGTATAATTTTTGCTGATCCGAGTTTGAGGGGAATCAACCCAGGTTTATGTTCGAGGTTGCTTACTGTGATGGATTCCCGCATTGCGAAGATTCCAGGTAATCTGAAAACAGGATCGTGCTACTTACTTATCAAATGAATATGATACTTTAAGTGATCGTCTTATGCTCGACATATGTATCTTATCATGTTCTTTAGATTTTACAGTTTTTTAGGGTAATTAATACTTGTGAGATAAGTGGCCTTTTTGAATTTGTTAGCCTGTTTCTGACGTATATTATTTTTCACATATACTTTTTGCTGCAACTGAAATAGATCTGGCGTATCGCATTTTTCATTTACCTTCTCTGCAATTTTTTCATTTCATTTTATTGTTCTGAGGTTTCCAAAAGTTAAGTTTTCGTGGTTTTGAAATCCAGGATATTCCTTAAGCACATCGTTAGTATGAAGTTCTACTCGGGACAAGGCGTCTGCATTTATATTCAATTTTCCTTTCTTATAAATTATAGTATAGTCAAATTCTTCAAGTTTTATTCTCCAGCTCATTAGTTTCGAAGAGGGATCTTTTATTGAAAATAGCCATTGCAAGGGTTTGTGGTCAGTGATAATGTTGAATTTGCGTCCGTACAAGTATGGTCTAAAGTATTTTGTTGCCCAGACTATAGTCTAGCTATAGCTAGAAGTTCCTTTTCGATGGTAGAGTAATTTTGTTCTGATTCGTTTAAGGTTCTGGATGCGTATGCTATAGGAATGTCGTTATTTATTTGCCCTTGGGAAAGAACTGCACCTAGAGCTACGTTTGATGCATCTGTGGTAAGGTTGAAAGTTTTTGTAAAATCAGGATACTGAAGAATTGGTTCGTTAATTAACACATTTTTACATTGTTCGAAACAAGTTAGGTACTCGACATTTAATTTGATTTCAGCTCCCTTTTTGAGACATTTGGTAAACGGTTTAGTTAAATTTGCAAAGTTTTTAATAAAGCGGCGATAATATCCAAGAAGTCCTAGGAAAGCTTTTATTTGTTTGGGGGTCTTAGGTATAGGAAAATTTTGAATAGCTCTAATTTTGTCAAGGTTTGGTTTGACTCCGTCCGGTGTGACGACATGTCCTAAGAAAGCGATTTCTTTCCGGAGAAATTCAGACTTATCCAATTGTATTTTGAACATAGATTCCCTGAGCCTGTCGAACACGCACTTTAATCTCTCAATGTGCTCTTGTAGCGAGGTAGAAAATAATATGATGTCATCTAGATACACCAAGCACTTTTCGTTCTGGATTCCACGTAGTATGTTATCCATCACGCGTTGGAATGTGGCTGGTGCATTTTTCAAGCCAAATGGCATACGAAGAAATTCGTAATAGCCATTTTCAGTGTTGAAAGCCGTCTTCTCTCTATCCTCGCTATCCATCTCGATCTGATGGAATCCACTGGCCAAATCTAAAGTTGTAAAATACTGACAAAGTCCAAGCTTGTCTAGCAGATCATGGATATTGGGCAGAGGGTATTTATCAGCGATGGTCTTCTCATTCAAATTTTTGTAATCGATTACTTTTCGCCATTTCTGTTGTCCAGTGGCCTCAACCTTTTTAGGTACTACCCAAATGACCATGGAGAGTTACTGGGTCGGATGATGTTAGAGTCGAGCATTTTATTTATTTGCTTCTCTACCTCGTTCTTATAGATAAATGGATATCGCTATGTCTTACTACATACAGGCGTTTCATCGAATGTTCGTATATGATGTTTAACTTTACTGGTGAATGTGAGTGGCATATCTTCGTTATAAATTATATCTGAGTATTCATGGCATAGGGCTATAATTTTCTGTTTCTCTTCAATGTTTAAATGATTAGTTCTAATTTTTGAAATATCTAATTGTTTATTCGATTCTACGTTATAATTATTTAATGAGGTGTTTATATCAACATTTTCTTGAAATTTTTCTACATAAATAGGTTCTGAAAGATCAAGCACCACTGTTTCATCTGTATTGTTGAGAATAGTTGTCACAGCTTTTCCGTTTTTAGCTGATGTAAGACATTCAGGTATTTCGCAATTGTGTATCTTTAAATGCGGTATAATGATATAACCATGTTTAACAGAAGTTCTTATCTCAACAACTTGTTCTACACGAGGGGATAAAGTTACATTGTATGATCTTGGATTTCCAACTCTCTGATAATTCAGTTTTATTTTCGCATAAGGCGTAATCAATAAATGATTATTGAAATCAAGATTCGCTTTTAATAATTTGAAGTTATCGAGGCCAATCAAACCATCAAATACATTATGAAATTTGAAAAGGAAAAGTTTCGAGGTACATTTCAAATTAAATATTTTGGAAATAGGTATGTCTGCGCTATACTTATGGGAATACAATTTGGATAAAGTTTAAATGCTAAATTGGGATCGATGAATGAATTAGTCGATCCTGAATCAATAAGGAATTTGAGATTATATTCTGGAAATATTATAAATGGTAATTCATTTGATTCAGTTAGATTTAATGATACAATTTGAGGTGTCTGATTTATGGGAAGGCTGGAAGATTGAAAATTTTCATCTGAGTTTTCATTGGGATATGAGGCTGTATCATACCCTACATTATCGCAGGTTTGTTGAGAATCAAAATTATCAGGATAATCGTCGTAGTTATGTTAAAAATTTTCGATTTCGTTGTACGTTTGGGATTGGTCTACTTCTGTATTATGTAATTCTTCGAAGGTAAAATTCGGAGGGCATCTATCTGACGTGAAGAAGTTTCGCGGTTGGGTGGTATTTCTAGTAGAAATACTCATTGGAGTATTTATATTTGGATTAGAATTTTGAGATAGTCTGAAGTTATTTCTCGTGGAGACACTCATCGGGGTAGTTTTATCAGGTTTGAAATTCGGATTGGGTTTGAATACGTTATCCCGTCTATTTGGGCCAAATACTTGGGCATTTGTAAAATATTTGGGTGGTGGCAGATTGGGCCTAGGACGAATCTGTATTGGCTGTTGAGGGGAATTGCTTTGATTCCTAAAGAAGTTGTTGGGGGTGTGTGTATTAAAAGGGGCCATCTGATATGGTGGATTGAAGTTATGTGGAGGTTGTTTTTTGTGAATATTAGTTTTATAAGTGGGTGTGTTCTTTCGAAATGGTTTTATTGGTATATGATTGGAAATAGTTCACATTTTCTTCTTGTAAGACAAATGGAAGAGCTTGATTTAAGGAAACAGGCTTCATACATCTTATAAAACTACCTAAGGGCTCTTGGAGTCCTGCTAGGAATGTTCTCAGAGCTAAATTTTGATAAAGTAATCTTTTAACTGCTTTTGCTTCTTCAGGACGTTTATGAAGGCTTACATAACTACAAAGTAAATTTAACATATGAAGGATTCGTTCATGGTACTTTTGTGGGTGTTCGTTGTGTGATTGTCTTAGCATTATTAAATCTCTATGAAGACATATCTCGTCTCTCTGATCGCTCAAGTTTCTAGTTAAAATATCTTTCAGATCATTCCAAGTAGTTGGACATTGTATGTTCATAACTGACAGCATTACCTTTAAGTTTTGAGAATATACTATTCAATAGATAGACATTATCAAAGCTATTTGGATTTGCTTGATCATGAAATTGGGCGATTATAGATTCGCTTACAGAGAGAAACCTATTCAAGTCATTAGGATCTCCCAAAAAGTCCGGAATGCAATTTAAATATTCGGGTTTGAATTGTGCCATGTTACTTGAATTATCACTATTTGTGTTACGGAGTATAGGATTTCTAAGGATTTGTCTTCTGTTATTGAAAGAATGATCTTGGGAGTCAGTTAAAGGTATTTCCAAGTTCAACTCTTCTAAAATTGTTGATAGATTTTCAATAGACATAAAGAAATTAAAGATTGGAACTCACAGTAAAAGAACAACTCTGAGCATGTCTAACCAACTATAAGGAGTCTCAGACAATCTAGCGATGTGGGTCCAAATCAGGTTAATAGTCCTTGCAAATCTGGGCGATGCGGTCCCAAATTTCGGTGATTGGGTCGTGGTAGGCCTTGCCTGTTCTTCGATAGATTGGGACACCAGCGGTTGATGGTCCTTTCAGGAAAACTTAACACTTCACAATTTACCAATTGTTCGAAAGTCCGATTAATCGTAGAAACGAACAATGATCAATCGATTTGATCAATTCCGGACAATCCTACTGACTGTGCCAATTAAATTTTGTACTCGAAGAGTTGTCTTTTTAAAAACAATTGATTGTACTAAAATTACATATAAATGTTTAAGCAACGAATTATAATTACTGACTAACTACAAATAGCGTGAAGCGCATATATATAATAAAATAGGATAATGATGCGTAAGCAGATCTTGCTGGATGGATGGTACTGTAATTCATTTATACTTTGCTTGTATTTGTTATTATTCAGATTTCTACAAACATCTTGGAGGAAATACGCGTCTTTTAGACTTCACCACAGCAGTAACCTCGAAAACCGAAACTCAATGGAAAAAATGTTCAATATAAATGTTGCTACAACTAATTTGGTCTTTAATTATCCATTCTCAAATTTTCAATTTTCGAAGATAGTTGCCTCTTCCACATAGCAAAAATACGCTTATTGCAAATTTCAGCATAGCTGAAACTCGAAAACCGTAGGTAGCTCTTTTCAAAAAGTGTTCAATTCAAACCTTTCCGGATATTTTCTTATCTTTAATTCTGCAAAAAAAAAACAAAGCAGACAGTCGAATTGTATACCACCTCCGTTTGGTTTCTTCGGTCAAAAAAGGGTAAGAAAGAATTTGAATTTATCGGAAGCTATAGTCCGGAGATTTCCTACTTCCTACTGAAATTATTGCGAGATCATTTTTCGGTGTTATCAATTGTTCACTAATCTTCATGTATTAAAGAACAAACTATTGGCAGTTCAATTGCCCTTATCAACGGATCAAAATGGCAGTCAGAATACGTGATACATAAGTATCGTATATTTATAATAAAATGTAGAATATAATATAGAATAACCGTCCCATTTTTGTAAAATAATAGTTCACGCGATAACTTATTATATGAAACTTACTAAAACAAAAGTGGAGTATGATATTTTTTTCTTTATGTGAAATATCCCTACATATATAAATCTCAAGACTTATCAATAAAGATTACGATTCCCGAAGTTTCATCACAGCTCAGTTGTTTGGTAAACCGTGGTTTCATAATGAGTGTAGATTTCAGGGTTTAGTGTTAAGCGACCTTAATTCTCCAGTAATACGTCTTCGATTATTTCAGAATAACGCTGTTTATTATCCCTTAAATATTTAAAGAAGAAACGAATCAAGAACCCGTACATGATATAATGAAGCTGAATGAGAATAAAACCAGGACTTGTTCTAGTTGTTTCATTCTTCAATCGAAATAAAAATTCAGTCGAAATGTTCTTGAATGTTAATAACATATATTCACTCGAAATTAATACGGCTGGACTAACTTCATAAATAAAAAATCTTAAATTTTATTTATATCATAAAAATACTAGAATGATTTGATCGACTGCCCATTGTTTACATAGCACGTCGCTTGATTTCAAAACAAGACAAACTAGATATGTTTATGGGAATACCTTACAGAGATACATTAACTTTTTCATTGAGTTATCTACGCTATCGAGAGGATTCGAGAGAATTGGTTAGAAACAATTTTGAACACAATTTGCGCTGAAGTAGTTTAGATCTATGTTATTTAATAGAAAAGCAAGATATACTCGCTTGGTGGACACGTCTTAGACCGCGGCGTGCATGACGTCAGTCCTTCACAACACGGGAAAATCGACATATTCTGGTAAATTGAGTTTATTTTTCAACCTTAATCTGAGCCTGTTTCAATAGGTCTTGCTTAAATTTTCCCCCACGATGTTTGGCATTATATTGAAGAAGCCATAAATATCATAAACCAATTGTGCTTTAGTTAGAGAAATTATTTTCTTAAGACTCTGATATCTAGATAGAAGGATTTATTATCACAATATTTACCATTGTACCAAAATAAATTACATATTTATATTGTTGATGATTAAATGCAATAGAAAGAATGCAACTCCTTCTCATATCAACAGTGATGAAAAATTCATGAAATTTAAAATCTAATCTATTAGTATCCAATTAGGTAACAATTGATGGTAATTCTTTTTTTCTGTATGTTAGAAGTGGCAATCATTTTCGGATCAAAAATCATCATTCCAAAAAATATTTTAGCCGGAGAAACAAACAAATATTTTGACCCTTTTTCTTAATCTTGTAATTGCTACCATAATACCAATTTAGACGATAACTATCGACTATCATTTTCAAATGATAGTAGATAACCCATTTTTTCACGGACTGACATCATCGAGTTATGTTGTGCAAATCCGAAATAACTTTTTTTATAGATTTATATAACTATTTATTGCACAACAGACTCAATAAAATTGGATCTTGGTACAGTTATGGTATACAGTGCCTAGACATATACAACGGTTGAAGTCTAAGTGCTTACAAAGCTTTTCTTCTAGAATAGTGCATGTAACTCGCGTGGACATATCCTCCCATCCTTGTATCATGATGAACCTATATGTAGATAAATAGATAAACAGCATGGAACAGTCAGATTCATTATTTGACTTATTATGCAGTTATTTTAATCTTGAGCACAAAAATTATAGATCAAGAAATTACATCCTGCAGAGCTTGAGAAACTTCCGTTGAAAATACTTTTCATTCTCTCTAAAAAATATTTGGTATTTTTGAATTCATGGCATTATCCTAAGTTCTAGGGATTCATGTTGCCTTTATTTGAATTGTAGAACTAGCGAACAGGAAATTAAAGAAGTTTTTATTATTGAAAAAAAAATCTTTTGATCCGTTCTCACGACTTAGCAGATTTGCAATGAATGTGATATAGTGTCATACTAGTGGGGTCGGGTAGCTGAAAATTATACCAAAATATTTCACGTCTGGCAACCAATGCGCCCTTCTGGATCTCAGATAGTACATAGGTAGAAGATTCAAAAAAGCCAGGGACACATTTTTTCTGTCACTCTAGCGGCCTTGAAGACGTAAACAATATGGCCAATTTTTGTGACACGATTGTTCATTTCCGCATACCTTAGTACAAACACGGGGTTGTATTTCTATATTAGCCCATATTGTTAGTGATTATTAATCATGAGAAAACGCCCTCTCCAACGGTATATTTTATATCAGCTTTTAGATTCACTATACCAGAAATAATTGTAGCTTTATTGAAACTTTTAATTTGTAGTTTGATTTTTTTATATATTTTGCTAAATAACTTGAAATGCGTTACATTCAGCTGAGAACATATCATCTACTCAAAAAGTTACCTTTCGAACGGTGTGCACGACTTTTATTTAATCAAGTTGATAGTATCCGGAAAATGTAGCAATACCAGGATTAAGTATGTATTACAGCTACTCCATCAAATATTTTGGTAGTTACATTCGGTTGACTGTAGTTAAAGCTAATTTCTCATTTTGTTTGAATGCAGTCAATAATATACAACTTAGTGGTTGGTTTTTTGGAGTTTTCCATCATCGGAAATAGATGGTGAGTAGGTAAATTTGGATTTCATGCAAAAGAAATCATCAATATTTGCATCCCGTGCGTCAGATGCGACCATAGAACTGATAACCTAGATGCGACATACAATCTGCAAAACACTTGGAGTCTTCACTCAAGTTAGCAATCTTAGACCTTGCAATATCTTTTTTTCTTGTTATAGTCTTGAAGATGTGGGATGGTTTGAGGAATAATATCATGAATTATATTTTGAACTGTATCGAGACCTTCTCCCTTAAGAAATTTAATATTGTTTTCATGAAGCTGATCGTCACTTATTTTAAAAAACGGTGTAGCAATTTTGTACAGTTTCTCTTGAAGGTCTTGTAGAGTGCGTACGAATATTGGCAACCAACGAAAATATTGGAATGCGTCCAACACAAATGTCCTCGGACATAAATGAGCCAAAGTATCGACGTACATTATAAAGTTAGGTTTATGAATAGTCAATACACGTTGCACTAGAAGAGGACGTTAAGATTTTTCGACAAAGTCCTCACTTCAATGCCTTCTTTACTCATGATAAAATTCGTTTCACATGCTTTGTTGAATGTTTGTACCTGCAGATAATGCAAGGCAGTTAATGTAACTTTGTATGTATACCGAGGACTTTTTACATGCGATAATGTAATGTAAAGTGGGTGATCGACTTATTAACCATAAGACCGCGGTCTACTTTTCACGGTTTTGCTCGTCGTCGTTGGTGCTGATCGACGGCGAGCAAAACAGTCTAGTCCTAAATCTCTTGCAATGAGGTAGGAGCAGTGTGTGATTCTGAATCCTAGGCTTGGTCCTATTTAGAAGAAGAGAAAACGTGAGAATTTGGATGAAGGATTGATTGGTAATACCACAATTTAGGGTGGTATACTTCTTCTACTCGCTGCAACTTTCTTTCATTCTTTTTGATAGCATGCATAAGCATAAGATTTTTATTTTTATAGTCTTTTGACTTTGTGTTCCAGAGGCATGCATTATCTCGGAAACAATAAATAAATTCCAAAACGTATTCAAGATTATAGTCTCGTAAATACATTTCACTCTTTCGTCTAAGCTCCAGCGTATCATTCCATTACCACCGCCGTTGAGTTGAGAGACTGAACGATTCGACTCGCTTTCGGCGATCGTCGTAAATAATCGTACCTGGCTCGCCAAGAAAATTTCAAACAATCTTGAAGAGCCACGAGCCACTCGCGTCGGTGTATAAAACCGCAGTTTTAGCCTGATCGACGAGCGAGCTTCACCGGCGAGCCATAAAACTGCGGTTTTACTCGCTCGTCGATCAGGGCCTTAAGAGTGTGCAATACCAGCAGTTGTTACTAAATAAATTACTTTTATAAAGTATTTGGCTTTGATTTCTCCAATCGGTGACACGTAAATGACATCCTGTATTATTGTCAATAGCTGAGTCGTTGAAAATGGAGTACTCCAATAAAAAAAACAAGATATAAAACGTTATTACTAGAATGATAGAAATAGTATGAATACATTAGAAGTGTATCATCTTAAAATATAGATATCCCGAGAGTCGACAATCCCACCGATCTTTATTCAACTTATTGGATACAAATTTAGCTGACCATGGTTTCTTTAGAAAACCCAGACAAAAATCTGGAGGGAGGATTGATTAAGAAACTAAAGAAATCATTATTAATGGGGTATAATTAATCTTGAGCCCAACCCGTCGTGAATTCTGTCCATTCATTTGGACAAATTTGGTTGTGGTTGTCGTCTGTCGGGATAGGTACATCTTAAGATACGCTTACAATGTATTTATTGACACTGTTTCTATCATTATTGTAATAAGATTTATCATATCTTGTTTTTCTTCATTGGAGAACACCATTTTCAACGAATCAGCAATTGACAATAATATAGAATGTCATTTACGTGTCACCGATTGGAAAAATCAAAGCCAACTACTTTATAAAAGTAATTTATTTCATTTTTCGGATTCTTAGAACAACAAGGCCAGCTTACGATACATCATCAAAAAGGTAATAAAAACAGCTATTCAAATTTGTGGAATACCAATATGGCTCCCATAAGAAAAAAAAAGTTCATGATAGTTAGGTACACATAGAGGAAACGTTAGGTTACAAAACTATTAACACCATTGGAATGAGTGAAAAAAGTGGTAATGTAAATGTGTTATTGTTTTAGAAAATCATTAAGAAATAAGGCCAAGAAAAAATAAAATGATTTTCTGAAAATTCGTTTTTTTTCAGGATATCTTCCAAACTTTCTAAACGGCGAATTGTTCAGCACATAAATGCGCAACTTTGCCCCAATTTAACCCTCTTCGTATTTCCTATAATTTCCGAGATCTCAATAGTGAGAGTCGAATTTGAAGCAGCCTGTGTAGATATAGATATAAAAAATTACAATAATTACATTGCTGATATAAAGACTTGCTGAACTATGCTACATTGTTTTGGCAGAATTGCAGACACTGTTTTTGGTAAAAAAAAGTCATGTTTACCGTTCGAAAGGTAATTTTTTGATGAAGGAAAAAGTATATGATATGTTTTCATAATATTTTTTTTATTAAAGTCACAAATATTTTTCGTATTACGAACCTAAACGATAGGTCAATTACACCGCTGGAAAGAGCGTTGTCTCCTTAATAATAAATAACAACTAACAATATAGGTTATTATCAAAATATGGTACAAAAAAGCTTTAAGATAAAGGTGCCCCACAAAGGGAAATGTCTGTGGTGCCCGTCGTTTTCATTATATCAAAATATAAACAAGAGTTATGGTATAGGCAAATATATATAAAAATTTGGCGGCCACTTGTTGATAAGTATACCTGTTATTTATTTCTCTTTTTATCCTCATTTTTCATCACAAATTCTGCATAATCATTACTAATAATACGAACAAATAAATCAGCTGGTTTGGTTCTATCTCTCTTTCATCTCAACCCATTTAGCAAATAAGAACGCATCCGAAATGAAATGAAATTCAAGATGCGCCCCAGTGAACAACAAATCACATCCGCTTCTCTTTCTCTCCCTTCACGGAAGCCCTTGTACACAGTTCGATTTCGTCTTTCGTGGCAGAAAACGAGTAGAAAAAACATCTCTCTGAGTTTATACAAACACAGCCGATTCAAATTACCAGCCATCTCCAATTTGCTTATCGATCAACGTCTTTTCCACCCATTTATCCCACTGTCTACTCTACTCAACAACCTTTGTAGGTAGGTACTACAGCATTTTTCCTATTCATTAAAAAAGAACCAAATTTCATTCGTAGGAATTCTTCAATTAAACAAAGACTGCCACGCTTTGATGTTGCGAAAATAAATAATTACAGCTTTGATGTCGGACTCGAGGAAGGGTTATTACAAGCTTAATAAGAAACGCAGACGGCTGTTTGAGGCATTAAATGAACGATAATTATTTTTACCTAAGATGTCAAGTGTTTATGTACCTACTCACACAAGAACTGCTCAAGACGTCTACCATCCAAAAATGAAATTCATATATTATTGATAGATAAAAATCTTTTAGAGTTTGGATTCCCTGTTAAGGCGTATTGTTGTAAATGAATAAATAAAAAGTTATTGATTACCTGAGTACACTTGAAAGATAATGTAAATTAGATGTATATACCTAAGACATGAGGAAGATCAATATAATATAAATGAAAAAATTAAGTTGATATTAAATTGAAATGAAAATAGCTGTTGATTATAACGTTAGATTTGATGAATTTAATTAGAACGTAGAGCATATCTGTAGAACATTAATAATTAATAATGTCGTTTTCATCACAATTCACCGAGAAAATTCACGTTCACAATAATTTTGGTAACACGTAACTGGGACTGCGACTAAATTGCAACTAAAAACTGTGCTGCCTTCTATCGGACAATCAGTGAGCTATAATTTCATTGAATTCAGCATATTATCAACCAGCGATGGCTTAGTAAGCAACCACTTTACATAATACCACTTATATTTGCGACTAGTACCTAACCAGTTTAAAACTTCAACGTTTGCTTTTTGATGGCTGTTGGCGCGTTTTGCAAACTTATAACTATGATTTAGAGAATTTTTCGTTTTTTTTGTAAGTGGAGAGTTGAGAGATAGTTCCATATTTAGATATAATTAAATTCGAAATCTCCTTCCTTCCAAAATCCGCACACGAAGGGGGTGTAGAAGGCAATTTTTCTCGAGAATCGAAAATTTGAGACGGCAGAATTAAAGATGAGGCCATATCCGGAAACGTTTAAGTTGAAAATTTTTTCAATAGAGTTTCGGTACGAGCTTCAAATTTCGGTTGTAGCCATATGTAGTTGACTATGGCTACAATCTATCGAATCAAAATATTTGGAGCATTACAGTGTTCTGACATCTACCCGTATCGATTTTCAGATTCATTATTTCAAATGGCAATACCGTATATTTTACTCTATTTATTGATATAACACCCATTTTGAAGGTACTTTTGATAATAATGTCCTATACTCATATCAGACCATTTTTAAGATAATAATTATTGTGTTATTTCCGCGAGAATAGACAAATCTAAAACATTAATTGTAAATCTAGTATGAGTAGCAAATCAATGGAAATCTTATGAGAAAAGTTTAAGGTAACTGGTATGTCTGCGAGAGTGGCTATAAAATGAAGCCAAAAGTCATTTTTCTAAAATGCTACATACCTACCGTATGATAGTTTATAAATGAATAGAATAAAATAACTTTATTTATAGTCCTATACCTATCTAGCTATTCTTCATTTGCATTTTTTTCAAAAGAAATCTAATTGCTGATACACATATCATTTCTATTTCAAAATATTACCATGACCCATGACAGCATAGTTTTAATAATTAAAAAAATATATTTATACTTGTTAGTTCCTTATTTGCTTTGAAATTACTTAAAATTAGTTATAGATAATGGAGAATAATGATTATTCCAAGGAAGATATTACAAATATTTTTCTTAGACATGGCGAGTGCCATGGAACATTGAGATAATTCAGCAGACGCTATCCCAATCTGGGAAGAATGAACGTTGGAAGTTTATGACAACCAATTCTGTATTCTCAACTTTGCGAATTTTCGTGCTTAAAGAAACGAAACACAACAAATGATCGTAGTTGAGGGTAATGAAGTCTTGGATATGTTCATGCCAATCCCTACTTGAAAATATCTGTACAAAAATATATCCCTACAATATTATAGGTATCCTTCATCATAAAAAACATTTTTGCGAAACTTGTGGCAATCCATACAAATAATTCGAAATTTATAAAATGCTCACAAAATCAATAAAACTTATGTGAAGTTCATATTCAGAAAATGGTCTTCGGTAAATTGTTCTAGAGCCCTTAATTATGGTACGCTGCTATGCTATTCAATAACAGAAAAAAACTCTAAGAAAATAAAAATAAAATATACACAAGTATATTTGTGTCCATAAACATATAATACATGACTTATATTATTATATTAAAGTATAATTGCAATTGAATAATTTGAATTTGATTTAAGATCAGAAAATTATTGTTACATTCTCAATTCATAATCATTTAACTCTTCAATTATTTTAAATTCGAGTTACTATTCATTCCATTTTGTTTAAAACTAAATTAACCGAATATGCCATTTTTTATTTTCCAATTAAAATAAATGAAAAATTTAAATTCTCAATCTTTTATTCAAGACTAAAAGTTAGGTACATTATTTTAATTCTTAATTTTTTTATGTTATATTAAAATTATATTTATATTAAAATTAAGTTCATAATTTTTAATTTTATACTAGAATTATGAACATAACAGTAATTAAGTTCTAGAATAAGAATTCATTTAATTCTTATGGTCATAGTGTTGCCACATTTCTATTATGTTCATAATTTTAATACAAGAATTAAAATTTACGAATAAACATAATTTTAATCCATGATTGGAAATGTTCGAATTATCATTATTTAGCTACGTAATTTTAGTTCGAGTATAAAAAAATTAGGCATTAAAATTATGTACCTATGTAAATGAAATTCAAGAATGAAAATTAGGAAATTAGTACTATATACATAAGATTAATTTATGAATGAAAAACTATGTGCAAAATGACAATAGGATATTTTTTACCACAATGTAATAATTACTCTATATTGAAAATATTTCATGAGACAATAATAATTGATGTCTGTAAATAACATTCATATAGAATTATAGCAATTTATATAATTTTTAAACTGGTCAATAATTTTGATTCCCTAGCAGCAAAATTATATTCCTAGATATTGTAGCCTATCGAAACATATAAATGAATTGAGTTATTATTTTAACAATATATAAAAGATATGACAAGATATCAAAGAATAACAAGTTAATAAACGTTTTGTCTCAACAATAGCAATAATTCGAGGTTTCTACCATTTGCTACTATAAACTCGGAAAACATTTTATGAGAAATCATACCTATATACATATTTTTTTGTTTAATAATGCATATTAGCAATGCGTAGAGTCAATTACTTTTGATTTTTTGAATAAATAATAAATTTTTATTTTAACCTAATGGAATCCTTGCTTTTGAACGGCATGCCATAATAAATCAAGACAAATTATAAAGCATAAAAATCTATTTATATTGTGAACGAGTTTACAAAGGAATTTTGGGCCGCTATTAATTTTCTCCAATTCAAGAGGCTGAATTCTTGTGAATGACCATCATAATTAATTAATTTCTGCCACTGAAGTAACTGGTGCCTGTATTGAAAACCTGAGAAAATGCAAAGTGTAAGATAACGTTGGAATATTTCGATTCGATTTTCGGATTGCACGTTCGAATCTACCTGGCTGTCACTTTATATACTTCCCCTCTAGCAAGGCAACGGAAATTATGATTATCTTCTTCGACTGTAAGGGTTCCAACAAGATGGAAATAATAATTGATTTATCCAAACACACTCTCTGCCATTATTCGCCGCATCTTTACTGCTAATAATGTAGAACTATGAGTCTGTGGATCTTTCTAGATCATTGACTGACAAGTCCACAGGTAATTATAACATATACTTAATTCTCTACTTTATCATCCAAAACTATTTCTTGTAGCTGGGTAATATCAAGCTAGAGAGGAAATAATGTAATATTATTCAAAGTACCATGCATAAAAAATCAGTTGAGTCATTAGATTATATTGTCTCTGGATGCTGCTAGATTTGATCCATAACTCTTACAAAACATGGCGAAACGGAATCCAACAAACGGAATTCTCTATCCGTCCGTATTTCCAATAATCATTTCCCCCTCAGTTCACACGATCTATTGTCAGTAGGTGTTTAAGGCTAACAAAGTACGCTCCTCCCAGTAAGGAAAATTTATTACGGATAGGGATTTTCTCTCTCTCGTACCCATTGCCGATTTGAAAATATTCGGTACTCGTTATGGAAAGACTTGTTCTTATATAGTTTGAGCTTTCAGTAATATAGTCCGGGAAATACTTCTTAATAAGGCCTTCTAACAAAAAATACTAAAACGCATCACATTTCACTTAAGCCTTCTGAATTTGATAATCTGAGAATGGGTCATGACAGAACATTTTCAGTAATTGGATGTAATGTATAATGTCTCATTTTTCCATGCAACGCCGTGATAAAATCTGTATTTTTGCAGTTTATTGCTCAAGCTTTCTAAATTTGATAATTTGAGAATGGGTGGACTAAGAAAAGTTTCAATAATCGATTGTGTCTGTTTTTTTACGCAACGAAACGATGAATTCTGTATTTTTGCAGTTCATTGAAGTTTACTCCTTAACACTCGATTTCATTTATAGCCCAATGTGCGAAAATTTGATGGGCGTAAAAAAAATCGTTATGCTTTTATAAATGAATTAATATTAGCGGCATCTAAGCAGAATATTTCAAAATTAAATAACTTTCCGTAACTAATACACGTACATGACAATAGACATGAGCACTCTATTATTCCTAAGAAAAAATGTTATAATAAGAAATATCAGTATTCAATTTGCTTTACAGATAACAGCAATCACTTTATGGAGCTTTTGGAATCATGTTATGATGAAAATAAATTGTTATGGTCACAGTTCTGTCAATCAGAACTTTACCCATCATTAGTATATACTGAGTTTGGTACAAAATTGTTGAAAAAAGTTTTCATGAACTTACACTCATACTTGTGGGTGGTTTCAATATTGACTTCGATAAAGATGAAGGATGGCACAAAGTACAAACAATAGTGACACCATATTTAATTTTCACGATAGTATTGATGAAATTATTGTTCAGTATGATATCAGTAGGTATTAAAGGAAAACAGTCTTGTATAAATAAAAAAAATTGGACCGATGTAGTTAATTGCTGTACCTAGTGAAAAATAAAAAACAATATATTGATTCTATTGGTACTGTTACTTTTGTTGTTGATGCCAGAAATTTTATATCTAACTACAATTACACAACTTCAAAAGTACCAGCAACCATATAATTAATATTATTTTGTATTTTTCAGAGCACCAACTAATTACGTCGGTCCATGTTTATGTAAGAAATATTCATTTCACTCTTTTGAGTGTAACATTAGTCATCAAAATCATTCAATGTACACCAAAGAAGATAATACGTTGCTTATACTTATTCAGAGATTTCAAAACATCGCGGATATACACTTTTCAGGCTTTACCACTGCGGTAACTTGGAAACCGTACATTAAAAAAAACAATCTAAATGTTGCTACATATAATCTCTTCTTTAATTTGGCCGCCTCAAATTTTCAATTTTCAAAAAAACTTGCACCCTCCACCCCGTTTCTGAGAAGTTTTTGGATGGAAGGACATGTGGAATGTAAATCTATTCAATGGGATCAATTCTAAATTTTTCTCTTTTTAATGATAAGAGTATTGTGAAAATCGGCGAACATTAAAAAATCACGAAGACGAACATTCGAATTTTATACCTCCTCACCGTTTGGTTCATAGGTCAAAAATGTATTTACGTAATATAAGCAATATATTTTTATGCAAAATTATTTTTAATAACATGTTATCAAATCGATATAAATAAAAGTATATATATATGCTTTCAGTAATATAACAGATGCGTTTATATACCCCTATCTCTTATTGTATATTTATTGACAACTGCAATTAAAGAGTAAAATGCAGTAGTGTGTCGTAGCTGACATGCACAGTTTTTGCATAGGTGAATGAAGAACAGAACAAAAATTTGAATACAGAATATGAAGCAAATTGTTTGGCAAAAGTATACTTTTGCAGTTTTGACATAACATGTAATGGAGGAGATAATTTATTATCTCCATTTGGAATTGGTACTGGTTCATTTGAAGATGTCCGGTTGGTGCCACAAGTCTTCTGTCTTACTACAATTATTGCACAACTTCAAAAGTACCAGCACCCACAGAATTAATATTATTTTGTATTTTTCAGTGTACCAGCTAATAAATTCGGTCCAAGTTGTGGTAAAAAAAATATTAATTTCACACTTTTGAGTATAACATTAAACATTAGACAGTGAAAATCTTTGAACGTTCACTATTACCATAGAAGATAGTACTTATCCTATTACCCATGTATTTTCTTTACTTGTACTTTTTATAATTCAGAGATCTCAAAACATCGCGGCGAAAATACACATAGTTCAGACTTTACCACTGCTTTTTTAAATTTCATTTAAATATTGCCACATATAATCTCTTCTTTAACATGGAAGTCTCATATTTTCAGTCTAAAAAAAAGTGCCCCTTCACATAACGGAAATACACATTTTTCAGTCTTTTCCATTTCTGTAACTCTTAAACCGTAGGTCTTCATTTCAAACATCTCATCTTTAATCCTGCCTTCTCAGACAATGGATTTTCGAGAAAAAATGCCACATTCACCCCCTTTGGCAAAGTTTTTGGGGGAAGGACATGTTGAATGTCGATTTTTTGGGACAATATCTCAATAGTCCTCTTTAAAATGAAAGAAGAATTCATAAAACTCTGGGCAAGTTTACTATTTATAAAGCGCGAAAATTTAAAACAAAAAACATGCAAACAGTCGAATTGCATTATAAGGTTATGATCAATGGAAGATAGATTTGAATTAATGTATCCATCTGATTGATGGATATGATAAATCTCCTGTTTGTAGTGAATTTCATCTAAAATCATAGGTCATCATTGTAAAGAGAATCGAAAGACCTTTCAAACAATGTGCAACTCAACACCATCTCCTTTCAAGATTTAAATGCCCAAAATCGATGCCGTTTCGTTTTAGATGGGCCATCCTGTATATTTAAGATAAGAAGTAACGCTGTACTACGTGATTAACAGTTTAGGAGATATAAGGAGAAAACAGTAAAAATAAGCCAATTCTCTAGACTCTTTATTTTACATCAACGTTTCGACTTAATATATATCTTCATCAGGATGCAAACATGTATTAGGGTATCAGGGTATTAAAAATTAACAAACTCTAGAATAACATCAGGATAAATATACCTCTATAATAATATTCTTTACCCTTTTTTGTAAATTAGATTATCTTCATTTCAACAGCTATACGAAATAATTTTGAAACCTTTTGTCAAATGACAGTATTAGGTCTCCCTATACCTATCTCTTATAGTAACAGATAAATGTGGACAAATTGGAAAAAACTACCAAACTGAATTATTTTAGTCAAAAAGACAATTATTAAAGAATGCGGTTCTTACAGTTTTTGAAGGTAAAAAATATTAGAAACACTTCTGTCAAAAGTAATCAAGACATAGCCTTGTTTGTAAGATTCATTTGTAAGTTTGACTTTCGTTAGTTTCATTGTTTATTCAATTGTGAACTAATAATACAACGATGGATTTCTCAAGTGGAGGAAGAGTGGATATGATTTTGACCGTAGCAGAAACTATTTGTGGGCTTCTTAAGTTTATGCCCAAAAATATCTAGAGAGAGGTAATAGTTGCTATTCCAAACTGAGCCGATGTATGGCAGTAATTGACAAAGAATGTCATTAGGATCCATTGTTGAGAATCCTAGTACAAGTTCACGAAAAAGTTTTCAATAAACCACCTTAAGACGAGATAGCGTGCAGAATATTCTCAAAATACATAAATACTACCGATGCTGATATGGTCCAAATTCATCAATATTTGTACAAGTTAGATTTTCAGCAACGACTGGACTTTTGCATGTGGGCTCTGGATCGTGTAAGAGAAAATATTGACTGTTTTGAATACGTTCTATTCACTGACGAATGTACCTATAATAATGAAATCGTAAATAGACATAATCTCCATCATTATGATACTGAAAACCCACATATTTTACATACTGCTGATAACCAAAACTGTTGGAGTATAAATGTTTATGCGGGTATTGTCGGAGATAATGTCATTGTACCTTATCTTTTTGAACAAAAATTAACTGGGAGCAACTTTTTACAGTTCTTACAAACTGTTTTCATGACTCTACTTAAAAATGTTCCTTTATTTACAAGAAGCAAAATGTGGCTGCTATTAGATGGGGCTCCTGCACATTTTCACAAAGGAAGTTTCCAAATAAATGCATTGAAAGACAGGGTCCGTGTCATTGGCCTCCCAGGTTACCCGAGTTGACATGCCTGGATTTTTTTGTTGGGTATATAAAAAATTATGTTTATAATTTAAGACCATCTACCCCAAAAGACATGAAGGTCAGAATAAGAAATGTGTTTACTACACGAACTCCAGAAATGTTGAGAAATGTTGGAAAATCTACTTTTAATAAGTACTAATAATGATGATCATATACCTACATAATTATAATTTTGAAAATAAATAATAACCTTCAAATATTTTCAAAACTAGAACAGATAGATATAGGGAAACCTAATAACTATCATAAGCATTCAGTAGAACAAAGTAAGCTAAATCAGTTCCAGAAATCAGAAATAGAAATCTTAATCTTAATTTTTCAAAAATATTGAATTTTCTAAATTTCTCAATTATTCCAAAAACCGCAGATCCTAGGTATAGTAAACCTTTCATAAAGATACCTTTAAAAAAAATAACTCCGATACCTAGCGATTTTCTAGGACACCCTGTATACATTAAAATAATTTTAAATTGTAACGCCCGTTAACGAACTTGACCAAGATATTTGTACGATTTCATTGTGCTTGTTATTTTGTAATACCTATACTTATACCAAAAGGAACTTCGTTTTTACTGGGTGTTCCAGGAGAGATGTTCTTTTTTGTTATTGGAGCGTTTCATTAAGATCCTGCCAACATTTTCGAGTTATTTATTATAAAGTATTCCATATAAGAACAAAATATATTCATTAGTTAGGTAATGTATGAAACTTGACTGAGCTTGTGACTTTTATGTAAGTATACAGTAGATAATGTATTTATCTTCTTTGGGTACTCCTTTCACCCTCCTGATTATAAAGTCTCTTCCACTGAATGCAACAATAAAAACAGAGAATTAAATTTGATATATTAACTTCAATGTACCTCAAGACTAGTTAAGAGAGGAATAATGGAAATTTCACCAGCTTTTGAAATTTAATGAGATAATATCAACTCCGCATTTACTCTACATCGTTTCATTATTTTGAGAGGGTGAACGTTAAAATAAACTGCCGCCAAAAATTTCGTAGCTACTTCTCAACGTTAAGAATGTCATTGATTTAATTATGCTGCTTCAACGCTGTTTCTCTTATAAACGGATTTGTTGGTTTAATATTATTACATCAAAACAATTACCTAGGATAATCAAACTGAGTTTTCGCGTATAATGCTGATGATAGAATAAATTTTGAGCATAAACACAATAACGTAATAATAACAGAATAATTTCATAGGAAAAGGTACCTATACATATCTTTTATTTACCCATCTTAACTGAATCTTATTGGCAAGGCTCAACATTAAATGCAAATATCGTGAACAATGCAGTAGCAAAATGACAGAAGGAATGTTTCAATATTAACAAAAAATTATAAACCATCACACGATAAGTTAATTGAATTGGTATAAGGAAATGAAAATATTAAGGATATAAATTTCTTTTTATTAAAAATTGAACCGACGTAATTATGTGGTGAGCTGATAAAAACAGAATAATAGATATTAATTCTATTGATGCTGGTAAATCTGAAGTTGTGCAATGATTGTATCTAGAAGACTTTTGGCCAGCTGGTATTTATCTTCAATTTTCCAGAATAAATTGTGGAGCGGAAAAAGAAACCAACATTAAAATAGCAAGGAAAAAACTGAAATCAATTACAATTTAATTATTATAATATAGATAAAATGTTGTAGGTGCTAACGTTGATATCATTGTAGTTGTTGGAAATTTGACGATTTATGTGGAAAACTAAAACAAAGCTGTGAAGCAATGATTTCTTCTTTTGTATATTTTTCTATATTGTTTTTCCATGGTCGATCTTAACCGAATTGGGTGGACGATCTATCCCGGATGCCTCGATACCTACATAAGTTAGAACGTTCACTTGCATTTTTCAGGGATATTATATAAAAAATTTAATACATTATTTTACTTCATCAAAAGCAAGTATTTATTTACAAACCTAATACTCAGGGCCCAACAATTGTGCTATTTAAGGGCCAAATATAAAAGAAATAAAAAAGCTCTTGATAATTATCTACGAAGTGATCGAATTATCCCTGGCTTACCACATTATAAAAAAATGCCAAACCCATCTCATTTAGTTTGCAAAAGATTTGATCCAAGACAAATGACCAAAGCTTTTGCTGTCCTTATCGTTTTGGTCTCATCTCCCCTCTTGCAGTAATTTCCTTGCTTGTCGGCATCGAACAGACGTAATGTCGAAAATTCCCTGAATGTCCAGAAATACACAAAGTGCTATATATCTCCATTTAATCACTTTTTCAAGCCTTCCAATGGGATCATCGAGAACATTAATTGTCGATATGCCCTTTTGGTAGGTATATTGATTTTCTTTATGGAGTGGGTATCTTGCCAGGCACCTCATTCTGAGGTGAAGGTCCAGGACCTTTTCCATGCTTTCTAAGATAGGCTGCTCGATTTTTCTTCCAGCCTTTGGTGTAAAGTCCACCTTTGTTCCTCTCAATACTATGAGTAGGTACCCAACCCAGTGCATGATGAATTCAGTAAGTATTTTAGACATATATTTCAAACTTATTTGAATCATAATACCTTCATATCGCGGAGCTACCTCTGCTGATTATTTACTACCCTACACTCCGGGATGTACGTTTGGAGCAGATATTCAAATGTCTCCTCCCTGTCTTGATTGTAGCTACTATCTTCTTTTACTAGATAACCGAGTTCATTCCCGTATTGTCTCTTCAGTAACATTTGGATACTGGTAGCCGAAAGGAGTTCTTCAATCCCTTCACACATTTTTCTCCAAGAGTTTCTCTTGCACTCTCATAGAGTTTTGTTATATTTGGTGAAGGCAAAGCGTTAAGTTTCCTAGTCTTCTCGCTTTTTAGCTTTATTGAAAAGTTTTCTCGCAAGCTTTTGGTATTGTTCCTGCTCCTCATTTCGCCAGGGAACATTTTTCTTCGGCCTCCTTTGCTGAACGGAGCAGCTGGTCTCGAGATCACTATTCAACATATTGGTAGGTCATTTGCAGCCTTTTTTAGGTTCTTAATAGTTTTGATAAAGCCACTCTTTAGGCTTTCTACCTCAGGCTTATGAATGTTTTTTTTTTGGGCACTCTCCTTCTTTCCAGTTAGGGTATCTCGGATATCACCTCAAAAAGAAGATACTTATTATCTGACATCGAGTCTTCGACCGAAATATTTGTAGACATAAGGTCATTTTTATACGTAATGTCTAGGACCACTTGTCTTATTTTATTTACGAAAGTGGGATCACCTACTTTGTTCGCAATTTGTAAATTATTTTGTGTCAGAAATTCATAAAGACTTTCCCGTCTATAATTTATGTTTCAACTACTTCATGTCAATGTCATGCAATAGTTAATTGTTGACTCAAATCCAAAATCTCCTTCCCTTCAAAAAACACATCCGAAGGGGCTGAAGGGAGCAATTTTTCTAGAAAATAGTGAATCTGGGGTAGCACAGTTAAGGACAGGAACCGTTTGAATTGAACATTTTCTCAAAAGAGTTACGGTTCTTGAGTTACAGCAATTTTAAAATCACAAATATGTACATTTTAGCTATGTGGAGGGGAAAATTTCTTTCGAAAATTGAAAATCTGAGAAAACTACACGAAATACCAGATTATTTGTAGTAACATTTATAATGAACATTTTTCTTAGAGTTACGGTTTGCGAGTTAAAGCGGTAGAAAAATGGTAAAATCTAAAATGCTTATGCATATTTCCGCCACGATGTTTTGAGATCTCTAAATAATAAAAGTACATTAAATAAATACGTGGGTAATAGTGTAACTACTGTCTTCTTTGGTATTAGTGAACGTTCAACGATTTTGGTGACTAATGTTACACTCAAATAGATATATTTTCAAAAAAATAGACCTACTTTATTAGTTGGTGCTTTGAAAAATACTAAATAATCAATCTTATTAGTGCTAGTACTAATAGAATTAATATTATTTTCTATTTTTCAGTGCACCAATAAATAACGTCGGTCCAATTTTTTTAAAAATTTTTATATTTATTAGATTCAATGCAATACAGACCACCTGAAACTATGATTCCATAGCGCAAAATTGATTTCACTATTTTATAAAGTAGCATAAATAGTAGTTTTCATTGTGAAACTGTTTTTGGAGATTTATAGGTATATCATAAATTGACATCAAGATAGGATTATCAGCTATAGAAGACTCTTGACACCAACATAAATTTTTTTATGATTCTTACATTATGTATTGTGATTTTTTGTGCATAATCTAATGTCAGTCCTAGTTTTTTCATAATGTTATTTATTTCACAGTTTCAAGTGATCATAGTGAATAACAAACACATGCCTCCGGGACCGTGTACAAACTTCGACTAGGCTTCTACTATACCTACAGGGTGAATCAGGTTTTATTAGAATAACTTCAGGGACCGATTGCACCTACCAAAATAATGATAGTTTGTATTATAAACCATACCCCAAAAACTCTTCCGTTTGAAGTGAAATGTCGCCGAAGTTTGAATTATTTTTAGGTTTTTATTTTATTACTCGTAAGCCACAGGATGTAAAAAGCAAGTGTTTGGTTAATACTAACTGATTTGTGTTCAAAATTTTAGAATAATTGCTATACAGGCTGCTGTTTTTCCGGGGGCTTACTGCACGGAACTTTGTTAAACTTTTTTGTCGCAAGCCACTGGATAAATTATTATTTCTTCTAAAATGTTCCGTTTTAAAAACTGGACACTGCTCAGCTGCGTTGGGCAATTTTCTTACTTAAATAGCACTATGCCTTGAAAAAAAAACACATCCTAGAGTACTTTGACGTAAAACAGTTTACGCTTGTAGCGTATTTACATCCTCCCCTTATGAGTAAGAGAATAAAAAATCGAAAGAGACTTCAAACTTCGTGGACATTTTACTCCAAGCGGAAATATTTTTGGAGTAGGTACGGTTTATAATACAAACTATCATTATTTTAGTTAGTATTCTAGTACAATCTGAATCACCCTTATATTAACTCTATCACGCAAGAAAATACAATTGAGTAGATATCAAGAAAAATTATAAGTGACTATTCAATTATAAGTGAATGTTCCTGGTGTTCAACTTTATCAATAATCTCAATAACTCAAATTAGAAATTATTATTTTTTAATCATTGCATTTCCTATAAGAGAAATATATTTTTCATGTATAGCTGTGAGTTACTAGAGAAGTGGAAAAAGAAAGTGATTTGTGGAAAACATTATTGTTAGATTTGAACTTACGACTCTCATTATTAAAAAGAATGATCAAAATTCACAACAACAAAGTTAATTTACAACACCATTCTGTAACTTTTTATAATATAACAGGAGCATTCAATTACCTATAGACAAACAACGGTTTTCTCCGAAGTAATAAATGACACGCCAACCGGCGCAAGCCAACGTTTCAGTAACATCTTTCCAAGTGTAGACAAGTCAGAGCGTGAGTTACATCTCCCTTGCAAGCCTTCTACCACAGAATACAATTTAGCTGAATCAACATAGTTAAAATAATATAAATAAAGCTGTATTTGCTTCTTGAGACGGTCTTAATCAAAATGATATACAATAACTTTATTAATAGTAAATAAACTATTAAAAAGACAATCCCGGGCTTCTGAATTATAGTTCGTGTTATAAACCAATAAATTATAGATCCTTTATTATTTCAATATTTCAACCTGTTAATCCGCATGATTTCAAAATAAATATAAAATAAGTAACTGGCATAATTCCCTATTAAAAAAGTGAAATATCAACAAAATATATCTATTTCACCACAAATATGCCAGCACTGTCGCTGATTTGTAGAGTCTTGAAAATTACACCTGAAAATTTAACCAGATGAGTGCAAATAGTTGCCACATTTTTGTACTCAATCATAATGTTCAGTTGGTTATGTATTATTGTTTAGTTTCGGTGTTGATGTCTAGGATGTGTGGGATTAAGCATTAATTTATAGTTAAACTGCGAATATTTCCAAATTCGTTTGAAAGTGTTTCCGGTTTGGTTGTCTTCAAACTAGTAAGTATATACGTAGTGAAATCACCGAATTGATGTAACTAACAATGTACGTAAACCTGTGTGTAACTAAAAATCAACGAGTTGTGTTTTGCTTATAACATACTTTATTTTTAACATTTATTGTGAAATTTTATAAGGTGACTAATAATTCAAATACTTGAATCTGAATCATAACCAGGAGTTTTAGTTATAACCGGCAGCATCGCGATTATTTTTCTGTTCTTTTGAACACCATATATTTTTGAAGCGAAACTTTTATAGCGAGGGTTAATCCATTTCACAAAAAAACAATGTCCGCCAAGCCGGGTGTCCCACTAAGGTCAGCAAGGTAGAATAATAGGGAAACCGTGAACCCTACGACTTCAAAAAAAAATTCTTGAGTAAATCGGCTAAAAGAAATTCAGCAAAAATATTTTCAAGTTTCTAAAATGGACGCTAAGTGGCATAATTACCGTAGTATAAAATAAAATTAATTTTTTTCACAAAAAATCGATACATTAACGTATTGTTTTAGTACCAGAAATGGAAAGTTCATAAAATTCGGCATAATTTTCGTCTTCACAGTTTTTCCGTATTTTTGATTATAAGGGTGGGAGGAGCTGGAAAACAGTACTCTATTAAGCCGCTGTAATCTTCTAGACGCGTTATCCAAATGTAATGAGTCTTGTTTGAAAGATGTGTTCGCAAGTTCACAACTTTACTCCTAGAGGGCGCTGATAAGCCAATATTCAGTTTTTATCTTTTTTGTAAAAAATGGAACGATAAATTTTTTTATTATTGGCATTAAAAGTCACATAATTAGCTACATTTTGGCGACTCGATATCTTTACTCGTTTTTGAGTTATTGTAAAATTGATATTTTTGTTTTTTTTTTTTCAAGCAAGTAATAATCATTAGCCCTACCTATTTAAAGATTTCAGTTACTTATTGCTTATTCAGAAAGTGTGCACTGAGTAAAAAACAATGATATTGTAACTATTCCTTTAGGTACTTTAATCGTAATATCCCTAAAAATGTTGATAGCTGCGCAGTTTTACTTTGCCTATAAAACCACTGAGTCTCTGTCGCATTGCATTTTCCTCCTCTCGCAAGGCAACGGAAAACCAGTGAGAGTATATATTCCCTAGTACAGCTCTCTGAAAGGGTGTGCCCTTAAGATTTGTCTTGGGACACATCGGTGGTTCGGAATCCACGTTAAACTGTAGGTCCCCTTGTCTGTGGTAACACTTTCAAGGCAGAGAAGCCGTCAACGCTCAAATACGAGTACGGCACTCAAAGAAGAAGATAGACCATTGGATTATTTATATTCGTTCTTAAGTTAGCACAAAAGTTAATTCCTGATAAAAAAAATAATTGGAAGTATAGAAACAAATGGTTTTTTGATCGAGAAAAAACGAGAAAAAAATATAATTATCTATTTAAGCAATATTAGTGGCTTCATAACAACTTAAAATAAAACATAAAAATAATTATTTAAGGGAATTGACAATTTTAATAATATGGACATGGCCACTACCGTCGACTTCGGCTGTCAGGGATAACATTGAAAATGTTGGGCAATTAAGTAAAAAGAGTGTTTGTGAATGTGTACTGTGTGTGCTTCTCTTACTTAAGATTCCACCGCACGCCACTGCTCATACTGATAACAACAAGTAATGATAACAAATATTTGCTGATATTTCGCTATTGCTATTTTCCAACAAAACAGAAAAAAAAATTGTATTTTTGCTTCGTTTGAGATTACATTTTACAATAATTCAGAAACAAATATAGATATCGAGTCGCGGTTTTCGCCAAAATGTAGCTATTATATGGCTTTTAATATCAATAATAGAAAAATGTATCATGCTTTTTAATTTTTTTACAAAAAAACGATGAAATCTGAATAGTGGTTATTCAGTGCCCTCTAGGAGTAGAAGTGTGAATTTGCGAACACATCCGACATTATTTTTGAAATGAGCGTCGAATTATCTTTCAAACAAGACTAAACTCTTTAAATTTGGATAATGCGTCTTGCAGATAACAGCGGCTTAAGAAAGTACTGTTTCCCAGCTCCCCCCACCCTTATAATCAAAAATACGGAAAAAGTATGAGGACCAAAATTACGCAGAATGAACTTTCATTTTAGAACAATTTTTCTTTTCTCCAATACTTTCTGTGTCTATCTTCGTAACGATAAAGTCATTATCTTTCGAGATATTTAAAGTTGAACATAAAACTGTATTGATGCACAATTCTAAGTGTATTTTTCACGGCGGTGTTTTGGGTCATAGGTTTGCATTTATTACGCAAATGAAACTTTACATTTGATACAATTTTACCAATACGTTATTATCAAAAAGTCTTTTTCACATTTTTGCGACAATAAATAATATGAACAAAATTTAAAAATACCCAATAAGTTTATCTATTCTTTGACGATCTAATCTCTAGTTCGTCGAAAAGTCTATTTTGTAGAAACTCCAAATATGAGTTACCATTCAAATTTGCTGGTAATTCATAAGGATGCAACAAACTATCTCCAAATTTACCGCACCATAAATTAACCTGTACAAAACTTAATACCTATAGATTATCCTTTAAGATTGAATTCTGCTCAGTGGATGTTAAATGTTAAAAAAAATTAAAATCGTAATTTTATTAAGAACATTCTAATTACTGACGGGCCCACTTTTACACGTAGAGGATTTCTCAACAGGAGAAATAACCACGGTTGGTATATTGAAAAATCCGCATCTATTCCGAAAATTTTATTGCTAAACAACCAAACATATTTCTTAAAGTTAGAAGATCGTTAAGTGAAAGAATAGATAAACTTATTGAGGTAAATGGGGGTCACATTGTACATTTGTTTAGTATTTCTAAGTTTTGTTTATATTATTTATTGTAGCAAAAAATGTGAAAGAGATTTTTTGTTAATTACGTATTAGTAAAATTGTATGTTAATTTTCTTATAAAACCAAGAAAATCAACTGTAAAATTTAATTTGCGTAATAAATGCAAACCTATGACCCAAAAACAACATGATAAATACACATTAAAATTGTGCAGCGTTATGTTCAACTTGAAATATCTCGAAAAATAATGACTTTATCGTTGAGAAGGTGGAGTATGTTATTTACAAAGGAAGTATTGGAGAATACAAAAATTGTTCTATAATGAAGTAGCCAGAAACTTTTATTTACCATAATTTAGTAAAGTTTACAGTGTCTACACTTCCTGTCAAACATGATAAAGATTAGTCAAACAGTTTAAAAGAAATGGAGAAAAATCGTTTTTAAATAATGATATAAAACACCCTGTAATTCAGACATGACACATTTTATCTAAGTGAATTGGGTGTAATCTTATTATTTTGAAGCAATGTTTCTCCAGTTTGATTACTTCCCCTTATTAATGAAGCACCCTGTATATAGAAATACTGAATACTTTAACAGTTAATTGGAAAAGTTATTGAAATTTTTCAAAGGAAATTACGTAGCCCCTTTTGAGTATCTAACGTAAATACACATTATTACAGGTACACGATAGATGGTCGTTATTTTAATGATCTAATGAATCTTATGTGAACTTGATTCCAATATCGGCACCGTAGATGATAGGAGCATCATTTTTTACAGTGGTAAATTATAGAGTTGAAGACAACGATTTGTTAAGGGACTACAGTGTTTGTAAACAGGTTGGCAACCATTGCTTGCTCTTCGTACAAATAGAGGAGAATTCTCTCAGTAGATTGTGTTTTTCTAAAGAAGTTTATCGGTATGGCAAAACGATAACGATAAAATATTGGTTATTTGGGGAGTGATAGTGAAATGCACAAACTGGAACAAAAACTGTGGCTGAACGGTGTCGTGATTTTTCGAGCCCGGGAAAAACTTTTGAATAATGCTATTGTTAAAATATGTAAGAATAATGCACGACGTCAGCGAGATTGCCGCATACGTATGAAAGTTTCGCTTGGAGTGGTGCTCCGTCTCATTTTCTTGTTGAAACAGCTCTAGAAAGTGGTGCTCCTTCCATTTAATTATGTATATTCGACAAATATGGTATGTACATGGCCAATTAGGAATTTTGGAATTTTATCCAATCCCTAGCTAAATATGTTTATACGTCACATAAAAGTTTCACTTCTACCGTGTGACTTCTCACGCACCAGTTGTTTTTTACCGACGAACCCCAACGGAGTAGGTATACATTTCGACTGTGCTTTTTTTTGGTTTGTGGTGCGCGTTTTATACAGTAAACGTACTTGGATTTTGATGATTTTCGATTTGTTTGAAAGAGGAGACTTAAGAAATGGCCCCATATTCAAAAAAACTAAAATACGAAATCTCCTTCCCTCCTAAAACCGCCCACGAAGGGGATGGTGGGGGCAAATTTTCTCAAAATTCGAAAATGGCGGAATTAAAAATGACAGAATATCCGGAGACGTTAAAATAGAACATTTTTTCAAAAGAGCTACGTTTTTAGAGTTTCAGTGATGTTACAATTTTAAATATGTTTATTTTCGCTATGTGGAAGAGGCAAATTGACGATCTGAGAATGGCTACTTAAAAAACAGATTATTTTTAGCAACATTTATATTGAACTTTTTTTCCATAGTTACGGTTTTCGAGTTGCAGCAGTGGTAAAATCTAAAATATACGTAAGTATATATACATGGGTAATGGTATACGTGAACGTTCAATGATTTTTCTGACTAATTAATATAACACTCAAAAGCGTGAAATAAATATTTAAGCTTAAGCTTAAGACCTTATTAAAATAAGGAACCCCTTTTAGTGCTTGGCGTGAATTATATTAATATTATATGCCAATTTTTGCATTCAGTTTATTCCATGAAACTGCAATGTGTTTCACTGATTCCCTGTCTCAACTATACAGATGCATCGCCGACGTAGTTTCAGGAAGCCTGTGGCCGATTCCAACAAATACAAACGGAATTGCCCTCCGTGTTGAAACCCTCCAATCTATCCGGAGGCATAAGAAGAGAGAGGAAAATATAATGAGATATCTCCCGTCTTTCCATTTTTACGGTTTCGCAATAATATACACCGTCACAGTCGGCCGGTTTTATTTTCTCCATCAAGAAGACAACGCTTTAACAGAACCGGCTATAGCAAGCAGGCAATGAAAAGAGCTTGTTATTAGGGCAATTCTATAATATGGTTTCTGTTATTTCTTTATTTTGTCACGGCGCTAGAATAAAAGGCTAAATTCGTCTAACCTCAACTAAGAAGCTTTAAAATCTGATATTTTATTGAGGATTCTGTTTGCATCGTTACTCAAACATTAATATAAAGTGAGGTAGAAGGAAGAAGCATATTGACATGCCGGAAACAATAGAGATATAATAATATTTTTTCACAACCAATGGAAGACATGAAAGAAAATATGTATTTTTTAGAAGCACAGGATTGTGGAAAATATCAAATAGCCTGGTTCTGGTAATACAACTAAAATTGACATTTCTTGATGAGGGTGAAACTTGACGTTGACCTTTTAAGTGACTCTATAAATGAAGAAAACATTTCTGTCACTTTATTAAGTCAGGTAACAGACAACAAGGAAGAAACACTTTGTCGATCAGCCACCTACATACCCACATTAAGAAAACCTATGATTCATAAATCTCAGAAGAAAATTGTATCTAGATATTGACGGTCCGTCAATTTTATTTTTGTTCCTTCGCAATCGAATAATTCATAACAATTTTTTTTTATTTATTTTTATTTTTTATGAATAACTCTTTAACAAATAATTTGAAATGGCCATAATCTCCTAGATTATTACTGGGAAATAGATATAGTAACTTACATTTCATGAATATCTTGACATTTCATTTTCATGTTGTCTTCATTCCTCTAAAGTCAGTTAAAAAGTGTACCTACAAACTTAGCGCAAAGTTTCACCGACAAGAAATGTCAGTTTTAATTGTATTTCAAATATCTTTGCAGTCTCAAATTCAAATCTATTATAGTTTTTTAAAGAATAATTTATTAATTTGTTGTTGTTTGCTATATGGCTATATTTTAAAAGTTCCTGTGGGACTATAAAAAAACGGTCTACAGGATGTATCCACTTGAAATTTGGTATATTGGTTATTCAGGTTTTTAAGGAAGTAATTTGATAGAGATTTCACTGATTCCTACGAGCAATGTCGCGGGCATTTGCTAGTGCGCAAATATTCCAAAGTTAAATAAGTTTTCGTACCATAGTGATATAGGTACGTACCTGACAACAGATGGTAGAACATATATTATTCTTCAGAAAAAGGATATACAAACTGTATAAAATATTAACAGTATTCAGTACTAATTAAGCAAATATGAAGAATCACTTTGTGGAGCTTTGGAATTCAATTCACATTTTAATTATATCTATTGATATTTCTAATTATATGCAGTGAAGTGAATAATAAAATAAAATATTGGAAGATATGGAAGAAACCAGATCAAGTGAAAGAAAAATCATTGTTATGATTACAGTTTAGATTTCTGTCAATCAGAACTCGACTGACAACAGATTTTGTGAATTTGGTTCAAAATTATTGAAAGAGTTTAATTAAGCTCTTGATTCTGGTGAATACTGTGGACGAATAGATATGGTATGTACTATTTATACCCCAAATTTGTTGTCACAATATTTAATATTGACGATAGTTTTGATGTAGTTATTGTACGTAAAAGATGATATCGTTATTTTATGTATTTAAGTAATACAAACAATAAATTTGTATATCCTATGATTTATATACCCATAATATATTATTAATTTGTCCCCACTTTTGACCAGTTCCCGAACAGAGGAGGTATATCTGCAATTCGGCTGATAGCTTTTTTTGTACACGCGCTTCTTATAGTAAACGTACTCCGATTTTGATGATTTATTTTTTATTTGAAAGAAGAGAGTTGGGAATATTCCCACTGCAAAAAAATACAATCCAGCATCTCTGGACGTTAAGAAAAAAACCGGTTTCTGTGTTACAGCACTGGTAAAGTTTGAAATATTATGTGTGTTTCCGCTAAGTGGCATGGACATTTTTTTTCAAGAATCAATAATTTCGGACGGCCAAATTGAGGAAGAGACTACATCAAAGAAAATTTAAATTGGACAGAAGTGGTAAATTCTGAAATATGCATGATTCCGCGATGATTTGAGATCTCTGAATAATAATAAGTATATGTTGTATAAGTGAACGTACCACGAAATTGATGACTAATGATACATACAAAATTGTAAATTGAACTACTTGAATTTAATTTTCAGTACAACTGACTGATTTTTATATACCGACTGTGACCCATGATCTAAAATAATCAAAGAAACATTCTCGATGAATATTATAGCAAGATTATGCCATACAGGGTGTCCGGGAAAATGTGGGAAATATCTCAGATCTAGATAGAACATGAAAAAATAAGATAACATGTTCTTATAAAGGTTGGCGGTTTTATTAAAAATAGAACATGAATTCATTTATTTTTTGTTTCTCGTAAACAGTTCATTTTATCGACAATCTATCCAGATTTATGTTTCTAAAGTGTTCATCATACTGCGTGTTGAAAACCCTGGTAAAATAAACTGTTCCAAGTCGAACAGTCCGAATCACATGTCATTGTCTTCAAGTAGGTACTTTAAAAGATGGTTAGGAAAATGAAAGAAAAACCTATTTCCAGCTGTGTTCTTCAGGGACGCATATCTCCGTAGGGAGGACCAGAAGGGAAAAACTTTATAGGAACTTTTCATCTTATTTGTTCATGTTCTACCTGGATCCTAGAGATTTCCTAAATTTTCCCGGACACCCTGTATATCTGAATCTTGTCATAACAATCATCGAGAATATACTATAATTGCTCTAGACGCTTGTCAAAATGACAATACTGTGAGAAAGTGTACCCCACAAGTAGTTTATGGAGGTTCGAAAATAGATCTACTCATTCTAGAATTAATTAATGAAATCTACAAGCAACAACTATAGTAAAGACGGTAGTAGAACAAATAGATAACAAAGCAAATAATAACCTAAGTATATGATAAACTATCCACGTTACAATATTTTGTGGCTGGCAGATACGTGACACTATTGTTTCTTTTAATATAAAATTGAATCATTTTGAATAGTCATTGTTTGATATTGTTACGCAATAGGTAGAGTAGTGGACCAGACAAACATTAGAAAAACTAGAATATCATGGTATTGAAAACGGGATTGGAACAAGAATGTTGAAGAGACTGTTTCTTTATTGACATTATCGCTGAGCAAAAAATGTTCCATAGAGAAATCATAAAATATAACTTTATTACAATAACTAGGGCAAACTTTATTAGTTAAATATAAAATAATTTTATTTCCACAATAGTAACATGGATCTATCACAGGCAAGTGCGTTGAGATAGTCAAAAAATAGATGCTCTACAACTTCTTAAATTAATGAAACTTACCTTTTTAGTTTTACAACAATCTGACTCAGCAATTCACTAATACCAATTGATAATAATATTTACCCCATTTTATGATCGTCGTGAAATATTACCTAAATTCTACTTATAAAATGTCTAATAGGCACATGGTATCGGCGCCAACAACAAACTAACATAAGCCAGTAACTGTTAATGAACATATGAAGAAATGATTATAGCCTATGTGTGTGTCAATTTCTGTATCTAGTTGCACTCTATAGTAATACCAAATAACTGTTCAACAAACGATGTAGGGGAATGTTCGAAAGTCCTTTGTATTGTAGACTGTATATTAATATGAATGTGGAGTAGAACAAGGGTTGGCGAGCATTAATATATCCAGTACATAGTACATTATTGCAAGCGAATCCATTTAGTAAAGATAAATTTGAAAACAGTATATACAAGCTGTTCGGATTCCGCGCTACAACGTGACTATAAAAGGCCGTCTACATGGATTTCTAGTCTCGATAGAATAAATATTGAAAGAATATAAAACTGTTTTTGTCTGTGCCGACCTTCGTACTGTAGAGGGTGACAATCGTATTTAAAGTCTCGCCATTCAATTTTAAATTTCACCATATAAACATAACTCAACAACAAGAATTGTATTCCTGTGGCAGAAAGTGATAAATTTGGTCTCAAACTAATTAACCAAATTGAATGTAGATGACAATCCCTGCCTTGATGTAATCCTGTTAAATAAAGTGAATCTCAAATCGTCAAGCTCTTGGGTATTTTTAACTGTTTGTTATAGTTGTTTTGTGATGAATTTAAGACCAATAACAATTAACTTCTGTCGGTCAGGGTTGAAGTTGAATGCAATGTTTCTTGATTTAAAAAAAATAAACGAAGTCGTATCAGAACTACAACCCAAAATGGCGTGTAAAAGAAGAATTAATTGTTTCAAATGGCCTATTTTTTCTGAAGGTTGCTTATGTTGATAACTTTTTCAGCTTTTGAAGCTTTTCCAGGGCGAAGTAAAAATATGTTCTCCTGTACAAAATGGTGAATTAGGAGAATAGCGATATCAGTATCTTCTGCGACGACGGTAGATAACACTTTCTCCACTATTCGATAGTTGTACTGCAGTTGTAACGATTACATAATCTGCATCCCTTTCAGCCTCAATCACTGTGATACCTTCTACTTCATGGAATGGTTTCAACAAAACTTCAATTAGTTTTTCTTTCTTACTTCCATTTCTCAGAAAATCATCTTGTGTTGTTATAACTATGTTCTCTAATTCAACTGATACCTCTGCTGTATTTCTGGACCTCAAATTTTGGCCTATTTCTTTGATGGATAAATATTATTAAATCGTATCCATCAAAAACTAGTATCTAAGCATTGATTACCGTAGGCATACTCTGCATAATTAACGTACTGATCGCAAACCATTTGAAAAGTGGCAGGTTTTTGCCATACAACTTTATGTAGGAAGAATCCTCCATCTACGACGTGTACTGATTATGTCTGGAAGAAAATCAGGTGATTCGATATTATCATGTTCCTTATGAAGAAGGCTCTTTTGACCTCCTCTTAATGTGTCATTTTTAAAGACGGAAAGAGGATATGGTGATAGTTCGAATTTAAAACAGTTTTTAGTTTCTTTGATGAATTTTTGTATTATTTGTTGACTGAGAAAAGTTTTTTACTCTATCTATGGGTTTACACTTTACATCTGTATACTTTGGCCCAATATTTTCATTTAGTATTTAGAGAGAGAGAGAGAGAGAGAGAGAGAGAGAGAGAGATAGAGAGAGAGAGAAATGCTTTATTGTCGAAAAAATATAAATTTTGTAGACAAAGCAAAATAAAAATATCAAAATCAAACAATACGAAAACAAAACAAAGTCAAAACTAAAAATTAAATTAAAATTTTAGTAAAAATATATTCTTAGATGTAGTTTTTCAAGTTCTTGAAGATGTATCTCATGACATTTTATCAAAAAGTTTCTACTTTCCGAGTTATTCGCAAGAAACTAATCAAAAAGAATGGTGGCCATATTTTTCCAACTTGTCATATCCGAATCGCATGGGACTTCTAGGGGGTTATTTAGGGCATATATCCCTGTACCTTTCCACTGAGAATAGCTTTTTTCACCTTAGCCGTTTTTCCGATTAACTTTCTTACTCTCTACGTAACACAGCAGTAAGTTCGATATTAGTTTAATTAAAGAAAACCTATAATAAATGAGTCTTCATACTTTTTTGCCCTAGATATCGGTGGACGAAGCGTTACAAGACTATTTTACAGCAATTTTAAAGCTCAACAAACCACTGAAGTTTTTAATATTGTAGATACGATATAATGCCGAAAAAGTTTCCACTTTTCGAGTTATTCGCAAGAAACTAAACAAAAAAAAAATGGTGGCCATATTTTTCCAACTTGTCATATCCGAATCGCATGAGACTTCTAGGGGGTTATTTAGGGCATATATCCCTGTACCTTTCCACTGAGAATAGCTTTTTTTCATCTTAGCCGTTTTTTCCGGTTAATTTTCTTACTCTATACGTAACACAGCAGGAAGGTCGATATTAGTTTAAATAAAGAAAACCTGTAACAAAGGTATCTTCATACTTCTTTGCCCTAGATATCGGTTGACGAAGCGTTACCAGACTTTTTTACAGCAATTTTAAAGCTGAACAAACGACTTAAGTTTTTAATATTGTAGATAAGATATAATGCCGAAAAAAATAATGCTAAGGCAGAGGGAAGAAAGAGAAAGAAATAGGGATCTGAAAAGAATCAAGAAAAAAAAAATAAATAGCTTGAGTTATATATACAAAGTTGCTTTGAATTTACCTAATATCAACAAAATTCATTAGCTATGACTTTAGGAGACAAAAATTGTTTTATATCATGTTGTCATCCTCAAGGCAAATTGAATTCACCACAATTGATTCAAAATTAATTTCTCAATGATTTGGCCTTGGCCATAGGAGTTGTCAGTCGAATACATAACCTTAAGTAGTTAACGATCACTTTCTTAACATTAGGTTAGGTTAGTCGGCGGTTAGTTAACTTAGGCTTTGTAATTCGCAGGTAAATTAATGGAGGTTCAGTTAACCGTTGGTTATCAAACGGTAAGTAGTTTTAAGCTGGTCGATGTTGAACCACTGAGTGACGTCTAGTGCACTTCTGTTCTTTTAGGGATATTTTAAGATAATCTATAATCAACCATCCGCATGCAAAGTGGCTGGAGAGTTGAGAAAAAACTAAGAAATAAGATAGTCAGTAGGCGTATTCTGTTCATTTTACGACTTCTTATTTCGACTTAATCTACATATATTGATATACTGATACATGGCCATGCCTCAGTTGGTGTCAATCCACAAGCAAAAATAATTGTTCTGCATCATGACCTTGTCGCGATATATATATATATATATATATATATACATATATATATATATATATATATATATATATATATATATATATATATATATATATATATATATTATCGATGGTGTCGCCCATACGTGGAAGCTAATGTTTACAGAGCGTTTATAATTACCTATTGCATGGTGCAAAGCTGCAAATATTGATACAAAATCAAAATCTTCAATTGCGATTCTACCTCAAGTAAGTATATTATATTTGAATCCATGTGTATCTTGTAAGATAATTCTGAGCAATAGTTCGATAACATTAATGATTATTTGCCATCTTAATAGGATAGCAAGAATGTTTAGGTGTTCATGATACACATGGTTATATTTATCTTTGTATTTCTTTACCGTAAACAACCGATCAATTCAACATGAAGCTTTAATTTCTTTGATGTTTACAAAGCGACCAAATCGAAACTACTTATTTGGAAAAGTTTGTTTCTAGAACACGATAATATAGGTTTGGTTCTTAAAAACAAACATACGCAATGCTCAGCAAAAATCAATCTTCTTTAAATTTTCAAAATCATAATCATTGTTTTCATTTATTAAAAAGTGAACTGGTATCTAATTATAACGAGCAATGCTTATATATATATATATATATATATATATATATATATATATATATATATATATATATATATATACTAAATGACTTCGGTCTTTACAGTAGATAGATGGCTATAATCACACATAGCCATAAACTACCAACGATGAAAACAACTACTCGGTGGACAAAAGCCCCATCCCGCATTGAATTATATCATCGCTGGCAGGTGCAAAGGATCGAGATCTATCCCGATACCAATTGCGGTAACTTCTAACACCTTTTTGTTTCATTATCTATGGAACACATCACTTTTGAACCAAGAACAGGATCACTGTGATTTCGACCTTATTAGGATCTCATCAGCTGAACATATGGTTCGGGATGTGTCCAAAGAGTCAGAAAACTGCTGGTTCTACATCGACAAGCGATGCAAACAACCAAACAGCGTGCCGCTTCCAGCGCCACCTAGGAGTTAGAAGTTAAAGTTGAACGCGACCCACGTATCAATGTGAAAAGATGTAAAGATTTCGCTACTGAAAAATATGTACTAAATGACTTCGGTCTTTACAGTAGATAGATGGCTATAATCACACATAGCCATAAACTACCAACGATGGCAGGTGCTAAGGATATATATATATATATATATATATATATATATATATATATATATATATATATATATATATATATATATGCGAATTTTATCTCGGAATCTGATCTACCGATTTCGATGAAAATTCATATGTAGGTATGGGGTTCAGAGTGTCTTGAATCGAGGAGTTTTCCAGATTATATGTCAGATATCAATATGAACCCAATAATAACATAGGAAATAATAGTCCTTTCGTTAAGCTTCGGGTTATTAGTCTAGAGTTCCTGGGTTCGAGTTCTGATCAACTTTAAGTTTTTTTTAAGAAAACCCATTTTTTAAATAAAAGATGTTAATATGAGTTTCTAAGGATTTAATCGGAAATTTTCAATGAAAATTTGTACATATCTAATATATTGCGACACTCAAGGTACACATTAGCTATTCCAAGGAAGGGTTAGCAGATTTTGGTGAAAAATAGCAAAAAGGGGATTTCGGAGTCGAAAAATCGATTGACGATACTTTCATATTTAATTAGTGTTGCCCTCGAGGTCCACACTAGCTATTTCAAGAGTTTTGGTATATTTATCATTCATATTACAGATTCATATTTATTTCGAAATCTATAACTTACGAATATGTGAACAATAAAAGCAGTATTTACCGATCGTAATACATTTTAACCCGAAATAATCTCATTTTTTAATAAGTTTAAATATCCTCGGTCTCCAAATATTGCTTAATATAAAGGTAATCAACAACAATAAATTCTGCTTTCTCAAGTAATTATCATAAGGACAAAATAAAAAAGTACCTACTCATATAAACTCGAATGAATTGTAACAAAAATAAAATGAAAAACACCGGCCAACAAAACGCGTTAGCCGTTCGGAATCCAACCGCTTGATCCAATTCAAGTAATTAAGTTTGAAAGGATGCAAAAAAAGAAATACATAAAACAGCCTTTTACGAGGTCTGTATATACATAAAAGCCCAGTTAAAACGTTATTGTATGTGGGTGTCGATACTTAAAGACGGGTTATTTTTATTGTGGCCAATCTCAAGTGGAATTGGTATAAAATTGTAAGCGAAATAATCCAGACATAAGGTTGGATATACGTTTGAATACTGTAAGCAATGAGCGTTTTAATAGTATTATCAAATGATTTTGAGAACATCCATTATTGTTCCAAGTAATTAGGTGTGTGCATTCGATGTATACAGCTGAAAAAATATTTGTTCAAGAAAGTAAATAATGACACATTTATTATTAGATACTCAGATTTTCAGAAGATTTCATTTCGTTATAATGTAATGGTAGATTCCATGAATTACAAAATTCATAGTCTCAAAATATCTAAGTTTTCAGATAAACAACACCTAAAAGGCTAAATAACAGACGAAATGGTGTATGGAAGCTATTTCAGCTAAAGCTGAAATTAATAAATAGTTATCAGTTATCAGTCTACCAAATATACTGAGAACTGTTATCAATCAGAGAACTAATGAGAACATATGAGTGAACCAACTGACAGAAGATAATACAACAATCATATTCTTGAATATGCTGGGTGGTCCGAATTGTAATGGAGAAACATTAACAGCGTATCCAGCAGATAAAAAGAAGGAATAATGTTCATATAAACTTATCTCCCAAACGCTTCGTTTTGGAGATTCCGGGTGTTAAGATATTGGGAAAATTTTTTTTTTTAGAATAAACTTCTCTAAAATTTGCTTTTAAATTTATAGCATGGTAACCTTGTTTTTGTTTTACCAGTGGCCTTCTTGAGACCGTTTTAATTATTTTAAATAATAAAAAAGTTGTATGCCAATAGTTCATCGCAATTTTGTTAATATATTTAAATATCCTGAATTTGTAACAAATATGTTCTTTTTAGTCTTTTCGATAAAAACGAACCGTTTTCGAAATAAAATATTTTTTGTTTGCATGTGCTCCTAATATCTGAGGTTTGCAAATTACATTATGATAATTCGCGCTATTTCAATTCTTTTTTATTGACATCACATCTCCAGAAATTATAATAAGTGATTATTATTATTGCAAAAACATCTTACTAAACAATTCTAGAAAATATTTTTTAAGTTAAGGAATAATTGATACTAACTACTGACAACTAACAACTAAACAACTAAAAATAAATACTTATGCTACTAATAAAAACATTAATAAATTACAAGAGCTGTTCAAAATGCATTTGCAATGAAATTGCTTCTTGCATTTACGATATCTGTGTAACAAATTTACGGTCGCCCCGTCTTGATGTTGATTATATTGAAGCATTGACAAGCATTTTGAATTCTAACCACAAGTTCTTCCATAACAGATCCTGTTATGTATTAAAAATTTTATTAATATCTTTTATTTATTTCTAGTTGCTGGTGTTAAATAATATTACATTTACAAGTTATCTTTAGAATTTCTGGATATATTATGTAAATAGAAACGAATTGAAATAGCGCGATTTATGTTAAATATCTGGGGACCGAGCTTTGCTCGGGTAGAACAGGATTTGAGATGGGTCTATAAGAGTTATTATTTAAACTTATTAAGAAATGAGCATATTTCTGGTTAAAATGCATTGCGATCTGTAGATACTGCTTTTTTGTTCAAATATTCGTAAGTTATAAATTTCGAAATAAATATGAATGTGTAATATGAATGAGAAATATACCAGAACTCAGCTGTATCAGCAATAGACTTCTCGACCCCCATACACTTACATACTGAAACTTTATCTGCAGAGCCATTCTTGAAATACCTAGTGTGGACCTCGAGGGTCACACCGATTAAATATGAAAGTACTGGCAATCGATTTCTCGACTCCGAAACCCCCTTTTTACCAAAATCTTATGGGTCGCAAGATATTAGGTATGTACAAATTTTCATTGAAAATTTCCGATTAAATTATTAGAAACTCATATTAACATCTTTTATTTATAAAAACGGGTTTTGTTTAAAAAACTCATAGCTGATCTGAATGCGAACCTAGGAACTCTAGGTTAATACCCGGAACCTCAAACATAGGACTATTTTCGCCCTATGATGTAAAGAGAGAGAGAAATGCTTTATTGACAAAAAAATATAAATTTTGTAGACAAAGCAAAATAAAAATATTAAAATTAAACAATACACAAACAAAACAAAGTAAAACTAAAACTTAAAATTAAATTAAAATTAAATGATTTATAAGAATATATAAATATAAAATATAATAAAATATAAATGTAAAAATATAAGATAATAAGAATAAGAATGTAATATACAGCTGTATATTCAGTCAGAAGGTAAATAATAAAAAAACAAAAACAAATTATGAACAAACAATAAACCAGTGTGTGTGCTAAAGCAGAAACGTGCCTTAGTGAAAAAAGTCGTTAACTGCATAAAAGGCATTCTCTAGTAGGCATTTAATTTAAAGTTTGGCGAAATCTGGGAAAAGCCATTATAGATTTAATTTCGTGTGATACATTACAAAAGACCCATAGGATATCAAACATCAAATAATATTCACTAAACCAGTGGGTGTAAGAAGTTTAATATTAAGTATTAACAATTTTTATCAAAAAAGTCGCTTACTGCATACAAGGCTCTCCCAGTAAGTTTGATTTGAAAACCTTGCGAAATTCAGGATAAGATCTTATGGACTTGATTTTATATGGTAGATGATTGTGCATTTTTTGCATTGTACATTATATAGCTTCTAACCAACTCTGAGCGTGGAGTTGACAGATAAAGATCATGCTCCGTATTTCTAAGTGGATAGTTCTGAGATGGCCTCTCTGGAATAGAAGATACGTGCTTGCGGATTAAGCATACAGATTCAAATATGAATAGGGAAGGAAGAGTTAATATTTTAATTTTTTTAATGTAATCCTGGCAGTGAGTCCTACTGCTAACAGCTTAGCGCAAAGCAGGCAAACTTAACCTTTTTGATAAAGCATCGATGTGCAAGTCCCATTTTAAACGGTTGTCAACAATAAGCCCCAAGAATTTCTCAGATTCAACGGCCTCAATAGTAGTGTTATTAAGTACAAAAGATTGCAATGTACTGTTATATGACAAAACTTTTGTTTTAGAAACGTTGAGGCATAGGAGATTTGAATCGCACTATGCTTTAATCGTGACTAAGTCACTAGATACAGTCCTATGAAGTGTTGAAATAACCGGGTTGCTCCATGTGAAACTAGTATCGGCCGCAAAGAGGCAGATTTCCACGCTAATGTCCAGACTAGCAATCTCGTTGATAAACAGCAGAAACAAAATAGGGCCCAGTACTGAACCTTGAGGCACTCCATGTTCAATTGGCATGCAAGAAGACATCGACGTATCAATCCTCACAAACTGTCTCCTATTGTTGAGATACGACTTAAACCATTCTAGAAACACACCTCTGGAACCGTAGTACTGCAATTTATTAGTTAATATATTATGATCTACACAATCAAAAGCCTTAGAGTTTTTTTTGATGTTTAGTATTGGGATATCGACTACAACGGCAGATACAAAAAAATTTAAATTTTCACAGAATTGAAGTTTTGTAAGCTATACTCAAAACCAAATTTAGTTTTACAAAATTCAAAATTCAAAAAAAAAAGATTTTTGGTGATTTCCTAAGACGTCCCTAGATCCGCGAATACTAACATTAGAAAAAATATTAAATACAAAAGTAATTAGAAATTTGGTTTTAAATAAAATGATCTTAGAACTTTTATTATCACATGTCATTTTTGACATATCACATAAACGTATATGTTTTTTTTTTAAATTGGAACCATATTAAATTTTACCCTTATTATATAAAAAAAATTATTGCGATTCCAGTGATATATGATAGGATTATTTTCAGAGATAAAGTTTTTATGGGCATTTTAGTATTTTTTCTGATTCACGTATTACTTCAAGGTGGTTAGTCTACTTATCTAAAAATAAATAAGCCTTTGTTAATTTGGTTACCGTAGTAACAAATAATAATATTGTATTATTTTGAGAATTTATTTAGTTTTCACAAAACATTTTCGAAAACTGCACCGTTATTTTAATACAAACGTTGCATCTTTTTAGAACTGAGTTAGTTACCTTTCGTAGATATCGCCTATAAATATTATTGAAAGCTTCAATTACAGCAGCTCGAAGTTCATCCATAAGTTTGTTTGTAAACTTTGTCTTTGACTGCTACCCATAAATAAATATCTAAAACCGAATAATCAGGAGATCGTGGTGGCCATAAAACAGGGGCATTTCTTCTTATCCAAGAATTAGGAAATATTTGGTTTAGATAATTCCGAACTAATAGAAAATTATGTGGTGGAGCGCCATCATGTTGAAACCATTGTAGATTTCTTCGAGTGTCTAGGTTCAAATTGTCCAACATTTCATCTAAATCATTTTGAAGAAACTGAAGATAGAGGTCGCCTGTTAAAGTTTCCTTAAAAATAAACTGTCCAAGTGTTGAGGCCATAACACCAAACCAAACGTTAAACCCGAACTTAATTTGTGGTCTTCTTTGTTCAACACGATATAGATTTTCTTGCATCCATAAATATTCATTATGGCGATCAAACCTGCCACAATTAGTAAATCAAGATAATATTTTGAAAGGAAAATCTTGATCGTAATGGCACATATTCCTAAACCACAAAATTCCAGACGTCGATCAGGATCCTCAGAATGAAGAGTTTGGGACACTGATAACTTGTGTGAGTGGAATTTATACTTCTTTAGCACCTTCACCACAGTACTCTGCGAATTATCAGCTTTACATTTACCTCCGCAGATTCATTTATTTTAACATTGTTTTACTTTTTTGGCTTACTTTTTACTTTGGTAAAACTTCCATAGTTCCCCAAAATATCATACAGCCTTTTAAAACTTGGCAATGATGACTGACGACGGTCAAAACGTCTGTTATAATTTATAATCCTCAGCACATCTTACATATCATATGTCATTCTACAATATGGCGTTTTTGTAAATTGGTAAACACCATCTTAGCACAAAAACTGTTTGAGGTAAATAAAGTGTCCAAATAATACAATACATATTATAATTTGTTACTACGGCAACTAAACTAACAAAGACTTATTTTATTTGACTTTTTCCATAGATACCTAGACTAACCACCTAGAGGTAATACGTGAATCAGAAAAAAATACAAAAACGCACATAAAAACTTTATCTCTAAAAATAATCCTGTCATATGCTATATCACTAGAATCGCAATAAAATTCTTTGTACAATAAGGATAAAATTTAATATGGTTCCCATATGTCAAAAATGACAGATGTGACGAAAAAGTTCTAAGTTTATTTTAATTGGAATAAAAATTTTCAAAACTTTTGCATTTAATATTTTTTTCTAATGTTAGTATTTGCGGAGCTAGGGACGTTTTAAGAAATCATCAAAAATCTGATTTTTTGAATTTTCTGTTGATAGCTGTAAAATTTTGTAAAACTAAAATGGGTTTTGAGTATAGCTTACAAAACTGCAAATCTTTGACAATTTAAATTTTTTTGTATCTGCCATAGTAGCCGAGATCCCTATACTAAACATCATAATATATTAACTACGAAATTGCAGTACTACGGTTCGAGAGGAGTGTCTCTAGAATGGTTTAAGTCATATCTCAACAATAGGAGTCAGTTTGTGAGGGTTGATACGTCGATGTCTTCTTGCAAACCAACTGAACATGGAGTACCTCAAGGTTCAGTACTGGGCCCTATTTTGTTTCTGCTGTTTATCAACGACATTGCTAGTCTGGACATTAGAGTGGAAATCTGCCTCTTTGCGGACGATACTAGTTTCACGTAGAGCAATCAGTTTTTAAGAATTTTCTGTTGATAGCTGTCAAATTTTGTAAAACTAAAATTGGCATTGAGTTTAGCTTACAAAACTGCAATTCTTTGCCAATTTAAACTTTTTCGTATCTGCCATAATAGCCGAGATCCCTGTACTAAACATTTAAAAAACTCACCCTGTATATATATACCTATACAAGCATTGCTCGTTTAATATAATTAGATTTAAGTTGCAAACCTCAGATATTAGGTGCACATGCAAACAAAAATTATATTTTTCTCGAACTCGGCTCGTATTGACGAAAAGACTATAGAAATCATTTTTGTTCAAAACAGAATATCTAAGTTTATCAACAAAATTGCGATAATTTATTGCCGTAGAACCTTTTTCATTATTTCAAATAATTTAAAACGGTCTCACAACTCCAATGGAAAAACAAAGACAAGTTTATCATGCTATAAATTTGTTTTTAAGTGGCAATAATACCTACTAAGTTTGAGAGCAAAATCTAAAAAAAAAATTTTTAAATAAGAAAAAACTATTTTTCTCCGAATATTTCAACACCCCGTATTTCCAAAACGAAGCGTTTTTGGAGATAAGTTTATATGAACTATTTTAATTATCTTTACCTGCCAAATATGCTGTTAAAGTTTCTTCATTATAGATCGGACCACCCTGTATATTTACTAATGAGGAATTTAAAGCAAGCTATTCCATAGGTATCTTACGAAATGGATAGTTTTCTAATAGAGAAACATGACAACGATATACTCGATTCTTAACATATTTTTGGCAAAAATTTTGCAATTGTGCCATCCATCAACCTATATAGTAAAAACTCAAGATTCTTAACGAAAGAATCATCACTTTGTTTAGGGTAAAAAGTGAGGTTATATCGCATGTAACATTCCAGAAATCAGTGAGCTTCCACTTTTTACAAATAATTTTTGTCAGTCCTTACTTACCACTGTAGGTTTAAATATGTTAAAAAATATCTGGTGTATTCACTACTATCCACTAACCTAACACGACGTTCTTGAGCAAAAACTGAACAAAACAATACATTTTAACAGTATTTATTGCTTCATTTATTTAAGAGCGTGATTTTTCAGTAGTTGGGTTTTAGTTTTTGAAAAATCACGGGTGTCACTTATCTGCTTGGCAAAAAACTGTTTATTTATTTCTAAAATTATGTTACTCGGTTAGGACAGGTTTGGCAAAAACGTGGCTTCCATGTTATTTATAATACAACATTTTTTACTGCTCAGTGGATTATAAGTTCCAAGCTCGGTTTTATGAATAATTTAAGGCTGTGAATTTATTGGTATGGTAATGGGACACCCTGTATATTATTGCAGATTTTAAAATAACTTTTTTTCGAATTCGTAGGTATATACTATGTTTAATGGATATAATTTGTAACAACAAGAAAAAAATCAGTTTATTATGAAATAAACTATTACTATCTAGTACGTAATTGTTGTCAAACTAACTGACAGAAATAAATTGTATGATTAACAGGGATTTATTTAAGTAAAAGAGATCGTAATGAAATATTAATGATGATCGGTTATGGTGACCGTGTTAGAACTCATGGAGAGATGTGTAAATATTATTGATGATTTGCATCCCAAAAGGAATCTCATATCAAGTTCAAAGGTTACTGAAACCTAAAACATTACAACGTTTTAAACCGGGATGATCAAAGATCTGCCAAAAACTGGGAGACCAAGGACCGCAATGCATGGTCTCAGTTTCTAGACTATGACCGCAACGAACTTATCGACTAAGTTATCAGACAAAACATAGCAATTGATTTGGAGGCATAACCTCAAAATTCTATATCAAATTTGGCACTAAACCTAAAACTAAGAAAAATAAATCGACTGTCTGTAGGGAAAATAATAAATTGAAAAGTATCATCCGTCTAAGATACAATTGGTTCCAGAATTATCAAATAATGATTTTGACCCAACGATGATGTTTTGCGAACGGCAGATGGACAATTGTAATGACGACGAACATTTTGCAGCTAAAGTAGTGTTTTCCGATGAAGCTACTTTCTGTTTAAATGGAACAGTTAACTGCCATAGCTCAAGTTATTGGTCTAATGACAATCCTCATTGGATTCATGAAGCAATACACAGCATCAACAAAATTTGAATGTTTGGATGGGAAGTATAGATAATAAGTTTAAAGGCCCATTTTTACGGACGAAACTTGAATGGAGATTTACTGAATAACCCAATTATTGCTGCACTCAAACATAATGGGCAGCTACCACAAAATGTTTTGGTTTCAACAAAGTGGAGCGAGGTGGAGGGCCTCCCCACTGTTATCGACAGGTAACAGATATTTTAGATGCGAGTTTTCCGTATCGATGGATTAGATATAGATGATTCATAGAGTGGCCTGCTCGGTCACCGGACCTTAGCCCATTATATTTTTTTTTATGCTATCCAAAATCACACGGCCAATAGCTTGCAGGATTTGAGACAAAGAATTATTGATGAATGTGAACAAACACGGGGAGGTGAACGGCGAGCATTTTGAACAATTGAAGTCATTTTGTTCATTATTTTCATTAGTCTAAAGTAAATAAAGTTACCTATTCTTTATTTAATTGTTAAGTGATTTATTTCTCGTATATACAAATTATTTCTACTAAAACTAGTATGTACAAATTTGAAATAAGAATATCCAATTAAATTTTAAAAAATGAGAGTATTTCCTGTGAAACCAGAAGACAGTGTTAATTGAAAAAATCCCGATGGCCTGTAGCCAGCGGAAATGTAAATTTCTCATAATTCATTTTCAAACTACATCAATAAAATTTTGTATCGTTTGATTATCTATACATCTGGAGTAAACTATCGGTTTCTTTAACAAATATATTTTTAACACCACTTATGTTCAATTAACATTGAAGATCTGCGATTGATATCTGCATCTGGATGATACGCGCGGGAGCCAGGTTTGAATCCGCGTGGCTGAACATTCTTTTTTTTTCTTGCTTATTTTCTTGTAAATATCCTCTTTTTAAATTAAATTTTCAAAACCAAGGTCTAAATTACCAACCTATAAAATATACAATTATTACTAATTTCATATTGAGCTTCCAATATAAGAAATAATTTTTGATTATTAATTTTTATTTCATTATCTATCAATTTTAGAGAGAATACTTCAAATAAAAGTTGTAGGTACAAATTATATCAATAGTTTAAAAAGATTTTCGAATACATTCAATGGTTACTTTTTGTGAACTTTTCTTGAAGTTTGTAACGTCGCCATTTTAAAACTATTTGTTCGATCGTAGCCATTAACGAACTCGACCGAGATATTTGTACATTCGATTTTCATATCGTATATATTCAAAAATGCAACCTCTAAAAATAAAGGTTAGTTTGTTAAGCAATTGTTGGGCATACGTCTAAAGGTTTCGAAGATATTTTCAGTTTTTTTAAAAAAATGACAGTTGCAACAACCCAGAAATATGGCAATAACATGAAAAGTATGAGAGATTTTAAAGTGCAGTTTTTTGCAATTAATTGTTGGAATTATTCCCTTATGCAAGGTTGATTTGAAAGTTCTAGGACATAGGGTTGCTCTGAAGTGAATTTTTGATTTCAGAAAACTTAAATCAGAGATAAAAACTCGATTTTTTCAAACAGCGTAGTACTAAACAAATTCATTGATAGATGTGGATTTTAATTCTCTTTAGATATTATCGATACGTATTGGCACTTATTTTGGATAGTTTTGGAGATATTTCAATTTTTCAATATGGCGCAGCAGTTTAGCGTTGAAACAAGTGAAAAACAAATGAATCAATGGTATATATGGTTTTTATTTTCGGTGAATCGGAATATGGAATATCGATTCATCCGTCCATAAAACAAAATTATAAATATCAGGTTCCTTTTCAAATTTATTTCTCAGCAACTGGCAAGAGTTCATCCTTGCCTCATAATCGGTTGGCAGTAATATTTGATCGATAGATCGAGAACAGATGTGTAGATTCGAACTGAAAATCCGTCTACTTACGTTCGGGTTCGGGGTTCGATACCAGCAGCTAATACTCGGAACGTATTACCTTTCTTAGTAACTGGTTTTTTCTCGAAAAGGTGAAGTGAATGAAGACACTTCCATTTGTAACAAATCTTCCAAATACCCTCCGAAAACTGCTTTCTTGCGGATGTCTTTTTCTTTCTTGATAAACTCTTGAAGCCAATAAACAATTTCTTTGGTATTCTCCGAGTATAAATACCATGTCTACCATTTATTCCGTAGATAAGTTCATTTTCAAAATTACACGAGCAAAAACAAACAATTTTCAAAAAAGTGCCTTGCAAAACAAACAATTTCGATTTGACTGTGTGTGACTTATCAGTTCAATTATTTGTTTTTCATTTGTTTCAACGCCAAACTACCGCGCTATATTCCGTGACAGGGTAAACAGAAAATAAATACTTCTTTACAAAAATTGGACCGACGTTATTAGTTGGTGCGCTGAAAATTACGAAATAATATTAATTCTATTGGTGCTGTTACTTTTGAAGTTGTGCAGTTGCAGTTAGATTGATAACTTTTGGCACCAACTTCACAAGTACCAGCACCAATAGAATTAATATTATTTCGTAATTTTCAGTGCACCAACTAATAACGTCGGTCCAGTTTTTTGTGAAAAAGTATTTATTTCAGACTTTTGAGTGTAACATTGGTCACAAAAATTGTTGAACGTTCACCACTAATATCTTATTACCCACGTATATACTTTGCTTGTCCTTGTTATTATGTAGAGATCTCAGAACATCGCTGCGGAAATACGCTCAAATATTTTAGACTTAACCATTCTACGACCGAAAACCGTAACTCTAAGGAGAAAATGTTCTTCATAAATGTTGATACACATATTAGTATTGTAACGGGGATTTATATTAAAACTGGGTTCGATTTATTTTCACTAATTTATTTATACCAATAACTACTCGTCTATATACACATTTATATTCACACTATATTTCTTGGACTATAACAACTTTCTATGTGATCTATGTGAACTGTCAATGACCGTGCTTTATGACTAACTAACTCTGTCTATGCCTTCAGCCTTATATAAATCTAACCTAAAAAGCTCTAGATGGTTCCAGTGATTGTTTTCGTTGTTTCTGGAGTTTATTTCTCAATATATGGCTTCGAGAATAGACCAGGACTTATTCTCGTTGCCTCTGATGTCTCTCGTGTTTTCCAGAATGTGTATTGTGTGTGTAGTTTATTATTCGGGTACGTCTTCACGTTACACTGCCCCCTCCTTAGCATCTGATCGTCCCGATCATAATCATCCTTGGTAGTACCTTGCTGGATTTCCATTCCATGGCGGAATCTGCACTTGGTTCCTGTCAGGCAAACATCCTTGTTGAAGAAGTAACAGTCTATCGTCTTTCCCGAGTACACTCCTTTGGATTGAAGCAACACACGGTAATTTGCACACCAGCGTCCTGGAAGATGTATTCGATAATGCTCCTTACAATCTTCCAATCTAGCCCGTCCAACCCGCAGCCTATTATTGGAAGACCCAACTTCTTGATGTCATAATTCCTGACTTCATTCCTTAGGCTCTTCAGTGCATGCCAGATGTCCTTGTAAGTGGGTTTTTCTCTAGACATCTTTTTCGTAACTAAATAGAAGAGGTTCCGATTACCCTCTGCTAGTCGCAGAACTTTTCCTACTCTTGGTCGTTGGGCTGACAATTCATCCAGTCTTCCAAACTTCCTTTTAAACACCAGAGCAATACCTCGGCCCATAGGTAGATCCTCTGCTACACAATGGGCAATAGAAACGTCGGCTGGTAGTTTGAAAAGGTCTTGTCCACCCGAGACTCCATCATGTAGCTGACGTAGTACCTCCGTCACTTTGCTCCTCGGGCACAACTAGTTGAAATCTGGATTCAGTGCCATCTTCAGACTCAAAGGTTCTATACAGCAGATCATCTCTTAACACAAGAGAGTCCCATTGGCTCCAATATGCTTTCACTTCAGGGCTTCGTAAGCTTATATCCTGCCAAGACGGCCTCCCCTTACGGCGCATCCACTCCAAGACCACTCTCAAACATGGGTCATTCTCTTGGGCCAGTTTCATTTGTTCGGGCTGCCACTCCTCATTCTCTTCGGTTGTTCGTCTTATAGGGCAAAGCTTCTCTTCCATCTTCGAGCAGTGGGTGCAGTTATAGCAGCACGGACTTCTGGATTAGGCATCTGCGTTTCCATGAACTTCTCCTACACTGTGCTCGATGTCATAGTCATATTCCTGAAGACTTTCTAACCATCTTGCCACTTGTCCTTCAGGATTACGGAATTTCAGGAGCCACTTCAACGCTGCATGGTCAGTTCTAACTAGAAAGCGGTGACCATACAAATACTTATGAAAGTGGTCGCAGGCTTTCACTACTCCCAACAGTTCCCTTCTGGTAACGCAATAGTTCCTCTCCGATTTTGACAAAACCTTGCTGAAGCAGGCAATCACTTTCTCCTGCTCGTCTTGAATCTGAGAGAGGACAGCACCAATGGCTGTTTTACTGGCATCTGTATCCAACACAAATTTTCCGTCCTGCCTTGGATAGCCCAAGATTGGTGCACTGATAAGAGCTTCTTGCAGTTGTTCGAAAGCTCTCTGACACTCATCATTCCAGGAATATTCGTTGCCTTCTTCTGTTAACTTAGTTAAAGGCTTAGCGATATTGGCAAAACCTTTCCCGAACCGTGGGTAGTAGGTACACAAGCCCAGAAAACTTCTAATCTCATGCTTGTCCTTCGGAATAGGCCATTCCTTAATGGCTGTTATCTTTTCTGGATCTGCCGTGACGCCGTCTCCAAATACGATGTCACCCAGATATCTTACTTCACGTCGGAACAGATAACATTTCTTAGGACTCAGCTTCAGGTTGGCCTCACGTAATCGTTGGAAACTTCCCTTAAATTCTTCGAGTGTTCCTCAAATGATTTCCCTACCACGATTACGTCATCCAAATACACTGGGCAGGTTTGCCATATCAGTCCTCTCAAAACTGCTTCCATGAGCCTCTCAAATGTAGCGGGAGCATTGCATAGCCCAAACGGCATCACAGTGAATTGCCAGAACCCTGATTCTTTCGAGAAAGTAGTCTTCTCTCGATCTGCGGAATCCATTCCAACTTGCCAGTATCCACTTTTCAGATCCAGTGTAGAAAACCACCGTGACCCAGAGAGAGTATCTAGGGTGTCATCTATTCTGGGTAACGGATAACTATCCTTATTAGTGACTGAATTCAGAAGTCGGTAATCTACACAGGATCTTGAAGAACCTTCCTTTTTCTTCACGAGCACTACTGGCGAGGTCCATGGACTATTTGATGGCTCAAAGACTCCTTGTTTACTCATTTCTTGAATCATTTTCTCGGCTTCGTCTCTTTTGGCCAATGGAAGTCTTATTGGCTGAGCGTTCCCCGTGTTTATCTTGTGAGTCACTATACTTGTTTTACCTTTGTATTCTTCTTCCATCGCAAATACGTCCTGGAATTCTACAAGCATATCTCTCACTCTTCGTAATTGTTTCTCGTGTAAGTCCTGGACAGTCTTGATGACCACATCAATCAGCTCTTTCGAATTTCTGGTCCTGGATGGTTTACTAATCGTTCCTACAGAGCATATCGCTGATACAGGAACACAATTTCCAACCATACTTCCCTTGCTCAACTTGATGGGGCTCTGCTTTAAATTCATTACTCTAACAGGAACGACATCTCCTACTCGAACAAGAGCTTTAGCTGTCTGAAATTCCTTATTACTCATTTCTTCTACCAGTCTCAGACTTCCAGGTTTGCAGTTTCCGTCCGGGTTGGTCATCAATATTTTTTCACTATAGCCGGGTATTATTACGTCACTAGTCGTTATCAATCGGACAAAATCTTCGTTATCCTCGTGAAAGGGCAGTTCTTCATTGTCGACCTTCAAGACACCATTTTTGACATCCAACACAGCTCCAAGCTTCTTCAAAAGGTCCATTCCCAAAATAGACTGGTTAGATATGTCAGCGATTAAAACTCTGTGCTTGGTGGTGATCTTGCCAATGCTGATGGTCATGCTCGCTTCACCATGTGTTCTTATTTTCCCTCCAGTCGCTGTTCTGAGTTGGACCTTTGTTGGTAGTATCCGGGAATGATCCTTGATGAGCTCTGGCCGTTCTGTTTTCATCTTTTTGTACACTGCAGTGACCATTCTCAACTGCCATTTCCAATGTCTTGATTTTTTGTTGCAGTAGCTCCATGTTCTTGTCTGTCGTGACAAAGTTTTCGTCAACTATTCTTGAAATTTCTTCGAATTTCTTGTCACTATATCTACCAGCTTCCTCGATAGTTCTGGTCACCTCCTCAAACCTCGCATCACTCTATCTGGAAACATCTTTAATTTCATCCTGAAGAGTTCTAGAAACTTCTTCAAACTTTTTCGAGACTTCATCGAATTTCTCATTATTATTTCTAGAAATTTCTTCAAACTTGTTCGAGACTTCAACGAATCTTTCGTTATTTTTTCTAGAAATTTCTTCGAATTTTTCATTATTATTTCTAGAAATTTCTTCAAACTTTTTCGATAACAGTTCTTCCGGAGAGTGGAACTCGAACATATCAGGATCTTCTCCATTATCAATCAGAGTGTCCCTTAATCGTTTCTGGAGGGTCGCTTTATTACCGGAATCATCACAATCCCGCTCCATCAACTGTTCTTTGATTTGTTTCACGGTTAACTGCACTAATTTTATTTTGAATTGTCTTTATTAATAGAGTCAATTAGGCAATACTGTTTTTAAAGTCTTCGACACGAAAGCGAACACAAACACGAGAAAAAGTCTTCACATTCACACGAAAACAAACGAAAAGTCTTCACACGAAAACGAACTAAAGAGTCTTTACACCAACACGAAAACGAACAAAAGAGTCTTAAACTTAAACTTAAATCTAACAAAAAGTCACGGAAACACTAAAATCTGCACGAAACAGCAGTCTCTTAAAGTCTGTCCAATTTTATAATCACTCACTGATCCCACCTCTGACACCAGTGTAACGGGGATTAATATTAAAATTGGGTTCGATTTATTTTCACTAATTTATTTATACCAATAACTACTCGTCTATATACACATTTATATTCACACTAAATTTCTTGGACTATTACAACTTTCTATGTGATCTATGTGAACTGTCAATGACCGTGCTTTATGACTAACTAACTCTGTCTATGCCTTCAGCCTTATATAAATCTAACCTAAAAAGCTCTAGATGGTTCCAGTGTTTGTTTTCGTTGTTTCTGGAGGTTATTTCTCAATATATGGCTTCGAGAATAGACCAGGACTTATTCCCGTTGCCTCTGATGTCTCTCGTGTTTTCCAGACTGTGTATTGTGTGTGTAGTTTATTATTCGGGTAAGTCTTCACGTTACAGTATCTTTCATGTGGCATCAAAAAAATTCAGTTTTCGAAAGAAATTTCTCCTTCCACATAGCAAAAATACCCACATGTGAGATTTTAAAATGAATGTTGCTCGATAACCGTAACTCTTTCGAAAAAATGTTCAATTTAAACGTATCCGGATATTGTCCTATCTTTAATTCTGGCAATTCAAATTTTCGATTTTCGAGAAAATTTGCCCCCTCCACTCCCTTCGGGGGCGGTTTTCAGAGGGAAGGAAATTTCGGTTTGAGTTTTCACGAAAATGAGACCAATTTCCAAGTTTCCTCTTTCGAATGAATTAAAAATCATCAAAATCGGAGCACGTTTACTATATATAACGCGCGAACAAACCAAAAAAAAAAGCGGACAGTCGAATTGTATACCTCCTCCGTTCGGGGTTCGTCGGTCAAAAATAAAATATCTCTCAAGTTTTTGTACAAATTACACCGAATATGTAAGCGCGAGTGCAACATTCATTTCGTGAACGAATTTCTCTTTGTTTGCAGAACGCAGGTGGCCATTTTGAACAGTCTCTGTAAACAATTTACTTCTTATTTTTTATGTATTGTTTTAATTTTTTAGTTTTAATATTATTTAAATTTTATGTTTATTGTTATTGTTTAGTTTTGGAAAGAAGGGTTAAAAGTATTTCACAGTACCCGTTGTAAGAAATCTTTCTAATTCTCTCCAAAACCTTCTTTCTTAAGAATGTCTTCTGCTCGAATTTTTTTTTTGATTAACTTTTGAAGCCAATAAAGAGTTCCTGTAGCATTCATTGATAATAAAAACCAAGTCTACCATTGATTCATTTGTTTTTCACTTGTTTCAACGCCAAACTGCCGTGCCGTATTGAAAAATTGCCAAACTATCAAAAATAAGTGCCAATACGTATGGATAAAATCGAAAGAGAATTAAAATCCACATCTATCAATGTAATGTGTTTAGTACTTTGCTATTTGAAAAAATCGAGTTATCTCTGATTTGTTTTCTGAAATCAAAAATTCACTTCAGAGCAACCCTATGTCCTAGAACTTTAAAATCTACCTTGAATAAGTAAATAAGGGAACGATTCTAACTTAATTAGTTACAAAAAACTGCACTTTAAAATCTCTCATGCTTGTCATGTTATTGCCATTTTCCTGGAATGCGGCAACATTTTTTTCAGAAAACTGAAAAAATCTTTAGACGTATGCCCCACAAATGCATAACAAACTGACTTCTATTTTTAACAAGGAATTTAGAAATCTAAAAAATATGGGGTGTTCCATTTAAAATAACGAAGTGATGGCCAGTCGGACAACTTTTTTAAATTTGAAATTTTAAAATATAGTCGACTTGATTGTAAGCAATTTTGATTAAAACAATTTTGCTCCATCTCTAATAGGTCACCCACGATCCACCAATTAACACCAGCTGCTCCACTCTGTATATATATATAAACTCAACAAAAAGTTTTTTGGACTTACTTATGAACATATAAAACCATGCCGTTGAAATTTTTTCAAAATTTTTCTATAAGAAATTTACCTAAAAATGGCGTCATATTCGTTAGGCGTCGTTGTACTTGCCTACAAAGTTTAATAAATATTGTCCTTTTCGATTTGAGGATATTTTACTTTCTTTCATGCTTTATCTCAACTTTGTATATGTGGTGACGCCAACTAGACCAAAAGTGAGTGATTCTCGAAGTTTTGCCTACTAAACAAAGTTGTCCTGCAGACTGCGAAAAGTCCTCTAATAGAAGGAAAACTTGTCACTTAGCATCTTCCCCGAGGGTGTCTGCTACGGCTTTGTCAAGGCCATTTGCATCTGGACACAGGAGACAGGTTTGGATTAGCAGAGAGTTTGTTCGGTTGAAGTTTTAAGGCATTATTGCAAGAGGTGTTTGCTGTTTATGATGAAAGATGAGACGCTGTGTTTCTTTGAATATAGAAAACGGCACTAGGCCAATACTATTCCTACCAACGGTGCATTTTTATTTCATAGTTGCACGTGAGGCTTATTGAAATAATTTCCAAATAAACTAATTCAGTGTGTCCAATACTTTCATGTGCAAGTTATTAATTTATACGAAAAAACATATTCTGGGTCCTGTAACTCAGCTCCCATCTTCTATAGCTCAGTTGTTATTTGAGTTGAGTGTGGTACCTAATATTTTTATTCACATTGGTTCAGTGATAATCACTGACAAAATAAAATCTAAGAAATCAGTTCTGCACCTTGGTGATGATATCATACTTGGAGTACTCATTGCACAAAGGTCTACCAGAGTCATTAACTAAGTAAGTTTAAAATTTTTATTCACAGAGTGTTCAAAATTTATAATTTCATAGCAGTTTATTTTTCTTACTTTAAATTGTACCTACTGTATATTTTTATCTTATTCAATGTGGAATTAAGAAATAAACATTTTTCTGATTACATCCTTATAGCAATTCCGAGCGTAATCGAATCGCCATTTTGAAAAATAGAAGCTCGGAGCGTATTTGAGTAATTTTCGATATACATGTATATTAGGAATATATATGGTGGTTTGTAAGTGTGCATGGGAACACTTGGTAGAGGTGATTTAATGAGCAACATTTATTTACAAGCCTATACTTCGGCTTAAGTAAACATAATAACGATAATTTTGACACTATCGTACATTACACCAAAACATTCCAATATTTTGGTTGGACAATGGTATGCCTACTTACCTAGCTTTTCAAGTAGCTTCCAAGATGCGTTTCAGTCAGCTGTAACAATAATCGATTCTTAGTATTCCATAAAATATATTACCATAATTATCAATGTGCTAATAAAATATTAAAGTATTTTTACCTAGAAAAGAACATATATCTTGTTTTTGTTACGTACAACTAAGAATAATTTGCATCAGGCGTCAGAGTTTGTAAAAGCTTATAAATTATCATTTTATGCACATGATTCCAGTCACCACCGGCAAATGCATTAATTTTCCTGCATTTTTCGCCCTACAAATTGTTGGCGATATAAATCATGGCCATTCATCTTGATTTCTTCGTGACGTCTACTTAGAAATTACCGTGTACATGTGACCTCTCACTCTGAATTTCAAGCGACTCCCATTAAAACCTAAAGGAGGCATCAAACAGAGCTTTCACAGGATTTTTCAGCAAAGGTTTATTGAAACTTTTTAATAAAGTGTGGTCATAAATTGATTTATATATTACAATCGAATAATACTTCCTTTTTTTGAGTAAGATGAATGTATAAAACTCATTATGCAGATACTGGCAGAAATGAGACATTTATTATATATAAAGAAACGAGTTTGGTCAAAATCAGCGATTTGCCTCATTTCGCTTCAATTTATATTACCAAATGAGACAAAATAAATGATAAATGATATGATATGGAAGAATGGAGGGGATGCAATTCTAGTGTATACAGGTTGATTCAAGTTTTACTAGAATAACTTCAGGGATCGATGAAACTATTATAATGATAGTTTGTATTATAAACAACACTCCAGAAACGCTTCCTTTTGGAGTAAAATGGCGCCGAAATTAGAATTTTTTTGGTTTTTATTTTATTATTCGTAAGCCAGGAGATGTAAATACGCAAGTGTTTGGTTTAATACTAAGGGTAATGTAACTGATAAGTATTCAAAATTTTAAATTAATTGCTATACAGGGTGTTGTTTTTCTGGGAGTCAACTGCACGAAACTTTGTAAAACTTTTTGTCACAGGCCACTGGATAAATTATGCGTCTTTTAACTAACTTTTTTTATTGTTAAAGTTTTTGGATTCGTCACTTGGTTTTTGAGATATTCCCCAAAATTCCCGACCTGCGTTGGGCAATATTGTTACTTAAATAGCAGCATGCCTTGAAAAACAAAATACATCCTAGCGTATTTTGAAGTAAGACAGCTTAAGCTTGTTGTGTATTCACATCCCCTGGCTTACAATTAAGAAAATAAAAATCGAAAAATCATTCAAACTTCGGCGACATTTTACAATAATTCACTCATTTGATCAGACTCTTCAGATGAGAATTAGACTCAGTGATTTTGTACAAGAAAAATGCTTTTGTATTTGACCAACTGAATGTAAGAAAATGAAAAACATCACAAAATAGAGATGAAGTAACGTAGCTTTTTCTCGGTAGGTTGCTCCTTCACTTGCAATGAACTCAATATCTTTTCCACTAGAAGCTTATTGAAAGAGAGTTCCATATTCACTGCAGAAAGTGTCGCAATAGATCTAGCAGTGGATTTTGCGATAAGTAATCCTAACTGAAATTACAGAATTTTTACCGACTCGCTTAGTGTTTTGAACACTCTCTCAAGCTATAAGATCGATGTAAAGACTAATCTATATATAATAAAACCAAAATAAAAGTTTGTAAATTTCAATAATATTAAGAAAAACAACCGTATAGAGTTTTACTGGATCCCTTCCCATAAAGGAATCGAAGGGAATGAGATGGCAGAAACAATAATAGAAATTATTATTATAAACTTTCTGCAAAAATGTGGGTTGAGCCATATAAAGATATAGACCAATCTACTAGCCTACGCCAAAATGTGCTTAATCATTGTACTTAGGTATGTATATCATTGTTAAACAGATTGTCATATACCGCGTGGTGCTACGATGTGGGAACGGAAAATTGTGACGAAACCATTAGACAAATAAAAAATATTTCTTACACTTAATTTTTTTAAATAGAATGCCATTATTTTTATACGATTTTTGAGTTCTACAATACATTTGTGATAACTTTTATTAACAGTTATACCAACCTATCGTTTTGGAGAAAAAAACTTTTTGTGCGAAAACATGCAATTTACAATTGCCTATAACTTTTGAACAAATGAGGCTAAATTAATAAATTTTACACCAAACTGTAGGGAAATTAGTAGATTTGTTAGGAACCTATGCAAATTAAGATTAAGGTATACGGGGTACGCTCAGTAAGTTTTGAAAATTTGCATTCATTATAATGAACAAAAATTATTTTTTTCAAAATGGAACACCCTGTATATTATTATGGCAATAAATAGCAAAAATGATTCTCTTTTGATCGACAAATGTTTGGCTAAATCGACTATTTTTCAAGTAATAAACAGTTTTTCATAAAATTTCCTTTAGATTGTCATAATAAAGTGTACCTTGCAAATTTAAACAATTGAATCGCATATGTCAGTTTTTAATTGTTGAGAATGTCAGTCTTTGTCATTGCATTTAAGGCTTTTGAGCTAAATGAATCTATTAAAAGAAGAGAAAATTAATTTTTTGTTCTGGGAGATTGTCAAAAAAATTGGGCAGTTTCCGATTTACGAACACCAAAAAAGGATGCTTTCTAAAAATACATTTATCACCACTGGAAACGTAGCTAATAAAAAGCGCACTGTTGTAAATAGAAATGCTACTAACGAAGAAAGCGAATTAGAGGTTTTATTGAAAATCGAAGAAAATCCAAACATCAATTCAAGTAGGTACTTTAAAAATAAGTAGATGGTCTGTAAGCGACTCAATCAATAAACCTAAATGTCACCCATATCATTTAGAATTGCATCAAGAACTCACCGTTCAAGATTTTAGAAACCGTATCACCTTTTGCAATGTTATTATACAAAAAAATCAATGAATATCCGGACATTTTAGGAAAAATTCTATTTTCTGATGAATCCACCGTTAAAACTAATGGTAGCGTTAACAGACATAACATCCATTTTTATGCGACAGAAAATCCTCATTGGGTGAGACAAGTCCATAATCAGCGTGTGTGGTCTGTAAATGTTTGGGGAGTATTATTGGAACAAAAATTATTGGACCATATTTTTTAATGGAATTTTAAATGGAGATACGTACGAAAACTTTTTACGCGACCAACTTCCACTTCTACTGTATGATGTTGATTTGCAAACTCGTCAAGACATGTGGTTTCAACATGACGGCGCTCCTCCCCATTCCTCCCATAGTCAGAAAATGTTTAGGCAACTTGAGGGCCAGAAGATGGATTGGACTCGGTGGTGTTGTTAATTGGCCAGCAAGGTCGCCAGATTTAACGCCACTGGATTTCTTTTTATGGGGGTATGTAAAGAGAAAGTCTATAGAGAAGCCCCAACAACTATTGATGATATGAAAAACAGAATTCGAGAAGCGTTTCGGTCAGATGTCATCGAGACACTGCAGAATGTGCAGAGAAATTTTCAGCGAAGATTGTATGTGTGTGTAGAAGAGAATGGAAGAACTTTTGAGTATTTACTTTAAGAAATTGTGTTTTTATTCATTTTATTTTGAATTATTCATAAGTAGATTTATTTGTTTGTTTTTTGTAACTTTTCATAAGCACCATTCCCAGTGGTGCTAAATGTATCCAAAACTTTTTGGAAAGCATCACTTTATTGTGTTCGTAAATTAGGAAACTGATGCTTGTACATTCTTTGTGCCAAAAAATGATTTTTTGACACTCTTCCAGAACAAAAGTCATATTAATTTTCTATTCTCTTCAAAGATTCATCTTGCTTAGAAGCCTTAAATGTTATCATGAAGACTGACATTCACAACAAATAAAAACTGACATCTACGATTTAATAGTTTCAATTTACAAGGTACACTTGATTATGACAATCTAAAGGAAATTTTATGAAAAACTGTTTATTACTTGAAAAATAGTCGATTTAGCCAAAAATTTACTGAGTACAAATCAAAAGAGAATCATTTTTGCTATTTATTGCCATAATAATATATAGTGTGTTCCATTTACAAAAATCAATTGTTGTTCATTATAATGAACGCAAGTTTTCAAAACTTACTGAGCGTATCCCGTATACCATAATCTTAATTTGCATAGGTTCCTAACAAATCTACTCATATCCCTACAGTTTGGTGTAAAGTTTTTTAGTCAAAAGTTAAAGGCAATTGTAAATTGCATGTTTTTGCAAAAAAAAATACAAATAATTTTTTTCTCCAAACCGATAAGAGACAGGTTGGTATAACTTTTAATAAAAGTTATCACAAATGTATCGTAGAATTCAAAAATTGTATAAAAATAATGGCATTCTGTTCAAAAAAATTAAGTGGGGTTAGATTACCCATAAAAATGAACACCCTGTATATGTGAAAATATTTTTAAAACGTAGTCTCTATACTAGGTGTTCATCATATGAGAATTAATTTTGATATGTCTAATGGTTTCGTCACAATTTTCCGTTCCCACATCGTTGCACCACCCGGTATATGTAGATTAGAATATTTCTTTAATAAGTACGTATAGTGTACTTGTAGATATTATTTAGTAATTCATGTGAAGCTGTATTAAAGCCAGTAGACTTAGGTCAGCTTAAATAAAAATAAAAGAAGTAACGTGGCTTGAAACTAGTTCAAAAAAGCTCATACAAAATATCTACATCGAAGAGTGATCACCATCGAAAGCACCCAATGGACCATCAACGTCAGAGGGAAATGGAATTTCCAGCGTTGACCTCATTAGCGTAAACCGAATTTTCCACAGCTTGACGGTCCCGCGACCGTCACCCATCGAAAAAAAGAGCGTCAGTGTAAACAGCTTATGAATAAACAAATTGAGGGCTGATCGGATAACCCGACATCAAAGTCCGACTACCAATCAATGCGACTCCTGTGCACATAGATACATATACATATAACGCTTATTAGATGAACAAACGGTAATCAAGGTATGCAACACTAGTTCCTGAAATTGTTTTGGGAACATAGCAAATGCATAGGCGTAACTGGAGGATTTTTCTTAGGGTCATGTGAGCAAAATCTGTAGATAATATAAAATATATGCCACAGTAACATTTCAAATAGTCCTCTTTTATTGCACAAAATACCTTTTCTTCATTATTGCCATAACCTATTTTTGAGAAATTTGTCCGCTTCATCCCTTTTGGGTACTTTTTTAATTATCAAAATTGGTTTAAGATTTCTATTCAAACATACAGATGAATTTTATACCTACTTCGTTATGGTTAAGTCAGTCAAAAATACATTGTATTGTTTCTCCCATAAAAACGTCTGTTTACCCAATAGCCGGATATGTTATTTGTTCCACTCGACGACATTCATCATTAATTTTTTTTCTGTTTATTCTATCCTAGTTGCAAGAATACTTTTGCGTGTGTAATACATATGCTTTTTTTTCTCACTGTCTATTAATAGGTACACAAACCAAGACACAAACTGACCTACATTATTCTCAAGCATATATTGGAAGTTTCACTTTCTGTAAAATTACCCAAAATATACAGTAAACATCGTCATTACAGGTCATTTCACTTGAAAATTAAAACAAACATCCACAACAAGTCTAGATCGTAGCGTCAACACTCCCACGCATATAAATAGAGCGTAATATTTAAGATTTGGCGACCATAAACAAATCGAGCAAAGCATTTTTTCCTTTTGATCTTCAACAACAAACGATTGAATTTGTCAAAACAAATATTATTTCGACGAGTCTGTAAAGCAAAGGTGACCATTTCATCACATTTTATTCGTTTACTAGTGTTTTTTATCACAACTCATCGCTTAATAGCATTGTGTGACAATGTAGATATTAGTTTCAATCTCGTTTTTATGATTGAACATATTATTATTTTTGTCAGCTATTTACTATAAAATATCTCGAAGTAAATAGGAACTGGGTGAACATTAAATTTAGTAACAATAGACAAGGGAGATACTTTTAAGCTTTCCGCCTTAAAAAATCATTATGACTATCAAAATCAATAGAAAGTTGTTTATTAATGAACCCAGTCAATATGGTCAAACAAAAGTCTTCACCTGGCAATAATTCTAGGCAGAAATTTGACTCCACTAACTTTTCGGTAGTTGGAGTTTAAAATTGCAAACAAATTTTTAGGGTAATAAGCTTGCGATGAAACCAAAGAGAAAAAAAATATTTTGTAAACTCCTTTCTACACCACCACAGTTGCTTTAGAAGGCTAAACCTTTTCTTTCGAGACATCTTTGTAGTCGGATTTACTTAATTGACACTTTTACGTGGCAAGGCGGGTAAAAATATACAACCCGAAATGTGGTTTCCTTTAAGACGCTTGCTTGTCATCAGACGCGTAAACAAATACTATACACCTAAATCGTGTCCCCTACGCTGTGGTACATCTGGATAGATGGAGATAAATTAGTACGTTATTTTTTAGATAAATGAATAAAAGCAAAGTGCACTCTATACATATATACATTTGATAAATTACTCTAAACTTAAAAAAATATATACAGAGTATTTTTGAGAGAGAATGCATATAAGAATTTCAGTTTTTCTTTAACCCGCCAAAGTCTACAGAGACATAGATATAATTTATCATTATTTCATTTCATTCATTTATTCATTATTACACGAGGATGAACGACGATCAGGCATTAAATATATCCAATTTTTGTTGCACTAGTCAATTTAGAAGAGTGCAAGTGTTGCAATTTATCAAGATAATGTCACATCGATCAAGTGCTATTGTGTCTCATTTACTAGGTCTAATAATCCTATTTAATTCGACTATAAAATCAAAAACAGCATAAATCGAGTTTTCGAAATCCGTTATTTAGGGGTCATATTATTTGATCATCAATTAAACTTTAAACATCATTAATCACGTAGTCAGTAAATTTTCTTAGTTATTAGGTTTTATTTCTAGAAATACAAAAAATATCTGTTGGCTTTTAGGTCGTTATACCTCTCTTTAGTATACGAGTTATGGAATACGCCTGACCAGTATGGTCATCATTTTATCAAACTCACATGGATCATTTAGAAAGAAATGATAGAAAATTTCTGCGATGTACAACATTTCAAATGAATTTGCAACATGGTGAATACGAATAGGTATAAGCAAGAAGAAGAATACTAGAAAAAGGTCTGACTTGATTATTCTCTATAAGATACTATCTGGAGAGATAGATTGCCCTTCATTGCTTCATTTAATTCAATTTATGTTCCAATCAGACCTACTCTAACTCTTATTTATTTCATGTTCCCTACCATGGAACAGATTATGGTTATAATCAGGCTCATTCAAATCCAGTGTAAGAAGATTATTACCATAAGAGTTTATTGCTGAGACTTTTCTATTTTATTTTAAATTAAGTATAAATATGTAACTATAATATAATTATAATAATAATATTTCATATTTAAGAAGGGAGAACTCTTTCATAATAATAAATAAATAAATAAATATCATTAAACTAAATGGGAATAACGCTTAAGTTAGTTATCGCGAGATTGTCATAGACAAAAGTATGAGATTCTTTGCATCAACATTTTTGGAAAATATTTCAATATTTATATATTTATTTTATAAGAACATCTTCAATAGAGAGTACGAAAATATTTTGAATGTTTTATTTACTATACTTACTCAATTTTTATGTTTTCAAGGATAACATCTATCAAAAGCTTTTGACAATGTACAGTTCATTTTTCACACTAAGGTTGATATATTTTTCATTAGAGATAATAATACCATAGACTAACATAAGTACGATAATGCGATGTTTAGTCTATTGCAGTGAAAAGGTAGATTTATTAAAAAGGAAATGCTAGAGAAGCTTCAAAATTTTAATACAAGGCAGGAAAAGGAAATCCAAGCAGAAGATGATGATTTGATAAAAAAGATTTGTCGTGGTGATCGTATTATTAATATCCAGTTTCTTGCAAGAACTTTGAATTGTATTATGTATAATACTTGTAGGTATATACTTTAATAATAGACAAAAGAGGAAATTTACATAACGCAACACGATGTGCAAATATTAGAAGAAATATCCTCAAATCTTCTTCCGAAATAAAATATATATATATATATATATATATATATATATATATATATATATATATATATATATATATATATATATATATATATATATATATATATATATAAGGAATGAAGTGACGAAAACACATTGTTACCAGATTTAATGGTTTTAAATAAAACTCTATCTGTTAGAAGCTTAAAAAATGATAATCTTATCAAATTATTATTGGGAAATAAACATCTCCTAATAATACTAAAGTGACGAAGAACAGAAGATTTATAGGTATCTAATATTCAGCGTTTTTTTCAGGAAAATCGGAAACATTCGTAATATTTGGTTTTCCAATTTTATTCTGATACTATATATATATATATATAAGATTTTTATACTCAAACTTTCGTAGATGTACAATAAATGTCAATAAAGTCGCATGCGAAGTCATAATTCTCTGCTATTAATGAATAATTTTAGGTATTACTTATGATTTTATATTGATAAAATGTTTGTTCTTGTAAATTTCACATAATACAAAATTTACTTGAATCAAATTATTATTTTTTCCGGTTCATATTCATCCTGTGTAACTATCTAGTCAAGATTGGTGCTTTTGCCAGTGTATAATACGAAATTCTCGGAGATACTACACTTCAAAAACATATCAAAAAAACGGAACGATGAATCGCTTTGAATTTTTAAAAATTTCTTTGTCAAGGTTCATTTTATAATATAATTGTTTTTCATTGAAATCTATCGAGAGGTTCAAGCGAAAAAAAAAAATGTGATGAAATAATACATTCTCTGTATCTCACCTTTGTTTTGTAAAAATCTGGTGTGTCCACTCGCACGACTTTCCTACCGCTCGTAGGCAAATTCCAGTGAATTAAACATCGTCCGATCAAAACGAACAACAATGGTTATATTACATTTATTTGCAAGATGAAACGTTTAGCCAGAATCTGAAGAAACATGTGGAAAATATAAAATTTTATTCAAGCATACCTTTTTTTGAGCTTTTTCTCAGAGATGGTGCTGTTTATGGGAAGTAAAGGGCTCTCAGAGAATACTTTAGACAAGTTTAATCAAAATCCTTAGAGCCGTTTTTGCGCTACACTCTTGAGCAAATCACGTTTTATTGGCTATAGCTCAGCACCCAGTGTATACATGATTCTCATTCAATGCCACAGGCGAGTGGTATTGGTTCCAAACAAAATAAAAAATAAAGCAACAAAATACACCGATCCGTTCTCGAGATAATGTTGTTACAGACAGGCAGACAGACAGACCAATGGCTGAAAATAACCAATAATCTGTATGATTGAATATGAGAAATTAATCTATTCTCAGAGCTCTAGCTAGTTTCCTGATCTCCAACGTGGCCAAGATTTTTTAAAAAGTTATTCACTATAGACTTTCTGATTTTTTCACCAAACACAAAATCATATCTAACAGACAATTTGGTTTTCAAACGAGCCTTGGTACCAACCATGCACTAAATGCTATAACAAATCTTATTTATAATGCAGTTGATAATGATGAACAGTCGCCGTAACTTTCTTGGACCTGGCAAAGGCTTTTGATACTGTCAACCATGAGCTGCTATTGGACAAACTATATGACTATGGGATTAGGGGTAAAGCTCATATGCTCATAGTAAGCTATTTAAGAAACAGAGAGCAGAGAGTAAAAGTAAGTGATGTAGTAAGTGATTATTGTAAAATCAAAACAGGGGTGCCACAGGGTACTATCATTAGGCCTTTATTTTTTCTTATTCATGTTAATGAACTATTGAAAAGTATGCCCGAAGACACGTTAGTCCCCTTTGCTGATGATACAGCTCAATAGAAAAAACTTGGATCAATGTAGAAGATAAAATGAACAGTTACTAGATAAGATCAGCGAATGGTTGGCAGTTAATAAACTATCTTTAAATATAAATAAAACAATAGTGAGCCTGAAAATATTGTTATAAAAATTAAGGATCAATTGTTAACAAGAGTTGAGAGCTGTAAATACTTGGGTGTAGTATTTGACTTCAACATGAAATGGAATAAATACATCGAATACTTAGTAAATAGAACTAAATACCTTGTCTTTATTTTACGTAAGATCTCCAAGTACATGCAATTTGATACACTTAAAATACTCTATTACTCTTTATTTCAAAGCATTGTTAGCTACGGAATAAAAGCATGGGGTGGAGCGTACCAGTCTACTTTGGATACTTTACAGAGAATATAAAATAGAATTTTGAAAATAGTTTATAAATCATCTTTGAACAATACCTGTTACCCTCTCAACATTGAACAGCTCCTTACTCTTGAAACTACTAAATTTTATTATAGTTTACTAATGAATCAATTTAATTATTCTTTAAGTTGTACAAGGCAAAAAAGTATTCCCCTTCCAAAGAGAAAAAAAGAGATAAGTAGCAAAAATAACTTCATTAAGGCATTATCAACCTTCAATGCACTGCCAAATGAGCTGAAGACTTTAAATAGTGTAACGGGGATTTATATTAAAACTGGGTTCGATTTATTTTCACTTATTTATTTATACCAATAATTACACGACTATATATACATTTATATTCACACTTAATTCTCGGACCATATACGACTTTTCTACTGTCCATGATCTATGACCGACTGACTATCTATCACTAACTAACAATCTTGTCATTGCCATCAGCATTATATATCTAACCTAAAAAGCTCTAGATGATTCCAGTGTTGTTTTTGTTATTTCTGGATGTTATTTCTCAGCATATGGCTTCGAGAATAGACCAGGACTTATTCTCGTTGCCTCTGATGTCTCTCGTGTTTTCCGGAATGTGCATTGTGTGTATAGTTTATTATTTGAGTAAGTCTTCACGTTACACTGCCCCCTCTTTAGCATCTGATCGTCCCGATCATAATCATCCTTGGTAGTACCTTGCTGGATTTCCGTTCCATGGCGGAATCTTCACTTGGTTCCTGTCAGGCAAATACCCTTGTTGAAGAAGTAACAGTCTATCGTCTTTCCCGAGTACACTCCTTTTGGATTGAAGCAACACACGGTAATTTGCACACCAGCGTCCTGGAAGATATATTCGATCATGCTCCTTAGAATCTTCCAATCTAGCCCGTCCAACCCGCAGCCTATTTTCAGAACACCCAACTTCTTGATGTCATAATTCCTGACTTCATTTCTTAGGCTCTTCAGTGCATGCCAGATTTCCTTGTAAGTGGGATTTTCTCTAGACATCTTCTTCGTAACCAAATAGATGAGGTTACGATTACCATCTGCTAGTCGCAGAACTTTTCCTACTCTTGGTCGTTGGGCTGAAAATTCATCCAGTCTTCCAAAGTTCCCTTTAAACACCATAGCAATTCCTCAGCCCATAGAGAGATCCTCCGCTACACAATGGGCAATAGAAACGTCGACTGGTAGTTTGAAAAGGTCTTGTTGAACCTCAACTGTCACTCCGAGTCTGACCTTCTTCCGATCCGCGTAGTTGGACATGAAGTCATTGAAACTGACATTTCGCTCCTCAACGTACTTTTCTTGAAGAGCCACTCGTGCTTCCTCCTGGTTGCTCGATCCAGCGTATGGTGCGAGTCGGTTTATGTGCACCACTCTAGGTTTTCCCCTTGGTAACTTTCGGATACGATAGATGAATTCATTTATCCTCTTCATAATTTCATATGGCCCTTGGGACAAAGGCCTCGACGTCGTTGGGGATTATACAGCCAAACCAGGTCTCCCACGTTGAAGACTCCATCAGCTGATCGAATATTGTAGTGGTGCTTCATTCGATCGCTGGATGTTCTGTCTGGCTAACTCATGGACTTTATCCATTCTGGCTCTCAATTGGTCGACATATCCTTCTCCTGCGACACTGTCCACTGTAGGTCTACGGACAAATTCCAGGTGACAGGGTAGGCGTAACTCACGCCCCAACATTAAACTACCGTCCGATTGAGGGGTCGTTCCGGTCTTGTTCGCACCTATTAGTCTGCACACATCTTGGAATAGGGCTGACTCGATGTTTCTTCCTTGGTCCGAATGGATTTCAAGTGGAACGCCTAAACGTGAAAATAATTCATTCATCAACACCTCGGCGACGGTCTATGCTTCTTGATTAGGGATTGCGTACGCCTCTGTCCACTTTGTGAAATAATCCATGGCTACTAGGATATACTTATTCTCATTGTCCGTTTCAAGAAATGGCCCGCAATATCAACAGCAACTCGCTCCATGGGACTCCCAACATTATACTGCCTCATAGGTGCCCGCTTTCTGCCAAGTGGTCCATTGCTGGCTGCACACACTTCACACTTACGGTACCACTGTCTCACATCTTCTTTGCAATTCACCCAATAGAATCGCTCCCGAACCTTCTGTAGAGTCTTGGTGCAGTACCTCTGGCACTTTGCTTCTTGGCACAACTAGTTGTAATCAGTGCCATCTTCAGACTCAAAGGTTCTACACAGCAGATCATCTCTTAACACAAAAGAGTCCCATTGGCTCCAATATGCTTTCACATCTGGGCTTCGTAAGCTTATATCCTGCCAAGGCGGCCTCTCCTTACGGCGCATCCATTCCAAGACCACTCTAAAACATGGGTCATTCTCTTGGGCCATTTTCATTTTGTCCGGGCTACCATTCCTCATTTTCTACGGTTGTTCGTCGTATAGGACAAACCTTGTCTTCCATCTCGAAACGTTCTAGTTTTTCCGACTGTGCCGCCTTCTTCTTACAACTGCGGCGTACGTGTCCTAGCTCACCACGGTTCCAACAACTTGGCTCTCTCTTCTTTGACTGCGCTCCCGTCACTAGCTTCCTTATCATGTATAACAGGGACTCTCTATTGGATTGGTCTTCTTCCTCGATTGCTCTTACATGGTGCCCTCCGGAAGTTTGGCTAGCGGCTTTATGCTCCAAAGCAATAGCTAGTAATTCTTCTAGCAATTTTGGACTTGCCAGCTTCAACGCCTTCTGCAGCTCACTCTCTCTTAATCCATTTACAAATGTCTCCACCGCAATTTCATCAAGGAAGCTATCGGCAGCTGTAGGATATGCTAGTCGCGCAATACGAGCTACCTCTCCTTCAAACTCTTGCAGACTCTCATTTGCACGTTGCACCCGAGATCGCAGTTGTGCTTTGTATACTTGCTGCAGATGACTGTCTCCATACCGATTCTCCAAGAAAGCAAGACATGGTAAATTGCTTGGCCAGCTGGAATAGACCTTAGAATGTCTGCTGCATCACCTCGTAAAGCAGCAGTTAAGGAAACAGCTTTCTGTTCTTCGGTCCACTGATTAGCCATTGCCACTGCTTCAAATTCCCTTCGATAGGTTGACCAAGAGCACTTTCCATCAAAGTTTGGTAACTTAACTCTCATACTACCTGCGGCTAAGTCCCCTTTGAAGGTCTGGCTCGCATTTTCATCTTTTTGTACACTGCAGTGACCATTCTCAACTGCCATTTCTTGATTTTCTGTTGCAGTAGCTCCATGTTCTTTTCTGTCGTGACAAATTTTTTGTCAACTATTGTTGAAATTTCTTCAAACTTGTTCGAGACTTCATCTAATTTCACCCCAAATTAGACCAGGACTTATTCTCGTTGCGCATGTTTTCCGGGATGTGCATTATGTGTGTTATTTAATATTCGGGTAAGTCTTCACGTTACAATAGTAAAAATAAAGTTAAATTTAGAATAAAAATTGGGTTCGACAAAATATTTAAATTAGTTTTAGTATATTCTTTAGGTATATCTATATAAATAATATAAAAAAGGAATTGTCTTTAGTTCAAGGATCAATTACAATTAATTTCTCTAGTTTTAATTTAAATTTAGTTTAATATTAATTTAAACCAGCCTGTTCACAGGGAGTCACATCCCTCTGATTACTATCATTATATTGTAATGTATGTACTGGTAAATAAATAAATAAATAAATATTGAATTAATTTGTTTTGCTCTTATTGGATGTCTCGTGCCACATCTCATCTAGTTTTGATGATGGTCCTGCCAAAACAAATCGTCGGTTGACTCTTCGCTGTTATCCGGATATTCAATGCTTATATTCGATATTGATAGGTTAGGATTTTTAATGATATCATCATCAGCTCTGGTATCTTGAGCACTTTTTAGTAGTGGAGTGTGCCACGATTAGTGAGTCAAAATATACTTCTCGATATTTCCAGTTGATTCGAATCTCTGACTTATGATTGGCTCACCCAAAGATCGAAGTTTTGTATCAATATCTGAGTGGTCACTAAATAAGAAAACAGACTTGTATATGCGATCGTGGTGTTGTATATAACTACCGTATGGGAGAATTTAGCTTCAATAATAATTGACATACAACAATTTATTCCCAATACCAGCCTTTTTCTTATTGATTTTTGAGAAAATGAACAGCACAAACTCATCCTCAAGGTTCAGGCTATTACCATTTAAAACTCTATTAAAATTTGTTGATAGGCTTAACGCATGAAAGCACAACAGGCAGATGTAATTAAACTGTTTATTCTTAGTATAAACATTATGATGTAGACATAAAAAATATAGATGAATAAAGCTGGTTGCTTATTAATCTTGTCATAGGCGTAGGAACTACCCAGGGAATAGCAGCAATGAAAATTGTAGGAAATATTTAACGTTGTTCTGTTACATTTATGTTCTAAAGGTAATAATAGTAGCGATTTCTTAATATAATTATTCTCTGTCACTTTGGAAAAATATGTCGCAAATAAGCGCACGAAAGAAATTGGAAGGACTAAAACAACTTTTGTTGATATGTTGAAATGGTCGAGATCATTTAAAATAAATAGAATTTAGACCACAGGTGACCCCACCAAAAGATTAGATCAATAAAATTTCTAAGGGATTTTTTTGCAAGAAATACGACTTGGCTAATGGGAAACACGAAATTGTATCGGTTTTTAATTATTGTCAATATTATTTACTAAAATTTCAATTGGCAAAGCTTCAATTATCAACCATAAAACCACAGTAGTATTATTACTCAACTAAATTGTGCACTAGGTACCTGAATCGATAGATTCTGATCTTTTATTTTTAGATAACTGAAATGCATTTCTACACAACATTTTGCATCGTAAATTATTTCACGTTGGATGTTTCAATTGGATCTAACAATATACACACATAAATATCTACACTACTAAAAATACACTTACAATAAGCCACAGATTTATGGCTCTATATAAAAGCCCGAGAACAAATAAATAATGCTCACCTTATATAATGATTGTATATAAATCCTTTCGATTTTACATTCGTTGAATTATGTTTGTAAATATCACTCAATGTGTTGTTTCTAACATATGCGAGTTGCGAGAGCTGAGGTAAACTATTGAAAGATTTAACGACGTGAAAGGCTGTCATGTACGTGGAGAAAATTTGATTTTCAGATCGTTGGAATGGAAAATAAATGTTTATTGAATTCATGTATGCTTTCCTCATTTGTCAATTCTTAGAGAACTGACGATAAAATTTTTTTGGCGTGACCACATCGTGCTTTATGCATCTGAATGTCATCGCCTTTTAAAATCAAACAATATTTCTATTTCTGTTAGTATGTTGACTTTAGCTAAAGGTTAGTTGTTGTTCAATTTCCTATAGTTAAAGTTATGGCTATTGTCATTGACTTAGAAATATGGACTGCGAAATTTCCTGACTAAATTGACTGTTCTGATTTTTCTTTGATAGATCTAGTCTGCGGACATAAGCTACTAGCGTTACAATACTGATTATTTTCTCTTTTACACTCGTTTGGTCACTTTTCACTTATTACGAGTAGCGAGATAGGGAGGTGCAGGCCACATGTTTGACGATTCAAGTAAATATTATGCAATATTTTCTTATTTTACCATTTCAAAATGTTTTTATCTTCGGCCTAGAACAGAAAATATATATTTTCTTATCAAGATATTATGGATGATTGGATATTAAGCACATAAAGTTATAAATAGTATGTTTGTTACAATGTCTCTACCTACATATTGGCCAGGTTTTCATCCTAGCTAAAAATACTATTCAAAATACATACATATTGCAATGCTCACAACGGAATATGATCTGCTTCTATTGAATGAATAGTCAATTTATATTTTCCTGCATGTTTATTATTAGAATTTTTATTATCACAAATATCTCTCAGTTGTGCGTTTCTTAGAAAAAAGAGATATTAAATCCATATGAAGATTTTTAAGTCAACGGGTGAATATTTCTGCTCCTACTGCCATGCCATTTTTCAACTCCGAAAAATTGAACATTATGCTTTCCTAGAATCTGGGATGCAGGCTTACCGTTTTTGGATTTAATTCATATTGCAACCGAAGCTTAAAGTGAAAGTTCGCTCAAACTTTTTAAGAACTTCAACTGGCTCGGCGGTCGAATCACCACAACTCATATAGAGATTTTCGAATATCAGTTATACCGTCTGAAAGTTTAGAGAATGATCGTAAGAACAGCTATTACCTATAACAACTTAAGGCAAAAAAATATTTCATCGATGATTCAAAGTTATCTTAGAAATGTTACTCAATTACAAGAAAATGGTTATAAAAGGTCACAATACCCAATTTGGAAGTTGTCAAAGAAGTGAAGTAGATATAAGTTATTAGAAAGGGAAGGCTTTTGGCACCAGGTTCAGGAGTACTTGTACCCACCAATAAAATAGTGTTATTTCGCATTTTTCAGTGCATCATGCTATAAAGCAGTTCCAAGGTTTTTTTCTGGTGAAACGGTTGTTAATACTACTATCTAGGAAATCATTGAAGTTTTTGAAAAGTTATCCACTAAAAGAATTTCTAAAATTATCCTTGCTTCAATTTTTGCTAGCCGTGTTCTGCATTCTAGAAAAAAATATAAAACCCTCTACCTCCTTACTAAGGTTTACAATTTTGCTTTTCTAGAAGTTCAATTATTTTTAATTTTCATATAATTTAAAATTTTATTATAAATAGGTATTCTACGAAGAAGTTATCTAGAAAGATCAACACTATTAAACAAAAATTGGAAAAAATTATAAAGATAATATTATAACTTGAAAAACACAAAATGAGTAGGTACATTGTAAAAAAGATATTTTATACATTTTCTGTCTTTTCGCTTAAGCTAAGTAATGATGAAGAATTATACTATAGCTATTCAAAAAGTAGATATAGGCCTAAATATTTTTTTATTACTGATATATATTAGTAAGTATTCCGGGCCTACGAACAGGTAATTTTGTTACCACTGTAGAAATTACATTTGTCTTGTAATTATTTTCTGGATGTAATAGATAAATAAATACTTATAATTTTAATACCTCCTTTTGTACATTTCAATGCAAATTTAAGTAAGTCCCTCTGCCACAGCCTATTTTCTCCGAATCTACATAACGGAGATATAATTTGGACTTTATACAGAGTTATATGGCTACAAGTAGTGTAAATAAGCGGGATCTGATTTTGGGAGTTGGTATTGTGAGCATATTAGAAAAATAAGAGAAAATAACCTATCTATAAGATGTAAAAAAGGGAGACCTGTTCGGTAGTCAGCATTCTAGACGGCTAATGATATTGATTGTATGTGTTTTTTATGGCTTTCTTATTAAATAAACTCACATATGTCGCATGAATTAAACAAAATGTATATACAGATTACACATATTCTGAAAATCATAAAAATGGTGAAGGAATTGTTATATTTAATTCTAACTGATACATCATATCTTGCTTTGATTCTTAAAAAAATCTTCTATCCTATTTACCTAGAAAGTATCGTATTTTCGCACAAACAAATCTCTCTGCTATATTGCATTATCGTGGACAATTCCTTCCATTATACATCCTGAGAGCGCATCAGCAACGTAAGAATGATTCATCTCACTAGTACTGAGAAGAAACTCAAATTAGAGAGCAGCAGAGCCAGTTACACAAGCAACGAATAACCTAATTTCAATTCCTGATTACGCAACTTCAAATTACTCGTACCTTCGCGCTCACACTTAAATCCAACAGACTAATTAAACCACCCAGCGCCATTCAATCAGGCCAAAAAGGCTGTGTGGTGGTAGCATCACAACCTGTAACCCCCCTCTAGCCCCATTCAAAAAACTCCGTTCCCATTGTAGATGGCCATGCCTTTTACCCCGCTCTTTTAGAATATAAATAAAAGACCTTATTTACCGCGCTGGAAGTGATTGATGATTTTTGAATTATTTCCTTCAGAATAGGATGAGGAGATGGGAGAATATTTTGAATATGAGAGATTCAAACTGCCGCAATTTTGATAATAAATTATGAGGTGAAGGGATAAATGAGTTTTGGGCATCTTTTGATTCTGGCACTATGCCAACGGGCTGCTTTACTTCTACAAGGTGAATTAAAAAAAAATCTATAGGATACAACCTCAAATATAACTTTGTATCTTGTAATGTTCACAACAATTATTGTCAAACTCTACCTTCAAAAGATGTTTAATATAGAGCATAATGAAGCGATCCTCAAATTTAGGTGCAACATTATTTGAATGTACAGCAAATTACTTCATTAGAGGAAAACATGTTATTGGAATAAAGCAAATGACCTTAGGCAAAAGTATATTACAGATAAAAAGTTAGATTCATGATATTTTTAATGGTGCTGAAAAGCGAACCATTAATGATGCGCTATATTCAAAGATGTGCTTGGATCTTGTACAGAATATCATTTGAGTATTTGTAAACAAACAGTAATAAAGGGTTATTCAATGTTACGAATAAAATCTATATTTAAAAATTGAATCGACATAATGAATAGATAAAAAATATCTAAGTAATTATTTGGTATATCTCATCAAAAACATTGAATTGTTAGGTTTCATAAAAATAGCACGATGGGCAAATGCTAAGGACCAGTTCTATTAAAAAAAAGGTTATAGATTTATATTTGCTAAAGCTACAATAACAAACTACAACGGCACAACTTCAAAATTACCAGCACTAATAGAATTAATATTATTTTGTATCTTTCAGTGTAACAACTAATTAAGTCGGTCCAATCTTTTTTTATATTTATTTCACCGTTTTGAGTGTGAACGTTCACTAATACCCAAAAAGTTATAGGCTTAGCTTGAACTTGTACAGAAATTTCCAAACGTCGTGGCGCAAATATGCATTATTATTATTATTATTATTATATGACACAGGGGTGCCAAAGCGGGTATTTAGGCCATTCGGCCCATTGTTCCTCTCCCCCTTGCTCTCCAGACCTACGGTTCCCCGTGTATCCCAACAACCTAGACCAGACATATCAGGATTGTCGCAGGCAAGGTGCGTCTAATGTTGGTCAGATCCGGCCACTTCAGTCCTAAGTTGGCCTCACAAACGTCGAATAGAGCGGGGCATTCTGTGAAGAGATGCTCCACTGTCTCTTCCTCCTTCATGCATGCCCGACATGTCGGGTCATCGATGATACCCATTGTATGTACGTGTTTTCTTAGTGCTGCATGCCCAGTCCAGATGCTCACAAGTGAACGTAGTTTGGCCCGGGCCAAAGCTAGGCAGTCTTCGGACCGTTTCTGGCATAGCTCCACGATGAAGTTCTCATTCTGTCGACAGCCCAGAATTGTGTTCCACCTCTGACAATGTCTGAGGTGTGGGTCCTCATTAATGAGGTTGGCCATGATGTGCGGCGTGATGGGTACCGTTAGTTCGGGCCCACATATTGTTCCCGCGGAAAAGCACCCGCCAGCTTATCCGCCTTGTCATTGCCCTCATTCCCATCGTGTGCTGTCACCCAAGCCACCCATATTTCAGACTTTACGGCTATAACTCGAAAATCGTAACTCAATTTAAATGTTGCGACATATAATCTTTTCTCTAACTTGGCCGTCTCATATTTTCAATTTTCGAAAAAGAATTGTTCTTCGGAAATAAGCATATCACATATTTCAGACTTTACCGTTGCGAAACTCGGAAACTGTAGCTCTTTAAAAAAAAAAAATCAAATTAAACGTTTCCGAATATGGTCCATTTCTAATTTTCAAATCTCGAATTTTCCAATTTACGAAAAATTTACCGCTTCCACATAGCTGAAACACATATTTCTGACTGTAGCACGGAAACCTATGATTATTTTTAAAAATGTCCAATTTAAACATTTCCGGATATAGAATTTTCGAAAAAGATTGCTCCCTCCACCCCATTTAGGGGTGAATTTTGTAGGAAAGGAGATTTTGAATTAGATTTTTCTCAATATGGAACCATTCCTCAACTCTTCTCTTTCAAATGAAACAAAAATCGTCTAAATCGGAGTACTTCTACTATGCAAAACGAGCGAACAGCCATAAAAAAGCAAAAATATTACCGAGTTGTATACCTTCCCCTTTTTCTGAAGTCGGTCAAACATAATTATGAGGTCAGGTCAAGATAAACAGCAATGGTTATATTCAATTTAGCCAGAATATATTTTAGAAACAGCTTGAAAACTTGACAGTTTATTTTAGTATAACTTTTTCTCATAGATGCGCGATAAGGTGGTGGACAAGTTTCATGGAAATCGTTAGAACAGTTTTCGCGCTACAACCTTGAGCAAAACAGGGTTTTCAACTATGTTCTAAATACTATTGCGAGCAGAATGCCCAGTCTGTGTCACAGTTAATATGAGATAGAAATACGGACAGACCAATGAATGAAAATATTTTTGTCTGAATCTTGAACATTCCTTCAAATCTGGAGAGTGAAAATTTTAAACGATTACAATACTACTAGGTTAGCAGTAAAAAAGCATGAACAAACAACAATCTTCGTTGAAATGTTAAAGTAGAAAACCTATTTAACTCAATCTTCGCAATGTTTTACTTCTGCCATTTTCGAATTTGCAAGCCTATCTGTGACACATCGAAAACAGGTTTTTGAAAGACAATATTTACAAAACAACTGAATTTCATAATAACGAATATACATATTTGTTCATAAAATGAAATGAGTCAGGACTAGAAAACTAATAATATTCATGCTGTTCCATTGAAAATAATGACATATGAAATTGCTTTTTGGACAGCTTGTGACGCTGGTGAGTCACCTACAGAATAAACATTGCAATAAAACAGTTGTAGCCGTAACATGTGGCACAAATTTAAATATGTTATCACTATTGGTTCTCCTGTTATTGAGTCGGCCCGTAACCCTTACCCAACAATATATGTAGATATTTAAGAAATCGATGCTAAGACTCTTTTGGAGCTACCATCACAGTTTGCGTAAACATGGTCTCAGTTACCTGAAAAGTGACAAAAGGATATAATGTCACTTTTTCCATTCGATCTTATCCCCGCATATCCTAAGATAGCAAAGTTTTAAGAACAATTGGGGTAGCATAGTTTGATGTATAATTTTCGGGGAAAAATATTTTTCGAATAAATGTAGTTGAAAAGAATGTAGGTATATATAAAAAAATATTTTTTGCAAATACGTCATCCTATTTAATATCAAGGATTGCATTAAGTAGAAATAAAAAATAACTATCTATTTAAAATTCAAAAAAGAAATTACTCTTCACATTCTTATTGTGCGTTAATATTACAAGAATTATTATTATTATGCCTTATCATAAAACTTTATAGTAGGGAAAGGGGTAAGGCAGGGATGCATTCTCTCCCCTATACTTTTCAACATCTATGGGGAATGAATAATGAGGAAGGCACTGGAGAACCGGCAGGGTGGAGTATCTGTTGGAGGGAGAAGATTTCAAACCTTCATTATTCAGATGATACCATCACAATGACTAAAAGCGAATAGGAAATGTATGAAATCTTAGAAAGAATACATAAAGTAAGTCTAGAATGTGGACCGCGACTAGATAGATGCCACCTGATGATTCTAGACCGGCAGGAACGATGCCTCTACCATTGCAGCAAATCTATGACATCGAGGTTAAAGAGGATATTATATATCTGGGCACAAATACAGCAAATAGGGGTGGCTCGGAATCAGAGATCGAAAAAAGACTTGGGATCGCAAAGGAGGCTTTGGGTACACTGGTCAAAATTTGGAAAGACCACCGCATCCGCAAAGAGGAATTGAGGCGATTGCTACCGGAGAATGCTCAGAATACCTTGGACAGCGTACCGTACCAAAGCATCCATTTTAGGGGAACTAAAAATTCGTGAGACTGAGGGATTACTACCAACAATCCAGTGACGCATCCTTAAATTCTTCGGCCATGTAATCGGGAAGGACGGTATAGAGAAGCTTATGATACAGGGGAAAGCTGATGACAAAAGGTCCAGAGGAAGGTCACCGATGAGATATATTGACCAAATAAAAAGGACCTCACAGGAATGTCGGTTTCCCAACTGATGCATACTGTATAAGACAGTGAACCATGGCGAAGAATCACTATGCAACCTCCTTGAACGAGTCACGACGTCTGAACAAGGAAAACGGCTGAAGAAAATAGATCATAAAATGTATTCCGAGTCTACAGGAGCAAATGGGGAAAACCTCGAATTATTATTATATAGACCCAACATTTATCATTTTATTTATACTTATAAAATGCTCATTTGACGTATTTCCTTAAAGTGAATAGTTTTCGAGAAAATCATCAAAATATTAAAACTGGGGGAGGTTGGAAAAAAGGGGTTGCGAGAAGTTGATTCCCAGGACTTTTAGTATATTACTATTTAGCCCTCAATTATGATCTGTACCCAAAATTTTAACTATCTTGACTCTGGTTTTTACAAAAAAATCGGTTCGAGTTAATTAGTTCGTGCACTGGAAAATACAAATTAATATTAGATAATTCTATTGTTCTGGTAATTTTGAAGTTGTGAAATTGCATTTATATAGACTATTCTCAAAAGTACCAGTACCAATGGAATTTATATTAGGTATTTTGTATTATTTAGCTTACCAACTGATAAAATTAATCAAATTTTTTGCAAAAAAACATTTATTATACTTTTGAGTGTAACATTAGTCATCAAAATCATTCAACGATCACCAAAGATCGCGGATATACTCTTATTTCAAACTTTACGACTGTAACCCAGAAACTGTATTTTTTTAATTGTTCAATTTAAATATTGCCAAAATAAATTAAAAAAAGTGGACAAACAGTCGAATTTACCTCCTCGGTTAGGGTCGTCGGTCAAAAATACCCTATTCTTAAAAGTTTGAGACCACAGAATACTTATGATGAATATACTATAGCCATCATTACTCGTAGTTGCCAATACTTTTCACAAGCTGGATACCATATAGCTTCCTAAAAATGTTCATGGCTTAGCCGGAATAGATTCGGGGCCTAATGCATAGCAGTCGTACGCGCAAACCACTACGCAACGATGACCTCAATATGAGAATATATTATTAGGTTGTCTAATTATTTTTTTTTTAATTTATTTATTTATACTTTATAATTTCTCTATACTTTATAATTTCTCCAACAAAGCCCTTGTGCTTATGGTTTGAATACCAATCGAGTTGGGTTTGGTCACGATTCCTGACGTCATCTGCCATTTTACGCATGTCGTAAATAATTTAAATTAAATTTTAATTCCTAACCCCAAAACACTGATATATTTGTAAAGGGGCTAATGGTGATTTCGAGATACAGAACGCAACTAGCGTTGTGTTTAGCGAAACCAATCGAAACCTGCCGAACTTTCAAACGCACCAATCAGGTATCAGAACTTTGACATTCGGTCATCAAAACGCGTCGTGTGTTTCCATCTCAAAAATACCATAAATCACTTTCAAAAAGAGATGTTTGACATTAAGCGTCAAAGAGAACAAGAACAAACGTCAAAATAATAATCAGCCGACCTGATCGAAGACATATGTTTATGACGTTGAAATTTTATATCACCTTGTTTACAAAGAAAAAAAAAAGAGAAAGACAAGGTATGACGAAACCCCATTCGTTGGGTATTCAAACTTTATTATGCTTAGTATGAATTTCTACTTAACCCTCTGGGCTGAGCTCTACTCCTATTTGCCAGATTTTTTTGTTACTCTACTTTCACTTGTTAGAAATTTGGAAATTCATAATAACGATAATGACTTCCAACACAACATTCTCTTATATCTTGATAAGAATTATAGTTTGAACCCACTTTTCCTCGCACATTGATACACCCTCTGCAAAAAATAAAACAACGATAAAATTCCGATATAAAAATTCAGTTTTTCCGCAATAACACTGACGAATTTTTATTGGATGAACGAGAGGCGTACAATGGTGTGTGGTAGTTTCTTTCAAATGAAAAATTAAATGGCCTTCCGTTTCATCAGACGTGCGTATTCCATAGAAACAATGCATAACAGGCCATGGAAATGAATCATTCGCCTACTGAGGCGAAAACGTGAAGTTGCTCGGAAAGGATTTAGTACGAAAAATTGATGGAAGATGAAAAAAATTCAATTCCTGAAATGTGCCAGTTTGTTCCCAGTTTCGTAACTGAGTTTTAGAATAAACCTTGATTTGATTTTATCAAGCGTCAAATTGAAAATCAAATTGAGGTAAGGTGTTTTCGATAATCAATCTTTACTTGAACACAAAGCTTAGATAGAATACTAAGAAAATAACTAAAACAGAAGGTAAAAATAAACCAGAGAAGCCACCTAATCTAAGGCCTTGTAATGTATCTATGGTACCTTCACCTAAGGTATTTTCTACTGTCTGATAGGTTATTATTTATTTTACTGAAAATCTGCTAAAGTAACTTTTCTTGAGATTTTCATAAGTAGGATTTACCTTAACAAACTATTTGGCGAAAATAATTCTCCATAACAGAGTTCACAGAATCTACAAAATTTATTATCCACCTTGCCTGTCATGATGACCATTGCCTGAGTGATCCCAACTAGCTTTTTACGTCTTTCCTATTTCGGAGTAGTAGGTGATCGTTCTCACAATATTGCCATTCTAGTAGGCCTATTTTCTGTTTGGTCTATTCCACGTTGTTATATTTTTCTACTTTGAGAACATACGACCTGCTTACGGTTTTGACCAACGAACTCAAACGGAGCAGGTATGTAATTCGGCTCTCTGCTTTTTTTTTGGTCTGTGGGCGCGCTGTATATAGTAAACGTATTCCGATTTTGATGATTTTTGATTTATTCGGAAAAGGAGACTTGAGAATTGGTCCCAAATTAATAAATACTCCACTCCGAAGTTTTCTTCCCTCCAAAAACCATCCCTGAAGGGGGGGCAATTTCTCAGGAAAATCGAAAATCTGAGACGGCAGAATTAGAGATAAGACAATATCCGCAAACGCTTAAAATGAAATTTTTTTCCATAGAGTTACGGTTTTCCAGTTACTGTAGTGGTAAAGTCTAAGATATGCGTAATTCCGCAATGATGTTTTTATTCGTTCTCTGAATAATCACAAGCAAGCAAATAATTCACATGGCTAATAGAATAACTACTATCTTCATTGGTACAAGTGAACGTTCAACAATTTTCGTGCCTAATGTTACACTCAAAAGTGTGAAATTAAATCCATCTATAATTCAATGTGAGAGAATAATTAGTAATATTATAAATCAAGCTGAATAAATTCTCTTGTCCAACCAGTTTTCATTGTTTCAAAATATCTCTTCAGAAGTAATAAAGAATAACATTCAAAGAACCAACAATTCTCCATGGATACCAGATTTATCCATCTATATTAAATCCAAGGATTATTTTCTAGCATTTACGCGTTTTATTTTCGGCATTTACCGCAGCACAGCAATAAACGAGTCCGCTGATCCAATTTCCATCTGGGGAATTAAATCTCCTTCTTTGCACATGTTATTTCGGAAAAGCCATAAATACAAGAGTCGCTGTCAGTACGGATTTGATAGTTTATTATTTAGCGCCATGGAAAATATAATTTCCTACCTATGTACTACCTATATAAATATAGTAGGTGAGAGAGGACGCGCCTCGAGCGTGAAAAACCAGTGGCGTAGAGCTGTTGTAGTTGTTGCAATGAGAAATTGGAAAGTGGAACGATAACTTTTGAATTATTGTTTATTGAGTTTGCAAGTCCATTGTATATATTGGAAACGTATATAATAGGATGTCACGAGTTTTTATCGTTAAGGATACTCGTATGAGGTCATAACTTCTGAGCTCATTCAATAAAATCAGAGTTTTCCAGAATGCACATCAAATATAAAATACCAAATTAAGGTTCAATCGGTTTTCCACCTCTTACGAGACATAATTTGTTTGTAGAGATAGTCCATATTAAACTCGACCTTCTTAGACAATGATTCTGTTATGCTGATTCTTTCTTTGTATATTTATCTGATCATAATAAAGAATTTCATAAATTTGAGAAATCAAGCCAGTATAAAAAGAAATGTAAGGTACATCTCATTGCTTCTATAATTGGATTTTTTTTTAATATCTGGAATACACTCCCGAAGAGGTAAACAGGATACCTGTGCACGGGCTTACAAACAACCATGTGTGCTGTGGCAAGCTACGAACGCTCTTCCAATGCCTTAGCCCAGTCAGCCATCGTTACCCCGTTTAGTTGTATAAGTTTTGTTAACGGGTTCTTATAAACTAAAACTGCTCTCTGTTCAGATGAAAATAGAACTCGAATGGTTAGATATATAATATAAACTATTTTTTTAAAGTGTTTATGACTGACACATAATTTTGAAGATTACGTTCTCCGAGATGACAAAAAATAATCGGAATCGATTCAGCCATTATAAAGATTAGCCGGAACAAACAGACAGACAGTCAGAAATTGTAAAAATACTTGTTTTGTTATTAGTGACACATATTATACTTTCATATGCAATTAGTTGAAACCTGTTATTTTGAAATTACCAACATGCACTTCGATTTTGTTTATTTGTATAATTTTATCTAAAATAAAAAAGCCTAAGTTATTCCTTATACCACTAGCTACCTGCCAGTGAAAGTCCCGTCGAAATCGGTTCAGTCGTTACGGAGATTAGCCGGAACAATTAGGCAGACATGTTTTCAAATGTTCTTTTATGTGTCATTAGCATTCGACTTAAAAATTTTAATGTAAATAGCAGACACAACAAACAGCATAAGACAGTTTTTGGATACCGTAAGTATGAATCCGGTAAATGTTAAAATCACGTGGTTTCATTACCGTCTCTGAAATAGCGTATACGAAAGTAACGGTCGTTCTGGATAACGTTCGGTTCTAACGCTAACACTAAACGGGTGTGACTCACACCGTGTAAGTATGTGGTGTATTGGTATTTGCGGTATCATAACACAACACTTCTCTTAACAAACACAGGTCGTCGGTAATACTAAATCGCAAATCGCAACCATTCTTTTGAAGTAGTCATGGTTCGCTCAATGAAATACGGGTAGATGTTAGATATAGAACTTATAAAGTGAAATAAGCTAACAACTTTAAATAGTTGTTTGTTTCAGTTTCAACCTGAAGCTGGCGCGAAGGTAAAACTGACAGCTCACACCAAGAGTAAGCAGGTCTGCCAACAGAATATATACGATTTCCTTACTAACCGTTAACGTTGAACCAACACGCTAACCTAGGCAGATTAGCGTAATACGGTAAACGCTATTCGCTGAACGCTAACAAACTACACAATGCGCAAGCGCAGAAGCACGTCCCGTGATTTTAACGTTTACCGTATTCGCACTTAGGTTATCCAAAAATTCTCTACTAACCATCACTAAATGATGCCCTCTTATCTATAAATGATGGAGTCCGTAAGCAACTGTCGAATATGATCAACAGAAAATCCATATGAAATCGTTCAAACGGTGACTTTCTTATCGTGCTCTAATTTTATTATATTACCAAATTTTTCGAAAAATATATAAAATGTAGGGGCAGTATCTTTAACGGCAACTCGTGAACGATAATGTCCCAAGATTCCTCATCTCCACGGATACAGAATAATAATAATAATTTATTGTCATATCATCATATGCAATGATGTAAGACACGTCAGAGTAAAAATAAAAAACAAAACTAATATTATATATGTGCATACATGGTCAAGCCATGCGCTAGTATAATCAAGCCATGGCGAAATTTTCTTGAATAGTTACGGAAAGAGTTAGTCATTCAATCAGTGCCAAGTCTTTGAACCTTGTTGTACTTAACTCCCTAGAACCTCAAGGCAATATATTTCTCATAGCTCTCACGTAGCTTGAAAACTCTTAGAAACTGACCTGAATTTTTCCAAAAAAGACAATGGATTAACAGTAAATAATCATAATAATAAGACATAAGAACAGATATGTTTGCATATTTGTATAATGCAAAACGCACTAGGGTTATATTTACAATGTATATCTATATGAGGTCCCTAACTCAAGGAATTATTCAAAATAAGAGAAATTTTACCTCTTGAAAATATTTTATTGAAAAATGCTCAATTTTAGACAAGTGGCTTTTATGCATAAAAATAACTCTTCGAGTGAAATGCAGTTTTTTCTTTACATCATTAAAAACTCTAATTCAGAATATACTTTTCAAACTAGGCAAATCTTTATCAAAAGTAAGGTAAGGGGTATCATTAGCAAATAGGATTAGATTTCTATCACTGAAACATCTCTCCAAATTATCAATAAAAATAACAAATATGAGAGGTCTCAGAACAGAGTTTTCAAAATGACGTTTCCAGTTGACAAAATATATTTTATTTCTGTAAGTTGCTGTTAATTGCAGAGATAAGATAGCAGTCTTTCTCCAAACCTACCTCTAAATCCTATTTATCTAATTTATCAATAAGTAGGGCATAACAGACAGGATCAAATGCCATGGTTAAATTCAAACGAAATACGAAAACATCAAAACATTGAGAAAAGTCATCGTCATTGTAGTTGTCGATTACAGAATGATCACCTTTCTTAAAGAGTGGTTTTACCCAAACTATTTTTAATATATTAGAATAATTTACCTTATATATATATATATATATATATATATATATATATATATATATATATATATATATATATATATATATATATTTAATAAATATATTTATAAAAATGTCAAAATGGTACCACAACAAAGAACACTTCTGCTTTTAGCATATTAGAAGTAATTTGATCCATGTCATTGGAATTGGAACTTGGAAATTCATTTATCTATTGATTTTGGGATCATTTATTTTGAAACCATCGATAACAGTTTCAGTTAAACTTCTAACTCTATCTTTCGTGTTACTGAGATCCAGATTAATAATATATCAAAGTCCTTTATAGACTTATTTTCGGGACTCTGATAAATTTTATTGTTCTCTAATCGCTTTGCAGCATAGCATACCCAGCAATAAATTCTTTTGTAATTACGATAGAATTCAAGATTTTCTAAATTATTATTATTATTATTATATATTGTTTGCGCTTCATAAACCTCCTTCCAATATCTAGCACTAACGTAGTTAGAAAACGCATGATAGATTGTTGCGTTAAAAATGCATTTTTTATCGAATGATCTGATAAGCCATTTTTCATTACCTTCACATCTTTACCAATGTTTTCACGAGTTAACTACTTCAGATATTATCAAGACTGCTGTTAAATCTAGCAGGCTCACAAATATGACTTACTGTATTATTGGAATTCAGGATGTTAAATAGTTGGTCAATGTTTATATCTCCACTTAGAATAAGGTTACATTATACATCAGGATACCTAGACATTGAGAGAATTCTATTTTTGTTTATTATCAATGTGAATTTGAGTACCACATGACTGTGAAGGTACTGAAAACAAAATTTCTATGAAGGTTGGTGCATTCTTGTATATCTACCGGTCAAATAAAGAATTGTTAACTCAGATCCGGCATTCGACGAATTTAGCCAATTCTAGTTTAAAATTATTAAAATGGAAGTGGAGGTGTATGATGTTACATAGTTGGTGGTGATATTCCTACAAATTTATGGAACCCTCTCTGAAGGAGGCTTAAAAACAAAGTAATGTATGAGAAAATATTTCAAACAGTTTTCTTACATTCTACCACTATTGTTGTTCGAAAAAAGGTGGGAATTTAAAATTACTCCAAACATAAAGATCAAAAATGGACAATGACACGTGACGTTACCTATGTCAAGGATCTCAAAACCCACAAACTGTATTCGTTTCGTAATATATGCAGGCTTCAGAGGCATTCTTCAATGCACTCAAAACCTATATTGTATTGTTTATGTTGTGTTGTTGGTGCATTATCTTGAAATCACATAAGAATAAATAGAAATACATCGGTACATGCATTGATTGCTTTGGGATATTTGGTAATTTCAATCATTTCATGTATTTTTTTAGTTGCACTAGATTCACTTACAAGAATTGAAGCACCTTCAAAATTGGGAGTAGGTATGCCGTTTTTCATTTGCATGTCTTGCTAAGGTACATTTTTACTTTCCTACGCTACAGTATCTGTATAAGGAAAGTATTGGAATCGTGTGAAATTTTCGGTATCGAGATTTTTACAAATGTTGACGTTTCAGAGATTTCTAAGTCTAATAAACATATTTTCAGCCATTGGTCTGCTGCTTGAATAAAATTCCATATTTTCCATATGTTTCTTCAGATTCTGGCTAAACGTTTTATCTTGCGAAACAATGTTCCATGACCATTATTGTTTGTCTTGACATGCTGAAAAAAATGAGTGGCAATACGATTTGACCAGAGAAATTTTACTATATGTAAGGAAAGTATTGTAATAGCGTCAAATTTTTTATTCACTGCAATTTGCTGCGAGCGGTAGGAAAGTCGTGTGAGTGGACACACCAGATTTTTTTTGTGCTTTCCTTTAATCACATTTATGTGAAATGATTCTATTTTTAGTAACCTCTGTGTTTCGCCAATGTACAGGGTTATTCATTATATTTTGACACCCACCTACAGCTCTTATTAGGAGTTATAGAAAAAAACTTTAGATACAAAAGTTTTATGTTCGTTCATGTAGTATCTTTTGGTAATAGAGAAAATAAAAAAATGACTTTACAACATTGTAAAAATTAATTGAGACATATTTTTTTAATTGGAACACCCTATATATTATTAGCTCAAATGAAAGATCTCTTTGTTCTGATTTTAAATATATATAATTTGTTGACATTTGGTTCAGCCACTTTTGAATTGAGCTTATAACTTATTTTTCCACAATTGGAGATCATCACCCAATATTACAGTTTGTTGCTTGAATATTATCAAGTTGCCTCGAAAATGTCGACGTTTGTAGCTTAAAGTATTTTTTTGAAACTCAAATATTTCAAAAGTGGCTGAACCAAATGCTAACAAATTATATATATTTGAAATCAGAACAAAGAGATCTTTTATTTGAGCTAATAATATACAGGGTGTTCTATTGAAAATACTATGACTCAATTAATTTTTACAATGTTGTAAAGTAAATTTTTTATTTTTTCTTTTACCAAAAGATACTTTAAGGAAAAACCTAAAACTTTTGTCTCTTCTTTCTATAACTCGTAATAAGAGCTGTAGGTGGGTGTCAAAATATAATGAATAACCCAGTACATAAGATCGCAATCATGACACGGAATATCATTTACAACATTACGCCTTTTTACTTTCCTACGCTACTGTAGTAGCTGTATAAGGAAAGTATTGTAATCGTGTGAAATATTCGGTATCAATATTTTTACAAATGTTGACGTTTCAGAGTTTTCTAAGTCTAATAAACATATTTTCACCCATTGGTCTGTCTGTCTGTCTGTGATTGCATTATCTCGGTAATGGATTGGTATGTTTTGTTGCTTTCTTTTTGATTTTGTTTGGTACCAATATCACTCGCCGGTGGCACTGAATGAAAATCCTGTATACACTGGATGCTGTAGCGCGAAAACGGGTCTAAGGATTTTGATTAAACTTTCCTAAAGTATTCTTCTGAGAGCCTTTTACCACTCGTTCCGAACAAAAAAACATTTTTTTTGTGAAAGAATGTCCCCTTGAACCTCCTCCTGAGAAACCAGACGCACTAGTGTCAGGCCGCCCCCTCTTTCGACTTGTCGTCTGTTACACCCTATTTTTGCCAAATCTACTAAACGAAAGTTGTCTAAATTTATCATTTATTCTGAATTTTGAAGTAATGCAGAGAATGGGCCACCCCCCCTTATCTCAGGAACTACTAAACCTTATAAAAATGCTGAATTTTTACTTTACTTTAATTCGCAAGGGAACCAAAGTCAAAAGTTCGAGGGCCCCTCCACGCGATCTCAACTCATGCTGGACAACTTTTTTGAGAGAATGTTCGATTGGAATAGTGACGCACAGTTACAATGCAAAGAAATGCAATAGAAAACATTGAATATTAAACATGCAGTTTCAGTTTCATGAATTCGGAATAATACTTTTGTCCTATTATTCAAAAGGTTTCTGAGATGTCAGAGTTTTGGTAATATATTGTCATTTGAGAAACCTTCTAAGGTTAAAACATATTTCAAATTACTAAAACTTTTTAATGATAATTAATGAATGATATAGCCAGTACTGGTTGGTCATTTCATGACATGTGACTTTTCCATGATATGGTCGGCCACTTCATAATATAATGAATTCTATGATCTGGCCAGGACAAATAACATATGTCCAGGGTGTTCTCGATGCTCGCATACACGATAATGGATACATAAAATAAAAATACTCCATAGATTTCGATGATACTGGTCATACTATTATTTTATAAGCTGAGTCACATTTATATTGTACAATGTCACTAGCATCTTCTAGTATATGAAGAAAAAATAGCTGACGAACTTAATAGAATAAAGAGTTCTTTATACTGTGATACAATCGACGCCAGATCTAGAATCGGTTTTGATAAAATTCAAGTCCATTGTTAAGAGTGTACAAATTCTCATCAACAAAAAAAATATGTTTGACGTTGGACAAAAGCAGGCCCGGGTCATCCAGCCAGGAATTGGAGTACGCAAAGGTGGTTAAATCATCACACCTACTGCTCATCCGTTCCGGAATAAATACTGCAGTTGAGCTTTTTGATCTAACGTTGGCAGTTATTTTTAGATTATTTGGAGATCACCATCACAATATAGCGTCAATAAATCAAGTCAAATAATATTGTTGTTGATGATTGTCAATCATTTTACCAGCATGAGATGTCATCAGACATATGAAACCTTCCCCTATCTCTACGTACTACGCCTTTGCTTCGAATAAATAACCATCCAGACGCGTAATAATACATTCAAATAAGGTTTTAATAATTCATGCTGCCGCTTACTGCGTAACAAGAAAAGACGCGGCAAATTCGAGAGACTATTGCATGCACTGTGTACTCACTATCATACGCCCAGATAAAGATGGCAAGATTTACAGTAAATTTTTCACATCTGTTGTAACCCCCGGATTCCATACTCATTCTCATTCAAAAGATTAATGTGAAGAATTCGCTTCCGTTTTGTTAGCATATGGTTGGTTAAGATCGTAAATTAAGCCTTGTTGATTCTTCGTTGCAGTTAAGTTAGGTAAATAAATGTTCACTAATAAATGAAAAATGACATTTTACTAAAACAAGAATCGAATCTACTAGCTGGTGTGCTGAAAAATTCTGAATAATATTAATCCTTTAGTGCTGGTACTTTTGAAGTAGTGCAGTTAAACGTAGATAAACAACTTTTACATCAACTGGAAAAGTAGCAGCAAAAATTAATATTATTACATATGCTAAGTCCATTGAAGTTTCTGTAAAAAATATTTATTTCATATTTTTCAGTGCACATAGAAAATAAAAATAAATAAATAAATTAAAATAAAATAAATAAATATGTGCAATGAGTTTCCATTTTTTCGAAAACTTTTCACTTTCTAACTCGGAAACCGTTAAATGGTCTTTTCTTTAACTCTCAAATTTTGGATTTTCAAAAAAAGTGCTGTATGTAATGCTTATTATTTGCTGTCGAAATTTGAGAGTAATCAAGGACTATTTCCTTTAATTTTATATTAGAAATTGTACTAAATAATCATTTTTCTCAGATAGATTTATCGATTACTGAAACAATAAAACGTTCAAGAAAATAATGTATTCAGTTTTACATTCAATCATTTGTGCAGTGTATTTTTTAAACCACGGTACCTGTGTATTTTATTATGAACTAAATATTTCGAATGTACTCGTAATAATTTATGTAAAACACAAAAAAGAGGAAATAATGGTGTTTGCTGTAACGGGATTCGATTACCCGCATATGAAATAATATTGTCGATAAAAAACATTGTGCAGGCTCCCTATTTTTTATACTTTATGTCGAAATCAGGATACTAAAAATTCTGTAAGCTAAATTGCAAACAATTATCAGTTAAACTAGTAATAGAGTGACATGTTTCGGTTGATAGCCATTGAAAGCACCAATATAATTCTACAATATGGGGTAAATTAGACTAGCTCAAATGGTCACACTTTTTTCAGTCTTTTGTCATTCAGGGGTTCCAGTAGTTGTTCTATTAGTAGTTTGGCTGCCTTTTCAGATGACTTCTGCAACTTTAGGTACTTGGATGTCTGTGTGGAGTATATGGTTTGTTACATACCAGGGAGCTTATATGTTATTTGTAGCAATAGCTTTGATTGGCTTCTTTGTCTGATCGCTTAAGCCTGCTACAGACCACAACCATTTATCGTAGCGATCTATCTGTGCAATCAATTTGCACCGTTTTATCGAACGTATGTAAGATAAATCGTTGCAGATAATTTGATTTGCGCAGTTCATCGATGGCAGTTGCATTTTCTATTCAATAAATCGTTGCCACTTGCGTGTGCACAGTTTCATCGTTTCTTGTGAATAAGACGCCGCGATCGATCCGAACGATTGCTGGTTTATGAAAGAGTTTGCTGAGAGCACAAGTCCGTGAAAGTCCTAAACATATCGGAACAAGATCGAAGCGGACACCCTGAACAATTGGAGGAGTTCACTCAGTGCTATCGAAGTTCTTAAATAGTTCTTGAATAGTTGTGCCAATCTTTTGCTGCGAATTTCAACTCCTTTAATAAATTTATATGAGTATGAGTATGACTTTGGATGCAAATGCATCTTCATCATCTTCCGTTATTGCTGATGACACGTTTTTCGCGCGAGCTTTTGTGTATAACTGACAATATCAACGCAGATATCAGTTGCGTGCGGAGACACTAGGGCTATTCGATTTAACTGTGCAGTTTGAAATCGGTACGATATATCGTTAGGTCTGTAGCGGGCTTTTGTTTAGAAACAGTTCCAATCCATTTGTTCATATAGGTCTTATTACGGATTTGTAGATTAATAGTTTATTCTCCATCAATATTCTTGATTTTCTGGCAATTACCATTGCAACTCTTTACTGCTTGTGTTCGGGAAAACTGTACAGGCTGTCCAGAATAAGATTCAGTACCCTCCTACCTCAGAAACTATTAAAGAGATATAAAAAAAGTGTTGAGATAAAATATTTGTGAATTTCTTTGATTTTTAGGTAAATTTCTTATAGAAATGTACCTATTGCGATCGTCAACGGCATGATGTTATATGTCTACAAGTTAGTCCAAAAAAACATTTGGTTTAAAAGTTTATATATATATATATATATATATATATATATATATATATATATATAAATAAAAAGATGTTCTTGGGGATGCAGTCATATATTCAATAGAATTCTTTGACTGAAGCCGAGCTTTCGAGAATGTTTATTCTCTTCTTCAGGGCAAAAATCGTGAATTTATAATAAATTTACCAAAAACAGGAAAGATTTCATATTCATCAATTACAAATGACATTTGTAATTGTAATAAATCTAACAAGCAGAGGTGGCAATATACAGGGTGAGTATGAAAGCAAAGAAAACTTTGAATTGAATATTGTCAGTTATTTCCGATTTTCTAAATGCAAACCCCCATTTTTTTCTGTTGCACTATATTCTACGTCTACAAATAAGGGTACTTTCTGTTTACTTCCCTTTACCTTATATCAATAGTTTCTGAGATATTAGCCAAAATTTAAGACTCTGTAAAACATGAGGTTCATATTCGTTAACGTAGGGGTTGCTATGAAAAAAACGACATCTTGGTTGTATAATTAAATGTCAGACTGTCAGTTGGGTCAGTCCAACAGATTCCCGCAAAGTCATTGTGTTGAAACTGACGGTCCATCAAGGTACAACAAAATTCCAGTCGACGATCCTGATCACCAATCTGCAACTCTAGTAGCTTTGCAAATTTATACGGCTTATATCCGTTTATTTTTAACCATGCGTGGATCGTGGATCTAGCGATATCCAAATATCTGAACCTCATGTTTTACAGAGTTTTAAATTTTGGCTAATATTTTAGAAATTCTTGATATTAGGTATAGGGAAGTAAACTGAAAGTACCCTTATTTTTAGGCGTAGAATACAGTGTAACAGACAAAAAATGGGGTTTGCATTTAAAAAATCGAAGATAATTAATAATATTTAATTCGAAGTTTTCATCGCTTTTGTACTCACCCTGTATATTGCCAGATATTGTTTCTAGTTTAGTTACAAATTTTCGCCTCTGCTTGTTAGATTTATGATAGTGACTCTTCAATTTATCGTATGAATTACTACTAATGATGCATTATTCATACACCTGCAATTGTCATTTTTTCACAAAAATGATAAAATGTCAAAATCTATAAATACTAGTTATAGGGTTTGTTAGATAAAATTAACCTAAAATTTGACGAAGAATCCAAAAGTCAAAAAATATATAAGGTGTTCCATTTAAAATAAGAGAGTTGATACCTATATCAGATATATGAAACACCTTGTGAATATGGCAGCAATAAAACTAAAAATTCAAAAAAATTCATAAATATTTAATTTCAATACTTTTTTTTCGTATTTCTCATAGTTTCTGAGATAGGTTGGTAGTGAATCTTATTCTGAATAGCCTGTATATTGTTTATATAGACAATAGGATACACAGTTTTCTGAGTGTAAATATCACAGGTGAAAATTTATTTTCATAATATTCTATTTTCCACCTCCTTAGCCTTTGTTGGAGATAATTGAGATAATTTTGTATATTTTTTGATGCTGTGTGGCGATTATCATGGGAAGAGTAAATGGCTGTATCAACAGCTAAGTTCATTGTAATCTTGGAAATGAGTCATCGGATTCAGATTATTAATTACTGTGTATCATACCAGAGTTTTTTATTGTTAGCGTTAAATATATGTTTATATTTATGTGTGTATATAACAGTAATATTTAAAAAAAAACAACAAAATATATAATATTTTTTTATTCACTCGGTATACCATTGTGTAACGAAACTCTCAGTATCTGGCCGTAGTTTGCTGGCTAGACCCTGCGTGATCATCACGTGATCAATCATTTAACTCGATAAATTTCAATGGCATAATGTTGTCCTTACCTATCAATAAAGAAGAACAAAGAAATATGTTTGCAAAAGTTTACACTATTTGTTAACACGATAGAGGTAATTTTAAAGGTATAAAGTTCAAGTAATATGTAGGTATGTGTTTAGATATGATCAACTTTTACTTAGAGCATTTTTTTCTGAAGTAATAGAAGAAATTATGAAAATTAAAAATTGTGGAATCTACCTATCTGCTGGCTACAAGCACTTAGAATTCTTCAAATTGAATTCAGCTGAAATAAAATATCAAATACTTTAAACGGCTGTATCTCTCTTACCGAATGGAATTTTAGCATTTAAAAAAATACAAGTACCTACAAAAGTTTTCGAAAAATACTGTACTTATATATACATACATACATTGCGTTGTGATGGCGTTGTTGTGAACGACAAAATGAGATCATTTAGACAAGGGTGCCAATGCTATTCAACTTGATAATTTGTTTGGTTTCTTTGATATACTAAATGAGAAGACTCACTGTTATAGCAGTTTTACTAAGTATGTATCTCTATTAATGGCGCTGTTGGGTGTTTCCCCCTGTGTTTTATATATCTATGCCATTGTTGCCACTGAGGTTATTTTTTAATGAAGATTTAATATCGTCTGAAAAGGATATTTTTGTGAATCACTAAGTATTGTGATAAAGCTGAAAAATTCCAGGAATTTGTATAATAAATATTTTTTACAAAAAATTGGAACAAGAAAAACACAAAATAATATTAATTCTATTGGTGCTGGTACTTTTGAAGTTTTGCCATTCTAGTATGTTGTTGTAGACCCCAACTCTAAAAGTACCAGCACCAATAGAATTAATATTATTTTGTATTTTCCAGTGCACCAACTAATAAACTCGAACCCATTTTTGTACAAAATACTTATTACACACTTATATATATTATAACATTAGTCATGAATATTGTTGAACGTTCATCAAAGACGATAGTACATTACTCATCGCGACGCATACATATTTCAGACTTACTGATGTAACTCGAAAACCGTAACTCTTTCCAAAAAATGCTACAAGTGTTGCTACATGAATAATCTCTTCTTTAATTATTTGATTGTTTTCAATTCTCGAAAAAAATTGCCCCTTCCACATAGTAGAAATACGCACATCAGAATTTACCATAGGTACTCGAAAACCGGTTAAATATGTCCAATTTAAACGTTTCCAGATATGCAGTTTTCTTTAATTCTGACTTTTCGGATTTTCAATTTTCGGGAAAATTTGTCCCCACCACCCCCTTAGGGGGAAGTTTTTGAGAGGAAGGGCATGTCTTATATTGATTTTTTCGCACTTTTACTATGCAAAAGGCGTCAACAAATATAAAAAAATATGCAGACATACAGTCGAAATGTATAGTTAGTTTTATTCTGCTCTTATTTGTTCTTGATTTGATTTGTATATTTATATTTTTATTCAGCCATATGGTGTTTTTCGCTCAGCCTTTATTCGGTTTTTCAAGTTTCATGACTTGTTGGGATAATTTATTTTTAATTTTGGAAAAACTTGTGCTAGTTTTAAGTACTTGAATGATATAAATACTTCCAGTATACATAGAGGTAGTTCTTTCGATGTAGTTAGGCATTCAGTATTTAACATGCCTTAATCATTTTGCTGTGGTATTGATACAAATAGGTACACGCAGATTTCTTTGCATTAGCGAGAGTATTGTGAACTCTTGGCCTATTCTGCATCCCTAACTAGGTACATCGCTTCTCAAATAAATTTCTTTTAGAAATATAAGTACCTACTAGAATCATTTTAAATACATGGAAGGTATGTTGTCAATAAAGAAGACCAAAAAGAAAGTTACAGTGGTAACATTTTGAGAAATGTCAGGTTCTGAATTGGCTACAAAAAGATTACGGTTTCTGAGTTACAACAATGGTTAATTCTGGAATATGTGTTTCTGCTATGTGGTTGGGCAATTTTTTGCGAGAACCGAAAATTTAAGACAGCCAAGTTAAAGTAGATTCTATATCCAGCTACATTTAAATTAGACATTCAAAAACAAGAGCGGTTCTTGAGTTTCAGCAGTGGTGAAGTCTGGAAATGTGTATTTCCGCGATGATTTGGAGATCTCTAATAAGTATAAGCAAATAATATAATTGGGTAATAGGATAGGTTGTATCTTCATTGGTATAAGTGAACGATCAATGATTTTGGTGACTGATGATTCACTCAAAATTGAGAATAAAAATTTTACAAAATCTAAGACAGACCTTATTAGTTGGTTCACTGAAAAATACAAAATAATATTAATTCCACTGGTGCTGACACTTTTGAAGTTGGTGCTAAAACTCTTTTATCTATTTCAAAATACACAAATCTAAAAGTATCAGAACCAGTAGAGTTGATATAATTTTATATTTTTCAATGAACCAACTAGTAAAGTCGGTCCTAGTTTTAATAAAAAAGTTATATCAAAAGATTTATTGATATTTCGCGGTTATACAAATATGTCTATGTAACGTTAGAAAAGCTTTCAATCAGGCGAGTTTTCTTAATACTAGGTATTCTAATAATATAAAAAATCAATCAAATGTTAATAGTAAGATTTTTCCATGAACCCTGAAGTAACTTTGAGGAAAAAGAAAAGAAGGAAATAAAAAAACAACATGCCTCAGGTGCGAACTTATAATTGAACAATTGCATAGACATCATCTTATTTCTCTTCAAAATAATCAATGAAATCTATCACTTTTCTTCGTGACTTTATAAAATCTTCGAAGTTTAGGACTGCTATTGGAAGATCATCTATATAATACACTTAATATGTATTTATATTTATGGTTATACCAGATGGTAAATGGACTCATCGTTAATTCTAAAATGTAATAAGATAATTTTTATCTAGTTACATGATAAGAGGATATAGAGATGGAACTTTTATTACATACTAAACATCACCACAATAGAGAATTTTGCAAAATTATGCAAATTAGAAATTCAAATCAAGCCAAACGTTTCAATGTTTGAGCAAAAGGGATACATAAATTATTACAAAACTCACAGCTTTGGATTTGAATCGTCCAAGGTTCCCTTTCAACAAGTTTTCAAAACACCACCTGGTAAATATAATTCACCAAACTTTTTATTTAAACAGTTTATTGTTCATATGATCGACCGTCAATAGATTTACCGCACAATTCTCATGCAAACTTTCGAACGAAACAACCGACTATTCGTCGACGTCGTTTCAAAATAGAATTGAGAGTACAAAATCGAGGATTGAGAGTTAAATTTAGAAACGCGCTGTCATGTGATGGGATTTTGGGTTTTGTTGAGTTGGTTGATGAGTTTTATAGATAAATATACAGCCATATTCATAATTATAAGTACCTATGGTAACTACTGAATTTATTATATTAACAAAAATAAAAACAAAATACTATTCAGATCTGTCAAATGTGCGTACGCTACTTTAGCAATAAAAATTCCTAATATTATTGTTATTTATATCAATATTTCGAAGGATGAACTAATTCTAAACAGCAAATATACATAAAACGATAACCTATTATTGAATATTATTTTTAAATCCACTAAACTCCTTTCATTTGAAAGCTTTCCTTTATGAAAAACTTCATACGGTTTGTAGCCAGCGGATAGCTAAATGTCACATTTTTGAAGGGCGGATGAAATTTCGGGTCGAATCAGTACATATTCGGCCGGAGGTTTAAGGGTTCGTTCTTATCTTATAAGTATTTTCGGCCGAGAGGAGCAGGTAAAATAAAATATAATGTTCTATAAACTTTCTTTATTACATCAAAATCAAAAACAAAATGTTGTAGGTACAGAAAAAGTAGAACGTATGTACAATTCAAATATAGGTACTATAACAGAGTGGAAACCAGAAAAAGTTAAGACAGTATATACAAAAAAAAAAAAAATTACTTCCCTCAATAAGGGAAGTATTGTATTCACGTAAAAAATCGACCACGAGATTTTTGAAGGACTATCGGCGACGCAATGTAAGGGTTTTCGTTAATCATATATACAGGGTGTCCAAAATATTAAGTGCCAATATAAAAACGGTAGAAGCGACAAGGTTGTTTCCATCTCGAAGCGGGGTGGTTTGTCGAGGGAAGTCATAGGTAAAGGCTTTTACCAATTTTTTTTTTCATTATTTTTTTTCCTTTTTTCTTCCCTTATGTTATACTAAATTAGCATACTATTACTTAAAAACTATAACTAAAAACATACCAATTACATTTTCAAGAACTTTGATGTGATACAGATTTAATAAGCATATTAACCATGTTTTCAATAAATTTTTATTTATTTCTTACTTGCCTATCTTTTATTTTAGCTCTAATATGTAAACTTCTTATTTTCAAATATGTATCGATCTGAAATTCATTCAACTTTTCTAAAAAAAAAATATTGAAGGGTGACAAGAATAAAATGAAGTAATCAATTTTGAATGGAACGATTCGTTTTATTGTGGGATTTTCTTCTGCCAATATTTTTGGTGGAAAAGTTCATTATTTGGTTTGTATGACATTAAATCGAATATAAAACAATCCTCAACTTCAGATGGTTTTAAATCAGTAAGCCCAAAAGTGTGAGTAAGCTATTTACTTTCTTCAGAGTTTTTGTCTTTATATATTTGAGTTAGCCCTAAAGACCGAATTTTTCAGTACCACGCTTGATGTAAGTGAAATCTGTAACCATTTATTTTTGTTTTTGGTAAAACATTTCTTAGTGCTATATGTATTCCTATTCCAAAATCTACGAATGCCTCCGTCGGTTCAAACACTATATGAAAAAAAATCAAAATGTTTTAAGCAACAGAAGTCAGTAGTCTTATTTGGTAACAGACAATATAGAATAGGAATATAGTGCCCGTTTTCCAGACAATGAATCGTAAATAATTGACAAATATTTCGTACAATAAGAAAATGTGTCATTCATGATAACATTCATTTTACACAACGTAGTAATATTTGTTTGGCACGAAAAAACAATGATATTTTCAATTGAACTGTTAATAAACAAAAAATTGTCGTTTTAGTTGAACTGGTAACAGCTTGCGACGACTGTTAGATACATTTCTTCGTTTTTATAACTTTCGAAAGTTTCTCCGATATGTCATCCTGGGCTTTTCGCTTGCAAGCAGTTGTTGCAATTTTTCTCTTCAAAGAACGTGGATCTGGTTCATGATTGTTAGTTAACTCACTCCTGGTTACTGTAAATTCGGTACCAACAGTATACAACTTAGCTAAACACTTTCAATTTTTCTTGATGCACCTCCAACGCACTTCACCACTCTTTAATACGTCTTGTTTACAAACTAAAAATGTTTCAAGGCACTTAATCCATCGGCCGAAATTGCTTATGTCATTAGATGGTTCCTTTGCTTTGAACAAGTAGTAGACAGGATTACCGGCCGAAATTACGCCCGCCGTTTTTGAAAATGTATCGAATAAAAATTGTAGTTGCAGATTGAGCCAACAGGATATGCCAGGTAGAGTTTGAGTTAACCATTTCTAGAATGCTACTAAAGTTTTTTTTTAAAATTATACGCAGCTTCTAATCATGCAAAATATTGACGTTATGACCAGGTCGACATTAACTTGCTTATTTCAAATAAAACATGCTACTTATTTTATTTTTTGATAGAATATCATATCTATTTATAACAAATTCCTATCAAATGCTCAATTTCTTCAAACCTGTTTGATAAAGCCAAACGAAAGAGAAATAAAAAGTTCATAGAATCCAATACGAAAACTTACATTTGAAATGAAAAATAACGTATCAAGTTTGTTCCTTTTAAAATTAGTGACTTAATGTCGATGTCCGGTTCAAAAAGTCAATACTGTTGAATGATTGATAAATATTTTTTGCCAAAAAATTGGACCGTAACCGTAACTCAGGAAAAAATGTTGAATATATATGTTGCTACAAATAATCTGATTATAAATTTTCCAATCTCAAATTTTCAATTTTCAAGAGAAATTGCCTAATCTACAAAATTGGAGTACGTTTACTATATTAAACGCACGCACGAACCAAAACAAAAGCGGAAAGTCGAGCTGTATACCTCCTGCGTTCGGGGTTCGTCGGTCAAAAATTGCGAGAAATTCCCATAAGTATATTTTCAAAATAATAACTTGAGAGATATTGTAGAAACGGCTAATTTAAACTCTGCGTGGTACCCTCGTAGATAATAATTTTATTAGCTACAAAAGTCATTCGTACAAATATCTCTGAAAAATGGATAGTTTCAAAATGGCGGCCAACGAAATTTTATTAATTCTTAAAAAATAATCGTTGATTAAATTTCATTAAAAATATTTTTAAATTACAGATATGATCTTTCTCTACAACGTTTGTTTGAAACATTTTCTCCAAAAACTGCTAGAAAGAATAATAAAACTTTAAAACCGTTAAATTGCCCTAACCGCTGGACACGAGCCACCGGGATTTTTTTACCATATTACGACCATTAGAAATGCAGGTATCATTAGTCTGAGCATTTCAAGAATATTGAAATATATAATATAAGTTTCATGCACACCATATATTCAAATATACCTACTGGTAGCCGAGCAGTATCAAACGGATTTCCATGGCTGAGTTCATTTTTATGTTTGCAAAATGCCAATTAACTGGAGATGAACAGTTTCCTAATTTTTGTCCAAGATCCAAATTCAAAAGTGAACTTGGCGATGAAAATCTGTTTTATAGAGCATACCCACTTGAAGTAACATATGTGAATTGCTATGGATAAAATTTATATTCTTTCGATACTCAGCCTGTTAATAGATACCATCCTGCTCGTTTCTATTTGTGGTTAACTGCTATAATAGTTTTTTATGATACATTCAACTACAAAATACTCATTTTCTTCTTTATCTATAAGAGGTTTTATCGTATTTCTTTTCGAGTAGGATACAACACTATTTGGATAATTCATGGCGGATATATTTGGTATTATGTATATGGTCTTGTCGCCAAAAGGCATTACTCATGACAGTCATAAATTATCAAAAGCATAAAAAAGATTGCATGACACCAGAAGAAGGTAAGCTGAATCATTTTCCTAGTTTAAGTAAACACGTAAATCTCTGGAAATCTCTTAGGTTTAGGTATAGAGACCCTTAATATAGTCCGAAAGAGAATTATTATTATTTCGTATATGTAAATAAATAGAAACAGTGCCATTTAGAATAACAAAGTTTTGCAATAATTTAAATTTTAATTTTCGAACCATGCTGTAGAATTTTTGATACTGAAATATAAGCAATTACTTACTGAATTTCCAAGTTAATTACTAAGTAGATTACAAAACATTTCATATCATACCATACAAATCAACAAATCTTCAAACATTTTGAAAGCGATAAAAAATAGTAAAGTATAGGAAATACTGAAGTAACTGACTCTCATTTGGGGACATATATAGGGTGTTCCATAAAAAAAATATGACTTTGATATTTATATTTTTTTTGGAAACGCCCCAATTTTAGATTGTGCAAATGGAAACTTTTTATCGCTTCAGGTTTTTTTCAATTAAGTACATAATAAATAAAAAAAATAGCGTTATCAGCTAACATATTTATTCTATAATAATTAACGTATTGGATAAAACAAACTGAATAAAACTGGACCACAAATTCTGCCCTGCAAAACAGCATTTTTGCCATTCTTTAAGAAATATGGTTTTATTTCTTTTCTCTGGCTAAGGCGGGAAGATTTTTCATGAAACTATGCTTTTGTCATCTCGTGGAAAGACCTGGTAACCTACCAAGAGTAATAATGTGAGGAATGGTACAATTTGTGATTAGTCTGTGTAATTTTAAAACAACGATTTATTATAAATGTTGTATTGATAGGTACTATTTTTAATTTCACTATATATAAGGTACATTCGGGTAAGACGGCACACTTCCATTTTAGCGGCATCTAAAAGTAAAACAAAACACTTTCAACATTTTTTTTTTATTGTAATGTGATGATCATTCATAAATAAATATTTTTACTTAAAATTTTAAAAAGATAACACTTTATAATATGAACAAAGTTAAAAAATATCCAAATTGCACCATATTACTGACTTTGCCGAAAATTATTCCCGAAATATAAAGACAAACTAAAATATGGCCCACACTTCACACCTCCGTTAAGGTGAGCAACCTGGGCACTGGAATTCTTCAGAATCTTCTTCTTTTCCGCACTGATGTATGTTGCCTTCAAAATCTTCATTACAAATGAAACAAATCCACATTTTCTTAATTTTCTTGATCTTGGTTTTTACAACAATTGGGATAGGCATACTTTCATTAAAAATGTTTCTTTTTAACAACTAGGCCTTATAATCAATTGGTTTACTTCGCAATGGTCTTGTTTTAGACACTACCATATCTGGAGTTTTTACTAGCTGTGAGAACTGAAGTTTTTCTTGATTTAGAGATTTAACACTTTAATTTTACCATCGTTTGAATTGAATTGAACTCGTGGCTGCTTCCTACTTCTTGGCTGCTCCCTGCTCCTTGACTGCTTCCTTATTCATAGCTACTTTCTACTTCATGGCAGCTTCCTGCTCCTTGGCTCCTTCAGTATCAGTCTATTTTGAACAACCATGTACTGATACTTGACCAAAACTGGGACGTCATTCAGGCAGGGTGTTTTTAAAGAATTGCATTAACGAAACGTCTTCAGAACTGTCAGAATTTTCTGGCTCATCATCCACGGCCTCTCCAAGTATTCAGTGGGTCAGCGTAGAAGGTGCGAATTCTGTGTCTGGAACTATTTCTAGATTACGGGTAGATTCCAGTTGCCCTAAATACACTCAGGATATTAGATATTGTCAATGCCTATTGTCAAACTTTGTTGGAGACAAGTCCAAATCGTTCTTTCTTCAAAGTCCTTAAAGCATTAGTCTTATTTCCCGGTATTCTAACAACTCTACGTCTCAATGATTTTCAAAAGATCGGAAGACAGCCTTATCTCACGGTTGCAACTTGTGTCTAGTGTTAAACATCAAGCAGGAAAGTGAGATACCGTAACGTTAGGCAGTTTCTACTATGTATATATATATATATATATATATATATATATATATATATATATATGAAAAGATGTAAGGATTTCGCTACTGAAAGATATGTACTAAATGACTTCGGTCTTTACAGTAGATAGATGGCTATAGTCACACATAGCCATAAACTACCAACGATGAAAACAACTACTCGGTGGACAAAAGCCCCATCCCGCATTGAATTATATCATTGCTGGCAGGTGCAAAGGATCGAGATCTATCCCGATACCAATTGCGGTAACTTCTAACACCTTTTTGTTTCATTATCTATGGAACACATCACTTTTGAACCAAGAACAGGATCACTGTGATTTCGACCTTATTAGGATCTCATCAGCTGAACATATGGTTCGGGATGTTTCCAAAGAGTCAGAAAACTGCTGGTTCTACATCGAAACAACCAAACAGCGTGCCGCTTCCAGCGCCACCTAGGAGTTATATATATATATATATATAAAATGAATTGTAAATTCTTGACTGTCTAATTAATGATGAATTTTTAATGATTGGGGTTGCAGTCAAAATGCCAATAAAATTAAAACTCTTTAATCAATGTCGAGCTTTCGGTAACGCTTGTTACCTTCATCGGGACAAACTAAAATAACGAACAAATTAATTATAACAAAAAATATTAGTAATATGAACTACTTACAATCGTGAGATTAATGAAATTTACCAGCTACAAACATTTGTTATTATGCATTTAACTTTATGATTGAACTTTTATGTTTCATAATTAAAAGTTACTATGGAATTACGCATACTAAGATCAATCTATGTATGTAGCTAATAAAAATGGAACACACTTCAGAAGTTAATCACAGGATATATCATTTAAAAAATGGATATAATATAAAAATATGGCATTATCTTGTATAATATGAAACTATATATTAATTTAGAGAAACATCAGATGGCACACTATGATAATTATCATTATATAATTTTAAAATATATGAGTAAATGGAACTAAGTCCATTTATATCCGAACGTTTATTCATAACATTTGTTTCTTTTTGAATATGAATCATTTCTAAGAAACTTCGTTTAAAAATGTTCTTTTCAGAACATAGAACAATTGAGTTTTCAAAATCTATAGTGTGCTTTTTGTTTATGGCATGTTCGGTCAAGGCACATGACGGCTTTTTACATCTTATATCACTTTTATGAGACGTAATTCTTCCTGATAAACTCCTAGAAGTTTGACCTATATATGATAAATCACAATCATTACATTTGATCTCATATACTATTCCAGATTTTTCTTTTGTTTTTAAAGGTGTTTTTACTTTTGAAAATAACTTAGAAACTACTTTTATATTCTTTTTTGCAAATAAAATATTATATCCTTTAAAAACATTCATAAGTTTATAGGTTAATTCATCAATAAAATAGAGAGAACAGTATATAGGAAGAGTATTTGAGCGAGGTTGTGATTGATCAATATTATTTTCATTTAAAGACATTTCCAAAATTCTATCAACATTATTTAAATTAGGTTGGGTATGACTATTTTATTGATGAATTAACCTATAAACTTATGAATGTTTTTAAAGGATATAATATTTTATTTGCAAAAAAGAATATAAAAGTAGTTTCTAAGTTATTTTCAAAAGTAAAAACACCTTTAAAAACAAAAGAAAAATCTGGAATAGTATATGAGATCAAATGTAATGATTGTGATTTATCATATATAGGTCAAACTTCTAGGAGTTTATCAGGAAGAATTACGTCTCATAAAAGTGATATAAGATGTAAAAAGCCGTCATGTGCCTTGACCGAACATGCCATAAACAAAAAGCACACTATAGATTTTGAAAACTCAATTGTTCTATGTTCTGAAAAGAACATTTTTAAACGAAGTTTCTTAGAAATGATTCATATTCAAAAAGAAACAAATGTTATGAATAAACGTTCGGATATAAATGGACTTAGTTCCATTTACTCATATATTTTAAAATTATATAATGATAATTATCATAGTGTGCCATCTGATGTTTCTCTAAATTAATATATAGTTTCATATTATACAAGATAATGCCATATTTTTATATTATATCCATTTTTTAAATGATATATCCTGTGATTAACTTCTGAAGTGTGTTCCATTTTTATTAGCTACATACATAGATTGATCTTAGTATGCGTAATTCCATAGTAACTTTTAATTATGAAACATAAAAGTTCAATCATAAAGTTAAATGCATAATAACAAATGTTTGTAGCTGGTAAATTTCATTAATCTCACGATTGTAAGTAGTTCATATTACTAATATTTTTTGTTATAATTAATTTGTTCGTTATTTTAGTTTGTCCCGATGAAGGTAACAAGCGTTACCGAAAGCTCGACATTGATTAAAGAGTTTTAATTTTATTGGCATTTTGACTGCAACCCCAATCATTAAAAATTCATCATTATATATATATATATATATATATATATATATATATATATATATATATATATATATATATAAAAGGCCAAATTTATGTATGAACGTAGGCAATTTGAAGCTAACAAAAACAACCCTAAGCGACTTTGGGAGATCATTGATCTCAAGCTCGGAAGAAAAAATATCAAAACCGAAGATATTAAGTATATAATAGATGACTATAGGAAAGTTAAAATCTCTGATCCGATTGAAATCTGTAACCACCTGAATCTTTATTTCAGTAATATAGGTCTTAGACTCAATGAAAAAATACAAAAACCACATGATTCTAAAATAACTCTACCACCTATGAACCCAAAATCTATATTCATATTCCCAACAGATAATTATGAAATTGCTACGATTATAAAGCAGTTAAAATTAAAGAGTAGTGGAGTTGATAACATTAATACAAAAGTTCTTAAGAAACTGTCTTGTTATATCGTTGAACCCCTTAAATATTTGATAAACCTATGTATTACAAAGCATATTTGGCCTGACGCTCTTAAAAAAGCAGAAATAATACCAATATTTAAATCAAAAGATAAAAGCTCACCATCTAACTATAGGCCGATATCTCTGATCTCAAATTTAGCAAAAATACTTGAAAAGGTAATCCACAAAAGACTTATGACTTTCGTAAATAGTTGCAATATACTATCCAATAAGCAATATGGTTTTCTTAAGAACTTAGGTACCAAGGACGCGCTTACTTTCATAACCAACACGTTGTATAACAATATGGATAAGAGCCTACCGATTGCCATTACATTTCTTCATATTATGAAAGCATTTGATACCGTAGACCATACAATTTTGCTTGATAAACTATCAAATTATGGTATCAGGGGCAATGCCCATAAGCTCTTCTCTAGCTATCTATCAAACAGATTACAGAGAGTTAAGGTTAATGGATGCTACAGTGAATACAGAGAAGTAAATACTGGTGTACCTCAGGGAACTGTCCTGGGTCCACTATTATTTACATTATACATCAATGATCTACTGAAAGATATGCCTGAGGGTTCAATCGTCTCTTTTGCTGATGACACTACTGTTATTTCATCAGACAAAACGTGGCAAATGGTTGAAAACAAAATGAACATCTATCTAAATCAAATAAGTAAATGGCTTATCCATAATAAATTGTCTCTTAACATTGAAAAAACAGTATTTATTACATTTGGGAACTATTCCAATAGTGTACCAGAAAACATTAACGTCAAGATCAATAATTACTCCTTGAAAAGACTTGATTCTTGTAAATACCTAGGCATAATGTTTGATTATAGATTGAGTTGGAATAAGCATATTGACTATATATTAGGAAAAACCAAGTATCTAGTATTTATTTTCACTAAACTAGCAAGGATAATACCGTTTGAAACATTGAAAATTTTATATTATTCTCTTTTCCATAGCATAATTAATTATGGAATCGTTGCATGGGGAGGAGCTTATTCAAATAATTTGATATTACTTGAAAGAAAGCAAAATAGAATCCTTAAAATTATCAATAGAAACCTATTAGATGCTCACATTATTCCTTGCAATCTTGACCAAATGTTTTCGCTGGAATCTTTATTACAACACTATGAAGAATTAAAAACCAAGTTTATAATATCCAACAGTATAACGAGAAACAAAAATTTGCAACTGCCAGAAAGAAATAAAACTGTAAGTAGTAAAAGTAGTTATGTAAGATCAATTATTACCTTCAATCGTTTACCAAACACTCTCAAGACTTTAAATAATGAATACACAAGAAAAAAAAATTAAAAGAATGGATTTTGTCTAATACTTAGTACTTAAAAAAAATTACCAAAATTCTATGAGAACATAGAAAGCGAAAAAGTAAAGAGAATAATTATCTTTATGTTCTGTTATTTTTTATTGATTTCATAAAATAAAATTCATATAAATAATAGTTGGCACTTGGAAAATATGGTTAAGCAGTAGTATTAATACTTATGTTATATTAGTTTTAGTTTTAGTTTCAAGTAAATAATTATCTTTATGTTCTGTTATTTTTGATTGAGTTTATAAAATAAAATTCATATAAATAACAGACAGTTGGCACTTGGGAAAAATAGTTAAGCAAGAGTATCAATACTTATGTTATATTAGTTTTAGTTTAAGTTTATATAGGTACCTAATTATATATTTTCTCACCAGTCCTACGCACAGGTATTAGTCTACCTCTGTAGGTTTACTATTGTAAAATATCTGGTAATAATAATAATAATAATATATATATAATCCATCTCTCTTCTACCGTTAAGTGTAACCCTCTACACTACAACTACAACAATTCATTGTTTCTCATTAATCAATTTTCTCCATCGTTTTCTGTATTTTTCTATTTCTTCAGCTTCCTTCCTTGGCATATGTTTTCCTTTTAATAGTTTTGCCACTTGATTGTCGTTTCTTATCTTATCCATCAGAGTAACATTGGCCACTCTTGTCAAGTATTTCATCTCCATCACTTGCAGCTTCTTCTTTAGATTTTCTGTAAGTACCCATGTTTCACTTCCGAATAGTAGTGTTGTTAGGTATATGGTTTTATATACTATGATTTTGGTTTCAAGGCTAACTTCCTTATTATTAAAAAATCCTTTTCTTTGATGCTGATGATAGTATGTTGTTTATCTCTGCTTCATATCGTCCTGCCTTGTCAATTATGGCTCCTAAGTATTTGACGCTTTCAACTTGTTCTATATCTATTCCTTCCATTGATATGTTTGTCCTTGATTCTTGGTTTGATAAGACTATTATTTTCGTTTTATTTGCATTTATTTCCATACCTTTTTCTTTGATTCTTTCGCACCGGACATTTATATTGTATTCAAGTTTTGTCTGACTGCTTACTATTAATACTAGGTCGTCTGCGAATATGCATTCGCTTATTGTAACAATCTGCAATATCACAGATCAGTTTTATTGATTTTTCACTGGCTTTAGTTATAATTCATTTATAAATATTATGAAGAGTAGAGGGCTGAGTACGCCGCCTTGTATAACTTCCTGGGTTGTTTTAAATTTCTCAGCTTCCTGGTTGAGTCTTCTTCCTATGGAGGTACTTTTTTGGTATACTCAATATATTCATTGTATTAGATGACTGTTATCTGTAATATTTCTTAAGGCTATCAATATATGATTTCTTGGTACTGTGTCGAACGCTTTCTCCAAGTCAATAAAACATAGGTTGAAAATTTTTGACTTATATTTCTGATGGTAAAAACATGATCTTGTGTGCTATATCCTGGTCTAAGTCCGCTTTGAGATTCATCGAGTTGTCCTCTATAGTTTCCACAATCAGTTCTGTGCCCTTTTTTGTATATGGGTATGATCACTTGAGTTTTCCAATCTTCAGGTAATTCTTTTTTCCTCCATGATGTTACTATAAATGTCATGTAATATTTCAATTCCCTTGTTGCCCATATTTTTATACATTTCCCCTCTTATATTATCTATACCTGGAGCTTTCCTGTTCTTCAGTTTATCGACTTCATCTCTAGTTACGTCTTTTATATTTTCCTATTTATGTCTGGAGTTTGTGTTTCGTCTACTACTATTTCTGTTGATCCCAACAGTTCTTGAAAATGTTCTTTCCATCTTGGTAGAATGTTTTCTGTTTTCTTTTCTTCTTTTATATGTTTCATTAGGTACTCCTGTTTTACCGCTGCCTCTCATATCTTTCAATATCTTGTAAAATAGTTTTTGGTTATTATTAATGTTATTTTCCATGTCCAAAGTCTTGCCATTCTTTAGCTCTAGCTTCTTAAATTTTTGTTTTTACTAATCTTCTCATTTCTTTATAAATTACATATTTTTCGTTTGTTTTTGCTCGTAGATAGTTTTGCCATGCCTATTTTTTTTATTTTTTAATGGCTTTTACTTCATCGTTCCACCAGCTAGTTCTTTTCTTTGATCCTCCAGTTACTATAAGTCTACAGGATTTGCTAGCTGCTTCGGTATTGCTGTTTTAAAGATATTCCATTTCTCCTCCAGGTTCGCCTGCTTTATTTTGTATTCTTGTTGGTGTATTAGTTCATTAACTAGTCTTGCCTATTCGTTCTTAATTTGTGTTTCATGAAACTTGTATATTTTGACTACTTTCTTTTCGTGGTTCTGGTTTTCTTTCCCAGTACTTCTTTATTGATTTCATATCTGATGATTGCTGCTAATAGATAGTGATCTGTCGCTAGTTCTGCACTCCTGTATACCCTAACATCTTGGATTATCGTTCTAATAGTTTTTTCAGTTATGATATAATCTGTAATTGATCTTTCATTTCTTCCTGGTTCTTCTCTTGTATATTTTTGACAATCTTGGTGTTGAAAGTATGACTTTGGTACAATTACTTCATTCTGTATAGAATTGGGGAATTTTCCAGAAGAATTATTTTTTTCCTACTGTTTCGTTTTCACTGGGTTTTAGCTTCTCCTGCAAGTCTTTTGTGTCTGGGGATCTTTGGCTATTCTTCCTCTTATTTTCCTTTTCTTTTTCCATGGTATTATTTATAGTAATTTTTTCTGCGTCTTCTGAGTTATATGCTTCTCCATCAATTATCAGTTTGTTGTATTTAAGAATTGCATTGTATCCATGTTTCCCAGCTTCTTTCAATTTTGGGATAAGAGCCTTCCTTTGTTTAAGAATTTCTTTTGAGTAATCTTCATTTATCCATATGTTGGAGCCTTTGAGTCATTGTTTTATTTAGAATATCGGCTTTTATAATTCCTCTTGTGAGCTTCAGATTGGTCTAACGCTATTTTCTCTGTATCTTCCCATCATCCTTACTTCATCAATTTCGTTTCCTTTGGATAAGTTTACCCCTATCTTTTCTAGAATTCCAAGAACTTTCTTTTCAGTTTCTTCAGTATTTTCGGTCTCATTATCTGCTAGTCCAAGAATTATAACGTTTTCTTTCTTATCTCCTTTTCTAGAATTTCAATTTCCTTATCTTGTTTCTTGACAAAATTTTTAAAAGTATTATTTTCTTCTTTCAATTTTGTCATCTGATTTGTTATGGTTTCTAACTTCAGGTTCATTATTTATAGTTTGTTATTTATAAGCGAAAACATTTCCTCTATCCGCTCCATTCCCCTTTCATATAATAAAGGAACTAGTTTTGTTTTTCTATTTAATTTTCCTTTTTCACTTTTAGTCCTTACACTACCCCTATGAGACGCTAATGGTTTTCTAATTCACGTTATCATTTCGTTATCTCCGACGGGACGACCGGGATTTGATTATGGAAACTATAGAGGAATTGCACTGACATGCACTGCCAGCAAAGTATACAAAAGAATACTGGAAAAGAGATTAAAAGAGATATCAGAAAGACAACTCCATGAATCTCAAAGCGAATTTAGACCAGGATATATAACACAAGATCATGTTTTTACCATCAGAAATATGAGTGATTTTTTTTAAATATAACAAAGACATGTACTTATGTTTTATTGACTTGGAGAAAGCGTTCGACACAGTACCAAGACATCACATATGGATAGCCTTAAGAAATATTACAGATAACAGTCATCTAATACAATGAATAAAATGATTATACCAAAAAAGTACCTCTATAGGAAGAACACGCAACCAAGAAACTGAGAAATTTAAAACATCCCAGGAAGTTATACAAGGCAGCGTACTCAGCCCTCTACTCTTCATAATATTTATGAATGAAATAATAACTAAAGCCACTGAAAAATTAAAAAAAATGACGTGGGATGTTGCAGATTGCAGAATGTTACAATAAGCGAATGCATATTCGCAGACGACCTAGTATTAATAGCAAGCAGTCAGACAAAACTTCAATACAATATAAATGTCTGATGCGAAAGCCTCAAGAAAAAGGTATGAGAATAAACGCAAACAAAAAGAAAATAATAGTCATATCAAACCAAGAAATAAGGACAAACATAACAATGGAAGGAATAGAAATAGAACAAGTTGAAAGCATCAAATACTTAGGAGCCATAATTGACAAGGCTGGACGATATAAAGCAATGATAAACAACAGACTATCATCAGCATCAAAACTGTACCATTCTTCAAGAAAAGGATTTATTGATAATAAGGAAGTTAGCCCTGTAACCAAGATCATAGTATATAAAACCATATACCTACCAACACTACTATTCGGAAGTGAAACGAAGGTGCTTACAGAAAATCTAAAGAAGAAGCTGCAAGTGATTGAGATGAAATACTTGAGAAGAGTGGCCAATGTTACTCTGATTGATAAGATGACAGGCTGAATGAGAACAGACAGGTCAGAAAAGTGTGAAACTCATCGAAAATAGGAAAATGAAGGAGAGGCAAACCTAAGATGACATGGGGCAATCAATTGGCAAAACTATTAAAAGGAAAACAATTGACAAGAAAGGAAGCCGAAGAAATAGCAAAAGACAGAAAACGATGGAGAAAATTGATTAATGAGAAACAATGAATTGTTAACCCTCTACACTTAACGGTAGAAGAGGGATAGTTTATATATATACATAGTAGAAACCGCTGAACGTTACGGTATCTCACTTATCTGATTGACGTTTAATACTAAACACAAGTTGCAGCCGTGAGATAAGGCTCTCTTCCGTTCTTTTGAAAATCATTGGGACGTTGAGTTGTTAAAATACTGGGAAAATAACGCTAATGCTTTAAGGACTTTGAAGAAAGAACAATTTGGACTTGTCTTCAACAAAGTTTGACAACAGGCGATGACAATATCTAATATCCTGAGTGGATTTAGGGTAACTGAAATCTACCCGTTTAATCTAGAAATAGTTCCAGAGACAGACTTTGCACCTTCTACGGTGACCCACAGAATACTTCCAGAGGCCATGGATGATGAGCCAGAAGATTCTGACAGTTCTGAAGACGTTCAAAATAGACTGATACTGAAGCAGCCAAGGAGCAGGAAGCTGCCATGAAGCAGGAACTAGCTATGAATAAGGGAGCAGTCAAGAAGCAGGAAGCAGCCAAGAAGCAGGAAGCAGCCATGAGTTGAATTCAATTTAAACGATGGTAAAATTAAAGTGTTAAATATGACTATCATCAAGCCTTCTCGTAAATAAGAAAAAAATGCAGTTCTCACAGCTAACAAAAACACCAGATTGTTATTTATACGCGAAAACATTTCCTCTATCCGTTCCATTCCCGTTTCGTATAATAAAGGAACTAGTTTTGTTTTTCTATTTAATTTTCCCTTTTCACTTTAAGTCCTTACGCTACACTTATGAGACACTAATGGTTTTCTAATTCACGTTATCGTTTTGAAATCCCGGTCGACCCGTCGGAGATAACGAAACGACTCTTTATTCACAAATTTCCGAGCAAATTTCTTACCTGGATTCAGCAATTAGCAATATTTAATTTTTTTCGATTCTGTCCAATTCAGCACTATCACTATGTCCACCTTACACTACCTATCTTATAACTAATTATTGTACCTCAAAACTAATTTAATTTCACTATTATCTAATTATTCACTAGTTAAATGATAAAATATATAACAAAAGTAAACACAAAAGTTGTTGATTGGTTGAAATAGCTGTAATTTCTATATTTCTAAATGACATGAGGCACCATCAAAGATTGAAAGGCATTGCCTGCATTCTTGTATTTAGCGAAATGCTCTGTCCATTTTACGAATATCACCCTGGTCATGCTTCCCTTAGGAGCCATTTCCACTACAGATCCTGGCGGCATATTATCGCTATAGGTTTTCTTTTTCCACATTCCTTTGAATATTACCATGGGTGATACAGCTTGCCCTAGTACAATGACGCAAGCAACTACCGTTGCATTCTCTGCGTATATATTAGTGATTATATGAACTCATTTTTCACCTAAGAGTGCTTGTAAATGATGCAAAATCAACCAACAGCCTTTCCCTTCAAAATTATAAATCTTTTCTGGTGAACTCCATTTCATTGAGATGTTGTCCTAATTTTTCGAAAATAATCCTTTACAATGGCTGGGTTGACTTTTTTGAGCTCGTGCTGGATTCATTCTTTTGCATATCTTGGCACAGACTTTGGATGCATTCCTGCCTAAAATTGAATTATACTAATTGACTAAGTTTATGCATACAAATGTAAAGGTATGACGTCATCATACGTGGTTGGTAGCTGTCTATCTTCCCTTCATTCTCACGCCGTAATCGCCGTTCGACCTTTTTGGATCAAATTGATCTGGTCTCGCATGCGTTCTAAGAAATAGAAAACTTAATCAAGACTCTCACTTCTATATAATGTCGAGTTTTATTCATCTTATTTATTGTAAAATGGATCAAGATTATAGAAATAGACTGATAGAATAGTAGATAATCAACTGGCACACAGTTACAAAATACAAAATACAGTTTTATCCAAAAAGATCATCAACCAATACAGCCAGTAGCATATTTCTTCTCTGTATTTATGCTTGGAGGTAGTGTTCTCTGATCTATGTCTAGCCATCACAATGCAGAATATGAGAATATTGATATACCTAAAGGGTTTTCGATCAGAAATTCAAATCCAACAAACCATCATCATTGAAATGCGCATGCTTTACAACCACAGAACGCAGTATGAAACTGGTCAAAACTACTGCTTGAAACACCCCTATATTGAATATAAACGATTTACCATGATAACGTCATAACTTTACAATCATATGCAAAAGCCATCAATCGGTTATGTTATTCAGTTATCAATCAAAACACATAAAATTATTCATATATTCCGATTGAGTTTTTTTTAACGCAACCCAAAACCGAAAATAACAATTATCAAGTGACATGACCGCGACCGCAAATCTAAAACAAAATTTTTCATTTGGAATATCTTCTCAACTTTTAACCTTGAGCAGTTTCTGAATGAGCATTTAGTGAGCAATTTATCTATATTAGTAGTATAGAGAAAAATCAAAACTTCGCGTCAACTTTCTTCCAGTCACTAAATATGTATGTTTATAGATCCATGCTGTGCAGCACCGTAATCGATTGGGGGGATAATAAGACTGGCTCAGACTTAAATTCATAATAATTATTGTTAAAGGGTGATTACCTTGTTATTAAAATAAGTAATTGTTATGCTTGAAGAAAAATATCTAAGGTGTCAGAAATATAATTTGTCTATTGTTTACCTTTATATATATAGTTACTGATCTGTATCTACTGTCAGAATACAGAAATAACAACAATATAACCGATGTTTCAGGTATTTTCGACAAAGTATAATTCCACGGCGACACTCAACGCCCAAAGTGAAACTTCCAGCTCCACTCAAATTATATTATCAATAAATTAGTGCACTCGGGTGCAATTTGGGTACGTATTCGCAATTCCAAACAGCAGGAAAACTATCCTGCTATCCTGGTGAAAATTAGCCGTAAACTTTGAAGCATAATTGAATGATGTGAAATTATATTGGATGAAAATATATTATACGTTGTGTGTACATGTTCCTCTTTGAAGTTGTGTAGATAAAACTTGCACTCATATAGAGATGAAATGTGGTTCTCTGTTGCATTAAGATCAAAACGGTAATGGCTTTATGAAATGAAACATTATTTGATAGAGTTGCTAGAAATGCAATATGCCTACATACCTTTTCTGGTTATGCTTTGATTAGAAATCTCTCTTCATTAGGAAATTATGGAGATTGAGTCTGAAAATGAGTGTTTATTGAGTTGATTAAAAGAATTTTACCAGAGTTAAGTATATGTGATTCACAAATAGAAAAGTAAAGTTTGTTGTGTTTCTAAGTTCCGAGGAACTATAAAATAACCAATATAGTGGCTTTCAGAGGACTCGCGAAGCTAGTAACACTTATTGTATCGAGTAATGCAAAAAACTCATTCGAAGTTTGCCATGTAAATACGGAAACATATCTCCGCATGTCTTAACTGAAAAAACCTGAAATTGCGTAATACTTACACATCAATTGTCACATTTTACACAAACCTGATCTTATGTAATAGAAATATGTTTGAGCTTAGAAGAAGACCTTAATACCATTTGGAAATGACTTGAATGGATAATTTCTGCACTGTTCATCAATTGTCAGTTTCAGTTAGTTTGAATTATTAAATAATTCTTGTTTTAAAAGCTCCTAAAATATATAAATTGCTGCAGATGTTAACAAGGCTTGTGTAAATATTCTGTACCTTACGTATTTTACTTTTCTACGCTACATAGCAGCTGTATAAGGAAAGTATTTTGTTGTTTTCTTTTTTATTTTGTTTGGTACCAATATCACTCGAAGGTGGCACTGAATGAAAATCCTATATACACTGGATGTTCAGCTATATCTAAGAAACGTGATTTGTCAAGACTGTAATGCGTAAACCGCTCTAAGGATTTTGAAAATTGTGAGCGTGTCAATTATATCTCCTCATCTAAATCATTGTTAAGGAATAAATACAGCCAAATATTAAGTTTATGACATAAGGTCACGTACAGAAGAGAATCAGCTTTGCAGCGACATAACCAGATTACATCTGTGAGTTTTTAATATCACTTATATTTTAAAATAATATCACAAATATTTTAAATAAAATACAAACAAATAAATCAAGACCACACCACAATCAACAGATGGGTTGTGAATAAACAGCTGATTAGAACTCATGCTAGCTGAAATTCAACAGTTCAGGAGCCAGACGTAAAATATTTGCAATAGATTGAATTTGATTCTGACAATACATTACCGTCCAGCATGGCAGGCAATGATAAGAACCTATGCTGCTACTGCAAATATAGGACAGTTACAAGAGGGGTAAAATGTGAAAACTGTCTTTAAACTTTCCACATCAGCTGTGCAAATAAAAATAAAAAAAATGTTGCCTCAACCAAGTTTTACAAAAAGTGTTTAAGCAAGGCATAGCTAGAAAACTACCATCTATTAATTATTCAGAAGAAGACGACAAAGAGGGCGCAGACACAATGACAATAATAAATGAATCAGTGATATTTGAGAATAATATAATAAAAGACCTAAACAATGAATTGGAGGAAGAAATAAATAAACTGAAAGAAGAGAACAACGACTTGAAGGCCCAACTCTTTTCTAAAACTTCCGAAAATTCAACACAAAATATTGAACTAGTTGTCAAAAAAGCAGTCACAGAAGTATTCAAAAGTATAATTGAACCCTTACAACTCCAATTAGATGATTTGAAAAGCATTATAGAAACTTTCCCATCTATAATTAAACCTGACATTCTGACTACAACCTCTAACAATAAGAAAAATGACGTTCTAGAGCATCGGAACACAAATGGTCATAATGAAGTAGAGGCGATATCCAACAAGTCAACCAAACCAAGCGTAGCACAAGATAAAGAGACCAATAAGAGGCAGAACAAAGTATCACAAAACTCCATCGAGAAACATGAGAATGATACAACTCGAATAGAGTCAGCGGATACCTGCAACAACAATAATGGCACTATGCAGCCACACCGCCAAAAGGGAAAATCAAACACACGCCCAAACCCAGTTGTGGAGACTAAAACGGACTTTGATATCGAAGTGGCAAAGAAAATATCATATTTGTTCATCACTGGATTTGACCCTCAAGTAAAGGATGAACAGATCAGAAATTACCTCCAAAATACCGTCAATATCAAAGTAAATTGTGAAAAAATGAAAACAAAAAGGCACGAACAATTGGGCTCATTCAAAGTTGAAGTCCCAATGGACTATAGAGACAAAATCATGTCCTCTGATGTCTGGGGCGAGGGAATATCAGTCAACCATTTTTTACATCTACACCAAAGGACAAACAGAGTGAAGAGACGAAGTGATACACAATTGTAAAGGCGTTGCATCAAAACTCCTGCTCCATTCGGATACTCAATTGCAATGTCCTGTGAGAGGTGCCACTCAGGAGTTAGATGCATTTACCTGTGATGAGATGGTCAACATGATGTGTGTAACAGAGCATTTGTTAAGCTCAGAAGTGATGAGCTTTTTAAAGACTGGAAATCTTGTAACCGCAGCCTCTTTCTGCCGCAAAAATTCCAAAGGAAGACGACACAGATTTTGTTGAATTAACTCATATAGCCCAGCAGAGTGTGGAGAGATGTATTGAGGTATGTGCAGCTAGGTCAAAAAAGTATAACGCTTCCATAATATCAATTTAGAGATCACCCTCGGGTGACTTTGGCACCTTTCTCGATGTTCTTGAGAAAATCTTAGGTCAATTAGGTATACACCATAAAATAATATTAGCGGGTGACTTTAATGTCAGATTCTGTACAAAAGAGGAAACCTGCAGGGAGCTCACCGGCATGTTGCGCACTTTCGGTCTGATACAGACTGTTTTCGATCCTACACGTGGAAATAACTGTTTAGATAACATTTTTATCAACTTCTCAGAAGATGAGTGTGAAATGACCATAGTACAACCATGTAAAACAGATCACGACGGGCAACTACTTACCTTGAATTGTCCCCAGCAAAAGCCAGCCGCCAAGTTCACAAAGAGAGTATGAGTCTTTTCCAAAAAAAACCTACAATATAAATAAAAGCAAACAACATAATGTCAACTGGTTCAATGATGAACTAAGAAACAGAAGAGAGACCTTAAACTTCCTAATTGACATCCATAGACAAAAACCTACTGACAATTCGAAAAAATACATAGAAAATTACCGCAATTACCGTATAAAAATGAAATAAAAGCTGCAAAAATGCAATGTAATGAAGCAAAAATAGATAATTCAACGAACCCTGTGAAATGCATGTGGGATATCATTAATGACTACCGTGGTAAATCCAATAAACCAACAACTGACTCAACAACCATAACAGCTCAAAGCTTTAATAACTTTTTTGTGAACGTGGCAGCGACCAAATACAAAACACAAACTTAAACCCGATCGATAACCTAAGAGATTTGTCGTTGTCCGTAAACCCATTTTCATTTCAAGAACTTTCATTTAATGAGGTCCGAGAAATAATTGATAAATTCAAAAATAAATCTTGCAGGGATATTTACAACTTGAACATTTCTTTAATAAAAGGGGTGAAAGATATCTTACTCATACCCCTAACAAAAATTATTAACCTATGTATAAAGGGAAAAACGTTTCCGGACTGCTTGAAGATTGCCAAAGTCTCGCCGATCTTTAAAAAAGGTAATGCTAATGACCCTAATAATTATCGACCAATCTCCATACTACCTGTAATGTCAAAAATATTTGAAAAATGCTTGGCTAAACAAATCTCTATTTTTTTAGGGCAAAATGATATCCTTAGTGCTAATCAGTTTGGCTTCAGAAGGGGTAAAAATACAACTCTAGCAATTTTGCGAATGGTGGAAAACATAATGGAAGGTTTTGGGAATTCTGAGTACACAGCATCCATTTTCTGTGACCTAAACAAAGCGTTTGACTGTGTCTCGCACCACATTCTTCTAGAGAAACTGCCTCTCTATAAATTCTCAGCCGAAAGTATCACTATTATCAAGTCATACTTGTCAGACCGTGTGCAAGTCGTACACCACAATGGAATTACATCCAATAAGCAAGCAGTTACCACTGGAGTTGTCCAAGGCTCAATATTAGGCCCTATTTTATTCCTAATTTACACAAATGACTTGCCTAGTCTGCTCTAGACTTGTCGTGCGAGGCTCAGTCAAGGGCCAGGCGATGGTTTTCATCAAACAAGCTTTTCCTCAATGAATCCATAACACAGACATATGTTTTCTCCCTGAAGAAAGTTGAGTCTATGAAATACAACGTAAAATTCCTAGGTGTTACACTCGATCAGAAACTCTTATGGGATGCACATACACAAATAACAGAAATGACATTTCTGATTGATGACTATGAAATCTTTCCTGTTTGTGGTTAATTTTATGTAAATTCACGAATTTTGCCCCGACGAAGAGAATAAACATTCTCGAAAGCTTGGCATAATCCAAAGAATTTTATTTATTAAATGACTGCATCCCCAATAAAAATCTATTATATATATATATATATATATATATATATATATATATATATGTTGAAGAGTAAATCCAGGATTGCATCCGTTCGTCGCTTGAATTCCTGTTGGAAGTGCGCAGACGTTTCGCCAAGGTCTTCAGCTGGACAAGATCTGTACACACACATTAAGATGACCTATAACCTGTATCATCTCTATTCAATCTCCACTATGAATCTACCACAATTATTTCCCCAACCTCAAGGATAAGTGCCAGGAATTGCAAGAAGAATACTTCTGTAAAATTTCTGATATCGAAAGAAATTACCAGCATGACACCTTCATCCAGAACCTACTCCAAGTCAGAGAAGACCCACAATGTACCATGTTCCAGTCGAGATCAACGAAACCCTCATAGAAACCATCAGCAATGAGAAATACCTACTCACTACCTACGCACTTCCAACAGGAATTCAAGCGACGAACGGCAGCAATCCTGGATTTCTCTTCGCAGACGTTTCGCCAAGGTCTCACTTGGCATCTTCAAAGCGGTGTTCACTCCAGCTGGAGATCTGTACACACACATTAAGATGATGTCAGGTTTGATTATTTCCACCACAGTCAATTCTACTGTTTTTTATATAGATAAGTATACTCCCTCCTGGTCCTTATTCTTCTGTTAATTGATAATAATTGGCAAATTTTAGATAGGCAAACCATAACTTTCAATGGCAAAATCCAGGAGGCAATGTTCACATAAACAAATGACATCATAGTTTCTATTGTGAATCTGAAATTCCGGTTCATCAAGTTTTCTTGATAGTCCTAGATAGATTATACATATCTTTTTTCTTTATTTTATCTTTATCTTGGAGCACAAGGGGGAACTCCATTGTATTAACCCCTTACTCCTGCATGCGGGGCTCTGCAGGAGTGGACCGATTTGTCCCCAGCTACTCGTGGGAACTATATGGAAAAGACCCATCAACCCAAACTCACCGGAGGAGAGATGGAGAAAGCCTCCACCTCCTCATCTGGGCTCCCTGTAAAAAAGGGAAATGCCAAACGGCAAAGAAATCGTCTGCCGTTCGACCTGCCGAAACTCGGACAGCCGGGCGGCAGAGACGATCCACTGAGAAAGGGTCTCAGTGGAGCAGGAGTGCGGAAGTACCTGCGACTCCTTCATCAGAGACTTGCACCTGAGGAGGCCAGAAAACAGGCTCTTCAACACTCCACACCACCTACTGTCCCGACCCCGAAGGTAACACCGACGGGAAAAGGGACGGGAAAAAGAGGCGCGGAGCATATCACTCCTCCGGAACGGCCTCAGCCTAAAAAGCAGAAAACAGCTGCAGCAAAAACCGGGCATGCCACTGGATACGCTGCAGCTGCCAAGGCCGTAAAGGCTATTCGTGTGGGTATCATACCCAAGGATTACCCTAGAGTAATCCTTGATCCACAGCGGCTCTCAACACTGGAGGATACTCTAGTGGAAGAGATGTTCAGTGGAGAGGTGAAGGGAATGCACTTCACCGGTGTACATTTCCGCTGTGAAATGATGCTGGTGGACTGCGGTTCTCAGGATTCGGCGGACTGGCTCATTGGAGTAGTGCCGGCCTTGAGGTCTTGGAAAGACCCGAGTTAGTGGCGGTGGAGGAGAAAAACATCCCCAAACCCGTCACTGTAACGGTGTACTTCCCAAGAAGCTTCGAAATGGAGACGGAGACTCGTCGAAGTACAGAACACCTGGCTCAGTACCGGAGCCTGGAAAGTTCTCAACTCCAAAAAGGAGGGAAACGTCCTCACGATTGGGATCGATCACCAATCAGGAAAGGCCCTGAAGGCAGAAAGATGCGTCTTAAACTTTAGGTTTGGACGTGTGTCTGTCTCGGGGCTAGGACAGAAAAATAATCCTGCGGGAGGTCTAAAAGATGCGGAGATACCCTCCACATCTACGGACTCCGGTGTGCACGATAAAACTGCTAGCTCGGGTCTGGTCGAGGCCTCTGCTGGCTCTGCCAAAGAAGCCGGGCCGGCAGAGAAATTCAATGCAGTCCTGGGGGAAGGGCGAACCCATGCGGGGGTCGAGGCCATAACCCGAAACCCAGATACCCGCTCGAGCTCCAAGGAGACTACCCTCCCGATGGATCTTGATGAGGGACAGGAGGAAAGAGAGGAGGGGGGGAATTAGAGGCTGGACTACCCAGCCCCTATACCCCAGACTACAGCACTCATCGCTTTCTCAAAGGTGGCGCAAGTGAACTTGCATCACGCGAAGGGAGCTTCAGCAGTGATTGCAAGGCTATTTGCGAAATCCCAACTGGATTTTGTACTGATCCAGGAACCCTGGACAGGCAAAGTAGGCCAAATTAAAGGTTTGGCATCCAAAGACTCAAAATTGATCTATGACCAGAGGCAGGAGTCCCCTCGTGCCTGTGGGATCATAAGAAACAACATTAATTACACATGTGTTTCAGAATTAATGACTCGGGACCTAGCTCCAATTCTAGTACATCTCAACACTGGGGGCATCAACCGAGACATAGTTATTACATCTGCTTATTTCGCTGGAGACAATCCTGCAATACCTCCAGTCGAAGCTCAAGAGCTAGTGCAATACTGAAATAGCAGACAACTGCCAGTCATCATAGGCTGTGATGCCAATGCGCACAATGTTATTTGGGGAAGCCCGAACAACAACCCTAGAGGTGAGTGCTTACTTGAATATCTCTTAGCTAATAATCTAGAAACCCTTAATGTGGGAACAACCCCCACTTTTGTCACGAGAGCAAGAGAAGAGGTCCTGGACATAACAATTGCCAGCCTTACTGCCAGGAATAACGTATTTGATTGGAGAGTGATGGAGGAACCTTCTCTCTCCGATCATAGGATTATAGAGTTTAGGATTGCGGGGGAAGTAACCTCACTGTCTCCAACTCGTAACCCTAGAAATACAGATTGGTCTAAATATAAGACCCTACTGAAGCAAAACTTGGAACAGATCGAAAGTAATGGGGTCAAACACCCACACTGCGATCTGGATCAAGAGGTCGAACTGGTCAGCTCGACCAAGCAAGGAAGCACCTTGGTGGAACAAAAACCTGTCAAACCTCAGATTAGAGGTCTATCGGCTCTTCAACAGGGCCAAAAGAGACGATAATTGGCAGGGCTACACCGAGAAGCTCACACAATACAATAAGGAGATCAGGAAGGCCAAGAGGCTTCACTTTCAAGCTTTTTGTGAAAAGATCACTTCGACTCCTACTGCAGCCAGATTGCAAAAAGTCATGGCAAAAGGGGCAATCAGCCCCTTAATGTCGTTCAAGAAGCCAGACGGATCATACACTGAGGGAGAAGAGGAGCGATCTGCTCTACTTCTCAAAACACACTTCCCAGGAAGTGAACCCCTCAGTAGTATTGACGTAGCAATCCAAACCAAGAATCCTCGCAAGGAAGATTGGAGTATTGCTAAGAAGATATTCACAAGACAAAGGTTGGAATGGGCAGTCAACACCTTTCAACCTTATAAATCGCCGGGAGTAGATGGCATATTCCCAATACTCCTACAGAAAGGCATGGAGGAGATCCTTCCCCATCTCCTGAAGATTACAAGAAGCTGCCTAGCACGGGGCTTTATACCTAGCATATGGCAAAGAGCCAAAGTAATCTTCATACCGAAAATAGGGAAAAAAAATTGGACTGATCCCCGATCTTTCCGACCTATCTGTTTAACATCATTTTTACTGAAAACGATGGAGAAAGTAGTGGATAACTACATAAGAACAGAGATTCTGAAGGACAAACCATTTCAGAAATGTCAGCATGCATACAGGGCGGGGCGTTCAACAGAAACCGCGCTGTATCAGCTAACTGAGGTCATTCAGAGTTCTCTGAACAATAAAGAAATCGCAATGTGTGCCTTCCTGGACATATCTGGGGCTTTTGACAACACCACACATGTGTTTATCAGGGAGGCACTCACACGGCGAGTAGTGAACAAAACCATTATCAACCATCAACCATCAACCATTATTAACCACCTCTGTTAAAGCTACTCGTGGAACACCTCATGGAGCAGTAATATCTCCCCTCCCATGGAGCTTAGTAGTAGACGGGTTACTCCACAAACTCACGGAGCTTGGCTTCACATGTATAGGCTATGCCGACGACATATTCCTAATAGTCCGAGGAAAATTCGCGAACACCCTATGCGAATTATTGCAGGCGGGCCTCAGAACTATTGAGCAATGGTGCTTGTCAGTGGGGCTTAGCATAAACCCATCCAAGACCACAATTATTCCATTTACTAGGAAAACGAAACTTCCAGCTATGAATCCTCTCACTTTAAGTGGAGACATAATAAGCTGGAAGGCTGAAGTCAAATATCTAGGATTAACACTAGATAGCAAGCTTCTGTGGAACAGGCATATTGAGGCTACTGCTAGCAAAGCAATAAAGGCCTTAATGGCGTGCAGAAATCTGACTGGTAAGACTTGGGGATGTAACCCAAAAATACTGCGATGGATGTACGTCATGATTGTAAGACCGATAATATCATATGGGTCAATAGCCTGGCATGGTAAGGCAAGTCAGAGCAATAAGAGGAAAACTCTTGATAGAATACAAAGACTAGTCTGTGTCTGTATCACTGGAGCCATGAGAACTTGCCCGACCAGGGCACTAGAGATCATCACAGATCTCACACCTCTCCATCTAGTGATAGATAGATTGGCCCATGAGGCCATTCTAAGACTATCTAGGGAAGGTTCAGACATTGTGGGAATTCGGAATCAGAGAGCTTGGTCCTCTCTGTCCAAACACATCCCATCAGCAAACCTTCCCAGTGATGTAATGACAAAGAAAATTAGCATCGAGAGAACTTTCACCACGGTGCTAAGTAGCAGAGAAGTTTGGGACAGGGGGCTCACAACCCAAGCTCTCAAAAAGAATACCTTTAAATGGTACACTGATGGTGCTGCCCAAGCCTCTTTCAAGCAGAATTGCTTGCAATTGAGAGATGCGTGGAGGTGAACCTTGAAAGAAACTATCAGAAATGTGACATTGCAATACATTCTGATAGTCAAGCTGCAATTAAAGCACTGAACTCTCATACCATTGACTCTAAAATGGTATGGGAGTGCCGAAGGAAGCTCAATGAGCTAGGCAAGAACAACAGGGTCTACTTAGTCTGGGTTCCCGGCCACTCGGGAATCAAAGGCAACGAGGAGGCCAACACACTTGCCAGGAAAGGAGCACAAACTCCATTTACTGGCCCAGAACCCTTCTGTGGCACAGATAAAAGCACCTACAAGAAGGAGTTTCTGGAGAAGGAAAAAACCGTAAGAGAAACACTCTTGCGGGATACCCCTGGATTGGATCATTCCAAAAAGTTTCTAAAAAACTTTGATACTGCAAGATACAAAAGGTATTTGGATCTCAGTAAGAACAAGCTACACCTACTCACTGGATTTCTTACAGGACACTGTCGCCTCAAGAAGCATCTAATGAGATTAGGTCTAGCAGAGGATGATGAGTGCAGATTCTGCGGGGAAGAGGAGGAAACTCCGGATCACCTGGTGACGGAATGCCTCGCCATTGCTAGCCAACGCAAACAGTGTCTTGGACTAGCAACCTGCAGTAGTGAGGAAGTATCCTCCTTTAAGCCAACCCAGATACTGGAGTTCATTAGAACTCTGGAACTGGAAGGCGAGTTGTAGACCGCGTATAGGCGAGTGCAACTCAGGTGGGGGGCACAATAGACCTTACGGTCGCAGTGCAATGTAACCCCCTCTTAAATCTAATCTAATCTAATCTAATCAGTAGATACTGGATCGTCCCCTATAACTATTGAAATGTATTCTTCAATTCTGTTGGAGTTATTAGATATATTTCTAATTGTTTCTTTGTAATTCTTAATTAAACGGTGGTTTAAGGATAGTTGTTCGTTGTAGTGTTTTTTAAAATTTTTCTTGTAAATATAAATTTCAAATTATCATTAAAGTTAGTTGTTATAATAGTTGCTGTTTCTTCATACATTCCTTGATCTGGAGAATGGATAGCATTTGTCACATTCGGGTAGCCATATTCTTTTAATATATTTAAAATTTCATTCTCATATTGAATATCTTTGGTTCGTTTCCAAGCTTAAAAACGGATTCTTTTGTATAAATTCAAAGGTTTGTCAGTTATAGTAAGTTCTGCGCAAACATCGTCTTCTTGTGTATGTATAGTGTTGTTATGTGTTTGTGTTTCTAAATTTATATTTAAGATAGGTGTTTCATTGTCTGGTGGTTTAATCTGAATATCAGAAATTAGGTTTACTTTGTTTTGTTCTTGACTATTCTCGCTAATATCTAATATGTCATCTAAGTTTTCTAAATTGGGTGATGGTCGTTCGGAGATATCTCAAGGATTCGCCAACAGAGATAATAAATCATCGGTATCACTAGAATGATCGAATTGCAAGGGATACGCTTCAAGTCTTGATAGGAAATCTGCATTAGCATTAAGTTTACCCTTCTTGTAAACAATTTAACAATCAAATTCCATCAATTTCAATCGCCATCGAACCAATTTGGAATTTGGTTCTTTGATATTAAAAAGCCATTTTAATGGTTTGTGGTCTGAGACTATTTGGACATTTTTTCCATAAAAGTAAGGCCTAAATTGCTTTGTTGCCCATACTATAGCAAGGCATTCTTTCTCAATAGATGAATAACTTATTTCGTGATCATTCAACGTTCTAGAAATAAATGCTATTGGTTTGTCAGAAACAAACACTCTAGATAGTACTGCTCCTAATCCTACATTTGAGGCATCGGTTGTTAGAATGAATTTTTTACTAAAATCTAGATATATCAAAATGGGTTTGTTACTTAAAATTTGTTTTATCGTTTCTAAAGCTTCTATGAATTTAGATGTATGTTCGACTTTACTATTTTTCTTGAGACTTGAAGTTAAAGGTTTCGCGATGGTGGTTTAATTTTGAACAAAGTCCCAGAAAACTCTTTATCTGTTTGGTGGTGGAAGGAATTTTCAAATTTCTTATCTTTACTATCAAGTTAGGATTTGGTTTGATACCTTGAGTTGTTATGATGTGTCCTAAATATTCAATTCTGATTTATCGAGTTGGATTTTGAATCGATGTTGTCTTAATCGTTCTAATACTTTTGTAAGATTTTCTAGATGTTCCTCTAAACTTTTTCCTAAAATGATGATGTTGTCTAAATATACAAGGCAAATTTTATTTACAAGTCCCCTGAGTACTTCGTTCATTACTCGCGCAAAAGCTGCTATCTTCTATTGTTTTTTCATTCAATTTTCTAAAATCGATTACCATTCGCCATTGTTTCTTTCCGTCTTTTCCCTCTTTCTTCGGAACTAAAAATACGGGTGCTGAGTAGGGTGACGTACTTTCCGTAATTATATTATGATCTAATAATTCGTTAACATGTTTATTAACTTCTAATTTCTGAAAATGTGGGAAACGATAGGGTTTTGTAAATATCGGAATGTCAGAATTTAATGGAATTCGATGTTTGATGATCGATGAAAAGGTCAGTTTGTCACTCTCGTTGTAAAACGTGTCTTGGTATTCAACTAATTTGTTCCAAATTAACATCCGGTCGTCATAATTCTCAATGTGCGTCAGCTTTTCGGATGGAATTAAATGTCGCGTTTCGGGTGTCTCGTACCCTTAAGGTTCAGGTGCTGTGCTATAATCGGTTTGTCCAAGCAAAGACGCTGAGTCTGGGATAATCTCTGATGCTGTATCGGGACATTGACTTCAAAATTAGAAACAGTATTAATGTTTTCTGGGATAACATAATGTCTAATTTGTTGTTAAGGAATGAGGACTGTTCCTTCTCGAATTGTTGTGGGCATGATTACGGTTTTCTGACCAGGTTGAATTTCCGCTTGAAAATAAGTACGTGCTGAAGGCTCGTACCTAAACAGATCATATTCTATATTATTCAATGTAACTTTACCGGTGTTGTAATCTAGAATCATTTGCAATTGTTCTAACGTTTCGGTTCCTGATAATATATCGAAATGTTAATGAAAATTTGCTATATAAATTTTAACAAATCGTCCTACTTCAAAAAAGTCAGTAATCAAAACATCATTATGATCTGATTGGTTCATAATAGTTTCCATAGTGAAATTTTCGTTTTCAATTCTGTGCGGAAAATATTTATGAGCTACGCGGGGGTTTATTAGTGAATTCGTTGCTCCTGAATCTACTAAAATTTTGAGATTGTTAATTTCAAAATATGGTAGACTACATATTATAGTACTAGGGTTGGTTTCTATGATTGTTGTTCCGATGCCGTTAATGGAAAATTTTCGGTCTCTTCGTCGTCGCATATTTCATTTTCATTAAAATTATTGTGATATTGTGAATAGTCAAATTCTTGGGCATTTGGAAAATCTGCGTGATATGGTTGTTCTTCTACTTCATTTAAGTGTATCTGGGGGTTTCGCCAGTGTTTAAACTGCGATTGATTGAACCTATTGTTATTAGCAATTGGGTTAGGAGAACCTTTCGGATTGGCGTTTCTATTAATGGAACTGAAACTAGTAGTCTGTGCCGGTGTTCTTTGAAATGGTGCTTGAGTATTATGATTATTATGTTGACTATGATTAATTGGTGGTCTAGGAGAACTGGTATTTGTAAATGGACGATTATAATTTGGTCACATATTGTATCTGTTAGGTGTAAAGTTATACTGGTTATTAGACGGTCAATAAAGTTGGGGTTGATTGAATTTATTTATCGTTCGAATGGATGTATCGGTGGTATGTTTTGATACATAGTTTAATACAGTAGAGGTAGCTTCATTCAATTTCTTAAACTGTCTCACTTCTAAGATAGTTTTTAGCATGGGGGGAGAATTGTTGAATAGAACTTCTAAAGCTGTCTGTTCGTTAATTTCAAAATGGACTGCTTTTTGTTCTCTTGTAATTTGATCATCGCTATTTATTTTCTTGTTCAATAATTTGGAATCCTATTTACAAACAGTACATCGATATTAAACGCAGAAATGCTAATAATTTAAGACATGCTTGTGTTATTTTTTGCTGCAGTACCAGTGAACTCAAAAGCCAATCTCGAGCACAGCTTTAGTTGCTTTATGAAAAATATACATTCCCTTCTTTTTCATTTATTTTTGTTAGAACACTGATATTTTTATATTTCATTTTTTTTATTATCAGTTATGTTAATTTTGCTCAATAAATGTTTTTTTTGTACTGTTGGGCAATAAACGCTATTACTATTAAAAAAAGACGTCTTATGGATACGGATAATGCTTTTGGCGGAAAATCTATTCAATCTATAACCTAATTTACCATAGTATTCAATATAGAAACTATTTTTTTCTTTAAGTAACTCATAGTTTTATTGCTGCAGCTCTTCTATAATATTTAGAAATAGGGATTCTCTATTTGGTAATCTATTGTTGAATGACTGATTGGCTTCTATTTGCACGTAACAGCTTGACTTTCTGCTATTTCTTGAGAGTAATTTTCCATTGCCTCTGACACTTCCATCTCCATCACTTGGAAGCAGTGGAAACAATATTATTTTGAATGTCCAATTTAAATGTTCCTACACCTAATAATAATACACGATTTAAATTTGGTCATGTCATATTTTCAATTTTCGAGAAAATAATCTCCCAGCACCGTCGAAACACAAATTCTTTACCACTGTACTATTGTAACGGGCATATGAAAATGACTGCGAATTATTTATTTTCAAAGTTTATTTATTTCTACACTATTTATATCACAGTTTATTTATTTACACTATTTAAATAACTTACACTAACTATCGACTACTATGTTCAATTTACATCATTTACAACCGAGCGTTATTATTTATGGTCACCTATTAAGGACCTACCGAACTGCCGGACTGCACCGTACTCCCGGTCTCCATCGTACCGGGCTGACTTAACTGCACTGGGTGACTACCCCGGATTGACTAACTGACTATCTGCCTCAACTAACCGGGCTGACTGCCCGGCCGGACTGACTCCGCAGCAAATCCTCTCCAATATATAGGCAAGCCCCACGTTCTCGAATCTTCGACACCCAATCTTCCTACGCCACGCGTACATTCCACCACTAGCGCGAACTTCTAGTCTAAATGTTTCGGGATATCATTTTGATCCTAGCATGCATCGCTGACCAATAGCAGCAGCATGCCCACACTCAAACAACCCGGTCTACACCAACGACCTTACTCGCCAAGTTGCTCCGCCCTCTGATGAGTCGCACTCGCCTCGATAATGGCGTCGATCTAAGTTCGTTACGCTATATTTGAGGTTAGAATATTATCTACCAAAAATTTGGTGAAGTTGAACAATTTTGATGTTATTTATAGAAGAAAGGATCGAGCCACATTCTTGCCTCAAGCAAATATATAGGTATATAATTAAAAGGGAAATTTATGAATTTCAGCGTAAATCTTCCATCTTCCTTGAACAAAAGGAAGGAGTAGGTAGTAGCCGATAGAGATGGATGAATTTGAGTATAGGTTCATTAATGTTGTTACTCTCGTAAAAAAGTCAGTCACATAAGCCAAAAGTATTGTTTGTCATCTTTCATTTAATTTGATTCCATTTACACACCTTGAATTTACATACTTATTAGAGGGTTTTTAAATATTAAGTACAAAAAAATTATACTATTGTACATCCCTGAATAAGAAACTATCAACTAAAGTACACGTGCTACTGTCAAATTAAATTAGGTACAACCCCAAGCCTTGTGAGTCTATTCCCATACAATATAACAAAATATACCTAATTCTTGATGAGTATGAAAATATTTTATCTCATTGATAGCAATATATTTCTTAGAATCTCATCAAAGGCAAGGCGTGGGATTCTTAGTGATAATTTTGATAAGACGTATGAAGCCAATCTAACTTATGAGCGAAGTAAAATATTTTCCCCATTTAATCTCTAATATAACTTTGTACATTTATATAGCGAATAATCCATCGATGTTCTATTTGTTTAGTATCTTCTTCTACCCATACATTCGGCAGAAGAGAGGAGGGGAGAGAAACTTTTCCCGCAAACTTTTAATATCCAAATAACTTGTCGAAGTTGAAAACAAACTCTCGGAGAGAAGATAGATGGACGATAGAAACTGAATCCATTCAATACTTTGTGTGTTATGCCGACTGTTTGAGAGAGAAAAGGATGCAAGGTATATGCTCTCCGGGCGATTTTCCTTTTTGCATTTTCTCTGTCATGTAACCGAGAACGATATGTAACTGAAAATGCTGTCGAAGTGTGAAATTTGATTTTTCTATTGTGCGCTGTTATACGTTCTTTCACAATTTCATTGGAATAAATGCAAGAAACTTGCTTCTCTGGGGTTATTTTTGAAGTGCGAACTCTTCTACGTAATGCGAGTACTCTGGGCTATTGAATACAGACAAAAATGGGATAGAAACGAAAGTAGGTATTTTCATGTTTTATTTGTTTACTGCATGGGATTGGCCAATATTACTAGGTATAATGATTTGTATAAGATTTAAATTATTCATAATAATGAGTATATTTTTGTAGTACCTATCTATTATTATGGATAATTTTTGACGTGATAACGAACGTTCTACTCTAAGGCTAGCATGTTCATATAGTAAATTTATAAATGACCTGTCTGTCTTCATCTTTTCCTTGCAAACCATAACTGATACATCCAATATATTTATATTATAATGTATATAATATAACACTTAAGCTAAAAGGTCTATTTTTACAAAATTCATAAAATGAGTGTGATGCGAAATAAAATTTCAAAAAGAAGTAGGTACGTTTTCTTGTTATGAGATAACTACTGACAGAGGATATTGTCGTGTCCAATGCAGTGCCTGATTACCAATCGCCAAACAGTACAACTTCAAAAGTACCAGCACCAATAAAATGACGAAATATTTATTTCACACTTTTGAGTGTAACGAAAATCGTTGAACGTTTATTATCTCGAAACACCGCTGGGGAAATAAGTATTTTAGATTTAACATTTTACCACCGATGTTACTCGAAAACCGCAACTGTAGGGAAAAAATTATCATTATAAATGTTGCTACAAATAATTAGGTGTCTCATGTAGTATTCATATAACTACTTCATTTTCAAAAGAAATCTCCCTCTCCACATAGCAAAAATACATATATTTGAGAATTTAACATGCCTCTATCTCGAAAACTGTTTTGAAAAAATACTCAATTTAAACGTTTCCGGATATTGTCCTATCTTTAATTATACCACCTCAGATTTTCGAATTTCGAGAGAATTTCCCCTCCACCCCCTTCGGGGGCGATTTTCGGAAGGCAGGAAATGTCGGATTTCCGTTTTTATGAATATGGGACCATTTCTCAAGCCTCTTCTTTCAAATGAATCAAAAATCATCAAAATCGGAGTACTATTACCATATAAAAGGCGCGCACAAACCAAAAAAAAAGCAGACAGTCGAATTGTATACCTCCTCCGTTCGGGGTTCGTCGGTTAAAAAAGAGTATTCTGACAATGACAGTGAGTTGGGGAAATGGTTATGCTGGTCTTTTGGCCTCATTTATTTAGAAAGTGCTGATGTTTCGGAATGCTTCGTTGAAAAATTGATTGCCGAAGTCTCCAAAGATGCACACATAATGTCCTGCGATTTTTTAACGGACAATTACATCTCTGAATCTGCGAGATTTTCTCCAGAGATGTGGGCTTCATGTAGCCCAAGCCGAGAACGGACCACCAACGCCTTGAATCTTTTCATAGCCGTTTATATAAAACATCCTCGCCATCCTAATATTTTTGAATTTTTAAATGAATTGAAAAATGTTCAAGTAGGAACTTATGTGCAATTGAATAGCTTACATTTTAAAAAATTATCAAATATGAAAGAAAACTGAAATATGTTACATATTTGATAGGTAAATTTAAAAATAAAGAAATATCCAGAATAGATTTTGTATAAGACATGTTCAAATTAAATATAGTTATGTACATTATATAATAAAATAAATACAAATTAAAATAGCAAGTAAACAATATTTAGTTTTTTTTTATAAGTTTGCGCGCAATCACAGTATACCTTTTTAGAGACGTACGCGCAATTTCATGATGGGATTAGGACAGCCGCTTGAGAACCCTGACCACTGCGCGTAATTGCAGTCTTCCCCTTTTGCGAGCCTCGAATTGTACCACCACTCTCTAATGAAATTTCTGAGAAATGTCTACGATTAATGAGGAGTACAGAAGGGAATGATAGAAGGGGATGAAACAAAAGTGGTTTACTGATTATTCTGTTTGTCCAACTGATCGGTATAAGGTAGGTATAGCAAAAATCTATACAGGGGCGGATGAAATAAGTGTCTTGAAGTATACTTTTTCATAATCATAACCCTCATGAAACCATTGCATGATAAGTAAATTATTGGAAAAACCACGTATGATATATATATATTTATCATTACAATTAATTATAATCCGTTTATCCCTTCTGCAAATATTGGTGATACAACTGAAGGGTAGACTTTACCTACCTGCCGCCTCGTGGTACAACTTGTGGCCCCAGATACATACTATTACAAAGTTATTTAGGCTAGATATTCAATTAGAAGTAAAAAAATCTTTATTAACAGTTAATGATATTTAGCAACCTCTATTTTGAGTCTGAATATTGAAAATTATTACTTACCTATTATTTGATTTGTTAGGTATTTTGTGAAACTATCTAACTAGATTTTATTTTCGGAAATTCTTATCTGGGTAAATGACTCGTCATCTAGAAACAGTTTGGTTTAAGACTTAGCATAGTTTAAGCCCACACTACGTATTTAAAAATGACTTCAACGTTATTGTTTGATACAAGAACAAACCTCGATAGAGCGAATAATATGAAAAAAGTATATTTTTAGTACACAAGGATCGTAGACGCTATTACACCCAAGACCCCTGGACATGGTGTCCCGCCTTTGCATCAGAAAAATTATTGCTAGTATCAGTTGTGGGGTATCGATTCTATCCTCAAAGAGAAAACCTTTTCCACCACTTCAATGCAAATTTTATTCAAGTTTTTTTGTTCTAATATTGTAAACTGCGGAACAGTTTCTTTTCGAAAAACACTAAATATGTAAATCGTATAATTGACACCTGGAACTATCTATTTTTTGAATTTGCCGAGATAAACAACGATGGTAGAAGTTAACAATTTTATAATGTCGGTTTCTAGGACCTATATATATATTTGTATAACTAATGCAAAGGAATCATTTAGTATACGGAATAAATCTGCACTGGCATGAATCTACTGATCATTTCAGTGACGAAGATCAATGCCATTCCTATTCACGATGCTCATCGGTACGTGGACAGCAAAATTAAAAATGCTCTTCCCTTTGTTTAAATTCATGGTATGCTTGAACTTGGCGCTACTTCCTCTGAAACTAAATATATTCTAGTGTAAATCAATATTGCAAACTCGCTTTTCAACAATAGCAGAGAATAGAGGTAGGGTTGATTAAATGCAACGTAAACAAGTATAATATGTTAAGCTTCATTTCAGCTCATCACCATCAGGCCCAGATAGAAAAGCTTCTTTGTATCGACTTATGCTCAAATACATAATGCTGCGGTTAATAGTATATCAAGTATCAAGAACAGTATAGATGACTTACCTCAGTTTATAGGTTGAAGGCTGAAATGACTGATATATAAAGGGCCCTACACTTGCAGGCAACTTGCACATTTATAAGCTGTAAAGGCCGAAACTGAGAGTGGGTATACGAAAGAGGCCGCCTGTGCATTTTGGCGGATGATATTTGCCTCTGCTTGATATTGGCCTGCACAGACTTGCAAAAACTGCTAGTGTGAATGGTAAGAAATTAAGAGTTTTCTACCGAATTTATTGAATTGTACAGAAACCACCTATGCTTATGGAAGCTTAAAAGCAAAGAGTCTATGAATAAACATGAAAAGATAAAAGGCATTTGAAGTTTTGATTAAAAAATTGCGCTATATTGACGATTCTTCAATTGAATACACTGTAGATAGAAAGTATGTGGATGTACTTCGGACGGCCTGTGCATTCTATATCTGTGCAGGCCGCATTTTCTTCGAGTTTTTCTATCCACTGCCCCTTCTCCTGATAGCTCATTTGAAATGTTCTCTAATTTTCTTTTCTTTTGACATTTTATTTTTTAAGATCGGGTTACTCGTTTTGGATAAGTGAAAAAAAACCTATGGAAATTTTAGCTAAGATTTTCCCATGGGTTTTCTACCCAAAGGATGCCTATTACTATTATTATTACATTTTTTCATTTTCATGTATTTGTTTCATATAGAGTACATTATAAACAAATAAAGATATATTATGCACGATATCAATTATAACAGCCCTAAATGCATAGCATCCGTATGGGCAATTAATTAATTTACATACATTTCAATACAATGTAAGTTAAGTAGGGCTAAAGAGAACCTATGCACAATAACTTAGTGTCTTTTTATGCTGTAACCGAATAATGAATTATTATAGGATACAATTGAAAAATTTAGTTAATTTCGTAAATATATTTGTATTGCTATTCTTGATATTACTTACCTATTGGGTAATTTATTGTACATTTATGGCCCAAATAGCGAATTAATATTTTACCAAATTCACTATTAAACATGGGATTTATCAAATTTTCACTACTATTGTTTCGGGTTTCATAATTATGATTTACAACATTTTTGAGGTTATAGAGGTTGTGAACACAAAAACAGACAGAGTTATAGATTAGCCCTCTAATGTTAGTAATATTTTCATTATACAGAAGTTCAGTAAAGTATAAACTATTTTTTTTTAATATAATTTTTAATATTCTGTTTTGTATAACGTGCAAAGATTTTAAAGTATTATTATACATGCTTCCCCAAATCAATATACCGTAACGCATTATTGACTCAATTAAACTATGATACAATATTATTAACACATTTCTCCTCAAAATCTGTCTTAAGTATAAAATTTCTAAATGAGATATCTAAGTTTTTGTATAATATATGTAGCATGGATGTCCTATTTCAAATACCGGTCAATCATAATACACAGTTATTTATTATTTGAAACTTCATATATCTTATCATTTAAATTAATCTCATAAATTCTCTAAATGAGAAAGCAGGCCTGTTAATTTCTATTTTAGTGAAAGCAAGATAATTAGTTTTTTTAACATTCATGGATAGTTTATATACATCAAGCCACTTTTTCACAAGCCCAATACCACTCTGTACCACTCTGAGAATTCTGCTTAGCATCTTGCAACCTTGCTCCACTAAAAACAACTACTGTATCATCGGCATATTATCGGATTATTTTACCGTTTACATATAGGTCGCACATAGATTTTATGTAGAGATTAAAAAGAAACGGTCCTAAAACAGTGCCCTGAGGAACTCCTATTTTATTGTATATGGGTTCCTGAGAGTGTCTTTTACTCGGACTTGTTGTTCTCTGTTATATAGGTATCTTTCAAAAACCTTCAACACAATACCATTCTGTTCACGTTTTCTCTTATCTCTTCAACCAGGGCAAACATTGCGTCGCCAGAGCTTAGACCTTTTGAAAACCCAAACTGATTGGCTGCATCATTATATGCTAGAAAACTTGTAAGTTTTTCCATAAGACACTTTTCGAATATTCGAATATTTTTGGAAGTAATGTTAATAGGTCCGTAATTTTCGATTTAATTACTTTAACAATTGAATTATTATGGCAATTTTAAATGGTATTGCTCCTATATCAACAAATAAATAAAAACTTGATTTTTTCGTCGTTTTTTGCTCGACCTTACCAATCGCTGGATCTCTTGAACCGTGATAGGTAGACACATGAAATCAGCAAAAAGTGAGTATCTACATAAAACTATAATAAGAAATAATGTAAACAAAACAAAGTTGAAAATAAGTTTATCCCTCTTTTTGCTTGATTTTATTAATGAATGTATCTTTTGAACCCTAATAGACAGATGGTTCTTGTCAAGTCCTAGCTGGCAATTTACACCTTGTACAATACCAATACATAATAATTTGACTTCTCTGTAAAATCCTGGATATCATTGTGTCAACAAAATTCCGAATGGGCGCTAATACATACCTACTGAAAACTTCACATGAAATTTATTATTCTCGTAAAATTGGAATTATTAATTGGTGCTTCTAGTTGAAATCGACTCTGACTGAGGACGATAAAAATGATAAATATCCGTCTCGATAGTGTAAATTCAGCACAACGTATAATTTGGCAAACATCATAATATCATCACAGGTTTTGGAATATATCAAGGTGAAGATGTAAATTATTAAGACTATTAAATGAAAAGTATCTAACAACTGTGACTTTTAATCTAATGCATTACACATATAGGTGTATGTACTTATTCGAATATACAAGCTATATTCTATTTATATAATTTAATTCGTTGATTGTATTGTGAAAGGAATACCACGAGGTGCACAAACGAATGTTTGACTTTTGACTTTAAATCAAAGGACCATTTTGGAGATTTTGTTTTTTTACGTTTTGGCTACCGCCATTGGCCACCTCGACTCAACATGGATACCAATCAGATTTACTGATAATGAATGAATGCTTCTGCTTTTTTGTTGACAATTGTTTAGTTTTTTATTCATTGTGCTCGAAAAATAAGTAGACAATAGATAATGACAGACTCCTGGGTGAAAAATAGATCGATTTAGCCTAACTTACTTATGTATATCTGAAAGTGCTTTGTTTATCAAACAGAGGGATCTTAAAACTGACACAATAGAATGGCTTTTGAAATAACGTAACTATTTAAAAATCTACCTTTTAAGATAACGTTCTGTCATATACAATTACTACTCAAATGACATTAGTAGAGAATCTATAATATTGTTGATATTCCTGAAAAGCAATGATATATCCACCTTTGGATAAATTAATGTTTTATGTCTCTATTAACCAGGATCGCTCGTCGAGGCTGACCTTGAAGCATGGAGTGCCACAGGGCTCAGTACTGGGACCCATACTTTTCCTTGTATACATATGACCTGGCTTACACCCAGGACAAAGCAAACACAGTCTTATTCACTGACGATATCATATATTATCAAAGCTATCATCCATCTGAAATACATGGTTTAGTTCTCGAAGATACTGTGGGCAAAATATCTGAATGGTTCTTATTCAACAAACTATCCCTTAATAACTCTAAATCACGGCTTATGAACTTTACATTGCGAAACACACCAATTGCGCACCCGTTTCTAGCAAACTGTGCTACTGAGGATAAATTTCTTGGGGTTTATCTCGATCCGGGCCTTATCTGGGAGAAACTTGCTTTACATCTATCTAAGAAGTTATCTCAATATCACTTCCTGTTCCGAAATCTTGCAAAAATCACTTCAAAAAAACTATTCTGATGGCGTATCATAGATAAGTTCATTCAAGTCTGTCATAATATGCCTTCTTGTCATGGGGGCACTCCTGTCTTATGGAAAAGGTCTTTACATAGCAGCGTAAATGTATTCGTTCTAAATGTGGATTGGGCTACAGAGATGATTGCCGTCAGTACTTTATATCTCTAAATATTCTCACTTTACCATGCCTACATGTAAAGAACTTTCTGTTATACATCAAACAAAATATTCACCTTTACAAAACCCATTTCGAAGTTATCCATAAGTAATGGAGATCATTTTGCAATGTTTGTCCATCAAATATTAGAAATCTCAGCTTCACCCAATTCAAGATAGCTAATTAAGTATTTCTATTAAAAACCGCTTTCTACACATACGAGGTATTTAGCATTAAATTTGAATATGTAAACTTTGTAAATTGTCTAGTGTATATGCCTTCTTATTTTCTTAATATCGCATCTATTTAGAACTACTTATATACGTGTGCATGCGTACATATGGGCGTGTGTAGGTATGTGTATATCTGTGTTTATATTATATATATATATTATTATATGAACCAAAGTGAGTTAATGCTGTCAAATTCAAATTATAAATGTCGGGTAATTGGGGATAACAGCTTTTGGAAAATTTTGAAAGAAAGACTCTTTTAACTATGTCCGAGCTTTCAGAATGATTTTATTCCATCTTCTGGGAAACTAAAATTATGTTCAAGTAATTAGGAAATTTGATTTGGATTATAATAATAATGTAGAAACTCACGTTATTCCAGTTTGTTTTCCATTAACAGACTATAATAGTTGACGAGACAATAACGCATTTAAAATTAACACTGATGCAAACATAATAAAATCGTTCTTACAAACATAACAATTAAAATAATAAAATTCGACAAAACGTTGAACAAAATTTTAAAATACATATAACAGATAGGTGTTTAAAATGATAATAGGTATGTTATTCATTTGTTGACATTATTATTGTCTTACTATATACTCTATGTGATTGACATATGCCATACATAACATTATCTTCAGCTGCTTTCAACCAAACTAAACAATTATACTCCCACTGATATTTCTACATTTGTGACGTGGCATTAGATATATTGTTCATATTTTTGGATTCGGCATGTAAGATATATGCATATATTTCACGCAAGTGTTTTATGTCCGTTTTCTTATTAATTAAATTAGTGTATTGAGAAATAAATGCCATTTCCAAAAAGTTTCGTTGTGGAAAAAAATGAACATAAACGAAGACTAGCAGTAACACATCTGAAGACTTGAGCAAACACAAAAATGAAACTTTCCAAGGAATATAACCGCAGATGTTTTCTCCTGAATTGCAAGAAAAATGGAATCTTGCCGAAACACATAACTGATTCAACACGAAGAGTAGAAGAACTGGTTCTCAGACAGGAACTGGAGGAAATAATAATTGCCGCAAACAACAGGTTAGGTTTTACGCTTCTAAAATTAGAGATAAGTTCAAATGAAAAACTAATCAAAAAGCTTGAAAATACTTTAGTGACATGTAAAACATCGATTATTTGCACGACATCTGAATTCATTTTTATCAACTTCTCCAGCCGATTTCAACACAAGTATAATACCAGTTTTCATAAAATAAAAAACAAAAACATCAATAAGTTAAGAAACTTGAAAGAAAAACAGATAAAAATGAAACTTAAAACCAAATCACATTGTATAAGCAAGTGAAATTTTTGAAAAAAATTAATAATAGTTTTTATTGGGCAATTAAGATTTAAACCGTATCGATGAGTACCTACTATTGCTATCCTTTTCTCGATTTTAACTATACTTATGTATATGTGTTTGCCAGCAACAGCAATTCCATAACAAATAACTGTTTGTCTACCACAACACAAAATTAAACTTTAAATTAACAATGTCGTCTGACGTCTGACAATTGCGACATAACCATAGACGATCTTTCAAAAAGTACCTATATACCAGAGAACGAGACGTATATACGCTCCGTGCTCGTGCGTAATTCCAGTGACGGATCCCATTGTCGTTCCATGTCGACAAAATAATGATCTTGGTTGAATGAGATTGAATGAGATAATTATAATTACCAATATTGGATCACACTTGCAGCTTAACAGGCGGCGAGATGTCTGCGATCTAAGTACGAATTCGAAATTTCAAGTCTCTAGACCGTATGGGGCCTGAGAAATCGGTGCGGAGTCCGTTGATACAAGAACCGAAAGTAATAAAAACTATTTAAAAACTTGACAGATACAATAATTCCACAAGACATCAAAAATTTTCTCTCACTAGGTCCAAAATTCAGTATTGAACCGATTAAAGGCATTGATATCTCATACAGAAAGATTTTAACAGATGTTGATTATATTACTTCCATCATAAAAGACATAAATATGAGAAATGTGGTCACAGTCCAATCAACCAATGTTATAACTAATTATTTAAATAACGTATCTAATGGTTCCTCGTTCTATCGCATACTCCTTAATAAAACTAAACGGTTCTTGAAAAATCACCCCAATCTTATTGTGACTAAATCTGATAAAGGTAATTTAACAGTCATTATGGATAATCAGCAATATATCGACTTAGCTTCAGATATTATTAATAACAACAGGGCATATATCGCCCTACCCAAATACCCTACTGCCATTATCCAAAGAAAATGTAACTCTTTGATAAAAAAGCTATGGGATAATTAACAAATTGATGAACCAACAAGAAAGAAACTTACGAGTTACAACGGTGTCTGTCCTAAGTTTTATGCATTGCCCAAGGTTCATAAGCCGACATTATCTATGCGCCCAATTGTATCATCAATAGGTACACCAACTCAATTGTTATCGGGCTATCTTACTGATATACTAATCAGAGCATATGACACTAATAACGATTACTATGTGAAAGACTCATTAGATGGATTTGAGAAGTTTAATAACATTCAATTACCACCAAACTATGTATTAGCTAGTTTAGACGTGGTATCGCTTTTCAACAATGTTTATCTTAAAGCTTGTATAACAGCTAATAAATGGGATGTGATAAGCCCCTTATGTGATATTGAAAAAACTGACTTCATAGAACTAATAACGTTTCTCTTTGACAATACATATTTTTCATTCCAAAACAAATTTTATAAACAGACGTTTGGTACTCCTATGGGAGCAAAAATATCACCGATTCTGACAAACTATGTAATGGACTACCTACTAGACATAGTCATTCCAGTGCTTCCTTTCGAACTTCTATTCGTTAAGAAATTTGTTGATGACTTGTTAATTGCTATACCAGAGAACGGCCTTGATGAAATCTTATATATCTTCAACAGCTATGACCCACATATTCAGTTTACAATAGAAACGGAAAATGCTGATCGCTCTGTACCATTTTTGAATATGAGGTTTATCAGAACCGAAAACAATATAATATTAATAGACTGGTACAGAAAACCCATGTCATCAGGAAGGTTCATCAATTACTATTCGTACCATAGTTAAAAGATAAAACTGAATTTGAATAAACAGATGAAAGCCAGGTTTCTAAAGATATCTGATCCCCAATTTCACCTAAGAAATCTGAAAATTCTATACGGTCTTTTTTTGGATAACGCTTATCCTTCGCATATGTTGAAGAAAATACTTTATATTACAGCTATAACTCAGAACAACAATGAATTGCTGATCTCAAGGTTATCTAATTCAAACCTACATACAAATACGATTTATCTCTCTTTACCATACATAAGAGAAATAACCTTGAAATTAGCAAAAATATTTAGTCCATTTAAGCATTTGAGAATAGCAAATAAGACACTTTTAACAATCAATGCTGCATTTTCCAGAATCAAAGATAAGTCACCCCCATCATCTCTATCAAATGCTATATACTACATTCCATACAATAACTGTAATAAGATATATATATATATATATATATATATATATATATATATATATATATATTTATATATATAGGACAGACCTCAATGCCAATTAGAGATAGAATAACTTCACATAAAAGCGATAGATATGCTTTAGCAGAACATATTTCTACAACACAACATAAAATGAAATATGAAGATGTTAAGATTCTAGCTTGTGAAAAAAATGAACATGAACGAAACTTTTTGGAAATGGCATTTATTTCTCAATATACTAATTTAATTAATAAGAAAACGGACATAAAACACTTGCGTGAAATATATACATATATCTTACATGCCGAATCCAAAAATATGAACAATATATCTAATGCCACGTCACAAATGTAGAAATATCAGTAGAAGTATAATTATTTAGTTTGGTTGAAAGCAGCTGAAGATATATATGTATGGCATATGTCAATCACATAGAGTATATAGTAAGACAATAATAATGTCAACAAATGAATAACATACCTATAATCATTTTAAACACCTACCTGTTATATGTATTTTAAAATTTTGTTCAACATTCTGTCTAATTTTATTATTTTTATTGTTATGTTTGTAAGAACGATTTTATTATATATATATATATATATCAACCCCAGGCCACTAGATATTTCATACTATACTGAGCCATCCTTTAAATATTAATGAAAAATATTTTTGACAATTTTGAGTTCATTTATATACTCAAGTATAACCATTTATCATAATATACATCCGCTATAACATTTTTTTAATTATTTTTGCTATTCTTATATATACACTAAATTTTTTGCAGTCCTGAACCCTAGATATTTATATCCAATCTGAGCCAAATATACAACTTTATGGATTTGAGTTGACAAACCTGACTCGTGCGTTGTTTCCAAACTTCATACTGCTCATAATTTGGCAAAGTTTGCATATATGTATGTATCATTTTATATATTGATTCAATATTGGAGTACTAAAAACAGCAAATATATTGAGTTCGCATGTGTGGGTTTGTATGTGCCGTTTGGGCTCTTATACTATTCAAGATATCCCAACCCAATTTTGCACACGTGTTTACCATACCTCAGTCAAATTACTTTAAAATTTCCAGTGCCCGTGGGACTCATTGTGGTGGATTCCGTACCTGAAAGTCTATTGTATATAACTCTTTGGCTGGATTTTGATGGTCTTTTTACCATGTATGTGTGTAGAATAATATTCCATAAACTGGTAGCGGCTGTGAGTGCGACTGGGCCTCCTATTCTGTTCTCTCTTGGTGTCTGTGAATGGATCTGGGTTGGGTGTTCGGATTTGTTCTACATACGAATAGGGATCTGAGGTAGAAGGGTTTCAAACTTAAGGCTTTTTTGACATTATGATTTCGTAACACAATCTAACAAAGCATATGCCCGATAATAATAAAACAGAAACGGGAAACGTGATTCACAGGGTATTATGTAGGTGCAATGAGTTCTCCTGTATAAAAGTCCTAATCAACTAATTTTATGGAAGTCATTCCATTGTTAAATAAGCCGAAATATTCTTCTAAAAATACATTTACTTCACTCTCCTTAGGAATTAAAACACTTTGTGTGGTCACAAAATTATTGCAATAATTTGCATCCGTGGTTGTTTCATAGATTTGACATTTTTTTGTCTGGGAATATACTCATTATTAGAATTTATAGTTATGCCATCATTGATGGACTGTACCGCCTCATCCAGTAATTGTTCATCAAATGGGAGTTGAATTAATATTTATATTATTTAAGTCTAAGCCCTTATATTTTTCTAATCCTCCTTGAGATGCAAGAAGCAACAATTTAGATTATTTTGCTGTCTGGTAGGAACTATCGGAAAGTCTATAAAGATTAAGGGCCCCATGAATCCAGATAGTTGTTCTAATTTACTCTCTGAAAACTGAAGTAACTGAGTTACAGTTGCCAAATGTTAGCGTAATCTATAGTAGCGCTTATGGATTTTGGATTTCCAATACCACTCTTACTAGCATGTTTATAATAAACTTTGGCACAGTCTATAAAATTATTGCCTGTTGTATGAAATATATAGTCATTATTATTATTATTATTATTCACAAATTGTGCCCCTTATATACAGGGTGATTTCTTTAACGTACCCATTAGAAGATTTTCACTTATAAATCGAGACAAAAATATGAAAATTTGATCCTGACTATAATCAATAATATTTACAAGATGATGGAACTTCCGGTTACACCAGAAATTGTACTAAATTTGTTTTTCAAATGGAAACCCCTGTTTTTATTAGATATTTTAATTCCGCGCATTTATTTTTGTATGAAAAGCCCCAGTTATAAGTTATCTGTCATAGTTTTTGACGTAAGTCAATTTTACTGCAAAAAGTTCTCATGACAGATGTCTATTCAAAAATCCATAACTCTCTTATTGTCAACCGGAAAAGCTAAAAGTTGTTTTTGATCGGTAGCCCAATGTTGGGATTTCCTTCAGTAGGCCCATCATTTTGAAAATTGTCTTGTTAACCACTAGAAAAAATACTTCTATGACAAAAGTTGAAAAAACAAAACTTTTCTTAATAACACATACCTATTTTTCAATCGTCATGAGGTAGAAAATTGAATTTTAGGGGAATTGCACTTTTTTTTTAAATCATAAATACGATGTTTGAGAATTTTCTATGCGAATATCTTTTGTACGAATTTCAAAAACATAAAACAATAGCTGTTACTGATATGATATTTTAGCTGTCAAAATGATAATTTTGAAAGTTGAAGTACAGAACTTCTATTACAAAAATTCAAATGAATAAGTGTTTATTTCAAGATAGGAGGTGGGGAAATAGAGGTCTGCGACTTTCGCTGCCCTGTTCGCCGGATTTGACACCACTTGATTTCTATTTTTGGGGGAGAGTCAAGGAAACGCAGTATAAAACAGAACCTAGATCTCTATAGGATTTAATAGAGAAGATGAAATAAGAAGAGCCACAAATTATTATTTTGTTCAACTTGGGTTATTATTTGATTCCTACTGTTGAGTTTATTTTTGTTCCAGTAAGAATAAACCTTGGCTTAAGAATGAAAATTTATTCCTATTCATTGAATGTAGATACCTAACTCAAAATATTTGGCAATAAAGTCACGACAGGTTCTTTCCACTGTTCTATCACAACTTCCATAAATAGTACACAGATCAAAAATGACACCTTTTGGATATTGATTCATTTGAGTTTTTGTAACAGACGTTTTTCTTCAACTTTCAAAACTATGAATTTGACAGCAAAACGTGGTATCAGTAACAGCGATTATTTCACGTCCAAGGTCACTTAGTCATTCGTAGAAAAGGCATTCGCGATAGAAAATTTTAAAAAATCTCGAATATCTTTTTATTACCTGAAAATAACATAAGAGCGTGTAATAAACATTCCCCTAAAATTCAATTTTCTACTTAATGACGATAGAAAAATAGGTATGTATGTGCTATTATGAAAATTAGAGTTTTTTAACATTTACCATTGACGTTTTCAATATTGTAACGTTTAACCCGGTGCTAATCGTTGTGAGGTGAGCTCACTTGGGTAATACTCAAAAGTTCGCAAATTGCTTCCAATGGTTTATTTTTAACACTCTGTACCCGACCTTCTGTTGTAGTCAGAACTTGTCACTTTGACTATCGCGTTTCAACTTCTATCGGCTTATGTCTCCAATTGACTGATACAATAAAACTGATTGTTATAAACTGTCTGTGACCCGTGATCGACACGGCCCTATATATCTGGAGCTTGACATCACATTCATCGAGAATATTCTATAATTATCTAGACGCACATAATAATGTTCTAGAGGCTGGTGAAACTGACATTACTGTGACAAACTGTACCTCACATATAGTTTCTGGAAGGATCGAGAGTAAATCTACTAATTCTAGAAATATTTAATGAACTAGACAACCGATAACTATAGTAAACAAGGTAGTAGATATAAATAGAGACTAAACAAATAATAACCGTAAGTACATGACTACCTATCCACAAGATTTTTTTGGAGTGTTAAACAAGACAATTTTCAGAATGATGGGCATACAGAAGGAAATTCCAAAATCGGGCTACCGATCAAAAACAAGTTTTTGCTTTTCCGGTTGACAAAAAGAGAGATATGATTTTTTGAATAAATATCTGTCATAAGAACTTTTTGCAATAAAATTGATATACGTCAAAAACTATGACAGATAACTTACAACAACCGGGGTTTTCATACGTAATTGAATGTGCGGGATTCAAATATCTAATAAAAAGGGTTTCTATTTGAAAAAACAAAGTTAGTACTATTTCCGGTGTAACCGGAAGTACCACCACCTTGTGAATATTTTCACTAAATTGGCCAACGTTGATTATAGCCAGGTTAAAATTTTCATATTTCTATCTCAATTTATAAGTAAAAATCTTCTAATGGGCACGTTAACACAATCTGCCTATATATTAAGAAACCAAGCAATTGTGTAAGGGAATGTCAAAACTCAAAAGCAATATTTTCTCAATATCTTTAAATGAAACACATTTTAGTTACATTTCTCTTAGATAATCCCTATACCTAAAATAACTAGTTTTGGAGATCTAAAATCTTCTCAAAATCTTATGAATGCCTACTGTTATTTGTAGTTCGTATGAATGAAAATGAAACACAATTGGAAATTATAATAAGCGAACTAATAATAATCAATAAAAAGTCATTTACAACTATCCACTATCAAATTTTCGTATCTCTAGCAATGCAAGGTGATATTATGTCAACTGAATAATTAATAAAGTAAAATAATTTTAATGATGGAAATGTTCGAACAAGAGAAGAATATTTGGTAGGCTGTGAAAAGAAAAAAAGAAAATATAATTTACTGCAGATAATCATTTAATAATTTAGCCATAAAACAATCATAAAACAAATATTTGAAAAGTCAGTGCAATAAATATTTTCTACAAAAAAATGGACCGACTTTATTAATTGGTGTACTGAAAAATACAAAATAATATTAATTCTATTGGTGCTGTTACTTTTGAAGTTGTGCAGTTGCAATTAGATTTATAACTTTTGGCACCAGCTTCACAAGTACCAGCACCAATAGAGTTAATATTATTTTGTATATTTCAGTGCACCAACTAATAACGTCGGTCCATTAATTTTGTAAGAAATATTCATTTCACACTTTTGAGTGTAACATTACCCACGAAAATAGTTGCACGTTCACTAATACCAAAGAAGATGTTACTTATCCAATTATCCACGTATATTGTTTGCTTGTAGTTGTATTAAGATCTCAAATCATCGCTGCGGAAGTACACGTTAAGTTTTTTAGATGTTAGGATTTTACCACCACTGGAAAACAGTAACTAAGGAAAAACGTTATAAATGTTGCTACAAATAATTAGGTCTTTTATGAAGTACACAGATTTTCAATTTTCGAAAGAAATCGCCCTCTTCACATAGCAAAAATAAACATACCTATTTGAGAATTTAACTGCCTCTATCTCGAAAACCATAAATCTTTTGAAAAAATGTTCAATTTAATGTTTCCGGATATTGTACTATCTTTAATTATACCACCTCAGATTTTCTATTTTCGAGAAAATTCGGATCCTCCACTCCCTTCGGGGGTGGTTTTCGGAGGGAAGGAGATTTTGGATTTACGTTTTTATGAATATGGGACCATTTCACAAGACTCCTCTTTTAAATGAATCAGAAATCATCAAAATCAGAGTAGGATTACTAATCAAAACGCGAGTTCAAACAAAAAAAAGCAGACAGTCAAATTGTATACCTCCTCCTTTCGGGGTTCGTCGGTCAAATATGCAGTTTACTCAGAGCAATGCAAAGTATTTAAGTTAGAGAGTAAATATAATACCAAATAAAATTTTCTAGAAATATTTAGTTTCCATAAAAAAGTATAAGTATAAAGATCGAATTCGATTCAAGAAAATATATTTCTTATTATTAGATATTATCAAATTTGTTCCAGTTGCTCTTATATATATATATATATATATATATATATATATATATATATATCGAATACAATTTTCCTGAAGTATCTGTTAGTTGAATTTCAATTGCGTTTAAAAAAAGTTTAGTGTGTAATGAAGGCGTATCTCGAATAAAATGTATCTTTTATTTATTTTTGAGATGTTAATATAAACGCAACAAACAGACATTCATATATTATGATCAGCGCCATAAATTCAACAAATTTTTAGTAAACAACCCAACTGGACATTTTCAAAAAAATAGTATTAGATACCATGATATATCATTTTTGTTGCGATATTCTTAACTTTGCTAGTATTATTTAGAGAGAGAATATAAATGCATTGATATAATAATGTAGGAACAGACTCACAGCGTTGCCAAATCTGGACGGCTCAGGTTTGAAGGTAGAACAGAACACAGAACCACGGTAGGCTTCTTGGTGAACTAAAAGTTAGATATTTCATACAAACCTGAGCCAAATTTCGGAGGGAATAATTGGCGCCTAAGAATTTGTCGGTTATATTGACAGGAGCGAACGTTTCGTATTGGATACGACTGTGTAACACTGGAAACTAGCGCCAATAGTTTTTTGTAAGATACGAGTGTTCTAAAAGGCAAAAACAAACCTGAGCCACATATACGGCTCAGGTTTGTTCCTCTGGCTCAGGTTTGATAGAAATCTCTCTATATATATAATTTAAAGATTTCTGTATTTCAAAAATGAAGGAGTATATATATAATATAATAATGGAGATGCTTTATTCTACAAATTGGTGGATGATAGTTCTATACTCTCCAACGTCATCGAAATAATAGAATTTTCTGAAAACATGTTTGGCGTAATGTTCTTTTGATGTTTTCTGGACGTCATCACACAAATGCCTGGACTTTTGTAGGATAATGACACAGGGAATGCTGTTTATTGATAAAAACATGTGTATAAAACACATTTTTACAGGTCAATTCTATATATGTACATACTTACATTTACATTTTTATATATATATATATATATATATATATATATATATATATATATATATATATATATATATAAACCCATTACTATTAATTGTGTAAATAGAACTAGAAAATAGAGGAGGATGATTTAATTTTAAGAAATTTTAATTTTGTCAAATGTCTTAAGTGTTAATTGTTTTCCGTCCATATGGGCGAAGTAAATCCTAACTTTGTTTTTGCTCGTTTTATTTTGTAACCTCGTTTGCAAAACCCTGAAGATGAAAATATATTTTTCGAAAGCTTGGTTAGCAAGAAGAGTATTCTTTTTTTAAGCCCCATAAAAATTCTTCGGCAGATTACCCAATCATTGAGTTTAGTATATATATATATATTGAAGATATCTATATTTCATAAATGAAAGAGTATATATATAATCTAATATAAAAATATGGAGATGCTCTACACCTTTATGCATTTATTTAGTCAGATACAGCCACCCACTAGAAGCGGATCACGTGATTTCAAGCTTGTTAGCTTTCATCAACGCCACATGAGTGGAAGCTGTATCCAACTAAACAAAAGCAACTGGAAGATAGTCAAAGTTTTCTGACCTGATCTACCAGCGGGACGCAATTTGCGCCACCTAGGTATCGAGAGCCTAATTACGTTTAACGTAAGGATAGCTATAATTTGAAGATATCTATATTTCATAAATGAAAGAGTATATATATAATATATACTGGTAGATTAGGTCAGAGAACTTTGACTATCTTCCAGTTGCTTTTGTTTAGTTGGATACAGCTTCCAGTTATGTGGCGTTGATGAAAGCTAACAAGCTTGAAATCACGTGATCCGCTTCTAGTGGGTGGCTGTATCTGACTAAATAAAATCATAAAGGTGTAGAGCTTCTCCATATTTTTATTTTATATATATATATATATATATATATATATATATATTGATTTTAACTGGTTTTATAATAAATAAAAAGATGTTCTTGGGGATGCAGTCATAAATTCAATAAAATTGTTTGATTGAAGCCGAGCTTTCGAAAATGTTTATTCTCTTCTTCAGGGCAAAAATCGTGAATTTAGAATAAATTAGCCAAAAACAGGAAAGATTTCATAGCCATCAATTAGAAATGTCATCTGTAATTGATGTGTATATTATGCCTTCTTGTTATCTTAATATCGCATCTATTTAGAACTACTTATATACATGTAATAAGTAAAAAAGTATCTAGATTTTTTTTATTGTGTTACCATGACAAATATAAATAATGACATTTGTAATTGATGGCTATGAAATCTTTCCTGTTTTTGGTTAATTTATTCCAAATTCACGATTGTAAGTATTTTTATAATACTATTAAGTTGTTGTTGAAATAATTTTGTAACGATTTGTAGTTTGCCCTGAAGAAGAGAATAAACATTCTCGAAAGCTCGGCTTCAGTCAAAGAATTTTATTGAATATATGACTGCATCCCCAAGAACATCTTTTATTTATTATAAATCCAGTCAAGAATACAAAATCAATATATATATGTATATATGTATATATATATATATATATATATATATATATATATATATATATATATATATAATGGAGATGCTCTACAGCTTTGTGCTTTTATTTAGTCGGACACAGCCACCCACTAGAATCGGATCACGTGATTTCAAGCTTGTTAGCTTTTATCAGCGCCACATAAGTGGAAGCTGTATCCGACGTAACAAAACCAACTGGCAGATAGTCAAACTTTTCTGACCTGATCTACCAGCGGGACACACTTCGCGCCACCTAGGTATCGAGAGCCTAATTACGATTAACGTAAGTATATATGTAATTTAAAGATGTCTGTATTTCAAAAATGAAAGAGTATATATATATAATATAATAATGGAGATGCTCTACACCTTTGTGCTTTTATTTAGTCGGACACAGCCACCCACTAGAAGCGGATCACGTGATTGCAAGCTTATTAGCTTTCATCAGCGTGACATAAGTGGAAGCTGTATCCGACGTAACTAAATAAAAGCCCAAAGGTGTAGAGCATCTCCATTATTATATTATATATATACTCTTTCATTTTTGAAATACAGACATCTTTAAATTATATATATATACTTACGTTAATCGTAATTAGGCTCTCGATACCCAGGTGGCGCGAAGTGTGTCCCGCTGGTAGATCAGGTCAGAAAAGTTTGACTATCTGCCAGTTGCTTTTGTTACGTCGCATACAGCTTCCACTTATGTGGCGCTGATGAAAACTAACAAGCTTGAAATCACGTGATTCGCTTCTAGTGGGTGGCTGTGTCCGACTAAATAAAAGCACAAACTGTAGAGCATCTCCATTATTATATTATATATATGCTCTTTCATTTTTAGTAGTATATATATATATATATATATATATATATATATATATATATATATATATAATTTGAAGATGTCAAAAATGAAGGAGTATATATATAATATAATAATGGAGATGCTCTACAGCTTTGTGCTTTTATTTAGTCGGACACAGCCACCCACTAGCAGCGGATCACGTGATTTCAAGCTTGTTAGCTTTCATAAGTGCCACATAAGTGGAAGCTGTATCCGACATAACAAAAGCACTTGGCAGATAGTCAAACTTTTCTGACCTGATCTACCAGCGGGACACACTTCGCGCCACCTAGGTATCGAGAGCCTAATTACGATTAACGTAAATATATATGTAATTCAAAGATGTCTGTATTTCAGAAATGAAAGCACAAAGGTGTAGATGATCTCCATTATATATATATATATATATATATATATATATATATATATATATATATACTCTTTCATTTTTGAAATACAGACATCTTTGAATTACATATATATTTACGTTGCGTCCCGCTGGTAGATCAGGTCAGAAAACTTTGACTATCTTCCAGTTGCTTTTGTTTAGTTGGATATAGCTTCCACTCATGTGGCGTTGATGAAAGTTAACAAGCTTGAAATCACGTTATCCGCTTCTAGTGGGTGGCTGTATCTGACTAAATAAATGCATAAAGGTGTACAGCATCTCCATATTTTTATATTAGATTATATATATACTCTTCCATTTATGAAATATAGATATCTTCAAAATATAAATGTATATGTAAGTATGTACATTTATAGAATTGACCTGTAAAAATGAGTTTTATACACATGTTTTTATCAATAAACAGCATTCCCTGTGTCATTATCCTACAAATGTCCAGGCATTTGTGTGATGACGTCCAGAAAACATCAAAAGAACTTTACGCCTAACATGTTTTCAGACAATTCTATTATTTCGATGACGTTGGAAAGTATAGAACTATCATCCACCAATTTGTAGAGAAAAGGCGTTAAAGCACTTACAATATCCCTAGATCTATAACTGTATTGGCTGATATTTGATGGAAATCCATATTAGATAGGAATTGGAACAATATATTAAATTTCCACTATTATATATTTTAAAAACACAAAACAATTGTTTCGGCAGATTGTACCTTTATCAAATGTGAGTATAAACTAATGTCTAAGATGTTAGGTTCCATTTCATAATATAAATCATTAATCATAATGATAATTTTAAAATACTACATATTGAAAAATAAGGATTAAAATTCAATCTTCTTGAGTCATTAGAAATGAATAAGCGCAAACGTTCAGGAAATCTCCTCAATGACCAGATCGATGGTAAGTCCAGTCCATTATTGTATTTATAATTGTTAAGTAATTACTAGCCATTAAGATTTATGTTATAAATAGGAACTTAAAATCTTAGACATTAGTTTACACTCACATTTGATAAAGGTACAGTGTGTCGAAACTATTGTTATGTGTTTTCAAAAAATATAATAGTGGAAATTTAATATATTCCTATCCCTAGAGCTTTCATAGAAATTTGAATAAGCCATTTAAATTAGTTACTTGAATAGCATAAGTTCTTCTTAAATTTCGTGAAAAATGTTCTCCCTCCACTTACATCTTCCTAATTATTCCTATCACTATTCGCTCTTGAGGTCCTCGAATAAAACGGATCAGCTTTCGGTCAGGTCTGTCAAGTTCAACGCAGACCAGAATAGTTTCATGCCAAATAGAATTGTGCCGATGCTTGCCACTCATCAAATTATCGAGTTAGACAAGCACAGCTTGATGTGGGCATTAGGCTACTAAGAGACCATCTGTGGCTGTGGTTAATGATATTGTCAAGGAAACTTGAATGTATGTCGCATGTTACTTCAAGAATGAGTCATTGTTTTCATATAAAAATAACAGGAAGACATTTACAAGGGAGCCTTCCTGGCGTATCCAATGAAGAGCTGGCCACTCTTATTTTTATCTAGGACTGTTTATTCATATGTATACATGATCGTTGAATATATTCTGTTAACCTCGACACTAGGGATCTAGAGCTGTGGGTCAAAATTATTATTAACACAGATAATTATTTCTGGTAATTTAAAATATACCTCAAGATATATAGAATTTCTGCATTGGGGGTAACGTTTAATGGATAAATACATTATAAATTATTACACTTTAGAAAACTTGATTAGATTAGATTGTAAATGGAGTGGCTTTCTTAGTCCTATCCTACTGCGGCCTTCAAATGTTTTGTGTTCCTCCATTTAATTAGAATTCAACGAGTAAAAGTTTTATCAGGTTTATGAGGAGATACAAACTGCTTCAGGTAGTTTGCTGTGTTCGATTTTTATACCCGAAAAGGTGAAACTGCATGTCTATCAGGCCTTCGCACTCACAAAGATATACACTGTCTTTTTCTCTTCCTACTAGTAAAATCAACTGAGGTTTGTCATCTGCTAAGACCATAGTATACATGTGCTTCCTATGCCTGTAATGCACTGTCAGAGTCACTACCAGTTTACTCGTAGCTTCTCGACTCGCATGACAGATTGGAGACTTGAGTCTGTCCTGAGATTTCTTACCAACAGCACTGCGCCTATTTATTAATCCAAGGTTGGATATGCCCCTTAATCTAGAAGTTCCACAGGATTGATTTAGAAAACTTGGCCTGAGAATCATTTTAAAATTTTTCTTGGCAACATTTTCATAAAAAAAATTAAACATATATAAATAAAAGATGTATAGACTAATTTCTTCTGATCCAAGCTCATACGTAATCACTGAATAATTCTTACTCGAAGAGTGTCAGTATTGTTAAAATGTAATAATATATTTTCAGTTCTTCAGTATTCCTTGTTTTATTACCTTGCATCAGCTTTTTCATTAAATAATTTTGCGTTGTCAATGTGTTTATTGCAATTCACTGCGGACTATTCCAAAATGTTTTGACCGATTGTTTAAAATGCCGTACTGAGTACCTAAAATTAGTTTCATGAGGAATCTGAAACCCAACAAATCTAAAAAAGAAGCAATTATATCAGTTCATTAATTTCCGAGATAATAAACAGATACAAACAGACCATTAAATGAAACATGTTTGTTCAAAACCGGATATCGAAAATTTTACACGATTACAATACCTACCCTACCCATGTACATTGTACAGTGCATCCCATTTTGGTAGAGACAGCCTTGCGGTTTTCGTTTTCCTATGTCACTTTTTTTTGAAACTCAAGATGGCCTGAACAGATTTTGCCTAACTTCATTTGTTCATAAGTTACAGGGCGATATTGAAAATTCACACTTTCTGGATTCCGCACAGATCTACGACGTTTCTCTGCGATAATGTCAAATTGAAAACTTATCCCATAGATAATTTTATGCCGAATTCAGTGGGACACGCAATTTTTTCGGGGTGTGGTATTGGAAATCAAACTTATAATTTTTTTAATGGATGACCCCGTATTTTATTATCTCATTAAATTCCTTCATTTTTTTCCTTCATAATAACATATAATATATGAAAAGAAAGTTTTAAAAAATGCTCCAAAATCACTAAAATATTGAATTTTAATAGTGGGCTATGGTTTCTTCATACAAAAAAAGGTTCCAATAGACGGAATATTACTTTTGAATTTTCAATGAAAGAAACAAAAACAATAATAACGCTAATTCACTAACAAAACACAAAACTTATTTATAGAATTGTTCAATTTGATGTCCTTAAAATATTAAGGGCCGTCTACGTAAATTCTAGGAAAGCTTTCTCTGTTGTTGCTCATACTAATATATAAACATGAAGTTTTCATAAATGCTGTAAATAAATTTTTGTTGTTGCCTTTTAGAGCATTATTTTATCAAGTGATTGAGGAGGAATCAACAAATCTGCTGTTTAAGTTTTTTGTTTTGTTAGTGACTTAGCGTTAGTATTGTTTTTGTTTCTCTCTTGGAAAATTCACAAGTAATATTCCGTCAGTTGGAACCTTTTTTGTATGAAGAAACCATGGCCCACTATTAAAATTCAATGTTTTACTGATTTTGGAGCATTTTTACTTGAACTGAACTGAACTGAACTGAACTGAACTTTATGTTCATATATTATATATTAATTGGAAGGAAAAAAAAATAGGAGTTTAATGAGATAATAAAATACAGTCGTATATCCATTACCATACCCCAAAAAAAAATGCGTGCGCCATTGGATTCTACATAAAATTCTCTATGGGATAAATTTTCAATTTGAGATTATTGCTGAGAAACTTCGTAGATCTGTGGGGAATCCAAATTTTCAAAAACGCCCTATTACTTATGAACAAAAGAAGTTAGGCAAAATCTGTTTCTGAGTTTCACAAAAAAGTGACACAGTAACGCGAAAACCTCAAGGTTCTATCTTCAACAACAACCGAGATATCTGGCTGTCTCAACCAAAATGGGATGCACTGTACCGGGTGATTTTCTATAATGTCCACCCTATTTAACTTTTTTGTTTTTCACTTTATAAAAAATGTTACATATGAAAGTTGAAGGATGTATTTTATGCTATTCGCAGGACATATGTTTGTTTATACAGGGTGTCACATAAACAAATGCCAAAGCATAGTCACCTTTTTTAAAAATAGAACACCCTGTATATTACTGCATTATTGAACTCAACGGAGAATTCTAGATACGTTTTATGTATAATGTCCTATACCTATCTTCAACTGTTATAGAAATATTAATAATTGAAAATCGACAATCTGGATGAAATTTAATTAAAGCTGTTCTTGTAGAAAAGGAAATAATAATACAAATTAACTAACTCATATAAAAAAATATGTTTTGTTAAATACTGAGTTGCTCCACAGGGCATCCATCTTGCTCAATGCATTTAATGAATGTTCGTCGGAGTTTCTCAAAGGATCCTGTTATAAAATCTGAATGATTGTCATTCAGATCATTTATTCCATTCCTAATTAGTTGTTGTAGATGTTCTATATTCTGAATATGATATTGGTAAATGCGATTTTTTAAATATCCCCATGGAAACGCGTCCATTGGAGTAAGATCTGGACTGTTAGCTGGCCAGCTAAGTGGTGCATTTCTACTACCAATCCATATTTCAAAACATTGGTTCAAATAATTTCTCCCTCTTAAGGTGCTATGGGGTGGGGCTCCGTCCTGCTGGAACACAATGTTTCCTAAGTTCTGTAAGGGCAATTCATCCAGAAAATTTTCGAGTTCGAGTTGTAGCCCAATACCTAGTATTTTTTCTATTTATCATGCCATTCGTCATAAGGGAGGACTCGTCCGTCCACAGGATGTTTAAAAAAAATTAGAATCATTATTAATTCTTTCCAGCATAAGACGGCAAAATATTATTCTATTTTCTCTGTGCGTCTGTAACAATTTTGGGGTTGGTCTAATCTTGAAAGGCTTGTATCCTGCTTTCTTGAGAGTCCTCTGAACTTTTGAATAGGAAGTATTGGTAAATAATATAAGGGGTTGTGGAGGGTGAATTCCTGCCCGACAAAATCAGGCGCCGTATAAGTATTTTTGGGCATCATGCCTAGCATATATTTACCGGAAAAAAATCTCATCCACGTACATTTTGACAAAGTTATGATTTTTTATTGGTAAATAATATAAGGGGTTGTGGAGGGTGAATTCCTGCCCGACAAAATCAGGCGCCGTATAAGTATTTTTGGGCATCATGTCTAGCATATATTGACCAGAAAAAAATCCCTTCCACGTACATTTTGACGAAGTTATGATTTTTTTTCGAAATTACTAAAAGGGGTTGTGGAGGGTGAATTCTTGCCCGACAAAATCAGGCACCGTATAAGTCTTTTTGGGCATCATGCCTAGCATATATTGACCAGAAAAAAATCCCTTCCACGTACATTTTGACGAGCTTATGCTATTTTCCTTGAAATTAGTAGAAGGGGTTGTGGAGGGTGGATTTTTGCCTGACAAAATAGGCTATATGTAAGTGTCATAGAGCATTCTGCAGAGCATAATACCACTATTCACTAGAAATAATACCATTTACGTGTATTTTGAGAAACTTAAGATATATTATCACAAATAGATAAAAGGAATTGTGGGGAGTGAGTTTTTGTTAGAGATAATCGTGTGATCTATAGCTCCTTCAAAGTACCGTCAGCATCATATAATATTTGATGAGAAAAAATCCATTCACAAAAATAAGCTGGACTTTCAATGCCAACCACGGCCAGCCACGAATTTGATCACTGAAACGACCCATGGCTGCCGGGCGCTCGCCGTAAATTTTCCGCGTACTCGTGGCTGGAACTCGTGGCTGCCTTCACACTCGTCATTTCTCATAACAAGTTACAGCGATACTTTTTGAATTACTTGTCAAAGATAACTGCCACTGTCACATTGTGTCAGTTTTGGTTTGCCAATATTTCGATTTTCAATTATTAATATTTCTTAAAAAGTTGAAGGTAGGTATAGGACATTATACATAAAACGTATCTTGAGTTCTCCGTAGAGTTCAAAAATGCAATAAAATACAGGGTATTTCATTTAAAAAAGGTAACTCTTCTTTAGCATAATAATAATAATAATAATAATAATAATAATAATAATAATAATAATAATAATAATAATAATAATAATAATAATAATAATAATAATAATAATAATAATAATAATAATAATAATAATAATAATAATAATAATAATAATAATAATAATAATAATAATAATAATAATAATATAAATAATTTTATTCAGTTGATCATCAAACGATGGTATAGAATACGTCACAAAGTAGAATACCAACAAGAGAAATTTAAAAAAAAAAATTAAAATAGTTTTTATTAGGCATTTAAGATTTGACTACTATTGCTATCCTTTTATCGATTTGAACTATACTTATGTATATGTTTTTGCCAGCAACAGCAATTCCATAACAAATTACTGTTTGTCTACCACAACACAAAATTAAACTTTAAATTAACAACAACGTCTGACAATTGTGACATAACCATAGACGATCTTCTAGAGAGTACATTATACCAGAGAACAGAAACGTATACGCTCCATGCTCGTGCGTAATTCCAGTGACGGATCCCATTGTCCGACATTGTCGTTCCAAGGCGAAAAAATAGTGATCTTGTTTGAATGAGATAATTATAATTAACCAATATTGGATCACACTTGGAGCTTAACAGGCAGCGAGATGTCTGCGATCTAAGTACGAATTCTGGACCTTATGGGGCCTGAGAAATCGCTGCGGAGTCCATTGATACAAGAACCGAAAGTAATAAAAACTATTTAAAAATATATCATTATAAAAATCATACAATATTTGTAATACACATCCCAAAGTAGAGTTCATAGAAGTTATTTTGTCATATCAAATAATGTCATTTTGAGGTATTCAATTACACTGTAGTAATCCCTAAGAAGTAGCTCGTATATGTACAAAGAAGCTACCGTCATTATACCCAATTTTTTAAATAAGCCTTTACGAGTATATCTGCTTCTAAAACCAGCAATTAGTCGAACTACTCTTTTTTGTAAGATGAAGAATCTGACTGCTTCACTAGATCCTCCCCATGCTGTTATTCCATATGATATAGTGGAATAAAAATACACAAAATAAAAAGCAATAACCACCGATCTGTCAGTGACCAGTCGAAGTTGATTGATACAATATGTTAAAGGAGCTAACTTTTTACAAACATTGTCTCTATGGGTGCCCTATTTGCAATCACGGGACAAATGAACACCTAGGAATTTCACGCAATATCCTTCCTTGATTGTTCCCGTCAGGGATTTTACCAAAACGCTGCTGTTATTGTTGGTTTGCGAATAAGAAAAGTTGAGAAATAACAATTTTTCTCCATTCAAGTTTAATTTGTTGTTGACAAACCATTGATGAACATGCCTTAATTGATATTAGCTTTATTAAAATCAAAATCATTAGCATAAATGACATACAGCACTGAAGTGAAAGCCATCTAATACCGTATATTTCAAGCTTTTATAAAAGAATACTATTATTTATTTAAATCAATGAAAACACCTATGGATTCCTTTCTCCAGAGCATCGTATAGCATTTACAAAATTGCTAATATAGCTTTGTTAGTCCCCTAAGAAAACCATATTGATTCTTATTTATCTAGCAGATTATATGAAGTAGTTTAACAAACAGTTTGCAACATATTTCTCATAAATTTTGGCAAACGGACTGATGAGTGGCCTGTAATTCACTATATTTTCTAGATATCCACATTTAAACATAGGGACATTTTTGGATATTTTGAATCCATCATCTGCCGTGAAATTAGAGTTTTTAAGATTATTAATTATATTTTTTACTTATATCATCAGATCACAATCTTGTTATCTCGTCAATAAACATTAACAAAACAAAATATAGATCGTAAAAGACTTAAGGATGAACCAACATACAAGACCAAGCAAATGTTAAATGACCACATGAAAAAACTGAGACAAGACGTAACATCAACCGCAAACGTCGATGGCAAATGGAGTATTGTACAGAATGTCCTTCCTGGAGTGGGCCAGGAAAACTTAAAACCTGACAAGAAAGAATGAAAACCCTGGATGACAGATCAGATCCTCAAACTAATGGAAGAAAGAAGACAGCACAAAACAAATGGACAAAAAAAATATAAAAAAGTCCAGAAAGCAATTAGGAAACAAATCTGCGAGGCAAAGGAAAAATGATTATCTGAAAAGTGTATAGAAAAAGAAGAACTAGACAAAAAATATGACAACTTCAACTTGCATAAGAAGATCAAAGAAATGACACGACGCCGGAAGTGTACACATTCACATATTCTCAAAGATAACGAGGGAACCATAATTGGAGACACAAAGGAGAAGATAAAGGAATGGACGAAATATATCCAAGAGTTATTCCACGACAACAGAGCGAACCTAACAGTTAATCAAACTAACGAGCCAGGGCCTCCAATATTGAAAGAAGTCATGTATGCAATAAGAAATTCAAAAAGTGGCAAAGCTACCGGCCCCGACGAAATACCAATCGAAATAATAAAACTTGTTGAACACCATATATCAGACATGCGCAATACCTAAACAATGGCTTCAGTCGACTATCGTTACGATCCCTAAGAAGCCAAACGTCACAACCTGTGCTGACCACAGAACCACATCCTTGATGAGCCATACATTAAAAGTGTTTCATCAAATTATTCACAATTGAGTTTTCAGGACCCTCGAAAAGGATATAAGCAACACTCAATGTGGCTTTAGAAATGGAATGGTTACAATGGAGGCTCTGTTTGGTATAAATTTCTTAGCTCAAAGATGTCTCGACATGAATCAAGATATACATATATCTAGGGTTCATTGATTTCGAGAAAGCGTTCGATAAGGTGCAGCATGCAAAACTAATAGATATTCTAGTGGCTAAAAACATTGACATGCGCGACATCAACATAATATAAACACTGTACTGGAACTAAATAGCTAAAGTCAAGAAAGAAGATCAATATACCGAGGATATTAAAATATTGAGAGGTGTACGACAGGGCGGTGTCTTGTCACCACTGCTCTTCAATGTCTAGAGCGAGGCCATATTCCAGTAACATTTAGGTGATTGCTCGGAGGGAATAATGATAAATGGCGAAATTCTTAACAATCTCAGATTTGCCCACGACACAGTTATTATGACATTTAACATCGATGATTTGCAAAATCTAATGAATCGAATGAATTCATGCTGCAATGAATACGGTTTGAAGATCAACCTCAGCAAAACAAAGTTTAAGGTCGTTACTAAATCAATACGCAGAAACATCCATTTAGTTGTCAATAACACGAACGTCGAAAGAGTGGACACGTACAAATATTTGGTAGCGTGGATAACTTCAGACACTGATCAGACCAAAGAAATGAAAACAAGAATTGAAACAGCACGGTCAGCGTTTGTCAGACTTAAGAAGTTCTTCACTAACAGAGACTTGAGTTTGATACTGCGCCAGAGAATGCTTCGGTGTTATATTTTTGCCATATATATGGAGGCATGGACACTAAAACAGAGGCAAATCAATAAATTGTTCGCGTTTGAGCTCTGGTGTTACAGAGGGATTCTGAAAATATATATCACATATCAAATATTGAGGTTTACAGAAGGATAGGATACGAGCCGGAAGTTCTTGTAACAATCAAAAAGAGGAAGCTCGATCACCTAGGACATTTGATGAGAAAAACGAAATGTCGGAAGGCGTAAAATGTCCTGGCTGAAAAATTTGAGGGACTGGTTTGGTTGCAGCAGCTCTGAGCTATTCAGAGCGGCCGTCAACAAGGTCCGTAGAAGATGGAACTCTAAGAAGAAGAAGATAAAGCCTTCGACCTGTTACTAGCATTTATTATTTTATCCCTGTTACGCAGTTTCTTAGCTTCTTTCAGTACTATTCTATAAATTTTCCTGTATTTATTATAGTGATTCTTTAGTTCGGTATTATTATTTATATATGGATACATATCTTTCATTTTTTGATCAGATATCAACAAACCTTTGGTAAGCTAAGGCTTCCAGGATCTAGGCCTGTTCTCTTCTTAGTTCGGCCAATTTTATCACCATAATGATCACCTCAGATGGGACAATCGTTGTTTCTTTGAGTATCTGCTATTGGACGCCGACATATTTGATTACATTTTAAGCTAAGTCGATGACAAATAAATATTTCAAGGATGAACTGTCATTCTTTTATTGTATTAAAATATGGTTTTTTCACATATTATGTCCCATTCAAGTGCTACTTCATTCCACAAGTTTTTTAGGAGGATACTGTATGGTGGTTTTTGAGTAGTCTTGTCCCATAATGCGCCTATGTTAATAGTTTTCCTTTGTCTATAGCCGTTGACGTTATTTAAGGTACTTGGTGTAAAGCTTGAAAAATACTAAGCTTCGGTTTCGGAATGCAATAGCCTGGTAGGAAACTTAATACAAGGCAAAAGGCGGTATGTCGTTATAGCCACTTACGTTTGATTAATTATTTACAATTCCTTCGCACAAGGATGCGATGGTACGCTGCCAAATATGGAGCGATGTGCCGTGTGCCGGTAAGGATATACTCTTTACTTTGTACCATGCCTCTTTTTTGGCTAGTGATTTTAATATCAATGTTTTTGTAGAAGATACGTATAACGAATAAGAAGTTTCACTTCAATCGTGCACACTTTTTACTTTTTAATTTTTTTATTTAGAAAAGGTGTAAACTATTTCCTCATTACCGAATGTAGATAAGTTAGGCCTACAAGAATATAAAACAAAAAAATATGTAGCATTCATTTGAAAAGAAAATCATCGTAGGGATAATTAGTTGACTGCATTCAATAGATATTGAAACAAAAAAATAGGCGTAGAGGAACGCCTGACAGAAGCAAAGCTTCTACGTACGTGTTTTTGAATTTTATTTTTATTATACAATAATATAGTCGATATGTTTTTATGAATACCAACAAACCTCGAGATTTTTAGGACACCTACCATCAGTTTAGTTTACTTTTCCTTAAATATTCCCAATGCCCTGAACCTTAAGTGATTAGTGTTGAGAAATATTACTGTCCTCTTAAAATATTAGTTATACCTTTCATTTGTGTTGTTCATAACTAAAACACTACATAAATAAACAAAATGCCTCATTCGAAAACCTAATTTCATCATAGATAAGTAATTACCTAAGTGATAAACAGAAAACTGAAATCATTAGCATATTTTTTGAAATACCCATTCTTTGAACTCCAATACACAGTGATTGGGAGTGTGGATAGTGGACAGCTGGACCATATAAGAAGTAGCTGTCCGAGAAGAAGTGATGAAAGAAAACCACCATCTTTGTATTTTTACTCAATTTGTTTCAGATGTACTTGACAATAAAAATCAAGTTGATGTTATCTACACAGATTTCAGTGAGGCGTTTGATCGTGAATCACATCAACAACTGCTAATATCACCCGGTATTCCGTTGCTCCTGAAATCATATTTATCTGACCGATGTAGTTATGTTGAATGTGATGGTATAAAATCCTCTCCTGCTTTGTTGCGTGTTCGGGTGTCCAACAAGGGTCTAATCTTGGGCCATTGCTATTTATACTATTTATAAATGACATAGCCGAAGGCATCACTATTGTCTCAAATGCTATTCAATGTACCGCGTATTTCATCTAGGTTTTGTAGGACATTTCATATTCCTATTTCCAATACTGTGCATCATTTTCATTGTCCCATATCTACTATATCTAGAAGTGTTAATAAGGTTCCTAGTGTAGGTATATTTTTTCTAACGTTCAGACAATTCAAAAAAAATCCGTCTCATTTAGAATTGATTAGGTAATATGTGAAATTATTTATAATGCTAATTATTGTATACTCCTGTAAATGGGCTTTTGGGCCTGCTGGATGTATTGTACTAATAAATAAATAAATAAACATAAGGAAGGAGTGATAAATTTGCAGAATTACCTTACCTATAAAACAAAATATTATTCAGATAAAGCCATAGATAAATTAATCTTTGTCTGAAATAATTATAAAATGCTCATAAAAGCAGAGATTTTCTTGTCGATTTAACATATTTGTAACTATATTCTTTGTGATAATTTATCTTTTCAAAATTTAACTTGGCAACGCAATGCTAGAGTATCTAATAAAACTCAATTTAATGTAGTGCAACCTTAAATTATATTGCTTAGTTTCATCCATTATGAGAATATTTCATCATTTCCAGAATGCAAAATATCGTTACCAACACACCACACTAATCTCGTGTATAAATCATAATTCAAATAACATCCCCCATATCCCCATAACACCACAAACTCCTTCAACTCAAGATATAGAGTTTGCTTGATGCTTCAATCGTGTGGAAGATATCTATGTTTGTGGAGCTAAATGTGGGCGGATAAACTACACCTGGACACCAGGAATTGTTCCATCCGGATCGTTGGGATTTATATTCAGACAAGGTGTTATCCTAACGATCCTGGGATGACCCTATTTAAAAGACAAACATGTCGGCCGATACAAGAAAGTTAGATACAGGAAGTTGTGGTAGAGTTTACGTAGTTTATTCAAGGCGAAATGTAATAACATTATTTTTCTCTCAAGTAGGTATATGGATCTTTTTTATTTTTATATACTCAATAGTCCGAATGCTTTGGAAAAGTACCATACTCATAATATCACAATAATCATTTATGGAAAAGAGTCACGTATTATGTTTTGAAAGAAACGAAGTCTTGGTAGGTAACTAAATGTAGTAATACACAATCAGTTTACTTCAGTGACGGTCAGAAGCAGAATAACTATAACGAGATTGTCCAGTCGTTAAAATTCGACTGTAATTGATTAAATTTAAGTTTGAACACTTCTGAGGTTCTTCTGTCAAATAGTATTTGCGTTAATTTTTGGCTAAGGCATTTTTTTATTCAAAGCGTTTATTCACTGATCCTATACATCAATAAATATAACCGGCTGTTCAACGTAAATTTTATTTATTCAATTTAAAGTATTTTTAACACATAGTATTAAATTATTCTAGCTTGTTGCAATTCTCCGCCATATAAGCTTTAACTATTCCAAATATCATAATCCTTTGTGACCGCATTATTCATAAAATGTCGTCCAAACAAGTAACCTCACGTACCTATATATGGAAACATTGAATTTAAAAATTATAAAGATTTTGAAGTTTTGTAGGAAATGAGAAACTCTTGGTATCGAATAAAAAGATATTTGCTCCAAAAATTGATAAAGCCCCAGTTTGTATGGAAAAATGTAAATAATATTTTTAACTATTTTTAGAAATGTGGGCTTGGAACAAAATTTAATCCTTATAAAAGGTATTTGTGACAAGTGGAAACGTAAAATCTATTCAAATGAGATTGAGTTAAATATGATTTATTTAATATTTTTTTCACCAATTGCGAATGAAAGTAAAACGAAAAAAGTGATTTTGGCATTGGGTGCGATTTTTTCATTCTTTCATAAATGGATTTATGAAAAAAACTATCCCATGAAAAGAGCTATTAATGTCAGGCGCGCGACAGAATTGTATAGCTATCAGTAGTTTTGATGTCAAGATTTTTTGTGCACCCCCAGTTTGAACTTTATAAAAGTTTTTCGATCTTGTTTGGATTTCAGTAAAAGTTTGTATAACATCTGACACATCCAATAAAATTTATAACTAACTCTTTGATGATTTTATGTTTAGTCTGGGTGAACAAATTTTGCCCTGACAAACAGAATAAAGTTTCGTCAGCATACCTCAAATTCATAATTTTTCTTCCTCCCATATATAGCACCTTGCCAATTGTCGGTAATATGTGCTCGGTGTATATCTACAGACCCCTGTCACACCTTTTCTTGCTGGAAAGCTATTTCATGTGGTTTCATTAATTCTTGAAAGGTTTTGGATAAGTGAATCAGTAACTCAAATTTGCTTGCGTATTTGCCAATTTTTTGCCAGTCGAATGCCCTATGATAATCAACAGAACTAATGTTTTTTTTTATATTTTCGATATTTATTATTTGCCTTACGTTTCCTATTTAATCTCATTTGCCGGGCATAAGACCTGGTTTTTCTTCAACAGTCTGGGGTAACAAGTATGAACTAAGTATGCTAGGAAATAATGTCTAAGGATTTGGGCGCCGGCAGCCACAGATCCAGAATTGCGATTCATAATGTCCGGCGGCCTCACCGCAACGGCGATTGTGTTGTGTTGTCTTGTGATTAGTTTAGTTTTGGTAGACTGATTTAACACCAAGACAGACAGTCAGTCTCCTCTATTGTCTCACGTTTTGGGATAACTGTGGTTTTGTATCGCGTACGTGTCGGAGCCCGAGTAAACGATATTCCGAACCTAGAACCAGCAAGTTTTTTTAATTCTATGGAGGTCCTTCAACAATCCATTGAAATATTGTAACAAAAACATTTCGTACACAAGAGACTGCAAAACCTTAGACAGTGCACACAAAAAATATCCCAACAGAATGAAAAATGCAAACAAACAGTTAAAGTATTACTCAGTAAAATATACTTCAAAAGGTAGAAAGCCATATAAAATGAAGAAACCATTGTCGGAGAAGGTTCGAAAAACTAGGTAAGTATACCCACAATAGAAATTGGTAAAACTTTTTATTACCTGGCTTTAATGATATTGCAGTACACATATTTTGCTTTTCTTTCAGCATATATAAAGAATAATGCCAGTTCTTCATTCGTTTTGCGTTGTCAAACGTTAAATATGGCTGAAATAAATCACTATCATCCTTGTGATGCAGAGGCGCTCTAGCATTTTCCAAAGCAAAAACTTCTGGAAAACAAGGAAGACGTATGTAACCTCCTACAGCTTAAATGTAATAAAAAGTTTGTTAAAAATTACGTTAAAAGTGAATATGGAAAAACTGTAACGTTGAAAGACTTGTCAAACTTAAGATCACGTAGAAATAGATTATTCCGGACGAACTAAATGAAACGATATTTTTTTTAAAGAGATTTTCAAAGAGAAAACTAATTTTACAAGCTGTTTTGGAAACTCGTAATCAATTAGATTGTTTCTTATTGGAACTGGTTGACATTAAATTATTAGAAATGTATTTTTGCCAAAGTGCATACACAAAATCGATTCATATTATAAAGCGTTATAAAAATAAAAGATATTTTTGCTTAATATGCAAAAATATATTTGCTTCTGATGCAATCAGGTGTGATTCCTGTCTACATACATCTTGTACTGACTTGACTAAAGTTCATTTTCAATCAAAAAAAGTGTTAATAAATATATACTCACCGACAAAAAGAACCGGCATCTAATTTATTTTAGTGATTTCAATATCCCTAACTTTATTATTTTTGACATTATTTTAATGATTTTTTGCTGAGCGATAGATCTATTCATTAAAATTACGCTGCAGTTTGATCTGATGTAATTCGGGTTGCTTAAATGTTTATTTACCAGGGTAAGTCCAAATGATGTTTTTAATCATGAGTTTAAAACATCCTGTTAAAAAAACATGCCAGAGAACCTTGTTTCAACATAATTTACCATAAAGCTGGATATATTCCTAGCATTTTATTTTTGAATCATATGTTTATCTTGTACCTTTTACGAGCTATGCATTTTTAATTGAAACAATGCATCTTTTAAATTTCAATAAAAATAATCACCGTAAAATAATCATGTTATCAAGTGGTTAATTTCACTTTAAAAGCTTAATTAAAATGGTGTTAACCACAGCAGACGTTGGTAAAATAATCGCTTTAATAGAGATGGTCGAAATGAAATTTATATTCCCCGTACTTTAGAAAATGCGCGATCCACTGTCCAAGATTCTTGGAATAGGAGGTATCTCCAGACGGGAAATCATACCAGAAGGACAGGGTCTGGAATTAAAAAAATCATCGACCTTAGCCGACAACCTTTTCATATTACTAAAATCATTAAGGGATCTACCGCCAGTTCACAAAAACATGACCTATAGCAGGTGTGTGGAAAGAACATTAAAGAAGTAACCATAAGAAAACGGTTAAAGGAAGCTGGGCTTAATTCCTGCAGACTGTGCAACATCGGAGCGACTTTTGTTCTATGCCGGATCTGTGATGATTTGGGTGGGAATATCTAGAGAAGGACGTAAAAAATTAATATTATTGGAAAATTGTGCCCTAAATGCCCACAGATATATTGAAGAGCTACTACGGGGAGCTGGCATTCCATTTGCCCATTTTATTGAATTGTCATGCAAGGCAACTACAGACCACATGTTGCGCATGTAGTAAATGAGTTTTTGGATGCAGTTGGAAATCGAAAAATGTAATGACCACCCTGTAGTCCAAAACTCAACCCAATTGAGCATCTTTGGGAAGAATTAAAAGGGCACATTCGTCGCCATCCCAACAAACCTACAACTTTGTCAGAGCTCATGTTAGGATTTAATGAAGAATATGAAGCTTCTCTTCAAGAAAAAGTAATTACTCTCATTGATACCATGCTATGGAGAATGCAAGCTATGATTACGGCTACAGGTAGACATGCCCGTTATTAACTTTCTATTTCAATTTTATGTGCTCTAATGATAACTTTTAGTGTGAAATATGTTTTTTTAATGCAGCGTTTCAATTAAAAATGCGTAGCTCATAACTAATAAACAGTTGATTCAAAAAAACAAACTGCTTGGAATACAACCAGCTTTATCGTAAATTATGTTTAAATAAGGTTCTTTGGCGTGTTTTTTATACAGAATGTCTTAAACTTACGACTAAAAACATCATTTTGACTTATATATATATATATTTGAATATAAACATTTAAGCAACCAAAATTACATCAATGCACACTGCAGATTAAGTACAAACTGCAGCTTAATTTTAATGAATATATCTATCAACCATCGAAAAATCGATGTAATAAATTAAAAAATGAAAAAGTTATGCCATACTGAAATTATTATAAAAAATTAGGTCCCAGTTTTTTTGTTGGCGAGTTTGTTTCAAATAAACCGTTCAAAATTTGTCGGTGAAGTACAATTTCATATACCTGCTCCTACCTAGCTTATTATAACTTAACCGGCAAATTTCACGAACTTTTTCGGATGTCAGACCATTTTTTTCAATAGGAACATACCTAAATTTTGTGATCCGTATAATGTACTTTCATATGTATTTATATTTATTGTTATTTTAGGTACCTACCTATGTATTTAAATGACAACTAAATGAGTTAGACGTTTTACAATTTGCCGGTAAAGTAAAACAACTTGTGATTTGTATACCTGCTCATAGATTATTACAACGTTACCTAGTAAATTTTATCAAATTTACCGTATTTTGAACAAATGTTTTCTAGATAGTGTACCTAATTTTATTTCCACGTAAAATGTATTTATTTCAGTTATTTTGAGTTGGCATATTTTATTTTGAAGGCTATATAGTAAGTATATATGTATATGTGCTATGTTATGAATTTATGTATTTACTGACCTTTTTATTTGTGCAATAAAGTGTTTTTTTTTTCATTTTTGATGTATTTATTTTCATTTTCATCCTGGTCTCCTACTCCTGTATCGTAGTCATAATCATAATGCTGTGGTGTTAATTTATTTTTCACAGATAGCAGGAATGGCGTTTTTCGGTGATTATATGTTTTCTTAGAAATATTGAAACATTTATGTAGGGGAAGGGCATGGCGCTCTTTTTTTACAGGGTATCTGTTTTTGTGGGATTTCACTACTTTTTGTATTTTTAGGAGTTATAGATAATGTATAAAATAAAATGTATAGTAAGTGCTATGTTAAGTAAAGACTTACTCATCTGATTTTTTACAATGGGCTCTATCCTTTTCGTTTCTGGTCTAGGATTAGGTAAGAAAATATTGAATATCCTTTCCACCGGGAATTGAACCGATTCTATAAGCGACTGTCGATGTACAACTATTGAGAAAGGTGTAATGGTCTTACAGCAATAACTCTTTAACAAGTGTTGTAATAAACCTATATCGTACCTGACATCATCCCCGAAAGCTAGAGAACAGCAAATGCAATCGCAAAAACACCGCAATTATACGAATTTGGTTTTTGTTGCACAGCAGGACATATTAATGGATTTTCTTCAAAAGAGTAATATGTAAAGATAAAGCATTTGCAAGAATTTCTTAAAGTGAACATCGAGAACTTTGTTATTCAAAGAATCGAAAATGTAAATATTATTCTTGTCATAATAACTACATACCAATGCCCTGACATTTCACTAGCGTTAGAATCATAATATTCTCCATTCAATCTATGTAGTAATTGAATTTGATTTTCATTTTTTTGGATAGGATAACACATTCGGGTATCATTTGCATCCAACTTTCACGAAAGTAACATCCAAATTTGATTGCTAATAGTTAAGAAAAGAAGTCAATGTGTTCATCAGTTAGCCATTCATTGTTTCTTATGACTTTGTAAACTTTTCGTCCACTTGTGACATTTCGAACATTTATTCTCTGCAAAATAAAAATAATTTAGCGATATGTTTTCCTAAAATTTATCATATAATGAAAATATATTAAAGATAAAAATCGTGCTTACCAAATTTGATAGAAATACACAATTAAACAAAATGCTTAAAACGTAGGTATTCAGGTTATTATTAAATAAATTTGTATAATTGAGAGATTTTTGACGTTTCTTGTTTTCTCAGGCATGTGGTGTCAATTGTGTCCAGGTGGTGGTAACTCTTATAGGAAAATTTTTATCAAATGTTGCAAGTAGCACCCGTTAGAGCGCCAGTGTCGCTCTTCCGAAGTATTCCAAAGAATATCGGGAACCGTTGAATATGAATCAGAGATAACATACAATGAACAATGAATGTTCTCTGTGATACGAATGAAATATGGCGTTCATTCTAGTTCTGTGTGTATCTGAGAACTGAGCGTTTTGCTTGTCACGATATTACAGACTTGAATTGAATTGTGATTGTGATTGTGAAACTTTATCGCTTTTAAAAACGATTTGTTCCAATTGATGTTTGAATTTCCATCCAGAGGATATATACTTACCTGCAACTTCCATTTCGCGGAGTAAAACTATAAGAAAGTGATACATTTTTACATTCACTTGAGATATCTCAAGCATTAGAGCATTCATCAGATATGGCTCCGAAAAGGTCAAGTGTTTTGTGCTCAACTGTGCCAGTGATGAGAATGCGGGAGTAAGTTTTCACCGCTTTCCAAGACCCGGAAAAATAAATGTTAATAGGTGAGTGTAATAACACATGCTTATTCCTAATGTTATAGTGTTACTTGAATGTTGTAAGATATCCGAGCTTCGCATTTGTTATATTTCTTTCAATACTTACTTGAATACTACAGCATTAAACTACCTTTTCAAATCAGGTATTAATTACCCTTACGTATTTGTGTACCAAGATTGATGTCGAAGGTTTCCATTCCTTTCTTTAATTCTAGCTAGCTTGTTACTTTCGAATTTGCCGCCATCAGTATGTTTAAATTTGCCGCCACTAAAATGTTAGCAGGGCAGCCGTCATAGCGCTAGTGTTTCAAGGTCAAAACATAGTCAACAAGATTTAAATGGGAGTTACCATTCTCTTGTAGGTATATATTCTCTGATTGTGTCAGCCACGATATAGTACCAGAGATCATAGAAATTGATATAACCAGGGATCATAGAGATAACTACTAATATTACAGTTTTCGAATCTCAATTATTAAATCAGAAGTGGATAACATAGAACGCTATGGTAAATGTATATAGGTATATATGCTTGATATAATAGGAAAGTTGCGTGCGTATATTAACTTACCTACATAAGTTAATAAGTTTCCGCGGAGACGGACAGAACCGGAATTAGTGTGACATCCATATATATAGTCATACACGAGTGGTTCAAGATTGAAATCGTCAACTTTTTGGGGCTAGGGGCGTGGCTTACCGTTACTACTGAAATATTTTTGTTAATATATACCTAATTATTAAATCTAATTTTGGTCTCAATCGATAGATCAATGATGGGTTATTGGTAACTAAGCACATTTTTGGTTAAAGTCTTATATTAATTGAGATATATCGATGACAATATTGGGAAGCAAGGGGGAGAGTATATTTCCTGTAAAGAGACTGTAGTGCCTGCTATATTATACTTATGATCTGCGCAATATGTTGGATGCATGAAACTTAGACGAGTGCATGGCTGGTTTTTTGTATTCTGTTATGAGTTCTTTTATTCTGTTCTGCTATTGTTCATGCAGTTTGTTAGTATATTGCAGCAAGTAGCACGGGATTCTTTTTTACTTTCTGTTGTTAGTTGTTGTATGGATGATTCAATGTATGTGATTATTTCTGAAATTGATATGTTGTTCTTGCGGCAATGCGAAATTAGGGTCGAGACTGATGATGTTTGTCATATATTCGGGTAAATTTGTTTCTGATATATTCTCTATCCATGTGTTTGGTATGTTAAATTGTGTATTATTTTGAATTTTGTGGATTAGGTTGTTGAATTTTCTAATATTAATGTATTTGATTTTGTTGAACCGTTTGTCATTTTTTGATTTTGATGTTGTATGTATGTATGGAAAATGTTTATAGGTATTATTGTTTTAAGTCGTTCTGTTTGATTTTCTATTTGTGCTAGAGTTTTTATAAAGTTGATGGTATCTGATATTAATAGGTTCATGAAGCTTACCTTGAAATTATACATTGTTTAGTTTTCAAATTTATGTCTCAGTTTCACATTATTGAAATTAATATGGTTAATATTTTTTTTTGTTTTCATCTTGTGGGTTGTTTTTGGATTATTATTTGCGTTTCAATTCTTTGTTTAAGATGGAGGCGGAGAGTGGAAATCGTTTATTAGTGGTGTAGCCGGATGTAGGTCTGTTGGTATCTGCTATTAGTCTAAGATCCGGCTGCAGGATTAGTGCGCTCATCGGTTTTTTGCTAAAACCCAGATTTTTAAGCATATTTCTAATTATAGAATCTATATTTACCAGGTTGTCTATCAAAATTTGGCCGCTAGTATTTTTAATTAAATTATTTTGAATTTATTTTTGGGAAATAAATTCGTTCACTGGTTTTTAAATAAAATATCATTTACATCACGGCAATTTATATAAAGATTCTAAAAAAACACGGTTGCCGTTGCGCACCTGGCCGCACCTCTTCGCAGCCAGGTGTAAATAGGTACGATTTCGATACATTTATACGTTTATAACGTACATTTAATAATTATATATCAAATTAAAGCTATTTTCTCTATTTATTATCATATATGGTTGCTTAATTAAATTCGGCCGCAAATAAGGGTTGCTGGCGTTTAAAGATGATAAATATTTAAGGTAGGGTGAAAGAGAATTAGCGCGTAATATAATTTGTCAGACAAGGACAGCGATTGCCTGCTGTGCGACGCTTTTAAGCCATTGCGCATGCGTCGAATGCAAGTGTTCTCAACTGAACAGTTGTGGCACTTTTATTCTAACAAAAAAACTTGACCACTCTGTATGGAGTTCGAAATACACAACGTTTTATATTTACATTGTTGTTTTATTTGTGCATCTGAAAATTATTAAATTAATTACCGTTCTTCAGTCACTTGAACAGGGACATCTCGTGTAATTTTATTATCTTTATTATTATTTAATTTCTTATTTGTTGTTTTTATTAAAAATCAAAAGTAGGATAGTAGTTTGCATATCAATACTTATGATATAAGGCTAAAAATTCAGCTCATCAGAAATATTAATATGTATGCATTTATAAGCTAGGTCAAGTTTTCTTTGTTATGAGATCTTAGAATTTTACATTGTATAAATAGATAGGAAATTATCACTTGAGTGAATTTATAATTTAATCAGTTTATAATTCAGTCGGCATTTTCCAAGCCTAATTTTTGACAGTGAGGCTGCTGTCAGATGTTGACCCAAAAATACCCTTAATAATAAACATGGTCCTTCAATCAAATGAAGAATTAAAGAAGAAACCCGTGGAAATACAACAACCAAAAAAAAGACGAAACCATCTACGAGAGGCCGAGCGGCATTTATACACTGCCTGGACCACATCAATAGACAATTGAAGTCCTCAACTATCCAAGGATATAAGGATAACCAGACGTTCTGGAGGTCACTTAGTGGGTTAAGCACCATGGAAGACCTGAACCAACTAGCCCTACTTCAGCAGGAGCTGGGGAACGAGATGAAGATACTCCTAATCAATATGAAGAAAGACTCTCCATCCAGGAAAACAAGACTGTACTTGGAGAGCAAACTTCAGACACTTGAAGAATTCTGGAGAAAAACGCAATATTATGGATAGCTTTCTGGATTGTATGAAGAGGTAAAAAACTTCATACAGCAATGTCCAGATGCGCCGACCACATCCCTAGGAGAAAAGGCGGAAGCTTCAAGGCCTCTAAGTCCGGCAATTGCGGCAAAGGGCAGCAAGCAACTCCCGGGGTAATTACTCAAATATTCAATCAACCACCCATCTCACCACCAAGGAATAGACTGGGAAGAGAACAAAATGTCAACTAGGAATTGTTCAGCCGTACAATTCAGCAAATAGGAAACAAGCTACAAGAAGAATTTGATGCGAGTTTCTACGAGCTACAACTGAAGAAACTAACCCGACAGTGGGAAACCATAAATACAACCCACCGAAATATCCTGATCGATGACACGTTCAACGCATCAACTTACATTCAAGAAGGGCGTTTTGAAGAAGCCGAGAATCAGTATGAGACTACATATACACAAAAACAAGTTCGATTACGGAAACTCAACAAGAAAAAGTTGCAATACGTGAACAACAATCAATTACCAAGAATGAAGATGCCATATTTTGATGGATCCTATGACCAATGGCCAACATTCCGTGACTTATTTGCGAAAGTAATACACATCAATACAACACTGTCACATATAGAAAAAAAGCAGCATCTCAAGACGAACCTAAAGGGCAAAGCCAGTAGAATAATTCCACATTTGAATATCACTGAAGCCAACCATGAAACTGCGTGGAGTTTACTGGAGAAACGATACCAAAACACAAGACTCATTGTTTTTAAATTGATGGACAATATACTTGATCTACCCAAGTCAAGCCAGTAATCACCGAACGATATCAATAAATTTCACGACGTTACGCTTGAATGCCTTGAAACAATTAAAAACTGTGGAATCGATATCGAATCCTGGGGACTAATGATAATACGAAGCATAACAAGAAAATGGGACCAACAAACCTATAGAATATACGAGCAATCTGAGTTCCTGTCTTTTCTTGAGACGAGATGCTATACATTATAGATGACAATGGCTGGCTCTCATGGCAAGAAATTCTTTGGAGGTGGACAACGGACAGCAAAGTACGATAGCAAACGAGAAAATGCGAATTGCTGCAAATATTGTCAGAAAAATCATGCCATTTATACATGTAGCAAGTTCTTAGAGTTATCTTCAGCACAAAGGTGCCAAGCAATCAAAGAAAAGAAACTTTGCTTCCAATGCTTAAAGCACGATAAAGATAACAAGGGCTATTGCAACAAACGCTGCTTGATCTGCAACGGACAGCATAACGCACTTCTTCACGAGACCGCAAGGGGAAAAAGTCTTGTGTTAACATAGGACAGCAAAATAACTGTGTGCTGCTTGCCACAACATTAGTTCACGCCAGAGCAAGTTATGGCGAAAAAGTCTTACTGCGTGCCTGATTGACCAGGGCTCGCAAGCATCCCTCATAACAGAACAAGCTGCACAACTGTTAATGACACCGAGAATCAAGACTCGAACAGAAGTCGCCGGTGTAGCAGAAGCAGAACCAAAAATATCGAAATCGAAAATAGCAAGCACGCTATCGCCTAGTTTTCCATGTAAATACAGTCTGGCTGTAGATCTGCATATCTTACCAAAACTAACACAAGATCTGCCGCAAACGGAATTCAAACTAAATAATAATGAATGGAAAAACCATATATTTGCAGATCCATTATGCTACTGTCCAGGGCCCACTGATATAATCTTGGGTGCAAAGGAGCACGGAGAAATAATATTAGAAGGTATTCAGAAAAATGAATCAAACCTCTTTGGTCAAAGAACGGAGTTTGGATGGGTTCTATCAGGAAGCACTGGCTTGCATAACGGCACGATCCGAATTCGAAGCATGATAACCCGAGTAGAAGAAGACGCCCAATTGACGAATTTCTGGGAAATTGAAGAAATAAACAATGGAAAGATCATGACAAAATATGATGAAGCCTGTGAAAATTTCTACAACTCAACAACGATAAGAAATCAAGATGGAACCTATACCGTACGAACATCATTTAAAGAAGATGGTCAAGAACTTGGAGCATCAAAATCACCTGTTACAGCTCGGCTACTGCAGTTAGAACGAAAATTTATCCGAGATCCCTCATTGAAAGAAGACTACCACAAATTTATGGAAGAGTACTTGCGACTTGGTCATATGAAGATAGCCAAAAATGACACCACAGGTGAAAACTATTCCTACTATATACCCCATCAAGCTTTCATCGAGCTCAACCACAAAATTGAGAGTAGTATTCGATCATCAGTCATGCAAGACCTCAACCAATATTAGCCTAAACGAGTTGATGCATAATTGTCCACGATAATAACAAGAACTCACCGATATCTGCCTACAATATAGAAGATATGCAGTGGTTATCTCTGCCGACATAGAAAAAATGTATCGGCAAATAAAGATACAAGAAAACGATCAGAAGTTCCATAAAATTCTGTGGCGTTTCAACGAAAGAAGTCCCATAAAAGAATATCAGCTTACTACCGTGACATACGGAACAACGGCTGCCCCATACCTGGCCGTCAAAACTCGATTGGCAAAAAATGAAGCCAAAGTTCACCCGAAAGCATCGAAAATTGCCTTAAGGGATTTTTATGTGGATGATCGGCTATTTAGAACCAATTCCATAAAAGAAGCCAAGGAACTAAGAGATCAGTTAATCGATATTTTAAGAGCTGGAGGCTTTAAGATAAGGAATTGGGCAAGCAACTGCCAAAAGTGATAGAAGACCTTCCTGAAGAATTAAGAGATAATGAAGATTTAAGCAAAGACAATACAAAGAAGACACTTGGAGTTCACTGGAATCCCATTAAGGATACTCTAAAATTCAAAGTAAACGCAGCGATCGACAAACAATTAACTAAGAGACACATCCTGTCAGAAGTGGCGAAAATTTGCGATCCTTTAGGATTACTGGCTCCAGTGATAATCAAAGCGAAGTTGCTTATCCCGGAATTATGGATACAGGAGTTACAGTTGGATGAAATAGTACCTGGAACTCTTCAAAACAAATGGATAACATTTAGAGGCCAATTGAAGTCTCTTGAACGCATTGAAATACCTAGATGGATCAAACATACTCCTGTTGGAGCTCCATGGATTCTGCGATGCCTCGGAAAAAGCATACGGGGCAGTCATATACTGTAATACAACTAACCTTATGACAAAGGAGATTGTACCAACACTATTTATGGCAAAAACTAAAGTCGTTTCGGCGAGGGCAAAAACTACGTTGTCCCGTCTGGAATTTTATGCAGCGGTGCTGTTGGCCAAACGTATGAAGAAAACAATCGACGCACTGGAAACCGAAATTGAAGCCGTACATGTTTGGTCCGATTTAACGATTACTTTATCATGGATAAAGGGCGATCCCGCAAGATGGAAGACCTTTGTTGCCAATAGAGTAACAGAAATTACGGCAATAATACCCGCCAACGCATGGTTGCATGTGACCACGAAAAACAATCCTGCTGACGCTGTATCAAGGGGAATGGAGCCATCAGTAGTAGAAGAAAACACATTATGGTGGAAAGACCCTCATTGGCTGCGGAACAAAGAGAACTGGCCAAAAGAACAACAATTTGTGCAAACTAACGAAGAAAAAAAACTTTTATCAAGTTACTACGGTCATACACTCGAAAGAAATCAGTGTCAGATTCTCTCACTTAACGAGAATGGTGCGGGTCCTTACTTATTGCAGACGCTTCGTTAAAATTTACAGAAAACAGAGACATACGACTGGACCCTTAACACCCGAAGAATTAGAATTAACTTTGTACAAGGTTGTTAGAGAAACTCAACAAGTCCATTTTCCACACGAAATAGGAAGTTTAAAAAAGTTGATGTCAGTAGAAAATAAAAGTAAAATCGCAGTACTTAGCCCATACATAGATGAAAACAATGTTATGGGAGTTGGAGGACGACTACAAAAGTCTCCTGCCCTTCAATGAAAAACATCCAATGGTTCTTCCGCAGAAGAGTCATTTGACTGAGCTAATAGTCCAAGATGCTCATCAAAAGATATAAATGATACGCAGTGTGGCTTGGCAACAACAGACTGACTTTATTCACATCACAGGTAATAAAGTTGTACATAGGACGATCATAGATGGCGCTACTAATTATATTTTGTTATACAACTCATAAACTTAACACCCCCACTTAACAAAATACTAGATGCATAGATTTACCACACTATACTTATCAAATATCAGTATACATCTTTGCAATATATCTTGTAACAATCTACATTATTTTAATTTATCAAATAAACCAAACATTTCCAAAAAATTATAATGTTTCGTTTTACATAAACCCTTAGTAAGCAAATCTGCGGGCATTTCTGAGGTAGATAAGTATTTAATGTTTACAATTTTACTAGCAATTTTCTCTCTACAAAAATGATACCGCACATCTATATGTTTGGATCTCTTATGATGAATAGGATTGGCTGACAACTTATGGGCTGACTGATTGTCATTAAATATTGGTATAGGATAAGTTTCATTAGTTAATTCAAATAATAAATTTTGCAAATACACTGCTTCTTTGCAACCCTCTGAAATACCCATATACTCAGCTTCCGTACTAGACAATGCTACGGTATGTTGTTTTTTCGTTTCCCAAGATATTGCACAATTTGACAGCCTAAAAAAATATCCAGTATATGATCTTCTATCAATTATATTATTGGCCCAGTCTGCATCTACAAAAGCTTCTAATTTACTATTACCATTAGCTGAAAACTTTAAACAGAAAGATTTAGTTTTCTTTAAGTTCTTTAGCACTCTTTTAGCATAGGCCCAATGTTCCTCATCATAACAGTTATTAAATTGGCTTAAAAAGTTAACAGAAAATACAATATCAGGACGTGTGAGTACAGCTATATACATAAGTGAATCAATCAATTGCTGATGAGGTAACTTTTTATCACATTTCTCACTTTTAGTCAAATTCAGTTTAGGTTCTATCGGTGTATCTGCAGACTTACAATCCGAAATATTGAACTTTAACAATAACTCTTCAATATAATTTTCTTGGTCTAAAGTTATAGTACTATTCTTTTTATCTACAACCACTATCATTCCCAAATAATTCTGAACACATCCTAAGTTTTTGATTTTAAATTTAGATGACAAACTTTCTCTTAAAAAACTAGTTTCCTGTTCACTATTTGAGAATACAAAAAATCGTCAACGTACAATGCTATAATTGTTTTTACATTTTTATCTATTTTTGTAAACAAACATGGTTTAAGTTTAGATTTTCTATAACCTAAAGATTGTAACAATTCATCAACTCTTTGATATCAAGCCATAAATGGCACGTTTCAATCTCAAAACTTTGTTTACATTATCATTACTATCCTGAAAACCTGGTGGTTTCATCATGTAAACTTTTTCACTTAAAAAACCATTTAAAAATGCAGTACTAACATCTAAATGACAAATATCTAAGTTAAGCTGAACTTCCAATGCGAATAACAATCTCAATGTTGAGTGTCTGACAACAGGTGAAAAACATTCATCAAAATCAATGCCTGACCTTTGGGTGAAGCCCTTAGCAACTAATCTGGCTCTGTACCTGACTTTATTATCAACATCTAATTTGCGTTTAAAAACCCATTTACATTGAAGAATTGGGTCATTGGCCGGAATATCAACTAATTCCCAGGCATCATTTTCCTGAAAAGAGTTAAACTCACTTTGCATGGCTAATTTCCACTGCTCACATTCTGGTCCATTCAACGCTTCATCTATTGTTATTTCACAGGCATTTAAATCACTGCTTTGACCATTGCACACATAATTAGCACTATACCAATCAGGTTGTCTGCGAATACGCTTAGTTGGCACCTCCACTGGAGACTCGCTGGGTAGCCTTGGCTGAGACATGTGATCTCTCCCAGGCCCTGCTGGTTCTGGCCCCGTCATCTCTGCCTTGGAGTCCACAAAGTCCTCGTTATCACTATCAGAACTTTCAATTCTTTTCTGCTCCTGATCCTCCAATTTTATTGTGTGTTCCATGTCCCCCACTTCTTGGGTACATTCTTCTCTTTCCATTGGAAAGATATCAGTGCTCTCATTAATGTCAACGTGTATTTTATCTTGCTTCTGTTCAATCCCCTCCTCAATCACAACAATATCTCTCGAAATTATTATTTTGTCATTGTTGGGATTGTAAACTCGGTAACCCTTTACATTGTCTGAGTACCCGAAAATAATACACTGAGTTACTTTTCTGTCCAGTTTTAACCGTTTTTCCTTCGGTATGTGTATCATAGCCTTACTTCCAAAGATACGTAGATTACTGACATCTGGTTTAGCTCCGGTCCAAATTTCCATGGGCGTTTTGTTATTTAATCCTGATGCGATTGATCTGTTTCGCAGATAAACTGCAGCGTTCACTGCTTCTGCCCAGAAACGCTTAGGCAATCCTGCATCAAATAACAAACATCTTGCTTTCTCAACCACTGTACGGTTAAACCGCTCGCACAGATCATTTTGTTCTAGTGTGTATGGGCAAGTCTTCTGTTGTACAATTCCTGCAAGTTCCAAGAATTTATCGAATCCTTTATTGCAGAATTCCTTACCGTTGTCTGTCCTGAACACTTTGAGCTTTCTACCTGTCTGATTTTCCACTAGTGTCTTGAATGCCTTAAACTGTGAGAATACTTCATCTTTTGTCTTCAAGAAATATACAAAAGCCATCCGACTGAAGTCATCTACAAATAACAGGAAATATTTCTTACCTCCAATAGATCTAGCTTCCATAGGTCCACAAACATATGCGTGTACGATCTCAAGATGTTTCTTGCCTCTGTTACCAACATGATTGAATGGTAACCTGGCCTGCTTTCCCTCGCAGCACACTACGCAGTTTGTTTTACTGACCTGAGCCTTGTCCAAGAATGACATTCCTTTAACAGCACCATCTTTCATCACATTAAGATCTTTGCTGTTCAAGTGACCAAATCTTCTATGCCACACGCTTCCGGACACTGAAGTCAACAAACAATTCACTTGCTTGATTCTCAACTTATACACTCCTCAACCAAATTTGCAGTAGCCACTAGCTCACTCTTTGGGTTATAAATATAACAGTGCTTCTCATCAAATGTCACTTTGTTTCCGTTGCTTATTAACTTGCTGACAGATAACAAGTTCGTAGCTAAATTTGGTACATATAATACTCCCATCACTGTGTTCTCGTGCTCGGTATCTCCAACAACTGTAGATATTTGAACATCTCTACAGCCTTCAACAGAAATCCTCGTTTTATCAGCGATGATAATCTCTTACACTTGGTGTTGATTTGTTGTGTTCAACAACCAGTCTTTTTTCGATGTTAGATGACAGCTGGCACCGCTATCAACATACCAATCCGTTTGATTGAAGTTCCCGCTGAGAAATACAACACTGAATGCATTAGATTCGTTTCCTTTTGGAGTATTTTTACACTTGTTCATAAAATGACCGTATTGTTTACATTTGAAACATCTGACATTTGATTTGACGTTTTGTGATGACGTTTGTCTATGCGCGTGCGTTTGGTTTTTATTTCTGTACTGCCAACCTTTCAACGCAAACGCATTCTGTGTAGAACTTATACCAACCTCACTTCCGTCGTCCATTTCGAGTAATTTCGATTTAATGGCGTCAGCCGTCAACTCAATCCCTGAATGTTCGACCGCCATGATCATCGGTTCAAACTTTTCAGGCAATCCGGCTAGCAATAAAGAGCCAATCCACTCGTCACTGATTTTAAAACCTGCGTTATTTAATCGTTGACTTGTTTCTAGCAGCGAAGTCACATATTGAGACATTGTTTCACAGTTTTCTCGACGAATAGATATGAGGTTACGAAGCAATCCGATGCGCCGCGTGTAGCCATTATCATCAAACAGCTTCTTCAGCTTCTGCCATAGCCCCATTGTAGTTGATTCACTCTTAATATGCACGAATAAACTGGGATCTATAGTTAAAACTATCTTGGCCTTTGCTTTCGCGTCGTTTGCATCTCCGCCAGTATTGATGCACTGTTGCAGCCCTTCCAATATGAGGTAGTTCTCCACCGCAAACGCCCAATCTTCATAATTTTCTCTGCCTCTAAGCTTGTCAATGCTTGCAATAATATTTGACGACATTTTGCACTATATTTTCACCAAAAATTGTTAAAAGCCCATAACCTATAAATGATACGCAGTGTGGCTTGGCAACAACAGACTGACTTTATTCACATCACAGGTAATAAAGTTGTAAATAGGACGATCATAGATGGCGCTACACATTATATTTTGTTATACAACTCGTAAACTTAACAAAAGACCTTACATTCCGGGAACCAAGCAACTTTAGCATATATTAGACGGCAATTCTGGATCATTAACGCCAAGAAGATAGTTAAAACGTTTATAAACCACTGCATAACATGCCGTAGGTACAAAGCAGCTTCAGCTAAACAAAAAATGGGAAATCTGCCGCCTCCAAGAATAACACCATCGCTCCCCTTCACACACACTGGTGTAGATTATGCTGCACCAATACTACGAACTATTAAAGGAAGAGGCCATAAGGCATATAAAGGGTATATTGAGCTGTTTGTATGCCTCGCAACCAGCCAAACCAACCACAAGGTCATCGCACGATTCCTCTTCCATAGAAATGGTGACACTAACACCAATACATCTGACCCCCAATAGACGGCAACCTAGCAGTCCAAAGCACGGCAGCGAGCAAATGGAAATGAACAGGGACATCTCGTGTAATTTAGTTATCTTTATTATTATTTAATTTCTTATTTTTTGTTTTTATTAAGAATCAAAAGTAGGATAGTAGTTTGCATATCTATACAAATTTAGTTAATCGACAAAATTATTGAAAGTAGTTCAATTTCGCTACTTTGTAAATATTGTGCTACTTATGATATTAGCCTAAAACTGTAGCTCAGCAGAAATATTAATATATATGCATGTATAAGCTAGGTCAAGTTTTCTTTGTTATGAGATCTCAGAATTTTACATTGTATAAATATATAGGAAATTATCACTTGAGACAATTCATAATTTAATCAGTTTATAATCAGTCGGCATTTTCCAAGCCTAATTTTTGACAGTGAGGCTGCTGTCAGATGTCAACCCAAAAATACAATAAACAACCGTAAAATAAAATTGATAAAGATGAAGGCGTGTTTTATGTGTAGCGAAAAAAGCAATGTACTCGACTTTGGTAATGCATCATTCAAAAAGTTGTCGCTAATGTTACTGTTTCGTTGTACAAAATATGAATATCATGACACTTTATTAACAATTGAATCTACTAATGATTTTGGATATCATACTATCATTCTAAAGCATAAAGATAAAAAAGAATTTTAAGATTTTTGTAAAACATAAACCGTAAGTAAAATTTTAATTGAACTTAAAAATAATATTGGTTATAGTTAAAATATAAATGACACAGTGCTAACTTTGAGGGTGTTTTGTTAAAACATATCTATTTTTATCTCTTATTTTTATAAAAATAAATTACCGCATTCATAAAACAATTAGAATCTTACAAATTTATTAATACACTTTTTAAATAATTATTAATTGAAAAGTATAATGAATGCCCTTTTTTCAACATACAATTAATAAACCTTTTTTTAAATTAATGATTTAACAATTTTATGTTTTTAAATAATATTAATAACATAAAAAATTACCTAATGCATAATTTAAAAAAATAATATTTAAAATTTTCTTGAAAAAATTTATGATCAAATAAAAATTATAAATGAAAAAAGACTATTAATGTTTATTTTTATGAAAAAAGGTAGTAGGAACGTAGTACCATCTGCTAATTCCTAATATATTATATTTCTCAGTCAGGTAAAATTTTTCCGATAATCGGACCTTCTTTTAAATCAGTAGTAAATATAGTAGTTCAATATTAATTCTTTGGTGTAATTTTTAAATTTTTCATTTTGAAAAAGAAACAAACATCTTCAGTCTCGGCCCCAATTTTGCATTGCCGCAAGAAAAACATAAAAACATAGGAATTTCAGATATAATCACAAACATAGAATCATCCATAGAACAACTAACAGCAGAAAATAAACACGAAGCCCATGCTACTTGCTGCAATATGCTAACAAACTATATGAACAATAAAAAAACAAGAAAAAGCCCAACACAAGAAAACATAAATCGAAAACTCATAACAGAATACAAAAAAATAACAAAACATTCCAAAAAACAACCCAAACCTAACAAAAGCAGACAAATCCAACAAAACTGTAGTTATGGACACTCAAGCGTACGATACCAAAATGAAAGAAATTATTTCCGATAACACAACATATTAAGAAATAAAAAAAGATCCAACAAACAAAATCCAAGAGCTCAACAATAAAATAATAAAAAAAATGAAAGAGAATAAATACATCTCTCCCATAACAGCAGACAAATTACTCATACATAATGCCCTCCCCGAAAAAAATTACGGCCAACCAAAATTACACAAAACAGGCATACCCTTAAGAATCATAGTATCCTCAATACAATCACCCCTAAGCAAACTATCAAAATACCTAAAAGACATCATCAATAATATCATAAACAAAACAGACACATACATAAAAGACTCATGAATTAAAGTTTATACTCGAGAGATTGCCTTTTTAAAAACTATTTATTACACAAAAATTATATAGACATGCTATAGTAACGGATTATAATTACTGACTAACTACAAATTTGCGTGAAGCGCGTATATATAATAAAATAAGAATATGCTGGGGAAATCTTGATTGATGGATGGTACTGTAATTCCTCCCCCATTAGATTCAGCTTCCGATTGTCAAAGAGGAAGTTGAATGTCTTGAAGTTCCATGGATTGTCTTCATCGACCATCACCATGATTTCGTCTTCGTAGAATTTTCTTAATAACTACATATGAGAGAACTGTTACTATAATTCCATATGTCAGGATGGTCCAGACACTAAGAATCATCGAGATTTCATCAGTAGTTTGGAGCATTGGATGAATGATGTTTTAATCTTTTGAAGATCATCTAGGTTCAGGTGGATATTGGCAACATAGTCAGTTGGTGAACTTCCTTCAAAGTGTATTTCGGGAAGAAGGATTGGCTGGCTCAAAGATGTTGATTCTTCGTACTTGATGGATTCAAATTTACTGATTGCTTGACAATTTTTGGGTATGTCAAGTAGGTGTGTTCCCACAAGTCGTAGAATTTCTTCTTGGTCATTACATCGAAGATAAACAGTTTCTTCAGTTGGAAATAGGCAAATCCATTTTTTCTAACTGATTGATAAGTGTGCTATTGTGATAAGTGTTTGCTGGCAGTTTGACATATTTTTATGTCAAGTATTTCAACTTCGCAAGGACTATTTGGGATAATATCTTGAAGTTCAACATTATCACATATGAACATCTGGTTAAGTTTTATGCAGGATTTGCCAAATAATGAATATTGCAATCTGTTTATCACTACAAATCTAGTTCTTGGAATAATTGCCTTGAACTGACCCTTATTGAAAACTGGGATAGGATATAGTTGATATACTAGGAATTCATCTGGGAAAACAATAGGAATGCGTAAGATATAGTTGATTTTGTTATTGACAATAAAACAATCTATTTTTATAATTTTCTCGAATAATAATGTATTTTCTAGAGATATTTCCAAAGGTAGGTGGTTTTTATCTAATTTTGTTTCTAAGGATTTAAGTTAATTAAATAAATCTCTGATTTTGATTATACTAGGGTGCATGATACCCATCTGAGAGAAAGATAAAGAGTTCTCAACATTGAAATTACGATTTCGTACAGGTTAATGACTTGAATCAATGTATCCTTTATGTACATACTATTCTCTCGATAAGTAGTGCTTTGAACAATTTTTGAAATTTGATCAGGTTTAGTATCCAATAATTATTCATTATGACTTATCTGCTGAATTGTACGCTTAAATTTATCTATGAGGGAAATTGCCGAACTGTTCTGATTCTTAATACTCAATGCCAAAGTGTTTTCATTAGTTTGAAGAGATTTGATCAGCCTTTCATAACGTTCTCCATCATTGGCATCTAGATTTCCAGATATTGATTTGAATATCGGGCCTAGTATATTAATCAATCCTCCCTTTATCCTTTGAGAATGAGAAAGAATTTCTTTCAGTTTATCTTCAACCTTTTCTTTAGTGAAATTTGATAATTTTAATTAGTTAGATGCATCTTTAAGATAATGTTTATTCTGGTAAATTAGATTTGTTAGATTATTGCATTTTATATGTTTCTTGAATTGTTGTTGATAACTGGATTAAGGTGAATGTAATAGAATAAAGAATAATGATGGTGTATAATTTTTGCTGATCCAAGTTTAAGGGGAATTAACCCAGGGTTACGCTCGAGGTTGCTAATTGTGATGGTTTCCCGCATTCCGAGTATTCCGGGTAATCTGAAAAGTGGATCGTGTTTTATTTATCAAATGAATAAGAGTGGAATGGAGTGGTCGTTTAATGTTTGACATATGTATTTTATCATGTTCACTTGACTGAGTTTTTCTGAGATAATTAACACTTGTGAGATGAGTGACGTTTTTGAATTTGTTAGCGTTTTTCTGACGGATATTCTTTTTTACATATACTTTTTGTTGTGGTCGAAATAGTTCTGGTTTATCGCATTTTCGATTTATCTTCTCTGCAATTTTCTCTTTCTTATTTATAATTTCACTATTGATTTTAGCATAGAACGTTTTAGAACTTTCTTTAAGTTGATTTACATAATCATTAAGCAAAATCTTTTCAAGATCCAAATTTGTTGTCAGAAATATGACCATTTATGATATCAATTGGTTTTAATTTTGTCACTGAATGTATTGAGTTGTATGCAAGTATGGCGTAAACCATTTTCATTTTTGCAGGGGTTTTTAGGAAGCCTCTGGTATTCAGTAAACGTAAATGCTCGATGATAGTGCTGTGAAATCTTTCAATAATTCAATTTGATTGTGGGTGGTTTGTTGAACAGAAATGGGTCTTCATCTTATTAAGAGCGAATAGTTTACTAATTCTTAAATTCAGTACCGTTATCCATAATGATTAATTTAGGTATGACATGATCTGAAAAGTATTTCAATAGATTTTCTGCGATTTAGACTATTGATAAGACATGCTTGGGCGTACTTAGAAAAACTGTCAATTATTGTATGGAATTTAGTTTGTTCAAATGTAAAGGTTTCTAAGTGAAGAGTTTCAAACGGTTTCGTTGCTGTTTGTTTGACGTTCATTAGCATTTTTATTTTATTCAGCTCATATTTGGATTGTTGACTGATTTCACATTGATTTATGAATGTTAGGATGCAGTTTCTCATACGAGGCCAGTAATACTTATCCTTTAATCTTTGCAACGTTTCATCTATTCCACGATGGTTTGATTTTCCTTCATTTTAATTTCGGATGGTTTCTTCTATGTCGCTTTTATCTGTCACATCTATCAATTCCTTCTCACATCTTTTGAATTTGATTGATGGCCATTTGAAATTTTCTTGAACGATTGTTGCCAACGGTTCGTAGATACGTCGGTCTTCAAAGCAAAGATGATATTGCACGCCTTTACTATTAACTACATCATGTTCCATGTTATTTTCTGATATTTATATGTTTATTCTTGGTTTTTTGTCAAATAATCTTGTTATCTTAGGCTTTGCCGGAGAATGAAAAACACTGTTAATGATAATCTGATTATTGTCATAATTATCTACATAATCTACTATTGGAATAAGTGTGGTGGGATTCTGTTCAGCATTGGAATTAGTGTTGTCGTCGGATTCATCTTGATTTTCGTTGATAGTTTGATCATCGTTATCTAGATTTACTTTCACCGAAAGATTGTCTGTTTCATCCGCTGTATCAACAATTTCAGGGAGTATATCGTTTGATTGATTTACGGGATTTAAGAATTCAATTGGATCTGGATATTCATAAGGAGATGGTAAAGTTATAATGTCACTGTTTAGATATTGAGGTTGCACTAGACACCAGTGCATACATTGTTCTGAGGTTTTGAGGGTTGTTTCCGACAGTTATTTTTTCATGGTTTTCAAATAGCCATTGCAAAGGTTTGTGATCAGTGATGATGTGGAATTTGCGTCCATATAGATATGGCATGCCCATACTATGGCTAGAAGTTCTTTCTCGATGGTAGAATAATTTTGTTCGAATTCGTTTAAGGTTCTGGATGCGTATGCTATAGGAAAATCCTTTCCTATAGATCCTTGTGATAGAATTGCGCCTAGGGCTACATTCGAAGGATCTGTAGTGAGTTTAAAGGTTTTTGTAAAATCAGGGTACTGAAGAATTGGCTCGTTAATTAAAACATTTTTACATTGTTCAAAACAAGACAGATATTCGTCATTTAATTTAATTTGAGCTCCTTTTTTAAGGCATTTTGTGAATGGTTTTGTTAAATGTACAAAATTACTGATGAAGCGGTGATAATATCCAAGATGTCCAAGGAAAGCTTTAATTTGTTTTGGAGTTTTAGGTATTGGGAGATTTTGAATCGCTCTTATTTTTCCGGGATTAGGTTTAACTCCTTCCGGTGTTACGACATTTCTTAGGAAGGCGACTTCTTTCCTGAGTTATTAGGACTTGTCCAGTTGTATCTTGAAGTTAGATTCTCTGAGCTTGTCGAACACGCATTTTAATCTCTCAATATTCTCCTGTAGCGAAGTAGAAGACACCATGATGTCATCTAAATAGAACAAGCACTTTTCTTTCTGGATTCCACGTAGTATTTTATCCATTATTTTCTAATTTTTGAATTATCTAAATTTTCATTTGATTCTACATTATAGTTATTTGTTGAAATATTTGTATCAACGTTTTCTTGGAATTCTTCTACATAAATAGGTTCCGAAAGGTCAAGCACCACTGTTTCATCTGTATTGTTGAGAATAGTCGTCACACCTGTTTCGTTTTTAGCTGAAGTAAGGCATTCCGGTATTTCGTATTTGTGTATCTTCAAATGGGGTCCAAATTATCTCCGTGTCAGAAGTTCTTATCTGAACAACTTGTTCTACACTTGGAGATAAGGTTACATTGTATGAACTTGGATTTCCAACGCTATGGTAATTTAATTTTATTTTAGCATATGGCGTAATTAATAAATGATTTCTAAAATCTAGGTTCGTTTGTAATAATTTGAAGTTATCGAGGCCAACCAAACCGTCAAATATGTTGTGAAATTTGAACAGGAAAATTTTTAAAGTACCTTTCAAGTTAAATATCTTTGAAATAGGTATATCAGCGCTATACTTATGAGCAGAGACTGTGCGTGAGTGTGTGAGACTGTGGATACTACAAATGGTTCGTTACGAATACAATTTGAATAAAATTTAAAAGCTAAATTGGGATCAATAAATGATTTAGTAGATCCAGAATCAATTAAAAATTTCAGATTAAATTCTGGAAGTACTATAAATGGTAGTTCATTTGATTCCGTTAAATTTAATAACTTGAGATGCTAAGGTTGAATTATGGGATGACTGTCTAACTGAAAATTTTCATCTGGGTCTTCGTGGGGATATGAGGCAATATCACATTGAGTTTCTTCCAATTCTGTATTATGTAGTTCTTCGAAAGTGAAATTCGGCGGACGCCTGGTTGTGAGGTATTTCGAGTAGAAATACTCATTAGTGTGGGCTTATTTAGATTAAAATTATGAGGTTGTCTGAAAGTGTTTCTTGTCGACACACTTGTCGGAGTGAGTTTATCAGGTTTAAAATTAGGATTTGGCTTAAATCCGTTCTCGCGTCTATTCGGGCCACATACTTGTGTCTTTGAAAAATATTTTGGTGGAGGTAAATCAGGCCTAGGGCGAATCTTTAAAGGCTATTGATGGAAATTCATTTGATATCTAAAGAAGTTGTTGGGGGTATGTTTGTTAAACGGAGCCAGTTGACGTGGTGGACTGAAATTACTTGGAGGTTGTTTATATAAGATGTTTGTTCAAAATTTCGGATTGTCTTTCGAAATATTTTTATTAGTGTATGATTGGAAATAGTTCACATTCTTGTAAAACAAACTGAAGGGCCTGATTTAAGGAAACAGGCTTCATACATCTAATAGAGCTACCTAACGGTTCTCGGCGTCCTGCTAGAAATGTTCGTAAAGCTTTTGATAATTTTTTCACTGCTTTCGTTTCTTCTGTTCACTCGTTAAGATTTACGTTACTACAAAGTAAGTTCAACATGTGTAAGATAGGGTCATGGTATTTCTGAGGATGTTCGTTATTCGAAAGCCAATAGCATTTGTCTGATCATAAAATTGTGCTATGATAGACTCCTTACAGAAAGAAACTTATTCAAGTCATTTGGATCTCCAGAGAAATCTGGGATGCAATTTAAATATTTCGGTTTGAATTGAGTCATATTATTTGAGTAATCGCTAGTTATATTAAAAAGAATAAAATTTCTAAGTATTTGTCTTCCTTTATTATAGGAATGAGCTTGAAAGACAGTTGAAGATATTTCCAAGTTCAATTCTTCTAAGACAGTTGACAGATTTTCAACAGACATAAAGAAATTAAAGATTGCAACTTACAGTAAAAGAACAACTCTGAGCATTGCTAACCACTTATAACGAGTATCAGCTGATCCAGCGATGTGGGTCCAAATCAGGTTGATAGTCCTTGCAAACTCTCCTGTTCTTCAATAGATTAGGATACCGGCAGTTTATGATCCACTCAGGAACAACTCTATCACTTCACAATTGCCATTTGTTCGAAAGTCTGATAAATCGTTGAAACGAACACTGATCAATCGATTTGATCAATTCCGGACAATCCTACTGACTGCGCCAATTAAAGTTTATACTCGAGAGATTGCCATTAAAAAAAACTATTTATTTATTACACAAAAATTACATAGACATGTTATAGCATACAAATTTGCGTGAAGCGCGTATATGTAATAAAATAAGAATATGCTGGGTCAGCAAATCTTGATGGATGGATGGTAATGTAATTCATGGCAATTCAAAAATAAAATAAAAACATAAAAATACCAGACAAGTACATAATAATATCATTAGATATAATATCACTTCACGCAAATATGCCAATAGACCTAGCATAAAGTATAATCGACAAAAAGTGGAACGAAATTAAACAGTACACAGATATTCCTCAAACTGAGTTCAAAAAAGCTGTAGAACTCACACTAACATCAATATTTTTCATATATGAAGACAAATACTATCAACAAATATAAGGTTGTGCCATGGGAGCCTCCATATCTAGTAGCATTGTACAATTAGTACTCGAAAACCTTGAAAGTGAAATATTACCTAGAGCCAATTTTCACATACCATTTTTCTACAGATATGTAGACGACTGTCTGACTACAATCCCCAATAATAAAATAGACTACACACTAAAACTTTTCCACACATACCACAACAAAATAAAGTTTACTATAGAAATAGAATAAAATAATATTATACATTTTCTAGATCTAACCCTATATCACGAGAACATTGACATAGAAATAGAATCGTTTACAAAACCAACCTGGTCAGGAAGATACGTCTCGCAGGAACATCTTCCAGTGTTTCTACCCCCTTGTATTGCTTACACGCAGTCGTGCAGGGTCTTACTGCGATGCTCAATCGCGAACTTGTAGCCTTGCAACTGCTCCAGCCATCGGGGTACCTGTCCTTCCGGCTCTCGAAATCTCATCAACCAGCGCAGTAATGCGTTATCTGTACGAAGAGTGAATTTCTGGCCATAAAGGTATTTGTGGAAATGGCTGCCTTATTCAACACCTGACTGAAGTAGGCCAACCTTCTGCTGACCGTCTTCTTCCTGTGACAGAATGCCTTCAATACCGACATTGCTGGCATATGTATCCACATAAAATCGGCGACCTGGTTATGGGTAGGTCAGTATGGGTGCCGTACATAAGGATTCCTTCAACTTCTACTCGAATGGTTGGTCTTTTTCTGTCAGCCGATGTAATGACAGCCAGGTTGCAGAAGTCCATGAGGAATCGAAGGTAATAGGTACATAACCCGAGAAAGCTACGAAGCTCTGAGACAGTCCTTGGACGAGGCTATTCTTTGACCACTGCTAGCTTAGCTGGGTCTGGTCGGACTCCTTGTGGAGATACTACATGACTGAGGTATCGTACCTCCTTCCGGAAGAGTTCGCATTTATCCGGGTTCAACTTCAACTTGGCTCCTCTCAAACGTTTCCAGATTAGGCAGTTGTTGGCTAAATGTCTTACCCATGACTATCAAATCATCCAAATAAACCAGACAGGTCTGCCAAGGCAATCCTTTTAGAACTGTATCCATCAATTGCTCAAAGGTGGCAGGAGCTTTCCACAACCCAAACGGCATAACATTGAATTACCAGAGTCCGTAAAGCGTGATGAAGGCAGTCATCTCTTTATATTGTTCTTGGATGCCAACTTACCAGTAACCACTGCAAAGATCTAAGGTAGAGAACCATTCAGTACCTGCCAGTGCGTCGATGGTGTCTTCGATCCGAGGCAGAGAATAAGAATCCTTTCTTGTAACGTCGTGGAGGCGGCGATAGTCGACGCAGAATCGGGTAGAGTCGTCTTTCTTTCGCACCAGAACTATCAGCGACGCCCGGGGGCTGGTGGATGGTTCTATAACGTTCCGCTCCTGCATATCATCCAGCAGTTGCTGAATGCACATCTTCATGTTTGGCGTGCGATAGCCGTCAGGCTGCCTGTCTGATCGGAGCGGCATCTCCGGTGAATATCGAATGCTGCACCAGATTAGTATGGCCCAGATCATCGTCATGCAAGGAGAAAACGTCCTGATACTTTCGTAGCAGTGCCTTCTTTAAAGTTGAGGGTAACTTACCCTTATTGGTACCTCGTTATTTGTCCGAGTGCATCACATGTTTTACAGGATGGTACGTCTCTAATTTTGTCCCTGATTTCAGGATCACCTCCTGGTCGCTCATGTTCATTATTCTCATTGAAATTCGACCATCTTGTTTGTACTACGTTCAAGGTGCGTCCCAGCAGTAGCTGTCGAGTCTTCTGTTGGGGTTTTACCACGCCCACAAACTGTCTACCAGTATCACCCGTGACAGCAGCCATTAACATATTTTCTCTTCGTGCTGGAACCCTAGCCTCCTCTTCAATGGAAACCCGGAGAATAGCAGCTGAATCATACCCATCGTCTAAGAGGATCTCTTCACTCTTGGTCTTGAACCTTCGCCCTTTTGGATCTATCAAGATGTCAAAAGTCGCTAGAAAATCCAGCCCTATGATAGCGTCGTCCCAGATGTTAGTTATCAATATCTCAGTTTGATACTCTCTAGAACCCAATCGAACTCTGATCTCACGCTGTCCCAGGATTATCAAGCACTCCCCGGAGGCCGTTTACATCACACAGGCCCTGTCCAATGGTTCCCAGTCTCCTTTGACGATATCGGGTCGGACAAAGCTCATACTGCTCCGGTGTTTATCAAGAAAGAGAAACTTGTACCCTCAATTTCTCCATCAACCATCAAGCTTTGTTCTTGGGTCCCGACTTTACTAACGATGACGGCAGCTGATTGATTCCTTTTCAGTCACTCGGTCTCATTTTGACTGCACTGGCCTTTCCCATGTCCAAACCTTCGCCACCGACAACATCTCGACATTCATGTTCCATCGGTTGTAGGTTTCATTGAAGGGGATCAGAGATTGAAGGTCAATCGTCTCCCCTTCGGACTGACCTTTCCTACTTTCCCCGAATGCATCGGAGCAGGCAAAGGCGTGCATCGCCTAGGGCAACGGGCCATGAGATGTCCCTGTTTACCGCATCTACAGCATCTTGGCACTGATGGGCCTTCCTCCTCCATGTTGTCAACCTCTCTGACTCTCACAGTTGGCTTGGCCACCCTCTTAGCAGCTTCCAGTTCAAGTGCATGGATTAGGGCTTCACTAATCATCTTCGCCCTGCTGGAGGTTACCATCTTTGATCGATGAAAGCTCCAAGGCGTACCCGTACCTCACTGGTGACTTCCTCTGGTTAAGCCAAATGCGCCAACCTTTCAACTTTCAGCTGCCAACTCCTGTAACGATTCATTGGAGCGTTGACTTCGATGTTTCAATTGGGCGTTGAAGATGGCGGCCTGATGTCTCTCTCCAAACCACTGTTCCATGGCCTCAACCAAATGCTGGAAACTCCATGATTGGCCATCTGGAAACGATCTCAGAATTGGTATTGGCACACGGCAGAAGTGCCGTCACCTTCTCTATTGTGCTCCAATGATTAGCGCTAGCGGCGGCCTCGAATTGCTCAGATAGGTTGTCCAAGAGGTGCTGCCGTCGTAGGTAGGGGCTTGAATTTTACTCTCAGCTCAGTTGAGCCGCTCCACAACATTTTCGGTATTGACTTCATATTGTCTCTGCATGCTATCCTCCTTGATCTGCAGCTGCTGCGTTTTTTCCTTGGCCTCTTCAGCTGTTGCCATGGCGGCGTTCGTCCTACCGTTAACCGCTTCTATTTTATAGGTCAGGGCGTCCATACTGTTGTCCCAAAGATCCTTCTGCTCTTTCAACTGATCATGAAGGCGATCAACCTGTTCTCGCATCTCTCCCAGATGTTTGGCTTGCTCCTCTTTCAACCGTTTATCACTAACCTACAGGATACGCTCCTCCAGTCCAAGAGTTTGCTCTGCTTGTGTTTTGGTCACTTCAGATATTTTACTTTGGATTTTGCTGGACTGCTCTACTAACTTGGCTTCGTTGTTCCTGGACTGCTCTGCTAACTTTCCTTCGAGGTTGCTGTACTGTACGGCTTGTTGTTTCACTTGCTCTGCTTGTTGTTTCGTCAGTTCAGCGAGGGTTGCCATAATAGATTCCATGTCGGCCTTCCTTGTGGACATCTTATGTTCTTGTTATTTGACTAGAATCCCCCTTCTGACACCAATTGAACTGAGTTGCAGTTTGGGATCGTCTCAGCTTTGCCAAAATAATAAGGCAATACAATTTTCGGGGTTAACTTTATTTTACCCAAGATACAATTCTTATGGTACGCCACTGGCGGTCTGTCTGGTTGCAGATGTGGTCTTCTTCTGCATATTTGCATTTTATATAGGAATCTATATTGACCCATCCTTTTTCACTTAGTGGAAATGCATTTAGCTATTCCTCACACTCCGTAACACATGGGTTTCATTTGGACAGATCCTTGGCATTCCATTCTCATTCCAAGTGAAATTCCTTCTCTTGCTTTTTTGTTGTTGATGTAAATAGAGGAATTATCGTTTTTCCTAATTAACTATTCAATCTTATTGAATAGAACCCTTACTTTTCAGTACAATACCATCACAATAAATTATAAAACCGATATAGAAAAACTTACCACTATATATAACAATCCAAGGGTACGTTTATATTGGAGCTGCGATAAACGATATGAGCGACGATAAGAGCAGCGATGAGAGCGGCGTATCTTTGGTAGCCGTTTATATTAGAGCTTCAACAATCGCGTCGACCGAAGACCTGTATAAATTCCAATATATTTTTCTTAAAATGAGTGATTCTGATGAAGAAATACTGCCTTCTTCATGTGCTGTCAAATATTATATTGCGAAAAGTTCAGTTAGAAAACGCAAATTCGCTGCACATCCTATAAACACTCAGAGAGATGTGTTTGGAGAATTCCATCATCTTTACAGACAATTGAGGCAACATCCTGAAAGGTTTATGGAATATATGAGAATGAAGATACAAACCTTTGATTATATATAGGAGCACATCTCTTTACATTTTTGATCCCACAATGATGGTCTTATAAATATTTCGCTAATTAGTCTCTCGATATCCATATTGAACAAAGCGAAGAAAACACACAGAACAATTGTCGTCTGAACGCGTCGCTCTGACATAATCCCCTTCATAGTAATAAATTAATCATATTCGTCGCTAAGCTAGTATCGCCGATCTTATCGTTTATAGCAGCTCCAACATAAAAGCATCCTAATAAAACTATAGCTATAACCAAATTAAATATAACAAACATATCGAACGCACTCTATACAACATAAAGCAATAAATAAAATATAGTCACAAAACACACAGCAGAAACCAACAGACTTACATCCGACTACACCAATAATAAACGATCTCTACTCTCCGCTTCCATCTTAAACGAAGAATTAAAATGCAAATAAAAATCCAAAAACATCCCACAAGATGAAAACAAAAAAGAAATCAAAAATGTAAGCGAGACAAGCAATACACAGGAAGAAAAGAAATTTAAGTTTATTTTATTTTACCATATTAACACTACAGAATATAAAAAACGAAACTCAATATATTATTATTGTAGAAGGACTTTTAATTTTTTATTTTATTTTATATTAATAATACAACTGAAGAAGACCAGGAAAAAAAGGGTCGAAACGCTTTGTAAATAAACATACCTAATATAAACTCCAATGATACAAATCAATCAAATCCAAAAGTCCCAAGCCCAAGAAAGAATCTAAACTTAATATAACATATATATGTTATATAAAGTTATAATTGAATTATTTTTTAAAGTCAAATAATAATAAAAATAACAAAGTATTATTTTAAATATTATTTCATAATATTATATTACATCCGCAAGACGCAGTATCTCACCATATCGTATTACAACTGCAAGACGCAGTAATATTGCACCACATCATATTACATCTCCAAGACGCAGTTTAAGAAGATAACAAAAGTGATAAGGATATTTACGTGCCAGAGATGCAGACCAGTAGTCAGCAAGTTACCATAAAGACCATTGTTAATTGTTTATCCAGTTCGGCCTCCAAAAAGACATTACTATGTATTTTAATTATAATATTTCTAGAAGTTTCGATTCAACCTTAGGAGAAGAGATCCATTGTATTAGTTTACGTTTCTTTTTATATTTTTGATGATTAAACATTTTTGATTGTATAAATACTAGATCTCTAGCTAATGACATCACTTGTGAGTCGACACTTGTGAGTCTAGATTCATACAGTCATGTAAACTTAAGTTATATTTGTACTTTAATTTTTGTTAATAAATAATTGTTTTTAAAAAGTTAATTCCAAGTTAAGTGATTTAACAAGTTGGCGCAGTCAGTAGGATAACTCAACGTGATAAAACAAGGCCTACTTCAACAACAAGTTTCCCCTCATTATCACGGTGGTTTCCAAACCTTCAAGTGAAGAATCAACAGCTCCAAAAGAAGAAGAAGAATTATTACAATTTGAAGAGTAGGATAACTTCAACGTTGGTAAAACAAGGCTAACTTCAACAACAAGTTTCCCCTCATTATCAACGGTGGTTTCCTAACCTTTAAAGGAAACAACCAGCAACTCTGACGAAAGAAGAGTAGAAATATTTCAACGTTGGTAAAACAAGGCTTACTTCAACAACAAGTATCCCCTCATTATCAACGGTGGAAAAAACCAGTAACTCTGAAGAAAGAAGAATAAGATTCTTCAACAACTTACAGAAGAGGTCCAACGAGGCGTCCTCACTCCTCTGTAAACCACATCGCAGAGAACAAGACAAAGCAATGTACATCTTACTGTAAGTGAATTATCACGTATATTAATTTTTATTTTTTTTATACTGTTCGATTCTCTTTTATAATATTTTTTTTTATATTTGATACTTTATATTTAATTAAATCAAAATGGCAAATGAAAGAAATCCAGCTCAAGAGGTTGAGCTTGAACCATATAGAATTTCGGAAATATTTTGTATCGTACCTGAATTTGAAGGTGATCAGATATTACTCGGAACATTTTTAAATGCATGTGATTGTGCTTATAATACGTCTACCAGAGACCAAAAGGCTCTGTTATGATTCACATTAAAAATAAATTAAAGGGAAAAGCGGCTCAACTAATCAGCTCGCGAAATCCTCAGACGTACGCAGAGATAAGACAACTTTTAAATCTTCATTTTGGTGATTCAAGAGACCTTACTTCTCTTATTCATGATTTACAAAGATTAAAACAATTATCAAATGAGTCAGCTCTAACATTTTTCAATAGAGTGCAAGTCTTGAATGCTAAAATGCATGCAAATATACAAAAAACATCAAATTTATCAAATGAACAAAAGGTTGCACAAGAAATTCTTATTGATACTATGGCTCTTAATACTTTATTAACTGGACTTGAACCCCGTCTAGGACAACTTATTCGTGCTAGTCAGCCTGAAAACTTGTTAGAAGCACAAATTCGCATACGAAGAGAATTGCAATTATCAGCTTTTCATGTGGTAAAAATGGTCATACTTCTAATCAATGTCGTTTTCAACAGCAAAGAGCTTTTACTTCAAGCTCCAATCAGAATTTCTACCAAAATTTCCAAAGACCATTAAATTTCCAAAATCAACCACAAAATAATTTACAAAATAGACCAAATAGTAATGTTCCCCAGCAAAGACCTTTTCAACCACAGGGACAATCTCAAGTAAGACCCTCAGTGATTCAAAAGAATCCTAATTTCCAACAACGTGCTCATTTAATTGGCCTTAAGAGCGATAATTCTGACTATTATGATGAATACTTAGGCTCTGATCTGGATCATAATCTTTATGATATTCAAGATAATTTTGGAAATAATTTCCAGGAAGATGATAATAACTATTCATTTGATAATCTTTCTGAGTTCGAAAAAGATTCTCAAAATTTTATGTCTGCCGAAGTAATTTCAAATTTCCAAGAATTGCCAATTGCTCAAAATAAAGAACATTTTTCTGAGTTTGAGAAAGATTCTCAAAATTTTGTTTCTGCTGAAGTAATTTCAAATTTTCAGGATTTTCCTATTGCCCCAGTCAAAGACCAACCCCCAGATTGTCCGACAACAGAGAATTTAATTTCAGAAACAGTAACCAGAATCCAAACATTAAATTTCGAAGACATGAACCCGAATGTAAATTTTCCCGAACAACATTTTCTTTAAATCCATTTTTGACTGTGAATTCCAAAAATCTTTATTATATTGAAGATGCTTCTAAAGAGTTTAAGTTGCTTATTGATACAGGTGCAGGAGTTTCTATTTTTAAAGAAAATACTGTTAAGAAATTTCCTCAAAGATTTACTGAATATATAACTATTCAAGGGATAACTGATCAAAAAATTTTACTAAAAGAATCTGTTCTTATTTCATTTTCTGTAAAAGAACCACATAAAGTTTTTATTTATAATCTTAATATTGATTTTGATGGAATTTTGGATTCAGATTTCCTAGAACATTATAATTGTATAATTGATTTGAATTCAAAACAATTGATAACTAATTTTAAAACTATACCTCTGTTTAAAGTTACCGAAACATCACACTCTCATCTCAAAATAATCAAATTTGTGGACAAGATTCTGAATTCTTACAATTTGAACAAAATACTGAAAATTGTTATAAAAAAATAGCTGAGAAAAACATTGATATTTTTGACATGCCTCATGATTATTCATTAGCTCATTGCGTGGCGGAAGATATGCAAATGCAAAAAGGCATTGCCGCGGAATTTAAGAAACGATTTGGAAATATAGAAAAATTATTAAGTCAAAATCAAAAACAAGGTGGTTTAGCAGGTTTGAAAATTAAGAATGCAAATACAACTAGATATATTTATTATCTTGTAACAAAAGAAACTTCAACCGGAAAACCCACTTATCAGACTTTATGGTCATCTTTAAAGAAATTGAGAGATCATGTTGGTAAAAACAATGTTCAAAAATTAGCTATGCCAAAAATAGGGTGTGGATTGGACAAGTTAGATTGGACCTATGTTAAAAAAATGATATCTTATCTTTTTAGAAATTTAGGTGTTGAAATTGTTATTTGTTTGCCAAAGATACAAAATCGAATTTTTATTGAGCCAAGAATTGAAAAAAATTTCAAATTGAGATGTAATTTAACAAATACAGATGCACTACTTTTCGGACAAGCAATAGAAAATGTTAGAATTCCAAATGCTTTGGTACATGTAAATGAAGAAGGTGAATTCTTTACTTCAATTATTAATTCGAATGCTATTCCAAAAATTGTTGAATTTCCAAATTTGAATCTAGATCCCATTCCGAATTCCGAATGTTTTTTAAATTTTAATTGCGTTAATGAATATAAAACTAAATTTAATCAACCTGTTGATAGAAACACTATAATTTTGGATCAGTTGCGTACAGATCATCTCAACGAAGAAGAAAAAGAAATTATCACAAATTTATGTTTAGAATTTTCTGATATTTTTTATTTGGAAGGAGACCAACTAACATTTACTAATGAAATTAAACATTCAATTGAAACTGATAATGCGAGACCTATATTTACTAAATCATATAGATACCCCCAAATTCATAAAGAAGAGGTAAAAACTCAGGTGAACAAAATGTTGGAACAAGGTATTATACGTCATTCTATTTCACCATGGTCATCCCCAGTTTGGGTTTTGCCAAAGAAGCTTGATGCTTCAGGAAAACAAAAATGGCGTGTGGTTGTTGATTATCGTAAATTAAATGAAATTACGGTAGATGATAAATATCCATTACCCAACATTTCTGATCTCCTTGATCAACTAGGAAGATGTCAATATTTTACCACTCTTGACTTAGCCTCAGGTTTCCATCAAATCGAAATTGAACCAAAAGATATCTCCAAAACAGCTTTTTCAGTTGATAACGGTCACTATGAATTCGTTCGAATGCCGTTTGGACTCAAAAATGCCCCTTCCACTTTCCAACGCGTCATGGACAACATTTTACTTGGCATTCAAAATGAAAGATGTCTTGTTTATATGGATGACATAATAATTTATTCTTCTACTATTCATGAACATGTTTCTCGTCTGACTGAAGTTTTCAACAGACTTCGGAAAGCCAACTTGAAAATTCAACCAGATAAATGCGAATTTCTTAGAAAAGAAGTCGCTTATCTTGGACATATCATTACCCAAGATGGTGTTAAAACAAATCCAGCCAAAATAGAATGTCTCAAAAATTTCCCGGAACCTAAAAATCCTAAAGATGTAAAATCTTTCCTTGGTTTAGCAGGATATTATCGTCTCTTTATACCAAATTTTGCCAAAATTTCTAAACCCCTTACAAGACTTTTACAAAAAGATGTTTCTTTTATTTTTAATAATGAATGTAAAAATTCTTTCAATGATCTAAAAGCTGCACTTACTTCAGATCCTATTTTGAGATATCCAAATTTTGAAGAACCATTTATTCTCACAACTGATGCTAGTGCATTTGCCATTGGCGCTGTTCTATCACAAGGTCCCATTGGTAAAGATCTACCAGTAAGTTATGCTTCGAGAATATTATGTAGTGCAGAAACAAGGTATTCAACAATAGAACGAGAACTCCTTGCTATTGTATGGGCAGTAAAACATTTTCGTCCTTATTTATTTGGAAGAAAATTTACGCTAGTCACTGATCATCGTCCATTAACATGGCTTTTTTCCATTAAAGATCCCGGAAGCAGACTAGCTAGATGGCGACTCAAATTGGAAGAATATGATTACAAAATTGAGTACAAGCCAGGCAAAATTAATAAAAATGCAGATGCACTTTCAAGAATTAAAATTAATCATTTTAAAGAATGTGCAAATCTACAATCTAAAATTACAATTTTGGCAAATAATGAAACTAATGAAGTTATACCATCAACAAGTAAAGACCCTAATGATCCTATAGAACCACAAAAAAATTAAACACTTATAGAGGAACAGGATGAATTAATGACAGACGAATTTAATAGATTTGTTGACCTTTACAAAACAAAATCAATAATCGATTATTCAAAAATTGAAACATCAAATGACCAGTTACTGGATAAGACTCATAAGAATATTGTCACTTTATTTTGGCAAAATAAACTTGAAGATTTACATTATAAAATTATTGAAGATATTTTTGAAGAAAATTTTGATTTTCAAATGAATTTAGTAAATATTGTTTCTAGTAAAACTATGAAAGATCGCAAGTATTTTATAATACCTCTTATTTACTATCCAGAGTTTGTAGTTCAACAATTATTTTATACATTATTTAAAGAACAAAGTAAATTTGATCCTTCAAAAACTTATTATATAAAAAATAATCTTGAGTTACCTATTTTAGAAGTATCTCTTTTATTTTTGCTAATGTTGATTTAAAATTTGTAGTCTGTCAAAATATTGTTAAAAAACCTGACCGAGATGAAATACCTATCATATTGGACCAATATCATAAAGGCAAAAGTAAATTACATCGCGGAATAAATGAAACTATACGACGGATAAAATCTAAGTATAACTGGACAGGACTAACAAAAGATGTAGAACAATTTATTAAAAACTGTAAAACTTGTCAAAAAGTAAAAATCTGTCGTAAGAATTTAAGCACTCCTCTGGTAATAACAGAAACACCAAAAACTCCGTTTGAAAGAATTAATATTGATATTTATGAGTATCCAACAAGAAATTACGCTTTAACGATTCGAGATGAGTTAACTAAATTTACTCAAGCTTATCCTATTTCAAATAAAAAAGCTTCAACAGTTGTAAATACACTATTAATATTCTTTCAACATTTCGGAACACCTTTGAGAATTCATTGCGATTATGGTCGAGAATTTGATAATTCATTAATAAAAGATTTGTGTACGCTTTATGACATAAAGCTCACTTTTTCTAGCGTTGGCCATCCACAATCTAATGGTTCTTTAGAAAGATTTCACGGAACTCTTGTGGAAATGATCCGTGCACATAAGACAGAAAATCCAGACGAACATCCGTTTAATATTTTGCCATATACAGTTATATGTTATAATAATACTAAAAACAAAACAACTGGTTTTACCCCATATGAACTGATTTTTGGTCATACGTCTAGTAGACCACCTGAAACTTTATATAATGAGAAGGCTCTTAGTACTAAATATATACGTGATTTGAACAACAGAATGCAACATTATTATAAAATTGCACGAGCAAAAACAGCAAGTCAGAAAGAAAAAGCAAAAATTTGATTTGATAAAAATATTTCAGGAAAGCTTCCAGAGTATAAAATAGGAGATAAAGTTTATCTTAAAGAATCTCAAATTAAAGATAAAAGTCAAAATTTGTTTAATGGTAATTTGAAATTGTGCAATTATTTGATAATTCTGCAATAGTTTTAAATCCACAAACTAATCAAAAATCAAAAATTAATTTCGATAGACTGAAACCCTACTATGAGTAGTTTCTTTGGTTTCAGATTCTTCGTGCTGATAAATATTATATCAGCTCAATACACACTTAATCACTGTTTCGGACCCTTTGCCAATCACGATTAAATGTGGAAATAGGGAAATTAAATCAGAAATTATTAAAACTAATAGTTTACTGAAATTACAACCTGAGTGTAGTGCCTTTATTGGAAGTACAAGAGTTCATGCTCAATACCCAATTGACACATACCAAGAAATCAAGTATCGAAGTCATCCAGTCACAATTCCATTTGACTGTTGCAAAGATATTCCTGAAAAATTACAAATTCCTGAACTAGAACCTCTTAAGTTGAACAAAATTGATTCCGAAGATTTGAATATTGCACAACACAAACTAAATCAGTAATCAGAAGAATTAGAAAAAATGATGAAACAATCTCCGATCAGTAAATATACACATTGGTTCACCATTTTAACCATTGTAGTAATAATTTTATTGGTAATACTTTATGTGGCCTGTAAATGTAGAAGAAAGCATCATCGAATTGGAATAGCTTTAACCAACGATTACCCACCATCACCACCAGGACCAGGTTCCAGTATTTCATTCCAGCAAAGTATAAGGAGAATTCTTCCGAAAAGAAGAGCAAGTATCCATGTCGGAGAACCCATAGAAGAGAATATCGAATTAAATCCAAATAAATCATTAACTTAAAAAGTTGTTGCAAACTCCACCAACTTTTCTTAAATGGGGGAGTTGTTATATAAAGTTATAATTGAATAATTTTTTAAAGTCAAATAATAATAACAATAACAAAGTATTATTTCAAATATTATTTCATAATATTATATTACATCCGCAAGACGCAGTATCTCACCATATCGTATTACAACTGCAAGACGCAGTAATATTGCACCACATCATATTACATCTCCAAGACGCAGTTTAAGAAGATAACAAAAGTGATAAGGATATTTACGTGCCAGAGATGCAGACCAGTAGTCAGCAAGTTACCATAAAGACCATTGTTAATTGTTTATCCAGTTCGGCCTCCAAAAAGACATTACTATGTATTTTAATTATAATATTTCTAGAAGTTTCGATTCAACCTTAGGGGAAGAGATCCATTGTATTAATTTACGTTTCTTTTTATATTTTTGATGATTAAACATTTTTGATTGTATAAATACTAGATCTCTAGCTAATGACATCACTTGTGAGTCTAGATTCATACAGTCATGTAAAGTTAAGTTATATTTGTACTTTAATTTTTGCTAATAAATAATTGTTTTTAAAAAGTTAATTCCACGTTAAGTGATTTAACATATATATATATATATATATATATATATATATATATATATATATATATATGTTTATTTTTTCATCCGATACCCATACCTATCTCTAACAGTTTTCAGTGAATTAATTAATTTTCTTTTGTTTTGATCGAATCAGAGCTCCAATCAGTAGCCTATTATTCTGAATTTTAGAAGTGTGAAAGACTTCTTTCTTAGTTATTATTGAAGATTTTTTTTATGTTATACAGGTTCGCTCAAAATTCTTGATCTTTCCATCAGATCTCTAAAGACCCAAAAATGCGTTTTTTCAAATGGAACACCCTATATTTTATTATTTCTCCAGAAAGAGAATCAAAATAACTTTGAAATGATATATCATGTTCCTATACCTAAATGGTCAGGTTTTCAAAATATAAGCAACTATCTATTAAGGTGAATTATCATTTTTATAGTAGGTATTTGCTGGTTACCATGGTGATAAAAAACAATTATTATTTAAGAAACATTATTTGAGTTACTCTTTAAAATAATTTATCTGAAACGCAAAGATTTGAAGAGAAAAGTGTATTCAACACCAGTACAAAGTGAAGAGGAACTGCGTCAACGCGTAATTAAATGCATTGATAAGATAGATGCACGTGAGATACGAAAAGCTATTTTATAGGTGGAGAAACGTATTCTTAGATGTTTGGAATGAAACGGTAATCATTTTGAGAATAAATTATGAATGTTTACGTATTTAAATTTCTTCACTAATTATTATTATTAAAACCTATATCCTTATCACTTGGTTATTGATTATTAACTGGATATTATACTGTTTTTTATTTTCCGTAAATGATCTAACAAAAGATCACAAAAAATTTAATATGTATATCGTTGAACTAGATTCATTTTCTCAATATCAGTCAATGCATAGTTATTGCTAATTTTATCTTGAAATTGAGTTCAGGTTCTGATGAATCTACTTACTCATTATTGTTTTGCCAAGACAGAGTATGATATCTATGAAAGTTTATTATTATTTTTAAATGGATTTACAAAGCACGATAAACGAATTGTCTCTACATTCTACTTATCATCCCAAAGATGAGTAACGAAACTGTTTCGTACATCAACATTTTGAATTAGCTCGAGGAATCAGAAAATTACTTATTTGTTCTGTGAATAGATTTATTTTTTTTGTCTTTTTTGTACTTTGTGGGTATCTTGCATTAAACTTTCTGGATGTTTTTGCAATAATTTGATCACATTGTCTATAAAGAATGAACAACTCAACAAATCTTCCTCACGATAATTACTTGTCAAACTTTGTAACCAGCAAATACCTACTATAAAAATGCTAGAAATAGTTCACTTTAATAGATAGTTGCTTATATTTTGAAAACCTGACCATTTTGGTATAGGAACATGATATATCATTTCAAAGGTATTTTGATTCTCTTTCTGAAGAAAGAATAAAAATATAGGGTGTTCCATTTGAAAAAACGCATTTTGGGGTCTTTAGAGATCTGATGGAAAGATCAAGAATTTTGAGCGACCCTGTATAACATAATAAGAAAATCTTCAATAATAACTAAGAAAGAAGTCTTTCTAAAGCTATTACTGGAATTTCATCGTTTCATACTTCTAAAATTCAGAGTAATGTGCTATTGATTGGAGCTCTGTTTTGAACAAAACAAAAGAAAATTAATTAATTGAATGAAAACTGTTAGAGATAGAGATAGGTATGGGTATCTTATGAAAACATAACCAGAAGGTGGTAGAAAATCTAATAAATTTATAATATATTGGGTGTCTCAATTGAAAATTCAAAGTTTTTATTACTTTTTGATATAAATGGCAACGTCGCAAGGCTGAACATTTTTCCAGTCGATAGATCTCTAGGTATAATCTACACAATACAATTTTCAGAACGATCCTACGAATAGTTAAACGTCTAAGGTACCATCGACCGTGAATCACCCTATATATATATATATATATATATATATATATATATATATATATATATATATATATATATATATATATATATATATATATATATATAATGATCAATTTATAATGATTGGGGTTGAAGTCAATCAATGTCGAGATTTTTCGGTAACGCTTGTTACCTTCATCCGAACAAACTAAAATAACGAACAAATTAATTATAACAAAAAATATTAATAATACGAACTACTTACAATCGTGAGATTAATGAAATTTACCAGCTACAAAAATGTGTTATTATGCATTTAACTTTATGATGGAGTTTTTTTATATTAATTTTATAATTACAAGTTACTATGGAATCACGCATGCAATGTATGTAGCTAATAAAGATAGAACACACTTCAGAAGTTATTCACAGGAAATATCGTTTAAAAATGGATATAATACAAAAATATGGCATTATCTTATATAATATGAATCAATATATAAGATATATTTTTGTATTATATCCATTTTTTAAACATTTTCCTGTAATTACCTTCTGAAGCGTGTCCTATCTTTATTAGCTACTTACATAGATTGATCTTAGTATGCGTAATTCCATAGCAACTTGTAATTATGAAATTAATATAAAAAACTCCATCATAAAGTTAAATGCATAATAACAAATGTTTGTAGCTGGTAAACTTCATTAATCTCACGATTGTAAGTAGTTCATATTTTTTGTTATAATTAATTTTTTTGTTATTTTAGTTTGTCCCGATGAAGGTAACTAGCATTACCGAAAGATCGACCTTGATTAAAGAGTTTTAATTTTATTGGCATTTTGACTACAACCCCAATCATTAAAAATCGGTTTCTGATACCAATCCAAAACGATAGTAAGAGACAGCTGAACAATAGACTCACTGGCCATAAAAAGCCAGAATGGATGAAAATAAAAGGCGCGCCAATGTGGGTAGCGTCGGGAGTAGTTAGTTTAAAGGTGCCAAAGCAACACCAAGAATGATGACGTTGAATTTGAGTCAGCACAGCAAACAAGATCGCGCAAAAAGCGTTTATGGGATAAATACCTGCTAGAGACGATCAAGAAAGTGCCGAAAGGGAACATAATCATTATATGTCGTAATTCAAAGATAGAAAGGGAGGGGAGATTCCCTGGCCGCACCCAGAGGTGCGAAGGCAGGGATGATAACCTCCTAACGGACGGTGGAGTGTTCAAGAGATGAGCTGTACGTTTCGTTCTGAACCATGCTATTATCTCCGATTTATGAATGTTCTCCATTGCGTCATTAGAGCTGACCACTTGAAAAAATCTGTTTAAGGTCACGCGATTTTTTTATCGTTGGCGTCTCTTTTCGCAGGGGGTTACAAATTGCGTGTATTGCGGGTTGTCGGAAATCGAAAACATTGTGATTTAAAACAAATTTCATTGAAAAGTGACTGAAAAACAATAGTTGTGAAATTGTGCGATTAACGAGAAGTGAGGTATAAAAAATGTGATTTTTTGGGTAATTTTTTGAGTACTGCTGATAAGGAAAATATGTATTAGTTATTAAAATACATTGACAACTATCAGATATGTTTTATTAGGTAATACAATTACAATTTAGCGGCATATTTATAGCGCGAGCTTGAAATGGATAACGCATCGTAACATCCGACCAACAGGTGGATTAAGGCCCTAAATCAGGAGTGGTTATTTGTCTTCAATGCTCATCTTCGTCCCAATCTGAACCGTCGTCTTCACCAGTATTCATAACGAGCGGCGATATCTCATGCAAAATGGAAATCTAGGTTTCATCCAAAAAGACGAGTTGGCTTTTGAACGGTGACGTGTCATTTAACTTCTTAAAGTTAATCTAATATTCTCAAAAATTCTGACCATTGGATAACTACATCGCGCAATCAAAGCATTGTGGTTATCATCTTAACGTGCTCGTAATTATGAGTAAAATCTCTCAACATGCCAGCTGTTAGTTTAGGGTGTGGAGGGTAGCATACTTTCCTGATAAGTGATATCATTAAACAATGGCACATGAAATACGATGTTAAAGACTTACCTACGGCAAACATATCATATATATAACAGCCCAGCCCAATAGCCAACCGCTGTAACACAAATTTACAAGTCATATTCTCACTTATAATTTTATGAAAAAAATTTTTACCTCCTTGACACAGTTCAATGGGATAATGGGACGCCCATTTTTAAGCATGCGCTGGAAATAATCCGATAAATTGGCCACCATCTGCCTGTATACTTCGCTTAATTTTGCAATTTTGACATAGGTAGGTATGTGGCTAACCAACGTAAGTTAATAAAATACTTATCAATAGTTACGATCGTTAATTTGCTCCAAGTTTCCTTTTTGGTTTAGACCGCCCTGTATATGAGGATCTGCACGAGACTTGATAAACGATAGTAACTATTTATACAGAAATTATTGGGTGAGGCGTGAGGGGAAAGAAGTCAAAATGCTCTAATTAGAGAAAACTGCAGCATATACAATAACAAATGCTTCGGATCATCCCTGAGGTTGTACAAAAGATTTAATTTAAAGTACAAATGATTTTTTTATCTTATAACAATAAAGTTATTAGCAAAAGTAGTTTTACTCCCCGAACTTTTTTAAAAAATATTTCTTTTGAGGACATACCCGATCAGAGAACACTACCTTTCGAATTTGTTTTTCTCATTAGAGATCACTAAACACTACCTCCAACGAGTAAAACCTCGGTCATATAGCAAGGTCTTGAAACGAACGTAAAGAAGTTGTTAGCTTAGCGTCCAGTCTTATTCAGCTACCAATTTCTGCCGCGTGATTTGCAGTTGGAGGGACATGTTGCTTAAAACATCAAAATACCAATTCAAAGGATGCTGCAAAAATGTAAGAAGATTCTTACTGTCATCATGAAAATATTTCCATAGAGATAAAATATTTATATATTATCTCTGTAATGTAATTCGACCTTCCATTCCGGACCTGTTTGTACGACCGTGGACAAGGTTTCTAGATGGATTAGGTTAGGTGGTAACTTTTTTGTGGGAGGTGATGACGCAGTCCCGTCATTCTTATTTGTTTACATGGTGGTTAGGAGTTCTTTTGAGCTTTCGTGGTTTAATTTTCAAGTTTGAGGTGTTTTATTTGACTATCTTCTTTTAGAAACTGTTTACATTTGTTGTGATTCGCTTCGCTGTGATTATTTGCATGGACTTGGAAGCTGAAAGCTCTCCAAAAGATATTTATTTTGTCCTATACCTTCGTGAGCTTGTGTGATATTTTACACGTTGTTATAAGGTAAGTTTTATAATAACGATATTTTAGGCTTATAAACAATCGTTTTTGCTCGTCATAATATCTTCTTAATATCCAGACATAATACAACTCAAATCTCTGTCACTGTCTTGTTCAAAAGAAAGACAGGATAGACATACGAGTTACAGCAAAAATTATTACTTTAAGAGTTAGATGAGTATGAACTATGATACTTTATAATGATAATTAATTGGTTATAGGTGTTAAATATGCCAGGAGGAACTGTGTGAAGTGTGGCTACCTGCAAAAGCGATTCTAAAAAAGCTATAGAAAAAGAGGAAGATCTGTTCCTTAAATTTTCAAATTAATCTAAAATTCAAAAAGAATGGGATCAAAAATGTGCAAAAAAGGATAAAAAAAAATGTTTCAGCAATTCCACCACTGTTTTTGCCATCCTCTATTAAAACGCCTGTTGGTGACCACATTCAACGTATGCCTAAGAAGGAGAGAGAGGCAAATGTTGGAAAACTACTACAAGACAGCAACATAAGATCATCACCAAGATCATCATTATTAATTAGAATCGCATCATTATAAGTGTATTTTTAAAATCTGTAAACTTTTATTAATAATAATTAAGTAGGTACTTGAAAGATTTCTTGGTTTTTAGCATGTTTTAAAGTTTTTCTAAATAAATTATAAATTTTTGGAATTGGTATATTCATTATCTTCTACGAAATTAAACATTTCTCCTTGTAATGGTTGAAAAACGTTTTTTTAAATACCCATAAAGGGTGTTTAAAATATGAGCAGTGTGTATCAACGTGAAGTTTAACTGTCCTTTTGTGTGATTACGAACATGAAGTTGAAAAATAATTTTTGAAATAAAAAATATGAGCTTCCTATCTAGATGAAAACTCTGAAACTCGTTGGTACTTAGAGACTGATTTAGATCATATGTTTTTTTTTGTTTCAATAGATCTGGCCACAACATGTAGAACAAAATGAAATATATGAATATATACTTTATGCAATTAGTTTTTTAATCTATCACAAAGTCTAACTAACCTTTAGTGTTAAATGATATTTTAAATATAAATAAATCATGTTTTCTTAAAGTATGTTCCAATTCAATCTATGTATTTATTTAAGGTGATAATTAAGGAGAATTTGAGAAGATATAGGCCTCGATATACTCATTTAAACTAATGGAAAACCTCAAATCATACTGCCTCCTTCTAGTTAAAAGGCTATTTATTCAAATAGCCACCCCGGGTGACGTATTTCCTGCGTTTGAATAGCTGGCGCTGATTGGTCCGAAAGTTACCATGCAACCTATGTATCTAAAAATCTTGGACCGTGGACGAAAAACATGAGGTGTGACAAATGACAAGCGACATCATCGAAATTTGAAATTGAATTTATTTATTTATTTATTATTATTATTACACATGTAATATACAATTAAAGGACAATATAAAAGCTATGAATATTTTTGTTAGGATTCAGTCATGCAATATTTGCACCTAAGTGTATAACACTTGTATGTGCAAAATGTACTACTATTAATTATCTAATCTAATTATCTGTGTATAATTTATGTATGTATGATAATGTTCAATCTAAAGTGTTAGAAAAAGAGAAAAACAGAAAAATACATCTAGCGTTAAATGAGTATCTAATGAGCAAACATTCACAATTATTATAGAGATATAATACATGTTTATAACAAAGCTTCAAACTTATTGTAGTTTATACAAATATACTTTTTACACATTTTGTAGAATAATTTTATAGTGCTTGATGTTCTTATTTGTAGGGGCAGTATATTAAAAACTTTAGGTGCCAAATATGTAACGAATCTTTGAGAGGAGTTTTTTTTGTACAATGGAATTGATACTTGTAATTTATTTTTTGCTCGAGTGTTGTAAGAATGAGATATTTGTTGGAGATAATGACTATTTTTATAGTAGAATATTGAAATAGTAAGGAAATACAGACTTCTAATATTTAAAATGCTTTCATTATACAAGAAACTGGTTGAATAGTATTTATTTCTATTAAACATCACTTTTAGTATGTAATTTTGCACTACGTTTAGTTGATGTAAGGTGTTGTCATATATTCCACCCCATATGAGTATGCCATATTTTATAAGCGATTCTACAAGTGCTCTATATACAATCAGTAGTTGTTCTTTATTTAAAATTTTACGGATACGGTATATTGTATATATAAGACTACGCATTTTTTTTACTAGTTCAAGGGCATGCTGATCCCACCTAAGATGTTTGTCAATGGTAACACCTAAATACTTGATATTGTCACATTCTGTTATATGTTCTGTAGTGTTCTCAAAATTCAGGTTATTGTAATTAGGTCTATTGTAGTTTGTGATGGAAAATGCTATGTATTTTGTTTTTTTTTTATATTAAGTGAGAGTTTATTAAAATCCAGCCAATCTTTAACATTTTGGATACCTTCAATAGTTTTTACTTTAACACCATCCCAAGAGTCGTCTTCAAATATGAGCACAGTGTCATCTGCATATGAGATTATGGATTTACTTGTATTCAGACGTAGCAGTGAATTTATGTATATAATAAAGAGTAAAGGCCCCAATACAGTGCCCTGTGGGATGCCTAGTTGTGTAATCAAGGGTTCACTTGTCGAATCTCGAATTTTAACAAATTGTTTTCTATTGTTGAGATAGTGTTTAAAGATTTCTAAAGCAGTCCCACGCACTCCATATTGTTCCAAGGCATCAAGGAGTTTATTGTGTTGTACTGTGTCAAAAGCCCTTGCCAAATCTAAGAATACTGCAATACATTTGTTATTTTTTTCCAAGCTATCCTTTATTGAGTTAACCACTTCGAACATTGCGTCAGCGGTGCTTTTACCTTCCCTAAAGCCAAATTGATTTTTTAGTAATATTTGATGTCTATTCAGATGATCATTGAGTCTACTTTTCATGCATTTTTCGAATATTTTGGAAAAATTAGTTATTGTGCTTATGGGTCTATAATTAGAAATATCCGTGGCATTGCCTTTTTTGTAAATGGGGGTTATTAAAGAAGTTTTAAATTTGTCTGGAACTATACCTGTCTCGAATATTAAGTTGATTATATACAGAAGTGGAGATATAATATATGGATGTATTAATTTTATAGTTTTAGATGTTATCCTATCTATGCCTGGAGAAGAGTTATTTTTTAAGGTGCTTATATGTTGGATTATTTCACTTTCAGTAGCTGGATATAAGAACATTGATTCAGAAGTATTTGGGTATCTATTTTTGTAGTTATTAGCAGATTTATTGATTTGAGTAGCCATTTTCCTACCAATTTCGCTAAAATATTCATTACAATAGTTGGCCATATCACCATCGTTATTGAATCTAACATTATTTCTATCATAGATATTTATCGTATTACTTTTTTTATTATTTTCTGTGTTGCTCAATTCAGAAACTACTTTAAACAATTTTCTGATATCATTTTTATTTTCGTTGAGTGCATTTTTATAGTAATTATTTTTTGCTTTATGTATTATTTTATTAAGTTGATTTCGGTATGAATTATATTCGTTCATTAGTAATACGTTTTTACTCCTGATCGCTTTAAACTTCAATTTGTCCCTCTTTTTTATAGAGTTAATAATGGCCTGAGATATCCATGGTTTTAGTTTTCTAGAGCATTTTATTCTTATGTCCTTTTTGTATAGACTCTCAACATATTTTTCCATAAATATATCCAAGAATGTTGAAAAAGCTACATTTGGGTCATTATACTTATTTATTATACTCCAGTTTTGCAGTTTCAATAGATTTATAAATTTATTAGTATCTAAAACTTCAATATTTTTAGTTTTTTTTGCGCTTAGGACAGATAATTCGTCATAGTGTAAGTCAAGAAATATTGGATAGTGATCGGTAACATCTGCATTGATGACGAATGATGTATATTTTATGTTAGTTTGTAGTAGATTTTCTTTCACAAAAATATGGTCTATACAAGTTGATGTTGTAGGAGTCACCCTCGTATAAGCGTTAATATATGATTTGTAGCCCAAAGATGACATGAGTGCAAAATAATTGTTTGATACAAGGTCATTCCTCTCCAGTATATCAATGTTTATGTCTCCAACAAATATGTTTATTTGATTTTGTGGGATATTTTGCAGATAATGTTCCAGCTCATGTACAAAAAGTTCTGCATTTGTTGATGGAGCTCTGTAGCAGGCTTGGATGGATATTTTGATATTATTGACTGAGCAAAGAATTTGACTAATAGTGATTTTACATTGCGGTAAAATTGTGTTATCAAATGTAAATTTTAAACTAGATTTCACATAAATAAGTACTCCATCATTCTGGTTGTTTCTGCTATTATTATATAAAGTGGTGAAGCCTGTGATGCTATATTTATCAACAGATTCGACATTCCAACATTCACTCAGTACAATCAAGTCCGTATGTTTCAAGCTGTAAGTTTCTAAGAATAATAGTAGTTCCTCATGATTTTTCCTAATACTCCTGATATTAATATGTAAGATGTTGAGCAATTTTTGTTTTGTTTTTATATCTTCAATAAATTCAGTTATAATATCAACATTTTTTATGTCACTTGGATCACCATCTTCACTTTCTAAACTGTCCAGGATGTTAACAATAGGATCATTCGTCATTTTGGTAATCTGTTTTACTTTTTAAAACTTCAATATAATATTTCAAAGATGGACAGTTCAAATCGTATGATGAGTGTTCCATGTTGTAATTTTTATTATACTTATCGTTAGCACTTTTACAATTGATGCAGCACTTTTGGTGATTGTCACAATTGTTTTCGGTGTGATTACCACTGCACTTTGGACACACGACTTCATTCCGACAGTCTTTTTGTTTATGATGAAATGCTTGGCACTTAAAGCAGCGTAGCACATTCAGATCTTCAAATACTGGGTAGCGCTCCCATCCAATGTATACTTTTCTTTTTTTTATTAAATCCTTGAATGATGCTGATGAACATTCACAGAAAATTGTTTTATCTCCTTTTTTGTTTTCTTTGATATATGTAATTTTGATATCTCCCGTTATATCGTTCTGGTCATATAGGGCTTTACCAATTTCTTCCATAGTCATATCTATGAAATTTGTAATCTTTATTCCTGGCTTTCTCATCTTTGATATGGATATATTATATTTATTTCGTAGTTTATTTTGTGCTGTTTTCATCAGTAAATCAACTTGTTCTCTTGATTGACATTTAATAAACATACCACCATTGTTAGTTGTCTTTATGTTATCAATGCTTATTTTCAATTCAGCAGGATTTATGGATTTATTGATATCTTTCTTTGTGTCTATGGATGTTTGTTCATTTTTGGGTCTAATTATAATTTTTGGGATATTATTTTGTATGGTGCTTATTTTCTCTATGGTACTCTTCTTCGTTATATCTGAGTAGGAAATGTTATGTTGTTGTTTTTGCTTGTCTTCCATATCTTTAATTCGCTCCTGTAATATTTGAATAATAGTATTTTTGTTTTCGATTATCTCTTCTTTATCTTTCAGTGAGGTTTCAAAGAAATCATTTATGTTCCATTTTCTGCAGCTTTCACAATGATATTTTAGAATACGTCTCTGCAAAACTATGCATTTTAATTCCGATGATGATAAATCTGAGCAGTCGCCACAAATGTAAGTTCTGCATATGTCACAAGGGAAAATAGGGTTCTTTGGGTCCTTAGGTGTATTTTTGATCTTACATCTTGCACATTCCAGTTTCTCCATATTCAATAACTGTTATTAGCATTTTTAGGTAGCACGCCCCTGTTAGATTCTTTATGAGTGGATTCTTCACAGGTGTTTTAGATGCTGCAGATGTTGTTTTGTTACTATGCGTGTTGGGCTCGCTTGTACTTATTTCTGCAATTATCTACATAGGCAACCAATTTTTTAATAACATCACTTATTCAGTTCGAAGTTCACTACTTTGTCGATATTTTGATACCAAACAAAATTAAAATCGCACTCACTAAACCAGTTAGATTTGCACTCAAATCACGACCGATACACCCACAACGGTTCAATCTCGGCAAAAATATTATAAATTATAAATGAATGATTCTACAATAATTAACAATATTTAGTTTCAGCGGATTTCTGTTTTCTACGACTGAAATTCTGCCTAGCGATATCATTCAATATCTAACTATATTATGAATATATGTAAACTAAGTATGTTGCAGGTGAGTTCTGTAATATTGTGGTAATTTTGAATAACTATATAGGTACTTTGCAGGTGGGCCATTGGAAATAGTACAACAGGAGAAGGATTATACTTTACAGAAGGAAGATATCCCTTGAGCTACATTACCTTTAAATTTAGGAGTGTTGAAAATGTCATGTGAGTACCTACATACAGATTTAATACTAAAATTTGATAATTATTTGTGAAAGTAATACTTTCGTTGGTGCAATTAGTCCCAGATTGATATATTCTGCCAAAGAATAGACATAGATATTGTTCTGATGTTCTGCAATCATGAAAGAGTCTTATAAGCCACCATAATCCATAATTAAAATCTGGGAATGATACCAATCAAAGTACAGATATCCAGCAAATTTTTTGTACAGAAACTTATATAACTATTTCGATTGTTTATACATATTCTGGCCAAACGGTTCATCCTGGATTATCCTTTCAACAATGACAACAACCGCGTTGTTCTAATGAGAAACGACAAAGAACCACATTCAAATTTTTCACATAGCATTCTTATCATATTGTACTATTTCTAGGAAATGAGCAAGCTTGAAATTAATTATTGTTTTAAGTCAGGAGTTAATAAAAATTGGGCCAAGTCTGATCTTGTTTTCTTCTGAATATTTTTTTTAATTTATTGAAAATTGGTTCAAAAGGAATTATTAATTTAACTTTTATTCTTATGAAAATAAATATTTTAGATAAATTGAAATTGGTTATGGAATTTTTCTTATATTATCACAGAGAATGGTAATGGTTACTCATATTTTATGAATATCTTGGCATTTCATTTGATTTCAAAATTTTCTGTCTTCAATTCCAGAGTAACTTGAAATGTGTACTTGGCGCAAAGTTTCACCGACATCCAGAAATGTCAGTTTTGGTGGTATTCAATTTACTTGCGAACGGCTGTGGCGAAACTGGACAAACTGCAGTAACATGTAACAAACTGAACACGGCTGCCCTAGTTTAACGCACATCGCGACAGAGTAAGAGCGGAATGCACTGGTGGGGTAGTGCCATCGGAACGTGTCAAGACATACGTCAAAACACAATTCAAATTTATGAAATATCATGAAAAAAAAAGCTTATACAATTTGTCGGTGATTCGTTCAGTCGATAATGACGCCATGGAGAACATTTGTAAATCGGACTATAGTCCGAGAAACTCAAAGGCTAGATGAATGAATACCTCGGTAGCCCAGATCCTTTAGCAGAAAGTCGATATTTTAAGTGAAAAGACGGGCCTGTACGTAAATGACGACAAAATCAAGTACATGGTTATGGAGACTCATCTCATCATTGACCAAGGGATGTAGTGAATACGTACAAACTAGATATATATGTATAGTATACTGGATGCGTCTAGGCAAGTTTAGATGCGTTTCACAAACGACAATGGGTTTAATAACATTTACAAATAACTATACAAATTTTATGATTTTCATGTTTCATGATAATTGCATTATATACTTGAATAAACTGCTTGTTTTTTCTTTTTTTTCCTTTTGTTATTATCCTCAGTTGTACTTTATTTCTAGTCCTTCCCATAGAACCTTAGTAAAATTTAAGTAAAATCAAGTAAAACAAGAAAGTAAATACCGTGCGATTCAAAATGATGAGGTTCCAAGTGTACAAGAACTGAATGACTCAAGCATATTTCCCATGTGGTATTTCAAGATATAAGTTTTCTTCACGGCCAAAAAACCAATGACTGTGGTCGATGGTTCAGAAACAGTCGCCGATTATGGAGGTCAATGTGTATCGGATGTCGTTTGAAACTGCTAAAGAAATGTATGATACGATTTTGAGAATCTATAATAAAGAAGCAGATCAAAAAAAATGTTGTTGCTGCAGGAACTCTATAACTTCAAATTTGTCAATACCAACATCAGTGAATTACAGATTGTCATCTGTAAAATAAAGTGCCTTAATGAGGAAAACACTGGACTTATCATGATCTCCAAAATAATGATGTTTTACCAGAACACTTCAAGCATTTCAGCAGTGTGTGAGATTCCACACAAAGAAAACCTAAAAAATTGCATCTCAAGACTGAGGTGAGAAGATGGTAAAATGATTCTGAACTCCAAAGAAGATACCAATGTAACCTTCAGGACTAAAACCAGATAAGGAAAAGAAGGTAATTTATTTATTTTATAATGAAGTAGGACACTTTTTATGTCCCATTATCCAAAGAAAGATGTGGCGGTTAGTATTTGTAAGAAAAATAACCACAAAAAAGAACATTGTTTTTAGCATTTTTTCAGAGACGAAGATAAACACAGTAACTGGAATAAACATGGTAAAACTGATAAATATGCTAAAATTATTTTTTTCATTTAAAACTGTAGAGGTTAATGTCAACAGCATTGAGTAATGATTGATAGTGGAGCAACTACTCATTTTTAAATTAAAGTGAATGTGTTTCATGGAAGAATGTACAGAAGTAATAAAAACTAATAAAAATTGAGAATGTATTGTAACCTGAAAACTCATCCGAATAATAAAATACACCCACACACATACACGAACTCCAGAATATCGGGAAGAACATCCAGAACTTCGAGAATATTCGGACCTGGATTATTCCCGAAAGAATAACATAGCGGTAGGATACGGATAACAACCCGAAGCATCGAGACTAGAGGTTAGGTAGTATAACTAACCGCGTCAATCACAGAAGAGTTAGTCAGCTGAGCGTGTGCATATGACAGTGAATATAAATAGATCGCTAAGCGCTAAGTAATGCTGTGAATATAAATGTATATACAGTTGTGTAATTATTAGTGTAAATAAATAAGTGAAAATAAATCGAACCCAGTTTAAATGTAATTCCCGTTACAGTATGTTGTTTTGTCAGATGTAGTTGTTGTGATGTTGAAGGTAACAAAAATAAGAACGATATGTAGGTATGTTATAAAACTGTATTCACAAAGTGACGTTACTATGTTGGAAAAAGATTTTAGCAAACGTCCTAAAACAAGAAGCCACTTAAGAAGATGATGACACTGTTTTTGGAAAGGAGAAGACACAAAATTAAACACTATTGAAGAAACTCAACAAAGAATATTTGAGATGACAAGAAGTGAACATAGTAATACGTGTTTGAAAATGAAGCTGAGAAATAAAAATATGGAAAAATATTTTTTTTCCTTATAAAGAAGTAAGTCCCTGTGTAAGACAAAACTCGATATGATATTTGCTGTGACTTATGAAAGCTGGATCATGAAAAATACAAGAGAAGAAAATGTGCAAATTTTAGGGAACTTAGAACGAAGGAATTTAGTTCTCTAGAATACAACTCCCAGAAAATGGAGAGTTTGCATTGATGACATTCTGTAATGCAGATTAGGCTGGTGATCAAGAGAAATGGAAGAGTATCAAAGACTATGTATGTATAGTCCTGGAAGGCCAATTTACACTAGCAAAATCAACAACGGAGGCAAAATGTCTGCTGTGGCAGAATGCAGTACATAATTTACCTATTTAAAACATCGATAGAACTCACAAGAAAATCGGTAGAAGTAATATTGTAGGTGGACAATCAAATTTCTATAGAATTAATCTAATGAAGACAATTATGTCCAAAAGGTAGGCGACTCATTAAAGTCAAAATCCATTAGCTAAGTGAAAAGTTAAAAAAGAAAGAATTTAAGATTCGATGTTATCCCCCAAACGGTCAACTGATATTTTCATCTACATTTTTTAAATATGTGTACAATAATCAGTGGTTGTAAGATGGTGGTGCAAATGTTTGAGATCAAAAAACGTATGTAAAATCTATCTATCTCAACATACGTATACAGTGTGTCCACAATAAGAATGTAATAGCATTTCTACCTCGAGAACGGCAATAGATACTAAGTCCGTCGAATGGGAATAAAGCTCAGCAATTTGATTTTCTTTGATCGTTTTTACAATATTTTTATTTTTGTTCTGATTTCCCAGATTTTATAAGAAACTGAATTAGCAGACGATCTAGCAAAAGACGGAAGAAACGTTTCGTTTTATGGAAATCATTATGTGCTGAATATTGTTTCGAGCTTTTAAGTATTGTTGAAGATTTTAGTGGATTCCCGACCCCAAACGTAAATTTGAAAAGAAAAAAAAATAACTTCAACATCTTAGAAGCATTTCAGCGGATTTCGCAATTTTGACTTAACAGTGATCCGGATTTCAGTCAAAATATGTTTACTATGCTTCTCGATCGCCACTAGAGTGTAACAACTAAAGAACAATCGTTCTGGTATCACATATTGCTCAAATATTTATCTGGATCATAAATGAATTACTCAAATCTTTTCGATTACCACAAATCTCCTCTGAATAAACAGGTTTCATTCCTGGGAAGGGAACCAGAGAACAAATTCTCAATATGTGCCAAATAATGGAAAAAGTGAGGGAATTTCAAAGGACAACATATTTTTTCCTTATAGACTATTCAAAAGCTTTTGACTGCATATAATGGAACAAGCTCTGGTCAATCTTAATCACCTTGTCAATCTTAGCAGATCCCTCTATCAGAATACGGTCGGCAAAATTTAACTTAATAACTGTCTCTCTCTCTCTCTGAGCCATTTAATGTGGAGTATGGTGTGGCAAGGGTGCATCCTCTCGCCTATACTGTTTAATATATACAGCGAGCATATAATGAGGATGGTCTTGGATGGCTGGGACGGAGTTGTAGCAATTGGTGGAAAGAAGATAAGTAACCTCAGGTACACCGATGACACTGTCATCATGGCAACCTCAATAGAAGAACTAAAGGCAATTATGGAGAGTCTCGAGGTAACCAGCTAGCAGTATGGTCGGAAAATTAATATAACAAAAACCAAAGTAATGATTGTTAGTCGAATCGAAGACTTGTCACACATAAAAGAAATCTCTGGTTTTGAGGTTGTGGATAACTATCTGGGCTCCCTTGTAACAAACAATGGTAGCTGTGAATTGGAAGTGAGAAGGCGGTTGGCTATAGCTAGAAACTCAACAACAAAACTTATGAAAATTTGGAAAGATCCGTTAATAACTAAAAATAGCCTTATTTTTCCCATAGCTAACTAAAAAAGTGAGAAAAAAAGAATCGATACTTTTGAAATGTAGGGATACCGAAAAATTCTGAGAATCTCGTACACAGAACATCGTACTAACATCTCTATCCTTGATGAGCTGAAAATAAAAGAACGACTCATAAACAAAATCAACCAATAGTATTCAAAATATTTTGTTCATGTTATGAGAAGAGCTGATGCTGTTGAAAAGCTTGTTGTGACGGGGAAAATCGAAGGTACAAGACCAAAGGGTAGATCACCAACGATGGGCTTATCAAGTGAAGTTTCTTGTTAGAATGGGTCTGCAGGAGTCGGACCAAGTCGCACAGAATCGAGATACCTGGAGAAAATCAATAAAAACCGTAACGTCATTGTCATAACGTCACCTATACCCCTCCGGGGGTGGAAGGACTGAGAGAGAGATGCTTCGAAAATAATGTTTTTTTGTTCTTACACTACCTATAGGTAAGTAAGTTTGAAAATACTACTGCAAATAAAATGAACAAATTGAAGTTGAATTTTATGAGTGTAGCACAAGATAATAAATTTGTATGCCTTTGTAACACCACCGTGTCCATGATAAACAAAAAACATTCAAAAGAAAAAAACAAAAAAGCGTTTTCAGTGAAAAGCCTTATAATTGGCATATCATGTGATATATTGTTGATTTAATTATGAAAAGTACTAATACGCTTGTGTTTCGACCCTTTTTTCCCATTTATTCGATTCCATATATTCCATATGTATAGATTCCGAGATCCTAATGCTAGCCCATCCTTATCTTGGGCACACTGTACTGATTTGCTAATGATGCACTAAGCATTTTATCTAAGTACATGGTCTTATATTTGTAATCAGCTTATCTAGATGCATAAAACGATAGATCCATATACCTACCTATATACGTTTCGAAAACGTGAGCATAATCAAAACTATACCTAGGTACACGCCCTTTGTAAAGCTGAATGCAGTTTATTAGCTAATGAGCCGACATAGCGTGGAACAACCACTAATTAACCAACAAAGAATCGAATTAGAATCTGCAATCATAATGACGTATTCCCGTTTTGGGGTTATCAATCATCATGGCTGCCAGGCACTATAGCTATTTGATCTGTATCCCTAATTGCATAGAGTAAGACTGATGAAATTTGCTTTCTGCATTTAAATGATCCTAAATTGAAACGGATTTGGTATTATGTATGGATATGTATATATTATATTAATAGATCAATCAATTTTTGTCCATAATTTGTGATATGAAATTAATTAGGATTTCATTTTAATTCATTCATAGAGGTGGTATATATATAATTAAAAGATTGCTGAATATTTATCAGATATTATTAAATCTTGATAAGCATAGATTTTTATATACAACTACTTACATTTATGCTTGTAAGAAATATATTAATTCGGTATCTATATTTAGGGTCCAGCCTATCACCTCTCGGCTTATTTGTGAGTTTAGTTATGAATTGTTAACCTAACGCCAATATCGGGATATAATTTTGAATTATATATACAGAGTCTCCCAAAAAAATTGAACCATGTAGCTAACCATTACAGGTACCAAAGTTGCCATCAAATGACTTAACCAAATTTTTGGGACACTCTGTATAATCTAAAATAATAGATTAAGAAGGGCCTTAGGTTACAGTCATAGATAGTAGAGATATGTTTTGGATATGATACGTCCAGAATTCTAGAAAATTAGATAAAAATCTGCAAGATTGCAAGAAAGTGAAAGCGCAATATTTCAGACTTTAGTTATCAAAATCAGTGGTCATCGTGGGTTACGCATGATACCTACTAGGATAAACAGGATATATTGGATTGGTGATGATGATGATGATGTAAGTAAATGATGATAAGTAAATAAAAACAGTCTGAAAATTTGGTGACATACTAAAGTCACTAGGGGACGTCTAAAAGATGTCATGTTAGTCGCATTTCCAATTATATCGGAACTAGATGTCAAATTTGTTATTTTTAATGGAAAACCTAACGTGTATATTAATACTTTTTAGATTTCTTGTACAATTTTGAAAACATTTTATGTATATTTCAAATTTTATTTCAAAAGTTTGCGAAACATGATTATCAGTCTTTCCCATAATGGAGCCTTTTTATCAGTATTTTATGATATTTTGATAAAAATTTGTACGGTGATTAAAAAGGAAGCTTGAAAACTAGATCCAAAAAACGTCAAACACATTTTTTTTAATGAAAACCTTTTTACTTTATTATTGTATTAAGTAGCAAAAATAAGGGTACGTTGTATACGATTGTCTATACCCAAAATTGGTAGTTTTTTAAATATTTTTTCTTCTTTAAAGTTGTGTTAGAAGTGGGCCATGATCGCATAATAAAATAATAACAAATGTCAATGAAAGGCAAATGAACGTCAAAAAATTAAATTATATAAAACCTCAAGATCTTTGGAACTAGAAAGCGTAGAGTACCTAGAAATAAACCAAGTGTTAACAATGAAAATATTGAAATCGCAATTTTGGGATATAGCATGCGAATTAGGAATATCTAAGGCATCGGTTCTAAGGATTTTATGGGAACACAAGTTTCATCCATACGCATTTTAGATAGTTTAGCTTATGAAAGAGACTGATTTCCCAATATGAATGTAGCTCTGTGAATTTATTCTACTTCGTTCGCAAGAAAATCTTTTCTTTTTTGATAATATGATTTGATCGAACAAAGCTAAATTCATCAAAAAGGGGATATTCAATTGACGCAATTCCCATTGTTGCAGTGATTCAAATATACATCCACACAGAGAGCAGAACTTTCAAGAATCCTGGTAGTTTAACGTTTATTGTGCCATAAGAAACGACGGGATCGTGGCCCTAACATTCTATCAAGATAATCTCAATGGTAAGTTAGCTATTTTTGAAGCTTTCTAGATAATACATATGTTTTTTTTAAGTTGATTATTATCTCAATATCTTGAGAAATTCTGAAGTGAACTATATAGTCAACTTACCGCTGGCTAAATATAAGCATCTATTTTATCAGTGTGATGGGGCGCCTCCACATAATGGTCATTTACTCAACAACCATCTGCAAAGATTATTTTATGGTCAATGGATAGCCAACAATGGGCCAGATCTTTGGCCACCTCGTTCCCACGACCTATCAGTACTCTATTTTTTGTTTGAGGAGCAGTAAAAAATAAACTTTATAAAAACGCTTTAACCACCATAGAAGACTGCATGCGACGGGTAAGAACAGCATTTGGAAATCTTAATCCGTAATTAATATTTCCAAGAAACGGGGTTTCTACTTGAAAAAAAATACTTTTAACGTTTTTTTGATCTAGCTCTCAAGCTTTTTGATCACTCAGTACAATTTCTTATCAAAATATCATAGAGATACTGATGAAGTAGATCTTCTTCTACAAGAAAATCAATCCAAATTAAATATTAAAGGCTCCCTCATATGAATGATAGATGGGAATACCGGTTTTCTTTTTGTCGCGGTTCCTATCCCAACGGTTCCAGAAAAATACAGTCACAAAATACCGCGATTTAGTAACCGACATAACTGTCACATTGCCCGGCACGGAGAGACCGTGCACGAAGCGTCAGCGCCATTGCACAGCTATGTAAGCTGTGGCCATTGTATCCGCGTATCCCGGTAAACGGAAAAAGTTTTCGATAGTCATATGCTGGCGTTTTCTCAGGTCGCAAATAAAACAAAATCGAAACATATTTCTATTTATTAAGTTCTTGAATAAAAGAAATCAAAAAATATTGTACTGAAAATTAAGGGTTTTATTTGATAAGACTGAATAGTTAATTAGGAGAAACGAAAATTCCTCTATTTACAACAACAACACAAAGCAAGATAAGGAATTTTACTTGGAATGAGCATCGAATGCCATGGATCTGTCCAGGTGAAACCCATGTGGTACGGAGTATAAGGAATAGTTAAATGCAATTCAAATAAGTGGAAAAAGGATGGATCAATCTAATTCCCTATATCAACTGCAAATTTCATACGACGGGCAGTTCATTTCTCCTAGAGACCTCGTAAAACAAAAATCAGTGAGATTCGAAATCAAATTATTACCAGCCGAATCATCGAAGAAGAAGAAAACAACATCTGCAACCAGACCAGCCTGCACGTGGAATCAATAAATTTGCTATCAAATTATATTGCCAGTGACGTACGAGAACAATTTTATTTTGGGAAAACAAAATTCTGAAACTGAAAAGTTGTGTTTTCTTGTTATTTTGACAAAGCCGAAAGGATTCCGAACTGCAATTCAGTTCAGTTGGAGTCAGAAGTGGGATTTCTATCCAAATAACAAGAACAGAAGATGTCCACAAGGAAGGCCTACATGGAATCCATTATGGCAACCCTTGCCGAATTGATAAAACAACAAACAGAGCAAGCGAAACAACAAGCAGAGCAAGCGAAACAACAAGCTGTGCAATTTAGCAGCATCGAAACCAAGTTAGCTGAGGAAACTTTGGGATTAGAGGAGCGTATCCTGCAGGGTATGGAAGAACGGTTGAAAGAGCAGCAAACCAAACATCTGGGAGAGGTGCGAGAACAGCTTGATCGCCTTCATGACCAGTTGGAAGAGCAGAAGGACCTTTGGAACAATAGTATGGACGCCCTGACCTCCAAAATGGAAGAGGTCAAAGGTAAGACGAACGCCGCCGTGACAACAGCTGAAGAGGCCAAGACAAAAACGGAGCAGCTGCTGATCAAGGTGGTGAGCATGCAGAGACAATTTGAAGATAATACCGGAAATGTTGTGGAGCGGCTCAACTTCTTAGAAAACCGTACCAGTTCTAGACACAGGAGCTGATAGTAAAATCCAAGCCCCCACCTACGACGGCAGCACCTCTTGGACAACCTATCTGAGGCAGTTCGAGGCAGCGGCTAACGCGAATCATTGGAGCCCAATGGAAAAGGCAACGGCACTGGTATTGGCACTCCGCGGAAGTGCTGTGGAGGTTCTGAGAACGTTTTCCGATGGCCAATCATGGAGTTTTCAGCAGTTGGTTGAGGCCATGGAACTGCGATTTGGAGAGAGACATCAGGCCGCCATCTTCAACGCCCAATTGAAACATCGAAGTCAACGCTCCAATGAATCGTTACAGGAGTTGGCAGCGGATGTTGAAAGGTTGGCACATCTGGCTTATCCGGAGGGAGTCACCAATGAGGTACGAGCACGCCTTGGAGTGTCAGCGTTCATAGATGCTATCAAAGATGGTGACATCCAGCAGGGCGTGCGGATGCAAAGAAGCCTACAACCGATGGAACACGATTGCCGAGATGTCCTAGGTGCCGAAGGTTTGGACATGGAAAAGGTCGGTGTAGTCTAAATGAGACCGAACGACTGCCGTCATCGTTAGTAAAGTCGGGACCCAAGGACAAAGCTTGACGGTTGATGGAGAACTTGAGAGTATCAGTTGCTCCCTCTTAATAGACACTAGAGCAGTACGAAGCATCGTCCGACCCGATATTATCAAAGGAGACTGGGAACCATTGGACAGGGCCTGTGTGATGCAAACGGCCTCAGGGAAACGCTTGCCAATTCTGGGACAACGTGAGGTCAGAGTTCGATTGGTTTCTAGAGAATATCAAACTGTGATCTTGATAGCTAACATCAGGGACGACGCTATCATAGGACTGGATTTTCTAGCAATATTTGACATCTTGATAGACCCAAAAGGGCGAAGGTTGAAGACCAAGAGAGAAGAGATCCTCTTAGACGATGGGTATAATTCAGCTGCCGTTCTCCGGGTTTCCATTGAAGAGGACGCTAGGGTTCCAGAACGAAGAGAAAATGTGTTGATGGCTGCTGTCACGGGTGATACTGTTAGACAGTTTGTGGGCGTGGTAGAACCCCAACAGTAGAATCGACAGCTACTGGTGGGACGTACCTTGAACGTAGTACAAGATGGTTGAATTCCAGTCAGAATCATGAACATGAGCCACCAGGAGGTTATCCTGAAATTTGGGACGAAATTAGGGACGTGCCATCCAGTAAAACAAGTGATGTACTTGGACAAAGAACAAGGCACCAATAAGAGTAGGTTACCCTCAACTTTAAAGAAGTTGATATCCGACGCTAGAATCCTGTCCGGTGGTGAGCAACGACAAGCTGAGACACTGCTACGAAAATATCAGGACGTTTTCTCCTTGCGTGAGGATGATCTCGGTACTGAATGTTTTGTTTTGCTTTGGTTTGACTGTTTTGTTTTGATTTGATTTGTTTTGTTACCCAGTGCGTGTATACTATTTTGTGTTATTGACTTAGAACCAGCGAGTTATTTACCATTGTACGTGTGTTTTACTTACTGTAAAAATGTTGACCTGGTGTGCGTTAACATTGAAACCGCATTAAACTTGACCTACCGTGTGCGTGTAAACTTTTGCTGTGTTATTGACTTTTATTTTTATTTACAAAAATTGAACTTTAACAATAAAATGTCTGAATTTAAGTGTGATTCCTGCCAAACAATCGTCTCGGAAAAGGACAATTAAAAACTTCGCTGCAATGGAGAGTGTCGCCGGATTTTTTGTATGACCTGTACTGGGCTGAATAAGTCAACAACAAAAGTGCTCTACCATCAAAAGTTCCATAACATTAGATTTTTTGTAATGTTTGTGACTCTCCTACTTTAAAATATCTTCACGACAAAATATCAGAGGTACATAAATCGCAAATTTCTATAGAAAATGTTGAAGCTCTAGGAACCTGCTTAAAGAAAAATAATGACCTGTTTCCAATATTTTCCGAAATGTACAACATTTTAAATAATCATGATTCCAAATGGAAAACTTTATACAAAAAATAGATGAGATTCACAGTCAAAACAGCAGATTACACAAGAATCTCTGTTCCATTCTATGAAGCAAATGAAACAGGATATTTTTAATCTGTCATCTATTTTTATGGACAGTCATGACGAATCTATTAAAGTTCAGATTCATGACTCATCAAAGGATGAGTTATTGATGGAAATGGGCGATATGAAGAAAAATATAAACCAAATGGCACACACGGTTGAAAAGTTGGCTGCCAATGATAAGCCAATTACTAGAAGTAACCCACCAATAGTGAAAAAGTCCGTTTCGACTCAAACCAACCATACGAATAACCAAAACACAAAGGTTTTTACTTCTCCAAAAGGCATTATTCCCAGACCTCTCAAACCCTCCATTAAAGAAGAATGGCATTATGTGGTAGTGTCCAAAATCCCATCTACATATACAGCTACCCTTCTTGCACATTATGCGAAGGAAAAACTTGGAACTACTGACTTTATCCGATGCTTTCCAATGCTGAAGAATAAGGACAGTTCGCTCTCCGATTTCAAAGTTGGTGTGCAGAATATGTCACTTAAAGCAGCTAAAAGACCCAAGGATGTGGCTAGGCACTGAAATCGCAAAATCATCTTTTACACCCTTAAAGATTTCACCACCAGCGCCAAGTTTTTCGACCATAGGCTGTCATTTCATTCCAAACTCTGTAGACACCCGTAGCCCAACACCACGCCCTGACTTAACACCTGTTAAAGCTAGGGAGATCAAATCTGTTATGGTTGGATCTGACAGGGAAGCTTTAGCTTCCTGTAAGTCTCTTGCGCAGGAAAATGTAGACTTTGTCATGGTAAAAAATACAAGGAAAGATGATTTGCTAAATATTGACCCGATGACTCCACCTATAGTGCGGCTGTCCCGTAATTCGGATAGGGCTGATGGTCGTTATTTGTTGGCTAGACTGAGGGACTCTTCCTTATTAAAAGCTCTTCGGCTATTTCTAGCCTATCTCCATGACCAACCATCCAGTGCATGTTTTGAAGGGCACACCACCACTAGCATCAAATTAACTCTAGCTTCAGAGGGACTTCCTAGTGACGTGGACACCTTGCGTAAGTTGTATTATCGCTACCACAACGCATATGGTATTGGCTCTGCCGAAGTGGAAGCTGATCTTGCTACCTTCAGGTCTTTCTTTACAACCTAGAAACTTCAACAGCATCAGAAAATTAGGGAGAGTTATGGCAAATATTTTTCTACTGGCACTCCAAAAAGAAATCAAAATTTTGAACTAAATTGACGCGAACAGAGGATCAAGCACCCTCTGTAAAATTGGATGATGGCAAGCTTAGTGTTTTTCTTATTAATATTCAGTCCTTAAGACACAAAACAGATGAATTATTTCTCTTATTAAAAGAACTTAATTTTCCAGAAATTATTGCCATTAATGAGTATTGGTTAAATGTTGATGAGCCTGTGTTTATCAAAAATTACGCTACAGTAACTAGATTTAATAGAATTAATTTATCTCATGGAGGTACTATGATAATGTCTACAAACAGCGATTTTTCGTAACTAAATTCGATAATCTATTGTCTGAAAAAGTATTTGAATTTTCCATTGTCTATCATAATGCTAATGATTTTTTTGTGGCGACCTTAATATTGACTTTTCTAATGTGTGTGCTGCTCAAGAATCTCTTCAGTCCATTTTCGACTCTTTTGGCATAATCATGCATGTTGACTCACCAACCAGAATAACTAAAACTAGTTCTAGTAATATAGACTATGTCGTATCATCTTTCGATCCAAAATTCGTTGATTGTCACGATTAAATCTTGGTGCGATTCAAATCTCCTATGCCTCAACGTTTCTAAACCAAAGTTTTGTCATATAAAAGTACATTGCAATCTTTTGTGCCTAATAACACCACTATTGAGGCCGTTGAATCTGTGAAAATCTTGGGGCTTATTGTAGACAACCGTTTAAAATGTGACTCGCACATCGATGCTTTATCAAAAAGGTTAAGTTCTGCCTGCTTTGCGCTTCAGTTTCCATGGAGCACAACTTGTCTACTTCTAGAACAGTCTATTATGTTATTTTTGAGTCGCACCTCCGATACGCCCTTGCATTCTGGGGTACGCGTTGTGCGACTCAATTTGAACGTATTTTTAAACTGCAGAAGAGAGCTGTTCGGTATTCACTGAGACTTAGCAGTAGGACTCACTGCCCGGATTACTTTAAAAAATTTAAAATATTAACTCTTCCGTCCCTATTCATATTTGAATCTGTATGCTTAATTCGCAAGCACGTATCTTTTATTCCAGAGAGGCCATCTCGCAACTATACGCATGGAAATACGGAGCATGATCTTTATCTGCCAACCCCTCGCTCAGAGTTGGTTAAAAGCTCTATACTGTACAATGCAAAAAAATGCACAATCATCTATCATTTAAAATCAAGTCCATAAGATCTTTTCCTGAATTTCGAAAGGTTTTGAAATCATACTTACTGGAGAGAGCATTGTATGCAGTAAGCGACATTTTTGTTAAAAATTGTTAATACTTAATATTATGCTTCTTACATCCACTGGTTTAGTGAATATTATTTGATTTTTGATATCCTAAGGGTCTTTTGTAATGTAAAATCATCTATCATACGAAATTAAATCTATAACGGTTTTTCCAGATTTTGCCAAACTTTCAATTAAATTACCTACTACCTAGATAATGCCTTTTATGTAGTTAACGACTTTTTCACTAAGGCACGTTTCTGCTCAGCTCACGCACTGGTTTATTGTTTGTACACAATTTGTTTTTGTTTTTTATGATTTAGTGTTTACCTTCTGAATGAATTTACAGCTGTATATTAACTTACTTTCTAACCGAATATACAGCTGTAGGTTACATTCTTATACTTATTACCTTATATTTTTACATCTTTATATTTTTATATTTTTGTTTTATATTATATAAATTTATTTAATTTCAATTTAATTTTTAATTTTGACTTTGTTTTGTTTGTGTATTGTTGGATTTTGATTTTGATATTTTTATTTTGCTTTGTCTACAAAATTTATATTTTTTCGACAATAAAGCATTTCTCTCTCTCTCTCTCTCTCTCCACCAGATTCTGCGTCGACTATCGCCGCCTCAACGAGGTTACAAGAAAGGATTCTTATCCTCTGCCTCGGATCAACGATACGATCGACAAACTGGCAGGTACGGAATGGTTCTCTACCTTGGATCTTCGCAGTGGTTACTGGGAAGTTGGTATCCAAGTACAAGATAAAGAGAAGACTGCCTTCATCACGCCTTACGGACTCTGGCAATTCAATGTTATGCCGTTTGGGCTGTGTAACGCTCCTGCCACCTTTGAGCAATTGATGGATACAGTTCTAAAAGGATGGTTGTGGCAGACCTGGTTTATTTGGATGATATGATAGTCATGGGTAAGACATTTGGAGGAAGGAGTACATCAATGTTTGAGAGGAGCCAAGTTGAAGTTGAACCCGGATAAATGCGAACTCTTCCGGAAGAAAGTACGATACCTCGGTCACATAGTATCTCCACAAGGAGTCCGACCAGACCCAGCCAAGCTAGCAGCGGTTCAAAAATGGCCTCGTCCAAGGAATATCTCAGAGCTTCGTAGCTTTCTTGGGTTATGTACCTATTACCGCCGATTCTTCAAGGACTCCAGCAACCTGGCTAAGCCATTACATCGGCTGACAGAAAAAGACCAACCATTCGAGTGGAAGCCAGATTGCGAAGAGGCTCTTCAGAAGTTGAAGGAATCCTTGTGTACGGCACCCATACCACCATGACCTACCAACAACCAGGTCGCCGATTTTATGTGGACACAGATGCCAGCAATGTCGGTATTGGAGGTATTCTGTCGCAGGAAGAAAACGGTCAGTAGAAGGTCGTGGCCTACTTCAGTCGGGTATTGAGTAAGGCAGAGCGCAATTACTGCACCACCGACGAGAATTGTTTGCTGTTGTCAAAAGCCTTAGACATTTCCACAAATACCTGTATGGCCAGGAATTCACTCTTCGTACAGATCACGCATCACTGCGCTGGTTGATGAGATTTCGAGAACTGGAAGGACAGGTAGCCCAATGGCTGGAGCAGTTGCAAGAATAAAACTTCTCGATTGAGCATCGCAGTGGTAAAACGCACGGGAATGCTGACGCACTATCAAGGAGACCCTGCACGACTTCGTGTAAGCAATGCAAGGGGGTAGAAACACTGGAAGACGATCCTACGAGACCGGTGGATGATGAATGGTCCAACGAGGCTATCAGTCGTGATCAACATGCCGATCCAGACATGGCGCCAATAATGAGATGGAAAACGCAGTCAAACCAACGCCCAGTCTGGCATGGAGTAGCTGAATTTGGTTCTATCACCAAGACATATTGGAGTCTTTGGGACAGCCTAAAACTGGAAGACGGTGTGCTGCAATACCAATGGGAGCATCCAGACGGGGAAACAACCACCTTGCTAATAGTAATTCCCAGAGTCAGGGTGGCTCGTGTTCTTCGGGAAACTCACGATGGGCTAGCTGGAGGACATTTTGGTGTTAACAAGACATTGGAGAAAACGCGAGCTCGGTTTTATTGGGTACGATGTCTAGCAGACGTGGAAGAATGTTGCCGACAATGGGATGTGTGTGCCAGCGCCCGCGGACCGCATAGAAGCACCCGAGGGAGACACCGGCAATACACTGTAGGCGCACCGTTTGAGAGGATAGACATCGACATAGCAGGGCCGTTTCCTACGACTGATGATGGAAACCGGTACATATTGGTTATAATGGACTATTTTACGAAATGGTCGGAGGCATATGCTCTATCCAATCAAGAGGCTGCCACGGTGACACAGGCTCTGGTTGACACCCTATGCCGTTTCGGTATTGCCATGGAATTACCAGACCAAGGACAAAATTTTGAGAGCCGCTTGTTCCAAGGAATCTGCGACATACTCGGCATAAGGAAGACCCGAACCCTTGCATCCGCAGTCCGATGGCATGGTCGAGGAATTCAACCATACTCTCGTCAGCTTTCTGAAGAAGTCTAACAACCATCGTGACTGGGACCGATATATTCCTTTGGCCCTAATGGTACATCGTGCCGCGGTGCATGATGTTACTAAAGAGATCCCAGCTTGCATCATGTTCGGAAGAGAGTTGAAGTTACCCTGCGATTTGCTCTTTCGAAGGCCCTTTTCATCAACGGAAGCCACGGATGAGTTCACCAGTCGGCTGCAAGAACGAATACGAGAAGTACATGAACAAGCCAGAAAACATATCCGTATGGCCAGCGGCCGCATGAAGACATGGTACGATCGACGAGCCAATTCAGAGGGTTATCAGGTGCAAGACCGGGTTTGGCTATTCAATCCAAAAAGAACGATTGGCCGTTCTCCCAAACTGCAATCCGATTGGGAAGGTCCTCAATCAACGCCATGAGGAAAGATGAAAGTGGTACATCTAGATCGACTCGCTACATATCGTGGTACCAACGGTGAAGAAGAAGTTGCTCCACCGGATCATGCATGAGTCAGAATTTCGTTCGGGACGAACGAAACTTAAGGAGGAGGCAGTGTACTGAAAATTAAGGGTTTTATTAGATAAGACTGAATAGTTAATTAGGAGAAACAAAAATTCCTCTATTTACAACAACAACAAAAAGCAAGAGAAGAAATTTCACTTGGAATGAGCATGGAATGCCAAGGATCTGTCCAGGTGAAACCCATTTGGTACGGAGTGTGAGGAATAGTTAAATGCAATTCAAATAAGGGGAAAACGATGGATCAATCTAATTCCCTATATAAACTGCAAATCTCATACGACGGGCAATTCAGTTCTCCTAGAGACCTCATAAAACAAAAATCGGTGAGATTCGAAATCAAATTATTACCAGCTGAATCATCGAAGAAGAAGAGGACGACATCTGCAACCAGACCAGCCTTCACGTGGAATCAATAAATTTACTATCAAATTATATTGCCAGTGATGTACCAGAACAATTTTATTTTGTGAAAATAAAATTCTGAAACCGGAAAGTTGTGTTTTCTTGTTATTTTGACAAAGCCGAAAGGATCCCGAACCGCAATTCAGTTCAATATTTTAGAATCTACTTTAAAACTCATAAAAAACGATGATATAAAAGATATTCTATAAATTGTAAATAAAATCACAATAACCAGAAACCTAATAAATATATTATGTAATACAAAAATAAACATGTTTCAAAACTTTTAAAAAAATCAAAATACCTAGCTAAAACGACGTGGACATATGTTCATTAGAATAAAGCAAACGTGAGGATGTCCATGTCGCATTTTGGCCATTTTTTCCGTCCATTGTCCGAAATCGGTGTTTCATCCTAACATTGATAACACAAAACATAAGCACTGTCAGCGGCACCGAGCAGATACTGCTTCAAAATTCTACTAGGCGACAGCATGTGCTGGCAGGCCGGAATCAAGATCGTAGTTTCTTCTGTTCCTAATGCCGGCCCTCCATGTGCAATTTTGGAATGACTTGCCTTCGGTGCTGGAATGATAAAATGGAGTATACGCTCCTGGCGCGGAGTTAGATGAGTACACTACACATTTGCGCCATTTCATTTATTTGAAGTGAAACCGTGGTCTTGTGAAAAATGAAATGTGTTTACTCAAAAGAAAAAAGCTAGCGGCTGTAATTTTACTTCAACAAATTAAACAAGAGGATGAAGAAGAACGAAAGAAAGGAAGGATGAGGAGTTTCTGGTACAAGCCTTGGTATCTAAACTTTTTGGTTGTGGAGCGCGACGCTCCGTTCCAAAAAAACACCGCGATTTTGCCGCGGTATTTTTAAAATACCTATCCATCTCTAAATGAATAATTGATAATTATGTTTTGGAATGTAAACTTAATTTTTAACATAAAATTTTAAATATATCGGAAACGGTTAGACATTATACATAAAATGTTTTCAAAATTGTACATGAAATCTAAAAAGTGGTTATATACAATGTATTCCATTGAAAATAACAAAGTTGGCATCTACTTGCGGCATAACCCAAAAAGGGACTAAAATAAAAATATTTCAGACGTCACCAAATTTTCCGACTGTTTGTAGTTACAGTTTGCCCACAATCGATCGATGTCTTTTCCGGAGAACCACCCTGTATATAATAATTTCAAAGTATATTTCATAAAATGCAAACATAGTAAGCAAACACATTAAAAATATTTTTGGTGATTTCGTGCAGGTATTCCTCTACAGAATAAAAGCAGTGTTTGAGCAAGGATGATTTTATACTGGCTTTAAAACGGTTCAAGTCATCATTCTGGTAATCCAAAAGTAATGAATTATATAACCGCAACAGCAGATTTTTTTATTTGATTTAGTTAGCTTATACCTTGGTGATCTTAAATTAATAAATGTTCTTGTATTATAATAGTGGAAGAATCCATTTCGATCGAAAGTGTTCTTACATATGTATATTTTGAGTAGATGACGGTAAATAAAAAGTGTTGGAAGAGACACAATGTCTAGTCTTTTGGAAAGAGGCTTACAAACCTCTAAATATTTAGCACAAGTGGGAATTCTTAACTACTTTCTTTTGCTTTTTACAGAAAACTCAAAACTACCGCAACTCATTCTGCAAACAAGCAGAAATTTTTGAGACTCTCGTTTGAAACATGCATTCTATGATTGTACCTGACGTTTTGTCACGGACTGACGTCATCGTAGACATTCTAATATGATTGGAGTAAAGCGTTTGAATGCGATTCATGAGATCCCGGTCCAATTCCGACAAGCCATGAAGATTTGTTACAAAGCTACATATTGTCCACCTCTTGGAAAGAACAGACAACCTACCACTAGTAAATTTGCTTGGTAAGATCTCTCATCTGTTTGGAACCGGCAACAAACTGTAGGTCCCGTTTATTTGTGAAAACAATCATTTCATAAGTATAAGCGAGAGATCGTGAACACCCTGAATAAGAATGGCCCTTCGAGAAGAAGTCATCAAAATCATTGAAGTTTTACTTACATCAGAGATTTTAAAATATAACAGCAACAAACTTGCACTAGCAGATCTTCTCTCTAACTCAGCCATATTTCCAATTTTAGAAATAATGTCCTCCACCAAGTCATTTGGGAAACTTTTATTCGATTTTGAACATAAAACCATCTTTCAGCGCTCCTTTTATCTATGAAAAAGCTGGTGAAGCTTTAAGGCAGAAACCTATTTGACGTTCGCGATCGTAGCGCAGCGCGATCCAAGCTGAACGCGTTCTAGATCGTCAGTTATTCTTCTCATGAAACTTTATGTGCGTGTGCACACTTGCTGGTCTCGAACTAGAGGCGTTTGCGACTCGGTCTGACGAACAAGTTGCCCGAGAATTGGAAGGAGCTAAGAATGGATCGCGTTTAGCTGCAAACTCTATCTAAGGAGAAGTCTGGTCACTCGCATTTAGGCAACGAAAATCCCCCTCCTGCCGTCGCCACGTCCTCTGCCTATATGTTTCCCAGCTCGAGCTGGCGATTCAACCAGAGTTGTGTTACATGGTGGCGTCGATAGATATATATTGGGTGTGCCAAATAAAAGAGTGTTGTGTCTCATTGTTTAAAGTTCGTTTTTAAATATTTGTAATTGTTAATTTTTTATGATGCCTTCCCATGGGTATTATTGCTGCGTAGATTTATGCAAAATATATTGGGTGCATATCAAAATCTATAATAGTTGTTCACTGTATAATTGGGATAAGAGCTTTATTAACGTACATATACATGCAAAATATTGATGAGTGCGGAATACGAGTTGTGAAATCGCAGATCTCTAAAATGTGAAAAATAATCGGTAAACGGTAAAAATTGCGAAGATTGTGAATTTCGATAATATAAATAATTAATATGTAAGTATAGTAAATTTTTATATTGTGACAGTAATTTGTTATTAGTTTCAGATAAATTTTGACATATTAATGTATCTAATGCTCCTTTTCTATTTGACTGATCGAAAAACAGGAAGATAAGAAAAACACGTACGGTAATAATGTTGTCTCAAGCAGAATGAGTGGGATAAGAAGTTCTCACCTCACGGGCGTAGATAAAATTAATACCTATATATATTTTTCAAGGTGTCAGCAGTGGAAAGATGATTTAGGCTTTATTGGAGAAATATGCAAGTTTAAAAGCTGAAGAGGCCTATAAAAGTATAAAGATATGTATCACACATTTTGATGAAAAGTATTTTTTTACGTAAAACAATTTAAGAAAACTGCTGTTCCCTCAAAGTTAATTCCAGAAAGTTTAGATAAAATTAGACTTATTTGTGTTTTCTATATAAAATTAAGTACAAAACAAAAGTGGTCCTTTATTAAAGGGGTCTAAATTTAAAATTAAAATATTTATTTTAAAAGTTAAGTAGGGGTAATTTGAAGTGACCGCCTTTTAGTCAAATAAAATTAAAATTTTGTTTATATTTATTTTTCCCTACACTTTTTTGATTAAGGAAATGTTTTAGATAATATAGACTACCTGTCGTCATTATATAAATGGGTGAGGATTTATTTAATTTGCGAACAGGGAGCCAAAATCCCAAAAACAAAAGAAAACCCTAAATTAACTATTTAAAAAAAAAAATAATCTTGTTTCATGTAGTTTTAGTTAAGTATTAGTAAGTAATTATAGATTTTTATTGTCTTGTTGCGTGTTGCTCATTACTTTAGACTAAGTGTGGACTCATGCAGCCCAAATTAACGAGTAACAAGTAACAATTAACAATTACAAATAGCAAGTAAAAGTTGAACTTCTTATTTTTCAATGGGAATTTTCATGCAGCCAAGTAACAATTATCAATTAACGAATAAGAAGTAGAAGTTGGCCAACTTTCAACTTTAACTTTATTTAACGAGATGAACGCGGATTGGTCAGGCCGATGATGTAAATAACCTCACTTTTTGAAATATTTGTGTATTTCTTTGGTTACCTTGAAAAATGATTCGGTGTCTTCCATTTTTATTGAAAATTTGGAATTCTAAACACTTGTTTTCAGTTATACAGCGGGGACAGAGGTTATTTTGAAAACGAATACCGCGGATGTCAGACTTGTGCGCATGCTTACTTTTTACTTCTCAATTCTTAATTTGAGTGCATGAATGCTACATTTTTATTGTTGTTGTTAATTGATAATTGTTATTTGATACTTTTTACTCGATAATTCTTACATGATGCCGCATGAATCCACACTTAGAATTTAATTCATTACATGAAAATAATACTCGCATTTATTTTTTCTACTTTTTTTCAATCACAAGTAATAAACAAATTAGACGATTATGTATTGTTTTGCTTTAACTCGTTTGATTTATTATTATTGCTATTATTGCTATACCTACCTATTGCTTGAAAAATATACTGAATTAGTATGTTAATAAAAATACTTCCAAATCAATTATTTTTTTCTACGTACTGTATCTCCTTAATTACAAAATACAATAAGAGAACTCACCTACAAAAGTTTTATCATTTGATTACAACCGAGATAAATGCCAAATAGAAATAGTATACAAACTATACAGAATAATATTAGACAAAGTATACAGAATCTAACAAAAACAAAATTTTACTTGAAATAACCCTCGTATCACTCGTAAGCTGCTAGTAAACATGATTTACGACCGCTACGCAAAAAACGTCGGCGTTTTCGAGGAGATCAAACAAGTGACCAGACTTCTCCTTAGATAGACTTTGGTATTGGATTGGTAGTACTGTCCCGACTGCAGTGCATGAATTATGGAAGACGAGCAAATAATATTATTGGTGGGGAATTATCCAGAACTTTATGATCCCTCTGATAAAAATTACCACAACCAGCAGCGGAGGGATAATTTCTGGATCGAAATAAAAAATAAACTTGATTTATTGGATGAATCCACGGTCTTAGGTTTTGTTGTTTTCGCATTTCTAGTTTCTCTGCTTCCTCGAACAGGAAGGCCCAACTGAGCTCATATTTTGTACTGAATACAGAGTTTTGGAACGTTGTGAGACCTTCAAATGTCGAATCGAATTGCATAACTTTTTCTTTTTGGGTGTCGGTCAGAAATACCAATAATACTCATTCTAATGGTAGGTACCGATAAATCTGATATTGTGTGTGTTATAGATAGGGAAGTACTGTTATATACTGCAGTATTTCCAGTTCCTTTGGAACAAATATATTATTCAGAAGGAAACATTTTTTTTTTGTTTAATCTCCAAATCAAATGTTGCTGAAAACGATACTCTCTGCAATTCTGTTAAATAGTAGACTTAATCGGTTTTATAAAGTCATTTAACAATAATCGACGTATAGCAAACTTGATGTAGACTACTTGGTATATCAAGTAAACTAAGAGAAACAAAGAAAACAAAGTTCGACTTCAGAAACAATGGATAGACGATGTTTTAGGAATTGCGACAATGAATTCAGCAGATGTGGATACATTCAAAAGATGGCAGAAGGCTCACAAAGAAGGAGAATAATTTGATTTGTATATAAAGAATGAATGAGTTTGAAGGAAAAATGTATAGGTTTATTTTTATATAGAAATAAGGACTGTCAAACAATAATCAATTAAAGAACGACTGATTTATAATCTTTTCGAAAGATGACACACGTGTGGTGAATGAACAGACAGATAATTATACAAAGGTTTACTATGTTTTCATGATAAGAATATGAGTTATACCGTGTCTATTTTTGCACGTGACGAAAACTAATCTATTATACTTTGAAGAATAATAATCAATTTTCTTTCTTGTATCAATGGTATAAAACTTGGCCTTGTAGAGAAAGGTGAACCTCGTTCAAAAGGAGCTCGCATCTCTTTTGCTAAATAAAAAACATATATTTCAAAAAAACTTAGTGTAGCAGATCATTTTGACAAATTCAAAATAATTAAAACTGTACATTATAGAGATATCTTTCCAATGCGATTTTTTTATTGATTATGTTACATTCCACACAATGAACGGTTGCATAAAAACTAGTTAGCGTATTGAAATGGCATAAAAGTCGATTTAAATTTGACGAAGTGTCAACAAATGGGAATGAATCGAACAAGAACGAGAAGAACAAAAGTGCAATTAGTTTAACTCATAAGAATGAGTTATAAGTCTATTTGCGACCGCACTCAAATCAGTCGCCCCCGGATATCTAATGTCTTGAAAAGGTGATGTTTACCATCTTACAAAGAAAAATATGCGTGAAAGGTATTAAATTCTGGACTGCAACAACTTTCCTATAAAGCATGGAGAATAGAATAAAGATTTTTCAAGAATTGGATGACGAAGAAACATGAAAAAAACTGTCAGCTTTGGCTGACCAAAAAAACATGTTTAAAAACGACATACATTCTTTACGTATACATTTGTATAGTTTGTTTCACGAATGATGGCGTCTGCCTTGAAAACAGAACAGATCAATTCACCTGACAGGAGTTAATCAGATTTCCAGATAAAATATGATATTTCAATTTTCTATACGAGTTCATATAATTAGGGAGAAAAAAATATTGATTGATTAATGAAGCAAATAATATGAAAGATTTATTATCACCAATAATGCAAAAACATAAAATACAAATTTATTGCTTGAGTTAAAAAATATAAATTTATTCATTTGAATTCTCTGTGAAATAAATATTGCGTTGCCTTAGGACATACGGGCAACGCCCAATCATGGTATTGAAGGAGATAAGCTTGAAATGCTGATGTCGTAGCTTAGACCGACAAAAGTAGTAGAGAATTTCATGATAATGAGATGCGATGTGAAGTATAGCGTGATTTACGTAGCTCTTGAATGATTACACACAATAGCCATCATTCGTGAAACAAACTATATGTATGTAGCGTATGTAGTGCCATTACTGACATCATAAATATTATTAATCAAAGGTATTTTTTATCGGTGCGGCATATCTGCCTTAATACTCTATCAAAATTATTAACTAAGACGTCATTTTGAAGGTTAAGTTCCTGTCAATGACGGCTTAAAAATTTCATTGAAAACCATTTCTTAACATTTTTATGACAACTAATACACCGAAATTCCGCCATCTATTAAAAATATATCTAACTGTAATACATGTGAGGAACCTTATGATAAGCCTATATTTTATTACCTTCAATGGAATTCATTTTAACTACTCAAACTCGGAGGTGGCGCTCTTTGAGCATTACTTTTGCAGGCGTTTGAAATATAAGCGAGGAATTCATTATTTTTTTTGAATAACTTATTTGATTCCATACATTTTTTCATAAATTACTTAAGACCTTCTAAACAGTGTATGGAGCCCTGGTATCGAAGATTTACAATTTTTGTGAAGTGAAGAAAAGAAATGAGGTTAGAAAATCAAAATTCCGCCTTATTTATGGGAAATTTGTTTACTTCTTTAGTCATTGTAGATGATGCTTTTAGATTTAGTTAATTAAATTCTATATATTGTATAATTTATCAAACAAATATTTCAAAAGAGTTACGGCTTTCGAGTTGCATTGATATTAAAATTTCATATGTGTATTTTTGCTATGTGGAGGGGGCGATTTCTTTCAAGAACTGAAAATCTGAGGGTACTACATCAAAGACAAGAATATTTGTAACAATATTTGCAATGAACATTTGTTCCTTAGAGTTATGGTTTTCGAGCAAGCAAAGAATATACCTACGTGGGGTAATAGGATAAGTACTATCTTTTTTGGTATTAGTGAACGTTCAACGTTAATGTTACACTCAAAAGTGTGAAATAAATATTTCTTACAAAAAATTGGACCGACGTTATTAGTTGGTGCACTGAAAAATACCAGATAATATTAATTCTATTGGTACTTGTACTTGTGAAGTTGGTGCCAAAAGTTATCAATCCAACTGCAAGTGCACAACTTCAAAAGTAACAGCACCAATAGAATTAATATTATTTTGTATTTTTCTGTGCACCAACTAATAACGTTGGTTCATTTTGTTGTAAAAAATATTTATTAAGTGTTAACCCATCATATTATAAGTCGGACAAAGCAACCCGCATTTATCCGGTATCTTTTGTTTTAATATTAAGGTACATTTAAAAAAAATTACAATTAAATATTGTATATTTAATGTGATAAGGACTTTCTACAAAAAGACTTAGGTACTATTTATTTTCAAAATAAAATATCTGGCATCGACGAATACTTGCATTTACTTATTTCCATTTTATTATATTTCCATTCAGTGACCACGAAATATTCGCACAGGTAATCTAGTCGAATAATATTGTACTGAAAATTAAGGGTTCTATTCAATACCATTGAATAGTTAATTAGGAAAAACGAATATTCCTCTATTTACAACAAACAACAAAAAGCAAGAGAAGGAATTTCACTTGGAATGAGCATGGAATGCCAAGGATCTGTCCAGATGAAACCCATGTTGAAGGGTTCCAGCGAAAATTTAGATGGAACCGATCTCAGGTGATTATTAAAGCTGGCAATTGAGCAATTAAATGAAAGAACTTACCCCAGAGGTAGAAGATGAGCACTAATTCAGCAGCAGACGGGAGGATCGGGGGATGGAGGAAGGAAAGGACGACCTCCTATGCTCTAACCCGTTGTGGTCACTTCCCCGATGGCTCTAGGAACTTCACTTTAATTTGCTCAATTTGCTTTTGAGAATGAAAAAGTAGATGACTCTGCGAATAGGACAATGTGAGGATAAAACAGATGACTTCACGAATTGAGCTCTTCCGTGAACTTGAAATAAGTAGAAGATCGCGAGCACGTAGTCGTTCAAAAGTCAACGAAGCAATGGTGATGATGGTTACTCGCTTTGGTCAATCGTCAGCTGTAAGAGGGGGCCAGGAGTCGGGACGAACTGCTCGAAACGTTAGTTAGCCCAACTCTCACGACTGAACATGAATGAAGGGTTCCAGCGAAAATTTAGCTGGAACCGATCTCAGGTGATTATTAAAGCTGGCAATTAAGCAATTAAATGAAAGCACTTACCCCAGAGGTAGAAGATGAGCACTAATTCAGCAGCAGACGGGAGGATCGGGGGATGGAGGAAGGAAAGGACGACCTCCTATGCTTTAACCCGTTGTGGTCACTTCCCCGATGGCTCTAGGCACTTCACTTTAATTTGCTCAATTTGCTTTTGAGAATGAAAAAGTAGATGACTCCGCGAATAGGACAATGTGAGGATAAAACAGATGACTTCACGAATTGAGCTCTTCCGTGAACTTGAAATAAGTAGAAGATCGCGAGCACGTGGTCGTTCAAAAGTCAACGAAGCAATGGTGATGATGGTTACTCGCTTTGGTCAATCGTCAGCTGTAAGAGGGGGCCAGGAGTCGGGACGAACTGCTCGAAACGTTAGGCAGCCCAACTCTCACGACTGAACATGCCGCCCGCCCTGAAGGATCCCTTCAGTGAGATCAATCGAAAGGAGTGAACGGACGAAAAAGCTATCTACTGACTTGGAAGAGGACACAGTTTGACAACTGGTCGTCGAATTGTCCCAGAAGGAGTAGCGACATCAGCCACACGAGTCGTGGAATCAGCTCCGGGGAAAACAGATGAGATACGGCCGATACTCCACTTCAGAGGAGGAAGATTATCATCTTGAATGATGACAACAGTGCCTGGAAGAATAGGGGTAGATGGTTGCAACCACCTGTGACGTTGTTGCAAGGTATGCGAGTATTCTTGATTCTTCCAAAAGTCTTGCTGAAGTCGCTGGACTAGTTGCCACCGTGACAGGCGGTTCAGAGACACGGAACTGAGATCATGATCCGGAGGAGCGGTGAGGGGACGGAAAACCAGGAAATGCCCTGGTGTGAGGGCCTCAAAGTCAGAAGGATCAGACGATGGAAGATACAGAGGTCGAGAGTTGAGAATTGCCTCAATCTGAGTGCAGACGGTGAGAAACTCCTCATAAGTGAGCCTTTGCTCGCCAATAACGCGAGTGAGATGATGCTTTGCTGATTTTACAGCGGCTTCCCAAAGGCCGCCGAAGTGGGGACTGGATGGTGGTATAAATCTCCAGTCGGTGCCGGAAGAGGAGGCCGCATCGCAAAGACTCTGCTGATGTTGTGGAGCAGACAATAGGCGGCCAAGATCACGGAGATAGTTATGTGCACCTACGAAATTGGTCCCGTTGTCCGAAAAGATAACGGAAGGATGACCTCGGCGTGCAACGAATCGACGATAAGCAGCAATGAAAGCTGCGGTGGACAGCTCAGACGCCAGTTCTAGGTGAACCGCTTTCGTAGTGAAACAGATGAAGACAACTAAATATGCCTTGGTGCTGACGGCTCCACGAAGTCGTGCACTCGTCACATAAAAGGGGTCGGCGTAGTCAACGCCAGTAGTGAGAAAAGCCGCAGCAGAGGATAGACGCTCAGGTAGAAGATTGCCCATTGGTTGAATCAGAGGACGGGGTTTGCAAGAGAAGCATCGGTTGCAATTACGCAAACGATTACGCACCACATTACGTCCATCCAAAATCCAGAACCGCTGACGAATGAACGAATGGGTAGCCAAGGCACCGGCGTGCAGAAGGCGAAGGTGAGCATCATCAATGATTAGATGAGTGAGATGATTAATTTTTGGTAGAAGAGCCGGATGTTTGTGTCTATATGGCAGTAAGGACGCTGAAAGGCGACCTCCAACACGTAGAAGGCCATGCTCGTCACGAAACAGGCGGAGTTTCATGATAAGACGATGACGAGAAGAAGGGTTTTGAAATTCAGCTAGCTCCTCAGCGAAGTTGTTAGACTGGACTAGATGTATTAAACAAATTTCAGCCTCCTGGAGTTCAACAGAGGAGAGAAAACCTGACCGACGGGACGATGGACCACGAGCATTTAGTATGAATCGTCGACAATAGGCAGTGACTCGCTTGAGTCGAAGATACGAGGAAAACCGGTCAATCATGGTGGGTTCATCGGAGATGGCAGCTAACATCAAAACGGAGATCGGTTTGGCTTCTTCGTCCACTTGATCAGTTTGAGAGGAATCAACAGAAGAGAAGGGCCACAACGATGAGTCGAGAGACAACCAGGGAGGACCACGCCACCACAATGGGTGATGATGTATGTCTGCAGGCATCAATCCTCGAGAGGCACAATCAGCTGGGTTGTCCTCAGACACCACATGTCTCCAGCAATTCGAGGGAATGAGATCCTGGATTTCAGCGACCCGATTGCCAACAAATGTCTTCCACTTATGACTCTCGCCACGGATCCACGACAAGGCCACAGATGAATCACTGAAGGCCATGCACTCAGCTCCGAGATGCTGCAACACGCGAGTGGACAGGTGATGCATGAGTTTTGCGAGAAGATGGGCACCGCATAGTTCCAAACGAGGTAGGGTCATAGCCTTGCAAGGAGCAATTTTGGACTTAGCTGCTAGAAGAGACACCTGGCAGTGACCAGACGGTGCCAAAGTGCGAAGATAGACGACTGCAGCGTAGCCTGATTCAGAGGCATCACAAAAGCCGACCAACCAAGCCGAAACGTCAGGGATGAAGCGTGGTATCTGAAGTTCTGACAAAGTGGAAAGTTGAGACTGAAACCGCAACCATGAGGGCTGGGCCTCATTTGAGAGAGGTTGGTCCCATTCCAGATGAAGAAGACAGAGCTGACGAAAGAAGATTTTAGCGTAGAAGGTGACAGGAGTTAACCATCCCAAGGGGTCGAAGATTCTAGCCATCTGACTCAGCACAGTCCACTTGGTGATTGCCGTTGAAGTCAAGCGGACAGAGTAGAAGAAGTGATCAGATGCAGGGTTCCATCCAAGTCCCAGGATCTTGAGACTTGGTTCACGATCAAGAAGAATGGGGTCAATAGAGGAGGATTCTCTACGATGATCAGAGGGAATACCGTCCAGCAGAGGAAGATGATTAGTAGCCCATTTACGCAACTCAAATCCGCTCGCCATGAGCAGATCCTGAACTTGCTGTCGCAGTTCAAGAGCTTCAGCTTCGGATGAACAGCCTGTCAAGATGTCATCGACATAAATTGCATCCAGCAAGACCTGCCTAGCAGCAGGAAACTTGGGTCCGTCATCCGAAGCCAGCTGCCTAAGGGTCCTAAGAGCTAAGTAGGGAGCAGAAGAAACTCCATAAGTGACGGTGTTCAGACGATAATATTGGAGAGGTTCCTGTTTGGTGAAACGCCAGACTATACGTTGATAATCTCTTTGCTCAGGGAGTATCAAGATCTATCGATACATCTGTCTAATATCGGCAGTGAAGACAAAGCGATATAGACGAAAGCGAAGAAGAAGAGTTGAAATGTCCGCTTGCAGCTTCGGGCCGGTAAACAGAAGATCGTTGAGGGATTTGCCATTAGAAGATGCACAAGAGGCGTTGAAGACCACTCGAATTTTGGTAAGAGGATCATCTGACCCATGTACGGGATGATGAGGGATATAATATGGCTCATATTGCGGACAATCAGAAGATTCTGGAACCAATTCCATATGACGACTCTCGAGATAATCTCGCATGAAGTCATGATAAGCGACACGAAGAGCAGGGTTATTGTCGAGACGATGCTCTAACCGAATAAACTGTCTAGTTGCCACATTGACAGAGGTACCCAATCGATTAGAGGACAAGTGTAAACCAACAGTGTATCTTCCATTGGAGTCACGGGTGACCGCAGCGCAATACAGCATCTCACACTCCTTCTCGGCAGGGGTCAACGGAAGCACGTCAGGTACCTTATCGACTTCCCAAAACCGCCGAACGATGTTGATAAGTTCCTGGTCCGACTTGTGCGAGGGGTTCGAATTCATGGTTTGAAAGTCTTCAACAGCAGGAGGTCTTATCACGTCAGATGGTGAATTTTGGTGAGATGCACCAGTAGAGTTAGTTTTGACAGAGGAAGAGAGAGAGAGAGAGAGAGAGAAATGCTTTATTGTCGAAAAAATATAAATTTTGTAGACAAAGCAAAATAAAAATATCAAAATCAAACAATACAAAAACAAAACAAAGTCAAAACTAAAAATTAAATTAAAATTAAATAAATTTATATAATATAAAACAAAAATATAAAAATATAAAGATGTAAAAATATAAGATAATAAGTATCAGAATGTAACCTACAGCTGTATATTCGGTTAGAAAGTAAGTTAATATACAGCTGTAAATTCAGTCAGAAGGTAAACACTAACTAAATCACAAAACAAAAACAAATTTTGTACAAAAAATAAACCAGTGCGTGAGCTGAGCAGAAAAGTGCCTTAGTGAGAAAAATCGTTAACTGCATAAAAGGCATTATCCTAGGTAGTAGGTATTTAATTGAATCTGGGATAAGCCGTTATAGATTTAATTTCGTGTGACAGATGATTTTACATTACAAAAGACCCTTAGGATATCAAATATCAAATAATATTCACTAACCCAGTGGGTGCAAGAAGCTTAATATTAAGTATTAATAATTTTTAACAAAAAAGTCGCTTACTGCATAAAAGGCTCTCTCCAGTAAGTATGATTTCAAAACCTTTCGAAATTCAGGAAAAAATCTTATGGATTTGATTTCAAATGGGTAGATGATTGTGCATTTTTTTGCATTGTACAGTATAGAGCTTTTAACCAACTCTGAGCGAGGGGTTGGCAGATAAAGATCATGCTCCGTGTTTCTAAGCGGATAGTTGTGAGATGGCCTCTCTGGAATAGAAGATACGTGCTTGCGGATTAAGGATACAGATTCAAATATGAATAGGGACGGAAGAGTTAATATTTTAATTTTTTTAAAGTAATCCTGGCAGTGAGTCCTACTGCTAAGTCTCAGTGAATACCAAACAGCTCTCTTCTGCAGTTTAAAAATACGTTCAAATTGAGTTGCACAACACGTACCCCAGAATGGAAGGGCGTATCGGAGATGCGACTCAAAAATGGCATAATAGACTGTTCTTAGTGATGCTGCGAGACTGGTCTTGGTCTTGCAGTCTTGGTCCTGGTCTTGCAATTTTGCAAGACCAAGACCGAGACCAAGACCGTCTATGCAAGACCAAGACCCAAGACCAAGACCAACACTGGGATGCAAGACCAATACCAAGACTAACCTGGTCTTGGTCTTGGTCTTGCTGCAAGACATGCGAGACTTGCAGTTCCGTAACCAAACACCAAATTGGTAGGAAACATGTTATTTTACTCAATGATTAGATAAGAAACGCTAATAAATAACCTAATCAATTTAATATTTGAACTCTCTTATGATCGATCTTTATTTTACAGATTCTAAAAATATTTAATTAAAATTTGTTGGGTGAAAAGCGAGTTCATTTTACCCTTCTAGGATTTCAGGATTTTAAAAAATTCTTAAATACCCTATACCTATACCGTAATTTCAACCCTTCTAGGATTTCCCTTACCGAGCTGTTTTCAAAGAATCCCGACAGTTCGTAGCCAGGGGAAGGTAAACTACTCGGTTTTTTATTTTTATTATTTTTTCTATCGCGCAGAATGTTTTAAGTAAACGTTAAGAATCATCTATAAATCTGAATTTTGTTGATGACATTTATCCAGTTGCCACTTTTGGAGATATTTTAAATTTTATATTGCCCTTATTTTGAAACTATTTTTTCGATCATGCTGATTAACTAACTCAACTGAGATATTCACACGACTGACTTTTTAAATAGATACCTAATTTTATAAATGCGCGTATTAAATCTCTAACTGTTTTTAATTTTAATTTTTTGGAAAAAGCTTTCTGCAAAAATTGAAGTTAGTTTTATCAGAAATACTTTTGATCGCTTTCAGAGATTCTTTCTATTTTATTAAAGAAAATGGTACAAAACCATTGTAGAATGAGTAAGAAAATGAATTATGAAATAGAAGTATGAAGTAGAAGTATGTAGTAAAATGAGTGCTCAGTTGGGACGGATGATACCAAGAAAACACAAGCAGACTAAGTCGCGCTAGTAAGATACGATTCTCATATGTGAATGGTGATTATTAATTTACTTTTACGCATCACACTTGCCCTAACTTAATTCTAGGCAACTAGTTTTAGTTTCATTACTTATTCTATATTACCAGGCGTGTTTGTTCTGGACAATGACAATTTTTTATACGGTCGATATTTATCCATTTCGAATGATAATATAATTATAGGCAATCTTATAAGATTATAAATTACATACTTCCCATACGTATGCAGGGTTCTTCTTCATTTGGATTAAGCAATTACGGTTTAAATTTGCAACAACTTTTCACACTTATAAAAAGATCAAAATTTTTGCAAGAGTCTTGCAAAGTCTTGCAAGTCTTGCAGCAAGACCAAGACCAATACCAAGACCGTATATGCAAGACCAAGACCCAAGACCAAGACTAAGGATTTGATGCAAGACCAAGACCAATACCAAGGGTACAAGACCAAGACCAATACCAAGACCATGTAGGTCTTGGTCTTGGTCTTGCTTTGCGCATCACTAACTGTTCTAGAACTAGACAAGTTGAGCTCCTTGGAAACTGATCTCAGCGCAAAGCAGGCAGAACTTAACCTTTTTGATAAAGCATCGATGTGCGAGTCCCATTTTAAGCGGTTGTCTACAATAAGCCCCAAGCATTTCACAGATTCAGCGGCCTCAATAGTGGTGTTATTAAGTACAAAAGATTGCAATGTACTTTTATATGATAAAACTTTTGTTTTAGAAACATTGAGGCATAGAAGATTTGAATCGCACCAAGATTTAATGGTGACTAAGTCTCTAGATACAGTCCTATGAAGTGTCGTAATATCCGGGTTGCTCCACGTGAAACTAGTATCATCCGCAAAGAGGCAGATTTCACCGCTAATGTTCAGACTAGCAATGTCGTTGATAAAAAGCAGAAACAAAATAGGGCCCAGTACTGAACCTTGAGGCACTCCATATTCAATTGGCTTGCAAGAAGACATCGACGTATCAACCCTCACAATCTGACTCCTGCTGTTGAGATACGACTTAAACCATTCGAGAGACACTCCTCTGAAACCGTAGTACTCCAATTTATTTGTTAATATATTATGATCTACGCAATCAAAAGCCTTAGAGAAATCACAGAAAATTGTTGCTATAGAGTGATGGTTGATCAGGTTTGAGTATACATTATTAAAGAGGGAAAACATGGCATCATTTGTGCATTTGTTACTTAAAAATCCAAATTGATGGGTAGAGAGTATATTATATTTAAAGAGAAAAGATAGAAGCCTTTTTTTAACCAATCTTCCGATGATCTTTGATAATGTGGGAAGGAGTGCAATTGGGCGATAGTTCGAAGCTTGATCTTTATCTCCTCCTTTATGCAGAGGAACAATTATTGCCGTCTTAAGACAGTTAGGAAAAACTCCATTTTGGAATGATTTGTTAATTAAAGTAATAAAATGATTCAATATGCATTCCGGCAGGTTCGAGCACATTTTCAGAGTAAGCCCATCAGCCCCAGATGAGGATTTGTTTTTAATGTCATTAATTGTACTGTTAATCTCTGCTAGTACTACGGGTGTAAAGAAGAAACTGTGTAAATTGATATTAGCCTTAGGGAGAAATGAGAGGGGATCATCGGAAGGAGTTATGGTATTCTTTAAATTTTTTGCTACATCTACAAAGTAATTATTTAGGTTCTCGGGTGAAATAGAGATTGTGTTAGATGGTGAGGTCTTATTTCTTAAGTCATTCACAACAGACCACATTTCTTTAGCAACATTACCGGAATTGGCCAGCCTCCTATTATAATAAATGTCCTTGGCAGCTTTTATAGTCTTATGATAGATTTTTCTGTAACGTTTTACGTAATCATGGTAGAAGACGCTGTCCGATGATTTTTTTATGTAGGATAGTGAGCGCATGTTCTTTGCAGATGTACGTAAGCCTTTAGTAGACCAGGGTTTATGTTGTTTGATTTTTAGAGGCCTAAGAGGAAAGGATTTGAATGCCAAGTTAGATAAAGTTTTTATAAATCTCGGTAATTCGATATTGACATCGTCAGATAGGACAAACCAGTCTGTTGTTAGACATAGGTGCTTGAAATTACGAAAATTTTTATCAGAAAAAATACGGCATAATTTGCGCGAAGCATTTTTGCACTTAGATTTAGCCGAAAATTTTGTTAATATTGCTTCATGATCTGAGAAACCTGAATTAAGGACAGTACAGTCAACGAATTTTGGATCGAAAGATGATACGACATAGTCTATAGTACTAGAACTAGTTTTAGTTATTCTGGTTGGTGAGTCAACATGCATGATTATGCCAAAAGAGTCGAAAATGGACTGAAGAGATTCTTGAGCAGTACACACATTGGAAAAGTCAATATTAAGGTCTCCACATAAAATTAACTTGCTTTTTAAAGGCAGGGATTCAAGCAAGCTCAGTAATTTTTGACTGAATGTATGCAAGTCAGCGTCAGGTGTTCTGTAAATACAAACTATATAAAGATCATAAGCATTATGATAGACAATGGAAAATTCAAATACTTTTTCAGACAATAGTTTATCGAATTTAGTTACAGCCGAAAAGTCGCTATTTGTAGACATTATCATAGTACCTCCATGAGATAAATTACTTCTATTAAATCTAGTTACTGTAGCGTATTTTTTGATAAACACAGGCTCATCAACATTTAACCAATGCTCAGTTATGGCAATAATTTCTGGAAAATTAAGTTCTTCTAATAAGAGGAATAATTCATCTGTTTTGTGTCTTAAGGACTGAATATTAATAAGAAAAACACTAAGCTTGCCATCGTCCAATTTTACAGAGGGTGCTTGATCCTCTGTTCGCGTCAATTTAGTTAAAAATTTTGATTCATTTTTGGAGAGCCTGTAGAAAAATATTTGCCATGACTCTCCCTAATTTTCTGAAGCTGTTGAAGTTTCTCGAATGAAAAGAAAGACCTGAAGGCAGCAAGATAAGCTTCCACTTCGGCTGAGCCAATACCATATGCGTTGTGGTAGCGATAATACAACTTACGCAAGGTGTCCACGTCACTAGATAGTCCCTCTGAAGCTAGAGCTAATTTGATGCTGGTGGTGGTGTGCCCTTCAAAACATACACTGGATGGTTGGTCATGGAGATAGGCTAGAAATAGCCGAAGAGCTTTTAATAAGGAAGAGTCCCTCAGTCTAGCCAACAAATAACGACCATCAGCCGTATCCGAATTACGGGACAGCCGCACTATAGGTGGAGTCATAGGGTCAATATTTAGCAAATTATCTTTCCTTGTACTTTTTTCCATGACAACGTCTACATTTTCCTGCGCAAGAGACTTACAGGCAGCTAAAGCTTCCCTGTCAGATCCAATCTTAACAGATTTGATCTCCCTAGCTTTTACAGGTGTTAAGTCAGGGCGTGGTGTTGGGCTACGGCTGTGTACAGAGGTTGGAATAAAATGACAGCCTGTGGTCGAAAAACTTGACGCTGGTGGTGAAATCTTTAAGGGTGTTAAAGATGATTTAGCGATTTCAGTGCCTAGCGGCCACATCCTTGGGTCTTTTAGCTGCTTTAGGTGACTTTTATTCTGCACACCAACTTTGAAATCGGAGTGCGAACTGTCCTTATTCTTCAGCATTGGAAAGCATTGGATAAAGTCAGTACTTCCAAGTTTTTCCTTCGCATAGTGTGCAAGAAGGGTAGCGCTATATGTCGATGGGATTTTGGACACTACCACATAATGCCATTCTTCTTTAATGGAGGATTTGGGACCTCTGTGTTTTGGTTATCCGTATAGTTGGTTTGGGTCGAAACGGACTTTTTCACTATTGGTGGGTTACTTCTAGTGATTGGCTTATCATTGGCAGCCAACTTTTCAACCGTGTGTGCTATTTGGTTTATACTTTTCTTCATATCGGCCATTTTCTTCAATAACTCATCCTTTGATGAGTCATGAATCTGAACTTTAATAGATTCGTCTTGGTTGTCCATAAAAATAGATGACAGATTAAAAATATCCTGTTTCATTTCCTTGATAGAATGGAACAGAGATTCTGGTGTAATTTCCGCCAATCTAGTGTGTGTTGACTATGAATCTCATCTATCTTTTTGTATAACGTTTTCCATTTGGCATCATGAGTATTTAAAATGTCGTACATTTCAGAAAATATTGGAAACAGGTCATTATTTTTCTTTAAGCATGTTCCTAGAGCTTCATCATTTTCTATAGACATCTGCGATTTATGTACCTGTGATATTTTGTCGTGAAGATATTTTAAGGTAGGAGAGTCACAAACATTACAAAAAAATCTAATGTTATGGAACTTTTGGTTGTAGAGCACTTTTGTTGTTGACTTATCCAGCCCAGTACAGGTCATACAAAAAATCCGGCGACACTCTCCACTGCAGCGAAGTTTGTATTTGTCCTTTTCCAAGACGATTGTTTGGCAGGAATCACACTTAAATTCAGACATTTTAATGTTAAAGTTCAATTTTTGTAAATAAAAATAAAAGTCAATGACACAGTAAAAGTTCACACACACACGGTAGGTCAAGTTAAATACGGGTTCAATGTTAACGCACAACAGGTCAAAATTTTTACAGTAAGTAAAACACACGTACAATGATAAATCACACGCTGTTTCGAAGTCAATGACACAAAATAGTATACACGCACCGGGTAATAAAACAAATCAAATCAAAACAAAACAGTTCAAACCAAAGCAAAACAAAACATTCAGTACCGAGAAGCTCCAAACGAGACAAAAAACACAACCGTCTCGTACGACTGCTCGAATTGAATTTTGAAGATTGGTAGGTGATCACTGAGAGAGGAGAATCGGGCTGCGAAGACGATGGAGAACGCATCGCAGTAGAAGATGAGGGAGAAGTGTGCCGACTTGAACCCCGATGAACACTGGAAGGACGTCGAGCACGACCATTGACAGTGTCTGGTGAGAAGGAAACATGTTTAGTCTTCCTGCGATGGCGAGCATAGGGTCCATAAAGCACCCAACCCAAGGTGGTAGACAATGCCCCTGGAAGCTCAGACGATGGACATAACGTGCCAGGAAGAATAAGATGAGGGAGCACATCCGAGCCAATCAACATCTCGATGATACGAGGAGCATTGAATAGTGGATCGGCTAGGTTTAATTTCTGAAACTCAGGCCATCGGCCATTGAACGCTTGGACTGGAAGAGGATCTATATGACTGTCAATAACGTAGGCTTTGATGATAAGATGAGGAGGATCCCCTTGGTGACAGAGACTGACGTATGCGTACCCTTGGATGCGAAAATGATCTGCGTTGCTTAAGGTTCGAAGTCGAACATCTTCAGGGTGAATGCGCAGATGAAGCTTGTTGGCCCAAGCTCGGGTGATGAGGGTGTGTTGGCAGCCTGAATCGATAAGAGCACGGCCGAAGACAACATTCCGTTGGTTATCTAGGCGGACCCAAGCAGTAGGCATAAGGAAGTCAGGATTACTAATCTTACGCAAGGCAGACCGCGTAGGTGGAAACAGATGACAAGACGAGAACGGGTGAGAAGATGGGGACAGATGGTTGCTAGTTGGAGTTAGCCAATCACACGCTGACCACACTCGCAGTCAGGAACTCCCGAAGCCCGTACTTCGTGTAATTCGGCCTCTTACTGAACCACCCCAGGAGGTAGAAGCACGGGCTGGCCCCTCTGATGAAACAGAAGACTGAGAAGTAAGCTGATCCGCCGAGTTCTCCTCCGTTTGGGCAACGGGAGAGACCATAGAGGCAGCAGGTGCCAGATGGAGAATAGTGTGGTGACGTTCCCCGCACGTGTGGCAGCACTGACCCGAACCGCACTTATCAGTGGCGTGGAATGCCAACATGCAGTTTCTGCATAATCGCCTCTCAGTCACGAACGCTCTTCGCTGATGAATAGTCATGGATTTGAATTCACGACACTGGCGAATGGAGTGATTCGCCGAACAAAACACACACGCAGACGACGGACTAGAAGATATGGGGAAACGCGCACCAGTGTAGGCAGGACGACGAGAGGCCGGACCAGTAGAGGAAAGCACAGACGATGAGTGAACAGACGATGAGTGAACAGACGCTGGTGATTGGGTTCTTGACAGCCTCTTCGGCGAAGGCACACGGGAGAAGATGCTAGGAGTGCTTTCTAACACCCGCAATTGTCGAGTGGTGAACTCGAGCAATTGGGCTAGATTAGGAAAGTCATTCGCGGATAACTGCCCTTCGAACAACTGGCGAGATGGCACATCAAGATTGCGCAAAGTTAAAGAAAACAGAAGATAATCTGCCATATCGGGAATGGGCAACGCCTTGAGGGCATTGATGGCATTCTGATGTGTGGTGGCGAACTGTTTCAGCTGGGACAAACAAGAAACAGACGCAGGCTGCGAATCCAATATCTGGTTGACATAAAGATCGGCCAGCCGACGAGGGTTCTGATACCGATCTTAGAGGGCTTTGTAGGCGAGAGGGTAATTGACCGAATTCAACTCAAAGCCGGAGATCACAGGAGCCGCCTCACCTGAAAGAGCAGACGACAACAGATGAAACTTTTGGACCGGCGCGAGGGAGTTGCTCTGATGTACAAGGGCATCGAACAGCGCGATGAAGCCGGGCCATTCGTCGACCTTTCCATTAAAACGTGGTAACTCGACCCGAGGAATAGGGAGATCTGTAGAGGAAAACGAAAACGTCGCGACAGAAGAAGACGCAGTCAGATGACTGTGGGCGGCGCGGATTTGAAGGCAGACTTCAAAGAAAGCTGCGAATTTCGACGGTGATCCGTCCCGCGGGGTTATCACGTAAATAGCAACTGCAACGCGATCGCGACTATCGCACGATCGTCGCTGTCAAAGCGTCGATTTTGTACTGTGTTACCGCTCATTCAATGTGGAACCTAAGCTGATGCTCAAATAAACGTATGAAAGCAAAGTTGATTGCATGCATTATAGACCATCGATTGCATGTATTTGTGAATAATGAATTATTTTTTATAATGTTCTTTATAAAACAGCTATTTTCACTTATTTATCTAATATTTTATAGAGAGTGTCTGATATGCTATATGTAGACAGTGGCAACATTGAGACAACAACGCGATTGCAACTGGTTGCTAAATTTTACGTGATACGGGGGCCGCTCTGGCTCCTCCAACTGAGAGTTGAGCTTGACAATCAACGCATCAGCCTCCTTGAAGGTCTTCTGCACCTTAGACAATTCGGCCAAGTACATATTGGCCACATCTACTTCAGTGGTCAGACCTTTAATTAGGTTAAGCAAAGTCGAGGCCGCGGCGAAAGCATTCTCACGATTGACGATGTGTTCGGAGATTGATGCTTTCAATTTTTCAATCGATGAGGGCATTTTGAATTTTGAACGACCCCGGTAGCTTCGCAGTAGAATTGTTGAAATTATTGGAGAAGAATTTACAGATGAACAGACGATGAAATTTATTATAAACAGATGGTAGAAAAACAGATGGTAGAAATGGCAAAATCGTTCACGAAGAATTGAGAAATAATGGTAAACAGATGGTAAGAAATTATTTATTCAATGAAACTAAATAATTAATTTACGATAGAATGATTAGATGAAGATGATAAAGAGGATAAACTGAATTTAAAATCTAAAGGTCCCTGGTTTCGGCACCAATGAAGGGTTCCAGCGAAAATTTAGCTGGAACCGATCTCAGGTGATTATTAAAGCTGGCAATTGAGCAATTAAATGAAAGCACTTACCCCAGAGGTAGAAGATGAGCACTAATTCAGCTGCAGACGGAAGGATCGGGGGATGGAGGAAGGAAAGGACGACCTCCTATGCTCTAACCCGTTGTGGTCACTTCCCCGATGGCTCTAGGCACTTCACTTTAATTTGCTCAATTTGCTTTTGAGAATGAAAAAGTAGATGACTCCGCGAATAGGACAATGTGAGGATAAAACAGATGACTTCACGAATTGAGCTCTTCCGTGAACTTGAAATAAGTAGAAGATCGCGAGCACGTGGTCGTTCAAAAGTCAACGAAGCAATGGTGATGATGGTTACTCGCTTTGGTCAATCGTCAGCTGTAAGAGGGGGCCAGGAGTCGGGACGAACTGCTCGAAACGTTAGGCAGCCCAACTCTCACGACTGAACATGAATGAAGGGTTCCAGCGAAAATTTAGCTGGAACCGATCTCAGGTGATTATTAAAGCTGGCAATTGAGCAATTAAATGAAAGCACTTACCCCAGAGGTAGAAGATGAGCACTAATTCAGCAGCAGACGGGAGGATCGGGGGATGGAGGAAGGAAAGGACGACCTCCTATGCTCTAACCCGTTGTGGTCACTTCCCCGATGGCTCTAGGCACTTCACTTTAATTTGCTCAATTTGCTTTTGAGAATGAAAAAGTAGATGACTCCGTGAATAGGACAATGTGAGGATAAAACAGATGACTTCACGAATTGAGCTCTTCCGTGAACTTGAAATAAGTAGAAGATCGCGAGCACGTGGTCGTTCAAAAGTCAACGAAGCAATGGTGATGATGGTTACTCGCTTTGGTCAATCGTCAGCTGTAAGAGGGGGCCAGGAGTCGGGACGAACTGCTCGAAACGTTAGGCAGCCCAACTCTCACGACTGAACATGCCGCCCGCCCTGAAGGATCCCTTCAGTGAAATCAATCGAAAGGAGTGAACGGACGAAAAAGCTATCTACTGACTTGGAAGAGGACACAGTTTGACAACTGGTCATCGAATTGTCCCAGAAGGAGTAGCGACATCAGCCACACGAGTCGTGGAATCAGCTCCGGGGAAAACAGATGAGATACGGCCGATACTCCACTTCAGAGGAGGAAGATTATCATCTTGAATGATGACAACAGTGCCTGGAAGAATAGGGGTAGATGGTTGCAACCACCTGTGACGTTGTTGCAAGGTATGCGAGTATTCTTGATTCTTCCAAAAGTCTTGCTGAAGTCGCTGGACTAGTTGCCACCGTGACAGGCGGTTCAGAGACACGGAACTGAGATCATGATCCGGAGGAGCGGTGAGGGGACGGAAAACCAGGAAATGCCCTGGTGTGAGGGCCTCAAAGTCAGAAGGATCAGACGATGGAAGATACAGAGGTCGAGAGTTGAGAATTGCCTCAATCTGAGTGCAGACGGTGAGAAACTCCTCATAAGTGAGCCTTTGCTCGCCAATAACGCGAGTAAGATGATGCTTTGCTGATTTTACAGCGGCTTCCCAAAGGCCGCCGAAGTGGGGACTGGATGGTGGTATAAATCTCCAGTCGGTGCCGGAAGAGGAGGCCGCATCGCAAAGACTCTGCTGATGTTGTGGAGCAGACAATAGGCGGCCAAGATCACGGAGATAGTTATGTGCACCTACGAAATTGGTCCCGTTGTCCGAAAAGATAACGGAAGGATGACCTCGGCGTGCAACGAATCGACGATAAGCAGCAATGAAAGCTGCGGTGGACAGCTCAGACGCCAGTTCTAGGTGAACCGCTTTCGTAGTGAAACAGATGAAGACAACCAAATATGCCTTGGTGCTGACGGCTCCACGAAGTCGTGCACTCGTCATTTAAAAGGGGTCGGCGTAGTCAACGCCAGTAGTGAGAAAAGCCGCAGCAGAGGATAGACGCTCAGGTAGAAGATTGCCCATTGGTTGAATCAGAGGACGGGGTTTGCAAGAGAAGCATCGGTTGCAATTAAGCAAACGATTACGAACCACATTACGTCCATCCAAAATCCAGAACCGTTGACGAATGAAAGAATGGGTAGCCAAGGCACCGGCGTGCAGAAGGCGAAGGTGAGCATCATCAATGATTAGATGAGTGAGATGATTAATTTTTGGTAGAAGAACCGGATGTTTGTGTCTATATGGCAGTAAGGACGCTGAAAGGCGACCTCCAACACGTAGAAGGCCATGCTCGTCACGAAACAGGCGGAGTTTCATGATAAGACGATGACGAGAAGAAGGGTTTTGAAATTCAGCTAGCTCCTCAGCGAAGTTGTTAGACTGGACTAGACGTATTAAACAAATTTCAGCCTCCTGGAGTTCAACAGAGGAGAGAAAACCTGACCGACGGGACGATGGACCACGAGCATCTAGTATGAATCGTCGACAATAGGCAGTGACTCGCTAGAGTCGAAGATACGAGGAAAACCGGTCAATCATGGTGGGTTCATCGGAGATGACAGCTAACATCAAAACGGAGATCGGTTTGGCTTCTTCGTCCACTTGATCAGTTTGAGAGGAATCAACAGTAGAGAAGGGCCACAACGATGAGTCGAGAGACAACCAGGGAGGACCACGCCACCACAATGGGTGATGATGTATGTCTGCAGGCATCAATCCTCGAGAGGCACAATCAGCTGGGTTGTCCTCAGACACCACATGTCTCCAGCAATTCGAGGGAATGAGATCCTGGATTTCAGCGACCCGATTGCCAACAAATGTCTTCCACTTATGACTCTCGCCACGGATCCACGACAAGGCCACAGATGAATCACTGAAGGCCATGCACTCAGCACCGAGATGCTGCAACACGCGAGTGGACAGGTGATGCATGAGTTTTGCGAGAAGATGGGCACCGCATAGTTCCAAACGAGGCAGGGTCATAGCCTTGCAAGGAGCAATTTTGGATTTAGCTGCTAGAAGAGACACCTGGCAGTGACCAGACGGTGCCAAAGTGCGAAGATAGACGACTGCAGCGTAGCCTGATTCAGAGGCATCACAAAAGCCGACCAACTGTTGCCCAGAAGAAGAAACGTCAGGGATGAAGCGTGGTATCTGAAGTTCTGACAAAGTGGAAAGTTGAGACTGAAACCGCAACCATGAGGGCTGGGCCTCATTTGAGAGAGGTTGGTCCCATTCCAGATGAAGAAGACAGAGCTGACGAAAGAAGATTTTAGCGTAGAAGGTGACAGGAGTTAACCATCCCAACCATAAGATTCTAGCCATCTGACTCAGTACAGTCCACTTGGTGATTGCCGTTGAAGTCAAGCGGACAGAGTAGAAGAAGTGATCAGATGCAGGGTTCCATCCAAGTCCCAGGATCTTGAGACTTGGTTCACGATCAAGAAGAATGGGGTCACTAGAGGAGGATTCTCTACGATGATCAGAGGGAATACCGTCCAGCAGAGGAAGATGATTAGTAGCCCATTTACGCAACTCAAATCCGCTCGCCATGAGCAGATCCTGAACTTGCTGTCGCAGTTCAAGAGCTTCAGCTTCGGATGAACAGCCTGTCAAGATGTCATCGACATAAATTGCATCCAGCAAGACCTGCCTAGCAGCAGGAAACTTGGGTCCGTCATCCGAAGCCAGCTGCCTAAGGGTCCTAAGAGCTAAGTAGGAAGCAGAAGAAACTCCATAAGTGACGGTGTTCAGACGATAATATTGGAGAGGTTCCTGTTTGGTGAAACGCCAGACTATACGTTGATAATCTCTTTGCTCAGGGAGTATCAAGATCTGTCGATACATCTGTCTAATATCGGCAGTGAAGACAAAGCGATATAGACGAAAGCGAAGAAGAATAGTTGAAATGTCCGCTTGCAGCTTCGGGCCGGTAAACAGAAGATCGTTGAGGGATTTGCCATTAGAAGATGCACAAGAGGCGTTGAAGACCACTCGAATTTTAGTAAGAGGATCATCTGGCCGATGTACGGGATGATGAGGGATATAATATGGCTCATATTGCGGACAATAAGAAGATTCTGGAACCAATTCCATATGACCACTCTCGAGATAATCTCGCATGAAGTCATGATAAGCGACACGAAGAGCAGGGTTATTGTCGAGACGATGCTACCCAATCGATTAGAGGACAAGGGTAAACCAACAGTGTATCTTCCATTGGAGTCACGGGTGACCGCAGCGCAATACAGCATCTCACACTCCTTCTCGGCAGGGGTCAACGGAAGCACGTCAGGTACCTTATCGACTTCCCAAAACCGCCGAACGATGTTGATAAGTTCCTGGTCCGACCTGTGCGAGGGGTTCGAATTCATGGTTTGAAAGTCTTCAACAGCAGGAGGTCTTATCACGTCAGATGGTGAATTTTGCTGAGATGCACCACTAGAGTTAGTTTTGACAGAGGAAGATTGGTAGGTGATCACTGAGAGAGGAGAATCGGGCTGCGAAGACGATGGAGAACGCATCGCAGTAGAAGATGAGGGAGAAGTGTGCCGACTTGAACCCCGATGAACACTGGAAGGACGTCGAGCACGACCATTGACAGTGTCTGGTGAGAAGGAAACATGTTTAGTCTTCCTGCGATGGCGAGCATAGGGTCCATAAAGCACCCAACCCAAGGTGGTAGACAATGCCCCTGGAAGCTCAGACGATGGACATAACGTGCCAGGAAGAATAAGATGAGGGAGCACATCCGAGCCAATCAACATCCCCATGATACGAGGAGCATTGAATAGTGGATCGGCTAGGTTTAATTTCTGAAACTCAGGCCATCGGCCATTGAACGCTTGGACTGGAAGAGGATCTATATGACTGTCAATAACGTAGCCTTTGATGATAAGATGAGGAGGATCCCCTTGGTGACAGAGACTGACGTATGCGTACCCTTGGATGCGAAAATGATCTGTGTTGCTTAAGGTTCGAAGTCGAACATCTTCAGGGTGAATGCGCAGATGAAGCTTGTTGGCCCAAGCTCGGGTGATGAGGGTGTGTTGGCAGCCTGAATCGATAAGAGCACGGCCGAAGACAACATTCCGTTGGTTATCTAGGCAGACCCAAGCAGTAGGCATAAGGAAGTCAGGATTACTAATCTTACGCAAGGCAGACCGCGTAGGTGGAAACAGATGACAAGACAAGAACGGGTGAGAAGATGGGGACAGATGGTTGCTAGTTGGAGTTAGCCAATCACACGCTGACCACACTCGCAGTCAGGAACTCCCGAAGCCCGTACTTCGTGTAATTCGGCCTCTTACTGAACCACCCCAGGAGGTAGAAGCACGGGCTGGCCCCTCTGATGAAACAGAAGACTGAGAAGTAAGCTGATCCGCCGAGTTCTCCTCCGTTTGGGCAACGGGAGAGACCATAGAGGCAGCAGGCGCCAGATGGAGAATAGTGTGGTGACGTTCCCCGCACGTGTGGCAGCACTGACCCGAACCGCACTTATCAGTGGCGTGGAATGCCAACATGCAGTTTCTGCATAATCGCCTCTCAGTCACAAACGCTCTTCGCTGATGAATAGTCATGGATTTGAATTCACGACACTGGCGAATGGAGTGATTCGCCGAACAAAACACACACGCAGACGAAGGACTAGAAGATGTGGGGAAACGCGCACCAGTGTAGGCAGGACGACGAGAGGCCACACCAGTAGAGGAAAGCACAGACGATGAGTGAACAGACGATGAGTGAACAGACGCTGGTGATTGGGTTCTTGACAGCCTCTTCGGCGAAGGCACACGGGAGGAGATGCTAGGAGTGCTTTCTAACACCCGCAATTGTCGAGTGGTGAACTCGAGCAATTGGGCTAGATTAGGAAAGTCATTCGCGGATAACTGCCCTTCGAACAACTGGCGAGATGGCACATCAAGATTGCGCAAAGTTAAAGAAAACAGAAGATAATCTGCCATATCGGGAATGGGCAACGCCTTGAGGGCATTGATGGCATTCTGATGTGTGGTGGCGAACTGTTTCAGCTGGGACAAACAAGAAACAGACGCAGGCTGCGAATCCAATATCTGGTTGACATAAAGATCGGCCAGCCGACGAGGGTTCTGATACCGATCGTAGAGGGCTTTGTAGGCGAGAGGGTAATTGACCGAATTCAACTCAAAGCCGGAGATCACAGAAGCCGCCTCACCTGAAAGAGCAGACGACAACAGATGAAACTTTTGGACCGGCGCGAGGGAGTTGCTCTGATGTACAAGGGCATCGAACAGCGCGATGAAGCCGGGCCATTCGTCGACCTTTCCATTAAAACGTGGTAACTCGACCCGAGGAATAGGGAGATATGTAGAGGAAAACGAAAACGTCGCGACAGAAGAAGACGCAGTCAGATGACTGTGGGCGGCGCGGATTTGAAGGCAGACTTCAAAGAAAGCTGCGAATTTCGACGGTGATCCGTCCCGCTCTGGCTCCTCCAACTGAGAGTTGAGCTTGACAATCAACGCATCAGCCTCCTTGAAGGTCTTCTCCACCTTGGACAATTCGGCCAAGTACATATTGGCCACATCTACTTCAGTGGTCAGACCTTTAATTAGGTTAAGCAAAGTCGAGGCCGCGGCGAAAGCATTCTCACGATTGACGATGTGTTAGGAGATTGATGCTTTCAATTTTTCAATCGATGAGGGCATTTTGAATTTTGAACGACCCCGGTAGCTTCGCAGTAGAATTGTTGAAATTATTGGAGAAGAATTTACAGATGAACAGACGATGAAATTTATTATAAACAGATGGTAGAAAAACAGATGGTAGAAATGGCAAAATCGTTCACGAATAATTGAGAAATAATGGTAAACAGATGGTAAAAAATTATTTATTCAATGAATCTAAATAATTAATTTACGATAGAATGATTAGATGAAGATGATAAAGATGATAAACTGAATTTAAAATCTAAAGGTCCCTGGTTTCGGCACCAATGAAGGGTTCCAGCGAAAATTTAGCTGGAACCGATCTCAGGTGATTATTAAAGCTGGCAATTGAGCAATTAAATGAAAGCACTTACCCCAGAGGTAGAAGATGAGCACTAATTCAGCAGCAGACGGGAGGATCGGGGGATGGAGGAAGGAAAGGACGACCTCCTATGCTCTAACCCGTTGTGGTCACTTCCCCGATGGCTCTAGGCACTTCACTTTAATTTGCTCAATTTGCTTTTGAGAATGAAAAAGTAGATGACTCCGCGAATAGGACAATGTGAGGATAAAACAGATGACTTCACGAATTGAGCTCTTCCGTGAACTTGAAATAAGTAGAAGATCGCGAGCACGTGGTCGTTCATAAGTCAACGAAGCAATGGTGATGATGGTTACTCGCTTTGGTCAATCGTCAGCTGTAAGAGGGGGCCAGGAATCGGGACGAACTGCTCGAAACGTTAGGCAGCCCAACTCTCACGACTGAACACATGTGTTACGGAGTTTGAGGAATAATGAAATTCACTTCAAATAAGTGAAAAAAGGATGGATCAATCTAATTTCCTATATAAATTGCAAATCTCATACGACGGGCAGTTCAGTTCTCCTAGAGACCTCCTAGAACAAAAATCAGTGAGTGTCGAAATCAAATTATTCCCAGCTGAATCATCGATGAAGAAGAAAAGAACATCTGCAACCAGACAAACCTACACGTGGAATTAATAAATTCACTATGAAATAGTATTGCCAGTGGCGTACCAAAACAATTTTATTTTGGTAAAATGAAATCCTTAAAACGGAAATTTTCTTATTATTTTGACTGAGAGGATCCCAAACTGCAATTCAGTTCAATTGGTGTCAGAAGTGGGATTTCTAGTCAAATAACAAGAACAGAAGATGTCCACACCCTTACCGAATTGATGAAACAACAAACAAAGCAAGCAAAACAACAAGCCGCTCAGTTTAAAAGCATCGAAACCAAGCTAGCAGAGTAGTCCAGCAGCATCGAAACCAAGTTAGCAGACCAGTCCAGCAGCATCGAAACCAAGTTAGCTGAGCAGTCCAGCAGCATCGAAACCAAAATAGCTGATCAAACCCTGGGATTAGAGGGTATGGAAGAACGGTTGAAAGTGGAGTAAGCCAAACATCTGGCAGAGATGCAGGAACAGGTCGATCGCCTTCATGATCAGTTGACAGAGCAAAAGGACCTATGGAACAACAGTATGGACGCCCTGACCTGCAAAATAGAACAGGTTAACGATAGGATGAACGCCGCCTTGACAACAGCTGAAAAGGCCAAGGCAAAAACTGAGCAGTTGCAGATCAAGGTGGAGAGCATGCAGAGGCAATATGAAGACAGTACCGAAAATGTTGTGGAACTTTTCAGAAAACCGCACCTGCTCAGGACATTCTACAAGAGCTGAAAGTAAAATCCAAGCCCCTACCTACGACGGCAGCACCTCTTGGGAAACCTATCTGAGGCAGTTCGAGGCAGCCGCTAACGCGAATCATTGGAGCCCAAAGGAAAAGGCGACGGCACTGGTACTGGCACTCCGCGGAAGTGCTGTGGAGGTTCTGAGAACGTTTCCCGATGGCCAATCATGGAGTTTCCAGCAGTTGGTTGAGGCCATGGAACTGCGATTTGGAGAGAGACATCAGGCCGCCATCTTCAACGCCCAATTGAAACATCGAAGTCAACGCTCCAATGAATCGTTACAGGAGTTGGCAGCGGATGTTGAAAGGTTGGCACATCTGGCTTATCCGGAGGGAGTCACTAGTGAAGTACGGGCACGCCTTGGAGTATCAGCGTTCATTGATGCTATCAATGATGGTGACATCCAGCAGGGCGTATGGATGCAGCGTCCGAAGTTGATTAGTGAAGCCCTAATCCATGCGCTTGATCTGGAAGCTGCTAAGAGGATGGCCAAGCCAACTGTAAGAGTCAGAGAGATTGGCAACATGGAGGAGGAAGGCCCATCAGTGCCAAGATACTGGAGATGCGGTAAACAGGGACATCTCATGGTCTGTTGCCCTAGGCGATGTAAGACTGCGCCTACAACCGATGGAACACGATTGTCGAGATGTCATAGGTGCCGAAGGTTTGGACATGGGAAAGGCCAGTGCAGTCTTAATGAGAGCGAGCGACTGAAAAGGAATCAGCTGCCGTCATCGTAAGTCGGGACCCAAGGACAAAGCTTGACGGTTGATGGAGAAATTGAGGGTATCAGTTGCTCCTTCTTGATAGACACTGGAGCAGTACGAAGCATCGCCCGACCGGATATCACCAAGGGAGGCTGGGATCCATTGGACAGGGCCTGTGTGATGCAAACGGCCTAAGGGGGAACGCTTGCTTATCCTGGGACAACGTGAGGTCCGAGTTCGATTGGGTTCTAGAGAATATCAAGCTGTGATCTTGATAGGTAACATCAGGGATGACGCTATCATAGGGCTGAATTTTCTAGCGACATTTGACATCTTGATAGATCCAAAAGGGCAAAGGTTGAAGACCAAGAGTGAAGAGATCCTCTTAGACGATAGTTTTAATTCAGCTGCCGTTCTCCGAGTTTCCATTGAAGAGGACGCCAGGGTTCCGACACGAAGAGAATAGGTGTTGATGGCTGCTATTACTGGTGATACTGGTAGACAGTTTGTGGGCGTGGTAGAACCCTAACAACAGAATGGACAGCTACTGGTGGGACGCACCTTGAACGTAGTACAAGATGGTCGAATTCCAGTCAGAATCATGAACATGAGCGACCAGGAAGTGGTCCTGAAATCTGGGACGAAATTAGGAACGTGCCATCCAGTAAAACAAGTGATGCACTTGGACAAAGAACGAGGCACCAATAAGAGTAGGTTACCCTCAACTTTAAAGAAGTTGATATCCGACGCCAGAATCCTGTCCGGTGGTGAGCAACGACAAGCTGAGGACAAAGTATTAGGACGTTTTCTCCTTGCATGACGATTATCTGTGTCATACTAATCTGGTGCAGCATACGATATTCACCGGAGATGCCGCTCCGATCAGACAGGCAGCCCGACGGCTACCACTCGCCAAACAGCAAGAGGTTCAGCAACTGCTGGCTGATAGACAGGAGCGAAACGTTATAGAACCATCCACCAGCCCCTGGGCGTCGCCCATAGTTCTGGTGCGAAGGAAAGACGGCTCCATCAGATTCTGCGTCGACTATCGCCGCTTCAACGAGGTTACAAGAAAGGATTCTTATCCTCTGCATCGGATCGACGACACCATCGACACACTGGCAGGTACTGAATGGTTCTCTATCTTGGATTTTCGCAGTGGTTACTGGCAAGTTGGCATCCAAGAACAAGATAAAGAGAATACTGCCTTCATCACGCCTTACGGACTTTAGCAATTCAATGTTATGCCGTTTGGGTTGTGTAACACTCCTGCCACCTTTGAGCGATTGAAGGATACAGTTCTTAAAGGATTGTCTTGGCAGACCTGTCTGGTTTATTTTGATGATGTGATAGTCATAGGTAAGGCATTTGGCCAACACCTGCGTAATCCGGAAAGAGTACTTCAACGTTTGAGAGGAGCCAAGTTGAAGTTGAACCCGGGTAAATGCGAACTTTTCCGGATGGAAGTACGATACCTCGGTCACGTAGTATCTCCACAAGGAGTCCGACCAGACCCAGCCAAGCTAGCAGCGGTTCAAAAATGGACTCGTCCAAGGAATGTCTCAGAGCTTCGCAGTTTACTTGGATTATGTACCTATTACCGCCGATTCGTTAAGGACTTCAGCAATCTGGCTAAGCCATTACATCGGCTGACAAAAAAAGACCAACCATTCGAGTGGAAGCCAGATTGCGAAGAGGCTCCTCAGAAGTTGAAGGAATCCTTGTGTACGGCACCCATACTGACCTATCCACAATCAGGTTCTCGATTTTAGGTGGATACAGATGCCAGCAATGTCGGTATTGCAGGTATTCTGTCGCAGGAAGAAGACGGTCAACAGAAGGTCGTGGCCTACTTCTGTCGGGTGTGCAGTAAGGCAGAGCGCAATTACTGCACTAAGAGACGAGAATTGCTTGCTGTTGTAAAAACTCTTAGGCATTTCCACAAATACCTGTATGGCCAGGAGTTCACTACCACGCATCACTGCGCTGGTTGATGAGGTTTCGAGAACCAGAAGGACAGGTAGCCCGATGATTGGAGCAAGAATACAACTTCACGGTTGAGCATCGCAGTGGTAAGACGCACGGGAATCCTGACGCGCTATCTAGGAGACCCTGTACAACTGCGTATAAGCAATGCAAGGGAATAGAAACACTGGACGACGTTCCTGTGCGACCGGTGGCGCTAGTAGTACCGGTGGATGATGAATGGTCCAACGAGGCCATCAGTCGTGATCAACAGGCTGATCCAGACTTGGCGCCAATAATGAGATGGATAGCGCAGGCAAACCAACACCTAGACTGGCATGGAGTAGCTGAATTTGTTTCTAGCATCAAAACATATTGGAGTCTTTGGGACAGCCTAAAACTGGAAGACGGTGTGCTACGGTACCAATGGGAGCATCCAGACGGGGAAACATCCACCTCGCACATAGTAATTCCCAGAGTCAGGGTGGCTCGTGTTCTTCGGGAAACTCACGATGGGCTAGCTGGAGGACATTTTGGTGTTAACAAGACATTGAAGAAAACGCGAGCTCGGTTTTATTGGGTATGATGTCGCGCAGACGTGGAATAATGGTGCCGACGATGCGATGTGTGTGCCAGCGCCCGCGGACCGCATAGACGCACCCGAGGGAGACTTCAGCAATAAACTGTAGGCGCACCATTTGAGAGGATAGCCATAGACATAGCAGGGCTGTTTCCTACGACTAATGATGCAAACTATTACATATTGGTTATAATGGATTATTTTACGAAATGGTCGGAGGCATACGCTCTGCCCAATCAAGAGGCTGCCACGGTGACACAGGCTCTGGTTGACACCCTATGCCGTTTCGCCATTCCCATGGAATTACATTCAGACAAAATTTTGAGAGCCGCTTGTTCCAAGGGATCTGCGAGGTACACGGCATAAGAAAGACCCGAACAACACCCCTGCATCCGCAGTCTGATGGCATTGTCGAGAAGATCAACCATACTCTCGTCAGCTTTCTGAAGAAGTTCACGTCTGACAACCAACGTGACTGGGACCGATATATTCCTTTGGCCCTAATGGCATATCGTGCCGCGGTGCACGATGTTACTAAAGAGACCCCAGCTTGCATGATGTTCCGAAGAGAGTTGAGGTTACCCTGCGATTTGCTCTTTCGAAGGCCCTTTCCATCCACGCAAGCCACGGATGAGTTCACCAGTCGGCTGTAAGAACGACTACGAGAAGTTCATGAACAAGCCAGAAAACATATCCGTATGGCCAGCGACCGCATGAAAACACGGTACGATCGACGAGCCCATTCCGAGGGTTATCAGGTGCAAGACCAGGTTTGGCTATTCAATCCAAAAAGAACGGTTGGCCGTTCTCCCAAACTGCAATCCGATTGCGAAGGTCCTTACACCATACAGGCGCGACTCAACGATGTCGTTTATCGCATCCAAAGAACACCACGGGGAAAGATGAAAGTGGTACATCTAGATCGACTCGCTCGGATCATGCATGAGTCGGGATTTCGTTCGGGACGAACGAAACTTAAGGAGGAGGCAGTGTACTGAAAATTAAGGGTTCTATTCAATACCATTGAATAGTTAATTAGGAAAAACGAAAATTCCTCTATTTACAACAAACAACAAAAAGCAAGAGAAGGAATTTCACTTGGAATGAGTATGGAACGCCAAGGATCTGTCCACCATTGCATGTGGACAACAGGTGTACCAGTTATCACAAGTCAAATTACGGTTTTTTCCTCCGACATGGTCTACAAGTGTTACTACAATATCATGTGGGGAGTTAAATACCTTGTAAGGTCCATCTGGTTGCTGTCCACAATATATATCTAAATTAGAAGTATAATACGTCTTGGCATCACATAGTGCAAACAGTTTCAATCCATACTTAGCTGGTTTACTGGATATGTATTGTATGAAACTGCAGCGTCCCCGAAATGGCTCTAGCATTTCATCAATAGTCAAAAACTCGCTATGACATTAGTTTTTTTTACAGTTGCTTACGAACTCAGTGAACATCTCCCGAACAGCTGCCAATTTATCCGATATTCTCCTTTCATATCTAGTTTCTTTATTATCAAATCTAATTTTAGACAAAATAAAAAGAAAACGATTGTAACTCATGCACGCTGCAAATAAGTCAAGTCCTGTCCCATCTAGTACCCACAGCTCGTGAAAATTGGTATGATTCACTTTTTTCAATCCGGATAAAAACAATAGACCAATAAAAGCCAAGAGTTAATTTCTGGTAATCAGTTTGGCATCTTGCTCTCTAGAATAATTTGCTTGTTGGCTTTCAATAAATTTATTTGTGTTCAAAACAATACTATCGATCATTTCATTCGTAAAAAAATCTTGGAAAGCGTCAAGTTCATTTGTTATTTCTATGGCACAACGGTTTGGGTTTGGGCAATATTTTTATTATATTTTTGCTGAAAGTTTTGACAAACTTACTTACAATAGGTGTCTTCTGCCATTTGATGGCTCCATTTTTTTCCAAGGAAAAACTCCACATCAGCACTATCATTCCCATCACTTTCACTAGAAATTTCATTTTCACGATCACTGCCTTCCAGTTCTGACGTACTGTCATGGTCACTTTGAGTTATTACTCGTTGTCCTAGGTCATCTTCCTCATCACCAAGAATTTCCTCATCTGAACTCCTAGCCTCCAAGAAGGCCCTCATTTCTTCCTCCGTAAGGCATTTCGGATTTTTTACTTGAATAGAAGACCTAAAATCATAAAAGTCAAATAAATAGTAAACATACATTCAGCATGACTAGAAGCCAAAATACACACACAAAAATACTTATAAATACAGTATAACATAATAAAACAAACGTGTTTGTACAAAGTATTGAATACCTACATAATTTTTACAGGTGTATTCTAGGCACCAACATGACAGCGTAAAATTATATGCAAGAACACTCAGGAGATTAGCGTATAACTGATCCACTATATTCTGGACAGATTAGACATAGGTTAGGTGGGGGTCTGGCGCCACCAAAAAAATTGTTAGTTTAATAAAGGCAAGAAATTTGACGCTGGTGTACAAAATACACCAACGCGAGTAATTAAGGGTTAATAACGACGAAAATGATAAATTGTCATTTATCACCACAAAGAAATCTATTTCTAATTCTTTGACTTGAATCAATTATTTGGATATTGTTCTCCATCGCCTTCATTGTCACTGTCAAGGAATTTAACACACTTTCTTTCTATCATGCTTTCGCCCTACATGATATACTGTACCCCTACTTATACAATATGCAATTGGCAGCTCTGAGTGATATAATCTATATGATTTTGCGGTCGCGGACTGGTGACTTTATGAACTATCTCGTGGAGCCATATTCCCTTAGAATGTTATAAATGAAATGAAATTTATGGTGTTAAGAAAGAATAGCACATAAGAATATCCAGGGACCTCTATATTAGAATGTAAATTTAGAGAATTCTTATTTTGAAAGAGAATAGAAAAATTTTAAAAATTGTGTGTGAAAAAAAAGACAAAATATCAGACTGCTGGTAACACCTGTCCTACATCTAAATTTGTCTTGTTGAGCCTTATTGTTCAATTTTGATGACATAAACAGCTCTTTCTCGATTCAAACATCTTTCTCAAATCATATTTAGTTCAGCTTTGAATTCCAATCGATACAAAAATAAGACTCTCGCAAGTGTCGGCTTCTGAATATCTAAGCTGCTGCTATAACATTCTGTTTATCGACAAGGCTGTCGAAACCCTGAGAATTATTAATAAGCAATTTGTTTATTTGTGTATGGAAACTGGAACTAGATTGGTCCTCGCGCTATCTATGGTATTGAGAATATTTCAGATAAGAAAGGTAAAAACAGACGAATTGAATCGCACAGGGACAAAAAGGGGGCGTAGAAAAATTTGCAAACTCTATAGATACAAAAATAAATATCAGGAATTAGAAAACTTACAGAATAACTTTAATTTTCATGATATTTTTAGAACTTATAATAAATAATTTGATTGAGAAATTTTTATGTTACTATTTTTAACGGGCCCTTCAATATAAATTAATTCGTCTCCAAATCTTCTTTGAAAGTTAAAATAATATTAATTCCATTAGTTATTTTTTCCAAAAGTTTTCAATCTAACTACAACTGCTCTACAACTTCAAAATTACCAGTACCAATATAAATAATATTAATTTGTATTTTTTAGTGCAACAACTAATAAAGTAGATTATCCCATTAATTTGTAATATACTAGTTAGAAATCTGGTGTGTCCACTCATACAACTTTCCTACCGCTCGCAGGCAAATTTCAGTGAATAATAATAGAGGGAGTAAAGTAAAAATCCTCTAGTCAAATCGTGCTACCACTCATTTTGCAGAATTTTAAGACAAACAACAATGGTCATTTAAAATTTTTTCCCAAGATGAAACGTTTAGTGAGAATCTGAATGTTTCTTCAGATTCTGGCTAAATGTTAAATGACCATTGTTATTTGTCTTGACATGCTGAAAAAAATGAGTGGTAGCACGATTTGATCAGAGGATTTTTACTTTACTACCGCTGTTATCGTCGCTATAAAAGGAAAGTATTGTAATAGTGTAAAATTTTTCATTGACTGGAATTTGCCTGCGAGCGGTAGGAAAGTCGTGTGAGTGGACACACGAGATTTTTTTTGAGGTGTCAGAAATTGAGTTTCCTTTATTTTGCTACTATAACTTAGAGGGTGAGAAGTGATCACTTTTGGTGGAGTTGTTTCAATTTTAATCGCCAATAACTCTTTTCCAGTGCATTAGGGAGTACAGTTTTATAAGAACTGCTATGAAGAATTAATTCTAACAGATCCTTTTGATGTGTTAGTATAACGGGAGATATGAATGTTTAAGAAAAACAAGATTGCGGTGGAAGGAGCAACTTCGGCCGTACGCAATGTTAAACTCTCCATCAAAAAAACTTTCGAATGGTCAATAAAAGAGAAAAATTACTTGAAATATTCTGGTCAGACCCTAAATACACTGGAGTAAAACTCTAGACAAGAATGTAGATGGAGTAGCTTTCTTAATCCTATCCCACTGCGAGCTTTTCAGATGTATTTTGGTTATCTATTTAACTAGAGTCCAATATATAAATTCATCCTTTTTATCCGGCCTATTAGCCTTTCACGTAGCTCTGTGCTTTCGGTTTTTTCCTGGAGAAGCTGAAACCGGACCCCTGCCAGGTCTTCGTAATCATAAAGATGTGCACTGCGGTTTCCTCTTTTTCCTAGAAGTATTTACAGAGGTTGTTATCTGCCAGTTCAATATTATACATGTTCTTCCAAAACATACAGTGCCCTATCAGTATCACCACCAGTTTACCGGTCATTTTTTTACTTCGACCAAAGTTAACGGATAGTATTCTGCAAACTTTGCTTTCACTGACAGATGGGCCAAAAGGTTTCTTGGGAATAATTTAACTTGTCTCTATTCTACAGTTTCTTGTTACCAACACTGCATCTGTCTATTTATCCAGTATTGGATATGCCCCAATCTAGCGATTCTGCAGGAAGGTGGGAGAGAAAATTAAACATATATGAATCAAAGGTGTATGAACCAATTTCTTCTGACCATGATGAGTTTAATAAACTCATTGCAAAGTAATTATGCATGGAATCAAATTAGTCTAATATCGCTATCACTTTTGGTTCACGAGATAATCGGGAGATGTGAATGCAAAATATAAAACATCAATGAATGTGTACTCTACGGAAAACAAGAATGGAACCAGCACATAGATAGAATGACAACTGTCAGACTTGTGTGTATTTAACGTCTAAGAAAAAGGTGGTGTGACCACATATAGCGAGCAGCAAAGCTGATGAAGGAATAGGCATTAGCCTATCTTAGAAGAAAGAAGAAGAAGAAGAGATAATCGAGACCAAGCTGTCATTATTGCAAGGTTTCTTAACGGAGCTAAAAACAGTATTTTTTAAATCGCAACCCTATCTTTTTCTATCATTAGATATGTAACAGATCTGAGAATTATTTGTCGTGTCAGATTTTTAATGAAATAATTTTGAGTTGTGTTTGCAGCATTTGACTAGGATTATGAAATCAAACAAAATCATTCCAACCATTCTCGGAGATAATCATGGCATAGTATAACAGACAGACAATACAATGTCGGAAAATATATTTTTGGGCGATTAAATACACAAGTGTCGTATTTTTTGGCTCCACAGTCTTGAACGAAGCAAATTTTTCAGTTATAAATGCTTAAACCAAATACATTTGCATATGTTATACAATGTACTGTGGGGATAGTATCTAAATATTAATTACCCCACCCTCAACCTAGAATCCAAGTTATTTGGAACAAAGGTGGGAAATGCTCCGACATATCAATATTTATATCATGCGAGGTACTTTATGACATAAAAATTTCGCTTTCTCTTCAATACTCTTCACGTGACATCCACCCTTACCATATTCTTATTTCAGCTTTTTGGGATACATGCAGTCTTTTGTATATTTTGAAGTCTGCTTTTGAATTCCTTTTAAATGAAGTATATCACGGTTCCACTTACTATTTAAAAAAATGAGGGGGTGGATGGCACATGAAGGAGGTGAAAGGGGACGGAGAATTTTTGAAGAAGAACGAGTGAAACAAATATTGACGAGTCTTAAGCGTCTTTCATATTTGTTTCAAATAACTTTGTTTATAAGTGGGGTTAAATCTTAATATTCTCACAGAATATAAATATTATACTTAGTTGTTAGGCGTATCAAACAGCACAACGGTGTAAGTTTTATTTCCATTAATTCAACTAAACCACTCTTACCGAACGGATGTGGTAATCACGTGCTATTCACAAATGATTTTGTAGGTGAATTAAGGACAAATATCACTAGCTAATTAATAATAATACAGATTGTGCATTTTATTATTAATTTTTGGTTTCAGTAATCCAATAATTTCATAATATTTATACATAAAGGATTTTACTACTACAAAATCTTGATATCAAAATAGTTGAATTTAAGGAAACTTACCTTAATGTTTTCTAGGCGCTTTGACGCTGCAGTCTTAAAGCAAGACAAGTTTTTACTTTTTTTTTTTGGTATTGTGCAGCAAGTAGTGCGAGCAGGATGCCATTCCGAACCACATGCGAGGAGTATCAATACCCTACAAATCCAAAAAGAAAGCAACAAAATTGGTATTTCCGTTCCAAAGATAATATTGGCAGAGAAAGACACACAGATCAATAGATGAAAATATATATTTTGGTCTCTTGGGACTTGAAACAGGATATCTATTGAAAACTGAACACCGAAAATTTTAAACTATTACAACACTACTACTGTCTTAAAAAAAACTTGTAGTAGCGATAGCGGGTGAGTAAAATATGATGACGATCTGTATAGTGTATATTTATTACTGATAACTACCTATCTCTTCCTACAGGCTACTTTGAAATAGTCCCACAATCAGAATGCATATTATCATTACGCCAAATAAATTCACCTTGAACGAAATTTAATAATATTGGTGTGAACTGTTGAACAGCAAAAGCGTAATCTTCTCAGCAGGTGGGATAATCTTATATTACATCATTCTAATATCTAAAAAATGGTAAAAATTGATTGGAAAAATATTCATATAAATATATTCAGCCCCTCTGACCAGCACCACATTTTTCTTATCACTCACAGCCCTTCGGAAGCAAAATTGCTTCTATAAAAAAAAATCGCACTCTCCCTCTGCTTTTCCCGAATTCGTGCACATACCATACATCATTCTCATCATTATATTTGACGTTTGGCTCTTGAAATATTGAACGTGCCAATCAGAGTGGCCGGAGCACCCGAACGCTTATACCTACGACTGAAGAAGAAAGCTCACCACCAGCAGAGACAGAGTGAATCTCGGCGACGACAATAATAAGCTCTAGTCGGATTTGTGTCACTCTGATGCTGTATATTTTGTTAAAATTGAATGAATGAGTGTCACGAGCCATTCCATGAGAGAAAAGTATATTTTTTTCTGTTATATTCTATCTAGAGACTAGAAGAACAAAAAAGACAGCTGAGGGTTATCTTGGTGCTTGTTAAAACTAGGCATAAGAAAAGCATATAAATTATTCTTTTTTTTTAGTAAATGTCATTCCGTTAGAATTTTTTCTATGATACTCGTACGAACTCCAGCTAAATATATAAAAACTAATGTTTTGTAATCATATAGTAGAAGTAGCTACCTCTAGAATAAGAAATAAGTATTAGATAATATGTTCATAGTACGTACATAAGACAAACACAGAGGTAATACAATATGCTAGTGAACGCTCAAACAACTACGTACAGGGTGTCCTATTTTGGGTTCTTTTGCAGGGTATGGCCCAGATTTCTTTGACAAAATTTTTATAGCCCTCTTAGTTTTTAAGATCCAGGGCATTTTTGAAAATGTTGCATTAAGAGAACCCCCACGTATCTCCGTTATCCTTCAATTTATGTATACAAACAACTATCTGCTTCAAGATGGTCGGTGGCTGTAGGCATAAGTGTGGTACGTGCGATAAAAATGTTACAAAAACTAATAAAGCTCTGCTTTGTTTTGGAAATTGCAGATCATGGTATAGTGTTTGCATAGGAGTTACAGATCACGAATATAATCTATTTATTGAGTTAAATGAGAAAGTTGTACATGTGCAACAAGCCGCACCACGCCAGTAAAGGAAGAGAGGTTAAGTGACTTCTCGGACAGCCATTTGACATGTGCCGAACAAATTAAAGCGTTGTCTGAGCAAATAATGGATTTAAAAAAGAACCACACCGTTATAAGTGATAATATGAATATAATCAAGAGTGAAAATAGTCAATTAAAGGACTCTATTAACAATCAAGCCGAAGCCTTCAGCGACCTTATCTTAGATATTGACAAGCAGCGTACGTATGCTAAAAAATTAAAATATGATCCAGGAAAAAGAACAATCAAATCGCAGGAAGTGTGTTCAAATAAAAGTTAATTAAAGTCTAGAATTAATAATGATCAAAGTGACAGTAGTGTTTTAATCTCGCCAGTTGATATCGATAGTTTTCGATCTTCACATAATCGGAGGGCCACAGAGGAAGAACATAACCTGCAGCAATCAAAATCAGGTAATGAATGTTTGATTACTCAAAATGATGTAGAAGAATTCACCGTCGTGAAATCCAGGAAGAAACGAAGGAACAAAGAAATGTCTCTAAGTAAGAATCCAACTAATAAATCCTTCACGCAAAATAAGATAAGTTTTATTACTAATACATCTGTTGACAATGACTCAGGCCTGACTACGGTAGAGAAAATAAGTTTTCTTTTTGTATCTCGCTTCTCGCTTGAGCCCCGAAACGGAATGTGATGATGTGAAGTCTTACAAAATAAGAAGGAAGACACTAATTTTACAGTTGAAAAATTGGTGTCTAAATATCCCAAATACTATTCCTCATTTAAGGTAGGGATACCTAATCATGTAATGAATTAATTTTTCACTGCAGAGTACTGTCCTCAGAATACATATGTCTCTAAGTTTATCACCAAGAAGAAGAATAATAGTTTAAACGAGAGAGCTCAGATTTTACAGGAAGCGCTTAGGGCCATGCAACTCAGCAGCAACCAACTTAACCTTTAGTCGTGATACAGATTTATTAACTAGCCTAGAGTTAGAGAAAGACTCTGTTGTTAGAAGAAATGAGTGTGAGTATGAACCTTGGACTCAATTAGTTTGTAGATCCTGTGGGACATCAAAAAACAGGATCAAGGCCTAGTGAGTTTTAAAGTATTACATCAGAACATTGCCAACATTGACTATTTCAAACTGCAAGAACTGGAACGAGTTGTGTCAGAGCTGAGTGTAGATTTTCCTGCTATCTCAGAACATTGACAAACTGCCGATAACGGGTTTTCAGTGAGCTGCTAGCCAATGCCGAGATCAACGCAAGCATGGAGGGCTTGCCATTTACGTGAAGAACAATATTAGCTTCAAGGTAATTGACAAATTATTAAAGTTAACTATACCTTTTGTATGTGAACTGATTGGTTTACAAATAAATAATAGTCTGGTCATAGTATTGTTTTACAGACCTCCGGGATCTAATATTGACACTTTTTTGATATTCTCACTTCAGTTTTTGAGTTCTTAAGCAGACTAGAAGTAGTCTCTGTTGTGTCTGGGGATTTTGATATTAAACTAAACATTCTCAATAATCTGACCAATCAATTTCTGAACCAGTGCTTAATGTATGGTTTTGAAGTGACTGTAAATCAGCCTACTCGTGAAAGTAAATGTTTAGACAACATACTGGTGTCTGGCACTTCAGAATTTTCTCCCGAAGTAGTTAACTTACATCTCAGAGACCATCTGGGACAAACATAAGTAGTGTAATTCACTGCAGTTGTATCATCACATAAGTGAAGATAATATCCGTGTTTTCAAGTTTATGATTGGCAAAATTGGTTGGGAGATGGAACTTCATCATACCAATATAGACGACAACTTCAGGGTCTTTTTGGACACTTTGGTCTATTATTTTAAGTTATGCTTCCCACTCAAAAAAAATAAACCTAGATTTGATTCACATGTTAATAAAACCAAAGACTGGTATACAACCGAGCTAGCTCAAATTAAGAGTCGGTTAGAGTTAGAGAATGAATATAGGTCAAAGATTAAATCTGCAAAGAAAGATGCTAATGAAGATGTAATTATGAAGTCAAAAAACACTGTTAAGTGTATCTGGCAAGTTGTCAAAGAAACAACCAAACCTAGTGTAAGTAAAGATGATGATATATCCCCTGATTATTTCAATATTTTTTTGTTAATATTCTAGGTTTTAAGGAAGCCTCTAATGAGGCTAGTTTGAATAGCCCTACTCAGCTAAACCCTGCTGGCATATCTCATATAAATTTCAATAGACCTACTCCCATGACGTTATTATTGAATAAACATGATTTTAATGCAGATGATTCTAATAGTTTTAAGTTTAAATGTATATTCCTTGTCTTGTAAAACTAGTAAAGATCACTTTGGTCTCTATAATAACTTCGTCAAAGAGACAGTAACTTTCTTTGTGAATATTCTTGTCACTTTGGTTAACCAGTGTCTGTATGAAGGAAGTTTCCCAAATGTTTTAAAAATCAGCAAGGTATATCCTATTTATAAGAAGAAACAAGATATAAATAACTACATTGTACCCGTTTTTTCTAAAATAATCGAGGTAGTTGTAGGTGAGCAGCTTATAAATCACTTTAATAAGCACAACATTCTAAGCTCAAGGCAATATGGTTACAGAAAGGGTATCTCGACAATAACAGCTTTGACAGATCTTGTTGAGGAAATCTTAGAAAAAGAATTTTACTCAACAGATGAATTTTTAAGTGGAAAATGGATTTATAATGATTTTGTTAAAAGATGAGCAATTGTTGGGCCCAATTGTTATTGTTACTAGACCTTTGTGATTTTTTCTTTCTTTTTTGTGTCATTAGTACAGTTTCTTTTTCATTGACAAGTCCAATTATTCAGAAGAATATCTGATGGAAAATAAAGATCTTATCTTATCTTATCGAAAAGATAAAATAACACTATAGATTTTTTCCCGTAGCATGCAGTAGTGTAGATAATTTTTGTTACGTATACAAAATGAAGTATATAAAACACGATATAACAGGATAGAAGAACTTCGAAAGGCAATTCATTTAGTCTTTCGAAATCTGCGAATGAGACCTATGGTTCTTTTTAATGCTATACAAAAAATTTTAAAAAATGTGGCCATTATGCATCAGAGAAATTGTCATTTCGAAAAAATAGTTTTTTTATTTTTTTCAATATTTTTTAATATTTTTTTTTGTTTATTTTATTGTTACTTTATTCCATAAAACTGTTGTTACAAACTTAATGTAATAAAAAACTCTATAGATATTATTGAAAATGTTATGCTTTTATAAAAAGACACCAAGATGCAAGGTATCCAATTCTTCGTTACTAATACGTAACTTTCAGTTGTTTATTGTTGTTACTAATGGCCTTCCATTAAATTATGCGTTTAATTTTAGATCATTTTCAATTATTTGCGTGTTTCTGTGAAAAAGTGCATACTATATTTTAAAAAAGCTAAATAAAGACAAATTTTATAGTCTATAAATATACAGGGTGTTCCATTTAAAAATAAACATAAGTTTGGTTTATAACTCAAAAATAGTAAATATATAACAAAAATTATCTACACAACTGCATTTTAAGGTGAAAATCTATAAAAAAGTCATTTGCCCTTTTCGATAAGTTGAAGGATAACGGAGATACGAGGGGGTCCCAAAATGCAACATTTTCAAAAATGCCCTGTATCTTAAAAACTAAGAGTAGCGCACTGTCGCGAAAACCGCAACTTTGTATATATAAGAATAATGGAGATACTCCGCAAAAGTACCTAAAACGGACACCCAGTAAGATTTTCATAACGGTCGGTTCAACTGTGTAGAATAGAAACACTGTATGGCCATCTGTCAATTGTCAATGTTCAAACAACTAAGCATACCGATTTTCAAGGCGATCTGTGAGTTGGTGCACTATAGTGCGGTGAGTGACAACAAAGTAGATAGCGTTAGAAGATTTTCAATGCTCAAGCATCTAATTATACAAAATCGTATGACTATCGGTTAAACGGTGAAGAAATTGGTGCTTTGTAGCGCCATATCGTGGTGAACTATAATAAATTAGGTAGCTTATAAACCATCTCCAAGATTCTCTACATTTATTTGGAAATTTGTATGTTATTCCGTCCGTCGGTGTTGGAAAACACAGTATTGTTATTTCTTAAACGGTAACAGTGAGAAAGATGATTGAATTAGAGATAAGTTGCGTGATATAGATTTCTTCAATATTATGATTTGCAACCTGGAACATTTTTAACCGTTCCTGATATATTTTAAAAAAACTGAAAATCTACGGTTTTGCTTTTGTTTATTTTCTCATTCTCTACTCGCAAAGGAAAGTTATTGCTTTATCCAAACAATAGTTCCTTGTTTTGATGAAAATTTCGAGCTCAAATGTGTCTTCGTCAATTATTCTTTTTATTGTATGGATTTCTTCCGAAGCTATCTTTTGATTGTGGGTTATCGATAATATAGATCATTTATAATTTTCAATGAGGGACTATGAGAGATATGTGTTGGTTAAATCTCAGAAAAATAATGAACTCGACTTTTTTTCAGTTCTTCGATGCATGGTTATCCCGTTGGCCGTCTTCTTGATCTAGACTTCCTGAGATAGCTTTTACTTTGCTGCCAGTACCATTAATCAATCTTTGTCTGATTCTAGGATTCGGATGGATTGTTTAGAACTTCGGACGGACGAACGGAGCTTGATTGAAGTTCGTCAACCTTCTATGTAAGAGTAGCATGAGCTGGTTGTCAGCATGTCGTTGATGTGATTATAGTCATTTTGAATGATTTCTATTTCTTCACTTATAGATGTTAAATTATTGTAGAGGATAAAATCGTGGGTATCAACTATGATTCTGGCTTCTCCTAATTTCAAGGGTAAAATCACTGGGTTATCTTTGAGGTCTTTGATTTGTATCTTCTGCATTGACATGATGGCCCACCAAGATGGTTCACCTGTAATACAGTTTGGCGTGTGCTTTATATTTTTCTTATGGGATGTAGTATTTGATACTTCTACTTTGACTTCTTTGTTGTCTTCTACAACATACGATTTGTATCTTGGTACTAATTTATTTCTGACAGCTGTATTCTTAGTGAAGATTTGCTTTGGTTTTATATGTTGCCGGTTGTTGTCTAGTTTTATTTATTTTTGACTGACTTCATGAAAAGCAGGAGATATACAATGCGGTTGTATGCTTGCTTTTTTATTTTTTTATGGCGGTTCGCGCGTTTCGCATAGTAAACTTACTCCGATTTAGATGATTTTTGTTTCATTTGAAAGAGGACAGTTGAGAAATGGTCCCATATTTAGAAAAACTCAAATACAAAATCTCCTTCCTTCCAAAAACCACCCCCGAAAGAGGTGCAGGGTTCAATTTTTCTCGAAGTTCGCAAATCTGAGAATGCTGAATTAAAGATGAGACTATATCCAGAAGCGTTTAAATTGTTTTTTTAAGAGTTACGGTTTTCGAGTTCCAGCAATGGTAAAGTCTGAAATATGTGATCTGTGTATTTCCGCCATGTGGAAGGGGTTTTTTCAAAAATTGATAATATGAGACGGCAAAATTGAAGAAGAGATTATAATATGTAGCAAAATTTACACTAAACATTCCTTCAAAAGAGTTACAGTTTTCGAGTTACAGCAGTAAAGTCTAAAATATGTATATCTGCGTCGCGATGTTTTGAGACCTCTGAATAAAAATAACAAGTACAAGCCAAGCCTATAACATGGGTAATATGATAAGTACTATCTTCTCTGGTATTAGTAAAATTTTAACAATTTTCATGATTAGTGTTACACTCAAAAGGGTGAAATAAATAGTTTTTGCAAAAAAATGGACAGACTTTATTAGTTGGTGCACTGAAAATACAAAATGATATTAATTCTATTGGTGCTGCTAATTTTGAAGTTGTGCCGTTGTATTTTGTTGTTGTAGGCACCAACTCCAAAAGTACCAGCACCAATAGAATTAATATTACTATGTATTTTTCAGTGCACGAACTAATAAAGTCGATCCAATTTTTTGTAAGAAATATTTATCGTAATATTACTCTCCGTTTCAATCTATTAGCGATATCATTGATCGCCTTATACATTGCCTTTGTTTTTTGACTGACGAACCCCGAACGGAGGAGGTATACAATTCGACTGTCGGCTTTTTTTTTCATATAGTAATTGTACTCGGATTTTGATGATTTTTGATTCATTTGAAAGATGATGCTTGAGAAATGGTCCCATATTCATAAAAATATAAATCCGAAATTCCCTTCTCTCCGAAAACTGCCCCCGAAGAGGTGTAAGAGCCGAATTTTCTCGAAAATCGAAAATCGAAAAAAAAATTAAAGATAAGACAATATCCGGAAACGTTTAAAATGAACATTTTTTCAAAAGTGTTATGGTTTTCGAGTAAGAGGCATGTCAAATTCTCAAATATGTGCATTTTTGCCATGTGGAGAGAGCGATTTCATCAAAAAATTTAAAATTTGTGGGCACTACATGAAAGACAATAGTATTTGTAACAACATTTATGCTGAACATTTTCTCCTTAGAGTTACGGTTTTCGAGATAGAGCGAAGGTAAAATGTTTAAATCTAAAATACTTATACGTATTTGCGCAGCGATGTTCTGATATCTCTACATAATATTGACAAGGACAAGCAAACAATATACGTGGGTTATAGGATATTAGCGGTATTAGCGAACGTTCAACGATCTTCGTGACCAATGTAACACTCAAAAGTGTGAAATAAACCTTTTTTACAAAAAATTGGACCGATGTTATTAGTTGGTGCACTGAAAAGTACGAAATAATATTAATTCTTTGGTGTTGGTACTTGTGAAGTTAGTGCCAAAAGTTATCAATCCAACTGCCACTGCATAACTTCAAAAGTAACAACAATAATAGAATTAATTTTATTTCGTACTTTTCAGTGCACGAACTAATAACGTCGGTCCAATTTTTTTTTAATATTTATTCTTTATGTTGTTGTATATAGTTATTCAGCAAGTTTATTTCGATTTCGATAACCAATGGTTCTGTCGAAATGTCCATTCAAAACATCTATTGGCTTCTGTTTTGTAACTGAGTGAATACTTACTTACTCGTCCATTCAATTCTATAACCACTTACCAGAAATAATGAAAAGACGGCATGCTTATCAGTCTGGTGCCATATGAACCTAACAATTATATTAACCATACCTTTGAGCTAATTTTCATTGTACCTTATTTCAGTGTACGCATCTTCTGTATGCTTCTTGTGTGACTGGCTTGTAATGTATTTTTTTTCTTACATAGTGCAATAAATTTATTATTATTATTACTATTATTTTACGCAATGTCAAGAGTTGGCAGCAATGCAACAGGATGGATACTGCCAACCAGGGAGACAGTGGTGCGAAAACGCCGACACAGATTAATGTAATCAAGGTAGCGCCTAATAAAGTATAAGTAGTAAAGTATAGAGTGCATTGAGAAATCCCTAGACTACACCAAAATAAAGCAACAACTTTGGTCAATTGGCTTGAAATGTATCAGTTTGGATAACTTCCAAAGGTTTTATTGATGTTGGAGTAGTCATAAATCTTGGTTTGGGAGGGTTTCGGTTGTATTTATTAACTTTCAAGTTTCGCAGATATTTATGTAGTTTTCGATATCTTTTTTCGGAGATGGCCAAAAACATATTCTTCTTATTCGCATCTCTGTTTCGTTTGTAACTCAATGATTAGTTTTTCCATTATGATAATTTTGTTTGTTGTATTTTGTATGATGCCTTTGCTCATAGCACTACATATGAGCAATAATCCGGCCCAGGGAAATTCAGAGACATCTTCTCTGTACTCACCTGGGTAAATATTAGTAGACGCGTCCAAGTCGCGGGAGTGGACCCGGCCCAATTGTGTCGGTGGCTGTCCATCGTGGAGGAGTATAACGCATCCTCCTGCCCAGATATACGGGTGAAGTCCACACCAGTAGGGAAGGCGGAGAAGTACGGCTGACCGTATAAACCCTTACAAATGTCAGATTTTAAAATGAAGCGGAAACGACCCCTGGTGTGTAAATACTCTCACACTGATTTATTAATCTATCCCTAAGATTCTGGGGGGACACAAGTTTGACAAAAGTATGCCTGAAAAAGCAGACAGTTATCAGAATTGTAACTTTCAACACTAGAACTCTACGTTCTGAAGAAAGTTTACGGAAATGAAAACCGAACTAGAAAATACAAAATGGGACATTGTTGGAGTTGGCGAGGTCAGAAGGCGAGGTGAGGGTCTCGAGCCCTAAAAACCGGCCACCTGTTCTATCATAATGGAGAACAACACGAATTAGTAGGAGACGTTGGATGCTTCATAAATTAAAACGTCTTCAAACTATTCAGTCAGTATTGACTAGAGTAATTTACGCCATTCTCAGAAAAAATACTAAATACAATCTAAAAGTTATCCAAGACATAAAGACGAAGAAATTGATAATTTGTATGACAACTTATGCACAGCTATCTCAAATGATCATAGATCACGGTTGTAGGCGGAGATTTTACTGCAAAAATAGGAATAAAAATGGATCCATCAGAAACTGCCATTGGAGATTTTGAAAGCCCAGGACGAAACGATCGTGGTGAGACTCTTTTAAATAACTTATTTCAAATGAACAGTTTCTATTATAGAACACTGCACCGAAGGTGGACATGGAGAAGCATAAATTCGCAAAATCAAGCGACCATCGAATGGTAAGAGCCACTATTGTATTAAACACCAACTCCGAACGACACAGAATGATAAAAAAACAAATAAAGACATAGACGCACCCAAGAAATATACAAGACTTCGAAAACCATATGGGGAACACGTTACAAAATGAATTACCAACAAACAATATTAACACCCTAAACGATACAATAGTGAAAGCAATAACAGAAGCTCAGAAGAAATGCTGCCCAACACGACTGAAGGAGGAGAAGATTAGTTTAGAAACGAAGTAGAAAATGAAACAAAGAAGGCATTGAAAAGTGACGAAAACGCCAGTCAAGACGCCGTAAATAAACTGAAGAAGGATGTATCAAGGACAATTTGAACTGACATAAGAAAACACAAAGAATGAAAAATTGATAAAAGTATAGAGGAAAATAAAAGCATGAAATTAATGAGGTGCGAACTTACAAATGGGAAAAAAGATATCGTCAAACTTAGACAAGAATGGCATTAAAATATCAAACAGAGAACAATTACTACAAATTGAAGAAGAATTTTATAAAACATTCTGCACCAATCAAGACACTCTAGACCAGGAAGAATATGTACAGCGGAAGTTGCAAAATCAGGGTTCTGAATATATCCCAGAAATATCTCTCGACGAAATCCACATGGCCCTATAAAAGATGAAAAATAATAAGCTCCGGGGGACGACGGCGTCGTTACAGAGGCGATAAAGATGGGAGAGATCCAAAAGCTCTTAAAAAAATAGAATAACTATAATGATACTTTTACATAAGAACGGAGATATAACAGATCTGGAAAACTATAGACCAATCAGCCTTCTCACCTATCTCTATAAATTGTACACATGGATTATAACAAACAGACTGGAGAGAAGACTAGAGTTTTACCAATACCATGAGCTAGCTGGTTTCCGTTCAAATTACGGAACATAAATGATCAGCTACGGTGTTTAAAAATCGTGATAGAAAAACCCATAGCATATAATCGCCCTCTAGTATTGATATTTGTTGTTTTTAAAAAAGCGTTTGATATGGTGGAACGACCCGCTATTCTAAGAGCATTACAAGAATATAGAATTGACCATCGAAACTGCAACATAATCAAGAATATATACGATAATGCGAAAACAACTGTAAATCTACATTCTCCAACCAACGAGATAAGTATTAAAAGAGGAGTCAGGCAGGGCAACACTATATCACCAAAGCGGTTCATTACTGTCCTTGAGCACGCATTTAAAAGGTTAGCATGGAAACAGAAAGGAATACAAATCGATGGAGAGAGGCTCAACCATCTGCGTTTTGCAGACGAGATTATTATCCTATCAGACAACCTGGGAGAGCCCAAAGACATGATCCAAGAGCTTAACAACATATGTCCAAAAATGGACGTGAAAGGGTTGTTTGATGATGATGAATTTTGTATGATAAGCTGTCATCTTTCTTCGTTGTTCACATCCTCTAAAATATCGTTACATTTAACCAAGTCATGGGCGGTATTTTTGCAAATTTTCTGAGTAATGTTTAAAGTTGGCTCGTATATAGAATCTGGTTCAAATTGTATTGCGTTTTTTTACTTTAGGTGGGATCAAAGACATCTGTGCCTTTGGGTAGGATAAATTACTTTAATTATTTTATGACGCCCTTTTTCATATCATCTAATCCGATTTGTGCATGGATACGTTGTTTATTATGAAATATATGCTCCGTTTTGGGATTGGCTGGATTGTAGTGAACAAAGACCAGTGATAGGTATTTGGTTATTGTCGAAATTTGGGGTTTTCAGATATTGGTATGGTTATTATTGGCTCTTCATGGGCTTTTGGTATTGTATTGTTCGTGCATTCATTTTGGGGCTCTTCATCAGCTGTGTATGTGGTAGAGGTATATTTTTCTGGATGTTAAACTTGTGTTTTATCAGTCGTTTTCTGTGATAATGGACCGATAATTCCTCAGTTGTGTCTGTTGATGAGGTATTTTTTTCTGGATGGTAGTCCTGTATTTCATCAGGCGTTTCCGTTGATAAGCTGTGATGATGGTCCGATAATTCCTCAGCTGTGTCTGTTGAAGATTATTTATTTATTTGATCCCCTAAAGACTCTAATGAGACTTATTTCGGCTAAGCTAATTACAAAAGACTATATTCAAATATTCATTTCACAATTATCGAAAAACTTTAGGATGTATCTGCAGGCAGATATATTGGGTGAAGACAGGATGTTTTCAACATTCATTGGATGGAACAAATTGACCTTTCTTAGTTAGTTTAGGAACCAATTACGTCTTTTTGGCTGTTGTACAGTTCACATTGTCACAGAATGTAATTTTGGTTTTTATTGCTTTTACCGCACATACATTTGGGATCTTCAAAGATTCCGAGCCCACCTATGGATTCAGCTAGGTTGTACTGGTTGGCTCGACAACGATTTTTTGAGAGGTTTTTGTTTCATTTCCTTTTATTCCCATGTACGCTGGTAACCAGAACCATTTGATAATTCGTTGCATCGGGGATTGTCTGTGGAAGATTGTATTTTCTCTTGACTTCTAGGATATATGGGCTTAGGTTTGTCTTTTCATTTGGGTTTTCAAAGTTTGAAGAGCGCTAAGAGAATTACAGAAGATACAGATTTTTTTGTCCGTGTTTTGAAGGGCTAAGTCTAAGGCATTGTTTAAAGCGATGATTTCCGCAGAGACCTCAGACACCTGGGGGTTGATTGATCTTTTTGCCTGGGTATTTAGTGATGGGCAAATACATGATGAATCGACAGATGTATTACCAGGAATTTTGCTGCCGTTAGTGTAGACTACCAGTACATTTTCTATGGCGATGAATAGGTTTAAGGAGGTGTTTGGATCAACAGCTCCTGATTTCTCTACCTAGTTTCTAATCGAAGGGAATGGAGGTGACAAGCGTAATGTAATCGTGATTCCTCTGACCGGTGTATATGATTATTGACGTGTTAGCTAGATTCTCGATGCATTGCCTTAAGATAGAGTTACGTTTTCTTTTGTTTTTAATACATAATTTTCATAATTTTTTAATAATGGTATGTAGAGAAGAGTTTGAATACGATATTTTATTCAGATACATGGAGCAGGTGGTAGCCACTTTCAACAGCTTATCTAAATTTTTTTCGTTTTTGTTCACATTGTTTAATTTTATTTCATAATAATTTGGTATTAGGATATGTTCAATCAATAATTAAATTTAATTTTAATATTTATTATTTAATCATCCAATTGTTCCCTAAGTCAAAAATCGTTTTTATTTTTTTATGCAAAAGTAGGACGAAAAAAAGTGATGAAATCAAATTTGTCATAATCAATAGGGATTTAATTTATTTAGAAAAACCTGCGGCGTACAAAATATTTTCACACCCTGTACAGACGCCACTTAAGAAAATCTTACATGCTTAAAGAGTGTGTGCTAAATTTCATAACAATATCTAGGCAGTTATTAAGGTTATAGTAGTATAGTAAGATTAGGATATAAGTTTATCTGAACATTTCTCCTTTAAATCATTTGAGGATTCACCCCCTTAAATGTTAGCATCTTAGTCTTAAACACCCTGTGTATTACTTCATAGTTGAGTTCTTCTAATTTCAATTTTCATCGAATTAATTTTGAATTTGTTCCTTTGAGAGAGAAAATCCATTGAAGAGGGCGATGGTCTGATACTATTTAAAACTTTCATCCGTTAAGGTATGGCCCAAAATATTTTGTGGCCCAAGCAACTGCTAACACCTCCTCGATCGTAGAATATTTTTTCATTCACTAAATAAATTGTTTATCTCTACCAACTGGTCCTTGTGAAAGGATTGCACCAATAATGAAATCACTACCGTCCGTGGTAAGGTTGAATGTTTGTGTGAAGTCTGCATATTGGAGTATCGTTTTAGTTTATCAGCAAGTTCTTGCAAGTCTCGAAATATTCGATGTAATCGGGGGTATTTCCAATTTTTGCATCTTTTTTCAAATATGCTGTTAGTGGATTCGTGATTTTCGCACAAGAAGCATCTCTCTGAACACCTTCTACTATTTCTATTTGGTGGAAACCACCAGCCAAACCTAGGGAAGAAAATTATTAGCATCTTCCCAATTTGTCCAATAACTGATATTGGGTATTGGATACTTATCTTCAATAGTTTTCTCACTGACTTTCCAATAATCCACGACAATTTTTCATTTTATTTTACCTGTACCATCGGCTTTTTTGGAACTCCATATTGATGAGGACCATGGTGATTCACCGGGTCTTATGATCCCTTTCTTCTCCACTTGTAGCTAATGGAATTGTGGATATCTATAAGACTTTGTGAATAAAGGAATTGTAGTGTTTGTTCTACTTTAGTATTTAACTTGATTTGTAAGTGTCAACAGGGGTGTCCGGAGTATTTCTTGCATAATTTGTGTCTTCTTTCTTCATTATTCAGATGATTTGTTCTTATTAAATTTTCTATATCGTAATGCCTTTTTCCTGCCATCTACTGAAAACAGATGAAATTGTTAAGAGATGCATAACAGCTGACTTGATGTGATCGGCCAATGCTAGTTCATCATCCGTGTTATTGATAAGTATAATATGCGTATGTATATTTGATACATTTTATATGTATATTACTTTTAGTTATAATTGACGTTTTTCATACAAACACATTGTCTTGTGAAAATAAATACTATTTTTTTTATTTTTTTTATGTGAGATTGTTACACGCTGTTATCAGTATTTATCGCAATCTTGCACCTTGGATATTTTGCTGAGGCTATAGAATTGTACCATCCGTCTCGGCTACCGGTAACACGTATCAATGTATGAGGTTCAAGTTGAATAGAATAAAATTATTTCTAGTTGGTTACATAATAAAGAATAGGAAATGTTGCAGACTATTATAAGACTCGCATTTATAAAATCTAGTTGAGCTTGCATTAATTTCAAATTATCCGATCCAATAAATCCATCAATTTTTTTGAAATTTAAAGAGATCAAATTTTAAGCTGGAACATTCGTGAAAATTTGGAATTTGAGCGCTGTAATCCTGAGAATGATTTTGAAAGATTGAAGTAACTATAAAAGAATCATCGGTGAATGTGAAAATTTTCTTCTCTGGTTTTCTGTAGGTAACTACTGCCTGGCTTGTGCTAAACATTCAGGTCGCATGGACCCTAAGGGCTCCCTTAGTCCTGTTGTAAATGTTGTTGTTGCCTGCTGCCTGAAGAAAATTACTGTTCCTGATAACCTCTTTAGAGTTGTGTACATCTAGATAATTTGAAATGTTTCACAAGGTTCCTATACATTTTTAGTAAAACTGCAATTGTATTTCTTGCGGCGGTTGTCACTCGGGTAAGGGCGTTCTCATCCTTCTGGTCGCCTAAATGTCGGATAAGAACTTTAATATCGTTCCAGTTAACGCATCCATGAGTTGTCACGACTTGTCTCTGTCAGCTAATTTTCCCAAAAGACTGAATAACAATAGTTTGTTTTGTATACATTCAGTTTTCAGGATTGATGTCAAAGTACTGATTTAGAAAAGCGGCGGATACATTCAAAAAAACGTGCAACTCATTCGGGTTTCCATCTAAAGTAGAAGCAATTGATGGGTTTTTCATGTCAAAATTTGGTTTTGCAAAAATGAATAGGTATTTCGGTTTTAATAAAGTTATTAACTTAATTATGCTCTAAACTTTTTCCTTAATCGGAGTTTTCTAATGATATATTAGCTATTAATATATCTAAATCTAACTCTGCACTAGTGATGCACAAAGCAAGACTTACATGACTTCACAACAAACCTGCAAAAATTTTGCACTTTTTATAAATTCGAAAAATTCGTGTAATTCTAAACCGTAACTGCTAAGTTCAAATGAAGAAGAACCCTGTAATATGCATCAGAAGTATTTAATTGTTAATGTTATCAGACAGATAGTTATATTATTATTCGAAATGGTTTTGTCCACAACAAACACTTCTGGTATTGTAATGGTACCAAACAATTCAAGAATAAGCACTGAAAAAAAATTAGAGCAAGGGAGGTTGGTAATTAATTAAGAAAATTTATAAATTATTATTCACCATTCACACATGAGAATCGTATCTTACTAACGCGACTACTTTCTTGCCATATTTTCATATATAATGGTTTCCCTTGGCCTGCTTAATGTTTGCGCTTCATACTTCTACATCAAAACACATTCTACAATGGTTTTTGTATCATTTCTTGAAAAAAATAGTGGTAGAAAAGTGGCCATTTAGTGAAAGCGATCAAAATTATTTCTGGTTTATAGATATAGTTTGTAACTTCAACATATGTATCAAGGTTTTATAAAAAAAGTAATAAGAATAAGAAACTGGTAAGAAACGCGTATTTATAAAAGTACCTATCTATTACAATCTGTTCAGTCGTGTGAATATCTCTATGAGTATGATCGAAAAAATTGGTTCAAAATGAGAGCGATCATAACTTTAGAAAATATCAAAAAGTGCCTATTGGATAAACGTCATCAAAATATTGCAGATTTATAGTTGATTTGAAACTAAACCTTCTGCTTAAAACATTTTGCGTGATAGGAAAAATAATAAAAATAAAAAATCATATAGTTTACCTTCCCCTGGCTATAAGAAGTCGGGATTCTTTGAAATGAGCTCGTTAAGGGAAATCCTAGAAAGTTTGAAATTATTGTATAGGGTGTTGCAGAATTGTTTGAAGTTAGGAAATCTTAGTTTGTTAAAATCAACTCGCTTTTCACCCAACAACTTTTAGTTCAATATTTTTAGAATTTATAGAATAAAGATCAATATTAACAGAGTTCAACAGTTAAATATCCCGCAAGTCCTGCAGCAAAACCAAGACCAGGTTAGTCTTGGTATTGGTCTTGCATCGCAGTATTGGTCTTGGTCATGCATAGACGAACATGATCTCAGTCTTGGTCTTGCAGTTTGGGAAGACCAAGGCCAAGATCAATCTCGCAACTAACTACTCTGCACAACAGATGATGGCTAGCTGCATTCTCGAACTCTGCTTGGCTCTGCTTTTTTGGTGGTCATTGGAGTTTAGTGGGCACTATCGTCAAGGAAGAACACGTAGATACGGATAGTGAACAAAGGTTTGAAAACGACAAGTATCGCGATCGACTCTTTCAATATCCTAATGACTGCGACAATTAAGTTTCAATAACGAACTTTAAGTTTGTAAAAACTATATTTTATTAAAAGTGACAAAGTTTCAGAGTTAAATTCAAATCAGACTAAGCATTAATAATGGATTTATATCTTTTTGTTTAACATATTAACATTTAAAGCCAGCAAGATACAGAAAAACGATAAAACTATTTTCTAATGTAGAAGCCATGAGGATGAGCAAACAAAATATTTGTATCCCTGTGACAACAATATCAATATCTTCGTCTTTGACATTTATATCATGATTCATAATGAAGTTTGGATTTTCAGAGATTGTTATTAATTCGAAGTTTTTTCTTAAATGGAGGGTTATAATGATACTGAAAAAAAATATCTATGACGCTTATCTATATATATAAATGAACCTCTATTTCTTTTGGTCATCGCATCTCGCGTGAACGGATGGAGCATTTTGGCTATTTCTTTTTTGTTGTTGTTTTATCAGGAGGAGGTTCTTATGAGAGAAAAAAAATAAGAAAATTGTGCGGAACCATGAATAAATATAGGGAGGATGAGTAACACGAGTAGTGGGAGTAGCACAAAAAACATAGGGTTATCGTATGTCATTTCGGTGTGTTGCGTAAAATCACGCAGCGCATCCTTATGTAGTATGGGTGAATGAAGTTTAAATACAACAATAGACAATCAGTGAAATACTGCGCAACATCCTAAATTGACAACTTATCACGGCACGTTAATTCAGCCACTTCTGCTTATAGAACAGGATACAGAATTAATCATCCTCCCTTTATATATTCTTGAGCGGATCATTAGAAAATTCAAAAAACTTGAAGACAATATTAATTTTACATACAGTACATACTATTGTTTGATATATCTGTCAGTTGTTTGAAATAACTGTCAGCGATTGACAGAACGCACGCTGCAAATATCGGTAAACATAGACAGATCGGTTTATAAATAATAGTTAGTGAGTTTTTGAGCAGTGTTTATTCATATTTGTAAGAGCAATCACGCCTAATATTGAAAGTTCAATTTAATATAGAGATTTTGGTAGGTTTTGATAGACTTGATATAAAGAAGAATTTTTGGTTTTAGAAATGACAGCAATTAGACGTACAAATATAAGTCGCAGAACTCGCAATCCTGTAAGTCATTGACATACAAGAATACGTCAAAGTGACGAGCAACGCGAAATGCGGAATGAACTTGAACGGAATCGAAATTAACAACATAGAAATGTTGCTTTTAACCCTTATCGAGCTGCATTTAATAATAAAGTGGAGTTCGATTACAGTTCACACCAAATTGTCGCTATTGAATCAATGAACGTTATGTTCTAATATTGTAAAGCATCTAAGTTTAAAAATGAAGTTTGTGAAGATTGTGTTGCGGGAGTCAAATTGACGCCATTGGTACCGCCACCAGAGCCTCTGCATTCATTTCTATACATTTTTTGACTCATATACAGCGATACAAATTGTTTTCAAACGACGTCATTTGGCGCAACAAAAGTTATTCAAGAAAATGTTATGCCAACTTTCAAGGTAACTATACCTATTGAAAAACAATAAACTGTTACTACCACAAGCCTGATGCAAAATACGTTGATAATGTTCGATTGAAATCGTGTATCAGTTAAAATAGCATAAGGTAGGTTTGTAGCTAGATGAGTAACCAAAACCAGCCAGAATTACAAAAATGATGGGAGAATAGCAGTGCTGACAAAATATCTTCAAAGCCACATGGTGGTACGAACAATTCGCTATTCAGTATCCTATATTACATCTATTTATTGTCTGTTTACCTTTGAAGATTCAGGAACAAATATATCCATCATTTAACAGGTTCCTTATTGCCAACGCCGGATAGTGAATATAATTTTTTGCAAATTTATTTTATGGGCAATTCAGCAAAACAAGTTGATAAGCGTTGTGCGCACAATAAATCGGTGAAAAGACTAATACAACTTCAAATAATTTTTTCCATCTGACAACGAATTGGCTGTATTATTCAAGACTGCAATATACAGCATGCCATCTGATTACCACAAAATTGTCATCAATGCCGATAAGACGCCTGCAGGATAAAGTCGCTTTTGTTGTCATGGGTGAAGATTTAGAAAACCGAGATATTGTTTTTGTTAAGACAGGACAACGTCTGTCGGGTTAGCAAGTATCACATATTATAGAAATATTGAGTGCAAGAATTGCATTCAGAAAAGAATGCGCCATCAAGAAAAACATTTTAAGCAATCATGTGAGGAAAATATCTTGTGAGAAATCACATCATGAATTCAACGTTTTGGTTCCAGTGTCGTATCAATTCTGATCTTTCCTCAAACATACATTGGTAATGATTATAGTAGAGTAGAAATATTAGTCTAGAAAAATCATAAAAACACTAATCAACGATTGCATATTTAGAATTGTTCGCAAATCTCATATTTCAGTTTCTTTACCTTGTCTGTATATTGCAATTTGTATTATGTGATTATAAACGACGAAGAATTATAGATTCAGATCACTATTTTATGAAAAGGTAAAAGAGACATGATTTACAAATATCGGCATTTTTAATAAAAAAATATTTTTTGTGACAGATAATCTTCAGTAGGAAACTAGACCCCAAATTTGAAATAAGATTATTGGACCTAAATTTATTGATGGGAATTTGAATAGCTACTTCAATTTGTATAAAGTAGGGTACTGAGCCCGGGAAAACCCATCCAAACGACGATGTTACCGCGCCACGGCCTTCATATTTTCTCTGACAATAATGATCAAGGTGACACTTAAGAAGCATACCGAATCCAATAGGCGCACCTCGAATTTTCTGGAAATGCCATCCTATTTCTAATAAATAAAGAAACTATTCTCTAGAACTGAGAAGCCAAGCATTGTATCTCAATAGGTCTGGAGAAGAAACGCCGCAAAAAGTTAACTGGGATATATTTATAGCATTCGGCCAAGTAGGATGGGATTTAGTATTGAGTATCATTGGGAGCTGCTGTAACGAGCCAGCGATGTATATTCAAGGGGGTCAACTGTTTTGGTATACCAATTTATTACGCAGTTAGTTTGTTAAATTGTAATCGGTGTGTTTATTTAATTGATTAAATAAATGGTATTTAAGTTAACGATTGTTTGCTTTCCAATTGGCAAACCAGAGTACTGTTACAAGTTGTGTCAGTTGTTGAATGTATAAAGAGCTAGCAAGGACCGAGGAAAAATTGTGAAATTAAGAGTGGCTGATCTACCACATGAGATCAAAGAAAGAGGGGGATAACCTTCTGGCAATAAATTTGCACATCAGAAGCAGTTGCGAGCGAGAATTGATGGAGCAGAATGATGAGGACATCGATTCGTTAGAGTTCGAAGGAGATCCAGACATTAAGAAAATTACAGAAAGTTCCCTTGCTCTGAAAACAGAAATAACAACACAATAACAAGCTCTAGAAACAAAAATAGCAGAAATGAAATCAAAGATGAATGAAAATTCTCGAGCCCTGGAAACGAGAATAGCAGAGCTAACAGAAAATTATCTTGCTCTGGAATAGCTGAAAATTCTAAAGCTCTAGAACTAAAAGGAAATAAAAAATTCTGGGGCTTTGAGGTAAAAATGTCCAAAAACTCTCAGGTTTTGGATGATAGAATCTCGGAAAACTCCAAAGGAGGAGGAGGCAATTTAAGGATGAGGTGAGAAAGTCCTGACTGAACAGAACATATTTCGAATGAAGCCACCTGAGTTCGATGGTAAATCCTCATGGGCCGATTACCATCTACAATTTTAAGCTGTTACAAGGGTGAATGGATGGTACAACGAAGAAAAGGCAACGGCGTTGTAATCTAGCCTTACGTGGTGAGGCAACAGATGTTTTGTTAGCCCTTCCACCAACATCATATAGCAATTACGATCAATTGGTAAGACATCTGGAGCTGATTTATGGTCAGGTTCATTTAGAACAAATTTACCACGTCCAACTAAAGATGCGCTGCCAGAAACATAATAAGATCCTCCAAGATCTCAGATTCGATGTAGCTTGCCTAGTTCGCTTAACTTATCCTGCAATTCCTGAGGCCGTATTAGAACGACTAGCGATTCAGGCGTTCCTGAATGGATTTCGTGAACCAATAATCAAACTAGTACTTGTTCTCGAATATCCTGTTGCCTGATGGCTAAGATAACGCGAGCCATGGAATTGGAAGCCACAAGACCGACCTGCAGAATCCTATGTTGTGTTCGTAGAAGAGAAGATGCGAGCAGCGATAATAAGGCGGAGACCCCTTTCCGAAATATTAAAGAAGAGTCAAATGCCAAAAGAGGACAGATGAGAGATCCAGTGCTGGGAGTGTGGACAGATGGGCTAAGAAATATCTGTCTGAGAAGAAGATATGAAAGAAACCTTCATCCCGCCATAGGATTCCGAGAGTTGAAGAGGATTCCAAACCTGAATCGGAAAATTAGGTCGAGTAGATGTAAGCATCCAAAATGGCAATACAGGTATCTAAAATCGAGCCTTAGTTGCAGATATTGAAGCGAGGTTATCATTGGCATGAACGTCTAGAGGCTTTCATCTGTATTTGGGCCAGAACATCTTGAGAGTCAATGAGGAGGAAGTTATGCTTCACGGGAGAAGTCAGGAAAATGCCATACAGTTATTGCTTCCAGAAGACGTCTGTTTACCGGAGCTTAGTGAAAAAATCGTCATGGCTCCGCTGGAAGATAGTCCAGATGACGGTAGCATCATGATGTTTGAACCATCATTGAATGATCAGTGGACTTGGCGCGTGGTGTTGCTATTGGAAAAGGGCTCATCCAAGACCAAGGAACTATTCCATTTTGATGAATGCTAACAACTATCCTAAGCAGATAAGGGAAGATGTACTCATTGTTCCAGCCTTCACTGTAGTACGAAACTTTCATGATACCAGCTTGACATCAGCGAAGCTGCACAAGAAGCTGAGAGATTTGGTAGATGCTGCGACTGAAGGGGTGATACCAGACTAGCAGGAGAGAGGAGGAGAGCTTTGATCATTTCTTACCAGGTTGTCTTAGATGTTGGAGATGGAAAAGAGAAATTGCTAACATTGTCCAACAACGAATTGATACTGAAACCGAACGACCTATTAGATACCCATTGAGGCAGCTACCTTTGACCACACGTGAAGAGGCCAATACAATCATCAACAAAATATCAAAGGATGGACTCGTAGAACCCTCAAATAGTCTATGGTTATCACCGGTAGTGTTGGTGAAGAAAAAAGATGGTTCAACCCACTTCTGTGTGGTACAAAGACAGCTTCTCTAATTTGGATTTAAAGAGTGGCTACTGGCAAGTGGAGATGGATTGGAGAGACAAGGAGGAAACAAATCGCAAATCAACATAATGCCGTTTGGGTTATGCCGTTGCATAACTGGAGCGTTCTCCAGCTACTTTTGAAAGGCTGATGGACATTGTGCTGAAAGATTCTCATGGGAGACTTGCCTGGTAAATTTGGACGACATATGATGAGATGAGAGTAGGTTAATTATTTGGGCTACGTAGTTTCGAAAAATGGCCTAGCTGTAGACCCAATGAAAATCGAGTCCATTAAGGACTCGCCAATACCAAGGAACAAAGAAATGACAAGAAATTTTATCGAATTATGCACCTAGTACCGTCGCTGCGTACCTGGGTTTGCCAACATCGATAAACCACTGATTCAACTCACGGAAGAGGGTCGCACATTAAAAAGAATGGGAAACTGCCACTGGAAGAAGTTTTGATGACCGCACCAGTGCTGAACTACCCGTTACGAACGTGAAAGTTCACCTTGGATATAGGTGCCCGCAACGTCGGCATTGTCTCTCGTGTGCAGGATGGTTAGGAGAAGGTGATAGGCTACTTCAGCAAAACGTTAATTTTAAAATCCTGATGGAATAGATAAACGCAGACAGGTGGTATCACCAAGCAGTAGGGTTCCTGAAATTCTACGAGAGATCTATAACGTTACAACAGGAGAGAACATCGGAGTTACAAAAACACTGACTAAGGTGCGGAAACCTTTTGATGAACCAACCTGTTAGATGATGTCAAGGGCTGATGCAGAAAGTGTGTCGCCTGTGCTGCCAGTAATGGACCCCAGAGACATCCAAAGGCATTCATGTGATAGTATAATGTTAGGAGCGAGGTTGGGAGTCTATTTGAACGCACAGCTATCGATGTGGCTGGACCTTCTTCTGAATCTGACGTTGGAAATAAGTATATCGTTTTCGTCATGGACTACTTCTGTAAATGGGTAGAAGCCTATGCTTTACCAAACCAGGAGGTTGAGACTGACGTTGATGCATTAGCTAAAGATTGGATCAGTAGATTTGACGTTCCCCTAATTCTCCAATTGGACCAAGGAAGGAATGTCGAATCCAAGCTCTTCTACAAGGTTTGTGCAACGCTGGGTATCCGGAAGACCAGGACGACTGCTTTACACCTGCAATCTGAAGGGGTGGTCGAGCGGATGAACAGGACCAATAATCGAAGGTGGTATCTGAACACCATAGGCACAACTGATTGCATCTGTTCCTACTTGCCTACCGATCCGCTATCCATGAGAGAACCGGGCAATCACTTGCCAGTATATTGTTTCGTCGAGAATTAAGACTTCCTTGTGACCCGAAGTTTGGCTGTAAGCCAGCGGAAGCTGTTGTTGGAGACGATTATGTGTCATGTTTACGACAAAAAAATGAATGAGTGCCATGAACGAGTATGGCACAATATCCAGGCCGCGAGCGATCGGATGAAAAATGGGTACGTTGTGAATACCCAGTCAAAGCAGTCCGATTAGGAGGATATGATTTGGCTTCTCAATTCATATAAGCATCGTGGGCTATCTCGGAAGTTGCAGAATTCCTGGGATGGACCATATGGAAAGCAGTTGCATGTGCACAAGTTTGTTAAATTATAATTGGTGTGTTTACTTATTTTATTGATTAAATAAATTGTATACAAGTCAACGATTGATTGCTTCCCAATTGGCGAGCCATAGTCCTACAGAAATATAGAGGTATTCTGTATGATTATCTGTATTTTGATTTTTCTCCAGCATCCTACTCGAAGTTGAGTGATACAGAGAATTAAAAATACTTATAAATCAAACTCAGTGTATTATTGAGAGAAAAACTCAGGACGTAGTAAAAATAATTGGCCAATTTAATAATTAATTGTCACAATATCGTGAGACACAACACACCATATTTCTCTGGAAGAAATATTTAATATTTGAATGAAGTCTCCAAAACTAGTATCAACACAAAAAACTCGAAAAAACGCACTTAACTTAAATTGATGGTCAACATGACGGAAAGACTCTCAATATGGTGGATGCAATGCCACTTCTGTTAGGTGACAACCTCTCCCTAATATACTAAATGAATGGAGAATAAACTATGTCATAGAGTAAGTGTTTCTTGCGACTTGACGCGCTTACATAAGATTTCTTGCATGACATGAAATAATAAGGACAACCGAAACCACGAAGCCATCTACTACTAGGATGAATTGTCCCTGTAATACCCCATTAGTTGATAGTGGACTGTGTTAGAAGTGAATCCTTGACGGTAAAAATGGCGTTGTCAGGCTTCAATAAATATTAAAAACAAAAATATTTACAAATCACTTTAGAAAAACTTTTGGTCGATAAGGGTCAGGCTTTCAACGGATTAACTGGAGCCTACCGACTGATGACATAGTTTTCTGGATGTTGTTCTCAGGATGACCATTCATTGCAGACTAGTAAACTGTGGCTTTGCTGTTCTCACCTTAACTCTTTCTTCCCAGTTCTCGCTTCTTATCTGAGCGAGCGAAGCATGATAACATTGTAGAGCATACCAGTGACACAAGTCCTTGCCAATAGCTCGTCTAAAGGCCCAGTACGTGTTAATCACCTTCCGCAAGCGATTATCTGGTGAGTCTTTCGTGCTCTCAACCTTTTTATTCTGGTTAACGTCCAGACATTTCCCCTCCTCTACCACAGACAGTGGTACTTCAAACTAAGCTTAGCCATATCCAGCCTTACCCTTGCCTCTTCTTAAATGTATTATCCTAACTTTGGCTGGATTAACTGCAAGACCATAACCTTTCCTTTATCCTGCTCGGAGCTCCCAGCAAAAGTGCTGTGAGCATTATTGAATGGTTCCCCACACCTAAATAGGATGACAATATCATTGGCGTATCCTACTGTGAGGAAACCGAATCCATTCAATGGAACTACCAATTCGTCTTTTCCCAGGTGCAACATTGTTGGTGACAGGACAACACCCCCAATGAAATCTAACACCTGAATATATGAATGCATAGGATTTAGGTATAATAATAAGAAATAGGGGAAAATCTCATCTTTATTTATCCATATAATTTTAGTAATCATCATCCTCATCGTCACTTTCACTTTTAATGATACCTAATGTCTTCGCTACACTCTTTACATTCGAAATGACTTCTTCCTGTACCAGATTAAAACTCATCGCCAGTAAAGAAATTCCAAATAGCAAATAGAGCGAGCATAGGGCTATGCTCACTGTAGCGCTCTCATTCTGGCTAACACCCTTCGCAGGCACAAAATCACCCAGACCGATAGTGGTCAGAGTAATGAAACAAAAATAAGCAGCATCCAGGTACTCCCAATTCTCCCATGTCATGAAAAGGTAGGCCCCGGCAAGAATATAGCTCACCACAAGCAATACACACAACCAGATGGGTACTGGTTTGATTTTGGCTTGACTAGAGTCTGGATAATAGTCATCGTAGTATTCTTCATCGGAGTCTGGATCGTCCAGGTACTTGCTAGTGTGTGCATAGCCTAGTGGTGTCATCATCCTCGGGCTACGGGAAGCTGCAATTATAGAAAATTATTTTTTAGTAGAAAATGAATATACAAATCTTTTCCGTTGGTACTCTCCCAAGCAATAATGCTTGTTTGTAATATTACAAAATCTAAATTTACCCACCTAAAATCCTGAGTATATTGCTAGTGTGGATGAATGAGCGAAACCGCTTCAAAGTTATTTTGTCAGGAAATAAAGTTTCTTACCATTTGGCGATCTGGGCCTCTTCATAGGCTGCTTCCCTTTGCTAGAGGATCCTCTCTCCAATTCAACATCCTCCTTATCAGAAGATTCTGGTGAGGGAAATCTGGGCGGTGGTGCCAAGTAGTGCTGACTTTTAGGTGTACTCTTAGTATTTCTAACAGGTGGCATCGATACGGCTCTTCCAGACCCCCCAGATTGCCTCGTCGTAATGCCTATAGAAGAGGAGCAAGTGCACCGTAATCATTGTAGATTTTATGTGAAACTGGATGGAATGCCCCATCAATATGCAAAAAAACGATTATAAACGAGAGAAAGGCATGTTGAATTTCACTTTGTTAGGAATAATAAGCAAAGTATAAAATTTTAGCGGACAAAAACACAAAAATAACATTGATAAAAAATAATCGGGGTACCATTACCTTTACCTGGAATGGTCCCGGCGAAGCCATCATTTTTTCCAACTACATAACGGTTGCACAATATGGGTGTATTGTCCAACAGAATAGGATCCATTTCGATGGCTGTATCTCGTGGCTGTGTTGGTGTACGTCTTCTATCCAAGGAATTGGCCATTCTGGGTGATCCTTGGGTTACACTGGGTCTGATAGGGTGATTGTGGCTAAGGTTTCTTGGAGTAGCATAGCCTGTGGTGCGGTTGTATTTGTTGGGGCGAACCCTAGGTAGGCTGGTGCTGCGCCTGTTGCTCTCTTCATAGTATCTGGCATTCGCATTGAGTTCATTTATGTGTCAATTTTGAATTATTACATTATAATATAATATAATTATATATTTGAATTAAAAATAAAGTATTTTATTATCTTGTAAATGAAAACTTCCATCAACTAGCTCATGACTGAACAATGGAACATATTTAGACACATTTTTACTACAGTATTTGCTGTTCAACTTCTTAGTTCGTGAATGAAATTCATAAGTTACTCTGTTCAGATTAATTCAGTCACCTACCTTAATTCTGTATCAGAATGATATGCCGGTAAAGTATTAACCTCAGAGAAAGCACTATCCGCGGATCTGGTAGATGTCCTCACTGATTTTCTAACGGATGAATTTCTAGATCTTGAAAATCGACTATTTCTGTAAAAAACCACATCAAGTTATAAAAAACCTAATCTGTTTCACCTATCTATCTTACTCGTATCGAGCAATTGGCCTAGGTCGTTTTGTTCTCTTTGGTTTCTTGGTGCAAACATAACAGCATACTCTCCAGTACAAGAAGCGAAACGATGTGGCCATGATGTCACCTATGTTGGACAGGCAGAGCAGCATTAGAGGTATGCCCAGGATGGCATAGAAAATGGTAACTACTTTGCCCCAAGTAGTTTTTGGAGCTATGTGGCCATAGCCTGAAATTATGGAAATATAAATAATTTCAGGACACGCAGAGTAGATAGAGTCTATTTCCTAGAAGTTTTCTCCAGTCGATCTGTCCGCCTATCTGTGGCAAAATTATTTAAAAAATGGAAGAAACAGTTTGTTGAGGGAAACAAGGTCATCGGCTTAAAAGATTTAAATTAAAGTTGCTCAAATTATCCTCCTAGGAGTTCTTAACATCCTCTCAGATCGCATCTGTATAGAAAAGCAGGAAATAAGCTATAGTGAATTAATTTCAGGAAATAAATTGAAAACCTTTTAATTTCTATGCGAGCTCGCTTGAATAGAATTCCGCAATTTTAGTTTTTGCACTGATTTTTATGTGGTTATTGAATATTGATTATTTATATTTTTGGTACTCGAAAACAAAGGGATGAGATGAGGACCGTAAATTTTCGATTTTTTTCCTCACATCAGAAAATTTAATAACTTATTTTAAAGCTACAGAAAGCATCTTTGAATTACACATACCTAACTGATTACATTTGCCGAGCTAAATTAAAAATTCACGCTTTTCATCCAAGATAATCTATTTCTGTATGAGTACTAAATTTGAACTGTTCATTCCAATAGACTCAAAAACAAGGCAATGACAGACCAACAGACTCCAGAATGGTCTTATATGGATACCGTTTTAAATATGAGAAAATTATCAAATAGCATGGAGTTGGTATGAAAGTCGTGTAAGTGGACCCATCCAATATTTTTTGTCATTAAGATAGCTTACTAGATAATTTGCATTGACTAATTAATAATAACCACAATAATAGTGCTCATTACCACAGTTCCCCCTGTACAATCCATTAAAATCAAAATATAACATGATAAAAGAAGTTCAATTCAAATTAACAAATATCTGGGGACCGAGCTTTGCTCGGGTAAAACAAGATTCAAGATGGGTCTATAAGAGTTACTACGGATATTTAAACTTCTTGAAAATGTGTATATTTCTGGTTAAAATGTATTGCGATCGGTACGATACCGCTTTTATTGTTCACATATTCGTAAGTTATAGATTTCGAAATGAATATCAATGTGTAATGTGAATGAGAAATATACCAGAATTCTAACATACTGAAACTTTTATCTGCGGAGCCATTCTTGAAATAGCTGAAATAATAATAATAATAATAATATCTTTATTGTCCAACGGTTACCCAATTATAGGACAATTTTACATAAACATTATACTCTTAAAGTAAGAATTAAAAAAAACAACAATAGAACATAAATCTCGTAATTTCCGTAATAAAAAGTTATGTCATACATTGACCATTTCAGCCAATGAACATATAAAAAAACGAAATAGAAAAGAAAAAATATGGAATGCAATAAATCAAAATAATAATATGCCTTCTGTTAACACAAATGATCAGCTGCTATCTTGGACAGCTGATTTAGTGAGCAGTTGAATATGTCACAATATGAACATATGCCGTTGAAATTGTTGCACATAACATACAGCGGTGAACTAAGCATGATGTTAGTCCTTGCTCTTTGAGGCTTGAACATTGGTTGATTTCGAGATCTTCTGAAGGGTACTTTGAAATTTATCTGCCTGGAGATTGCCGGACAGTCTAATGTGTACCTTAAGGCCTTACGGGTCGCAATATATTAGATATGTACAAATTTTCATTGAAAATTTCCGATTAAATTATTAGAAACTCATATTAACATCTTTGATTTAAAAATAATGGATTTTGTTTAAAAAAAACTCAAAGCTGATCAGAATGCGAACCGAGGAACATTAGCTTAATACCCGGAATCTTAACCATAGGACTATTTTTGCCCTATGATGTTATCGGGTCCATATTGGTATCTCACATATAATCTGTAAAACTCGTAATATAAGAATATTAATTGCTGAAAACGATTTTCCTTGTGAATGTGAATACAAGCAATCGATTCAATACACTCTAGAACCCATACATATGAATTTTCATCGAAATCATATATATATATATATATATATATATATATATATATATATATATATATATATATATATATATATATATATATATATTCTATTTTCTGTGAAATTCTTGAACCATTATATATAATTTTATTTTGGATGTATCTTGGGATTTAGGTTCGGTTTGCACAAAAGGGGTCAGATATTCATCTTAGCATATATATTAAAATTAAGACTTTCCGCTTGGGGCTCCAAGCTTCATCAGTTAAAAAACATATTACTTAAACACATATAGGAACTAGTTTATGTTTACCATAATAAAAATCTCAATTATATATATAAAAAAGTGATTCTTAAAGAAATTGGGAATTCTGCCGAGTTAATTTGGGGCTTAAATAAGTATACTCTTCCTGCTACCCAAGCTTTCGGTAAAATTTATTACCATTATCAAGGCTGAAACAATTTTATATACAAATTATTAGTTCAGAGTTAATTAAAAACTAAAATAGAAGAAACTTACAATGCAAGTGACGATCATAATTTAAACAGGCACAGACTAACTAAGAAAGGATTATCACTCATAATTTCATAATTACAATTAAACACAACTTACATCACATAAAGATTAAAATTAAAATAAAAACAGTTAAAATTATTGAAAAGGAAGTGGTGTATGATGTTACATAGTTGGTGGTGATATTATAACTAAATTTATGGATCAATATATATATATATATATATATATATATGTTATATCAACCAATATTGCTGACTCTGCTAAACCCATGAACTCGACTTCACAACAGTATGATGACAATGCAGTACCAGGAATATCATATTTCAACATATCGTACTTCAACTGATAACATATCCAGAAACTCTTCTGATTACACCGTCCCGAGAATGCTGACTATGGAATCCGTGAATATGACGCAATTAGTGGCATTTTCCCATGAGAACATTATATTGCATATTGTACATTTTTTCACTATAAATAAGGAACACTTCATAATTTTAATCATTCTGAAATGTAAATCTAAAGTAAGACGAATCTATGTCAGTTTTCATAATCATCCTAACCTTACAGTAAATTTCACTTGTATAATAATTATAATTTAATTCTTATTATTAAATCATTAATAATAAGTGGTGTCAGAAGTAAATAAATAAAATAATTGTTTTTAAAAAGCCAATTAGATAAAACGAAATCTAAAAATTGGTGTCAGAAGTGGGATCTCATCTACACATTCAGCAAGAAGATTGTGGTGGTTTCCAAACCTTCAAGAAGTAAGAAAACACGCAACAGACAACACAAGTGGCATATCCTCTACGCACCCAGAACAAGGCAACTAACTCGGTGTGGTCAACCCAGATCTCCAGTAGAAGACATTGCAACGCATACGAAGACGGTCTTTCCGACGCCAGAAATACGTACATACTCACCTGACGGAGCAAGCTTCACGGAACCGGATTTCATCTTCTATGTGGAAATTACTGTAAGTCATTTCAGAATCATCTCGTCTTTTAATAATTTAAATTCTATTTATATTTTAAATAAGAAACCAACAGTTCTTAATTCAATAATAAAAGGAAACATATAGAATATAAATTGCAACAAATTTTTATGATATTAAGATCCAAGAAAATCAAAATGAGTCAACAAGGCAATAACTCTGTTAATGATAACGCTAGTGTTAATGCTAACGCTAATGTAGATAATATTGAACCATACAAGTTTAGTGAAATTTTCTGAATAATTCCTGAATTTGATGGTAATCAAATATTTCTAAATACTTTTATTATGTCATGTACAACTGCATTTGGAATGGCTATAGGTAATCAAAGAATTCTCCTTAGCTTACTTATCAAAAACAAACTTCGCGGTCGCGCTGCTGAATTAATAAATTCACGCAACCCTGCTACATGGCATCATATAAAAACGCTACTAGAAAGTCATTTTGGAGATACGAGAGACTTATCATCTCTTATCCAAGATCTACAGAGAATTAGGCAACTACCTAATGAATCTCCGTTAACCTTCATCACCAGGTTACAAACCCATGAAGCTAAAATGTACGCTTCAATAAATAAACAAAAGTTATCTATCGAAGAAAAGAACGCGCAGACACGTCTAGCGGAAACTATGGCCCTTAATACACTCTTGACAGGCTTAGAACCTAAGCTAGGTCAAATTGTAAGAGCTAGTGACCCTGTAGACATACTGACAGCAACAAATAGAATTAGGAGAGAACTTCAATTAAATTATTTCGAAAATCAGAAACATCAGAATACAAACAAGAATACGGCTTTACAACAACGCAAACCAATTAATCTCCCTCCTAAACATTGTTCAAATTGCAAACGAATTGGTCATGCAACTAATGAATGCAGACAGAGACCATTCCAACAAAACTTCAATCAAAACTTCCAAGCTTTCCAAGCCAGACCACAATTTCAGTCAAACATTCATCAAAAACCAAATCCTCCAAATAATTTCCAGCAAAATCAATCTTTTACAAATAGACCTTCTGTCATACGTCCTAATCCCAATATAGGTAATATCAGACCAAGCGTCGTCCAACAAAATCCAAATTTCAGTAGATTCCATATTCACATAGTAATTACAATCCACAAGAAAACTTCTACAATTATCAACAAGAAGAAATTAATCAAAGTGAAAACCAGGATTTTCACGTAAGCCCAATAGTTCCAACAGATCCTCCTCCAGAGAAGAAGTCAGATATAGATCAGCTTCAAACCCAAATTCAAGCAATCAATCTTCAAGATTACAACCCCAATCTGAACTTCCCCGAACAGAGCTACTTATAAATCTTCTGCTCGCTGTGAAATCACAAAATTTATTTTACATTACAGACTCGACAAATACTCACAAATTTCTCATTGATTCCGGAGCTGGACATTCTATCTTTAAACCTCACGTTTGTCAAAAATTTCCCCAGCGATTTCCAGAGAATGTAATAATTCAAGGAATCACTAATCAAAAAGTTCACATTACTGAATCTACACTCGTTCCTTTTAACCGTACAGATCCACACAAAGTCTATATTTGTAATTTAGATATAGAATTTGATGGACTTCTAGGCTCAGACTTCCTCGAACATTACGATTGCGTAATGAACATCAAAACAAGAGAATTCGAAACAAATTTTAAAACCGTCCAACTTCACAAAGCTTCAGATAATATACAAAACATCGAAACCAAGGACACAGAAAGAACAACTAACATAATTAGAATAGAACCAAGAATCGAAGTTTATAAATTGAAATGCAATTTATCAAACACTGACGCATTATTAACAGGTATAGAAATAGAAAAAGTACGCCTTCCGCATGCATTAGTAAAAGTTAATGAAAATGGCGAATTTATAACAACAATTATTCTTAACGCAAACGCAATTCCTAAAGAAATAAATTTTTCAGATATTAACATAGTACCTATACAACATTTTTCTATTAACAATCTTAGCGAATACGAACACGACATACAACAAGACAGAATTCCCGAAATACGTAACCAACTTCGATTAGAGCATCTAAACGATGAAGAATCAGAGCTCATAACAAATCTGTGTATTGAATTCTCAGACATATTTTACCTCGAAGGAGACAAATTGACTTTTACCAACGAAATTAAACATTCCATTAAAACTAGTTCCGACATACCAACATTCACCAAGTCTTATAGGTATCCGCAAATACACAAAGATGAAGTTAAATCCCAGATCAATAAAATGCTTGATCAAGGCATTATTAGACCTTCATGTTCACCTTTTCATCTCCAGTTTGGGTCGTCCCTAAGAAAATGGATTCCTCAGGCAAACAAAAGTGGAGAGTAGTTGTAGATTATCGTAAGCTCAACGAAATCACAATTAACGATAAATATCCGCTGCCAAATATTTCAGACCTCTTAGATCAACTTGGCAAGTGTCAGTATTTCTCTACTCTAGACTTGGCTTCTGGATTTCACCAGATCGAAATTGACCCACAAGATATTCAGAAGACCGCCTTTTCAGTCGAGAATGGACATTTCGAGTTCGTCCGAATGCCTTTCGGTCTCAAAAATGCCCCTTCAACTTTTCAGAGAGTAATGGACAATATATTACTCGGTATACAAAATGAGCGTTGTCTAGTTTATATGGATGACATTATTGTATATTCCCCATCAATACATGAACATATTAACAGACTGACTGACGTTTTTACGAAACTCAGACATGCAAATATGAAAATCCAACCGGATAAGTGTGAATTCCTCCGCAAGGAAGTAGCCTATCTAGGACATCTTGTTACTAAAGATGGTGTCAAACCAAACCCATCTAAGGTTGAATGTATCATAAATTTTCCAACACCTAAGAACCAAAAAGACATAAAATGTTTTCTAGGTTTAGCCGGTTACTACCGAAGATTTATCGAAAACTTCGCTAGAATTTCAAAACCACTAACCAGACTTCTAAAAAAAGACGTTCCATTCGATTTTGATTCCGATTGTAAACAATCATTTGATGAATTAAAGCAAGCCCTTATCTCTACCCCAGTGCTCATATATCCAAACTTCGAAGAGCCTTTCATTCTCACAACAGATGCAAGCGCTTTTGCGATTGGTGCAGTACTCTCTCAAGGAATAATTGGTAAAGATCTTCCCATAGCTTATGCATCAAGAACTCTTTGCAAAGCTGAAACAAAATACTCCACCATTGAAAGAGAATTACTTGCGATCGTTTGGGCAGTAAAACACTTTAGACCCTACATCTTTGGAAGAAAATTCACTTTAATCACAGACCATCGTCCCTTAACTTGGCTTTTTTCAGTAAAAGATACAGGTAGTCGATTAGCAAGATGGAGACTAAAGCTCGAAGAATATGACTACGAGATTAAGTACAAACCCGGAAAGATAAACAAAAATGCAGATGCACTTTCCCGCATTAAAGTTAATCATATCCAAAATTTATCAAAATTCCAATCAGAATACAATCTAATACCTTATTCAACTTTTGCTTATAATGAAAACATAGATGAAGATATCCCCGAAGATCAAAAGAACAACCCTGAATTTCTAGAAAACATGTATAAAGAATTTGATACATTTGTAAATTTATACAAGACTAAATCCCTTTTGGACTATTCGAAAATAGAATCAAGTAACGGACAATTACTAGATAAGAATAATAAAAATATTCTTACATTTCTTAGACAAAACCAACTGAACGAAATTCAAGAAAAAATTATTGATGATATTTTTGAAGAGAACTACGACTTCGAACATCTTAAAATTAATGTATTATCTAGCAAAATTGTGAAAAATAGAAAATATTTTATAATAGCATTACCATATAATCCAGATACAGTAACTGAATATTTATTTGGAGCCCTTTTCAAAGATCAAGACCTTTTTCAGTACAACCAGACATACTGTGTTGAAACTAGTATTGATTTACCCATACTAGAAATTTTATCATTTACTACTTCAGAAAAACAACTCAAATTTAAATTTTTTTAAAACCAGACCAAAACTCCAGATACAGACGAAATTCCCCTTATCATTGACCAACATCATAATGGAAAGATGAATTTACACAGAGGAATAAACGAGACTATTCGTCGAATAATAGAAAGATATAACTGGTACGGACTGACAAAAGACGTTGAGAGCTTTATAAAAACTTGTGAAATATGCCAGGAAAATAAAGCATATAGGAAAAATCTCGACAGACCCCTCGTAATCACAGAAACTCCAAAAACACCGTTCGAATGTATTAATATAGACATATTAGAAGTTCCTAACAGAAATTATGCCTTAACAATACGCGATGAACTCACAAAATTCAGTCAGGCTTACCCTATCAAAGACAAATCTGCAAAATCAGTAGTTAATACCCTTCTCTTATATTTTCAACACTATGGCACTCCCCTTCGAATACATTCCGATTATGGCCGAGAGTTTGATAATTCTCTACTAAGAGACCTCTGTACATTGTATAACATAAAGATGACATTTTCCAGCGTAGGACATCCGCAGTCTAACGGATCTCTCGAACGATTTCATTCGACTCTGTTAGAAATGATTAGAGTCAATCTCGCCGAATATCCTAACGAACATCCCTTTAATGTTTTACCGTACGCAGTTATTTGCTACAACAATTCAGCAAATAAAACTCATGGTTTCACTCCTTATGAGTTAGTCTTCGGACATACTTCAAGTAGACCGCCAGAGCAGCTATACAATGAAAAAGAATTAATAACAAAATATGTTAGAGATCTGAATAACAGACTTTCACATTTTTAAAAAATAGCCAGAGAACGCACTGAAAGCAAGAAACAGAAAGCTAAAGATCGTTTCGATAAGCATGTACACGAAAATACTCCAAATTTTCAAGTAGGAGATAAAGTATTTATTAAAGAGTCACAACTAAAAAACAAGTTACAGAATAAATTTAATGGTTCATATGATATTTTAGAAATTTTCAATAATTCAGCTATTTTACTTAATTCTAATACTAATCAACAAACAAAAGTTAATTTCGACAGTATGAAACCATATTCTGAAAACTAAAATGTTTTCAGGTACCCCCTATTGGTCAATATGGCCTTTTGCCAATTTCAAATTGATCCTATAAACAACACGATAGGAGTCTTCTATCACGATGAAACAAGAATTATCATCTCCAACGACAAGTGGACTCTACTAGTACACAAGAACATTACAGGACTTTTAGCAGCATATGAAAACAACAACAAAATTTTGGACACTATACGTAATACTTTAAAACCAGATTATCACGCTATGAATATTTTTCGTTCCGACGTACAGACACACGTAGATTTACTAACACAAATATCTAAATCCATACATGAGAAATTCAACGAAATCATCATAGATACAAAACGCGTTAAAAGAGGTTTAGTGAACATTATAGGAAGCGTATTTAAAACCATAACAGGCAACTTAGATGCTACAGATGGTGAATTTTATACAAAAAATATAGAAAAATTAAACAATGATCAACATCACATTGAAAACCTTCTTAAGAATCAGATTTCAGTATCATCCTCTCTAATTAGAACTTTCAACGAAACAATACAAAATTTAACAATTGATAGAAAAACATTTAATGACGATATTTATAAAATTGAAAGAGCAATTCATGATATTAACAACCAAGTTAAAACTGTTGAAGCCAAACTAAACTTTTTGGAAATATGCGAAAAATTAATGGAGTTATTTGATTATTGAAGATAATTTAAATGACATTATAAATGCAGTAACATTTGCAAGATTGAAAATAATTCACTCTTCAATTATTTCACCACAAAACTTGGTATCAGCCCTTCGAGAGATATCACAAAACCTTGTGAGAAATAATCTCTTTACCAGTAAAAATCTGTAAAATTGCACAATATCTTCAATTAATAGAGCTTAAAGCATATCAACAAGATTACCAAATTGTCTTCATTTTGAAAATACCTTTAGTTGAACAACAACTTTATACTCTATATCATCTGTTTCCTATTCCAATCTTGGATAAAAGAACTGGCCTTCATCATATTCTTTCAATCAGTCATAAATACATTGCGCGAAATGATGATTCTCTAATGTATATTCCTGTAAAGGAGCCTAATAATTGTAAAGAAATAGGTCCACATAAGAAGTTGTGTCCCAACTTGTACGCTTACCCCATAGACAACAATGCAGTGTGTGAAGCGCAGTTATTGAAAAACCGTCAAAATGTGCCCAAAACCTGTGAAAGTTCCGTAATCTACAGTCAAGGCTACAATGTGTTCAAACTCAAAGACAATGTTTGGCTAGTTATCGTAGCAGAACCACTTCAAATAACCATGAACTGTCCTGAATAACACGAAAATTGTAACAATAATGCAGAACTCAATTATGAAGTTTACCTCCGAATGTCAAGCCTTCGTAGGAATAACAAAAATCCAAGCAGAAAGCCGAAAATCTACCGACTATGCCGACAATTCTCATCCAGTAATAATACCTTACGAATGTTGTGATCATTTAGTTGAAAGTATCAACATTCCTAAACTAGAACCACTAAAGCTAAATGAAATAAACATGGAAGAATTGGATATTGCAAACCACAAACTAGAGCAATATTCAAAAGAATTAGAAAATCTAATGAACGAACCATTTGTGACCAAAAATATATCTTGGTTCACTTACATTTCTATAGGATCCATTCTATGCATCATTACTATTTATATCATAATGAAAATTTTCAAAAAACTCAAAGGACAAAAGGAAGAAAATGAAGAAAAATCATCCACCTTCAAAAGAATTACAAGTCTACTTCCAAGAAGAAGACCTAACATTGAAAATAATGAAGTAATTGAAATTCCTACCATTGGAATATCCAATCTACCTTAAAAGTTACTGCATAGCACCAACTTTTTATAAATGATGGGAGCTGTTATATCAACCAATATTGCTGACTCTGCTAAACCCATGAACAACTCGACTTCACCACAGTATGATGACAATGCAGTACCAGGAATATCATATTTCAACATATCGTACTTCAACTGATAACATATCCAGAAACTCTTCTGATTACACCGTCCCGAGAATGCTGACTATGGAATCCGTGAATATGACGCAATTAGAGGCATTTTCCCATGAGAACATTATATTGCATATTGTACATTTTTTCACTATAAATAAGGAACACTTTATAATTTTAATCATACTGAAATGTAAATCTAAAGTAAGACGAATCTATTTCAGTTTTCATAATCATCCTAACCTTACAGTAAATTTCACTTGTATAATAATCATAATTTAATTCTTATTATTAAATCATTAATAATAAGTGGTGTCAGAAGTGAATAAATAAAATAATTGTTTTTAAAAAGCCAATTAGATAAAACGAAATCTAAATATATATATATATATATATATATATATATATATATATATATATATATATATATATATATATGTAAAAAAGTGATTCTTAAAGAAATTGGGAATTCTGCCGAGTTAATTTGGGGCTTAAATAAGTATACTCTTTCTGCTACCCAAGCTTTCGGTAAAATTTATTACCATTATCAAGGCTGAAAAAATTTTATATGCAAATTATTAGTTCAGAGTTAATTAAAAACTAAAATAGAAGAAACTTACAATGCAAGTGAGGATCATAATTTAAACAGGCACAGACTAACTAAGAAAGGATTATCACTCATAATTACAATTAAACACAACTTACAACACATACAGATTAAAATTAAAATAAAAACAGTTAAAATTATTGAAAAGGAAGTGGTGTATGATGTTACATAGTTGGTGATGATATTATAACTAAATTTATGGATCAATTACCCTCTCTGAAGGAGGCTCAAAAACAAAGTAATGTATGAGAAAAATTCCATCCTTACCTGACCATTTTCGTATAGGAACATGATATATCATTTCAAAGGTATTTTGATTCTCTATCTGAAGAAATAATAAAATATAGGGAGTTCTATTTGAAAAAACGCATTTTTGGGTGTTTATACACCTGATGGAAAGATCAAGAATTTTTAGCGACCCTGTATAACATATAAAGAAAATCTTCAATAATATCTAAGAAATAAGTATTTATAAAGCTATTACAGAAATTTCATTGTTTCACAATTCTAAAATTCAGGGTAATGGGCTATTGATTGGAGCTCTGTTTTGAAGAAAACAAAAGAAAATTAATTAATTCACTGGAAACTGTTAGAGATATGTTTGGGTATCTTATGAAAAAATAACCAGAAGGCGAAAGAGAATCTAATAAATTGATAATATATAGGGTGTCTCATTTGAGAAATCAAAGTTGTTGACACTTTTTTATATAAGTGGCAACGTCGCAAGGCTAAAAAATTTTCATTCGATAGATCTCTAGGTATAATATACATATTACAATTTTCAGAACAATCATACGAATAGTTTTCCTTAAACGTCTAAGGTACCATCGACCGTGAATCACCCTGTATATATATATATATATATATATACATATAAGCATTGCTCCTTTAATATAATTATGTATATATATATATTAGATTTCGTTTTATCTAATTGGCTTTTTAAAAACAATTATTTTATTTATTTACTTCTGACACCACTTATTATTAATGATTTAATAATAAGAATTAAATTATAATTATTATACAAGTGAAATTTACTGTAAGGTTAGGATGATTATGAAAACTGACATAGATTCGTCTTACTTTAGATTTACATTTCAGAATGATTAAAATTATAAAGTGTTCCTTATTTATAGTGAAAAAATGAACAATATGCAATATAATGTTCTCATGGGAAAATGCCACTAATTGCGTCATATTCACGGATTCCATAGTCAGCATTCTCGGGACGGTGTAATCAGAAGAGTTTCTGGATATGTTATCAGTTGAAGTACGATATGTTGAAATATGATATTCCTGGTACTGCATTGTCATCATACTGTTGTGAAGTCGAGTTCATGGGTTTAGCAGAGTCAGCAATATTGGTTGATATAACATATATATATATATATATATATATATAAAATAAGATGAAGCTCTACACCTTTATGCTTTTATTTAGTCGGACACAACCACCCACTAGAAGCGGATCACGTGATTTCAAGCTTGTTTAGTTGGATACAGCTTCCACTTATGTGGCGCTGATGAAAGCTAACAAGCTTGAAATCACGTGATCCGCTTCTAGTGGGTGGTTGTGTCCGACTGAATAAAAGCATAAAGGTGTAGAGCTTCATCCTATTTTTATATATATATATCTATATATATATATATATATATATATATATATATATATATATATATATATATATATATATATATATATACCATTTCATATAAATAGGTAGGTATAAGTTTTATTATAATATTCACTACTACACATTGAATTTTAAAGGTGCCTCTAAATATAAGTGGTTCTTAATTGGGTATTTTGAAACAACAAAAAATATTATTGTATTATCTGTAGAAAATAATTTAGATAGGTACAAGAATAAATAATAATTCACTGCTGTCATTTTTATTATGTAGCCATTTATACAACAATAACGTGGTTATCTGTCCGATTTCTACACGTTTCTAGAAATACAAAATTGAATCTAAATAAAGGTACCATTTAACTAGAACTGTCAACAGTCATGATACAAAGAAATACTACATTTCAAAAGGAGAGAGTGATAATGAAAGAATATCTGTTGAATTCTGACACTTATACGGCAGAATATAATAGAAATTCCTTCATTATCATAATTTATTACTAACTCTCTTTTTGAAATGAAGTATAGCTCCGGTTTTGATATTGGTTTGTTTCTTTTGGAAATATCATTCAAAGCTAATGCATAAGCTGGTTCCTAAATAGCTCTTCAAATACCAACAACTCGATACGAATGATTTAGTTTGAGAAAAACCAACCTTCTAGATTCTGGAATAAGATAGTGGGTCAGAAGAATAAACATCGTTAACCACGAGTGTATACAGGATGCGGCACCTTTTTTGTCATAATCTCTGTAGAGAAAACCATGAATAAATAAACTCCGTACGCAAAATATAAAATTATTTTAAATTATAAAAGATATACATCAAAGTTATATTTTTCTAATGAAACAACCTGTACTCATTGTTATTTTCAGTTTTACTTGTTTCAATATCCCCTGTAGGTACCATTTACCGTTTTTGAAATATCTGGTTTGTTGAACTGAACTGAATTTCAGCAATAGCTTTAATTAATTGTCCGGATAAGTATTGTAATATACCTACCCTTGGTCATAATACAGTCGACTCTCGATAACCCGAATCTGAGGGGTAAACAGAAAAATTCGTGTTATCGAGTTACTCGAATAATGTTTGAGATATCAATGTCTAACATAACTTCACCTAACTTCGAGCTGTTAGTTCATAGACATTTTTCACTTTTCTGCTCTTTCTACGTGATAAATACCTAAATGCATTACGAACTTATTTATTTAAACAGCTACTTATTCTATTTATAGGTAGGTATGTACATAGGTTCAGTTTAATTTTAATATAAAAACACAGTCATCAAGGTCAGTCAGATCTGCTCCTTTTGCTCTCTTTCATTAACTAGCTAATCAGTTCGCTACATCATATTTCTCGATTTTTCAAAATGGTTAATAAGGTGTTTGGCGGTGTGCTGAATTGTTTTCTTCTTTACGTTTTCATTTACTTCCTTTATAAGCCTCTGTTACTTTTCCCCGTACAGTAAAAAACAACGTAAATAATAAAAAAACACAATCGGCCTGATTGTATCTAGTCAGCAAGTGCAGTCTGTTGAGAGATCGGCATAGGAGAGCGCAAAAAATGAGAATATGGATCTGATCACGTGCGCATTTGTAAAGTTCGAGTGATAGAGGTGGAGATGGAATCAAAACTTCGACTTATAGAGGTTTTCGTCGGCTCCTCAATATCAAGAGAATTCGTCTTATCAAGGTTTTAATTTCGGAGTATTCGACTTATAGAGGTAAAAATGTAAACAAACACTATAGGAAAATGAAGGGAAATAGAAAAACATCGAGATATTTATTAAAAACAAGAAAAAATACATCATTTTTTCAAATCCATCTAGTCAGCTTTGACTCGGGTGACAAGCGCAATTGTTTTATGCCTCTGCTAATTAGTGACTGTCATAACAACTGACTTATTACTCTATGGTAGAGATAATTTAATGACTTTATCAGGGACTTCAATGATTTCATATTCTTTCCATTCTCTGTACATATCTGACAAATAATAAAGAAATCTTTCTTTAAAAAAAGTTCAAATAACTATATAATGAATTTATTTTTTGATAATTTAGGATTTAGGATTCTATTCAAGAACCTTTATTCTTCATTGTATATAACTCATATATCTCTGTTTAAGAAAAATGTTATGAAATTACTTTTTTTATTCAAAAGCAATCCTGCTGAATATTCTAAATGTCCCAGTCTAATTTTTATCCGATATTTATAACATCAGTAAGTAATCATATTCTCATCCTCATCAAACTGTCAAACTATTTAACTCTAATTACAATAAAAACATATGATACCTGTGTTAATTCAAAGAATGCATAAATAAACCGATTGAATACCGCTGGTGAGATGAACCCACGCTCGGATCGCACAGCAGTCGCCAATGACCAGAGGCTTTGCACATATTACCAGACGTTGACATTGACCTGAATCGAAATGGACAGCATTTTTATTAGGGCATTGAATAATTTGCTCATTCATTAATACGTTCGAATATTGCTAATTAAAATCTTGATGAGCTTCGGGTACATACATATACATGTAAAAGGGTATACTTTTCTCATTATTTCACAGAGGGTCAACTGTTATTAACCATTGGATGACTGTGACAAACAGATAGACGCAAATCGGGAAATGTTTTTATTCAGAATTGGTAATTATTATGAAGGAATTAGATCTTAATAAAAATAATTTAGACATTTATCCAAGTTACAATACGATACAAAGATTTTCAAAAGGATGTCTTTGTGTCATATGAAACACTGAAACCACTCGAAAATAAGATATCAACCATATTTGACAGAAGGGTTCAATTAGATGCATAATTATGTATCAATAAGGTGAACAGAATTTTATAACAGTAAATGGATCAGGTTTTTGTTAATGTTATGGTTGTTCCGTATCGGAGAGTTGATAAAAGGAAAAGGAACCTTGAGTCACTTTAGACCGTCACATCTCCCCCACCCTAAAAATCTACGAAGAAAGCAAAAATACAAAATCTGAAAAATAGGTTGATCTCTAGTTTCCATGAAAAATTAAATGCAGTTGAGAAAAGTTTAAATTCAAAAAAAATCCCGATGGCTCATAGTCAGCGTTCTTTCAACCCAATGCTATAAAAGTTGGTATACTGAGGACAATTTTAAATTTTAACAAATAACTGATATTATTAAATAATCTTCTTCTAATTATCTACAAATATTCTTAACATAGGAAATAAAATTCACGGAAGAAGCCATGAATTATACTGACTGACCGTCATCTTCGGTCTAATAACCTTAATTCAAAATTAATTAATAGTCAAGGAAACAGTTCCACATTAACATAATAGAGTATCATCGAAACAAAAAAAATAATAAAAATAATAATTGATGTCTTTATCATCCGGTTTTGCGAAATATCCCGATTCACGGGCATATTCACACTTCTTTCTTGTCAGTTTGTTTCTATTTCAATGTTATTCAAGCATTGTTTCTTCTTTGATTGCGGTTCCGATGAGAAATGACCATCAGATGATGTTATGGATATTTATTAGTGGGTGGATTCAAGTTCATACAGAATTATGCGGATTTTTTAATTCATGACAAACATTTTCAACCTTGATCAGAAATCATTATTTGGGGAATCATTATGAATTTTAATTGGTATTTTCACTGATACTATATGTGATAATATGTGTACGTGAGTGTACAGAAATATGGAATGAAAAGATTATAGAAACCTTCACTATTAATGAATTTCGGTGTGGAATGATTATGTAAATTGTTTTTATTGATAATTATTATATCGAAATTTAATTGGCATTTATATGATACTCTAGGGCTTGAATTTCTTTAAAAATTTTCTTACAATTTTCAATTTGTTTTAAGTAAGCGGGTCATTAACATAACATTTAACTAAATACACAGATAACCTGCATAATGAGTTTACCCCTTGAGGTACTCCATACGAACTTCCCAGAAGATCGATAAGAGTGGAATTTTGACTCAAATGATACCCGTACTACAATAATTTATAGTATTAACATAATCTGACGGTCTGCAGACAGTAGTATGTTACCTCTTTAGTATATTGAATTCATACCTACTTTTTGATTCTTTTTTTTTATGAGAAATCCAATTTTTTGATGAATAAATCAAAAACATTTTCATTTGTATTTAAATATTGAGCACTTCTTTTAAAAGTTAATCACTCTGATTATCCAATTTTTTCTTAGACAATCGACTGATTTTTGTACCGAATTTGGTTACGAATTACAAAATATAATTTTTAAAATTCACGCTTTCTACTTTCCTACCGCTACTCTGAGAAATGAAAGTATTTTAATCATGTAAAATTTTAGGTGTCTTTTTTTTCAACAGATGTTTCCGTTTCAGAAATCCCTGAGTCCAAGAAACATATTTTCAGCCATTGGTCTGTGCGAAGATGATTCTCTAGAATCAGGATGATCCGATTTTGTTTTTTTTTGAACGGTATTGATGAGGCTCGCTGGTGACTTAGATTGGGCATCCTACTCGCATTGTTTACTGTTTACGGAGCAATAGTTGAAAATCGTGTTTTGCACAAGACGGTGACGCGAGAAGAGAAGAAATTTTGAAGAAGAACTTTCTGCTTAGAACCTTTCAATATATGCTATAACGCGTCTCTCAGAAAAATCACAAAAAAGTTTGACAGGATGTACTAAGAAATGTTCTAACTTTTTAATATTTAATTATTTAATGTAATATTTACTATGTAGTGGTGGACCAGAAGGCGCTATTTATAAATGCTCCAAGAATGAGTGGACTAATGAATCAATTTTCTTTTCTTGGTTAGAACATTTTTACAAATGTACAAAGCCATCCTTCGACGATCCTATTTTATTAATAGCGGACAACCATGCCAGTCATAAATCGCTACGGGTGTATAATTTCTGTAGAGAGAATTATATAACTTTAATCACAATCCCACCCCATACATCCCATAGGCTGCAGCCTTTGGATGTGACGTTCTACAGTTCCCTTAAAACAGCATTGAACAGGGAATGCGATCTATTTATCAAATCCAATCCCCACGGGAAGATAACACCATATGATTTAGCCTCCTTTTTTAAAAAAGCTTATTCCAGAACAGCAACGATAGAAAAGGGGGTATCGGGATTTAAAACAACCTGAATTTACCCCTTAGACCCCAACAAGTTTACCGACGATGATTTTGTAGCTGCATTAAGACCAACGGTACCAGATCTACCTGCAATTGATGATAATGTCACTTCTTTGACCGAGGAACGTGCTTTACAAGAAACTCAACCAGAAGTTTTCACTCCGTCACAGGCCCGGACTGGCCAGGTCCGCAGGTCCGAGATCGCGGAGGGCCCCCGGCCAGAGGGGCCCCCAAAGGGTACAAGGTACAAAAAAACTTTATGTCGAATGACGCGCATTTTGAAGTATTGTACGCAAAATCAAAAATCTAATCAAGTACCAATAATCTTAAACTCGACGAAAATGACATTGATGTAGAATTAGAGTTGGACTTTAAGAGAAAAAGAACGTCAAAGAAAAAATAGATGCATGGTAAAAAATCAAAAGATGAAGCTGACTATTTCAACAGTTCAACAATACAAAATTGTATAGTTTGCCCAAATAAAGACAAGGATTCTTTTGTTTGGGCCCCAAAAAGATTAACTCTATCTTGGAACTCAAAATATTTCCCACAGAAGCCCTGCACAGTGTTTCTAAACTGTGTAAAATTGAAAGAAGTCGGCTGTTGATAGAGCTGCGACAGTTTGCACAACAATACAGCAACTTCATATCGGCAGAGTCCACTAAGAACTACTGAGACAGATGCAGTTATGAAGAATACGGTTTGGACCCAACCGAAGAAGCGGAAAAAATACTGACATTTACTGTTCTGAAAACAGACAATATTTCCAGTGTTTGACATGTGCTTTTTCTGTTCTGTTTGAACTTATTCAATCTGGACTGTTCACCAACCCGTATATTGAATATAAATTTGTTCTCTTAGAACTGAAAACAATATATTAAATTTCTACTTATATATATTTTGAAAATACAAAACCATAGTTTCGGCACACTGTACCTCTACAAATGTGAAAATATTTTTTTTTTCCAAAGAGCCAAAAAGCTGGCTACAGCTTCTTTTGAAGATATAACTGTATTGGCTGATACTTTATGGCAATCCATAATATGGATTTCCATCAAGTATCAGCCAATACAGTTATAAATTTGTTCTCACCATACCTTGTACCCAAGTCTTATGTGAAAGAGTTTTTTCTAAACTTAATATACTTACTCAAAAATCGACTTCGGTAGTCTTTAGGCCAGGACCTTATGTCCAGGCTCCTTTTTATTAATGTTGAGAGGGATTTACTTTAGGACAAAAATTAAATAATAAATGAAGTAGCTTTAACAAGTAAGTTGCTTACAAAGGAGCCGTTACTTTAGGGCTAGGAGAGTACAATGTCGAATCATCTCAGATAAGTTGAGTAGCCACTTCTATTCTAGTATAACAACATTGTATTTTTATTGCACAAATAATTTTGACAAAATTCATTAATACTTTGGTGTGAATAAAATACTGCAGTTTATTTTGAACTCCCTTGTAATTATTGGCAGTTTTACAGCATGGGTATTGTAGTGTTGTGGTATCCTGAAAATTCTGTGAATTTCTTATTTTAATAAATAATAAAGTTCACAACAGTCGAAAATCATAATATTCGTATAAAAACCTATCTGAATTTCTACTTCCTTATAAATGCCAAAATAGCGTAAAACGCGTTCTCAATCACCTAATTTTCAAAAATTCCCCGTACCCCGGTAGAGGGCCCCTTTATAGGTTTTAGCTGAGGGCCCCAAATAATCCCAGTCTGGGCCTGCTCCGTCATCAAATAAACCAAATATAGAAGATTTACTTCCAATACCTAGTACAAGTTTTGCAAACAGAAAGGTGCAACATTCTGAGATAATGACTAGCACACCCATGAAAGAAGTATTTGAAGAAAATGAAAAGAAAAACGCAACAAACGCAGAGAAAGAGAAGCAACAGGAATTGAGAAAAAGACAACGGAAGATATTTCAATCTGCAGTTCAGAAGAAGACTGAAAAGAAAACTCGAAATTTAAAAGTTGAGAAAGTGAAGATAGATCTCATGAAAATAAAAGGGGAGGAAAAAAGAACATCACCTTTGTTGATTCCGATTCTGACACTGATTCAGTTGATGAAAACACATTAGTTGATGATGAACTGGACGATTTGGATCCTATAGGTTGCTACTTTGAACCTGAACCGCGGAAGAAAACCGAAGAAGTTTGTATGATATACCAGGAACGAGGGAAAAGTGAAGTATGGTACCGTTGTGCTATGTGTGGAAAATGGGCCCATAAAGCCTGCAGTGGCATGGATAGTGCCAAAAATTACGTGTGCGACTTTTGTACATCGTAGAATTTTTTAATTATATTTCCTAATTTATTTTTTTAAGAATTGTTCATTAAGTTTATAAGAGTATATTTTATAAAAGGTTTTGTAAAAATGTTGATGTTTATTTTATTTTCATAATAAATGCTTTATTTTTCCATCTGACCAATAAAATTATTGACATTATCACAAACTACACCCATGGCGGAATACCCAGTACGGGTGGCCCCAGCAGGTCCGGGTAATACCGCCAGGTCAATGTTCCACAAAAAAATTAATGTCTTACAAACTTTTCTGGTAGTTTCATTGAAAAGGTTTCTGGGCATAAAACAAACCAAAGAAATCTACAATAGCTTGAACGATTCGCAAATGGCAGACATTTTCTCTTAAGGTGGCGGCATTTCCCCACTCTCCCCTACTCTTCGGTTGAATTTTCTTTCAAATGTTAAATGCCTAATAAAAACTTATTTTAATTTTAAATTAAAGAATATTTTTTACGAAAAATTGGACTGACGTTATTAGTTGCTGCACTGAAAAATACAAAATAATATTAATTCTATTGGTGCTGTTTTTGAAGTTGTTGAGTTGCAGTTAGATTGATAAGTTTTGGCATCATCTTCACAAGTACCAGCACCCATAAAATTATTTTGTATTTTTCAGTGCACCAACTAATAAAGTCGGTCCAATTTTTTGTAAAAAATATTTATTTCGTAATGAATTTAGGTCATTAGTTCTCCAACATACGATGAGAATATGGAAATCTGAGGAAAATATATTTGGTGTCCGTCTACCCTTTATCAAAGCCATATTTCTCCAGGACTGTTGAATAGAAACCATTAATATTTGGTACAGCGGTATAGAGTAAATGAACAAATTCTGATTCTTGGAGTTAATTTTGGTATGAGAATCTTGCCTCCTCTCCGGATCTAATGGACATAAAACTTTCGGAAAATTACAGAAAACAGGATTCTACTCATAGTTTTGAGGAAGATAAAAGCGAAAATATTGAGAAATAATGGTATAGGCTCTCAAATAGTTTTCGTAATGTTCTATGGACAGTGCTAATATTCCTCAAAAATAATTATAATTGCTCCCTATCATATTCGTATGTAGGATTAGCATCAACCTTGCATTAGTACAATAAGCAATATTTTTTGTTGTACTTGCTATAAATTTGCATATAGAATAATATAAAATCAAATCACGTTACGATCTAACATCGAGAGTGTTGGTGTAAGTAGGTACTGGAAATTCCAACTTTTGTTTTGGAAAAAACAGGCCGAGGTCTTTCAAGTTGCTCAAGCAGTTCAAGGCAAGTGCAACCAAAGATGAAAATGATATTCTAAATTATCGAATATTGAAAACTATCAGTATGAATAAGCTAATTTAGTTTGGAACTAGCTTAGTTTGATACTTATACTGTCGTGTATGATATTATCGTTATCATAGTACCTAACTAACAAATAAACTTAACTAGTATCGAACTGAGAGTTGTGATATGAACACAACTGTAAATTTTCCCAATCAATGAAAAGTAGGAAACCGGGTAACAGCGACGTAAGTTTAAGGTCCAGTATTATCTCCTTTGATTGAATATATTTAAATGAACTGAAAAAATCCGCTAAGTGCAATCGGGGCTCGTATGGAAAAGGTTTCGTTTATGATTTTCTCTTCAGTTGCTTGTGAACTGTTTTTTTATTATTATAAGCTCCATAGTTTTTTAAATAAAGAGGATTAGTCAATTGTCATATATTTTCCCCAATATCTTTTGAATTGTAAATTTTAAAATTATTCTAACCATTATTATAATACTCATAATGAGCTTTTTCATTTGTTAATGCACATGAAAAAGTATTTCCTTGAAATTTTCTCCACAAAAAATGTACACTTGGGGACAACCAGAATTTGTTTATTTGCGCTAAACGTGATTGGGTAACTGTACTACGGGTGTTGAGTAAGTCCATAGGATGACAAAAATATGGCACCACCAATATAAAATCCATATTGTTTTCCGAAATTACCGTAGGCATATCAACTTGGTCAGTGGTTTAAATTTTACATGAACATTTTGCTATGAGAAAACTGACAGGAAAATGGATGCCTACAAGTGACTATTGATTAAACATGGATCCATTACTATACACCCAAAAGAAGCATCAAACCCGGTGCACCAAAACTAGCCAAAACTCAAAAATGGTCTGGAAAGGTGTTAGCGTCTGTTTTTGGAGGATTCAGGTAGCGAATGTTGGTTTCAATTCTTCATCCTTTCATCAGAATTATTATGCAACATTGAATTTTAATTAAAGGAAAATTCAAAATTAACGTTTTCTATAATGAAACAATGTATCTGGTAAAACTGGTGATAGGAAATAGGAGGCCAAAATATAAATATAAATAATCGTATATGAGATATCAAAAATATGTTAATATAGAAAAAAAGACATTATAGTCAGAAAAATGGAAGTCTGTGTAGTCAACAGATGATCCAAATCCTGCTATGGTACAATTTATTGATGTCCTAACAAACGCTATAGAAAAATGTACTGAAAATAAAAAATGCTCTAGGAAAAACACAAAATTTGCACCATAGTTGACAAATGCTTTATTGAAATCGATCAACACGAAAAACAATTTGTTCACGGAACTCAACAAAAACCCACACAATGAACAAATGAAAAATTATTATAAAAAATATAAAAATAAACTCACTAATTTAATGAATAAAACTAAAGGCGACTACTACAGAGAACAAATTGAAAATAACTCAGGCAATAAAAAAATCTCTGGAATACAGTTCATAATATCAGTGGTAAAGAACTATTGGAAAATCAAATACGGAGTATAAAAAATGACAAAGGTGAATTATTAAAGGAAAACAGGAAAATTGCAAACGGATTCAATAATAAATTCATTGAAACTGGTAAAAAACTTGCTGAAAAAATCAAAAGGAACCCGAATTTCAAATCGAATACAAAAAGACTAACAAATTTCATAATTATCCGTCCTACCGACATGACGGAAGTAAAGAATCTCATTAATGACCTGAAAAACAAGTCCGTAGGTGAAGATCAAATTCGAGCTTAAACACTTAAACAAATCGCTGATAATATCTCTTAATAACTCTTCTCACGTATATCTTGAATCGATGTCTAGATAAGGGAACCAGCCTCTTTCAAAAGCTGAATTGTTATTCCAATACATAAAAGTGGGAATAAAAACATCGTTACGAATTATAGACCAATTTCACTGATAATGAACCTATCGAAAGTATTTGAAAAGTTATTAAATAAAAAAATTTGTATTTTATAAATAAATTTAAGCTCCTTTCTCCCAAACAATTTGGCTTTAGAGAACAAATCTCAACAGAAGATGCTATCTTATACAACACAGAAAATCTACCAAGTTCTTGAAATAGGAACTCTACGTTTATGCTTATTCATTGACCTAAAAAAGGCATTTGATACTGTCAGCCATAAGCTACTCTTAGAAACGCTGGAAAAAATAGAATGAAAGGAAATTGTTCTAGGCTCATGGAGAACTACTTGCATAAAATTGGTAATGACTCAAGTAGCTCAAAAATCAGAGAATATGGAATACCCCGAGGCACTATTCTGGGACCAGTGCTATTCAACTTATTAGTAAATGAACTGTTCTCCATTGAAAGTGAAGGTGACATTATAGGATATGCTGATGACACTGTTATTTTTTATCAAGCTCCAACATGGCAGGAATTAAAAAACACGGCAGAAATAAACTTCAAATTTATTAAAGATTGGTTTGATAACAAACTATTAACAATAAATTTGGAAAAAAACCATGTTCTTCCTTTCAGTTGCAACAAATCATTCATCCCGCCCTTTCAACGACTAGAAATAAATACAGATGAAAAAAAATACTGGGTCTGCGTCGGACCAGACAGTGGAAGTTATACTTCTTTGTCTATTCGCGCACACACACACACAGACAGGATATATAAATATAAGAAATTATTCTCTGTTATTCAAAATATTTCTCTGTGTGTGATAACAAGATTATTTTTGGTAGTTTCCCTCTCTATGCTTACATAACTAGTTTATCTATGAAATTTGGCCATATTGGACCGAGAAATAAAAATTTATAATACGCTGCCTGAAGAAATATAAAAATGTAAAAACAAACAAAATTTCAAAAGAAAGTTAAAGAGGTCCATAAATGAAAATTAAAAGAAATTGTTGTCTCAACTCTGAACCCTAATGGAATATAACTATTGCATTTTGCTTTATCTATAATTTTTTTTATTCTTATTTATTTAATGGATTTATTGAATTCTATAACTTTTGTATGATATTTGACTGATTTTATATATATAATTTATGCATTCTTGAATTTTGGTCATTCAAAATTTTTGCATTTTATAAATTTTATATTATATTATTTTGTCGTCTTCTTTTTATCATATTCCCTCTATATTTAGGTTCCATATATTTGACACATCTTTTATGGGAAACAAGTGCTTTGCACTTATCCTGAGATCAATTTATTCACTCCATGTAGTCACTTATTTGTATCTACCTATCTGCTATCTGTATTTATATTTTCTGTATTTTTATTTTCTACTTAGAATAAAGTTTATATTATTATAAAGTAGAAGCAAATTGACGTCTTCTACCGATATTCATTGCTTTATAGCTGAACTGAAATATACTGAATATAACGAATTATAACGAATAATGGATAAAATTGAAAATAATTATGGGATCTAATTACATCTTGATAAAAATTAATAGACGGCTCAATAAATGTAGAGCTCTATTTCAAGTTGTTTAATCGAAATTGTATATTAATCCATCTTCTTACTTTTTCAACAAGGTCCTTGAACTTATTGCTTTATTCAGCTGCATCTGTTCTTATACCAATAATATAAACATTTTGACTGCCACTTGATCGCAGGGATAGTACTACAAACTAAAATCACTTTCACACAAAACTGATCTCAGACATTAAACTCTCAATGAACCAGGCCATCCGTCTCTTTCCAGTCCTTGGCGAGGCGTACATTCGGTGTGAGTTACGTATGTCGTGGCTTATTCGGATCCCCCCTAAGACTTCAGCAAAGATATATAAGACTCGATTTGTTTTCGGTTATGCAATTGGTGATTTAATAGGTGTTGGTTTATGTTCGTTTTATTTGTATTCGGCAAGTTGCAGAGAATGTTTTTGATTTTGGGTAAGTAAGAATTATATATTCTAAATAAATCTGAAAAATTTTTTCAATTGTTTTTTATGAAAAATGCTGAAATGTACCCATTTTGAATATAAATATAATCCTTTTTCTCTCGTACCAATTACATAAATTTATGAAAGAAAAATCAAATGCATTCTTTGATATCCTATTATAGTCTACATCTATTACTTGGAATTGTTCGATGAATGCTTGACGAAAAACCTGGATTAATTGAAAATCTTAAATAATGGTCCTAATTAATATTTTTTTATTTATAAATCCAGAAAAATAAATGAATTTTTGAAGTGAATAAATTACATGTAAATTGAAAATACTTTTACATACTCATACATACCCAACATCAATATCATGAAATTCGCAAGAAATGGCACCATTTTAAAAATTCAATATTTTTTAAGAATACGTGTTGTTTTTAAACAGCTACTTTTTGTTTTATTGACAGAGTACGCCAATTTTTAATGATTGTAATTATTTATTGAAGTCCGTCCATTTTTCTTTTTTCAAAAAAGTCAACCCTTGAAGCTTTTTTCACATTTCAAACAATGTTGAAATGATCCCTTCTCCGATTTTAATATATTTTTTTATTATTGATAAAACGTCGTTTAAAAGTTCAATTATTATTAACGAATGCTGTCAATATCTCAAATGTAATTTTAAGACAGTGTTTTTAAATAATATACTTTTTGCAATTGTGTTAGGTTTAATTTTAAAATAGAGGTTAACACCGACACCATTCTACGTTAACAATAACACTTTAACTGGAATTTGTATAGAAAATAGAAAATATAAGTCAGCGGGATAGGGATAGGACAAACCACCCTTTCAAAAAGATGGAATGCCACTTTTAGATTTAGCACAATCCATATATACCTAAATCATAAACTACCGTATTCATAATCAATCTTATTTCGGTACAATCAACATCTTTTCAATTTTTATAATGAATTTTATTTATATCTCGCTTATTTGACAAGATGATAAAAATGAAAAAAACACTTCGAATGCCATCACCTTCCTAATGACTCATTAAAAAAATATTACATTTGACAGCCCTGTAGTAGCTACTCCTCAATTTTTATTTTCAAATGGCACCCCTATATATTGTCATTGAAAATTGTTGTTCTATTTGGAATACCACGATAGCACATATTTGGTATTTTTTATTAATACCTACAAAAACATTAATATTTTGTGACTTTTTGGGTTACATAATTATAGAAGTTGCCTCCAGCCATGTTTTTAAAAACTTCAAATCGATGTTTTTATGTCAGAAAATCAAATCAATCATGCATCGGTTTGAAGTTTTTTAAAACATGGGCAGAAGCAATTCTTAATTTTTATAAGGATATAAATAACGTAAGAAAGTTTTAAAATGTTATTGTTTTTGTTGTTAAATGTATATCATAGTATTTCAAATAAAATGACACGCAATTTGCAATGACAATGTACAGAGGGTGCCGTTTGAAAACAAAAAATTTGGGGTATATACCACAGGGCTGCCAAATGTAATATTTTTTTTATATTTCATTAGGAATGTATTGCGTTTATACGATACCCTAGAACACCCAGTATATTGTCTTTTTTATTGACTTTCGAATATTATTTGACATTGGGAATGCATAGGTAATGTATATAGAGATTGTTTTGAAATTTATCCGTTTGAACAGTACCTACCTACAGTTTTTCAGAGTTGTAAAATCGATACATTATTGACGTTTACAAACATGACAAATTGACATCAGCTATCACGTTTTCCAATCTCACAATATTCCTACTCTCTTTCATCCCGATTACCAATATAAACATAACAAATATTGCTCTGTACTCTTCAGTAGGTACATCTTCTGATGAAGTCTGTCCTAGATTTTTTTTAAAGTCAACTTATCGATTAGATATTAATATTCTCATCACGGTAGATCCTGGATAGGAAGAAGGGTTGAATGTGAATTACAATATTAAATATGTATGCGGAAATTCAATATCGTTGACGTTTTATTAGGGTTTATGGGGCACATATAAATTTTCATTAACATCATACGAATCAAGTTGTAATAAATTGCATAAAATATTGGTCTTGATGAATGGATATAACGGTGGAATTTAGTTTAATAATAGTAATTATTACATTCATTATAGATATTTGGTCAAGAAAAAAATTATAATTCACAATGAAATAATTAAATCTCTGGGAATTATTTATATAAGATAAATGAAGTGAAAACAAAGGATCACGATAGTCAGTAGCACTTAAGCATACAACATGTTTTTTATTTTTCTGGAACATGGCTTCTGTCAATTTCAAGTTAGTTGCTAGTTTGCTAGTCGATCTTATATCCAGAAAATGAGGGCGAGAACAAGTTGACATAAATACAAACAAGCAAGCTAAAAACTTGGTCAATTATAAGAATGAAAAGAAACTGTCTTCACGGAAACACCTGCCTTGTCCTTGAAAGAGCGATCTCGCGGCCAATACCGAAATACAACTACTGACCTTAAAATTAGTCTATCTCTCTCACAGTCATACTTATTAGATAAGTTGAGGTTAATTTAGATAAGTTTTAGGTTAATTTGGGTTAAATGTAAGAATAGCACTGTGCTAAATTTCGCCCATTAATAAAGAAATTATTATTATTATTATTATTATTATTAAATAGAAAATGCCAAATCCATATCTCCATGGCATTGATACAGAGTACAGTTAAGTTCTCCTATAAGCTTCCAATATTATTTATTTCAAAGTTTGTAATTTCTGAAATAAGGGGGTGAATGGCCGATTTTCTTAAGTTTCCCTTAATATCTTCTATTATTCTAAAACTTGATGAAAAATATATTTGAATTACTCATAATTACTCCATTTGATACTTCATGCACATTAAGGAAATTTTTTTTTGTTTTCCTTATTTGCCCCTATAAAACTAACCTCTAGAATCTTTTTTTTCAAATGGAGGTACTATGTATTTGGCATTTTTGTTGTTAAGTAGATTTGGAAAATACAGGGTATGACGGACAGACAGGCAGTGAGGGCTTTCAAGTGTTCCGTTTTCTCAATGGATATATTCAAAAGTAATTTGATAGCTGCCAGATTCGACCAAATAATGCGATAAAATTATATATATATATATATATATATATATATATATATATATATATATATATATATATATATATAAATCATATATATATAAATCTGAGGCCAAAACGTTCTAAAAATATTTTTACAAAAAATTGGACCGACTTTATCAGTTGTTGCACTGAAAAATACAAAATAATATTGATTCTATTGGTGCTGGTTCTTTTGGTGCCTACAACAAACTACAACTGCACAACTTCAAAATTACCAGCACCAATAGAATTAATATTATTTTGTATTTTTCAGTGCAACAACTGATAAAGTCGGTCCAATTTTTTGTAAAAAATACTTATTTCACATTTTTGAGTGTAACATTAGTCATGAAAATTGAACGTTCACTAATACCTAAAAATTTATAGGTAGGTTTAGCTTGTACTTATTATTTATTATTCAGAGATCTCAAAACATCGCGGCGTAAATATACATATTTCAGACTTTACTGTTTGAACTCGAAAACCTTAACTCAATTTAAATGTTAGTACATATAATTTTTTCTTTAATTTGGCCGTGTCATATTTTCAATTTTCGAAAAAAAAATTGCTCTTCCACATAGCAGAAATACGCATATCTCATATTTCAGACTTCACCATTGCGAAACTCGGAAACCGTAAATCTTTTGAAAAAAATGTTCAATTTAAACGTTTCCGGATATGGTCCCCTTTCTAATTTTCAAATCTAGAATTTTCGATTTTCGGAAAAATTTGCCCCTTCCACACAGCTGAAACACATATTTCAGACTGTCGCGCGGAAACGTATGATTATTTTTAAAAATGTCCAATTTAAACATACGGATATTGAATTTTCATTAATTCTGTCGTCAGGGATTTTAAATTTTCGAGAAAAATTGCCCCCTCCACCCCCTTTGGGGCGGTTTCTGGAGGAAAGGAGAATTTATATTTGATTTTTCTCAATATGGGACCATTTCTCAACTCTCCTCTTTCAAATGAAACATAAATCGTTTAAATCGGATTAAGTTTACTACGCAAAAAGGGTGAACAGCAATAAAAAATAAATTAAAAAAAGCAATCTTGCAACCGAATTGTATACCTTCTCCTTTTTTTGAAGTCGGTCAAAAAGCACAACTTAGGTACACAAACTTAAAATGCCCAGAATATTGAAAAAAGAATCTCTTTTTATGGTACTCAATACTATGTTGTTATTTATTATATAAGTTTCTCTAATACCTAACATTGATATAATATAATTTCATAGTAATTGGTTAGTTAATCAAATTTCGAGGATATTATGAAAATCACCGTGGAACTTAAGGACGGTAGCCATTTCCAATGACGGAAAAAAACAATAGCCGAATAGTGTATGGCATTAAACCGTGCATTCAATCAAATCGTCAAAACTTTAATTAAGAGAGAAAATGAATAATCGCTACGAAAAGTCATTTTGTGTGAAATGTTGATTGTTCACGGTAATACATAATCAGATATGAAAAACCCCATGGACGATTTTCACATACCTACTAAAATCTACTTGCTACACTTTCAGTCCGCTGACCATACCATGAGATATATTACTGAAATAATTATTGTTGTTTATGCAACATACAAGGTGATCAACTTATATTCCATAGTTTGATATTTCGTTGCCCCGAGACATAGGAATGAAACTTTGAATAGATAGTTTAGATATGGTCAAGTGAGGATTTTTGATGGCATTATAATTATCTCTATAATGAGCCATGTTCTTAAATGTTGCTGAATCAGAAAAACATAACTGTTTTCAGAAGACATTCTAATACTTGTGAATAATGCCATTTATTTGAATAAAAGAGTTACTCTATTGCTATAGTTCAAATGATAAGCGTGGAACTCCTCAAACCACTTGGTGAAATATTCGCTATCGCTGCTATTTCCCTATTGTGCAAATGAGGATTTCCTTTTAGCATCAATAAACTGGGAACTCATTTTCCGCACTGATCTGACAACCAACTATTTTATTTAATCAATCAATTAAAAACTATCTCCTCAGTTTTTAAATGAAAACGCCCCTGGCTTTCTTGCCTGTGGATATGTTCATTATTTGTAGATTTTGCTTGCTAATAAGAAATTTCTACCAGTAACCAATATTCACTAATTCTGCACTAGTGAAATACATTAATAAATGTACACGGATTGGTCAGATTTTACGAAGGCCGTCAATTTTTTTTCGAGAAAACCATTAACAATTCTTATTTTCACAAAAATTTCGGAGATTTGATCAACAGTAGATAAAAAGGTAATACTATTTATTACCGTACCTACCAGCGATGAAAACAACTACTTGGTGAGCAAATACTCCACCGACTTTATTAGTTGGTGCACTGAAAAATACAAAATAATATTAATTCTATTAGTGCAGGTATTTTTGAAGTTGTGTAATTGCAATTATATAAGACTTTTGGCACCAATAAAGTCGGTCCAATTTTTGTTAAAAAATATTTATTCTTCACACAAGTATCGAAAATCTGAACAATTCCTTATTTAATTTCATAGAACATTTTTTTTTCTATTTTCAGTTGGCATTTGTCTAGTAGTTGCGTCATGTCAAGCAGACAGAGATGACAAGAAATGGGTATGGGATGATAATAGTCGCAGTTTGCCCAGAAATGGATATGGTCCAGATCCAACTTATGACCGGTAAGCAATAATGCAAAGCAAGTGAGAAAATAAGTTTGATAATAAAAACTCGAACTGATTTGGCACAAATCGCAATATCAATATGGATTTTATCTTTATGAGGAAAAACCAAGTGAATGGTATAGGTAGAATAATTAAGTGAGAGCTTCTGATTAATTGATATTTCACATGAATGTCATATTTCAGCCAATGAAACGTATACGCGGGGTTCCTCCATACTTCACAAAAATCATGTTTTCAATTCGGTGTTCGGGTTTTATCCATGGAATGGCATAATCTCATATCATTTGTAAATATTTTTCACCACTATTAATTACTGTCTCTACATTTTTTCCAGAAATTTTTTATATCCTCAAAAAAATATTGTAACTTCAAGAATAATTTCATGTTGATTCTCTGTGGACCATATTTGTCAGTTTTGATGAGTTTTGATAACCCATCGGGCTCAACTCCCTTCGGAGCCAATATTCGTAAAAAAATAAATATTACCGGACAGAATAATCTGCATTCTTTAATTCGAAATTTTTGAAACTGTAGCGTATAGCATTTGCCATAATTCTTCTTTGTAGATTATGTAGATTATCGTTTCAATGTATATTTACGTTAGTTTTATTTTGAGAAAAATTCTTTAAATCATTATTTCTGACACTCGTGTCAGCAGTTGAAACAATATTTCTCTTGTTTTCCTTATATACCAATATTAATTTCCAATTATCGAAGCAACTAGATTCTATTTAATTTTTGCTAGCTTATTTCGCGAGTCTTTGAAGCATACATAATTCTATAATGACAAATTTTGCGGGAAATTCTAAAGGTGTAATGATTTGATATTTTCAATGATAGATATGATTTCCAGCTAAATCCTTTGTCTGAATTTTCTTTACCAGATAAACTGAAAAAAAAGAAAACTCCGGTTTTAATATATCTACACAAAAATTATTTAAACTTGTCTTTCCGTAAATTTTTCAGCGATATAGCTCCTGATCGATATGATGTTTATGAGAATGAACGACCTGCACCTCCAGGCGTCTACCCAAACAGACCCTTCTTGGACAACAATCCAGACTACCAGGAGCCGAGACCGTTTCCTGGTCCTGTCGTTTCACAAAGGTATGTAGAAAATTCATGTTGGTCAATTGCTCTTTTTACTTTCATATCGCTACCCCAAGAAGTTGTGTAGGGAAAGTATTGTAATCGTGTAACATTTTCAGTGTCCGGTTTTCAACATATGTTTACGTTTAAGGGTCCCTTGAGTTTAAAAAACACGTTTTCAGTCATTGGTATGTCTGTCGTTCTGTGCCAAAATTGTCTTGGTAACGGATGGATACATTCTGTTGTTGTTTTTTTGTTGGGTATTAATACCACTCAGCTGTAACATAACATGAGCATCCTGCTTGTAGTAGATGCTAGACAAAAAAAGTATTTTGTACAAGAAAGTAGCGCCAAGAAACTTGTCTAAAACTCTCGTATACCTAAAGCTTTTATCTTTATCTCAAGGCGCATTTTAGAAAAAACTTTTAAAAAAGGTTTGCTGAAATATTTTTTTTACTGTTTATAATCTGACTAAATGGTTCGACCTACCTCAAGAACGAATATGATCACTTTTGTTTGTCTTCTTCTATGAAAGTCATTTGTGACTGGACAAACCAGGTTTTTTCTTTCTTAAAGACTCTTTACGCATCTTCATTGTGCAGTATTTTTGATAATGGATATAAAGACTGGAGAGTATTCATTATCCACTATGAAGGAGAATATTGAAATTGAATGTTTATTTCATAAGTCTCAGTTATACTCAGACGCATTGCAATACAAACACAAAATTGCGGTTTGATTTAGCAATTTATTCCGAAATCTGTTTGACAATATAAAACGCATTTTATAGGTCAAGGGAATTCAAACTATAGCGAAATTTAACTGAACGCTTTTGCCTCCCTCAATATCCCGGTTTTTCTTTTTTTAAGTATTTATTCTATTCACTATTTATGGCATAACTTGACTGGTAAACATGATTTTTTAACTTTGAGCGTTTATCACGGAGATATTTCAAATGTAAAGGGACTTAGGAATTAATACATTGCATAATACATAATTTAAGAAAATCAAACAGAAATTTCGTTCTTTTGACAGCATGCTTTACATGGACATATTTCTATATATACTTAATCTTCCTATGTATCCTGTTGGCCAAATTGAAGTTCCACTATCTTTTTACTCACAGATAATAATCTATTTGTTGCAATTATTTTATTCATTTTTGGAGGGCTTGCAGGCTGATATGTTCTTATCAGGATACCTGTTGAATGTGATGCGTTCAAAATCGTAGCGGAAGAAGTGGCTTTTATTTAAAAGTGAAGTGATTGGCTATTTCGGTAGCACCAACACTAAACCATCAGAAATAGTGTCACAAAAGAGAAACTGCCAAATTTTGTGATTCAGGAAGTTTTGTTTTACATAACATGTTTAAAATCAAACGAAGCAATAACGTTTAAACATTATTTTATGTAAAAGAAAAGGTTTTGACAACAAGAAACAGCAAGCAAGCAACGTGTCATGTGATCTATTGAGGGCTAATTTTGAATAATAAAGATTCTCACTGGCTTGAGAGATAAAGATGAAAATTTAAGAATATTTCTTTGAAATGATTTTTTCGATCACAATTGATATGTTATTAACATGAGAATTTCTTTAGTTACGTAGGTATATATATTATTGACGTTGAAATGTTATTAATATTTTTTGTCATTTTTTATTTTAATGTTTATTTGCGAAAATAGGTCATAAAATTTTTTAACATATTATATGTCTTCGGTGTTTATTCAAAGTGCAAAAAATGAAAAAGAAGCTCAAAAATTTTATTATTTTGTTAGTTATATGGGAATACGGCCACTATTTACGAATATATACCGACGACTAGAGCATAATGGCTCTTTCACGAAATCTAGACAAAAAATCGGCAATAAAAAGAATAAGGAAAATCGAAAAATAAACGTCTCAAGATGGCTAGACATTACGCGCTACTTGTCAAAAAGCCGCGTACTGTGTATGATTTACTTGTATACTATCTCGGAGTTCAAGTAATTTGACATGTGGTTGGGATTTGCAAAGCGGTGGGTAATGTGTAGCCTAGTTTAAGGATTTGTTGAAGCTCAGAATCAAATCAAAATGCAAATTATTTTACAATATCTTGTGTAGCTTCCAAACTTATTTTATCCAATTATATTCAAATGTTAGGAGAGAAAGTCTACTTCCAGCAGAAATATAGATGAATCTGGAGTTTCAAAATCTAAGGTGCAAAAATTTTTGAAGAGAAATAAGTATTTTGCATATGTTGTTAATAGGAAGCAATTTTCTAATCCTAATGATTTCGTTTACAAATCTTTTATTTTGCTCTAAGTTGGTAAAATAACACATACAGGAAGATTAATTAGTCTTATAAAGCTCTGTATATCAATTATTGGAACAGATATCAAAAACAAACTATTTAAAAAAACTCTAGCCAACTCCTAGTTTTACATAACGCCGTGCCAGATCAAAGTTACATTTTTTTCAAATAAAAGACCCTGTATTTTATTTTATATATAAAATCATCTTCAGTTCCTTGTTACAATATGTGCAGGTATATAAATATATAAAAAGTTATAACCAAAGAAAATCGTATCAAGTTCAACGCCCTGTATAATCGAAAAGGGGTAAAAGAGTAGGTAATGATCTTTTGCTTAATCTTGCACGAGGTTTTTCACCATTCATATACACAAACATTATTTTACCTGGGAAACGCTTGACATGCTATCAATGCTATCGACACTGAAAATGGATATTATTTAGTTGTGATTGATTTTTCCAATAATTGCTAAGATACAGTGTGTTATTTTCAGTTTTAAAAATTGAATGTAAACCTAAAATTTCAAGAAAGTTTAAAATATTCACAATATCTAATCAATAGTATTTATTTCTGAGATAAAACATAGGGTGATCCATTTGTGTATCAATCTTAGTCATGAAGTTATAGGGTCATTTCAAAATGTTTCTTTTACAATTTTTCCCTGTATGAACCAGGGAAAACTTTTAAATTTTGATTTTGCTATTGAAACTGAGCTTTCGAAAGAATACATGACACGTATAATTTTACTATATACTATATATACCTACTAAAAGTCTGATATCAAGAAAAATCAAAAATCTTTGGAGAAGACGACAGTTTAGCGTGTGTAATTAATATCGATTCAGTATATTAAAGACAATTAAACAACTTCATAAAAAGGAAAAAAATATACAATTCAATTGTACTTATGGTACTTTTTGGCACTCTTCGCTTAGTAAACAAGCATCGATAATCCAGTCAAAAAGTTGTCAAGAGGGGAGGGTTCCGAAGGATATATTAGTAAACACCTATATAATTCTGCAAATTTTTCTTAGGTCTAGCAGTATAGGTATATCAACATTTCATGCAATTCTCGGCCGCTAAGTGCACCTAAAGGAATTTTAAATGCTATTGCTTTGTTTCATTTAAAAAATTAATATACTTTCCTAGATAAAAAAACGGTCCTAGAAAATGTACTTCAAATTCAATCTTGAATATTCAATATTGCATAGTTTTTGATCATATTGGCGGTATCAACTTGATTCTAATCTAATACTGAGCTTAATTTAGTATTAACCGGGTGTTATAAAGGGCGAAATCAAAAGTTGTATGTCTTCCAAGATTTCTAAACAGGAGGTGGAAAAATTCAAGGACACAATGATGAGTCTTTATATGACATTTTTAAGCCTCATCTTTTCTTGGCTTTATCGTTTTTTATTCATCTCCGTAGTTTTTAAAGTACATACAGATTTTTTAAGACAAATATGCAGCTTAGGTACATCATTATCTTGAAATAAAAAAAATATATTTAGGTACAACAGTGATAAAAACTTGAATTTGAACAAATGAACATACATTAATATCGTGTGTTGCCTCCTTGTTCCCTTGTGACTGCATGCGAAGTGGTACGCTTTAGATACAACAATTAACAATTGCCTGTTGCAAAATGTTTTCTCATTCCTCAAGAAGAGCCACTCGAAGAATTTTAATACTTTGCGGTTGACAGTTACGGACAAGTCCCTTTCACTTTTCCTACACATGCAAGATCAGGATTAGATCAGGACTTCTTAGAGACCAGTATAACCAAAAATATCAATACTCTTCTGATATCAATTTAACACTATTGTAATACGAGACCTGCCATATTACGGATAGCGGGTACCACGAAATATTTTCGTTTATCCACCTTTTGTTAATAAGATAGACCTAATAAGAAACCTACTTTATTGAAATCTTTCATAAAAATAAGGAATCAATTAGGATAGAAGCGTCATCTTGCTCAAAATTACATCAAAATAGGTAGATATTACTGAAACATTCAAAATGCTCAAACACATATGTGTTTCATTTTCATGGGAATCGGTGGAACGTTGTTGGAATTGATGCGTCGGGGTGCCATCTATAGGAGGGTTTCAAGAAAGTTGATATTTTATATACTAATTTCTATAATGATCAGTGATACGCCAAACGCCATCGCGTGATACAGTATACGAACCTTCTCCACGATACCACTTACATATGGTATGCCCATTTTCACCTCAATCTAATTAGGCCATCATTGCCGTGAATCGGATTAATTCTGATTGTAATCATTTGATGGTCGTTTGATAATGAATGATAGACTAATTCAAGCGTTTGATGGAATTTCGATAATTAATAAAACCGATATTAAAATTGTTCAAGGGAATTTGTTTAATTAGCCCCTCATTGGTATTGTTTCCAAAAAAATGTAACATCAAAACAGAATCGTTTGATGGTGCATGATATATTAATCTGAGATTTTTACAATAATTCCTCAATAAACGAAGGGTTTGATTGTCCTAGGGATATTTTTTCTCGAATTAAAATACCGAGACATCTAGCGTCGACAGGTTACACTACGCATATCGGCGTTCTTATTTAATAAATGCAGCATGGTTTTTGTCCAGTAAACATGGCCGCACGTATGTAGATATGCGTAGTTGTAACCTGTCGACGCTAGATGTCTTGATATTATAATTCGAGAAAAACGATTCCTAGGGTAATTAAGCATTTGCTATTTAATCAATGACTTACTGTCAAAATCTTAGATTAGTCATCATTCACCATCAAACGTTTTTGCATTGATTTACATTAATTTTTTTTGAAAACAATACCAATGAGGTGCTAATTAAAAAAACCTAGGACAAATTTAATAAGAGTTTTATCAATTAATGAATTTTATTCAAATGCTTGAATTAGTCTATAATTCATTATAAAACGATTATTTTATTTTTTATTTTTAATATCTGGAATACAATCCCGAAGAGGTATACAGGATACCTGTGCACGGGTCCAGTTTACAAACAACAATGGCTCTGGCGGGATTCGAACCCGCGCTCACGATGAGCTGTGGCAAGCTACGAACGCTCTTCCAGCGCCTTAGCCCACTCAGCCATCGTAACCCCTGATTGCAATCAAAGTTAATCCTATGTACGGCAATGAGGGGCTAATTAGACTGAGGTCCCATTTTCATGGTGATCGGTCAAACGGTGTCGGAAAACACTGAGCAACATCCATTTTTACATTATTTATAAGACTAATTTTCGAAATTAGTAACATTCGTCGTGCGTGATTCTTTGGAACAAAAACTGGATTATTGATTTGTTTCTGATCAAACATGGAAAAACTTTGGACAAACAAATGAGCGAGATAAAAGGGCAATTTTCCACTTATTATTGTTCTTGAGAAATATTCATAAAAAAGTTTTTTCAATATATCCTCTAAAAAAACTGTGGACAAACGAATTGTTTCCATGGAAAAACATGGACAATTGAATGCAATAGTACCCTCTCTCAAATTCACATTTCGGGGTGCCAACTTCACGAGGCCCATACCAGATATAGCGTTTTATTGTTAAATCACCATATTGGGGGCTAAGGTGCTACAAGAAATATCAAAATAATAATCTTAAAAGTCCAAGATATCAAATAGAGTAGAAGTTGTGAAGGATTTTTCCGTTCTAGACGCGGCGTGAACGGAAAAAGATACTGTTCCCAACAAACTGCACACAAGATTTTCTGAAATCTGGTAAAAAGTTTCATATTTCTTAGTTATGAGGTTTTATTTTTGACCGACGAACCCCGAACGGAGGAGGTATACAATTCAACTGTCTGCTTTTTTTTGTTTGTTCGCGATACGGTTTTCGAGTTAAGCGGTGGTAAAATGGTTCAATCTATTAGCGTATTTCTGAGATCTCTACATAATAACAAGTACAAGCAAAGCATATACGTGGGTAATAGGATAAGTACTTCATTGTTATTAGTGAACGTTCGACGATTTTGTGACTAATGTTACACTCAAAATGTGAAATAAATGTTTAAAAAAATAATGGACCGAAGTTATTAGTTGGTGCACTGAAAAAATACGAGATAATATTAATTCAATTTTCATTTTCAATTTTTATTTTGTAGTTAGACATTCAAGTAAACCAAAACAAAGTCTATTTTGGAAATAAAAGAAAATATATTAAAAAATTGTTTTTAAATTTCCCGCATAAATTCTAAAAACGGCTGCAACGTCACAATCTCCCTTAGTTAGTGTCCCACGGTATTAAAGAAAGGAGGAATAGAGCAGAGAACACTAACTGAACAGAGAGAAGATGCAATACTGTATGTTCTCTCTGAGGAGGATTTGTTCATCGACTTGATTACTACGTCACTGTCTTGCTCGATTTTGATAGGCGTTCGTAGTCACGTGATAATGGGTTTGAAATTACAATTACTCAAATTGAATATATTTTAAATTCCAAGAGAAATATACCGTGCATAATGTGATTATTGGTATGTTATGACAGCTAATAACGTCTGAACATTATTTTATATTGAATTTCCATTAATGTCAGGTACCCAATTGGTGCCGAAAGTTATCAATCAAACTGCAACTGCACAACTTCAAAAGTAAAAGTACCCATAGAATTAATATTATTTCGTACTTTTCAGTGCTAATACCTAACGTCGGTCCAATTTTTTTCAAAAAATATTTATTCAATTTAAATAGGGTAATCAAGTTTACCACCTTTTGATGCGGTGCGTCATTGCTATAGAAGTGATAGTAAACAACAGCTCTGTGTGCATTAAGTTGAGAAAATAAAGATTTACTACGAACCCGATTTTAAAAATAAATTTGAACCTTATCAATAATTGTCTTTATCACAACTTTTAAACTATAACATTTCAACTGTTATTGTTCAATATACCTATTTATTTTACCACTTTTCTCCTTTCAGACCCGGTGGACTTTATACAGACAGCAACCTAGGTAGCTACGGCCAGGGGGGAGGACAACGTCCTCCAGGTATACTTACAGGTCCTATTCCATCTTGGGAGAAGGAAGGTCCATTCAAGGAATTCGATAAGTGTAAATGCGCTGCCAAATTCAATTGTAATAGTCCAGGAATTTCATATGTGAGTCGCTTCACTTACTGCATATAGGGTGATCATTTCAAATGTTCCTACTTCGGATTTTTTGAGATATTGATATTTAAAAAAACTGAAATATGTAGAAAATAATATCGAGGGCGACAACATGATTCGCACCCCATTTTAAACCCTCTCCTCAGGAGCTACCCTCTCAAAAGTCTTAAATGGTAAAAGGGATCGAGTGATAGCTAACTTGAAAGGTATTTTCTTGACTTGAGAAACAACAAATAACTGAGTTAAGAATTTTTTTTAAATTTGTCTCCAAAAGGATTAGCCCGATTTTGGAAAATCAAACGACCAAGGAAAATAATAGAAAGGGCCTTTTAGATAAACTGTCTGTTCATACCTTTTAGCATTAATTATTTAAGAGAGTAACTCCTGGGGACAGGTGTTAAAAAAGGCGAAGCTAACTCTGGTTATAAAGTTGTCCCTCACGATATTATTTTTTACGTATTGCAGCTAATTTCTTCCAAATATTCACATTATGAAAAATCCAAGGTGGGAAGTCATCGGACGTGTATACAGAATATGATTTAAAATACGAAGAATAATGAATTTAATTAGGTACAGAATTTTACGATATTGGGCGATATTTTGATTACTTGAAAAATAGGTAAACAAGTTAGTAAATAAATCATTCTTCATTTTTCTACTTATATTGCCTTGCCGAATTAAATAGAATTAAAATAAAATAAAAATTCAAATTTAAATGTGTATTGTATAAAATGTGTGTAAAACTTCAATGAAATACAAATTTGTAAAATATACACGGCAGTCCTTAAAAAAATAATCGAACATTTCATAAATTTTGATTTTATTTATTTTGAAGTCAAAACATGTGCAATCAAAAAACAAATTCGCCTGTGAAAAAACCTGTATATTTAATGAATTTTATTGCTTACTTAAGGGAGTTACTATTAATCAAAATTGCATTGCAAGTCGAAGGAATAACAGAAGATCAAAAAGAGATCACAAGAAATAAGTAGAAATAATAATTAGATTTAAAAGAAATCGTCCATTTCTAGGGTCACTGTGACGTAGGCAAGCAGTACTGCTGCTATTCCACAAACAAAAGAGGCCAACTTGGAGGACCTGAGCCATCTCAGCCCGTCCATTCCATTGAGAATGGTATCCTTGCAGGTCCCGGCGGACCAGTGGATGCTTTTTCTCCAGGAAACGGTTACAGACAACCTGACAACCGGCCACCATACGGCAGACCCAATCCTGGTCTCAGACCTGGACCTAGCGGATTTGGATCTTCCGGAGCTGGCTTTGTCAGACCAGGAGGATTTGGATTACGTGGCGGTAAACAGAGACCAGTAGAACATAATGGTGAGATAATGTTATTTACAATTAGCCTTTTGGAAATTGTGGTGGTGGGATTTTATGTTTTGCTTGTAGGAAATTCACAGTGTTGTCTCAATTAAATCAGAAATGGTGGGGTTCTTGATATAAGTTGGTATTTTTTCAAGGCTATTCGTGGAGGTGGTCATTAAGCAAATGAATGTAAGGAGAGAGCAACCCAGTTTTTGTGGATGTTATTTCTTTCGTCGGTTTCTCCTGATTTTTAAAAGATAATTCTTTTACTTTTTCGGCTTAGTGTAGGAATCTCACTCTTCTTAATTTTGAGTTCTTCTATTAAATTCTTCATTAAATAAGTATTAACTAGGCTTCACTAATTTATTAGAGACGGGTAAAAAATAAGATTTTTTATTATGATTTTTTCAAAAGAATTATTTTTTTCCCAGGAAACACGTATTCACCAGAGAATGGTATTTTGGTTGGTCCTGGTGGGCCTTTTGATACACCAAACAGGGAATACGCCAACAGGTTTAGTGGAAGATCCGCGAATAGTGGAAGGAGGAATTAAGTTACCTGATCGATTATTACCTGTGATTTTGATTAAATGTCAATAGTTTTTAAGAATTATTTATTGCAGCTGTAGAGTATAAGATTTTTTTGTTTAAAATAGATTTCAATAAACTTGTAGATACAATCTCAAATTACCGACTCTTTTCGGGAAGATTCATAACATGCCTACACTATCTCTTTAATTTTTAGTCGATTCGACTGTTTCTTTTTTTGGTTTGTGCGCGGGCTGTATATAGTAAACATACTCCGATTTTGATGATTTCTGATTCATGTGAAAGAGAAAACTTGAGAAATATTCATAAAAACTCCAAACCAAAAACTCCTTCCCTTCAAAAAAGGGACAATTTATCTCAGAAATCGTAAATTTGAGACGGCAGAATTAAATTCGGAAATGTTTAAATTGAACATTTTTGCAAAAAAGTTTGTGAGTTATAGCGATGTTAAAATCAGAAATATGGGTATTTCTGCTATGTGGAGGGGGCACTTCTTTCAAAAATTTAGAATCTGAGACGGCCAAATTAAAGACCAGATTATTTGTAGCAACATTTAAATTGAACATTTTTTTCATAGTTACGGTTTTCGAGTTAGAGAGTTTTGAGATCTCTGAATAAGATTAAGTAAAAGAAAAACATAAAGGTGGATAATAGGATAAGTACTATCTTCTTTGGTATTAGTGAAAGTTAACGATTTTCATGACTAATGTTACATTCAAAATGTGAAATATCTTTTACCGAAAATTGGACCGGCTCTATTTGTTGTTGCATTGAAAAATACAAAATAATATTATTTCTATTGGTGCTGGTACTTGCGAAGTTGGTGCCACGAGTCTTCATTTTAACTACAATTGCACAACTTCAAAATTACCAGTGCCAATAGAATTAATATTATTTTGTATTTGTCAGTACAACAACAAAAAAAGCTGGTCCAATTTTTTGTAAGAAATAACGAGTGTAAAGAGTGTCATGAAAATCACGTTCACTAATACCAGAGAATATAGTACTTATCCCACTTATATTGTCTACTTGTTATTATTCAGAGGTCCATTTTTTTGTAAGCAAATATTTTTATCTGTTGGCTAGAACAGACTCGTGCGCCTTAAGATTACGACTTTAGACAAAGGCGAGGTTATGAAGGGTGTTGGAGCAGCAGTTCAAACCAAACGCAAACCGTCAGAATTATGCGCATTTCAATTTTGAGAAAACCAAAAATGGAAATAGTTTGAAACAGGTCCAAACTGGTGTTCTTACACCCATATTATGTACTAAAGTTTTATACTTCCCTTCAATAATATGCTTGATTACTTGATGAAGTAAGTTAAAAAAATGTGAAAATTATATGGCTCATTCTACCCAATATAAGTACCTAAGTATGTATACATATATTATGTTCTGTTTTTTATCACAAAACTTGAATTTATTAGTATTTTGTTATTGCGACAGTTTTAATAACATATTTTGAATGATCTCCTGCGTGCTCATTATAAGGAGATTATATTTAGATATTAACAATAAGAGATTTCTGGAGGAATATTCGCCATAGCACCGCTTATTTTGATTTAAGCAGTATCTCATAAATTACAACTGAAGAAGTTTGGAGCCCCAAACGAAACGTCTTGCATTTCAATAAACATACCATAGAGAACTTTGTTTTTGTTATCCACGAACCAGAAGCCCAAGATTTTCTACCTGAATATTAATAAATGGTTCAAGAATTTCTATATCTATACATATATGCATGGTTGAAAAAATGCAGAACTACTACCAATCTATACAAAGAAGCTACGGTCAAAACAATGTGAAACTAATGAAAAGTTTCTCGAAAAACTCCAAAAAATTAATCAATCAATCTAATAGAAGAATTTACCTACTACAATGCAGAACCCGAAACATTATTCCCAAATTTCTAGAAGTGAATCTCCCCCATATTTTGTTCTCAACTGTAAACCTGAGATACAAGTTTAAGCAGTATCTCATTAATTACAACTGAAGAAGTTTGGAGCCCCAAACGAAACGTCTTGCATTTCAATAAACATACCATAGAGAACTTTGTTTTTGTTATCCACGAACCAGAAGCCCAAGATTTTCTACCTGTATATATATATATATATATATATATATATATATATATATTGATCCATAAAAAATAAAACTACGCGGAAACAAGAAAAGAATTTTACGAATGCAACAAACAAAAACAACGAAGTTGATAGCAGAACGAATGGAAAGCTGGAAAAAATCGTTTGCGATCCACGTACGGTTTCAAAAATTTCAGTGTTTCCAAAAAATGCAAATAACAGGAAAACTATTAGGTTTAGATATGGGAAACCTTATATTCTCCTAAAGGGAAAAAAATCGGCATTTTATAATGGGATTTCGTTTGAAAAAATGAAATTTTGGCTATTTAAATTTTTCAAAGTTCATATTAATTTCTGGTGGTGTTTTACATTTCTTTTTCAACATTTTTGATAATGAAACTCTAGGTCATTACTTTGTGAAGTGAGTGGCGAAAACCACATTCTTTTATGTGCATTCGTTTCTATGTTATTTGAAATGGCGCACAGTACTATTTTCTCTTGTTTTCTGTTTGAACGCCCGTTTTCTCTAGAACGGTACCTTTTACACATACCGTATGGTTAACAAAGTTACTTTAAACTTTAAAAGGGGTTCCATAAATTTAATAATATACAGGATATTCTATTTAAAATAACGAAGTTGGTGTCGGTTTCCGGTATAACCCGAAGTCCGCTATGTTGGAAAATATTTATAAATTGTGTTACAAATCTAGAGAAGTTTTGTAGGAAACATTTTTCTATAGCACCAACGGTTTAGCCAGAAACTTCCGTCTACCGTTTAGTGGGACACCCAGTATATCTCTATACTACGTTTCACGATGAGAGTACAGTGTGGCCGGGTACAGGCAATGTATTCTAAATAGGAAAACAGCACACAGTGTTGCCGTTTCTAAAATTTACCTGTAATATTTTCTTCTGTAATGGCGAAAGTCTTGTCCATTTCTTTAAATTATTGGACATAAAAAATATTGAGGAGAAATTTGCCCGAAACAGGATCTGATGGATGGTCGAGCTCAACCATGGTCTATAAGACCGTGGAGCTCAGCATAATAACACAGCTCACCAGTGATTGGTGAGCTATAATAATAATGCGCTGGCAACAAGGCCAAGTGCTACTTTTGTCAGTGATCGCTTATGACGAAAATGATTGATGCGAAAAATATTTAAAAAAACAATAATCACAAAGGCTGTAAGACATACAGGTAGGTACACTTATATTAAGTTATTTCAAAATATAGCGGTAACAATCTACCACTTTCCAATTTCTTTATCTCGAAAAGCCTTGACTTTTTGAAGCGAGCTCGATTTAAAAATGCTGCCACAAATGCCACATAAAATAAAAAAAATTACAACTCTCGACAATAACGACCCCCTCAACCTTTTTGGAGTAATTTGTTGTATTTTTAAATATTCACCATACATAACATTTTACAAAACCTAGGACCGACATTATTAAATAGGGCACTAAAAAATAAAAATATACTTATTTTATTGTTAATGGTCATTCTGAAGTGCTGCAGTTTATAGATAGATAGAAAACATATATATATATATATATATATATATATATATATATATATATATATATATATATATATATATATATTATTCTTGACTGGATTTATAATAAATAAAAAGATGTTCTTGGGGATGCAGTCATATATTCAGTAAAATTCTTTGACTGAAGCCGAGCTTTCGAGAATGTTTATTCTCTTCTTCAGGGCAAAAATCGTGAATTTAGAATAAATTAACCAAAAACAGGAAAGATTTCATAGCCATCAATTACAAATGTCATTATTTATATTTGTCATGACAAATGTGTTGGTGGTTTTTTTCGGGAATACATCCGTTGTTCGTTCCTTTTAGGAATTATTGCTTGACGTTTCGGCCAAATCTCATTGGGCATCTTCATAAGCTTGTTATCTTGATTTTGATTCTGATCGAAAACTGTGATTTAACCGTTTGGTTGTTTGCTTTAATCCTTGTGTCGTGGTCTCAATTGATATCCTGTGGGCGTGGCTTGTGGTACTGGATTCGCCTGTGTTGTTGTTGATGCTTGGGTGATTATTTCAGGGATTCTGGGAATTGGTGGTATTTGGCTAATAAAGGATTTCCAGGTGATCATTAATTTGAGGGAAACATCTTTGTTGTTGAGATCCCCTTGTTTTTAAATTTCTATGGCTTCCCGAATAATTCTATTTTTATATATTTTGATGTTAGCAATCTGCTTACGATAGAGGTCGCAGTTTTGCAGGTATCAATTTCAAATTTGCTACAAAAATCAATCTCTTAAATATCTCGGCCGAGTTCGTTATTGGGCAATATCGGGTAAATAGTTTCAAAATGGCGACCCTTCAAATATTTAAAAAACTTATCAAAAAAGGGTCATAGTGTAAATATCATCAAAAATAATTTTGGGTTATAGATATAATCAGTACCTACAACTTTTGCTCACATCAATTTTTCATAAAATGCACAGAAAAAAAATAATAAAAAAACATAAGAAATATTGGTAAAACATGAAAACTCAATATAAATTTGATGTAATTGTACATTTTCTGGAGATCTTAGTATAGACCCTGATTTAAAAAAAATATATATTATATTTATTGATAAGAAATAGGCGAAAAAACAGCTTCTAACGGCAAGGCTATGACACATATGGTTAAAATTAGGCAATTTGCATGTAATGACAAGTAGGTATACCAATGAAAAGGTTGTTCAAATTTCAATTCAATGAATTTTGGGAAATTTAACTTTCCGCTGGCTACAGGCCAATGCCTTTTAGGTACCTAAAGATAATAGAATGGGTTCTAGTTTTTGTATAAATTACTCATTTAACCATTTTGAGTTTCAACAGTCTCATAGAACTACCAATAAATATAATGATTTACAAATTTTAAAAATTTACAAAGTCCAATTTAAATTATTCTGACTATGGTCTTCATTTTAACGTCTTAAATTTTTTATTTTTGACAAAACTTGCCCTCTCCACCCTTATTCTAAGCAGCTTTTGAAGTAAAGAAAAAAATAGATTTTAAATTTGTTTAAAATGGGACCATTTCACTGCACTCCTCTGCAAATAAAAAAGAATCTTCGAAATCTGAGCACATTTGCTATGCGAAAGGTACAAACATAAAAAAGTACATTGTCGATTTTAGCTTCTTCGATTTGGAAGTCGGTCAAAAATGCAAGAAATGAAATTTTAAGCGAATTAATACTAAAACAAATAATACCTTCACTTAAAAAAATCAAAGAAGCCCGGTTTTTCCATACAAACCCCGTCAGACTCCAAAATAAAAGTATTCAACAGTTCGACCACAGATGGCTGTTACCATTTAGAGAATTTAACACCATGAAATTCAATCAATAAAAATTACACACAAACTCAGTGATTGCACCATTAAAATCCAGACGTAAATCCAGAGAGTTCCTTTTTCCAATACCTTCTATCAAATCAGCAACGTTGCAGAAATAATTGACGATGGTGCGAATGTTGTTAAATACACAATTACGTAGTTTCCAAGTAAATTTGAAGAAAGAAACCACTAGCGTGTAAAAGCGAATGTTAGACATCGATATTTGATTAAAAGGATATTTTTATTTTATTAAGTTTACAACCATTAGAGAAAAAATAAATAGAGTAGTAACTATAACAGTGCTTTAATCCAGTTTTAAGTTGGACGGAATAATTTTTCTATCTTATTTATGTAAATAATTTAAATTAAACTTTAATCATTCAGTGGCATAGATGAAGGAGGGGTAATTTTTCTCTTATTGTCAACGAGATGGATAAAGTGTGTTAATTACTATTTTTGTATGTCATCTCATGTTTATTTTCGTATTTTCTGAAACCGTTCTTTTAAGAACTGTAATATTCCATCAAATGATGTAAGCTGAAAATATTCCGTCAAATTTAAGAATATCATTCGTTTCTTTTTAGTCTTTTGAAATAAGATGGTGTTTACTTACACCAGAACAAGACGCCTACATCCTAATGACTCATTATCGCAATGGAATAAGCAATCCTGAAGGATGTTGGAGCTATTTTTTGCAGACCTGCATTGAACAATTCTCACAGGCCTACCGTGAAATCGCGGGGATTACGAGTATTTTAAGCATCGTTAACATTCACTTATTTAAATGTTTGATGGAATGTTTTGTATCTGGAAGGAAAAGAATATGAAGAATATGGGCAACTGAGAAACCGAATAATGTTATTAAAGCCTTTTTACGCCCCGGAAATAAGGGTATTTGGGTAGCGGTTTCATTAAGAAGAGTCCTTGGCCCAATTCTCCTTCAAGATAGGTACTGTTACAAGAAGGCGATTTTGCTATCTGTAGATCAAATGTATGATCCTGAGCTACAGCAAGGTTACTTGCAACAGTTTGGAGCTACAGGCCATAGGGACCATTGGTTTAAAATGCAAGTTTTGTGGTCTTTATTAAGAGCAATCATGCAGTATAGGTATCTTAATTCGGAGCTCCCATTGTGCATGTCCAAATTTCAAAAGAGCACGTCAACATTGCCGGATGTTTTGCCCTCATAATATATAAAGTGAATATAAAGGAGGGTCAAACTACGCATTGAATTGACGCATTTTCTATGAAGAAGATTCATAGAAAACAAACAATAGGTTTAAAAATTGATCAAAAATGTAATCTGCGCGTATATTAATTCTAAAAAATATGGAGGAACTTCTGCCGTCTTCTGCCTTGTAACAATTATTATTAAAGGTCAACTTCTATTGAAAATATTCTCAATTACAAATTTATTGACATATTTATACAATATAATATACTTTGTACTGCACTGAGTCAGTTGCCTAAGCTTTGAAATAGAAGTTTTTTAATTGCATTGTTTTTGTGAGAGAACAGAGACTTATAGGTATCTTCTTCTGTTCACATCACTCAAATAGGCACAACTTGAATGTTGTATTTTTATTTTATTTAATATAATGGAGTTTGTACTCAATACATGTTTCTACAACCCTGACATAATTTTATCTGAATAAAACAAATGATATAAGAAGATCTGATTTATTCTTTTGGTAATTGGGTTTTCATAAAATTATACTTATACCTATTAGAAATTATGGGTAACCAGGATAGGCGAAAGAATTAATTTTGACCAGTTGATCAATTCACATATTTTTTTCTTCTGTTCATCATCAAATGTATTTTCCATAGTTACAGTGCGTTCACATAAGGAACTGAAGATCAATATAATTTCTTTAGAAGGTTGTCGAACCATCATCAATAGCGTGTACAATGCTATTGAAATTGATAGATAAGCATATAAATAAAATGAAATAGATTTTTTTAAATTTTCTACGCTTGGAAGCAAAATGTAAGCAGAAAAATTCTCGTATAATAAAATGAATCACAAATTAAATTTCTACTGGTTTTAATTATATACTAAGATCATTATACCTACCTATGATACTTACATATATGTAAATGAAAAAGTAAATGTATAGATTTTTATCAATAATAATCATTTCAATAAATACTTATGATACTCAAGAAGTGTTAGGAAGTTATAGATATTATAGTTTTTGAACTTACCTAAGAATTAAAATAAAACAATAATTGCACAATATAAGATTTATTAAAGCTCAGACGATAACTTGTTTCACTCTTTAGCAGATTGAAATAGTAAGAAATCTTTCGCGTAACCGTTGAAATGTAAATTGGTTTTTTCGTGCCTACGTAGGTGGTAATGCTAACTTGACTAAAGTTAGCATTACCAGGGCTTATTTTTAAAAATATGAAAACGGCACTATTTGATTACGGTTAAAAAGAGGCAATTATTGCCGCAAAGATTTTGTCTTTCCGAATTAATAAAACGTGCCTATATGGTAATGCTAACTTGACAGTAAAGTAATTTTTTCGATTTCACGGTATATATACGGCAATTAAGCGGCAATGAATCCACAATATAAAATTTTGATTTTTTGAAATGGTAGTGCTAACTTTACGGACATTGAAATGATCATGGCCCAAGGCACCCTCTTGTTTTTCTAAATCCTCGCTGTGATTCGGGAAGTATGCTATGTTTCCCAGACCAATCTATTAGTCCTTCTCTTCAAGATGTTTGTAAAAAAAATAAAGGACAGTTGATGAGCGCTATACCACTGTAGTTATTTGGATCTTTCTCTGGACCTTTTTGGTGGATAAATGTCCTGTATCAAGTGCATGCACAGCTGCAAAAGTTATAGATGTCACCCCAATGCCAAACCTATCTACAATGGCTTTGGCGGTCATGATAGTGAACTTACTACATATCGGAAAACTGATCGCATCGCCTCAGCTACCTGGAGATGGGTTGGCGCCAATATAAACCGTGTAGTGGAGCTGACCTAATATAGTACTTAGCTTAGACATCACAATATGCACTTCCCCCATGGTCAATAAAATCCAGATAAAGATGATACTAAACGAAGCCTCCTTATCGCAACCATAAAGTAATTAGCTTAGAGGTAAGTGAGGTCATTCAAATAGAGCCACAGTATTAACGCAACCTTTAGACTTAGCCAGGGAACTTTCAACTGAATATGGAAGTTTGAGGAAGAATATCCAAGCTCCACTAAAGGATACTAGGAAACCTTCGCGTGACATAAATCTGTAGGATGATTTACGAAAGCTAGAGATGACTACAAAAAATGGTCAGACAGGCCAAGCTGGGTCACTCTCTATAACAATGTAGATATCTGAAGCAGCTAAATTGAATAGGATACTACCTAGAAATCCTGAAGTCTTTCTCGAACAGCTGAAGAAGAAACGCTCGCAAGTTCGCTGCATGTGCTCTTTCCGAGTTTCAAAAAGGCTGTACGCAAACCAAACTCAAACAGGACAGGAGGACGGCCAGAGCCCTGATAAGTATTCTTACTGGGCACGGTATCCCTCCTCTACTCATTGTACAAACGCAAGTTTACCCCCAATCCTAACTGCCGATTTGGTAACCTACTCTTCTCTCAGTGAGAAGAGATTTCGTAATTTTGTCTACATTCTCGAAGAATCGGCCAAACACCCCCACCACCCTTTCTGGGAAGGAATCATAAGTTTTGATGTGTCCACACAGGGACCGCCAAAGGAATACCTACGCGTTTGTAGACATGAAGGTCCCAAACCTCATTACTACTAATTTAAGCTGGATAATATCATACAACGCCATTATATTACTTATTTTATAATTGTACTAGGGTTTTTGACAGAACCTCAAACATTTGGTAGTTCAGTGAGAGCATTATGTATAGTCATTCTAAATCATAAAGCAGTACTAACCTATGGTCGTTATGACGATGATAGAATAGAACAAAGAACCAGGGATAGTCCATTGTACCTTATTCTCATCCTCAATGCCATCCCATCCATCCTTTGTCATTGCATTCAGAAGAGCCACTTCAAATGATTTCAGATACTTCATAGCTTCTATGGTGAAGTTATTCTGCTCCAATGCCTTCATTTCTTGTGTGAAATTCCATAGATACTGGGTGACGTTCTCTCGAATTTTCGGAATACCACGTTTTACCTGGAATATATTTCAATATATTGCAGCAAGTCTTAGGTATAGGAACGTTAGTGGGGCCTGGTCGCCTGACTATGAGACGTACCGCTGATATATATATATATATATATATATATATATATATATATATATATATATATACTAGCATCGCTCGTTTAATATAATTAGATATTAATTTAAATGAAATGAATCTAAAGTAATTGCATTTACATGAATAATTGGATTTAAGTTGCCAATATATTCAAAGCTATCAAGGCGCTAGAATTGTAGTGAAAAGATTTTCAGTTTGAGTCCAGCAAGGCTTGTATTGTTTTTACCTTTTTACTTTCCCAGCTACCTCAAACTCCAAGTGGCTAGGTAAGGAAAATATCGTAATCCTGTAAAAATTTTGATGTCTAACAATTTTTTGCGATCTAAAGCTAATGTGATTTGAGAAAAACGTGATATGACTTTTGTTGCCTCAGAAACCAAATAATTACAATAATAATGCCAGAGGAAATAATACTAAACTCAAAGATAAACTAACCACTATCTAGTCTTGTTTGTTTACCTTTTCATGAGAGAATCTTTCTAATCCATTTCTCAGGCCCAGACTGGGACCATTTGGGGCCCTCAGCTAAAACCTGTAAAGGGGCCCTATACCGGGGAATTTATGAAAATTAGGTGCTTGAAAGCGAGTTTTTACGTTATTTTGGCACTTATAAAGAAGAAGAAATTCAGCTAGGTCTTTTATACGAATATTATGATTTGTGCTGTAGCCAAATAAGAAATTCACAGTAATTTTAGGATACCATAACACTACAAAAAACATGCTGTTGAACTACCAATAATTACATCGGAGTTCAAAATTAAGTGCAGCATTTTGTTCACACCAAAGTATTAATGAATTATGTCAAAATTATCTGTGTAATAAAAATAATGACAACGGATTTTAGAGATCAGAAAAATATTACTAGTTTTTTTTTTCGAAATCCTGTGTATTGAACAGTTTACAATGTTGTTATACTAGAATTGAAGGGGGCTTAACTTGACTGAGATGATTCGAGATTTTACTCCCCTAGTCCTAAAGTAACAGCTTCTTTGTAAGCAAGTCACTTGTTAAAGCTACTTCCTCTATTATTTTATTTTTATCCAAATCATAAAATAAATCCCTCTCAACATTAATAAAAAGCAGGCTGGACATAAGGTATTGGCCTAAAGACGACCGAAGTCGATTTTTGACTATTTTAAGTTTAGAAAAAACTCGTTCACATGTGACTTGGGTACAAGGTATGGTAAGAACAAATTTATACGCATTATATAGGTTGGTAAACAGTCCAGATTGAGTAAGTTCAAACAGAACAGAAAAAGCACATGTCAAACACTGGAAACATTGTCTATTTTCAGAGCAGTGAATGTCAGCATTTTTTCCGCTTCTTCTGTTGGGTCCAAAACGTCTTCAACCAACAGCAATCCTGTAAAACGTCTTTGTTTGCGCAAAATCTTTTTTCGATACTCATCCTCACACAGTCTAAAATATCAAAGTATACAATTTTGTAATGTTGAACTGTTGGAATAGATTCAGCTTCATCTTTTGATTTTTCACCGGGCAACAATTTTTTCTTTGACGTTCTTTTTCTCTTAAAGTCCAACTCTAACTCTACATCAATATCATTTTCTTCTAGCTTAAGATTAACTGCACTTGCATAGGTTTTTGTTTTTGCGTACAATGCTTCAAAATGCGCATCATCTCTTTTGTCCTTAACTTGCTGGAGCAGTGTTTGTACTAAGTTCCAAGCTAAAGCATAGTCAATGGCTTTACTTTGCAAGCTCTTAGAAACAGGGGAAGTGACCAAAAAGAAATCTAGTAAAACAAACGACATAAACAAGTTTTCAAATTTGCACCATTGACTTCCAGGTTTCTTGCTGTGAATCGAGATCTGCTGTCAAAATTTCCACCAGAAATTTCTTTAAAAACAAAAATAAAATTAAAGAATTTAGCTGAATTTACGCTGTCTTCACTAATTAAAAATTCTTCATCAACAATTGATGAAAGAGCCTTATGCTCCACCACCTCGTTGCTCCTATTTTTGGCAATCTGTACAACTTGTCATGAGCAGTATGTTTTCTTTTTGTTTCCTTTTCCCAGGCGGCCATTCTCTTGTGCGATGAGCTTAGAAATTGACGTTGCAATGCCACACTCAGATACTTTTAATTTTATAAGCTCGTACAACGCAAGTCCATTTGAGCCAACAACTGCAATATCTAAAAGTCTTTCAAACACTTTTCCTTGAACGACATAGCGGACGCATATTGCCAATTGGTCCATGACAGCAATATCTTGGGTGCTGTCCACCATTACGCTGTAGATGATGCTATCCTAGAGGTCTTTCAAAATAATGTTTCGACCCATCGAGCTAATTATCTTGATTAACTTGTTAATGAAAGTCTTTGATAAAAAAGTTAACATTGATCCTCGTCCAATGAGCTTTTTAGATTGCTTTCCTGTGGCTTCTCTTTTGTCCTTTATTTTTATTCTGTGCTTTTTGCTGTCTTCGATATATTTTTTTACATGGCCTTGCAAAATTACATCATAATTAACCACCAACATGACCAATTCAAGGAAATTACCATGATTTTGTAAAGAATCGAGGCTGCTTCTGCTTTGTCACCTCTACAGGCAATGCCTTGGCTTCCTATAAACAAAACTATGTCTATCAAACGTTGGATAACCAATCTTCTAATTTGAATTTCACTTTCTTGCTGTTTAGTTTGGTTGGTATTCAGGAGAGTTGAAATATCATAGCCCTTTTGACTCTGAAAAGCTGCTTTCACAGCAAGTTCATGATGGTTAGAATTTCCGTGTATTTCAACTGATTTGTGTCGCTGTGCAGGTAAATGCTGGACACTCGTCACCGCTCAGACGATGCATTACACCACAATAATGTAACTCAACTCATAATACTGTAGCTCGTATAAACAACCCAATATAAATTCTAACAAGACAAAAACTTTTTTTGTAACTTATGTGGGGGCCTCTTTGGGGCCTCCTCGTGCCGGGGGCCCTCCGCGATCGCGGACCTGTGGACCTGGCCTGCCATTTCTTCAGAAAGATGAAGAGCAGGGCAGCGGCAGTATATCGACGCTCAACTCTTTGCCGCGCAACGACTGCTTAGGATGCGCAGTCGTTTCGGCACAATTTGCAGGTTTCTACGCTTCTCCTATACAAAATATTGTTTTTACCATATACAGTCTTCTGGACCTAAGCCTTTTCGAAAATTATCTCCATTTGTTGATTCGTTTGGATTGCTCAGAGCCGGAGGAAGAATCCGTATCTCACAATTATCTTTTAATATTAAACATCCTTTACTAATTCCAAAATCATATAGACATACTAATCTTATTATTGCATATAAATCAAAAGAATATTCACCCAGGATTAAAAATCATGCACTACCTGGCACGCAACAATTTTGAGTTTAATCCCCTCGCAGTGTCATCTATCGTAGTGACTTTAAAATTGTAAAAAATGCTTTTAATGTAAACCCAAATCCTTTAACCCCATAGAAGTCTTTATTATATTTCTGTGTTTAACCCCTATATGGCAGATTTACCATAAATGAGAGTTTCGCAATTGAGAGCTTTTACTTCGGAATGCATAGATTTTGCAGGTCCTTTTCCAATTTTAACCCATCGACATCACGGTGCTAAGACTCTCAAAGGATATGTTAGCGTACGGAAGCGCTGAAGGGCCACATTAGCATCGAATTATTAAGACGACTGTTAGACGTGTTGTATCACGGCTAACAGACGCACGACTGTTAGGCCGGGTTTTCATGCATCCGTTATTCGACGGCACGACGATACGAAAGTTTTCTTATTGGTTGAAATAACGCCTTCCTATTACGATACGATACTAATTAGACTATTTTTGACAGCCTTGGTCCAACAATTCTTAATAAACTGTTAAAACAATCACTAGACATCCTAAATGAAGTGCTTGTCTGGGTCATTTAACCGCATTTCATGTAGTAAATTGTAGTAAGCACCTTGCTAAATTCGTTTTTTAAAAATATCTCGAACCCAAAATTTCTTTGTTTTTCTTGGCGTCCTTTTTATTCTTGTACAAAAGAGATAAAAGAGATAAAAGAAGAATATAATTCAACGCTTTTCGTCGCTGCTGATTATTATTCCATTGTACATACAAAGCATTATTCATCATTGATTACAAACTTTGTTAAACACAGCAGAGGAAACAATGTTTACATCAGAAACACAGAAAACGTAAAAAAATTGACGTCGGACGAATCGCTAAAACCATCGGATGCGCAATGGCGCCAAAACAATTCGACCAATAGGAGCTCCATCGAATAGTCGTGCCGTCGGATTACAGATGCCTGAAAACCCGGCCTTAGGCGTGTTGTATCACAGTCGTCTTAATAATTCGACGTAACTGTGGCCTAATAATCGTGTTGTATCGTGCATTCAAGAAGTAATTGGGAGCAAAAAGTATGAAATAATCTTATTTTCCAATTTTAAGTTTTTGTTGATTTTATGCATTTTTATGTGTGGATTGGACATATTATACCTTATTCAGACACAGTGCGGCCGTAAAGTGAGGAGTAAATTCAATAATTACCAATCCAAGCATTTTTTCAAAATTCCAGGAACACGTCGATTTTAGCTTTTATCGAGCATTATTTAGTAAATAGAATTATTATATAGGGTGGTCACAGAAAAGCTGGGTAGGTAGCAACTTAATTTTTTTAAATAGACATCCCTAATTTTTTGACATTTTCGGATTCCTGGCAGAATTCTAAGCATTTTTCATGTAATGTCATGTAGTCCTGCATATATATATATATATATATATATATATATATATATATATATATATATATATATATATATATATATATATATATATACAGTGCAGCGGTAAAGTAAGGAATAAATTCAATAATTTCTCTTCTAACCATTTTTTTTAAATCCTCAAACACGTCGATTTTATTTTTTGTCGAGCATTTTTTGAAAATAAAATTATTATACAGAGTGGTCGCAGAAAACTTGGATAGGTAGTAAACTCATTTTCTAAAATAGACACCCCCAATTTGTTTAACATTTTCAGATTCCTGATAAAATTTTAAGCATTTTTAATAAAACATGTCCTATACCTAAATTCAACTGTTTTTAGATTATAACATGTTGAAAAAATCAATTCGCAAGTATCATAAACACGAGCAACAATACATTTAACTTAAAGCAGGCCATGAGTGAGTTGTGACTTTTTGACCGAAAAAAACACTTTATTGTATTTTGACTTTATTTCTTTATTTTTAAAGGTGTTTCTGGATTTTCAATAGTTCTTTTTAATGTTTTTTTAAAGTTCACATAGAAAATCTTATTAAGGAAATGAGACTCACTAAGACACAGAGGTTTGAAGTTATCATCATGATTGCTTTTGAGAATAGAACCAGATCACAACAGGAAGCATGCGTATTATTCAATCAAAAATATCCTGATCGGCCCACAATTTCGCACTCAAAAGTTTGAGATTAAGAAAAAAATCATCAAATTGGTCATGTACAAGATGTTTTACTAAGTGTCCAAGAACGGCAGTGACATCTAGAGACAGTGCTCAAAATATTGCATGTAAGCAAATACCACCTTTACAAAATGCAAGTACTTCAAGAACCTTATGCAGACGATTATGATAGACGTCTGAAATTTTGTGGGCTTATAAAAGTTATGTGCTTTGAGGACCAAAATTTAGTGAAAAATATTGTGCTTTCGGACGAGTCTACGTTTATCTTTAATGGAAAAGTAAACACTCAAAACTAACCTTATTGGTCGGACGTAAATCTGCAATAGATGTGAAGGCCTTAGTCAGAATAAAGAAAAAATCATCGAATGGGCTGGTTTTGTAGGAGACACTCTTATATGACCCTTTTTTAAAGAACATTTTACTGGTGACAATTATTTGCGATTTTTGCAGGACGATTTGATTCCATCTCACTCAACGTTATTTCCGGGAAAAGCAAATCCAGACTTACCTAATGCAAACATTTGGATCCAACAGGACGGCGCTCCACCCCATTGCCATGCAGAGGTTCGCGCATTTTTAAATGAAGTTTTTCCAAATAGGTGATTTGGAAGAAGAGGTGCGATAGAATGGCCTCTAACATCCCCGGACTTGACCCCTTTAGACTTTTTTCTGTGGGGGTAACATTGAAGGACAAGTTTTTAAAACAAAATCTTCAGATTTAGACGACTTAAAAATTCGTATTGCTTAAGAAATAGGACCTTTTACACCGGAAGTCATTATTAATGTCCAGAGGGAGTTCATTAATCGTTTATATTACTGTCATTTAACAAATGGAACACAATTTTCAACATTTGTTAAAATGAAATTAATTAAACTATTTAATTCATTTTCTAGTGTCTTATTCGCTCATGTCCTGTTTTGATTTAAATAGTATTGTTGCCCATGTTTATAATACTGGCAAATATAGTTTTTAACACTTCGTAATTTAAAAACAGTTGAATTTAGGTATAGGACATGTTTTATTAAAAAAGCTTAAAAGTTTATCAGGAATCTGAAAATGTTAAACAAATTGGGGGTGTCTATTTTAGAAAATGAGTTTACTACCTATCCAAGTTTTCTGCGACCACTCTGTATAATAATTTTATTTTCAAAAAATGCTCGACAAAAAATAAAATCGACGTGTTTGAGGATTTAAAAAAAATTGGTTAGAAGAGAAATTATTGAATTTATTCCTTACTTTACGGCTGCACGGTATATATATATATATATGTATGCAGGACTTGGACCCAGGGTTCTTCTGGATCTGTTCCCTGATATACTAGGAAGTTTATTTTCTCTGGACTTCGTACCAGACCGCTCTTAACCCAAGATAGCATTATGACCTGGTGATTCTACGCAGACGTTCCAGCAGAACACAGAGTCCGTGATTATACGGATACGGATAATTAGTCGATGAAGACTAATTACGGAGACAATGAATCTAGTATACTTAGAGGATTCAGTTTATTGGTTTGCAAAAAGACTGGTTTCTCACAGATTGGTTTACAATGAATGATCGTGAAAGCTAGAATGCCCTATATATATAGTGGGCCTAATGCTAATGGTTTTTCTGTACAAAACAATATATATATATTTTAACGTGCAAGGGTACAGCCATCGGCACTGGGCCACAAATTCTTATGCGCGTGCAATGGGGATTTCGACAACGACCGCTGACAAAGCGTGTGACGCATGTGCTCACTACGATGCCGACCATGGATTTCGAGAACAGACCAGTGGCGGCTGGAGTGATCAAAGACCAGAGGCGGCTGGAAATATCTGGAGTCTTTTTTCGGGTATATAGTTGTGAGAATTGTCGACATGAGAGACAGTATAAAAAGACAGGGTGCAATAAGACAAAGTAAGCTGATAAGAATATTCAATAGTAAAGTGAAGTTGTAATATTTATTAATCAACTTTCGTGTGTAAATACAGTTTATTTAATAATTGTAGATTATTCTCACTTATCTGCGAACCCGCATACCTACGCAACAATATCTACATTAATACATATATAATAAAATTGTAACAGACCGATGTCTGTACATTGAAGATATTTAAGAAAAAATAATATGGGTTTATTTATTGGAGCAACAGAAGCCAAAACAACATTTCTAAGAATTGTTGTCTATCTGTCTGTATGTTTGTACGCGCATCACGCAAAAACATCTGCATGGAATTGAATGCAGTTTTCACCGATGTATTAGTAGATGTCTAAATTAAAATTAAGGTTTCATTTTACCAAGTCTGTCTGTATGTTAGTACACGCAAAAACAACCGCATGGAATTGAATGCAGTTTTCCACGCATACGAAGTGGCGAGCAAAAGCTAGTTTAGACATAAAATGCTGAAAACAGATATTTGAAGCAAAAAAATACGAAATAATCTTATATTCCTATTAAAATTTTTGTTGATTTTTTGCACTTTTATGTGTGAATCAGACATATTTTAACATATTTTGTCGTCAAAGATTATTTCATACTTTTTGCTCCCAATTACTTCTTGAATACACGATACAACACGATTATTGAGCCACAGTAACGTTGAATTATGAAGACGACTGTTATCGGTGATACAACACGTCTAACAGTCGTCTTAATAATTCGATGCTACTGTGGCCCTTCAGCGCTTCCGCATCTGAGTCGTACTTAGCAGCATTTAGACGTTTTATTACCCGGCGCGGCAACTGTACTTCGGTTACGTCTGATCAACCAACTATATTCATACTATTTTCTTGAACCCGTCGCCTAGGATAAGGTCTCATTAAATTAGTCCCTAACAGGAATGCTTCATCGCCTACAAAAACAAATGGAGCCTTCAGATTTGAATTAATCAATCATTCTAAATCTATATTTGGCATCGATAATTGCCTGAAGTACTATAGAGTAAAACTGTTTGTGGTAATCAAACATACTTCCCGACTGAGCTGGACATTTTATTCTTATGTGCTTCCCGTCAATGCTGCCTATTCAGTGTGGGAAATTCCATTTATCGTAAAATTCCTTCGCATTGTTTTCAAAACTCTGAGTATTCGGTATTGGCATATGATTTTTCTAAAGTGAGCTCCAAATTGCTTTACATACCTCAATTATGATTGAAGCAACTGACGATTTAGATATTCAGAATGAAAAAGCCAACTGTCTGAATTCCATTCCTGTCGAGAGATATCTGAAATGTATTTTTTATACGGTTGTTTTTCCGTGTGAATAGTTTTTTTGTTTTGGCTGTTGAATATAAATAAGACAGGGTTCGCGTTCCACTTCAAGGCAGACATTTTTTTTTCGCCCATTTCTTTTCAATAAATATACTATATATTTTTTAATCAGGGTCTGTATTGAGATCTCCAGAAAATGTACAATTACATCAAATTTATATAGAGTGTTCATGTTTTATCAATATTTCTTATTTTTCCTTTATTAATTTTTATTTTTTTATCTGTGCATTTTATGGAAAATTGCTTCGAACAAAAGTTGTAGGTACTGATTATATCTATAACCTAAAATTATTTTTGATGATATTTACACTACCGCTCTTTTTTGATAATTTTTTCAAATGTTTGAACGTTCGCCATTTTGAAACTACTTACCCGATATTGCCCAATAACGAACTCGGTCGAGATATTTGAGAGATTGATTTCTTTAGCAAATTTGAACTTGATACCTCCACAACTGCGACCTCTCGTAATATCCCATATATATATATATATATATATATATATATATATATATATATATATATATATATATATATATATATATATATATATATATATATATATATATATATATGTATATATATAAACTTTTGAACCAAATGTTTTTTTGTACTAACTTATAGACATATAACATCATGCCGTTGAAATTTTTTCGAAGTTCAAAAGTGTGAACGATCGCCATAGGTACATTTCTATAAGAAATTTACCTAAAAGGAATATAACAAAATATCGAAACCTAAATCAGGCGACCCTTCTCCTGACTATCCAGGAAAGTGGCAGTATTTTTCGGCTCTTCTATTTTTGAAATACACACTTACAGCCAGAGGTACGAAGAGTAATGTACCAAATGTAGATTCTTCCGAAACTGTTGTTCATTATGCACTTACTGTAAGTATATATATAGGTCGGTTTAGAACGTCTTTCGACGTTGTCCGACACCTAATTTCCAGCCTTTCCGATCTTCACAGTCTTGAGGTGTTAAATTTCTCTTACTCATGCATTTGTGCATGATTTTCTGCCACTCTAGTTTTGGCCTTCCTCGTTTTCTTCTGCATGTTGGTCGCCAATGGAGTATTCTTTTAGGCCATCGGGCATTTGACATTCTTTCCAAGTGAAGAAGATAAAAGTGATGCAGAAAGCGAAAATCTAAATAGCTTAGCACCTCCAATATCGACAAATTCAAGAGCATTAGGAGAACCATCGAATAAATCATTAATTTGTACCAAAGTGACTTCCACATCTCATTCAAAAAGAAAGAAAAAGAAAAGTCAAGAAAAATATGTGGAACATCAGTTATTAGAAATAGAACCTAAAAAACTTGCTTTTCTTGACCGACCAGATGATGATAATCTCATGTTTTTGAAATCACTACTTCCTTTTTTAAGGAAATGCATCCCATAAAAAAATTACGCATAAGAAGTAAATTTCAAAATATTACTATCGAAGAAATGACTCATCCTGTACTCAGTGTGCCGAATGATCTAACTACCAATTCAAATTCATCTTCTGCATCATCGGTTGTTACGGACTACTCGCAAATGACTTCTGCCTTGATGTTGAATACATACAGACCAAACACAAATAAATACTCAGACATTCAATCACCACAAATGTTGTAATATAGTTACTTTAGTTATTATAATGAAATAATGTTAGTCACTAGATGTTGGCAGCAATGCAACAGGATGGACACTGCCAACCAGGGAGACAGTGGTGCGACAACGCCGACACAGATTAATGTAATCAAGGTAGCTCCTAATAAAGTATAATTAGTAAAGTATAGAGTGCATTGACTAATCCCTAGACTACACCAAAATAAAACAACAATCTTCCGTTTCATTTCAAAATTCAAATATATCTACCCTAGAATACATTCCGAACCCTTTCCTCTACTAAAATAGGTAATTGAAAATTAGTTGGACAATGATAACATGTATCCCGTCCCCGTATCTTGTAAAATTTAGCAACTAGTTGCAATCGTGTTGTTGTCTCAGTGTTGCCAAAGTCTATTAGACGCTGTCTATAAAATATTGGATTTGAAAGAGAAAATAGCAATTTCCTTGAGAACATGATTTAAAGTAAATTATTATTCAAAAATACATGCAACCAACCTCACTTTGTTACTTTACACTCGAGTATCAACTTAGGCTCAAGACTAAACAGAGCTACAACACTGTACCAAATTGACGTTTTGACAGCGACAATTGTGCGAACGTCGCGGCCGCGTTGCAGGTGCTAATTACATGATAACTCCGCCGGATTGCTTCAATTATATAATCAAAAGTAGCTGGAAGCATTCTTGTGTATTCACGAAAGGCTTTTATATCTACTCGCAATTGTGGATGAAGATGATAAAATTCCCCGAAATTTAGTCTATCTCTATAAATTTCATGCTTCTTTTTTCTTTCTTTGTACTTTCTTTAATATTTTTAGTTTCGCCAAAGTATTATCCATTAGAAATATCTTATGCGCTATTTATGTTGGAGCCATGGTTCACAAATACAAATATAAATAAACTTTTTGCAAATGCCCGCATCGCACGCAACGCACGCACTGCATTTATCGTGTTCACCTAGGACACAACGGAACACGATAAATGCAGTGCGGGCGATGCGGGGAACGTATGCGATCAAACTGTACCTACGCTGTGTCCTGTGTAAATACGATATGTGCGTGCGATGCGTGCGTTTGCAAGAAGTTAATATATTTTTGTATTTGTGAACCATGGCTGCAATAAAAACAGCACGTAAAATTTTATGTATATATTGTTGCGAATGCGGGTTCGCAGATAAGTGAGACTAATTTAGTGTTATTAAATTAATTTTATTTACACTCGAAATAATATCAATTACAACTTAACTTTACCATATTCTCTCTAACTTACTCGGACTATTCTATTTATTCACACTGTCTTTTACATTCTGTCTTCTTGCCGACAATTCTCCCACATATATATCCGACAAAGGATCCAGATCATTCGAGCGGCTTCTGATCTTTGATGCGAAAGCCGCTACCAGACGTTTCTCGAAATCCCTTTTGTCGGCATTTTAGCAGTAGATGCCGACTGCTGCCGTCGCTCTCTTTGTCAACGCCGCTTTCCATATTTCCAACCACAGTTTATATCTCGCGCTTACTTCAAACGGATGCCGCCACTTTGTAGCCAATACCGGCGGCTGTTCCCCTTGCACGTTACAATATATATATATGAAAAACTAAGTTAGTGACTAATAAAAAATATATAAAATAAAGTTAGTGGGTATGTTAGTCAATAATCTTACGAAACGATGGTTACAATTGGCTGCTCTTCATTAAATATTCCAAGCTTTCGGAAATCACTTGTTTCTTTTCTCAAGGCTCTGCAAATGATGGACAAATGTTTTTGTTGAAAAAAAGGGGAAGCCATTTAAAATAAAATGAAGAAGCAATATGACGTTTATTCAGTACTTACTTAACAGTGAGATCTGAATGAAAATTGGATAAATACTAGCTGGTAGGTAACCAATTGCATCACCGTAGACTCGAACATTCCTCAACACAATAGTTTAATTTTTAGATTATTTTAAGACGGGTAAAAAAACGTAAATTCAAAATTACAAACAAGAACGAAAATACATTATAAATAAAAATAGGTGAGTGAATGCTCTGCGTACTGAAGGTACTCGGAAGCGCATAGTAAGCCATTATCAATTCCGATCTAAAATTTTAATGAACTAAATGAAAATATTTCTTCCCGAGGTACATGTGATTGGAAAACATATTTATTCGATGTTTTTTTTATTATTTGTATTTAGTTACAATAAGGAAGTAGTGGTTTGACCAATGGGGGTAAATCTTAGAAGTCATGGTAGTAGTTGGGGAAGATAATAATCCAAAGGCGGTAAACGTTTTTTGAATTTGATCTGCATCACTCTAACTAAAGAAAGTACAAAGAGAAAAAAAGAAGCATGAAATTTATGGACGTAGATCAAATATTACTATAACTTAACTGTTTGATTTCATTTTCGTTTTACCAAATATTATTAATGTCGCAATAAATGAAATTAAATAATAAATATAACCCCATTCTTTATCAACCACAAGTGTTTCCTTATAGCGCAAATTTCGTTTATTCCACATAAAAATTCGTTTTTGAATCTCAGCAATGTGTACTTCCATCACGCAAGAACAACAACGACTGCGGGCACAAACAAACAATTTTTTTTTAAAACATTGACCGCACGCATGCCGTGTTCAGATTGGACAGGATCATTGATATTTAACAGTTTGATCGCATACATTCCCCGCATCGCAACGCATGCACCGCGTTTATCGTGTTCACCTACGACACAGCGTTCACCTAGGACATACCGTTACACAGGACATAGCGTAGGTACAGTTTGATCGCAAACGTTCCCCGCATCGCACGCAACGCACGCACCGCATTTATTGTGTTCACCTAGGACATACCGTTAGTGTTAATAAAACGGGACCTAATTTGCTGTACCTTTAGGCGCTGCAGTATAGAATGTACTCAGTTAGGGAGGGGGTAGCGGGAAGATTTAAAATATTGATGTTAGATTGCTGATGCAAAGTCAAAGTGCTATCCATTGTATGTTGTTTTTATATACGTCCGAGAATTTTGTATACTAACCGTGCTCTGATATTGATTATCGAGAATAGTATTTCCTTCAAGAATACCTTCTACAGTCCACAGTACCAACTTTAAAGGTGCATGTAACGAGCATTTGAAATTAGCAGTCTCTTGTGCCGCCACTCTCTCCATCAAATGTATTTTTGATACTCCTGGTGCCCCCACTTTGGCTTGCCGAGGTTTCCTGCCCATTTTCTAAATTTAGAACCTCTGGGTAGTCCCATTCCTAATCCGCCTTTGGATAATAACTTAGCTCCAAGTCGCCTTAGTCGGTGACAATATATTAAAAACTTCATGGCGAGTTTTGGAAACGCTGGTCTCTTAAATATATCAACACAACACCCTTCAAGAAAGACATAAGAGGCGTCCATCACCATCACCACCTATTGTTGGTGAAATTCTTATCAAGGATGAGGGGGACTTTCCGATAACAGTGGCGCCAATATTTGATGTATTCTGATAAAACACCCCAAAATAAGACGAAAATTAATTATACCAATTTTCGAGTTTTCGTCTCCTTTTGGAGATATTGGCCCTTTTTGGTCCCAACAAGCTAGCGGAATATTTGAGCAAAAGGTATGATTTGGTGGGGAGACACGCGTTTAGAAATGAAAAATATTTGTACTTACCAGTAAAATCACTATTGATACCATTTTAATATCATAAATTGCCATTTTTGAACGTATAAACTACAAACACTGCTAGGTTAGCCGCCATACTGTAATTATAGAAATTTGAAAAACGAAATAATATTGGAAATACTAGTCCAGGCGATTACAAATACAATGTTGCCATTCACTTCATTTTGGAAGCGAATAGAATTATTAATTTATCCTTTGACAGTATAATAAGGTGAAGACAATAGAAAATTGTATCGCTATATGAAACATAATTTAAACGAAAATTATTCAAACAATGAAACTAAGGAACAAAATTAAACACAGATCTGGTTTTTTTTTGGTAAAAATGTAAGGTTAGGTTTAGGTTAGGTCAAGTTAGGTTTATGTTTAATTTTCTATTGTTTAAAAATATTTTCGGTAAGGTTAGGTTTAGGTTAGGTCAAGTTAGGTTTATTTTTAATTTTCTATTGTTTAAAAAGATTTTGGGAAAAGTTAGGTTTAGGTTAGGTCAAATTAGGTTTATGTTTAATTTTCTATTGTCCAAAGAGATTTTCGGTAAGGTTGGGCTTAGGTTAGGTCAAGTTAGGTTTATGTTTAATTTTCAATTTTCCAAAAAGATTTTCGGTGAGGTTAGGTTTAGGTTAGGTCAAGTTAGATTTATGTTCAATTTTCTATTGTCCAAAAAGATTTACTGTAAGGTTAGGTTTAAGTTTGGTGAAGTTAGGCTTATGTTTCATTCTTATTGCCCAAAGATATTTTCGGTAAGGTTGGGTTTAGTCAAGTTAGGTGTATCTTCAGTTTTCTATTGTCCAAAAACATTTAAGGTAAGGTTAGGTCAAGTTAGGTTTATGTTTAATTTTCTATTGTCCAAAAAGATTTTCGTTAAGGTTTTAGTTTTTGTTTTAATAATTTTCATTTAAATTATATTTCATATAGCGATACATTTCTCTATTGTCTACAACTTATTTTACTGTCACAGAATAAATTAATAATTCTATGAGCTTCGAAAATTAAGTTAATGGCAACACTGTATTTGTAATCGTATTTCCAATATTATTTTGTTTTTCATTTCAATATTTACAGTATGGCGGCTAACCTAGTAGCAAAGAATATACTACACTAGAATGACAATGTAAACGGAGCAATTTCTCCAGTGAAAAGTTGTAATTATTTTGTGCAAGAGATGGCACAAGCATTCATATTTGCTCAACAAATTAATTTCAAATGTTTGGCATGATCAGGTGACCAGCCTGTCTGCAACCTTGAGAACGTCGAGTGGCTGTAAAAAAAATATCTTATTTAAATGTCTCATATGTAATCCCGTCACATTTTTTTTTGATTTCTCATAAAAATTTCCCCCTCTCCCCATTTGAGGATTTGTAGGGAAGAAGCGCATGGCAAATTTATTTTTTTCATTAAATTCCGAGCATGTTTATTGTATAAAACTCGCACAAACATAAAAAAACATACATAGCTCCTCCAATTTCGAAGTCGGTCAAAAAGGGCCTTGCATGATAATATATGGATATTCTCTAGTGAATAATTATCGAAGGAATAAATAATTTGCAATTACAGTTCCACTGAAAATTTTATATTTACGCTAGTTTTAAGAATACCCTTAATTGTGTCTGCTAAATAACTAAATGATTTCATAATGAGATATATTTAAAATATTTATTCAATGATCTGATATTCAAATTTACAGCTTTATCTTATTAATTAGCAACTTTTTTGTCAATAACACTATCCTTATTTGACGTAGACTGTCGACGAATGCTGCTCCTGAACTTGTCTCAACTTAGCAACCTCCCAAATCGCTCATCCATTCCTCATATATAAACACCAAGTTCTTATCTTCTTCTTCTTTGAGTGCCGTACTCGCTTCTCTACCTTGAAAGTGTTACCACAGACAAGGGGACCTACAGTTTAACGTGGATTCCGAACCACCGATGTGTCTCAAGATAAATCTAAAGGGCACACCCTTCCAGAGAGCTGTACTAGGGAATATATACTCTCACTGGTTTTCCGTTGCCTTGCGAGAGGAGGAGAATGCAATGCGACAGAGACTCGAACGCGCGCCCGTATCAACGGTCACTCGTCCAAGCCGTTTCCATCGTATTGCGCTGCTTAATTTCGAAGATCGAAGAACTTGCAGCTACGCGCTCCTCTCCTCCAAGTTCTTATAAAACTGAATTAACCACCGGATCCAAACCTGACAAGACCTACGAACTTCCCAATTCGGCCTTCCATTAAATCTCGAGCAGACAACTCAAACCACCGCATCCTTGACCACTTTGCCCACATTCAACTGTTTCCATGTCCAGGTCTTTTGATGACCCTCTGAGAACATGCTGGAGGTCTGTACAAACCGGTTGCCACTTCGCAGATTGGGCTTGCCCTTCTGCACTTTGTCGAGGTTTAGCGGGGACTACTATCGAGGGTTTGTTCTTGATGCAGCTCTGGTTCAAGTTGAGCATTTACTGTTTGCCTTGACTTGAGATTCTCGTCTTTGACGGAGTTTTTTATCGAGAACTTACCTTTATCCATTTGGAATCGGGCTGTTTGATGTATGTTGTGTGGCAGCGACAGGTTTGTGAGGTTAAGTATGTTTTGTTTTAAGGCTGTCAATCTGTCAACTATAGATAGAGGACTGTCTAAATTCACTTCACCTGTGATGACTGTCAACCACAGACGAGACAACAAGTTGTTCTGTGGTTTGTTGATTGTCAATTGTGAAACGCCCAAAACTAAAAATTTTGTCTGCGCCATCTATTAGCGGCGCCCATTTGGCAGGCCGAAAAATTTGCATGGACTTTCTCATTCTAGTGTAGTATATTATTTGCTAGTAGTGAAAGTGATATGTGTTTGTAGTTTATTCGATGAAAATGGCAATTTATGATATTGAGATGATATCAACAGTGATTTTACTGGTAACTACAAATATTTATTCACTTCTAAACGCGTCTCTCCCCACCTAAACATACCTTTTGCTCAAATATCACCCTAGCTTGTTGGGGCCAAAAAGGGCCGATATCTCCAAAAGTAAACGAAAACTCGAAAATTGGTATTATTGGTCATGACCATAGCAGAGTCTGATTATCAATCGATTAGTAATAAGTAATCAAAAATATGTATCTTGTTGACACGACTGATTACTGATTAGTTCATTTGTCAAACTGACATTTGTCAAAAGATTTGAAATAATTCAATTCTACAATAACACATATTAGATGAATTGAAAATGGAAGAAGAAAAAGTATTATTCATTCAATATGTTTATAATGAAAAGGATTATGTGGTAAACGGAACGGTAGATGTCCATAATAGAATCGAGAAATATCTGAAACAAAATGTAGGTTATGTTACACTATGGTTTTCTGATAGCTGTCGTATTAAAGACATCAACTTTTTGATTACTGATTACTAATCGATTGGTATTCAGATACTGCTGTGGACACGACCATAGATTTTCGTCTTATTTTGGGGTGTTTTACCAGAAAACACTGTCAAATCGTGGCGCCACAGTTATCGGAAACGTGCCAGGATGAGCAACCAGTGCTGCCAGATCTACCGTTTTTACGGAAGATCTACCGTTTTCACACTCTATCTACCGTTCTACCGCAGAGACAAGTAATTCTACCGCAAAATTCAAAACTTAGAGCGGTAATACAATTTACTATATAACAATGAAAATCCAATCATGATCAAAATAAGGCATATTTCCACCTAATTATTCTGAATTTTCATGACATCTATGTGTCATTTATGTCATATACATTATCTTCAACATTCTGTAATTCTGTTCCATGTCACAAGTCACAATTGTTTCGACAACCATATAAAGCATAATTCAGGTTTATTTTGTTCTATGAACATGAATATTTTTTTCTATGTCTATGATGAATTATGAATGCAGTCTCAGTATTTCCCCGAGCCAGCACGTTTTAATCTATTCAGACTATTTACCCATCAATTATCAATTTATATTTTGTCTTGTGCAACGTGAAAATAAATATATTGTTTTTCACTGCTTATAACCATGAGGTGAATAAACTAATTGCAATTTGTAAATTTTTAGAATGTTTTAAATTTTTAGTTCTGATGAATCTTACCTAACTGATAATACAACAGTTCCTACATCCAGTAAAATCAAAAAAGAAAACATGCTCAAAAATTTAAGACAGAATGTTTATCGGAATTCAAAAACTGGATCGAGCCAGGAAAAACAGATTCTGAGGGCTATTGCAATGTCTGCCATAAGAATATTAACGTTAGTTCAGGAAAACTACAACTTACACGGCATCAAGACAGCGAGGCACATCGACAAAAATGCAAATCCGTTAAAAATCATTCATAAAAACTGCGAAAGAAGGGACGAGTTTAGAAGTTGCCACAAAAAGAGCAGATCTGTATATTTCTTCTCTTCTGGCAGAACATAATTTGCTATTTACTGTCACGGAACATATCTGTAAAATTTTACCAAAAATTTGTTCCGACTCGGAGGTAGCCAAAAATATTAAATGCAGTCGGACCAAGACAACATCAATAATGAAAAATGTTATTGGCAGGCTAAGTTTGAAAAATGTTCATGAAATATTGAAATCTGTCAAATTCTCACTGATCATAGATGAATCCACTGATTTAAGCAATACTAAACATCTAGTTATGATCTGCCGATATTTCGATGGCAAGCAGTGAGTGTTATTGGAATTTGAAAAAATATATATATTTCAGAATGCGGGATCCTTTCCTGAATATAATAGCAGTGAAGAGTGCCAAAGCCGCTGATATTTATAGGGAGATTTTGGATTTTTTTAATAAAAATGATATACCTTATAAAAATAACCTAATTGGTTTTGCCGCGGACGGTGCCAATGTAATGGCTGGAGCACACGAGTCAGTGATGGCTAAGTTAAAAACCGACATACCTATTTTTTTAATGAAATGTATTTGTCACAGTTTCGCTTAATGTTCATCAAGTGCCTGTATGAAACTTCCAAGGGCAGTTGAGGACTGTATAAGGAATATATATAATTATATAGCCAATAGTCCCAAAAGAATCGAGGCCTTAAAGGAATTCCAAAATTTTACAAAAACAAAAATTCACAAAATCCTTCACCTATCTCAAACCCTTTCTTTGGAGGCAGTTGTTTGTAGGGTCATTGAGCAGTTTAATGCTCTCAAACTCTTCTTTATTGATGCTGTCACAAATGGTAAATTGCAGTCTGCAGAAATTATTTTGAAAGCCCTTCAAGATCCTTTAACGTTGGCATTTCTATTATTTTTACAACATATTTTACCACTTTTCCCAATACTCCTACAGAAAGGAATGGAGGAGATCCTTCCCCATCTCCTGAAGATTACAAGAAGCTGCCTAGCACGGGGCTTTATACCTAGCATATGGCAAAGAGCCAAAGTAATCTTCATACCGAAAATAGGGAAGAAAAATGGGACTGATCCCCGATCTTTCCGACCTATCTGTTTAACATCGTTTCTACTGAAAACGATGGAGAAAGTAGTGGATAACTACATAAGAACAGAGATTCTGAAGGACAAACCACTTCATAAATGTCAGCATGCATACAGGACGGGGCGTTCAACAGAAACTGCGCTGTATCAGCTAACTGAGGTCATTCAGAGTTCTCTGAGCAATAAAGAAATCGCAATGTGTGCCTTCCTGGACATATCTGGGGCTTTTGACAACACCACACATGTGTCAATCAGGGAGGCACTCACACGGCGAGGAGTGAACAAGACCGTTATCAAATGGATGTATGAGATGTTGAAGACGAGAATAGCTGAGGCCCAAGTAGGTGATCATATCACCTCTGTTAAAGCTACTCGTGGAACACCTCAAGGAGGAGTAATATCTCCCCTCCTATGGAGCTTAGTAGTAGACGAGTTACTCCACAAACTCACGGAGCTTGGCTTCACATGTATAGGCTATGCCGACGACATAGTCCTAATAGTCCGAGGAAAATTCGCGAACACCCTATGCGAATTATTGCAGGAGGGCCTCAGAACTATTGAGCAATGGTGCTTGTCAGTGGGGCTTAGCATAAACCCATCCAAGACCACAATTATTCCATTTACTAGGAAAAGGAAACTTCCAGCTATGAAACCTCTCACTTTGAGTGGAGACATAATAAGCTGGAAGGCTGAAGTCAAATATCTGGGATTAACACTAGATAGCAAGCTTCTGTGGAACAAGCATATTGAGGCTACTGCTAGCAAAGCAATAAAGGCCTTAATGGCGTGCAGAAATCTGACTGGTAAGACTTGGGGATGTAACCCAAAAATACTGCGATGGATGTACGTCACGATTGTAAGACCGATAATATCATATGGGTCAATAGCCTGGCATGGCAAGGCAAGTCAGAGCAATACGAGGAAAACCCTCGATAGAATACAAAGACTAGCCTGTGTCTGTATCACTGGAGCCATGAGAAATTGCCCGACCAGGGCACTAGAGATCATCACAGATCTCACACCTCTCCATCTAGTGATAGATAGATTGGCCCATGAGGCCATTCTAAGACTATTTAGGGAAGGTTCGGACATTGTGGGAATTCGGAATCAGAGAGCTTGGTTCTCTCTGTCCAAACACATCCCATCAGCAAACCTTCCCAGTGATGTAATGACAAAGAAAATTAGTACCGAGAGAACTTTCACCACGGTGCTAAGTAGCAGAGAAGATTGGGACAGGGGGCTCACAACCCAAGCTCTCAAAAAGAATACCATTAAATGGTACACTTATGGTTCTAAGACCACGACGGGGACAGGCGCTGGAGTGTTTGGGAATCGCACCAAATGCTCACTTGCGCTAGGCCGCTGCCCAAGCGTCTTTCAAGCAGAATTGCTTGCAATTGAGAGATGCGTGGAGGTGAACCTTGAAAGAAACTATCAGAAATGTGACATTGCAATACATTCTGATAGTCAAGCTGCAATTAAAGCACTGAACTCTCATACCATTGAATCTAAAATGGTATGGGAGTGCCGAAGGAAGCTCAATGAGCTAGGCAAGAACAACAGGGTCTACTTAGCCTGGGTTCCCGGCCACTCGGGCATCAAAGGCAACGAGGAGGCCAACACACTTGCCAGGAAAGGAGCACAAACTCCATTTACTGGCCCAGAACCCTTCTGTGGCACAGATAAAAGCACCTACAAGAAGGAGTTTCTGGAGAGGGAAAAAACCGTAAGAGAAACACTCTTGCGGGATACCCTTGGATTGGATCATTCCAAAAAGTTTCTAAAAAACTTTGATACTGCAAGATCCAAAAGGTATTTGGATCTCAGCAAGAAGAAGCTACACCTACTCACTGGATTTCTCACAGGACACTGTCGCCTCAAGAAGCATCTAATGAGATTAGGTCTAGCAGAGGATGACGAGTGCAGATTCTGCGGGGAAGAGGAGGAAACTCCGGATCACCTGGTGACGGAATGCCTCGCCATTGCTAGCCAACGCAAACAGTGCTTTGGACTAGCAACCTGCAGTTGTGAGGAAGTATCCTCCTTGAAGCCAACCCAGATACTGGAGTTCATTAGAACTCTGGAACTGGAAGGCGAGTTGTAGACCGCGTATAGGCAAGTGCAACTCAGGTAGGGGGCACAATCGACCTTATGGTCGCAGTGCAATGTAACCCTCTCTTAAATCTAAATCTACCACTTTTCAATAACTTGAATAAAGAGATGCAGTCAAGCGAACCCAAATTATATAATTTGCATATCCGCATGTGTGAGATCTTCAAAACTCTTTTGGATTATTTTATTTTAAAATGTGTATTGGTCAATACCCAGCTACAAAATATAAATGTGAAGAATGCAGAAAATTATAAAAAAAATAAAAAAATATATATTTAGGAGCTAATTTTATTCAGTATATATTGAATAATAATTTATGTGCGGAAGAACTTCACATTCTTCGCGTGCGTTGCTTGGATTTTTATATAGAGGCATCAATGCAATTGTCTAAGAGATATGATCATGTCATTTTAAAATATATGTGCTTAATAAATCCAGAATATTTATTAAAATGCAATGATGAGTCCGTAGTCCCTCTAGCCATGTATTTTCCCAATTTAGTTTCTCCAAATGATTTGCAGATATTGGACAATGAGTGGAGACTTCTTAAAAACTCAAATCTAATTAAAAACTTTATATCCGATGAATCAATAATATCGTTTTGGTTGAGTCCAGAAAGAAAAATATTCTGATGAAACAGAAGTATATACTCTACTTCCATTATTTGCATTTAATTTGCTAAGCTTGCCGCATTCTTCTGCGGACGCAGAAAGAAAATTTTCTCAAATAAATTTACTTAAGACAAAGCAGAGGAATTCGTTGTCAACAGGTACTATAGTTGGACTTATGCACAGCAAAGAATCTATCGAAACAGAGTGCTTTAATATAAATATTTCCGATAAGCTATTATCATACCATAATAGTACAATGTATAAAAAATGTGAGGAATATACTGATTCGGAATAAAATGTTAGTACCAATATTATTTTTCTATAGAACTGATCTATTTCAATGTATTTTCTGAGTTTTATTTTATTTTACAATATACGCTCAAATCTGATATTGTATTTTTTTTATTCAACAAAAAAATAATACATTTATTTGGTTTCGAATTCGCCTGACAAATTTATAAAAATATACTGAAATCAGATCTTGCTGCAGTAGTAGTAGTGGACACGTTCTGTGGTGAGGGAAAACGAAATTGTGACGTCATATGATGGCTACCGTTTTCATACCAAAATATACCGTTTTTGTACGTTGAATCTACCGCCTTGGTTATTATCACAGACTACCAACCTGTGGTTATTATAGATCTGGCAGCACTGTGAGCAACGTCCTCCTGTACAGTGGCTTTTAGGGCGCGTGGTTGAACTACATCCAGGACACAGACTACCAGTAGTCTGTGATCCAGGATTCCAGGTGGTGTCACTCGGGTTGCCTCTATAAAGATTAAACAGGGAGTTTTATAACGCCCTGTTGTTAGGGTTTGTCCATTAATAGAAAATTAATATATTTTCTCTTTCCTGCTTTTTCTAACATGCTGGTATTGGAGGTGAAACTATCTTTAATATTTAGTGAAAGTTTGTTGTTTTCTCTGTGTATTTGGAGGTTGGCATTCCGTGAGCATGTAGAAAATGCTGTTGTGGTTATTGCAGCCAGGACACACGTTTGGAGGGCCTATCCTACTTTAAAACGTTTGTTTTTGAGGAGAATGCGTCAATATTTACATTATTATCAAGTTGGTGACCAGCATGGCACAATATTAAATTAAAAATATATATACCTACATAGCTCTATATATTTCCAAGATTTCCAATGTCTTACAGTCTGGACCATAGATAAATTTCCTACGTACTCCGGTACCATTCTGAACTTGAACGTAAAATATCTTGGCCGCAACTTACACCGGTAAGATACAGATTTTCATTTTTTTGTGAGTTATTTGTCAAGTCGGATTACGGTGTAATTCGACCGTTGGTGCGCCAAGCTCAGACGAATTGAGTATCCTGAAGTAAGAGGAGTTACATAACATACTACAGGTAGGACTCACTGCATTACTTATTCTGTATGAAAGCTTCAATTGAAAACAACCAAATCCAGAAATATAGTCTGTCATTAATTTTTCATAGTTTCTGCGATTCGTCAACAATGTTTTTATCGTTTCAGAGTATATTCCTGAGATGCCATCGAATCGCATCTATAAATATGTATAAACATTTCATATTCATAACTAGTAGACACCTATACCAATTCTAACGTTTATCGTTATTTTGGGTAAATTAGCCCTTGACTGATTTATTTTGTCTTTTAAAAATTAACTACAGAAACGTTTCCAATACTCTGGATTATTGTACCTATCGAGGTGTCTAAAAATATGGAGCATTTCGAAAAAAATATATAACTGGATGCAAAAATTAAGTTAATGGACAAGAACTGAATGAAATTTAATTAACTCATCAATATTTGGAAACAGACAATTTTTATGCTAAGTAATGATATCCATGTTGATTTATATAACTTCGTTTAATCTGTCATATTCATTGTACAGCATATAGAACAAACATGAATTCAATTTGTATAACAAATTACATACTTCAATACAATAATTCAAAATTCTTATAGAAGATTGGAAGTCAGACAAAATATAACACTACAAATTTGAACGGTATGAGTTCGTTAAAATAGATATAGTATCAATATAGTAGACTATATGAAGGATCAGTGGGGCCTCTCAAGACAATAACTAGTTTCATGTCAGTAGGCCTCACAGTAATGCGTCCCGCATGAGCTGCTACTCGATTCGAATCTTCGAATAACATAACAGAATACATCTCAGTAGCTTCTCGGAGTGCTTTAAATGCTTGTAGCTGGATTCTCATATTTTCACCTCCAAAAGATATCATTATCTCTCTAACGAGTCTGGAAAATGGACTCGCTGGAATGCAGCTTTCTGTGGTTCCTCTCAATTTTTGGATATCTCTAATGATAGTTCTATACACTCGAAAACTTTTCTTTCCTATATATAATAATTTGGTCTTAGGCTGAACCTTCCGAGGAGTAGCTGATTTTCTTCTCTTCACCATATTTTAATGCTGTATTAGTTAGAATTTGGTGGGATCAAGCTGGCAGGTTGAATATCTTGATCCAGAAAGTCCAACAGTAAATTTAAATATTGAAAGACATTAAACAAAGATACTAACAGTAAACAAATGTATTAATTTCAATGTTCATTAATATAAAGCTGCGTGCCTCCCTTAAAGAGACAAGATTAAGATTATCATGAAATTTACAAATCAACAGGTATCAAGAATGCCGCCAACGTCAACTCTCTATCTTCAAATTTCAAATGTGTCATGTGTCAGATTTGAAAACATACAGATGACATTTGACACTTGCTCACGGTTCTCCCAAAGATGATATAAGCAGGATAATCATTTAGAGCATGGAATTACCAAGGAGACTTCGCAGAGCAAGTGAAGCCAAGTGAACTCTAAAGCCCGCTGCAGACAGAGTATGTTTTGCTGCACGATTGCTTGCTTGTTTTGCTGCACGGTCCGATAAATGTTGCCGCGCATGGTGTGTTGATGGCTCCCTTACTTGTGTAGGCTTCACACGATGCAGGCCATCATGTATGTAAAATGACAGTACAGAGAAATATGACTGTGACAAATGATACAAAATATTGAACATTCTAATCAACCTCTATCTCTAATCATTGTTACAACAGAGAAAATGTCCCAACAATCAAAAATAACATGTTATCATGTGCAAAATAGCTTTTGAGTACGACTCGACTAGTTCCGAGTGCTCCGACAAGGCACGATGCGTGAAAACAATCACCGAAAATAGCACCGGTTCTATCATCAAATCAGACACGATTTCAAGCAACCAACCGTGCACGCGATGTCATTTTCTTACACGGAAGCATGCACAGCACCAAGCCTAGCTCCCATCAAGGAAACATGCAGCAAAACATACTCCGTCTGCAGTGGGCTTAAATCAATGGATATAACACCATATTCTTCTTTCTCTCTGTGATGTGTGAGAGTGTTCAAAATATAAATCATAAAACGGTCTATCGTATATTCCCAAATAGTTCAGCAACTTCGCCTGTGTGTTACGGTAGAGGCAGCGATAAGAAAAAGGGTAATAGAGGTTAGAGCAGCAGATTGAACCAGTTTTAGACTGTTTCATGTTTTCAATTGTGCGCATGCTTCTGACGATTTGAGTTTGTTTGAACTGCTTCTCGAATACCCTTCAACATGACGCACGTTTGATTATATGGGGATATGGGATTATTTCATCTGCTTATCTGAATTTTCAGTAATAATCTTAATTCTACCCTTATAAAGAGTGTTCCTAAATATCTTGTTGATACGCAAAAACAAATTCCTGCGACTTTTTTCATGATTAAAATTCTAAACATAAGTCCGCAAACGCTTCTTTACTGAACAAAAATCTCTTTTCTCAGTAACTTGTGCGTTTCTTAAATGTTTAGCTCAAATTTCAAATGAAGGTTACAAAGTAGGGCTTACATCACAGCTTACCATAACAAAGGTAAGCTGTACCTAACTTACATCAATGGTTACGCCACATAGTTGTGAAAATCTGGAGGGAAATTAAGATATTTTTAAATGTAGTACCCTACTGTTTTATTTGAAGAATCTGTTTTTGGTAGTAGTCTTGGCAGATCGCATTTGAAACCGTAACTTGCGCCTGCATATGCCTAGCAGGAAATCTTTTTTGACTCCGTATTGATCGGTGAAGATTCGTTTGTGGACCCATGTTTATATGAACTTTTAGTCATAAAATGAGCTAAACGAGTTACCTTTATGCAGATGTACAGACTATTTAGGAACACCCTGTATATTATATGATGTAACATATAATTCTTATGGCATTTTTATACTGTTCATTCACAGATATATCAATTGTTGATCATCCCTCCAGCCAAATATACTGTCAGATATGTTTTCAAAATATAGTTCGCCGTTCCATTCAAGAGCATACGCAGAGAACTAAAAAGCGAAGAAGTGCGTGGCGCCCCCGTCTTTAAGTTGAGAAAGCTGAATTGGTTTTGGCACAGAATACTAATAGCCTGGCCAAAATCATGTCATCAGTCAATGTCATATTCCTATATACTGAGTTCTTAGATCATGGAATTACCAAGGAGACATCGCATTCGGAGAGCAAGTGAAGCCAAATGAGGTCTAAATCAATGGCCACCAATGCACGTAACAACATATTCTTTTTTCGACTCTTGTATCCAAGAGCCTCGCATTACACTATTGTGTTATGATAAAAAAATCGTCGTTTTTATTAAAATATAGCACAAAAAAAGAAAATTAAAAGCTGTTAACACCAAGGTAAGGGCGAAACTAATGGCGGCCGACGAAAAAGTGCTCTAGAAAAATTGGCTTCACTTTCGTTTCACGGCAGCTATACAGAGCAGCATCTCCTGTCGTGTGCGCACGACTTTTCCCTACTCTAAGACTGAGTTCATATATCTCAATTTTCGACGGCCATTCTAACCATATATATAATACTCCTATATGGCAAGTGAAGAGAGAGGTCTTGAAGCTTTTAATACGGTACAGAAAATTATTTCTCTCTTGCACATCTCTCTCTCTGCTCATCCTCTCGCGTATCTCGTATCATTTGTGACATTTATACATAAATAGGGATAGTTTGCAACACATAACACCTATAGGTGATGTGATTTGCCAGCGAATGTTTGAATATGCATATATCCTAATATGAAGCAGGGGTCGCGCACGCGCTTTAGGAGCAAAACAAACAATTTCTATCTCTCTTTAATGGCATCACTTTCCATTTGTGTATTAGATGAGACGCTGGCCATATAGGAGTATTATATATATGATTTTAACCCCGCCCAGGGCTAATGGTTTATATTTTGGAACAGGCTGTACTTCTTTCCTTGTCTTTTGGCGATACGTTTTGAATGACAATTCTTGAGTTGAGATTCATGTTCTGTGCCGTTCTGTCTAATATCAACAAAATGATTTATATATGCGATCATTTTGATTTGAAAGTCCATTTTAAAATTAAGGCTACTAAAATATTGTAAACCTGTGCGAAACGTTCTGGGGGAGTTCACTTGATTCATTCCAACGTTAGCAGATAACTTCCAAAACGTTCATTTCTAACACCTTGTACCCCCCTACCTACTTTTTTTCACAACCTGTCACCAACATAACAACTTTACCGACTTATGACTTAGGATTCTGGATGTGTTCAGAGCATTGAGGTAGGGAGTCTCTATCAGGACTGTGAGTGTAAAGTCACTAAATATAATCTTTATAGAGGCAATCCGAGTGACACCATCCTGGAATCCTGGATGTAGTTCAACCACGCGCCCTAAAAGCCACTGTACAGGAGGACGTTGCTCATCCTGGCACGTTTCCGATAACTGTGGCGCCACGATTTGACAGTGTTTTCTGGTAAAACACCCCAAAATAAGTCAAAAATCAATTATACCAATTTTCGAGTTTTCGTCTACTTTTGGAGATATCGGTCCTTTCTAGTCCCAACAAGCTAGCGTGATATTTGACCAAAGGTATGTTTAGGTGAGGAAAGACGCGTTTAGAAGTGAATAAATATTTGTACTTACCAGTAAAATCACTGTTGATATCATCTCAATATCAAATAGAATACCAAGATACTTTATCACATTAACATACATAATAACGGATATAATCACCTTGATTAAATCTTGTACAGCTGATTTTGGAACCGAATATCATACACTTTGTTTTTTGAGCATTTAATTTAAGCTTATTGGCCTTAAGCCAGTTATTCAAAATATTCAACTCATTCATAGATACAACTATATTGTCAAAAATTTTCCCAGGTATAGAAATCAAAGTGTCATCTGCGAACAAATTAATAAAGGAATTCTGAAAATACAGGTGTAAGTCATTAATATAGAGTATAAACAATAGCGGTCCAAGAACGCTTCCTTGAGGCACCCTATAGATGTTATCTATTTGTTTAGAATAGTTACCGTAAAGTCTTGTTTTTTGTTGCCTATTTGAAAGATAATTGGTTAGCCATTTGAGCGCTGTGCCTTTTATTCCGTATGCCTCACATTTTAATAACAGCTTTAACCTATCTATTGTTTCGAAAGCTTTTTTTAGATCTACAAAAAAACTAACGGCAATATTGATATCATCAATGTCCTTTTTCAACTTATTACATATTAATTGGCATGCTGACTCAGTAGAATGATTATGTCGGAACCCAGATTGACAAGCAAAAAGCAGATTATTTTTGTTTAGATAATCGACTAACTGCTCATACACTAAAATCTCGATAATTTTCACCATCACCATGAAAGTAAATCTATGGGTCTGAGCTGTTCTGGCTTAGTAGGATTATTTATCTTTGGTACAGGTATAATTATGCTGCACTTCAAGGCGGCTGGTAAAACTCCATTTTGCAGAGATTGATTTATTATATACAATTATGGATACCCCACCACTGAAAATGTATTTTTCAATATCGAAACAGTGAGTGCATCATCACCTGTTGCATTGTTTTTTAAATTGTTAATTATTTTTGTAATTTACTGAGAGAAACAACAGGAAACGTGTAAATACAAGAATTTACATCAAATTTAATGTCCAAAAAATTTGTAGGAGCAGATATACTTTCAGATATTTCTTGTATACTATAAAAATAGAGTTTTTTTAATTCATCCAGAATACTTCCTGCACCTAGATCCAACGAATTAAAATCGAAATCTTTATTTTTAGTATTTAATATTTGTTTAAGGGTATGCTACATTTTCTTACTATCATTTTTACATTTATCAATAGTTCTTTCGTAAAATGCCTTCTCTTTAACTCTAATTAAAGATACAACTTGATTTCTTTTCTTACTATACTTTTCGAAATCTAATAGATTATTTGTATAACGAAACCTTTTGTAACACATATCTCTCTCTTTCTGTAATTTTCTTACTTCACTATCAATCCACCTATTTGAATCGGAAAACTGTTTTACATATACTGGCGCTACTTTATCTAAGTTTGGCTCAATATTAGTTATAAAGTTATTGTACAAGATGTCAATATCAGTAGAAGTATAATCCCAATTTTTTTCAATCAAGTTCATATTAAGATCGTCCATTTTCTCCTTTGAGATAAATCGCGAGTAAATCGTTTTACATTTATTTTTTGTAGAAACGTTAATAACGATTCCAATAATATCGTGATCTGTGAACTACGGAAATTCTCGCTTAACTTCTTGAGATTTGTTATTCGTAATAATTAAATCTAGTAATGTACTAGAATCATGAGTGACTCTGGTTGGTTGTTTAACAATTTGCCGAAATCCTGATGAATTTACAATGTCCATTAAGCCTTTTCCCGCTCGGACTTAGAGATAAAGGGTCAATATTAAAATCACCCATTAGTACCCAAGACTTTATCTTCAAGTAAATCTTGTTCTCATATTGTATTTTTTTCAAGATAAGTTTAACTTGGAGCGCCCAGTTGTACTTTACATCCGCCGAATCCATCAACTGCAGTTGTCTTAGAAAACACTTCTTTGGAAGACGTGTTTCGTCCATTTTTAAAAGTTTAAGCAAATAGTCTAGGCACAGTTTAAATATCATAGAGGTCAAGTGAGCTACACCCGCCTCCAAACGGACTAGAGCAGATGAAGTGGACCTTGGAAGTGAGAGCAGTTTTTTGTAAAAATTAGTTTGAACCTTATCCACACTGTCTTGGTACCTTAGCCCCCATACAGCAATTGAACCAGTAAGAGCATTAATAACTGAAGTTTCGAATAGTGTCTTCTTGGCTTTTAAGGAGGTCATTTTTGTCTTGCTGATGATAGAAAAAACTGTTCCACTTACTTGATTTGATTTAAGTATAGAATTGTCAACCATTTCTCTAAAAATGCTGGATGACGTAAACTCTACTCCTAAATAAGAGTATTTTAGAACATTCTTATCACCTATGTGAAAATTAAAAGAACATTTTGGGTTACCTCCTCTTGAAAACTTTACTATTGTGGTTTTTTGAACATTTACTGTCAGCTTATTTAATTTGGCATATTCATTAATGATGTCTAAGTTCCTTTGTAAATCAATTTCGGAGCCTGCAATTATTACCAAATCATCTGCCCACAAAAGATTAGTGATCTCTGTACATCCGTCAATATTTACACCTTTCGCACCGCATTCTGCAAAATATTTTGGTAAGTCTGCTAAAAAGAGCGCGTGAAAAGTAAAGGATAGAGGGGATCCCCTTGAAAAACCCCTTTTGTCAGGTCAAAAGTTTGTGTTAGCCCATTTAGTGCTTTTACTTGTACTTCAGTATGGTCATAAATATTTTTCATAATATTTATTATTTTGGTGGAACTGCCAAGATCATACATTTTTTCCAGAGAAGGTTTTGATTAAGCTATCAAATGCGCGTTTGAAGTCTATATATGCTACCAAAATCTTTCTTATTTTCAATCTTAAATGAAAGTGAATCAAGGACGACAAGGTATAGACATTGTCTATGCGCCCTCTTCCCTGCCTGAATCCAGATTGCTCCTCTAGTATTATTTTATTTTGATCACACCAGGTTAACAACTGCAATAAAAGTATTTTTGTAAATAGCTTCAATAGACAGTTAAGTAGTGCGATAGCCCTGTAATTATCTGGATTATTATGATCCCCTTTTTTAAAGAGCGTAGTTAAGTGCGTGTTGCTCCATGTTCTTGGGATGTTATGTGTTGCAAGAGTCTTGTTAAATAAACTGGTAATATATACCATCCAGTTTTGTGGAAGGTTTCTAAGAAAGTCGAAGGAAATCCCGTCTGATCCGGTGGCTTTATTGCTTTTGCATGCTTTCAAAGCTAATCTTAGCTCGTCTAAAGTAATATCTGAATCCAGGTAGGGGTATGTTGTACCAAAGAAGTAGATTTCATTCTTAACTCTCGGTTCGCGAGATTGCATTGCTTGAGTTTTTGTTTTACAAATTTTTTTTGGTCATAGCATTCGTTATCAAACCACGGTTTCTGTCGGGAGTTTCTATTTATATGGAACGTTTTTTTGAATCGCACTAAGCCAGCGCATTCTGCGGCTTCCCAAATCGCGTATTTTAGGTTTTCATACAAGTCATTCGTATCGTGATTTATTGCTCTGCTAGAGTATAGTACATTGCTGTTTTGAATTGGATCTTCGCGCTTTCGTCCCACTTGAATACTGGGACAGAGTCGGACTCGATAATATTTTGTGAAGGTAAATTTAGAGAAGGTTCTTTTTTAAATTCATTGATAGTATAACTGGAAAGTGATCTGAAACAAATTTACTTGCTTGAACGGTAAGGTTTCTGACAATTGGCAAAGCAAAAATGTTGGTGAAGCAAAAATCAATAACGCTATTGCCCTCAGAGCCGCAAAATGTGAAGTTTGCAGGTCGATCGTTTAATGTTCTACCGTTTAGAAGGATATAGCCGTGACTACCAAAACAGTTCAATAGTGTCCTCCCGCTTGTGTTTATTGTATTATCGCAACTTAACCTAGAGTGGGAAAGACTCGTTCCCACAAAAAGTTCTGGGCAGTTGGAGCCCAACTCGCCAACTCTGGAGTTCAAATCTCCACAAATTAGAACCGGAGTTTCAGGGAACGAATCTGTCACTTCTGAGAAAAGAATCTGTAATAGCTCTAGTTCCTGGTCTATGTTACATTTTTTACTATTATTTGGCCTGAAGTAAATAAAAATAATAATAATTGACTTGACTTGATGTATCTATTATACTTGCAGTAAAGTTTTTCCTTATGAAGATACATAGTCCTCCGCTAGCTCTACCTCTTGAGGCTTCTTGTACCACTGGTGATTGCAGAATGGTAAAGTGGCTAAGCTCATGGGGGGCTTTTATGGCGTAATCGGCCCAGGTTTCATTCAGACAGAGCAGGTCAAATTGCATGTTTTCTTCAAGGAGGTCATTAATATGTTTGTAGCCGCTCATATTCCAGAATATAATATTGAATGATTGCTATATATTGGTAAGTGCATCAGACCGGCCTGATTTATTGCGGCGTGTTTTTTCAGGTGAAATTTCTTCTGTTTCTCTCCCACGCTTTTTTGTAGTGACTATTTGGAGTCGCTTGTTAATATACTTGATTGTCAGATTTTGTTCTCCCTTTTTTTTTCTTGATTCCAGTTCATCCCGTAGATCTTTTAATTGCTTGGTTTGTTGTCGCGTCATATCAGATTTCAATGAGACATCTTTAAAATAGTCACTGTTTTTTAGGATATCTTTTTTCTTTTTCAAGATATTCATAACTGACTCCGGTGGAGAGAATTCTACTTTGATAGGCTTCGTATCATTTTTCTCGATTCGGTAGCATTTGTTGTAGTTGACATCTGACTCTATTAGTTGTAGTAGCTCTTTTACATCATTTACATCTTTTCCTCGATCAGTGAGCCCAAAAATTATCAAATTTCTTTCGCGCTTCTCACGTTCCTTAAATTCTACATATAGTTCATCCAGTGAATGATGCTTGCTTTCTATAGAATCAATCCTGTGTTTTATTTCAATATTCGCTCTAGACAATGTCGAAATATTATTTTCACAATTTTGAAGAGATATAGCCAGGCTGTTGATTGTTGATGCTTGCACCAAGGTCCGATAGTTGATCTTTACTTGCAGCTGTGTCGATCTTGCTAGGGTGTCCAGTTTTGTTATAATTTGGCTGAATTGAGAGTTATTAATTGTGTTATCTGTAAGCGTTGTGAATTTTGCTGGATACTATAGCACCTCCAACATTTCCAATGAGCACAGCCCTGGTCGAGGACCACCTATCCATAGTTTTCGTGTGTTGGTCCTATGCATACTACACACTCACGAGGTTGATTTATATATTGACATCGTACACTATCCATTGTATATATTGGAAATATATTTGTGGTGTATATATTGGAATGTTTGTGGTTAAAGTGATCGACGAATTAATATGCAGATTTTGGAATTGCTTCGTTATGTTAGTGCTTATTACTTCTGTTATATATAAGCTGAGTAGTCGACTAACTCTTTATGGTTTTTGCGGTGTACTTGTAGGACTCTTTCTAGGATAATTTCCAAATATTTGTGGAACTGCTTGAGATACGTTCTCTTCGTTTCAGAAAGTTGACAGAAGTCCAAAATCTTGTACAAAGAAATTATATCTAAAAATTTTCTTCGATGTTCTAATTTAGGCAAATTCTATAATTTGCTACTTTCTTCATAGTTTAAATTAACCATTGGTATGCTGAGCTTATAACCAAATATATTGACAAAATAAAGTGTTGGTGTTTAATGTGGTAATTCTGTGTTTATTATTTTTGAAGATATAATAAAGACAACAAATATTTAAGGTAATTGCATTGACGGGTTATTATCTCAATGGGTAATTATCAAGATGTTCGTCAATGTTCATAGTACACGAGGCCACGCTATGATATGCAACTTCTATGAAGAAGAAGAAGCATAGGAAGTTTACTCTCCTTGTTTCCAGTCTTCTTTTAAGGATTTTTTCGCTAGTTCCCGGTGATCTAGCGGGAACCAAATTGTACTTCCCGGTGCGTTTTCGCGACATAAACGGTAATAGGGGAATATTTTCTGACGTCACTAATCTTATAAAACGGGAACTGATTTGGTTCCCGTCCTCTTGACACTTGAGCACGGTATCTGGCGTTTATAAATGTCAAAACTGTTAAAAATACGATTTGGCGGCCTGTCAGTTTGTGTTTGATTTGAGTTTTGGGATAAAATTATTTATATTTAATTTATTTCTTCGTATCATTTTCGTTGATCATAATGGAAGAAGAATTTTTGTAGATTATACTATAGCAAATGAATTGCTGAACGGTAAGTTGAATATTTACATTTATACATACAACAAAAAAGTATATAATTCAAACATAGATTTCTAAAACCACATTATGTTGCTTTTAGACCCGGAAAAAGCTGACCAATTTATTTTTGAACAAGAAAACAATACTCAATTCACAGAACAGGAACCATCAACTTCCAGTTGCCATGTTATGGTGACAGAATCTAAGCCAGGAACTAGCTCTGGTTTTGAATGCATTCATAATAATATATTAAATTCTGCGCAAGGTAATAGTTCAGAAGATTTGGACCCAAAAAAGGCCAACTCCTGCAGATACAGAGGCAACAGAGATTTTTTTAAAACTAAGACAGAAGTATTCCCAAAAATTTGATGATAAAAAAACTGTAAAATCACAAATATGGAAAAAAATTACATCAGAAATGACAGAAATGGGATATTATATAGGGGAAGGAAAAGATGCAGTCGAAAAATTAAGACTGAAATTTAGCAATTTACAAAAGCAGTATCTACAATACTTGAAACATGTCAATTCTACCGGAGAAAGTCAAAAAGATACTCCTCCTTTTTTTGATTATTTACATGACATGCTTGGAAAAAAGATAAATCAAATCCCACAAATGTTCAAGATTCCCTTGATGGTATTGTGGAGGGTTCGCCAGAAATCTCAGATGATTGTGCACCGGAGAATTCAGGTCATGAACAACAAGAGACTCAAAATAGTATAACAAATAGATTCGGAAAAACCAACAGAAGTCAATATCAACCAAAATCGTCTAGTTTAAAAACAAAAACAAGTATAAATTTTCAATTATTAAGTCTTGCAAAGGCTGAATCCGAAGAAAAAAATAAACATATGACTAATATAATAAGCCTTTCGGAAACTCAAAATGATCAAAGAGAACGGATGTTAAAAAAATGACTGAATTAATTAACGTAATATCAAAAAAAAATCCCGACGGCCTGTAGTCAGCGGAAAGGTAAATTTTTCAAAATTCATTGAATTGAAATTTTAACAACCTTTTCATTGGTATACCTACATGTTATTAAATAAAATTGTCATAGCCTTGCGGTTAGAGGTTTTTGTTTTGGCTGTTGAATATAAAGCAGACAGGTTTCGAGTCCACTTCAAGGCAGTTTTTTTTTCGTCTATTTCTTTTCAATAAATATACTATATATTTTTTTAATCAGGGTCTATATTAAGATCTCCAGAAAATGTACAATTACATCAAATTTATATTGAGTGTTCATTTTTTATCAATATTTGTTATGTTTCTTTATTAATTTTTATTTTTTTACCTGTGTATTTTATGAAAAATTGCTTTGAACAAAAGTTGTAGGTACTGATTATATCTATAACCTAAAATTATTTTTAATAATATTTACACTACTGCTCTTTTTTGATAATTTTTTAAAATGTTTGAATGGTCGCCATTTTGAAACTACTTAGCCGATATTGCCCAATAACGAACTCGACCGAGATATTTGAGAGATTGATTTTTGTAGCAAATTTGAACTTGATATCTTCAAAACTGCGACCTCTATCGTGTTAACAAATTTCGTAATATCCCATATATATATATATATATATATATATATATATATATATATATATATATATATATATATATATATATATATATATAAACTTTTGAACCAAAGGTTTTTTGGACTAACTTAAAGACATATAACAACATGCCGTTGAAATTTTTTCGAAATTCAAAAGTGTGAACGATCGCAATAGGTATATTTCTATAAGAAATTTACCTAAAAAACGGGAAGAGTCTGATTCAGATTAATCATTATTTTATTTTTGTCATGGTTATATTTTGATTATTGAAGTTTTTGTTTTGTTCCTATTAGTTATATGCTCACTCATATTCATAAAGTATTGTTTTTTCCTTCAAAGTCTAGCTGTGCTACCCTAGAACCAAATATAAAGTTAATAGTTAATCCCGGGTTCAAATACCTAAAAATAATTTGTGATTATCTCACCGTTGATACTTTATATAAAGGATGTGCCAAAAATTCTCTGACCAAAAATAAATCGAAAATCATCTACACCAAATTTTCAATAAATGTCTTATACATATCCAAACATGTAGGTATTGAATAAAACGGTGGACATTTCGAGCAACCACCATTTTTAAAAATTGTATTTTTGAATAAGAAACGAAATATTTCTTTTAAATAGTTGGTAACTCCTTAACAAGACGTTTATCGAAAATTTTGTATAGATGATTTTGATTTATTTTTGGTCAGAGTACAGTGTTGGCAGGAGGGAAGGAGTTTTGAGACACCCTGTATATGTGTTTTTAGGTAAAATAAAACAACTTTTTATGTAAAAAAACTCAGAAGCGGGATGTTTCCTTTGGGGACCCTTTTTAAACTAAAGGGGGTCCGACAACAAAATTATCCCAGCAATTTTCGCGAATCTAAATTTAACATATTTTGATTAAGATCCTGAAAAAATGAGCCGTGAGGTGGTAAATTTCACATAGTTTTTGTCAAATATAACTTCATAGTGCAATAGTGAAATTTACTTCCTTAAAGCTCATTTTTTCATTATGTATAATAAAAATACCTACATAAAATGTCATAATAACCTTGGAGCAATTCTGTTTTTGGACTTCCTATAGCCCTCCAAAAAGGCCCCGCTATTGAGATTTTTAAAATTAAAATTATCTTGATTAAGGAAAACTATATCAATGGTGAGGTAATCACAATTTTTTTAAAGTTTAGTCTTGAGTACTAGAAAGTTTTTGAGCGTAATACCACTCTACTCTAAGCTTTGCCAAAACATTTTTTAATTTGTCATTATTTCATATTAACCACGGTTCATAGATTATACCTCGGTTTTCATTACTAATTATTTAGATTTTTGACAAAGTCATAATATGATTTTTTGATTTTAATTACCTAATGTCCACCAAAATGATTTCATATTATATTTCTGTGAAATCATTTGGTGAACTTTGGTTCTATATTTGGTAGACGTTATTTATGGGTAAATACTTACTTTAATGTAAAAAATAAACGATATAATTGTTATTTGTAAGATGCTACCAAGTTTTTAATAAATGAAATGCCAAACACTGTGTTATAATTATGGTTTTATTTTCTGTTTATCTTCCTTAATATTATTATATAAATCTGATATAACTTAGGATAGATCTGAGCAAATAAAGAGATATAGTAAAAAAAACTATTATTATATAGCATTATTTCTATTATTCCATAAGTCTCGCATCAAGTTATTTCTTTTGGCCTCTCCCATTAAATTTTGTCATGTAGCTTCCATTCATCATGGTTTATAATGCAATAGTTATGTAATATACAGGCTGCTAATACTATTTCGATGGCCTTACTAATTGAATATGTCCCTTTTAAAAATGAAAATGTAATTTCTATCATAACTCTGGCTGCCGACAAACGGTAATAATAATATTTTTGTTGCTGAGATAATAAAAGACATTTGAAGGGACCGTTAGCCATATTTTTGAGGGGTAAGCTCCATCACCAAGGATGTGGCATTTTTCTGTTGGAAAATACTTTCGTTTTCCTTTTTCGTGAATCTCCTTATATAGCAGAGAATGTGAAAAAACGTACAAAACAGTAAGTGTTAAAAAAAATATTCAAAATCAGCAGTAGCTATTTTTCCTTTTTTTGTTATTACAATAAATTTATCACGAACAAAATTAACCATTGGCACCTAGGTATAAAGTCGTACCTACATGCCATTATTGTATTGATTGTTATACCTAGACTAGATCTAGGACACAGTATTTTATGAACAGTTCTTATGCATGGAAGGCTTCAGATTTAAAAACAGGTATGTATTGTAACGGGGATTTATATTAAAACTGGGTTCGATTTATTTTCACTAATTTATTTACACCAATAACTACTCGTCTATATACACATTATACACTATATTTCTTGGACTATAACGACTTTCTACTGTCTATGTGTTCTATCACCAACTGTCACTGACCGTGCTTTATGACCAACTAAACTAATCATTACCATCAACCTTATATATATCTAACCTAAAAAGCTCTAGATGGTTCCATTGTTGTTTTCGTTGTTTCTAGAGGTTATTTCTCAATATATGGCTTCGAGAATAGACCAGGACTTATTCTCGTTGCCTCTGATGTCTCCCGTGATTTCCGGAATGTTTGTAAGTGGGTATAGTTCATTTGTGAGTGTAGTTTATTATTCGGGTAAGTCTTCACGTTACACTGCCCCCTCCTTAGCATTTGATCGTCCCGATCAGAATCATCCTTGGTAGTACCTTTCTGGATTTCCGTTCCATGGCGGAATCTGCACTTGGTTCCTGCCAGGCAAACACCCTTGTTGAAGAAGTAACAGTTTATCGTCTTTCCCGAGTACACTCCTTTTGGATTGAAGCAATACACGGTAATTTGCACACCAGCGTCCTGGAAGATGTATTCGATCATGCTCCTTACAATCTTCCAATCTAGCCCGTCCAACCCACAGCCTATTTTCGGAAGTCCCAACTTCTTGATGTCATAATTCCTGACTTCATTCCTTAGGCTCTTCAGTGCATGCCAGATGTCCTTGTAAGTTGGTTTTCCTCTAGACATCTTCTTCGTAACCAAATAGAAGAGGTTCCGATTACCATCTGCTAGTCGCAGAACTTTTCCTACTTTTGGTCGTTGGGCTGACAATTCATCCAGTCTTCCAAACTTCCTTTTAAACACCAGAGCAATTCCTCGGCCCATACGTAGATCCTCCGCTACACAATGGGCAATAGAAACGTCGGCTGGTAGTTTAAAAAGGTCTTGTTGAACCTCAACTGCCACACCGAGTCTGACCTTCTTCCGATCCGCGTAGTTGGACATGAAGTCATTGAAACTGACATTTCGCTCCTCAATGTTCTTTTCTTGAAGAGCCACTCGTGCTTCCTCCTGATTGTTCGATCCAGCATATGGTGCGAGTCGGTTTATGTGCACCCCTTGGTAACTTTCGGATACGATAGATGATGTCATTTATCCTCTTCATAATTTCAAATGGCCTTTCCCATTGCCTTTGTAGTTTGGGACAAAGACCTCGACGTCGTTGGGGATTATACAGCCAAACAAGGTCCCCCACGTTGAAGAGTCCGTCAGCTGATCGAATATTGTAGTGGTGTTTCATTCGATCACTGGCAAGCTGGATATTCTGTCTGGCTAACTCATGGACTTTATCCATTCTGGCTCTCAATTGGTCAATGTATCCTTCTCCTGCGACACTGTCCTCTGTAGGTCTACGGAAAAATTCCAGGTCACAGGGTAAGCGTAACTCACGCCCCAACATTAAACTAGCAGGAGTCTGACCAGTTGTTTCATTCACAGCCGCCCGATAGGCCATCAGGAACAAATGGATGTACTGGTCCCAATTTCGCTGATGTTCTGAGACAACCTTAGAGAGGTGCTTGCCCAGGGTTCGGTTCATCCTCTCCACCATTCCGTCCGATTGAAGATGTAAAGGGGTCGTTCTGGTCTTGTTCGCACCTATTAGTCTGCACACATCTTGGAACAGGGCTGACTCGAAGTTCCTTCCTTGGTCCGAATGGATTTCAAGAGGAACGCCAAAAAGTGAAAAGAATTCTTTCACCAACACCTCGGCGACGGTCGATGCCTCTTGGTTGTGAAATAATCCATGGCTACTAGGATATACTTATTCCCATTGTCCGTTTCAGGAAATGGCCCCGCAATATCCACAGCAACTCGCTCCATGGGACTCCCAACGTTATACTGCCTCATAGGTGCCCCCGACAAATAATTTTCAGCCTCCTCTGCTCGAAATGTTGTCGGTTGGACGGTCTATAATCTTTACGCTGTGTATAATAATATATAGAAATGCGATGGCGCTCATTTTGTGATGTCCATGATAAGTTAATAAGCAGACATGCTAGTTTCGTTAGAAATATAACGGTCCAAATTTTTTTATTTTATAAATTATATAAAATATACCTTTCATAAAATGTTTTAGATTTAATACGCTCCTACATCAAAAATATGAATTTGCCTTAAATTATAGAGGAGGCCCAGCCTCTCCTGAGGAGCCGCCACTCACCAGCACTACGCCAGCCGATGAACTCTCGTAACTTTTGATACCAATCGATGTATTTTTAATTGCATTTTCCAAAAATATAAATATTTAGAACTGCATATACCACCTTTTTGAAATAATCGCGATCAAAGTTGTGAAAGTTTGGGTTATGATATCTTTGAACCTGACCACTCTGGATGATTAGAAACTAAATTTAAAATTGCTAAATTTTACAAACTGCCAAACCTTTAGATTTCCATTTAATGACTTAGAAATTAATAAACCATATTTATCTTATTCTTCACATCATCTGCGCTATTTTACGTCCCCTGCTATTAACTGGAAATTCTAAGGGTTTGGCAATTAAATTTGTCAAATTTGGCAGTTTTAAATTTAGTTTTTGATTATCCGGAGTGGTCAGTTTCAAAGATATCATAACCCCGAACTTTCAAAACTTTGATCGCGATTATTTCAAAAACGGTGGTATATGCAGTTTCGAACATTTATATTTTTGGAAAATGCAATTAAAAATACATCGACTGATTTCAAAAGTTTTTCAATATATGAGAGTTTTAGTTTAGTTTAATTAGTTTAGAGGTTAGTCAGGGTTATAATGGATGGAGAAAATTGACAGATAAATGTACTCAGTACAAGGTTTCTAGATGGATTCATCTCATCTAAACTCATCTAAAAATCTTTTACTCAGTATAGGAATATGACATTGGCTGATGACATAATTTAGGACTGGCCAGGCTAATTGCACCGTATAAGGAACTATATATAGTCATTTATATATTATATTTTGGTAACAGGGAACACTATCTCCAACTTGGTAATCATTCTTTGCTGTATTAGGGAGGTGTCAAAGACATAGAAATGTATTTTCTTGCTCTATAAATATAATTTGGGAATAAGTTACAAAAATTCAAATAAGAAGAATGCATAAGTGGTCCTTCGAATTATAACTAAAAATCACAGGTCCAAATCTTTATTCCTCAGAAGTGAGAGGAAGACTAGGGAAAAATACCTGATAGATACAGAGCAGACAATGGAATTGGTGCCAAAGATGAGGTATTGGAAGAGAATCCATTATGGCAAAAACAGGATGAAAAACCCTTGACTTACACATCCAAGAATGAAGATATTTTTGACATCTTGAAAACAAAGGAGAAGACGAGATCAATGGCAATAAGTTTATCGAAAGGTATTAGAAGGCGAGAACAGTTAGAATTAGAAAAAGTAAAGAAACTGGCGGAAATTGAAAATGGCGAAGGCAAGAAAATGTTAATCAATTTAATTCTTACAAATTTTCTTTGAAATTGGAGTTATCGCCAGATATAAAAAAATAATTTGTCAGGGTTTCCTTTATTATTTAGCTTTCTGTTAAGTTTGGCTTTGAGTTTTTGTTTTTTTCTTTTTAGTCGAATAATTTTTTTTTTGCTTTATCATCTGCTGGTTCTGCACAATTTTGGGAAGACTGATGATATGTGACTCAGGATTTCTGAGTTTTGTATTTTGCATTAAGTTTAAAATTTAATTTTTTACATAAAATCCATTCCTTCTGGTTTATAGTTGAGGCAATCAATTTTCAAATAATGCCAACGCAGCATTTTTTAACAAAGCCTTTTTCTTTTCTTAGTCTTCAACTGACCAAGATAATGACTGAGTTCTGATTGATCCTATTGTGAAAAGCAACTGGAAACCGGTTATAAATGTTTCTGTTCTTCCAGTCTTACGGCGTGAATATCACATTTTTAATTTGATAGTCTAGGCATGTACAATTGAATTTATGCCAACATATGTTGCAATATGAACATGAAAGTCCACAGCAAATATCCATCTCATTGGTTTTATGGAAAATATAATCAGTGTTTTGACCTGCTGATATTTTAAACTCATTGCATAAAGCTGTTCTGTCTCTTTTTAATATCACCTAATTGTTTGGATGTTTGCCCTTTTTTGTCTAGTCCTTTTTACTTTTTTTCCATTTATATAATATTGTTACGATCCTTTATCGGCGAGTGCGGAGAGTGAGGCGAGATGGGACGAGAAGTTGCCAGAGATCGTATGGGGAATTAACCACACCCACAACGCGAGTACGCAGTTTTCTCCAGCGGACCTCCTGTTTTCATATCAGTCAGGCACAATGGGAGACTTAGCAGGCACTTCTCAGGATTCCCATGCGGTGGGCGAGGCGAGATTGCTAGCAGCGCGGCGAAAAGCGGAGGAAAACTTGGCGAATACCTCTAAACGCATGAAGGCGAGATATGACAAGAGGCGAAAGGTTGCAACCGAATATAAGGCGGGCGACCTGGTGCTGTGGCGACTGGTAGCAACGTCTGTAGGCGAGAAAGGCATCAACCGCAAGGTGGCGAACAAATATGATGGTCCCTATCGGATTACGAGGACGCTCGGAAAGGATAGGTATGAAATCACTTCCCTGAAAGGTGTCAGGGGATACGAGCGATTTAAGGCGGTCGTGGCGGCTGACTCTTTACGGCGGTATCAGAGCGGCGCAAGTTACTTTAAGAGGCGAATTGGACAGTGACTCCACAGATAGTGAGGTAGAGCAATGAGGCAATCAAGACTGATAGATCTCCTAGAGGCGTGATTGAGATAAATGAATTGTGGTGGTAAATTAATGGAGACATTAATTGTTTCAAGATGGCCGAGTGTTACGATCCTAAATTTGAGATGCAGGCGAGCTGTGGCGACATCTTTGGCGAAGGTGATCAAGTCGGCTCTCTGGTAGCTAGCCGGCTGAGTAGGCGTATGTGGGCCTCTACGTTACCGGCGAATGTGACGTAGAGGGGTGGTTGTGGTTGGTGTTGACCCACACAATAATGGCGGCGTTAGGCAAGCGATCGTGTTTATGCTGTTTTAGTTTCAGTAATAAAGGAGAAAAGAAGGCAGTGTAACAATATTTTATTTTAAACATATTTTTCAAAAACATGTAGCAATACACCCATTGTTTCCTGTTAACTGAATAATTATTTTCTAAATATTTACAAAATTCTTTTGTTGAACTTTCAGACAACAGTATATTTAAGAATATATGAAACTCCGTTTTAAGTTCTTCTTCATTTAAAAGAGGTTTGTAAACGTTTCAGACTTTTATAAACAAAACTTTGATCTTTGTAATATTCTGCTGCCAGGATCTATCTATATGCCATGAACAGTATAGGTGAACACCTACTGGCCCCATTATTGAAGTCCAAGCATTATAATAAACTGTTGTGATATCAGTCATCAAAATATTTGCATGTATCCCTTCCATCTTCAAAGTTGTTTTGATTGTTTTGAAGAACTATAAATAAACTGGGCTTTTCTGTTTGAAAACAAAAAAGCAACAGGAAAGCCCTCTCGAAATTCGTCAAGCACTAGGACTGTTATCATTTCGAAATCATATTATTTTAGCCGTGGGTTCCATCTATGCATATTATGTTTCCTCCAAATTTCCTAAATAATTATTTTTGGATAGAATTCATCAAAATAAGATACATAATACCACTTTCTGCAAAATCAGTCAAATGTTCTCCTTGTTTTTTATAAAAAAAAATTGGATTATGACCACCCGATTCTTTGCATTCCTACAAGTACAGGGTGGGCCAATTTTGAAGTTTCTATAGGAGATCTCGGTAACTATAAGTACTATGGAGAAATGGATGGAACATTCTCGTTCGCTTTTTTGACAGGAACTCAATGGTTAAAACTAGAACTCGCTATTTTCTTTTGTTTTCGAGCTATATCAAAAAGTTCGATTGCAAATCATAGTTGGCTATAGGCTTATTAAATAGAGCATTTTATTCTCTTTTCAAAAATATATAGCATGTGTGTTGAGAAATTGTGGAAAGTTATATTTTTCAAGATAAACTGATTTTATCATAGGCGCCTGAGACACTGTTATTTTTTGACTATTCATCTAACAGGCGTAAATGTCATGCAAAAAAATGTGTGCGAAAACGCCTGTCAAAGCCAGTTCAGTAATATTTTTGATTTAAAAGGCGACTGTTTCGCGTTTATGAAAACTACGAAAAGTATGATATGTCGGAATGCTTTATTCAAAGTAACAGCAATTCTGGTATTGCATCCGAAACTAACTTCTGTCGGTATCCAGAGAGAAAACAACCCCACAAATCTATTTTTAAGAGGCTGAAGAGAAATCTTATCAATCACGGGTCATAAAAAGACAAAATCGAAAAACTATCACATTGGTGATGCCGAAGAAATTGCCATTAATGTAATTGAAGCCGCAGTTGCCAATCCTTCCATTTCAAGTCGCCAAATTGAAGCAGATGATAATTGGATTGGTAGTGAAGGACCAGTGAACCACCACGGTCACCTGATATGACGCCGATGGACTTCTTCTTTTGAGGATTTGTGAAAAATACTTTATATAGGAAGACCAGTAACAATTTCGAGGAACTAAGATAACATTTTATAGAATGTGTGAACTCAATTTCAAACGTGCATGTTCTTAACGCAGTTTGAGCTGTTGCGAAAAGGTGTGATCTATGTGTAAATAATAATGGAGAGCTCGAACACTTTGATTATAAATAAGCTTAGATTTTAGTAATAAGTTTAGATTTTAATAGTTTATTGTGATAGTTTTTCGCTTTTGGCTTTTTGAATGACACTTGATTGTCAGCCTCTCAAAAATATATTTGTGGGGTTGTCATCTCTCTGGATACCGATTGAAATATGTTTCGGATGCAATACAACAATTGCTGTTACTTTGAATAAAGCATTCCAACATATCATACTTTTCGTAGTTTTCATAAACCGAAATTTCCATTTTACAACGCGAAAGAGTCACCTTTTAACTCGAAAATATTACTGAACTGGCTTTGACAGGCGTTTTCGAAGACTATTTTAAATGACATTTACGCCTGTTAGATGAATAATCAAAAAATAACAAAGTGTCTCAGGCGCCTATGATAAAATCAGTTTATCTTGAAAAATATAACTTTCCACAATTTCTCAACATACATGTTATATATTTTTGAAAAAAGAATAAAATGCTCTAGTTAATAAGTGTATAGCCAACTACGATCTGCATTTCAAAAAATACAAGTTTATGTTATAACCGGAAAACAGAAGAAGATATTCCAAATATGTTTCATGTTTCATTCGGTTCTACTCAAAAAAGTGCATGAAGAATGTGTAAATATATTTTTTTTAATTTGAAAACCAAGAACGATATCGAAATTAATCGAAATCGTACAAAATCGATTTTTTTGATATACCTAGCTCGAAAACAAAAGAAGATAGCAGATAGCGAGTTCAGTTTTTCACCACTGAATTCCTGTCAAAAAAAGCGAACGAGAATGAACTATCTATTTCTCCATAGTACTTATAGTTACCGAGATCTCCTATAGAAACATCAAAATTGGCCCACCCTGCACAACTCAACACTTGTTACATCATCCTTATGACGCTGCCCTTCCTGTAGGTTAAAATATTAAAAGAGGTATGTTACTAAGATCCTTTGTTGTTACTAGATCATTTCTTCTTAAGGGATCTCCAATTTGCTGCCTTAACTTTCGTCAAGATGCTAAAAAAATACTCATATTAGGTATTGGGTTTATCATTTACAGTTGCAATCTAATAAAGTGATAGCCAAATTAAATTGTTTGAACAATAATTAAAATTTACTGTACACTTACTGTTGAGGTGTAACAACCATTATAAGTTTAGAATATGGAGGGTTCCAGCTACATCTCTACGGAAATTTTTTGATAGCTTAATATGCTTTCAATCAAAACTGTGGCCATAGTGGTTCTTAATAAGGGTGTTCGAGCAGGATTTCAAACCAAACTCAAACCGTCAGAGGCATGCGCATTTTAATTTTAAGAAGACGGAAATTAATATGCGCATGCTCCGCAATCACGGAACACAGTTGGAAACTGGTCCAAACTACTGCTCGAACACCCTTAATATATTCTGCTGCAAATTCCGCAAGCACTGGTTTTCTTAAAATAATCTGGATTGCACAAGTATAATCTAATGTGCTAACACTAGACATCTCTACAGCGCTCTAGACTAGCCTAGGCCTCTAAGCTAATTTGGCACTTTGTTGAATGAAAAAGTGAGTTTACATCTACAGTTACAGTCTACAGTTCAGTTGAGTGGCAACGCTGGATTGGAAACCTGTAAGCAGAACGCTTGTATTTTACGTCCTATGCTCTCAAAAGTCAATATCGAATGCCATGTTGCCATAAGCTATGTTAATTACGAAGGCGAATGAAGAAATCATGTATTGAAAACTTTCCATACCAACAGATGTATCTTTGATTGCATTTTTAAAAATATGAACTATTAACATTTCATACACTACATGTTTTCGAAATAATCTGATGCGTAAGCGTTAATTTTTTTTTCAAACTACCAGTATTAGTCATATCATAATAGCGTCATGTCAATTTGTTGTACAGTGTACAACTGAAATTTGAAAAATTATGATTTCTTTAATATACCTATTATTTTATTAAACTTTAATTGGCAAATTTTACATTTACGTCAGGTAATAATACAGGAGCTACATAGGTATTTATCTTTATGTACATAGTACATGATCCTAATTTTAAAACCTTCACAGAGGCATCTTACGAGAAAAGCTCCAACCTTAAATTTATTGTTGCCTTATGTGGGTTCATTTATAGTATAAAAACAAGTAAAATAGCTGCGATGGCGTGAAGAATAAGTTAAACAATACAAATATGCTTTAAATGGAAATTGTGCGGATTTGCAATTAAGTGCATATAATTTGTCAATTTTCTAACTATTTTTTTGAAGTGAAACTTTTATCGCGAGGGTAAATCCAATTCAACATGTCACAAAATAGCGACACGAAATTGGTATATTTCAAGATCAAAAGCAATAAAAACAATGTCATCTAGGTTTTAAACCGGGTGGCTCGAGCACAACAGTCATATATATTGTAACGTTTAACCCAGTGCTAAACGTTGTGGGGTGAGTTCGCTTGCGTAATACTCAAAATTCGCAGTTTGCTTCCAATGGTTTATTTTCAAACACACTGTACACAATCTTCTGTTATGGTACAACTGTCACCACTTGTCACCTTGACAACCTATACTGTCACTGTCTTTACCGACAGAACTACTATTAACCTCTGATTCCACAGACTGACTGTTATCAACTGTCTTTATAAACTCCCTTCATAAGACTGACTGTGTTCCGTGATCGACACGGCTTTATATACCTGAATTATGACATGACATTCATCGAGAATGTTCTATGATTATCTAGATGCACATAATTTATGTTCTAGATCCTTGTCAAACTGACAATAGTATGACAAATTGTACCTCACATATAGTTTCTGGAAGGATCCAGAATAAATCCACCATAATTCTAGAACTACATAAGGAAACATACAAACAACAACTATAGCAAACAAGGTAGTAGAAATAAATAGCTAATAAACAAATATTAACCGTAAGTACATGAATACCCATCCACGTTACACTGCACCCTTCTTAGATTTGATCGTCCCGATCAAACATCATTCCAATACATTCTACAATCTCATCTGGGGGAGCTCCTTGGATTCTCTTGTCCCAGTTCTCATTCTCACTTTCTGAGGAAGACATATAACTCGGTGTTCCTGATCCTCCTCGGTGATCATAGAAATGTTTCACCGGACTATGATAACCTCCAGGTGAACATACTCGAACAGGTGATCTGCTTCTATACAAGCCAACACGATCCTTGGCGGCCACACAACCTTCACCACTACGTGATCTTGATCCACGATCACGCAATTTAGGTATATGGCAAGGAGACGTCAACTCACTGCAGTACATCTCACTATCTTTAATATTGCGTGAACTACTGCGATTGCGCCTACTGTCTCGGTCACTGCGTCGCCTCATGCGCTTTCCTCTATTGCGGCCGAAGCACCTTCTATCTCCTGCGCCTCTTTGTGGACTACTGCAACGTGAATTGCTTTTCCCACGAACACTAGTGCCTACACATTGTCTGGTACTTCTTCGACATCTGGATATACTGCGCCTTTTAACAAGACTCTTTCTTCTACTGCTTGATCTCTCTCTAGAGATACTGCTCTCCTTCGAACTAGGTATGGCATCTTCCCTCTTAACACCTGGCTCGATATCTGAGCTGTCTTTGTTAGAGCAATAATGATATTTCTGTTGGGCGCAATTTTCTTTCTTCCGGATTTCGAAATTTTCTTGTACATGACCAGTTTGAAATTGTGGACAGTTTTTCTTCATGTGCCCTTCTTGTTCACAATTCCAACAAACCCTCGGAGTACTGAAATTTTCTGACTCATTGCTAGATTGAAAGTGTGAACAATTCCTTTTGATATGTCCTCTTTGTCCACAGTTCCAACACACCCTCTGAGTACTATGTCCAGTTGGTTGACCATCCAGTTTTCGTAACATTTCAATAATTTGCTTAATGATGTTTTTTTTATATTTCTCCTCTTGGATGAGGCTAACTCGTCGAATCTGTCCCCGATGGAGATGAGATCTGGATGCCTGTTTAGCAGCTTCATACTCAAGTGCACGTGCAAGGGCATCTTCAATTCTTGTAAGACCACTCAACCGTAAGGCCTGCTGAATCTCAAAATCTCTTAGACCATCAATGAATGTCTGCACTGTTAGCCTGTAAATAAAGTCTCTCGGCGCTGTAGGGTATGCCAGTCGAACGAGCCGGACAACATCAGTTTCATACTGTTGCAATGTTTCGTCATACCTTTGCTGCCTGTACTTTAACTGTGCTTGGTAAACTTGTTGTAGATGTTGGTCACCATATCGCCTTTCAAGTTGATCTACTAAAATCTCATACGAATGTTCGCCATCAGTTAGGGTGTTTAAGACTTCCAAGGCATCACCACGTAGAGCTAAGATCAATGCAGTGGCCTTCTCTTCATCTGACCAACCACTAGCCAAAGCAGCAGCATCAAATTGTTTTTTATATGTAGACCAAGACTGTTTACCATCGAATTTTGGGGCTTCAATTTTTACTGGATTAACTACACCATTTTGAATTTCATTGGAAGATCTTCTCAGAGGCACTTCAGGTTTCATTTGCAACATCTTCTCTTCTATTAACTGAAATTTTTGATCAATACTTTCTCGAACTTTTTCTAATTTCTGTTCAACTTCTTCTTGAACTTCCTCTAATTTCTGGTCAACTTCTTCTTGAACTTTCTCTAATTTCTGGTCAACTTCCTGTTTATCTTCTTGTCACACTCTTGCTTGTTCTTCTAAGATTTGTATTATTCTTGTTTCTTGATCTTCTTTTTCCTGCTTTCTAATTCTTTCTTGTTCTTCTTTATCTTGTTGCCTAATTCTTTCTTGTTCTTCTTTATCTTGTTGCCTAATTCTTTCTTGTTCTTGTCTACTTCTTTCTTGATTTTCTAGAATTTGACTTATTTTTGTTTGGTCTTCCTGTCTAATTCTTTCTTGTTCTTGTCTACTTTTTCTTGATTTTCTAGAATTTGACTTATTTTTGTTTGGTCTTCCTTTCTAATTCTTTCTTGTTCTTCTTTTTCTTGATGTCTAATTCTTTCTTGATTTTCTAGGAACTTCATTATTTCTGCAAAATTTGCCATTTCGTCGTAATCTTTCGATCTGGTATTCACCATATATTCTCAGCAAAATGCGAAGATCCCTTTTTGACACCAATTGTAACGTTTAACCCTGTGCTAAACGTTGTGGGGTGAGTTCACTTGAGTAATACTCAAAATTCGCAGTTTGCTTCCAATGGTTTATTTTCAAACACACTGTACACAATCTTCTGTTATGGTACAACTGTCACCACTTGTCACCTTGACAATCTATACTGTCACTGTCTTTACCGACAGAACTACTATTAACCTCTGATTCCACAGACTGACTGTTATCAACTGTCTTTATAAACTCACTTCATAAGACTGACTCTGTCCCGTGATCGACACGGCTTTATATACCTGAATCATGACATGACATTCATCGAGAATGTTCTATGATTATCTAGATGCACATAATTAATGTTCTAGCTCCTTGTCAAACTGACAATAGTATGACAAATTGTACCTCACATATAGTTTCTGGAAGGATCCAGAATAAATCCACCATAATTCTAGAACTACATAAGGAAAAATACAAACAACAACTATAGCAAACAAGGTAGTAGAAATAAATAGCTAATAAACAAATATTAACCGTAAGTACATGCATACCCATCCACGTTACAATATTATCCACTAAGCCAACCCAACTTTTATATATAGTAGAAAGCTTCATATTTTCAAATATCCAAATAATATATAATGTAACGGACATATAAAAATGACTGGTATGTATTTATTTACAATAGTTTATTTATAACGATTTCTCGGTTGCACCCACAGGAGTCTTCTCACCAAGTCTAGCAAGCTACCATGCCATCCGGACATGTATTTCAGCTTCCACCCTTAGGTACATCTGTACCATTAGATCCCATCCAAGACGCACTAGTCTACACCATTGGCCTTACACTCACAGTATCTCCACGTCCTCCGCTATCCCACAGTCAATTCTCGGCGACACCCACAGGAAACTGGTCAGCAATAACCAACAAGTTGCCACGCCACCCGGTAATTCAGCACCACTTGCGCGATTGCATCACCAGATTCTTGCCATCGCTCTATGCCCAACGTCGAGGACCTTCTTCATGATAGTCTACACCGTTGACCTTATATCCACAGCATCACCACGTCCTACGCTATCCCAAAAGCAATTCTCGGTGACACCCACAGGAAACTAGTCAGCAATACCCAGCAAGTTGCCAAGCCACCTGGCAATGCTGCACCACTTCCTTGCCATGCCCCATGCCCAGCGTCGAGAACCTTCGCCATGATAGTCTACATCGTTGGCCTTACACCCACAGCATCTCCACGTCCTCCGCTATCCCATAGGCAATTCTCAGTGAGACCCACAGGAAAATGGTCAACAATACCCAGCAAGTTGCCACGCCACCCGGCAAAGCAGCACCACTTGTGGAATTGCATCACCAGATACTTGCCATCGCTCCATGCCCAGCGTCGAGGACCTTCTTCATGATGCCGTCGTAGACTTCTATCGCTCCAGCAACCAGATCCCAGCAGCTCTTGAGTATTTAGAAGATGACGGTAGCCACATCGTTTAGGTCCCTTAGGTTAAATGGTACCTACGCCACATGGTCTTCGGAAGCTGGATACTGTCACCAAATTTCTTCTTAACCAACTACGAGGAGCATCTACAGCAGCGTACCCCGCTTTCCTCCATTCTTCACGTTTGAGATTCGCCCACAGCTCAAGATCGTCGTTACAGCAGCTATAACAGCATTTATTTTAACATCCAGCAGCACACTGAAGGCATTGAGTTGCACCCCGTTATCGCAGTCAACTCTTTCTCGATAATGTTCGAAAGAGTATTCCGGAACATTCTCAAAAGTCACTACTGAAAAACCGTGAAACCCGACACCAATGTAACGGACATATAAAAATGACTGAGATGTATTTATTTACAGTAGTTTATTTATTTCTACACTATTCATATAACACACTAAATATCCACAACTATATACAATTTATATTGACTATTTATCTAATTTACACTATTTATATTTACTCTACATTATTGTCTACTTTGTACAATTTATAAGCGAATCCAGCCAAGCGCTCGCCCTCTAATGGGAAAATTGCCAACTGAGAACAGGTAGGTAATCGTTTGTTTACATTCGTATCTGTTAACACGTGAATTTCACTCATCATGCCGAAGAAAACTGTTTTTAATTCAAATTGTGGTGTAATATAATTGTAACAGCAGAAAAATAAGTAAAAGACAATCCATTTTCATCGTTTTCCCAATAAAGGATCAGGATTTGTCTATACTATGAACAATTTTGGAGTGTTCGAGAATGAGGATTGAAGGTTAGTTTTGAAAACAGTTTTAATAATGTAACTCATTTATATTACGTTCTCAAAGTATAGCTTTAATATTCAATATCTACTGTGTATTATGGCTCTAAAGTTAATAGTAACTTACTTGCTCTGTTCAGAAAATTTGCGAAACATCTCATAATATGGAGTCACTGTACTGCTTAGTTGATCACTTTTTTGTACTAGAACTGCTTTCTCAGATAAAAATACTTGCTCTTTTAAGGAGATATGATGAACGTCTTATATTGTAGGTATATATTTAGATGTTGATGTACTTTTTATGTATACTGATTCCCTTAGCTTTAAAATATCTCTTATCTCAGGATTTTCGGGAGCTAGCCGCTAGCTAATCGTTATTGTTTCAAATTATCAACTGAAACGATTGCTAGTATAACTGTTGAATGGTATGATCATCTAAACCTACCTTTATGCTCTGAGATACATGATAATAGTGTAATCCTAGTCTTCTAAGTTTTGTGTGTGACAAGTGACAGAATAATGTTGGCTATGGTCTGTCGTAGTAGTCTCTCGAATATAGTTAGAAAATAGCGTTGCACCACCTTTTATGTTAATAGTTGTTATAATGATAATAATCTTACTTTATTATGGAACAAGGAGTTTCATTAGAAAACCTAACAATAACTATGACAGAATCCATAGAACTTGTATATTTTTGATTTAAAACGAAGGATAAAAAAACACTTGTGTTCAAAATGGTCGTTATCATTTACACAGAAATATAAAAACAAAACTGCTGGCAAAGTCATTTCAATTTCATTTATATTGATGATCACCACCTATTATACATTGTCAGTTAATATACTGATTTCTGAAAATTATATTCTATCAGATATATTACTATTGGTGGAAACTCATATTCACGTAAATGTACATAAACATAAAAACAATTCGTGTATCTCCGCTTCCATGATACCAGCAACTATATCTGCAAGATGAGCAAAATTTACGTGTACAATTTTAATGAATGATTGTACTTACTTAATAGATGCTTATATTATAATAACAAACGACTATTTTTATTCCAAAACACAATAATTGCCCTCAAACACAGATCAAAAAACTCACAATCACGTAACCTCAAAGATAACAGCTGTTCTTTCCAACAAACATTACCTATCTACAGTGGCGCCCTCCCACGTGGTGTGGTAATTGGATTCGCCAATATCAGCCCTTGGCAACTCTTATGGGAAAATTTTGACCGTAAGTTGCCAAAGTGTACCGATTGATCGCTAGTATCGCTTCCGACAATTAGTGGCGGTAACATTCAAATACGTAAATGTTCTATTATAAATATGTTATCTGTCTAACACCTCTAACCTCATTTTTCTGAACCGTTGTTTGTATTTGTATTTGTGGTATGTTTCCTCTAGTTTTGTAGCTTTTGGATGATTTGAAGGTACGTATCTGAGAAATGAGAGAATATACACGTTATCTCTGCAATTCTCTGTTGTTGAATGTGAATTTTATTCTCTATTACTATTTTAGAATCTTATTCTTATCATTCGTATCTCATTTATTTCAGTGTTCGTAAGGCTCAGTGGCAAGAAAATGCCACTAAAGACCTGCTGTAAGACTGCCGAGAAAGCTGGTTGAACCCAGGAAAACATTTGTAATTAGGTATGGCATGATGAAAATACGAAGAAAACTGGAGAGCAGCGCAATTTATATATACAATGTTTTCAAGAAGTTCATCCTAAAACTGGAATATTAAGCAAAGGTATGTATATCATGAATAGCTTTTTGATTGACATTTTCGAACGTATTGTTGCTTAAGCTTTCCGTCAAGCTCATTATATAAAGATCAGAGTAAACAAAAGAGATCGTAAATAACATGTAGGAAATAACTGTTAATCTACTTCCACCAAGTAAATTAGCGTACCATGTTGTAGGTGAAAGAACCAGATAGTACTCCGGTGAAGCTAAAAATATAGAAAAGTTGTTGAATGAGAATTTTATTCTCTATTTCTATTTTAGTATTTTATTCTTATCATTCGTATCTCATTTATTTCAGTGTTGGTATGGCTCAGTTGCAAGACAATGCCACTAAAGACATGCTGTAAGGCTGCCGAGAAAGCTGATAAAACCCAGGAAAACATTTGTAATTAGGTATGGCATGAAGAAAATACGAAGGAAAATGGAGAGCAACCCAATTTATACATACCAAGTATTCAAGCAAGTTCATCCTAAAACTGGAATATTAAACAAAGGTATGTGTATCATGAATAGTTTTTTGATTGAAATTTTCGGACGTATTGTTGCTTAAGCTTTCCGTCAAGCTCATTAAATAGAGATCAGAGTAAACAAAAGAGATCGCAAATAACATATAAGAAACAACTGTTAATTTACTTCTACCAGGTAAATTAGGTTACCATGTTATAGGTAAAAGAACCAACTAGTACTCCGGTGAAGCTAAAAATATAGCAAAGTTGTTGAATGTGAATTTTATTCTCTATTACTATTTTATTATCTTATTGTTATCATTCGTATCTCATTTATTTCTGTGTTGGTATGGCTCAGTAGCAAGAAAATGCCACTAAATACATGCTGTAAGGCATAATTGATAGTTTATAATGCATTGCTGTTTAAGAATGTCGTCTAGCTCATTATCCAAAGAGATCAGAGAATAATCAATAGATTGTTTGTCTTGTGAACTCTTTACAACATGCTTCTCTCATATCAGCCCAGATTTGTAATGATGTATTTTTTATTGCAGTGGAATAGTGGTGCACAAGGCAAAATCGAATGTTTGCAGATGAACAACGGAAGAAGAAGGCTGTGGCAAAAGTAAAACACCTCAAAGGCATTTGAAGAATCTAGTTTCCGAGTCCTGGTGGTATAGAGAGAGTATAATGAGTGCATAAATGTGAGTATGCTGAATTTTGCTTGTAATTATTTCAGTTTACTTGTAATATACGGTGCAGATGTTTTAAATTTGTTTTTTTTATTTACATCTCTAATTGAGGAGCAACGGAAAAATGCTGAAGCAGAAATGGAGCAATGCAAGGGCAGATTAAGTATCCAGCGTCCGGGTCCTGGTGGTGTAATAAATGTTTCACAAAAGCAGTTATTTAGACAGTGCTCTGGGTAATAATTTATTATACTAATAAGTATATTATATAAGTATATTGTATAGTAATGTATGTTGATGTTCACATTGGCGACCTTCAAGTTATTAAAATAATACTTCTAACTTTTGGTGTATTTATTATGACTTTATTAATTCCCCTTAAACATAGTGAAAGGAGTGAAACTTTCAGAAATTGTTGGAGAACACTTAATAAAAAATCTATGCTACATTCATATAATTGTTTTTTCAACTTTCTTCAACAATTTCTGAATGTTTTATTCTTTTCTCTACTTTGCGCTACTTTTTTATTCCACCGTTAATTTGAATGTCCGATTTAAATCTGCCGCCACACGTAACTTCGTGAGTGTACCGATCGAGCGCTAGTGTACTCAAGGTCATAACATGGTCAAAAAGATTAACATGGGAGTTACCATTCTCTTGGAGGTATGTTTTCTCTGGCCAATATCAAACTATTTACAATTTATATTTAACTAGAGCACTGAATATATGAGTATCATCGCCCTGCCATCTTTTGTCCTGGCTGTCACGTCAGTGGTATAGGTTATGAACGTAAAGATATCTAAAGAAGAAAATGTTTATCATATTAAGTTGGTTCATTGTTATATTTATTACAAAAAAGCATTTCGGACTGTCGAGAAGTCTTCAATAAATATCAGAACATTCATTTTATTTGGTTTCTCGCCGCGCGAAAGCGGCATTTGTATTTTGAATATACGCAGAGGCTTTCGTCAATTCAAAAAGTCTTTCAGCGAGGTAGTTATTCGCTATCTTTTAACTCATGATTGATTTTTGATTGTTTCCATTATACTAGTTGGATTCATAATCTACAACAAAATAGGTTGCAGTTCTGCAGTGAATTGTAAGAATAGAACCGAAAGTGGATTAAAAATGTATCGGTTTCCAAGAGAACCTCATCAAAAAAACATTTGGGTCCACAATATGAGACGTGTGCACTGGGTTCCAACTTCTAGTTCACATATGTGTGAGGTATATAAAAATATTTTATATTTTTTCAAATTCACAAAATTTCATTTCGTTTTCGTTGAGATTGTTTGCAGAGACATAGTTCAGAATTGGAACATCATCGAGCAGATTAAATTAAAACCTAACGCGGTTCATACTCTCTTTGATATTCCAAACCCACCATCAATGATTAACCCTCTTCCTCGAATATCAATTTATAAGGTATTGCGTCATTTTATTGTCTTTTTATATTTTCGTTCATTATGAAAATTTTGTAAGAGGACTTTCAAAAGCACATTAAGGAAAATATACATCTGCTACATATATAATTTTTGCCTTACAGCAGCAGGATGTCGAAAAACTTGGCAAGCAGACAAATGCAAATAGAAGTAATAATGAAGCCAGCGGATCGAACAATTTAGCTTTTGAGATAATTCAAAGTACGACATTCAAAATGAGCCAAATCCCGAAACGAAGCATGTGCCATTTCATGAGTACCTACATCATTCATCTATTTAATTAACAGGTTTTATACTGCATGTTTAAGGTGAAGGTAAAAAAGAAAATATATCAAAAAGTACGATCCAGAAAAACATGGGACGATATCTGCATTGTGAGATGATATTGAATCAATGAAGGAAGAATCCGAAGAATCGCAATGATGGCTTAATGGGTTTAACTCTTCTGTTGTACTTGAAATATGCTGACTGATCGGATCGAAAATGTTATATTGCCTACCACCAACCTTTTTCTACTCGCAGTATTATATATATTTATAGTTTCTTGATGTAATAGACAACTTTTTATTTATGATATTTATATATTGATTGTATTTTCTTTCTTTTTAAATAAATTTCATTGCTAATTGTAGGTATATTTTTAGTAAAAGTTGCAAGTTGTTTGTTAAATATGCAGAAGGTATTTGGAATTGTTAACTATATTTTATATATAAAAAAATTAATTCGTTTTGATTAACGAATTATATCTGATGTTGATTTACTAGGTATAATCAATAAAAGAGTTAACTGTATTTAATTTATTATTTGTTAACAGTGAAGAACATTTTGTCTACATGTCAAGTTAATTATAATAATAAAGTGAGGTAGGTATTTAATAGAAAACTAGGACCAACTTATTAAATTGTGTAATAAAAAATACAAAATAACATAAATTCTGTTATTGTAGTACTGAATTTTTTAATTCTTTCTATTTTGCCATATAAAATTTTTAATTTCTTAAAAACCTGCAACTGTTTGGAGTAGTTTTTGAGGGAGAGGAGACTTTGAAGGGTTAATATGTTAGCTTTACACAGCACACTTCTGTCGATTGATCTGAGTCATCAAAACTAATACCCTGTGGAACTAAGGTATTCTAAACAGTGGACTGATAGTGCAAACCTAAACTTAAGGCTTTTAATGATGGTTTCATTCCCTTACTGTGAAAATCTGCCTTCTTTTAACAATGTTATCTGGTCTTCGGTCAGAGAACTTCTTATTGTATCGTTCATAGCTTTGAGTTGTTCTTCCAATTTTTTCTTCTCCATAAGTTTCTGCACTTTTTCTTGTTCAGCTGCGAGATTTTTCTTCAGCTCTGAATTACTCAGGCGTAATTTGGTGATTTCACAAAAATGCAATCAGTTATAAATATATTGCTCTAAAATTGATTAAAATTATAAAAACCTTATTTCCGTTATTTACACCATTTTCTATTTCCTCACGAGTCCAATTTTCCATGCCCAGATCCAAATTATTATCGAATGACCAAAAATAAAAAAAAAATAATTTACTTGTCATTACCGATCCGAACATAAAAAGTATATTTTCTGACTAGAAGGAACTCATTGGATAATTCCGATGCTAAAATTTTTCACCAACAATGTATTCATTAAATAATTACAAAAGTTTATTATGATCAAGCAAATTTCGCACATAAAAAATATAAAGTCAGATTTTTCAAGATTTTATATTTTTTTTTTACAATAACCAGATTTTTCATTATGCACGAATTGTTCATCATTTAAATATATACATATAGAACTGAAAAAATTATCCTTACCTTGTTCTAAGCTTTCGCAGCGTTCGCCTACTCATATTCAGGAGATGCATTGTAAAAAAACATGCAAACACTATTAAGTATATAACCAACAACATAGAATAACAAAATATTTTTTTATATTTCATTCAAAACTACTTATTTCATCATGACATTACCTCATTATCTGGTTTCGCAGTATTTTCGTTTAATTTCCAGGAAGAAACATTGTAAAAAAAATAAAAGTTGATGTAAAATCTATAAAAAAAAAATAATAAAATGTTTTTCGAATATCAAATTCATAATTTTCTGTAGTTAATATAACCATATCATTTGACGAACACTTTGAATTACTTCAAAAGCTAAATTGTTCGATCCGCTGGCTTCATCATTCTTTCTATTTGCAATTTTTTAAGGGTAATAACTGAAAATAAAAAGTGTTGGGCTGCATTAGAAGTTTCAGTAGCCGGCCGGGGAGAGTTGTTCATAAGTGCCTTGAAGAGTTGCAGTACTATTTGGGAAAATCCCATGCATTTGAATTAATTGACATTCTCTTGATGTTAGTTTTGTCAAACTGAAGTTTTGTAAAGTGAATATGAACAAAAAGACTGAGTGAAAGTATGGATAAAAAAGAAAATTCAACCTTCAATGTTAGCATAAGTTCAGAGGATCTTGTTGGGGACTCGGCATTTCAACTCACCCAGGTGAATTATTTTAAAGAAGAGTCTGATGAATACTTAGTGGTCATAGAAAGTTTGAAAATACAAATACTTTTACTTGAAGAAAGTGTTCAAGACAAGGAATGTATAATTAGTGAGAAAGAAAGAAACCTAAAACTTCTATTGAAAGAAAATGAACAGCTCCAACAAAACTATGATTTCTTGTTATCAAATATAGTAGATAAAGAGAGTATCATGGATAATTTAGAGGAAACTAACACAAAAATTGAACAATTAGAATCGTACCCGAGACAACATTTAAATAAAAAATCTTACTCCGAAGTTACAAAGGAATTGAAGGTTTCAATTAATAATTCCGTAAATAAAACTATGGTGGTAAAACCTAATAAACAGCAAACATCAGCACAAACTAAGAAAGATTTGGAAACCAGAATAGTAGTTAACAAATTACATATAGGAATAAATTCATTGAAACAAATGCCGAAAGGAAATGTCGTCATAAAATGTGGTAGCAAAGAAATTGAAAAAATTCAAGAAGAAATACAACAAAGAGAGAGAGAGAAATGCTTTATTGTCGAAAAAATATAAATTTTGTAGACAAAGCAAAATAAAAATATCAAAATCAAATACTACAAAACAAAACAAAGGCAAAACTAAAAATTAAATTAAAATTAAATAAATTTATATAATATAAAACAAAAATATAAAAATATAAAGATGTAAAAATATAAGATAGTAAGTATCAGAATGAAACCTACAGCTGTATATTCGGTTAGAATGTAAGTTAACATACAGCTGTAAATTCAGTCAGAAGGTAAACACTAACTAAATCACAAAACAAAAACAAATTTTGTATAAACAATAAACCAGTGCGTGAGCTGAGCAGAAACGTGCCTTAGTGAAAGAAGTCGTTAACTGCATAAAAGGCATTATCCTAGGTAGTAGGTATTTAATTGAATCTGGGATAAGCCGTTATAGATTTAATTTTGTGTGACAGATGATTTTGCATTACAAAAGACCCTTAGGATATCAAACATCAAATAATATTCACTAAACCAGTGGGTGTAAGAAGCTTAATATTAAGTATTAACAATTTTTAACAAAAAATTCGCTTACTGCATAAAAGGCTCTCTCCAGTAAGTATGATTTCAAAACCTTTCGAAATTCAGGAAAAGATCTTATGGATTTGATTTCAAATGGTAGATGATTGTGCATTTTTTTTGCATTGTACAGTATAGAGCTTTTAACCAACTCTGAGCGAGGGGTTGGCAGATAAAGATCATGCTCCGTGTTTCTAGGCGGATAGTTGTGAGATGGCCTCTCTGGAATAGAAGATACGTGCTTGCGGATTAAGGATACAGATTCAAATATGAATAGGGACGGAAGAGTTAATATTTTAAATTTTTTAAAGTAATCCTGGCAGTGAGTCCTACTGCTAAGTCTCAGTGAATACCGAACAGCTCTCTTCTGCAGTTTAAAAATACGTTCAAATTGAGTTGCACAACATGTACCCCAGAATGGAAGGGCGTATCGGAGATGCGACTCAAAAATGGCATAATAGACTGTTCTAGAAGTAGACAAGTTGAGCTCCTTGGAAACTGATCTCAGCGCAAAGCAGGCAGAACTTAACCTTTTAGATAAAGCATCGATGTGCAAGTCCCATTTTAAGCGGTTGTCTACAATAAGCCCCAAGAATTTCACATTCAACGGCCTCAATAGTGGTGTTATTAAGTACAAAAGATTGCAATGTACTTTTATATGATAAAACTTTTGTTTTAGAAACATTGAGGCATAGGAGATTTGAATCGCACCAAGATTTAATCGTGACTAAGTCTCTAGATACAGTCCTATGAAGTGTCGTAATATCCGGGTTGCTCCACGTGAAACTAGTATCATCCGCAAAGAGGCAGATTTCACCGCTAATGTTAAGACTAGCAATGTCGTTGATAAAAAGCAGAAACAAAATAGGGCCCAGTACTGAACCTTGAGGCACTCCATATTCAATTGGTTTGCAAGAAGACATCGACGTATCAACCCTCACAATCTGAGTCCTGCTGTTGAGATACGACTTAAACCATTCGAGGGACACTCCTCTGAAACTGTAGTACTCCAATTTATTAGTTAATATATTATGATCTACGCAATCAAAAGCCTTAGAGAAATCACAGAAAATTGTTGCTATAGAGTGATGGTTGATCAGGTTTGAGTATACATTATTAAAGAGGGAAAACATGGCATCATTTGTGCATTTGTTACTTAAAAATCCAAATTGATAGGTAGAGAGTATATTATATTTAAAAAGAAAATATAGAAGCCTTTTTTTAACCAATCTTTCGATGATCTTTGATAATGTGGGAAGGAGTGCAATTGGGCGATAGTTCGAAGCTTGATCTTTATCTCCTCCTTTATGCAGAGGAACAATTATTGCCGTCTTAAGACAGTTTGGAAAAACTCCATTTTGGAATGATTTGTTAATTAAAGTAATAAAATGATTCAATGTGCATTCCGGCAGGTTCGAGCACATTTTCAGAGTAAGCCCATCAGCCCCAGATGAAGATTTGTTTTTAATGTCATTAATTGTACTGTTAAACTCTGCTAATACTACGGGTGTAAAGAAGAAACTGTGTAAATTCATATTAGCCTTAGGGAGAAATGAGAGGGGGTCATCGGAAGGAGTTATGGTGTTCTTTAAATGTTTTGCTACATCTACAAAGTAATTATTTAGGTTCTCGGGTGAAATAGAGATTGTGTTAGATGGTGAGGTCTTATTTCTTAAGTCATTCACAATAGACCACATTTCTTTAGCAACATTACCGGAATTGGCCAGCCTCCTATTATAATAAATGTCCTTGGCAGCTTTTATAGTCTTATGATAGATTTTTCTGTAACGTTTTACGTAATCATGGTAGAAGACGCTGTCCGATGATTTTTTTATGTAGGATAGTGAGCGCATGTTCTTTGCAGATGTACGTAAGCCTTTAGTAGACCAGGGTTTATGTTGTTTGATTTTTAGAGGCCTAAGAGGAAAGGATTTGAATGCCAAGTTAGATAATGTTTTTATAAATCTCGGAAATTCGATATTGACATCGTCAGATAGGACAAACCAGTCTGTTGTTAGACATAGGTGCTTGAAATTACGAAAATTTTTATCAGAAAAAATACGGCATAATTTGCGCGAAGCATTTTTGCACTTATATTTAGCCGAAAATTTTGTTAGTATTGCTTCATGATCCGAGAAACCTGAATTAAGGACAGTACAGTCAACGAATTTTAGATCGAAGGATGATACGACATAGTCTATAGTACTAGAACTAGTTTTAGTTATTCTGGTTGGTGAGTTAACATGCATGATTATGCCAAAAGAGTCGAAAATGGACTGAAGAGATTCTTGAGCAGTACACACATTGGAAAAGTCAATATTAAGGTCCCCACATAAAATTAACTTGCTTTTTAAAGGCAGGGATTCAAGCAAGCTCAGTAATTTTTGACTGAATATATGCAAGTCAGCGTCAGGTGTTCTGTAAATACAAACTATATAAAGATTATAAGCATTATGATAGACAATGGAAAATTCAAATACTTTTTCAGACAATAGTTTATCGAATTTAGTTACAGCCGAAAAGTTGCTATTTGTAGACATTATCATAGTACCTCCATGAGATAAATTACTTCTATTAAATCTAGTTACTGTAGCGTAATTTTTGATAAACACAGGCTCATCAACATTTAACCAATGCTCAGTTATGGCAATAATTTCTGGAAAATTAAGTTCTTCTAATAAGAGAAATAATTCATCTGTTTTGTGTCTTAAGGACTGAATATTAATAAGAAAAACACTAAGCTTGCCATCGTCCAATTTTACAGAGGGTGCTTGATCCTCTGTTCGCGTCAATTTAGTTAAAAATTTTGATTCCTTTTTGGAGAGCCAGTAGAAAAATATTTGCCATGACTCTCCCTAATTTTCTGAAGCTGTTGAAGTTTCTCGGATGAAAAGAAAGACCTGAAGGCAGCAAGATCAGCTTCCACTTCGGCTGAGCCAATACCATATGCGTTGTGGTAGCGATAATACAACTTACGCAAGGTGTCCACGTCACTAGGAAGTCCCTCTGAAGCTAGAGTTAATTTGATGCTGCTGGTGGTGTGCCCTTCAAAACATACACTGGATGGTTGGTCATGGAGATAGGCTAGAAATAGCCGAAGAGCTTTTAATAAGGAAGAGTCCCTCAGTCTAGCCAACAAATAACGACCATCAGCCGTATCCGAATTACGGGACAGCCGCACTATAGGTGGAGTCATCGGGTCAATATTTAGCAAACTATCTTTCCTTGTACTTTTTTCCATGACAAAGTCTACATTTTCCTGCGCAAGAGACTTACAGGCAGCTAAAGCCTCCCTGTCAGATCCAATCTTAACAGATTTGATCTCCCTAGCTTTTACAGGTGTTAAGTCAGGGCGTGGTGTTGGGCTACGGCTGTCTACAGAGGTTGGAATAAAATGACAGCCTGTGGTCGAAAAACTTGACGCTGGTGGTGAAATCTTTAAGGGTGTTAAAGATGATTTTGCGATTTCAGTGCCTAGCGGCCACATCCTTGGGTCTTTTAGCTGCTTTAGGTGACTTTTATTCTGCACACCAACTTTGAAGTCGGAGTGCGAACTGTCCTTATTCTTCAGCATTGGAAAGCATCGAATAAAGTCAGTAGTTCCAAGTTTTTCCTTCGCATAGTGTGCAAGAAGGGTAGCGCTATATGTCGATGGGATTTTGGACACTACCACATAATGCCATTCTTCTTTATTGGAGGATTTGGGAGGTCTGGGCGTAATGTCTTTTGGAGAAGTCAAAACCTCTGTGTTTTGGTTATCCGTATGGTTGGTTTGAGTCGAAACGGACTTTTTCACTATTGGTGGGTTACTTCTAGTAATTGGCTTATCATTGGCAGCTAACTTTTCAACCGTGTGTGCTATTTGGTTTATACTTTTTTTCATATCGGCCATTTCCTTCAATAACTCATCCTTTGATGAGTCATGAATCTGAACTTTAATAGATTCGTCTTGATTGTCCGTTAAAATAGATGACAGATTAAAAATATCCTGTTTCATTTCCTTGATAGAATGGAACAGAGATTCTGGTGTAATTTCCGCCAATCGTGTCTGTTGACTATGAATCTCATCTATCTTTTTGTATAACGTTTTCCATTTGGCATCATGAGTATTTAAAATGTCGTACATTTCAGAAAATATTGGAAGCAGGTCATTATTTTTCTTTAAGCATGTTCCTAGAGCTTCAACATTTTCTATAGAAATCTGCGATTTATGTACCTGTGATATTTTGTCGTGAAGATATTTTAAGGTAGGAGAGTCACAAACATTACAAAAAAATCGAATGTTATGGAACTTTTGGTGGTAGAGCACTTTTGTTGTTGACTTATCCAACCCAGTACAGGTCATACAAAAAATCCGGCGACACTCTCCACTGCAGCGAAGTTTGTATTTGTCCTTTTCCGAGACGATTGTTTGGCAGGAATCACACTTAAATTCAGACATTTTAAAGTTAAAGTTCAATTTTTGTAAATAAAAATAAAAGTCAATGACACAGTAAAAGTTTGCACACACACGGTAGGTCAAGTTAAATACGGGTTCAATGTTAACGCACACCAGGTCAAAATTTCTACAGTCAGTAAAACACACGTACAATGATAAATCACACAAAAACTACCAAACAAATATAAAACAGAAGTGAAAAAGTTAACTAAACCAAGAATAAAAATACCAAATTTGAAACTAGACAGTAATATTAGAAAAGAAGAAATTAAACAAATGATAACAGATCAAAATTCCTTTATTGATGAAGAAGATTTGCTTAATATTGAACATTTAAGAACCTTTCAACATAAAGATTGCCTGACTGCATTTGTGGAAGTCAGTGGAAGATTATTTCATAAAATTATGACAATTGGTAAAGGAAAATTATTTATTGGCTGGCAGAATCTAAAAGTTTATCAGAACAACAAACTTTCACAATGTGATAAATGTTTTCGATTTGGACATTCTGGTAAGAAGTGCAGAAACGATATTGTATGTCCACAGTGTTCAGGCTCACATGAATTATCATCCTGCAAAAATATTGGAATTCTTAAATGCAGCAATTGTCTTTATTCAAATACTAAATATAAAACCAGTCACGATATCAGTCACCTTGCCACACATATAGAGTGTCCAACATATATTCATTATCGAAATCAGCTTGAATCACAAATCGATTACAGCAACTGAAATACTACCACATTCGACTCCAACCATTTTCAAAATATCAATGGCTCCGGAAAATACTCGGATAAGTGATTTTTATGAAAAATTTGACAAAAAAAATATCAGTATTTATGAGTACACTTCAATATCAGATTATCGCACTAAAATATGTGAGAGTCTTAGAATAATCTACTTTAATGCTAGATCAATGAAAAATAAAATGGAAGAAATAGAAATTATCATTAATACAATAAAAGCAAATATTGTGATCATTTCCGAAACTTGGATGAGTAGAGAAGAAGAAATTTATTATAATTTCAATAATTATAATTCATTATATTCATCAAGAGAGAAACGTGGAGGTGGCATAGGAATATTTGTGGAGAAAAACATAGACTTTGAAATTATGGACAAGGATACTGAGAATGCTTATATTGAAGTGAAATTACCAAAGTTCAACCTTATTCTTGGTGGTGCATACCGTTCCCCAAAAGAAAACGCTTCTACTTTTCTAAACAAAATCGATAAGAAACTTTATAGTATAAAGGAAACTAAATTGGACTGTTTTATATTTGGTGATATGAACATAAATATTCTAAAGAATAACGATCAAACAAATTTTTATAGTGATATCTGCCATTCAAATAATTTCAAAATTTGCAATGATCAAATATCTACCAGAGACATTAAGAATACATCATCTTTAATTGATCATGTATTGACAAACTCAACTAAAGAATGTAATATTTCTATCATAAACAGTGCCCTGAGTGACCACAAACTCATAGTTACGGACATTTGTATGAAAAACACGCAATCAAAATAACTGTTTTCTTATAAAAAATTTCATGTTTTCGATCAAGTAAAACTGAAAGAAGAATTGAACATTTTTCATGAAAACTTTCACAAATATGATGAAGTAAACAAGATGTATGATATGATATTGAAAATATTTGAGGATTGTTCCTGTGAAAAAGCAATAAAAATAAGAAAGGATTCTAAGCCATGGTTCAATGAAAAGATTTCAAAATTGATAAAACAGCGAGATAAATATTATTATAAAAAAAGTGTTATCCCAATGTACAATCAATAATTGATTCTTACAATTTTTTCAATAAACTTGTAAAACAAACTGTTCGAAAATCTAAAGAAAAATATTACGGCGAAAAACTCAAAAATGTTTCTCCAAAACTAGCCTGGAATGCGATAAATGAAATCCTGTATAACAAAAGTAAGGATAATACTGAAAACATAAAATTTATTTCCGTTGATGGAAATATACTACAAGATCCATATGAAATTTGTGAGAAATTCAATAATTATTTCATCAATGTTGGTCCCAGATTAGCTGCCAAAATTCCCAGGCAAAATGAATATCCGATGGAGTCAAAGTCTACTTCCATGTACCTGAAACCTACCACCCCAGAAGAGATTGAAGAAATAATCAGTTTACTGAATGCAAAAAAGCTCCAGGGTTAGACAAAATAAGTATCAAAATTGTTAAAGTAGTGAAATCAGAACTGGCACCTTTGATGAGCAAATTAATAAATTTTTCCTTTTTGACGGGCATAGTTCCTGATAAAACAAAAATTGCCAAGGTAAAACCAATTTTCAAAACAGGTAATAAATATGAAATGACAAATTATAGACCAATCACAATATTATCAGTACTTTCTAAAATTATTGAAAAAACTGTTCATTCAAGATTATTGAAATACCTTGATAAATCAAAATTATTACATAACGCTCAATACGGATTTCGAAAATATAGTGACACTGAATCAGCTGTTTTGGATGTGATAACTCAGTTCCAACTTGATCTGGACTCCAAAAAATATGGTGGACTCTTATCACTGGATCTGAGTAAAGCATTTGATACAGTGGATCATAAAATTTTGTTGAATATTATGTATCACATGGGAATTAGGGGATTGGTTTTCAAATTGTTTCAAAATTATCTATTTAATAGAAAACAGTTTGTATGCATGGGAGAAGTATCTGGTTCAGAAAAAACCGTATTATGTGGTGTTCCACAAGGGTCTATCCTGGGACCAGTTCTTTTTCGTTGATAAGTTTGAAATTGAATGGAAAAATAAATTTGTTTGCTGATGATACTTCTATAGTATATAGTGGAAGTAATTTACAAGAAATCAAAACTAATATGATGCAGGATATCAGCAAAATCTCTAGTTGGTTAAAATGTCACAAGCTAACACTAAATTATAAAAAATCATGTTTTACTTTTATAGCCAGAAAAAATATATCTACTGATTTAAAAAATCAAATTAAATTCAATAATGATAATATTAAATACTCTTCCACTGTAAAGTTTCTTGGATTATTCATAGCTGAAAATCTAACATGGTCCAAACACATTGAAAAATTGAGAAAACATATAGCTCCAATAATTGGTATTCTGTATAAAATTAGAAATTATTTACCTCTAAAATACCTGAAATTAATATACTTTTCATTAGTATATTCAAAGCTTCAATATTTAATTTCAGTTTGGGGTTCAGCAACAAAATCATTACTGAAACCTTTGAAAATACTTCAGAATAAAATTATAAAGTGCATATTCAAATTGAATTACAGAGAACCCACAATTAATTTATATAAACCCAGGAAATTATTTGACATTTATTCATTATATAAAATTAAAATTTTTATATTCATTCATCTGGTCATAAATAATTTAAAACATTCAAATTTAGTTTTTCGGCTTAATTGTGATCAACACAATTATTTAACTAGGTGTTCCAATAATCTTGTATTAATAAAAATTAAAACAACAATTGGCAAACAATCAATTCTTTATAACGGCATAAAATTATACAATGACTTACCGGATTTTCTAAAAAAATTCGGCAAAACAAAATTCAAAAATAGTTTGAAAAAATATTTATTATAATAAATAAGTTTCAACTTTTTTTTTAATTACATTTCTGATTTCATTGTTTATTCTAATACTTGTGTTTTTTTTATTATTATATATATTTTTTTTACTTTCCCTGTTATAAACATTTATGTTTCTTGGGAAATAAACCGTTATTAAATTTGTCTGTTTGCCAAGAGAGTGGGATCGTAGCCACCGAAATATAAGGCCTAACTGCTCTCATGTCACAGAAGATTCCCCTCACTCTTAGTGGTCATAACAAACCAAACGTAGTGCGTAGTAATTGTAGCAAATTCAGTAGACGAGACGCTATCGACTGATTTGTCTATTTTCTCTATGCACTTTATTTACATTGAAAAAACCTAGTATCAATATAATTACGTAGTGAATACATTACGTAGTGATTGTGCTTTGTTTGATCAAAACTTTAATTTGTTAATTAACATAAACATAGTTAAAACTGTTCTAGTTTTTTCAAAATACCTCACAAGTGCTGTGTTCCATCGTGTAAAGGAAATTACGGGTATAATAGTGCTCCGACTGTGAGAGTGTTTTCATTTCCAAAGAACGATGAGATGAAAAAACAATGGTTGCGCGCCATTCCCCGAGCAGGTTTCATCCCATCGAATTCCAGCAAAGTTTGTGAGTTACATTTTCATACTGATAACATTATCCGCGATATATCAAAATTAGATAAAAAACTGGAGAACATATTACTGTTCCATTAAACCGCTATCGTTTAAAAGATAGCGCTATACCAAGTATATTTTCAAAACATGGGTTGATAATTCCTTCCAACCTAAAATTTCTATCTATCTAACATATTTAGCCGGATATTGTTGTTATATAATTTTAGGAAATTTAAGTGTGAATTTTGTAAATTGGAGTTAGTATTCGATGAACAACTCATTGTAGAAGAGAACTACAACTTAATAACCTCACTCGCGGTGGTCTTCTCTATCCTAAAGCTATTATAGTTCAAATAGTTCTAATTACATACATTTTGTTCAATAAAATTATTTCTAATTATGAAGACGAATTTTTGGATATACAAAATAAAAGAAACTTTCTTCTAAATTATATTTTCAATTACTTGCAGCGATATGAGTCAGATAATTATAGATTCGTCACTTGTCAACATCATGAAATAGAAACTATTTTGAAATTAGTAATTAAAATTACAGCGAATACTTTATTAAAGAATTATTGCCGAAAATCAAACGACAGCAAGGGCAAAAATAAAAAAAAGAAAACTAGAAACCGTGTCGAAAAAATAGGACTTTTAATATCTGTTCCAACGGTTTGCTTTGAAATTTCGTTTTCCATTTCTCAAAAAAATCGAATGGGGTGCGACTGAGGGATCAGTTCACGACTGGCAGCTCCGTTTAAACAGGAATCCCTCATTAGATAATTAAATTTATACTGTTGAATAACGTTGCAACAGCAGTTAGCATATATACGCATCAGCGCTGCGACTGAATTCATGACCACTAACGAATACGTGACGTAGCAGCCCGCAGGCCTTATATCTCGGTGGCAACGGTAGGATCCGCGCTAGCTTTTAATTTAATCTTCCCATCTGTTCGATGATGTTCAAATTGTGAATTTTCAAAATGTCTCTGAAACAATGTCAACGAAATGAAATTTTGTGAATTTGAAAAAATATAAATCTTTTTTATATACCTCACACATACGTGAAATAGAAGTTGGAATCCAGTGCACACGTCTCATATTGTGGACCCAAATGTTTTTTTGATGAGGGTCTCTTGGAAACCGATACATTTTGAATCCACTTTCGGTTCTATTCTTACAATTCACTGCAGAACAGCAAGCCATTTTGTTGTAGATTATGAATCCAACTAGCATAATGGAAGCAATCAAAAATCAAATCATTTGTTAAAAGATAGAGAATACCTACCTCTCTGAAAGACTTCTTGAATTGACGAAAGCCTCTTCGTATACTCAACACACAAACGCCGCATTCGCGCGGCGAGAAATTCTTTTTTTGTAATAAATATCACAATGAACCAACTAAATATGATAAACACTTTCTTGTTTACGTATTTTTATGTTCATAACCTATACCACAGATGTGACAGCCAGGACACAAGATGGCGGGGCGATAATACTCATCTATTCAGTGCTCTAATTTAACTATCTACAATTTATATTCATTTATATTTCTTTAACCAGACCGGACTGTTCTAACTGATTCAAATCACCGGGCTGACTGCCCTGGCCGGACTCCTCTGCACCAAGCAACTGCTACGGACCCCGCAGTACTCTGAGCACTCTCCAATATATAGGCAAGCCACTCCTTCTCGAATTTACGACACCCATCGTCCGACGCAACGCAAACTAGCGCTAACTCACTAGATGCAGTTTATAGACCATGAGTCACGACGGCAAAGGCGGGTTTCATCAAGGAATGGCTTGAGTGGGACTACTGTGATTTACCTATACTGTGGTTTCATATTCACGAATTTGAAATATGTAAGAATGGTCCACGACGTCAGCGGGATTGTCTCCGACGTAAGTAAGCTTCGCTCGAGAGTGGTGCTCCGTCTCATTCTCTTGTTGAAACAGCTGTAGAAAGTGGTGCTCCTTCCCATTCTTTTATCAGAAAAGCTCTAAAAATTGATGATGGAAGTGTACATTCAGACGATTACGAAAGATTGACTGCTCTCGGACCAAGCAATCGACGGAAGCTCAATTTTAATATCCTAAAAACTTCTTACAGCAATTTCATTCTGCATGAAACCGCTCACGAAGAATTCAAAAATAAATTCTTGGACAACTCATTTGGATTGCCATGCTCTATTTGCGAGTTTGGTTCGAGTAGGATTTAAAATCGCCTTCTCCAAAAAAATATGAAATCCTGAACATTTTAGTGCGAGGAGGCTCCATAGATCGGCTCAAATTATGCTTCAGCTGCATGCAGTCAGTCAATAAAAATAATATACCGGCATTATCAGTGTACAATGGCTTCAAATATCCAGAAATACCATCTTACTTGCCTCGCTTAGATCTTGTTTCTGAAAGAGTGCATATTCGACGATTACGGCATGTCGCCAATTAGGAATTTTGGAAATTTATCCTATCCCTAGCTAAATACGTTTATACGTCACATAAAAGTTTCATAACCTTACCTTTAAACAACTTTAATCGCTCTTATATCGATAAAACTACCATAGTCAAGTGTTCATATTTATGAAAATGCAATCAAAGATACATTTGTTGGTGTGGACAGTTGACAATACATGATTTATTGGTCGTGTCCACAGCAGTGCCTGATTACTAATCGATTAGTAATCAGTAATCAGTGTACTTTTTTGATTATGGTTCTGAGGACTGTGCCAAAGCCGTTGCCCCATAGAACAAAATAGGTTTATATTTTGTTCTAGGTGTTGCCTCATTCAAGATGGGCGAAGTCATATATATAATACTCCTATATGCCAGTAAAGAGAGAGGTCTTGAAGCTTTTAATACGGTACAGACAATCGTTTCTCTCTCGTACAGTTGTTTCTGCTCATCCTCTCGCGCATTTCGTATCGTGCTATCATTTGTGACATTTATACAAAAATAGGTATAGTTTGCAACACATAACACCTATAGGTGTGTTTTGTGGTTTTCCAGCGCATGTTTGAATATACATATATCAAATATGAAACAGGGGTTGAGCACGCGCATTAGGAGCAAAGCATACCATTTCTATCTCTCTTTAATGGCATCACTTTCAACTTGTGCATTAGATGAGACGCTGGCCATATAGGATTATTATATATATGGGCGAAGCCAACGTTATTTGGTGGGAGTGCTGGGAGGCTGGGGGTTAGTCGGTCCACCACCAACAGAGTGCTCGAGCGGTTTTACCAAACCGGCAACAACCAAAGAAGACGAGGGTCTGGCAGTCTGACAGGAACCGAAAAAAGAAATAACTCTTGCATCGTTGCATTGAGTGTAAACCTTGCTACACTATCTATAACTAGTATCATAAACATAAATAATGTTGAAGATACGATGTCGAGATTAAATAGGTTTGGTTTTAGGTTCCGTCAGAGCGCAAACATAATAGGGAGTTATTGGAAATATTTTTTTACGTCATTCAATATTAATGGGTTGCCTTATTTTAATAAGGTCTTAACTTTATTTCTCGGAAAAACCAAGATCTATTGGAACGCACTCTTTAAATTGACAGTTTGTCTGAATAAGCAGCAGCAATAACTAACGTAATACTTTTGCGTCTTTGCTTTGTTGTTCAAAAGTGATTTGGCTAATTTTAACACAAACAAACTAAATATTTGAAGGTTTTAATGAATTCATGTTTTTTGTGAAGTTAGATTTGTTGAATAAGGGAAATAAGGAAAACTTAAATACTTACGGGAACTAGTCGTAAATAGAGTAAGGCAGTATTTTATTATGGTTCCCTTATTATACTTTTAAGGTGCGCATGCTTAGCTGTCATTTAAAGAACGACCGTAATAAGGCATTTACCTTATAGCGCTTCCAATAATTCCCTAATATGAATATAATAAGGGTGTTCGAGCAGTAGTTTGGACCAGTTTCCAACTGTGTTCCGTGATTGTGGAGCATGCGCATATTAATTTCCGTCTTCTTAAAATTAAAATGCGCATGCCTCTGACGGTTTGAGTTTGGTTTGAAATCCTGCTCGAACACCCTTAATATGATATGAATGACATTTCACTAGTCACCGACACCAAGTAACAGTGATTGGCTCGACTCATTAGTAGACCCGCCCACCGACTCGACAATATACGGCATGCTCTCTCAAACAGTAGTTGATTATCCTCCTTATAACATCCTTGGGTCTGGCATTATCCTGCATCAATACAAACCCATCCCCGATGAAAGAGATATTTGATACAAAAGAATAACGTTAGCTTCAAAACAAAAACAAATTCTGATATAATTAATAATTTATTTTTATAGATTTTGTAAAATTTCTTTTTCCAGGTGTTTATATAGGTCGAATATAACATAAAACCGCGAGCGCCCTTGTAAAAATCACTTTATTTAATTAAAACATACTTACGGGATGGTAGGCGAACAGTAGTCTATGGTCATGTAAAACAAATGAAAGCAGTAAATCACTTCACATACGGCAGCCTGTATTCATTAAAACAAAAAATAAACTTTAAAATTTTTAAAAACAATTCCACAATATGTTGTTCTCCATCATTGTGATTTGTGATTTTCTTAATTTGGACAGCCGATATATGTCAAACACAAAGAAAGATGCAGCGTTGTCAAATTTAATATGGAATAGAAGACTTCCATATCCGCAGTGATTTCCTATTTTATATTTTAAAAGAAGGTGTAACCATTTGAATCAATAAAAACTCACCTTATGTGGCATATGAATTGCTACAGGACAACTATACAATCGATATGCCTCTTATTTTATTATTTCAAATGGTTACCCCTTCTTCTTAAATATTCTGTATGGAATGATTGTCTCTGGTATCGACCATCTCTATAATCTGTTTCTTTGGCAACTCCGCACATATTTTGCGCTTGTCAAGGTCCAAGTTTCATAATCTTATCATACAATTGTTTTGAATCATTTTTCGTTTCAGTAAATTATAATTTTTAAAAATTTTTAAGTACACAAAATGCCGTGTGTGAAGTGATTAACTGCTGTTGTTTGTTTTACATTGGATTTTTGCTGCTTTATATTCATCCTAGGCCGCTGTTCGTCCACCATAGCGTAAGAATATTTTTTTTGATAAAATTAAATAAATTGATTTTTACAACGGCGCTCGCGGTTTTATGTTATATTCGACCTATATAAACACTAAAAAAAATATTTTCAAAAATCTCTAAAAATCCTGGATAACGAACTTTTACCTTAAGAGCGCATATAAAATCCTGAATAAAGCAATAGTATATATCTACACTAGTAAAAATATTAAAAAAGTAGGTACTAAAGCCTAAAACCATGCTATCAATAGTATGGTATGGTGCAAATGAAGTTAAAAGAAACATTAAGGTGATTCTTGTACGTTTTGGAGTCTTCCATTTTTCTATCCGTCCAGGTCACAGGAGTGACTACAGACGATAATGCCGCTTGATATCTCTCGAAGAGTACCTAGAGCTTCTCCTCTAATACCTGAATACTTTCGTTATTATTATTAAGCTCCTTTTCATTGTTCTGAAATCTCAACATTAATATCTGCCAACCCGACCATGACTATAAAATCCTCTTTTCACACATTCTTGGTTGCGTGAGAGAACCGTTAGCAAGTGTCAAAGTCAACTTCATGTTTTCAAATCTGACACATTTGAAGACTGTTAAGAGTTGGAGTTGGCGGCATTCTTGATCTTGATACTTGTTTTTCATGATAATCTTGTTTGTCTATGGGAGGCACGTAGCTTTATATTCATGAACATTGCAATGAATACATTTGTTTATTGATAGTTTATGTGTTTAATATCTTTCAATAGTTAAATTTATTGTTGGACTTTCTGGATCAAAATATTCAACCGGTCAGCTTGATCCCTCAAAATTCTAAACTAATACAGTATTAAAATATGGCGAAGAGAAGAAAATCAGCTACTCCTCGGAAGGTACAGCCTAAGACCAGATTAGTGCATATAGGAAGGAAAAGCTTTCGAGTGTATGGAACTATCATTAGAGATATCCTAAGACTGAGAGGAACCATAGAAAGCTGCATTCCAGTGACTCCATTTGCCAGACTCGTTAGAGAGATGATGATATCTTTTGGAGGTGAAAATATGAGGATCCAGTCACAAGCACTTAGAGCTTTCCGAGAAGCTACTGAGATGTATTCTGTTATGTTATTCGAAGATTCGAATCGAGTAGCTGCTCATGCGGGACGCATTACTGTGAGGCCTACTGACATGAAACTGGTTGTTGTCTTGAGAGGCTCCACTGATCCTGCCTATAGTCTACTACATTGATACTATAATATTCATTTTAACGAACTCATACCTACCTTTCAAATAGTGTGATATTTTATCTGACTATTCCAAAGAGCATGATATTTCTTATCTTTTTATATGCTGTACAATAAATATGACATTAAACGAAGTATTATAAATCAACATGGATATACCCAACATAAAAATGCCTGTTCCCAAACATTGATGAGTATTAATTTTTTTTCAATTCTTGTACATTCACGTACATCCTTTTTGCATCTATTTACTTTTTTTTTTCGAAATGCTCCATATTTTTAGACACTTCAATAGGTACAATAAATAAACGAGTATTGGAAATGTTTTTGTTGGTAATTCTAATAAGAGAAAATAACTCAGTCAAGGGCTAATTTACCCAAAATAACGATAAACATAAAAAACATTAGAATTGGTATAGTTATCTACTTGACTGAAATGGTTATACCTATTTCAGTTTGCCATGTATATGCCAAGCCTAATATTAAGAGAACTGAGGCGTTTTCACGTTTGAAAATAGATGCAATATACCTGTAGTATGTTATGTAACTCCTCTTGCTTATGATCTCAATTCGCTTGAGTTTGGCACGCCAACGGTCGAATTACACCGTAATCCGTCTTTACAAAATAAATTAAATAAATGAAAATTTGTAACTTATCGGTATTAGTTGTGGGCGAGATTTTATGTTTCAGTTCAGAATGGTACCTATCGGAAAAGGAAAAAGACTTACACGTGGATGCACGTCGGCGCATACGTTTTCCACAGATTTCACTGGTCCAGACCATAGATAAATTCCCTGTCCAGACTGTACAACAATTGAAATCTTAGAAATATATTCATATATGTACCTACCTATATCTAATAATAAACGAGCAATGCTTGTATATACAAGGTAGCTCGTAGTTCCCGGTCGATGGTACATTAGACGTTTACGGAGAACGGGACATAGGATCATCCTGAAAATCTGGTTACGCAAGTCTGCTTTAATCTATCGATCTAAAATATTTATAGCGATGCAGCGTTGCCGCTTATACCAAAAAGTAGCAGCATCTTTGTTATTTCAAATAGAACACCCTATATATTACTGCGTTTTTGCATTTGTCCTCACTTTCTTAATATTTTTGCTCCACTTCCCTACACCTATCTCTAACGGTTCCCGAGATATTAATTATTTTCCATATTTTTGATCCAAAACATAGCTCGAATTAAATGTTTATTTCGGCGTTATTTCAATTCCTAGGAATGTGTAACTTTGTTAGTAGATCATCGAGATAATATTTATGGATTCTGAATAGAGAAATTTGTCCTGCGTTATACAGGGTCGTTCAAAATGTGTGATTTTACTGCTAGATACAAAAAGGTTTAAAAATGTGTTTTTTAAATGGAACACCTTGAAATATGCCTAAATTTTCTTCGATTGATGTATCATGTTCCTATACCTAAGTAGCCAGAATTCTGAGATAAGAGCAATTTTCTAAAAAAATCAAATTATATTTCTCATATTCATCTAGGTTGCTATTAAATATCATCATAGTACATGACATAATGAAAATTTGAATAAACAATTTTATTAGAACTTCGTTTGAATTGATGTTTCCCTCCATTTCAATTTTTCAAGTCACTTACGTTGAGAAACACTCAAAGGTATTATTAATAATGCACCAATTGTCAAATTTTCATTATGTCATGTACTATGATGACATTTAATAGCAACCTAGATGAATATGAGAAATATAATTTGATTTTTTTAGAAAATTGCTCTTATCTCAGAATTCTGGCTAGTTAGGTATAGGAACATGATACATCAAATCGAAGAAAATTTTGGCATATTTTAGGATATTTCATAATATACAAGGAGTTCCATTTAAAAAACACATTTTTAAACCTTTTTGTATCTAGCAGTAAAATCACACATTTTGAACGACCCTTTATAACGCAGGACAAATTTCTCTATTCAGAATCCATAAACCTTATCTCCATGACCTACTAACAAAGTTACAGATTCCTAGGAATTGAAATAACGCCGTAATAAACATTTAATTCGAGCTATGTTTTGGATCAAAAATATGGAAAATAATTAATATCTCGGCAACCGTTAGAGATAGGTGTAGGTAAGTGGGGCAAAAATATTAAGAAAGTGAGGACAAATGCAAAAACGCAGTAATATAGGTTGTTCTATTTGAAATAACAAAGATGCTGCTACTTTTTAGTATAAGCGGCAACGCTGCATCGCTGAAAATATTTTAGATCGATAGATTAAGAAAAATTACTTGTGTAACCGATTTTCAAAACGATCCTATGTCCGTTCTCCGTAAATGTCTAAGGTACCATCGACCTTGAGCGAGCTTGTATATACATATATATATATATATATATATATATATATATATATATATATATATATATATATATATATATATATATATATATATATATATATTTTTTTTTTTTCGTGAATATCGTGGGTTTAGGGGTCTTTCAGTGATTGGAAAGATTGAAATAAACGCACATTTATTTCATCTCATAATGTTTACAGAACAAAAAGTTTCTATCCCCTCTTGGGCCTTTATCAATTGTATAAAAATTAAAAACTAAAATATTATTCTGTAAAATAAAAATTAAAAGTGAGGAAAAATGTTGTTGTTAGGACAATATCATAACCTACCTAAGACATAAAGTACAAAAAATCAGCTTCCTCCAAAAAAAAAAACATATAAATAAAATAAAACTGAAAAATAATTCTATGGGTGCAAAATATGTTGCACTACATTCTCTTTTTCTTTCTCTTCATTTTTATTGTTTCTCGTGTAGATTAATTTTGTGGAAGATTTACCTATGTGTTGACTTGATTTTTATACAATTGATAAAGGCCCCAAAGCGGATCGAAACGTCTTGTTCTGTAAACATTATGAGATAAAATAAATGTGCGTTTATTTCAATCTTTCCAAGAGGAAAGAGCCCTAAACCCACGATATTCACGAAAAATAAATCCACTAGGCTCAAAAACAAATAGCAACGAGAATATATATATATATATATATATATATATATATATATATATATATATCACTAACACTTAGAATAAAGACTGGGAAATCTGTCTATAAATGGGGCTTAATTGAGAAGACTCTGTTTGCTCACCGAGCTTTCGAAAATTCTTATTTTCTTTTTCAAGGCTAAAAACAGGATACAAAGTAGTTATAAAAAATTATATATAGTATACATATTATATAAAAAGACTTACTATGCAAGTGTGGTTACATCGTTAAGTTAACAAAACATAAGTACGGATACATTTTCTCCATTAGATTAACAGTAAGGAACATCACATATTATAATCACTGAACCGTTTAACGTATAAATATAACAGGTGAAGATTCAGCGGCTGTCTATTTGAAAAAGCTAAGGAAGAATGAGAAAGAACAAAAAAAAACTTTAACGTAACTATTGCTTTTTCTTTCCTTGAAATTGATGGATAGAGGGAAACGAAAACATATTTTTTTGGTTTGAATGTGTTGGATTTGGCGGGTTAACCATCGTGTATGACAATTGAAATGTCAAAGTATAGAACATAGTTATTCTATAAAGCAGAGAGTAGAGAATAACAAATTGATGGAATACCTTCAACATAAAACAAGCTTGATTAAAGAAAAAGACAAACAAGAAGTGAAGTGATGGCCTTTCACCATAAATGAAATGAAACCAAGTTTAGATGAAGACCATAGAACGACAAATTTGCCAAAAAATTATATACAATTATATAACCTATAAGTAACATGCCAGCTTATCTATTTTCACTGTAGGTGCAATATTTTGAAATTATGAATGAACATATGGAACTCACTCCTTGCACATTAGAGCATATTCGCGTGATGAATTTGCCCAAAGAGTTGTTAGTCTTAAAAACTGACAAGGGTAACTTTACGGTCTTAATGTCTTAATCGAGAACAACATCTAGATTTATGTAAACAACTTCTCAATGACCCCAGATACTATAAGAAATTACCTAGAGATCCAACTCTCACACGACAGGGGAAGGCAAATAAGATTCTCGCTGATATGTGTGAAAATGATTTTATCAACCTTGTAACAAAGAAGCAATATACAGTATATGACAGCAGCTCGTTGAAAATTTAACAAATAAAGAAATTTTGCAGATAAATACCAAAATCCATTCAAAATCGTCAACAGCTTAAATAAATATTTCATCAATGCATGTCCAAATGTTCCCAAAAGTGAACATAGTGACTCCTGGGTTTGCGCTACATCATTGCAGTCTATATATGTTAAGCCGACAAACTGCCATGATCATGATAATTAAAGCAATTCACAAAAAAGGAAAAATAAATCAAGAAGAAAACTACCGACCGCTATCACTGCTACCCAATATAAGTAAAATTTTTGAAAAATTAATCTACTTTAGATTTATTGATTTCTTGCAAAAAAAACTTTAATATCAGCTAACCAAAATGGTTTTAGGATGGGGAAGTCCACAATAAGAGCCATATATCAAGCTATTACAAAAGTACTCGATTCATTAAATGACAGAAAAGTAACTGTAGCTATGTGTATGGACTTGTCCAAAGCATTTGACAGTGTCAATCACCACATTCTTTTCAATAAACTGGAAACGTTGGGTATAAGAGGATATGCTCTTGAGCTTATGAAATCATATTTAGAAAATCGGTCCCAGCAGGTTCTGGAATTTGACAATTTTGGCAGACGTATTATATCGAGTAAAGTTAGTATCACGAAAAGTGTTCCTCAGGGTTCCATATTAGGACCACTTTTATACATCTTATACACAAACGAATTAGCTGATATAACGGGAGAGCATACGATCCTATATGCTGATGACACGACCCTCATTTTTAGTGAAGATAATCCCGAAAGTATATTGTACGGCGTACAGAGGGCGTGTGACATTCTCGATCGGTACTTTTCAGATAATAGCCTGTTGTTAAATGTACCAAAGACACAGTGCTTAGTCTTTGGAAATCGGATTGATAACTCCATCACTTTTACCTACAAGGCTAATCAAATAAAAACATCACAAAATATTTCTTTTCTTGGGGTGAATATTGACAGGCGTTTGGATTGGAAGGTACACATCGAGAGTGTCGCAGCCGGTATATCTAAATACCGCTATGCCCTTAGAGTAGTAGCAGAAAATGTTTGCGTAGAGGCGGCCTTGACAGCTTACCATTCATTTGTCTAGTCCAAAATACGGTACGGTTTAATCTTTTGGGGAAACTCGTGTGAAATCGAACGTATAAAATTCTACAAAAAAATGTATTCGAAGTATTTTAAGATTAAAAAATCATGAAAGTTGCAAAAATGTATTCATCAATAATAAGATATTAACTCTGACGAGTATGTACATATTGGGCTGTCTTATGTTTGTACACAAAAATGAAGATCTGTTTGAAGAAGCCAGAAATAAGCATAGCTATATAACTAGAAATATAACAAATCTTGTTGCCTAAAAATGTAACTAAAGTTACATTCAAAGAAATGTACAATATACAGCAATAAAAATTTTCAATACATTTCCAGAGGGTGTACGCTGCCAATCACATGAAAAAGTTAAGAAACTCGTTAAAAAATATCTCATTAGCAAAGCATTCTATAATTTGGATGATTTTTTTCATGAGACTGGTAAATGTACTTTGACATTGGAGTACCTAACAGGTCTTTAGAATAGCAAATTCCATTGATTCTATGTATAAAAAAATATATATGTATACCTATATTTATTACTTATTGTTATTTAGTTGAACACTATTTTTGGCTACGCCATGATAATGCAAACGCATATTTATTTTTATTTTGGGTTTTGTAATTCTGGTATTTGTTTAATCAATCTTTTGGGTAATTTCTGATATCTTTATTTACTTTTTAATTTCTTGACAATGTTCAATAACACTTTGTGTTTTCAGGTACCTCTGTATCTTAATCTGAACAAATAAATGAGTATCTATCTATCTATCTATCTATCTATCTATTTCAAATTGACAGCCACTGAATCTTCACCTATTATATTTATACGTTAAACGGTTCAGTGATTATAATATGTGATGTTCCTTACTGTTAATCTAATGGAGAAAATGTATCCGTACTTATGGTTTGTTAACTTAACGATGTAACCTCACTTGCATAGTTAGTCTTTTTATATAATTTGTACACTATATATAATTTTTTTATAACTACTTTGTATCCTGTTTTTAGCCTTGAAAAAGAAAATAAGAATTTTCGAAAGCTCGGCCAGCAAACAGAGTCTTCTCAATTAAGCCCCATTTATCGACAGATTTCCTAAGTGTAGTGATCTAACAAACACTGTCGTACTTCCACCACTTATATATATATATATATATATATATATATATATATATATATATATATTATATTGTTTGATTCTGAATTCTTGACTGGTTTATTATTTGATAAAATAGATTTTTGTTGGGGATGCAGTCATTTAATAAATAAAATTCTTTGGATTATGCCAAGCTTTCGAGAATGTTTATTCTGTTCGTCGGGGCAAAATTTGTGAATTTAGATAAAATTAACCACAAACAGTATAGAATGTACTGTTAGGTAGAGGGTAGCGGGAAAATTGAAAATATTGATGTTCAAAGTAATATCCATTGTATGTTGTTTTCATTTACGTTTGAGCATTTGCATAGTCACCGTGCTCTGACTTTGATTATCGAGAATGTTATTTCCTTCAAAAATGCCTTGCAAAAAGTGTAGAAGTTTTTTCCAAAACTTTAAATACTTTTTTGCTAGAAATAAATTAGATTACGATTCCAGTATATTCTTTACTTTCAGGATTATTTCCAAGTCGGAATACTCTGAAATATTTGTGTAATCTCGATAAATATATTTCTTACCATAGGATCAATACTTTTGGATTTAGAATCTTATGATATAAAAAATAAAAGAGGAAAAATTATCCTTTACACAAGTTGGAAAGTTTTTATCTTGCGATTTTTAATAAACATTTTCTCATTTGTGCTATAAACTATGTATATGAAAATCCTACTCAAAAATTAATAAACGAATTAGACTTTTTGTGTAGTTTAAACCGGCTTCGAAAGACTTTCTTCATTCAATAGAGGAGTGTTAAGTGATGGCACCATAACAAATTAATAATCACCCCTCTCTCAAGCATAGAAACATAAAACATACATAAAACATCCAGAGAACACTATAGAATCTATTATAAATACTGTTGCGTATGCGGGTTCGCAGATAAGTGAGACTAATTTAGAGTTATTAAATTAACTTTATTTACACTTGAAATAATATAAATTACAACTTAAATTTACTATATTCTCACTAACTTACTCGGACTATTCTGTTTATTCACACTGTCTTTTACATTCTGCCTTCATGCCGAAAATTCTCCCACATATATCCGACAAAGGATCCAGACCATTCCAGAGGCTTCTGGTCTTTGATGCGAAAGCTGCCACTAGACGCTTCTTGAAATTCCTTTGTCAGCATTTTAGCAGTAGATGCCGACCTGCTGCCGTCGCACTCTTTACCAACGCCGCTTTCGATATTTCCAGCCATAGCATAGATCTCGCGCTTTCTTCAATTGTAGCCAATACCGGCGGCTGTTCCCCTTGCACGTTATACTGCTCCCTCCCTTAAAGCTGTTCGCCCCGAACAGCTTCTTCCGTTTGTCTCCAGACTGGTGGATTATCTCCTCGATACGGAGTCAGTCTTTCCACGTGCACCACTTTTGGATTGGCTCTTGGCGAAAGTTGGATCCTGTACAACAAGTCAATAATCTTTTTGACAATGCGATATGGTCCTGTCCAAGGTCTTTGCAATTTCGGACTTAATCCTCTCCTTCGCTGTGGCTGGTACAACCAAACTGCATCGCCTTCGTTGAAAGAGTTTAATGGCTGTCTTTTGTCAAGTCTCGTCTTCATTTTGTCGATCTTCAACTGAAGCTTTTGTTTGGCAAAATCGTGGACCACTCTATGTCGCTCCTGTAGGTCAGCTACATAATGTGGAAGAGACACTTCTTCATGATCGTCGGCTGATGGTCTGCCAAGCATCAGATCTACGGGGAGCTTCATTTCTCTTCCAGACAACAGCATCGATGGTGTATAGCCAGCCAGTGAATTCATGCTGGTACTTCGGTAGGCCAGGAGAAAGAGAGGCACCAGTTTGTCCCAGTTACGTTGGTGCTCATCCACAAATATTGATTGATGATCCTATTGTGCCTCTCGACCATTCCATCTGACTGTGGATGAAGTGGAGTTGTTCGTGTTTTTCGTATCCCCAGCAACCTCATTAACTGCGTCCATACTTCGGATTCAATTGATCGGTATGCAGCTCCAAGGGTACTCCGTGTCTGGAAATCACGTTTTCCAGAAGGGCTTCGGCCACTGTAACTGCTTCCTGATTCGGCATCGGCATGGCAACCATGATGTACTTATTTCCAGAATCTGTCGTAGGGAATGGTCCTGCAATGTCCACCGCAATTCTTTCCCAAGGTTCACCTGACAGATACTGCTTCATTTTCCCTCGGGATCATGTTTTCAGACCCTTCTTAGAAGCACAGAGGTCACATCTTCTGCACCATTCTTCCACATCTCTTCGACAGTTGATCCAATAATACCGCTCTTTCACACGTGCCAGTGTTCTATTTACTCCAAATGGCCTCCACTGCGACTGCGATGCAGTTCACGAAGTACTTCAGCTACCATCGTTCGGGGTACAACGGTTTGATACACAATGCTCCTACCATCTGGACTTTCCCATTTACGAGTGATTGAGTCATCCCGTAAGCACAATGAATCCCACAGAGCCCAGTACCCCTTGACTGTCTGATCAAATCTGGATATTTCTTGCCGCTTTTGGTCTAGCCAGCCCCGTACTATCGTCAAATCTTTGTCAGCGATTTGTTCTCTTCTAAAGTTGTCTCTGGTGATTTCTTCGGTATTTTCCGTTTTCATATTCCTAATCTGCATTTGTTGGATATGTACAACATCCTTGGCTATTTCTCTTTGTTCCTGCCTTTAACAGAATTTACAGGAACTGCCACAAGGTCTTCGTGAAAAGCTGTCAGCATTGGCGTGACTTCTTCCTTTTCGGTGTTTAATTTGAAAGTCGTAACTCTGCAGTTTCTCCTTAATGCAATCAGTGGTCGCCAGCGTTCGCCCCCTTACACTGGCGAGGTGGAGTTTTCCTGAAGTCGGGTATTCTCTTTCTGAACATTTCGTTCTTCAGATCTGGGTCGTCGCCTGCAGTTTCTACTTATATGTCCCTCTCGGTTGCAACTGTAACACTTAATCGGTTTTCTATATCCGGACTCCTTACCTCCTCGAGAACAGAATTTCTGGAACATCGCCTCCAGCTTTTTGTCGCTCTTCAGCTGGCTCTGATACACTTGGCTAAGATATTTGTTGCCGTATCTTAGTTCCAAGGTGCCCGCAACAGCCGAATAATCAGTTTGTTTGGCTTCAGGAATGTTTTGAAGTATTTCAAGCGCCTTTCGTCGCAAAGCCAATACCAATGCCGTTGCTTTCTGCTGATGATCCCATTCATTCGCATTGGCTGCTGCCTCAAACTGACGTTTGTACATAGCCCAGGATATTTCGCCGTCAAACATTGGTTTAAGTTTTTCATTGACTGTTGTGATCGCCGACGTGTCCAATTTGCTACTTTCGTCTTGGTTGGTATCTCGCATTTTCTTCACTTCTTTCTCTAGTATTCGGTACTTTTCCTCAAACTCTTCTCGAACTGTCCCAATTCCTTCTCGAACTGTTCCAATTTCTTGTTTAACGGTATCGATTTCTTGATGGACATTTCGGAACAATCCTGCAATCTGCTCGAAATCTCTCTGTCGTCGTACCACTTCTTCTTTCATTTCTTGTAGTCGTCGTGCCTCTTCCTCTTGTTTTTCTCGCAGCCTTCGCTCCTCCTCTTCCCTTTTCTTGTTGTCGTCGTGCCTCTTCCTCTTGTTTTTCTCGCTGGCTTCGCTCCTCCTCTTCTCTGTTTTTTTGTTGTCGTAGCTCTTCTTGTTTTCTCGAAAAATCTGAGAGTACCTTAGTTAGTTGTTGTTCCTTTTTCTGTTCTTCTCGCAGCCTTCGCTCCTCCTCTTCTCTCTTTTCTTGTTGTCGTAATTCTTCTTGTTTTCTCGAAAAATCGGAGAGTACCTTAGTTGTTGCTCCTTTTTCTGTTTTTCTCGCAGCCTTCGCTCCTCCTCTCCAAATTGTTGCGTATGCGGGTTCGCAGATAAGTGAGACTAATTTAGAGTTATTAAATTAACTTTATTTACACTCGAAATAATATAAATTACAACTTAACTTTACTATATTCTCACTAACTTACTCGGACTATTCTATTTATTCACACTGTCTTTTACATTCTGTCTTCTTGCCGGCAATTCTCCCATATATATATATATATATATATATATATATATATATATATATATATCCGACAAAGGATCCAGATCATTCGAGCAGCTTCTGGTCTTTGATGCGAAAGCCGCCACTAGACGCTTCTCGAAATCCCTTTTGTCGGCATTTTAGCAGTAGATGCCGACATGCTGCCGTCGCTCTCTTTGTCAACGCCGCTTTCGATATATCCAACCACAGTAGAGATCTCGCGCTTTCATCAAAAGGATGCCGCCACTTTGTAGCCAATACCGGCGGCTGTTCCCCTTGCACGTTACTATACCATAGACATGTATCCAATTTGCTGATCTGTATCATTTATTCCTTTTGTTGTTCTAGTACACTATCAACAATCAGCGCTATGCGGATCTTTTAGGAACCCTTGTTTGTCCACCTAGTACCCTCTTTTCAGCACATTTGCCCATTGAAGATTGCAGTCTTCTTCTACAGTCCATAGTTATGACGATTAAACATGCCATTTTTTGAAAACTTTGCCTCGTCCGACCATATAATTTTTTTAAAAAATTTGTCCTCTTGAGTTTTCATTAGAAACCATTCGCAGATCTCTAATCGTCGGGGTAAATCATCAGGTTGCAAATGATGAACTAATTTAAAAGAAAAAGGTTTCCAGTCATGCTTCTTGAGAATTCTGTGAATAGATCCTATGGATAAACGTAAATTTCTGTTGCAGTGCCAAAACATTCCATATGTGGAACAATTATTCAATATTTTTTTTAAAATAGCCCATGATGGTCTAGGTTTATCGGGAAATCTCTCTGCAAAAACAAGACAAGTTCTACTTATAACTCGATTACATTCCCAGTAAATGACAATAAGATTTAAAAAGTCGTCGTTAGTGTACCCAGAGAGTGCCACATTTATTAATAACACTCGTATTCGATATTACTTAGAAGAATAAATTAACTAATAGCAGTGACAGCAACTTTGTTAGATAAATAATGACATAAGGTGACATTTAAATATTTAATTTCATAGCAACCGCTTCGCTACCAGAGCAACTATTGTCTTTAGTCCAAATTATCCAAATATCATGAAATTAGTAGAATTTAGGTATATGGAATGCTAATACCAAACCTAAGAAAAATAAAAGGTTCATAGATTAACATGAAAAAATACAGTGTTCTATTTAAAATAAGTGAGTTATTGGATCCTGAATTAGTCAGAATTGGTAGGTTGATTTGATTTTAAACACACACATTTCTACCTTCCTGGTTAAAAATTTCAAATATTTTTCTGAGTAACTAAGAGAGATAAATAGGTATAAATTTACTCATGTTTTTGGAGTTTTTTTTTAAAAAGGTCAATATTTCGAAAACTATCAAAAATAATGATGCAGTATGCTTATGAAACTTACCTTTAATTTTAAAGCAGAATTCAAAAATGAAAGAAAAAGTAGTATGTTCCATTTGAAATAAGCGTTTTAATGTCGACTTCCGGTAGAACCGGCCAGTGAACCTTGTGCAAGTCGAGAAATTGCAGATCAAGTTAATATGAATGACAGAACTGTTCAGCGTATTTTGAAAAGGAACAGATACCATTGTTACAAAGTTCAGAAATTTTTACCCAGGACCACATTGAACAGATGGAATTTTGTGAAACCATGATGGAAAAACAAAAGGACAATGTTTTATTTCTGAAAAACATATTATTTACAGATGAGTCATCGTTTCTTTACATGCGAAACACAATCCATCCGTTGTACGATATTGGTCCCGGGAAAATCAGCATCGAAGTATTCCTGTGCGTACTCAGTACCCACAAAAACATAGGGTGCGGTCGAGAACACACTCCGTTCACTGACAGCAAAAAATTAGTGGTCTAAAATTCACTAACGCATGCGTTAATTTTACTGCAAATGCTAAATTTGCTTTTCCCGTGGAGGTGGTGTAAACAAGTGCATTGAGAGTAGGTTTATTTATAGATGATCCAATAAAAATATTTTTTCATTCAAAATAATAGATATAATGGAATTAATCTTGTTGGATGAAAGTACCGGGACAAATTATAAAATCAAAGAGACAAAAGAGGAATTTGATGGAGCTAATAATGTAAAAATTATACCTATTGATTTTGACAGTTGTTTATGGCGTTGAAAATTCAATGCCAAAGGTAGTATCTCAATATAAATCAACAGTTCAATTTCCATGTCACTAACAGTTTCATTGTTATCTATATCTTAAATAATTTCAGCCATCGTTCCTTCATTCACGGATTGCGATTGACAGCTTGTCGGTCGGAAACAAATTTGCATCAAATGCTGTCAACGACTAAATTCAATAAACCGCTTGCTGTGTTTACTTCACTTTTATTGCTGCAATTGCTTACAGCGTGTTCTCGACCGCACCCTCAATGTTTGGATAGGAATGTTAGGAAACTATATGATAGAACCCTTCTTTATCGATGGTAACCTGAACGGTGCTAAATATCTACAGCTGCTGCAAAATCAGATTATGCCGGCAGTTCAGCTACTTCCTATTAATTTAGGGGACATTTTATTTCAACAGGATGGTTGTACAAGTCACATGCACGACCAGTGACACAATTTCTCGAAAATACGTTCCCTGATCGATTGATATCTTCACATGGTACGATCAGTTGGCCTCCCAGGTCACCAGATTTATCTCTCAATGATTTCTTTCTTTCGGGATATCTGAAAGTATCCATATATCGGCATGAATTTCAGAGAGCTACAAATCTTGATGAATTAAGGGGAAAAATTATCCAGCATTGTTACAACATTACGCCAAATCTACTCAGCGATAAGAGATTATCTCTGTTTTACAGATTTGGCTATTGTTTGGCACGATAAGGTGGTTTATTTGAACCTTTACTACATTAAATTTGTAGTTTTTTACATTTTAATTTATTATTCAGAAGTTATTTTTTTTATTTCGTATGGTGTACTTAAGTTTTTATTTATATTTTTCTTCTATTATTCGTAGAATGTATTTTATTTTCAGCGTCGTTATGGCAAAAAGGAACCACAACAGTTATTTTCAGAAGAGAAATGATTTGTTACATTTATTGCAGCAAATTATTTCTCCCATGCAATGGAACGTCCCTTGAGCAGGTTTTGTGATAAGATACATATGCGCACTCCTCGATGGCATTTTCGTACTAACGCCCCCAGAAAGAATACTAATAAATACTAAGACCTAACACCTACACGTACAACCACTTGCGTCTCGCTTCGTCTTCGTACCACACTCAACTCACTTAGTGAGAAGTGGGGAACAGCGCACCAGATGCATACTTGATTTGACATAGATCCTCAATGAAGAGTATTCAGACGGGCGACTCTTTTCAATACATCGGTGCAATATGCATTGAAAATCCTATTATCCGTTCGAATTTGACCAGCTCCGTATATATATATCTAATTATATTAAACGAGCAATGCTTATATATATATATATATATATATATATATATATATATATATATATATATATATATATATATATATATATATATATGCAAATTTTATCTCGGAATCTGGTCTACCGATTTCGATGAAAATTCGTATGTATGGGTTCTAGAGTATATTGAATCGATTGGTTGTAGTCACATTCACAAGAAAAATCGTTTTCAGCAATTAATATTCTCATTTCAAGAGTTCTATAGATTATAAATATGCTAAATATTGACCCGATGACTCCATCTACAGTGCGGCTGTCCCGTAATTCGGATACGGCTGATGGTCGTTATTTGTTGGCTAGACTGAGGGACTCTTCCTTATTAAAAGCTCTTCGGCTATGTTTAGCCTATCTCCATGACCAACCATCCAGTGTATGTTTTGAAGGGCACACCACCACCAGCATCCAATTAACTCTAGCTTCAGAGGGACTTCCTAGTGACGTGAACACCTTGCGTAAGTTGTATCATCGCTACCACAACGCATATGGTATTGGCTCAGCCGAAGTGGAAGCTGATCTTGCTGCCTTCAGGTATTTCTTTACATCCGAGAAACTTCAACAGCTTCAGAAAATTAGGGAGAGTCATGGCAAATATTTTTCTACTGGCACTCCAAAAAGAAATCAAATTTTTTAACTAAATTAACAGAGGATCAAGCACCCTCTGTAAAATTGGACGATGGCAAGCTTAGTGTTTTTCTTATTAATATTCAGTCCTTAAGACACAAAACAGATTTCTCTTATTAGAAGAACTTAATTTTCCAGAAATTTTTGCCATTACTGAGCATTGGTTAAATGTTGATGAGCCTGTGTTTATCAAAAATTACGCTATAGTAACTAGATTTAATAGAAGTAATTTATCTCATGGAGGTACTACGATAATGTCTACAAACAGCGATTTTTCGGCTGTAACTAAATTCGATAATCTATTGTCTGAAAAAGTATTTGAATTTTCCATTGTCTATCATAATGCTTATGATCTTTATATTGTTTGTATTTACAGAACACCTGACGCTGACTTGCATATATTCAGTCAAAAATTACTGAGCTTGCTTGAATCCCTGCCTTTAAAAAGCAAGTTAATTTTGTGTGGCGACCTTAATATTGACTTTTCCAATGTGTGTGCTGCTCAAGAATCTCTTCAGACCATTTTCGACTCTTTTGGCATAATCATGCATGTTGACTCACCAACCAGAATAACTAAAACTAGTTCTAGTACTAAAAAAAATCGTTGACTACTATCCTTAATTCAGGGTTCTCGGATCATGAAGCAATACTAACAAAATTTTCGGCTAAATATAAGTGCAAAAATGCTTCGCGCAAATTATGCCGTATTTTTTCTGATAAAAATTTTCGTAATTTCAAGCACCTATGTCTAACAACAGACTGGTTTGTCCTATCTGACGATGTCAATATCGAATTTCCGAGATTTATAAAAACATTATCTAACTTGGCATTCAAATCCTTTCCTCTTAGGCCTCTAAAAATCAAACAACATAAACCCTGGTCTACTAAAGGCTTACGTACATCTGCAAAGAACATGCGCTCATTATCTTACCTAAAAAAATCATCGGACAGCGTCTTCTACCATGATTACGTAAAACGTTACAGAAAAATCTATCATAAGACTATAGAAGCTGCCTAGGACATTTATTATAATAGGAGGCTGGCCAATTCCGGTAATGTTGCTAAAAAAACGTGGTCTATTGTGAATGACTTAAGAAATAAGACCTCTTCATCTAACACAATCTCTATTTCACCCGAGAACCTAAATAATTACTTTGTAGATGTAGCAAAAAATTTAAAGAACACCATAACTCCTTCCGATGTCCCCCTCTCATTTCTCCCTAAGGCTAATATGAATTTACACAGTTTCTTCTTTACGCCCGTAGTATTAGCAGAGCTTAATAGTACAATTAATGACATTAAAAACAAATCCTCATCTGGGGCTGATGGGCTTACTCTGAAAATGGTCTCAAACCTGCCGGAATGCACATTGAACCATTTTATTACTTTAATTAACAAATCATTCCAAAATGGAGTTTTTCCAAACTGTCCCACATTATCAAAGATCATCGAAAGATTGGTTAAAAAAGGCTTCTATCTTTTCTCTTTAAATATAATATACTCTCTACCCATCAATTTGGATTTTTAAGTAACAGATGCACAAATGATGCCATGTTTTCCCTCTTTAATAATGTATATTCAAACCTTGTCAATTATCACTCTATAGCAACAATTTTCTGTGATTTCTCTAAGGCTTTTGATTGCGTAGATCATAATATATTAACTAATAAATTGCAGTACTACGGTTTCAGAGGAGTGTCTCTCGAATGGTTTATTGTTTATTGTAAATTGTACACTATTACAACTATACAATTTTTAACCCATCAAAAACATACATGGGGTGTCATACACAGTACATAGTAGAATTATGTCAAAAATTTAGATACTAGACACGAAAAATATTAACAAATTGAAGGCGCACATAAAGGTATATAACGGACAACTTTTTAACAATGTTAACAAACGGTATATATATATATATAAATAAATATGTATAAAATCAGTCTATGGGGCCTGTGAAGTATTCTTCCAATTTGTAGTAAGCTTTTTGAACCAGTTTTTCTTTAAGTATTGTCCGAATTTTCTTCCTACTTAGCATTTTGTACGTTCCTGGTAACATATTGTATATCTTCACTGCTGTGTGATTTACACTTAGTTGTGTTGATGTCAGTCTGTGAAAGGGAACGATGAGCTTGGTTGCATTTCTGGTGCCATAGTTGCGGTTAAAGTTATTCGTCTCTAACTCGTCTTTGTGGTCGTGGATATAAGTGACACAGGCAAGTCAATGTGAGGATGTTCTCCTGCCTGAACAATTGCTTACAGCTAGTTGTACGATCAGCATCGCATATTTTCCTGACAGCCATTTTCTGTTTTATAAATATTTTCTTTTTTCCATGCATATTTCCCCATACTAATATACCATATGCAATTGCTGAGTGAACAAAACCAAAGTATGCCACTTTTGCAGCTTGCTGGCCAACTAACTGTTTTATTCTCCTTACTACGAAGATTCCTTTCGAGACACGTTTCCCCAGATCGTTAATGTGCTTTGTAAATTTCAGGTCTGACTGGAGTTGTTTGCCCAGGAATTTTAGGTGGTTGGTTTCAGAATCTTCCGGTGAAAAACATAATGACTGGGTTTTTCCGGGGTTCATCCTCACCATGTTTGCATCGAACCATTGTTGAGCTTTTATTAACGTTGTTCTAGTATTTTTCTCTAGTTCTTGTTGGTTACGGGCTACATTAAGGAAGTTCGTGTCATCCACAAACATGTGTCTACCTGCTCCATATTTGCAGGAAGATCATTCACATACACCAAGAAAAATATTGGCCCCAATATGGATCCTTGTGGGACTCCTCTTGTGACCAATTCCCATTTCGAGCATTCTTCACCGATTTGTACTCTCTGGTATCTGTTTTCAAGGTAGCTGGTGATTAGCTTCAGAGTAACGCCTCTTATCCCATAATACTACAGTTTTTTCAACAGCAGCGGGTGATCAATGGTGTCAAAGGCTTTACTTAAATCGCACGAGGATATTTTACATTTATTTCCTTCATCGATGGCTTGAGTGATCTTTCTGAGGATTTCTGCCAATGCTGTTGTTGTAGATTTGCCCTCCAGGTAGCCATGCTGTTGATCACTCCAGATATTTTGCTTTTTGAAGAAGCTGGTGAACCTACTTTTCATTGCACTTTCCAAAATTTTTGATAGGCAAGTTGTATTGTAATCGGACGGAAGTTACTCATCTCTCCTGGGTCTCCACTTTTGTGTATGGGAATTACTCGGTTCCTCTTAAGTTGGTCAGGAAAATGCCCTTCTGACATACATCTTGAAAACACGGCACTCATGGGTATGGAGACTTTAGGAATGATCTGCTTCAAAACTTTTGTTGACAGTCCATATATATCTCTTGTGTTCTTATTCTTCATTGTACTTGTAAATTTTTCAAGCTCCTCCGGTGTAATTTCTTTCATGTAAATGGAATCCGTTGGTTGTATATTACATTTTCTTAGGAGATCTTCTGGTGTTAGACTGGAATTGTTACAGGTCTCCCCAGTTTGTTTCCCGATGTTGATAAAGAAGTTATTAATTTCATCAACTGTATTCATCGGTTTGATCATCTGCGAATTGGATCCAATACCTTCTTTTATCACCGTCCATATCATCTTTTTTTTTAGCTCTCTCTATCCTCTCTAGGTTCAAACTTCGGTTGATCTCTGTCAGTTTCTCGCTGTACCTTGTGTTATATGAATTGTATGTCCTTCTACTTACATCATCTCTCCTCACTTCACATACCGTGGCCAATATATCTAATTTTTTCTTGATCTCTATGACCTCTTTATCTGTGTGGGCTGTTTTTTTTCTTCTTTTATTATGAATGACTGTTTCTTTTTCTGGGCATGCTTTATTGAAAGCTGTCATAAATTTTTCCCAGAATGCGTCAAAAGCCATTTCTGCTGATTCAGCAGTTGTCACGTCATTCCAATTAATTCTATCGAGTTCAAGCTTGAACTTTTCAATGTTACCATGGCCTATGCTTCTGTTCAGTTTTCTGTGTAATTTTTGAAGTGGTGTTATCTCTCTTACTTTAAAGTCCAGAAGTTGTCCTTTGTGGTCTGATAAGTGGGGTTCGAATGTCTTCGTCTCTGTTTCAACACAGTCAGAGAAGATGTTGTCTATCAGTGATTGCGATGTACTGGTCACTCTGGATGGCTCCAAGAACTTTCCTTCCAGGCCAAACTCCTCGAATAATTCTTTCAATTTTCCTGACTCCTTACTATCTTTGGACATATCTATGTTGAAGTCACCTGAGACGAATATGTGCTTTTGTTTCAGGTTCATAATAATCAACCTCTCCAAACAGTTTCTCAATCTTAGCAGGAATTCCTCTATAGATCCTCTGGGTGGTCTATATATTGCCAAGATGATCGACCTCAACTCCTTCGCCCAAATTCCACATATCTCTATGACAGATTCAGCTGAGCCCTCCGCCACATGAGGTAGCTCTTTAACCTGAAGCTTCTGATTGACCAATATGAGGGTACCACCATAGTTGTCCTGTCTACAATGAAATGCTTTGATTTCATATCCCGGAATGCATGACATGCTAATGTTATTTTTGTTCACCCAATGTTCCGTTATCGTGGCAACTTGCACGTTCGTTTCCAGTAAAATTTCTTCAAGTTGTTCAATTTTACCATTTATTGATCTGATGTTAATGTTGAGAAGTTTGAATATGTTGTTTTTGTGATCTACTGTATTTTCCTTGGTCTCGAAAAAAACGATATCTCTTTATTTTTATACCCTGGGGCCAGAAGTCCTCCTGGTTTAGATCTTGCAACAATTCGAACTCCATACCCACTCTGAATGATGAACTAGGACTGTTGTCACTTGATATCTTATGTACATCAAATTTTTTACGGGGCAGTTTGCTATCTAGGAATTCTAATAAGTCGTTTGCTGAACAGTTTTTGTTTATTCGTCCGATATACAGCCATGCCTTACGATCTGCCACTTTTAAATTGTAGGTTCCTCTATCAGTTCCGAGCAAAGTTTTCTGTTTCTTCTCGTCCATAGGTTTCTTCTCTGCTTTATCATTTCTAACTTCTGGTTTTGTTGAGTCTGTGGTACAGTTATCTGATTTTTCCAGATTTCTCACTGCTGTTATCAAAACAGAAGGAACAGTTTTCTTTTCTAATAATTTATCATCACCTGTGATTATTTTAGATGTCTCCACATGGCTTTTTTTAGTTGATAAACTGCAGCTGTTAGTTGGTTTAGGTATCTCACTTCTAGATGGCTCTGTTGTAACTTTGTTTTCGACTTCATTTACTCTTTCTAATTGTTAGCAATTATCAAATTAAGGATATGCAACCATGTATACATTTAGTGTGAGAGTAGAGTGGTAGAAGTAGAGTAGGCTAGGAGCGTTAGTAGTCAGTATGAAGCAAGACGTGTTAAGGTGTAGATGGATAAGAGTAATATATAATCAAGAGTAAAAGTTACGAGTCCGAGTTTTAATAAAGGAGAACCTGAAAATTAACTAGTAAGAGGAAACTAGCTAACAATTCAGAGGTGGGATTTGAAGATAAGAAGATCAGAAGATGAGAATGGATCTTGAGTGAACCAGTGAACCACAAAACTTCGAGAAAAATGGCAAGCCAACAGAGTCAAAATGGCGGCCAAAGCGGGCATTGTCTGAATGGAGAAGGACAGCAACAGCGCGTGCGCGAAACCATGGATGAGCAAGAGGATCGCATTGAGACGACAGCGACCTTTATGACAAGTGTGCCAACAAATGTTGACGTCATCCAGCAACAAATGACTGCAGTTTTGAATTTAATAACTAGAGTCGAGGAAAATAGAGCAAGAAGTGATGAAATGATGCGAACTGTGATCAACAATCAAAGTCAGACAACGGATTTTCACGTTATGCCTGACTTATCGAGGGCAGTTCCGGATTTCGATGGCTTGATCGTGGATGACCAACCTAGAGAATGGTTGGATCGCATCACGAGTTGTGGTCTACTTCACGGGTGGACGGACCAAATAAAATTAGAGACAGCAAGAATCCATTTGAAAGGTGCGGCTAAAGACTGGTACGAGGTGAATCGTGATGCCATACATTCGTGGCGTGAATTTGAGTATGTGTTTCGAGCGACATTCGTGGTTGAACCGAGTAAAACACCGCAGTGGGTTAAATTGACTAAAAGAATACAGACAAGTTCCGAACCGGTTGAGAACTACTTTCATGAGAAAAATAAATTGTGTAATGCTTTGAAACTATCATTTGAAGAACTAAAAGAACAAATTGTGACAGGTCTTGTGAACAAAAGTTTAATTCCGGGTTTAATGGTCGCTTATCATGCAAATGTAAACGAATTGTTACATGACATTCTAAAACTAACACGAGTGACGAACAAGAGCATCAGCTCGGTAGTCTTTGTGAATAATGTAAGCGCTACAAACATGCGTGGACGCGCACCATCGACGAGTCAGACGCGTTCGTCAGATTTGCGTGATCAAGAGAGACAAGACCGTACTAAGGTCCGATGTTTCAATTGTGCCGAATACGGACATGTAGCAACAAGGTATTCTAAACCGAGGAATCTTTCGGCGTGTTTTACGTGCGGCCAGAGTGGACATTTCACGAAAAATTGTCACAAAAGGCGAGATAACCCTGCGGCTACGAGTACACCCATTCACAAATCGTCGACTAGTGAATCTCGTTCAAAAATTGACAAAAATCGAGACGTGTGTGTGATTATCGAAAAAGGAGTTCGTCCGAACAGTGTTGACAAGTTTTTACGACGTATCCGTGTAAATAATCGCGATGTTGATGCTTTCATTGATACTGGAAGTTCCGTGTGTACGATTCGGCGCAGTACGGCTGAAACATGGAAAGAAACATTGAGCGATGTGAACTTTAAGTTATTCGGATTTGGAGGCAGAGCACCAATTGAGGTTGAACAGATGTTCCAAGCAGTTGTGACCATCGACGAAGCCACAGTGAGTAACGTGCCATTCTACGTGGTTCCAGACAGTGCGCAACAAATACCAGTTCTCATTGGTCGATCTTTTACCGAAGATAAACAAGTTGCATACGCAAAAGTGACTGACGTTCTGAAATTTGGACGCGCGGACGAAGAACCATTCAAAAACTTGATATTGGAGACGCCATCGTCACAGAAAATTCACGTAACAACCGAGGAGTGCAACATTTTGGAAGCACATTCAGTCAGCTTCATACGTGCGAGCAATGGAGAAGAAAACTCTTGGGTACCTGTGATAAACTGTAATGAGAATAATGTAGTTTTAGCAGAAGGTACAGAAATTGGGAAAACTGAGAGAAGAACACTTGATTCCGAGTGCATCGTCCAAGAAATAACATCAAGCATGTTAAAAGTGGATAGTGAAACCTCTGCAGATGATCTTGCCAATTTAGTGAATTTGTGCAACGAATTTCGTGACTGTTTCGCGTTTAATCTCAGCGAGTTGGGATGTACAACGTTAATGAAGGTAAACATTGAAGATACAGGAATTCCAGTTCGTGCGAAACCTTATCGTGTGAGCTTGAAAGAAAGACAAACGATTAAAAACATTGTTGGTGAGTGGAAATCGCACGGAATTGTGACGGAAACTAATTCGGCATATGCGAGTCCGGTATTATTAGTGCCTAAAAAGACAGGAGAACCGCGCTTAGTGATCGATTATAGGCAGCTAAACAAGCAGACAGTGAAAAGCAATTTTCCCATTGCAAATCCCGAGGAGCATCTGGAGTGCATTAGCGGATGTAAAATGTTTACAGTTTTAGATCTCGCGCATGGATATTTACAGTTACCGCTCACCGAGGAAGCAAAACCCTAAACTGCTTTCATCACACCAGACGAGACAGGGCAATTTGAGAGAATGGTGTTTGGGCTTACCAATGGTCCCTATGAGTTCAGTCGACTAATGACCCTCGCACTAGGTCCTTTGAAAAACGAAGTGGTGATGAGTTATCTCGACGATCTGATATGTCCTGCAAAAGACTGGCCAGATATGATTAGAAAATTGCGGAAAATATTCGATGCATTAAGGAGAGCAAAATTGACGTTAAAATTGAATAAGTGCGTGTTCGGGGCGAGAGAGGTTGAATATTTAGGAATGTTGTTATCGGGAGGAAGTATCAAACCGGGTCAGAGGAAAACCGAAGCTGTAGTGAATTTCCCGCGACCGCATAACGTAACAGAAGTTCGTCGATTTCTAGGATTAACATCGTACTTTCGGAAATTCGTGGAGAGTTATGCGATTCGAGCGAGACCTCTGAGTGACTTGACGCGAAAGAGTGAAAAATTCGTATGGACAGAAAAGGAAGAAGATTCTTTCAATGATTTGAAAAATGCGTTGGCGAGTACACCGGTTTTAAGACTTTACAATCCGAACGCGAGTGAAACCGTTTTATACACCGATGCATCGAGCCAAGGATTGGCTGGAATTTTGACCCAAAGACAATTCGAGGACAATGAGTTACACCCTATATTTTAAGTGTCAAAAAAGACAACTGATGTCGAGAAAAACTATCATTCATCGAAATTAGAATTAATGGCAGTAGTGTTTTGTATCGAAAGGTTGAGAAACTTTTTAATTGGTCTTAAGTTCATAGTGTATACCGATTGCCAGGCGTTGGTCTATTTAAACGCGGAAAAGACTCAAAACCCTCAGATTGCTAGATGGTATAATTTACTTTCTGAATATGATTTCGAGATTAGACACCGGTCAGGAGAGAAGATGGTTCACGTGGACGCCATGTCGCGAGCAGCCATCGAAGAACCTAGTGATACATCTCGGGAAATGTACGAGAAAACGGAGGTAATGAAAATAATGTCTGAAGAGGATTATATTTTATTGATACAACAGAGTGATCCTGAGTTAAAAAGACTAATAACAATCCTACAAAAACCTAGCGAGGACCGAACGAGAACCGAGACACAAGACGCAAATAATTTCGTGTTACAAGATTCGAGACTATATCGAAAAGTGAGTGTCAATGGTACTGAGAGACATTTATATGTGATTCCGAAATCTTTACGAAAGAGTATCGCGATTAAATACCACGATTTAATGGGACATTTCGGGCTAGATCGAACTGTTTTGCGAATTTACCGTTATTATTCCGTTTCCGAGGGTAAGACGCTACTTAAGACAACACATCAGAGGTTGTGCAGAGTGTTTGTTGGTGAAAATTCCAAGTGGGAAAAGACCAGGTGAATTGCACCCCATCCCACCCCCAAAACGACCTTTTTCGCGTGTGCATTTGGATCATGTAGGACCATTAGTAACTACAGAAAAAGGATTGAAGCACATTCTTGTTTTCGTAGACACCTTAACGAAATTTGTGAAATTGTTTCCAGTGAAGGACACTAAAACGAAATCTGCAGTGAAAGCGCTAAATAAAGTAATCGAACAATTCGGATTACCAGACAGAGTAGTGTGTGATCGAGGTACTTGTTTTACGTCAGAGAATTTTCGCGAGAACTTGAGGAAAAATGGTGTAAAATTGACATTAGTTTCCACACATTGGGCTCAAGCCAATGGACAGTGCGAGCGAGTGCATCGAACATTAATACCAACACTAATGACATCTTTGGAGAACGAGACCGATTGGGCAAGTAAACTACCAGAAGTTGAAAGATTTCTAAATACAGCGCCTAATAAAACAACGCACAAGACACCGTATGAAGTTTTGTATGGCTACCTACCAAGATTTTCAGACGGATTGCTGACAGCAGTAGCATTGAATGAGCAAGACAGTTGGAGACTTGCCAGAGAAGTACAAAATGAAGTGGAGAAAACAATCATCGAGGAACAGAGAAAATACAAGGACAATTTTGATAGAAAACGATACAAGGGCATTGAATTTAACATAGGAGACATCGTGGTTGTGCGCAGAGTTCCATCGATGACTGGGGAGAATACCAAAACTCAGCCAAAATATCGTGGGCCTCTAGTAGTCACTGAGAAATTGCCAAGGGGCACATATAGAATTGCAAGCATACAAGGAGCAGGAGGACGACGCTATGAAACGACAGCAACCGTGAGTCAGTTAAAACTTTACCAAACACCGAATGATTCAGATGATTCAGAGTCGGAGGACAGTAGTGAGACACCTGACGCAAGCGATGAAAACGCACCGAGACAACCGAAAATCGAATTGCAGCGAATTATGGAGCAACACCAACCCAGTGAGGAAGAGTCACCCTCAATGGTTGCGCATCAGGAACTTCCAAAGAGGACAGCACCTGAGAAGCGACGTCGAAGACGGCCAGCGTATCTACAGGACTACGAATAAATTTAGTGTTTATAGTTCATTTAAAACTTTTATGAATGAGGGCATTCATCATTCAGGATGCCCGAGTGTTAGCAATTATCAAATTAAGGATATGCAACCATGTATACATTTAGTGTGAGAGTAGAGTGGTAGAAGTAGAGTAGGCTAGGAGCGTTAGTAGTCAGCATAGATAAGAGATGTTGCATTTACACAGGTAGTCAGTATGAAGCAAGACGTGTTAAGGTGTAGATGGATAAGAGTAATATATAATCAAGAGTAAAAGTTACGAGTCCGAGTTTTAATAAAGGAGAACCTGACAATTAACTAGTAAGAGGAAACTAGCTAACATAATATTTTAATACATTTATTCAGTACCTTAGTTTTGTCCAACAATTCTTCGACCATGTTTGATTTTTCTTGAAGAAGTTTCTTCAGGTACATTATTTCAGTGTCTTTGATTTTCTCGGCAACATCCCGTTCCATCAAAGTCGTCAAATCATCCTCCATCCTCATATACCCCAGAAATTCCCGTCTCTACAACACATCGCTGGCTTATAGAGTTTTCGAAGCTCACCTCATTCATGCTCGTTAGACGTTCCTTCAACTGTTGTACCTCTTGTTCCGTTTTCCTTTGTTTCGAGGTTATGTCTTCACAACATATAATATTTTCTCCGTTTACATACATGCCGTGAATTTTCAGGATACAGCTGGGATGATATTTACATGAACATTTATAACATTTAACACCAACTTTCACCTCTTTTACACACTTTTTGCAGCTATTTTCAGCAACGTTTTCATTTCGTGGCGCCATATTAACATATATATGAATTTGTTTAAATCGTATCTCAACAGCAGGAGTCAGATCGTGAGGGTTGATACGTCGATGTCTTCTTGCAAGCCAATTGAATATGGAGTACCTCAAGGTTCAGTATTGGGTCCTATTTTGTTTCTGATTTTTAGCAACGACATTGCTAGTCTGGATATTTGCGGTGAAATCTGCCTCTTTGCGGATGATACTAGTTTCACGTGGAGCAACCCGGATATTACGACACTTCATAGGACTGTATCTAGAGACTTAGTCACGATTAAATCTTGGTGCGATTCAAATCTCCTATGCCTCAACGTTTCTAAAACAAAAGTTTTGTCATATAAAAGTACATTGCAATCTTTTGTGCTTAATAACACCACTATTGTGGCCGTCGCATCTGTGAAATTCTTGGGGCTTATTGTAGACAAACGTTTAAAATGGGACTCGCACATCGATGCTTTATCAAAAAGGTTAAGCTCTGCCTGCTTTGCGCTGAGATCAGTTTCCAAGGAGCTCAACTTGTCTACTTCTAGAACAGTCTATTATGCCATTTTTGAATCGCACCTCCGATACGCCCTTCCGTTCTGGGGTACGTGTTGTGCGACTCAATTTGAACGTATTTTTAAACTGCAGAAGAGAGCTGTTCGGTATTCACTGAGACTTAGCAGTAGGACTCACTGCCAGAATTACTTTAAAAAATTTAAAATATTAACTCTTCCGTCCCTATTCATATTTGAATCTGTATGCTTGATCCGCAAGCACGTATCTTCTATTCCAGAGAGGCCATCTCACAACTATCCGCTTAGAAATACGGAGCATGATCTTTATCTGCCAACCCCTCGCTCAGAGTTAGTTAAAAGCTCTATACTGTACAATGCAAAAAAAATGCACAATCATCTACGATTTAAAATCAAGTCCATAAGATCTTTTACTGAATTTCGAAATGTTTTGAAATCATACTTACTGGAGAGAGCCTTGTATGCAGTAAGCGACATTTTTGTTAAAAATTGTTAATACTTAATATTAAGCTTCTTGCACCCACTGGTTTAGTGAATATTATTTGATGTTTGATATCCTAAGGGTCTTTTGTAATGTAAAATCATCTGTCACACGAAATTAAATCTATAACGGCTTTTCCCAGATTTTGCGAAACTTTCAATTAAATTACCTACTACCTAGATAATGCCTTTTATGCAGTTAACGACTTTTTCACTAAGGCACGTTTCTGCTCAGCTCACCCACTGGTTAATTGTTTGTACACAATTTCTTTTTGTTTTTTGTGATTTAGTTAATGTTTGCCTTCTGAATGAATTCACAGCTGTATATTAACTTACTTTCTAACCGAATATACAGCTGTAGGTTACATTCTTATACTTATTATCTTATATTTTTACATCTTTATATTTTTATATTTTTGTTTTATATTATATAAATTTATTTAATTTCAATTTAATTTTTAGTTTTGACTTTGTTTTGTTTGTGTATTTTTTGATTTTGATATTTTTATCTTGCTTTGTCTACAAAATTTATATTTTTTCGACAATAAAGCATTTCTCTCTCTCTCTCTATCTATATCTCAGCCCAATTAATAAAGTCGGTCCAATTTTTTGTAAAAAATATTTATTTCACACTTTTGAGTGTAACATTAGTCACGAAAATCGTTGAACGTTCACTAATACCAATGAAGATAGTACTTATTCTATTACCCACGTATATTCCTTGCTTGTAGTTGTTATTATTGAGATCTCAGAACATCGCTGCGGAAATACGCTTGAATATTTTAGTTGTTACCATTTTAACACCGATTTTACTCGAAAACCGTAACTCTAAGGGAAAAATGTTCAGTATAAATGTTGCTACAAATAATTATGTCTTTCATGTACTGCAAACAGATTTTCAATTTTCGACAGAAATCGCCCTCTCCACATAGCGAAAATAGGTATATTTGAGAATTTAAAATGTCTCTATGTCGAAAACCGTTACTCTTTTGAAAAAATGTTCCATTTAAACGTTTCCGGATATTGTCCTATCTGTAATTATATCAACGCAGATTTTCAATTTTCGACAAAATTTGCCCAATCCACCCCCTTCGGGGGCGGCTTTCGGAGGGAACGAGATGTCGGATTCCCGTTTTTATGAATATGGGACCATTTCTCAAGCCTCCTCTTTCAAATGAATCAAAAATCATCAAAATCGGAGTACGTTTACTATATGAAAGGCGCGCACAAACCAAAAAAAAAACACACAGTCGAATTATATGCCTCCTCCTTTTGGGAAGTCGGTCAAAAAACAGTATTTACCGATCGCAATACATTTTAACCAGAGATATGTACATTTTTTAATAAGTTTAAATATCCTTAGTAACTCTTATAGCCCTACTCTAAATTCTGATATATATATTATGCAAATTTTATCTCGGAATCTGGTCTATCGATTTCGATGAGAATTCATATGTATGGGTTCTAAAGTGTATTGAATCGATTGGCTGTATTCACATCCACAAGAAAAATCGTTTCCAGCAATTAATATTTTCATTTTACGAGTTCTACAGATTATGTGAGATATGAGTATGAACCCCATAACATCGGGCAAAAATAGTTTAAGGTTCCGGGTATTACCCTGGGGTTCCTCGGTTCGCATTCTGATCAGCTTTGAGTTTTTTCAACAAAACATCTTTTTTAAAATAAAAGATGTGAATATGAGTTTCGAATAATTTAATCGCAAATTTTCAATGAAAATTTGTACATATCTAATATATTGCGACCCTTAAGGTACACGGTAACTATTTTAATGAAGGGTTAGCAGATTTTGGTAAAAATTGTCAAATAGCGGGTTTCGGAGTCGAGAAATCGATTGCCCCTACTTTCCTATTAAATCGGTGTGACCCTCAATGTCCACACTAGCTATTTCAAGAATGGTTCCGCAGATAAAAGTTTCTGTCTGATAGTGTTTGGGGGTCAAGAAGTCGATTGGTGATTTATTTCGAAATTTAAAACTTACGAATATGTGAACAATAAAAGCTCTCTTTACCGATCGCAATACATTTTAACCAGAAATATGCACATTTTTTGAAAGTTTAAATATCCTCAATAACTCTTATAGACCCATTTTAAATCCTGTTTTACCCGAGCAAATGTTGGTCCCCAGATATTATATCTTAAATTTAATATTGTGCCATGATTGTCACCAACTTGATAATAATAAATAATAACCCATTCCCCCTCAAAAACGAATGATTTAAAGTTAGGAAAATAAGAAAAAAAATCTGGTGAAAAATTTTACACTATTAATTTCCTTACCTAGCGACGATAATAGTGGTATGAAAGTAAAAATCGTGCTATCACTCATTTTTTTCAGCATGTCAAGACAAACAATAATGGTCATGTAACATTTTTTCGCAAGATGAAACGTTTAGCCAGAATCTGAAGAAACATGTGGAAAATATGGAATTGTATTCAAGCATAACTTTTTTTGAGCTTTTTCTCAGAGATGACGCAAGTTTAATCAAAATCCTTAGAGCCGTTTACGCGCTACAGTCTTGAGCAAATCACGTTTTTTGGCTATAGCTCAATACCCAGTGTATATAGGATTCTCTTCAGTGCCACCGGCGAGTGATATTGGTACCAAACAAAATAAAAAAGAAAGCAACAAAATACTCCGATCCGTTCCCGAGATAATGCTGTCACAGACAGACAGACGGACAGACAGACCAATGGCTGAAAATATGTTTATTATACTTAGAAAACTCTGAAACGTCAACATTTTTAAAAATCTCGTTAAAATTGGAAAATGACCTGCAATATCTATGTATATGTATACCGATGTAAAAGCTCTCAACTGCGAAGCTCATATTTATGACAAATCTGCCATTTAGGGGTTAAAAGACTTGGATGTACATTAACATTGAAAGCATTTTATACAGTTTGAAAGGCACTGATAGATGACACTACGAGGAGATTAAACCCAAAATTGTTGCATAACAGGTAGTGCATGGTGTTTTAATCCTGGTTGCACATTCTTCTGATAGATATGAAATAATAAGATTAGTAGGTCTATATGATTTTTGAATTAGTAAGGAATGTTTAATGTCAAAAGATAATTGTGGGTTACGTAGTCATCCTCCGAGCAATCCAAACGAATCAACAAATGGAGATAAATTTCGAAAAGGTTTAGGTCCAGAAGACTCCATGAGGAGATGCAACTATGGTGTATTCGTCTTTATTTGAATTTTTCTCTTATTCTCTTATTTCCAAATTATATTCATAGATCAAGACAAGACTTTTTTATGTCTTTTAATATTATTCTAGCTTTTGCCTGCTACTTCGTGCGCCTGGAAATCTGCATTCAATTTCATGAGGTAGTTTTTGCGTGTACAGACAGTTGTGGTGAAATAGAACTTATTTTCTAAGTTAGACCTCTAGCAATACATCGGTGAAAATTGCATTCATGATTATATGTAGTAGACTTTCCGTGATACGTGTACAAACAATCAAAAAGACCGACGGACGCAATAAAATGTAGTCTACATTCTAAGTTAGACCTCAAGTAATACATCGGTGAAAACTGCATTCAATTTCATGCAGTAGTTTTTGCGTGATGCTCGTACAAACATAGGTACAGACAGACAAAAATTAAAAACAAATGTTGTTTTAGCTTCTGTTGCTTTAATAACGACCCCCCTATTAGTTTTTCATAAATATCTTTAATGTACTGACATAGACCTGTTACTGTCTGCTTTACTTTATTTTTTTGGTTCGTGCGCGCCTTTTATATAGTAAACGAGCTCCGATTTTGATGATTTTTGATTCATTTGAAAGAGGAGGCTTCAGAAATGCTCCCATATTCATAAAAACGCAAATCCGAAATCTCATTCCCTCCGAAAACCATCCCGAAGGACTGGAGGGGGCAAATTTTCTCGAGAATCGAAAATCTGAGTTGGTATAATTAAAGATAGGACAATATCCGGAAACGTTTAAATTGAACATTTTTTTCAAAAGTGTTACGGTTTTCGAGATAGAATTAATATTATTTTATACTTTTCAGTGCATCAACTAATAACGTCGGTCCAATTTTTTGTAAAAAATATTTATTATTATACCTGGTGTTACAAGCAAATATCTAGAAAACTGCTGATTTAAAAGAAATGAAATTTGGATTGATGCAACGGGACGTTGGGGGGCACGATTTGGAAGCATCAGTGGTTTTGTAACTCTCACCACTTTTTAGGTGTGGGGGTAACTATTAAAAATTAAATAGAAAGTTGTAGTTTTCTTTTCAGGTTAGTAATTTCCAGAAGTAACTAGGTTTGAATCAAAACATAATTTAATGTCAATATGTTAATAACAAATTAAAATGAATAATAATTATCAAAGGACAATAAAATAACTCTTGAAATGCGGAGACAATTTACGAAAATTGTTACAGATGTCAAAATATGTCAGAAGAGCATTACCATGACAACGGCTCGTATACCACTGCTTACTGTTATACCTCAGCATAGGTAAAAGCGTTGATTGAATATTTTGTAATATTCAATCAACGGTAAAAGACAGCAGGGAAACTTCTCGTCGGCACTTTTGATCTCTCGAAACTAAAATATTTGACCTCGACTGCGCCATTCCGGTGTAAAGCCGAGACAGCTATCCGTAAACAATAGTGTGACATAACCTATCTTTTGTTTCAGCTATTTCCCAATTCTATTTAGGAGATCTGTCGTTCCGTCTAACACATAATCTTTCTTCATTATAAATATACTGAACAGAAAATACTGTTTCTTCTTCCATTTTCAATTCCTTTAATATGTATAATTGTTGAATTACATACGTCAGTTCCACAAATGAGCTAAGCGATGCATTAGTAATCAGTAGTGTCCACAAAACACTGATTTTTGATAACTGATTACTAAGTGATTGGTAAACAGATACTGCTGTGGACACGACCTGCACGACCGTTGTATATGTATAGGAGAAGCATAGAAACCTGCAAATTGTGCAAAAACGATTGCGCATCATAAACAGCCGTTGCGCGTGAAACCATAGAGTAATAATAAATATAGAGAGGCTACTCTATGATATAAAAATTGTAGCTGTTTATCGCCATCTGTCCCTGATTTTATGAACTAACAATGAAATATGGTGGCGGCAAATTTGAAATATATTCCTTTTTTTTCTTAAAAATTAGGTATTTATATTATTCCTTAAATCATATTTTCAATCAATTTCAAGGAATTCTTAAGAAAACTACATTTTATTGATGAGCTTTAATAAGAAATCCAGAAACTAATTGATAACATGATCTAAGAAATATTAAAGTGTATTCTAATGGCAAAATCAAACAACGAATTTTTATTACCGTTTTATTTATAAGATAATACATAAAAATACATATAAATAATCTAACATTCTCTACCTTCTCATAAAAACAAACATCTTATCCTTCTAAAGTGCAATATAGAAAATATGAAAAAAATATTTTTATAAAGATTGTGAATGGAGAATAAAATTGAGAAACTACCATATTCAGACGCTGTAATGATCTTTTTATTCATTTTATAGTTATTATTTATCCTTATGTTGTCTTTCTACCATGCATTTTTGACAAAATAATAAAGCTGTATAAATAACGAAAACTGTGAACCAATGTGAATTCGTTACTATATAATTTACAAAAGTATCGTTAGTCGTTGATTTGGAATCATCGTGAGGAATAAGTTCAAATCGAATATGAACGGGAAGTTTATAAGATTTTTCAGCACAATGCAGTAGTTACTTTACTTGCATATTTATGACGGGATGTCTTTGTAACATTAGTGAATATATTTGAAAAATCAAACTAAATATATCCTAACCATTATAAGAAATCTATCTAACTACAACAAATAGACAATGAAAATTTCCATAATAATCCTTTACCATATTTAACATAAGTACAAATTCACAGCGTATTAACTAAAATCAATGTAAACCTCACCACAACAATTTTCAGCCACCAACAAATTTTTAGAATACTATAATAGACAAAATTAAATAAACAAACCTGTTCACACTTTCAAACCAAAATATCTATTATTGCAATTAAACATACTGAAATAATCGTTAGTTTATTTTCAAAATGTCTCATATTTTCCCAGGCATAGTGTGTGAAGCTTCGAATATCTGAATATTATTTGACCAGATTTGAGAAACGAAATATAAATGATGTACTTGTTTTCATGGAGTTAAAATCCTTGAAAAGTGTTCAGTGAGTTGATATTATATTAATCATAGATCAATTCATAATCTGATATTATTTAATATTATAGTGCCACCGTATATTTTACAGGATTTTAAACTTGCTACCTGTATAGAAGATCAACAATGTATTATGATGCTTGGATGATGGCTTTGCTATAACTGGACGACTTGAGGGTTCTCCAGAAAATTTCTTCTTCCGTTGCCTTCGAGATCTTTTGGTGGAGATGAGTGGCTCCTCCCTTCAAAAAATTTCAAAAAATTGGTTATCTAAATTTTGTCTGTGTTATATAGGGGTTCTAAGCAATGTTTCAAAAAGATATTTTAATCCATTTTTATAATATATTCTGAAAGGTTAGGCAAGAAACTGAAAATTTTGGTGGTGGATTGCTTCGTCAAAGAAAATTTTTACAGTAATTACACTGCTCATTCTAAGCGTTGTCACGTTTGTGGACAACCCACCACTACTAAGGAATATTCAATAATTCAATAACTATACTAATAAACAATAAGTTGAGTTATGATCAATATCAAATAATAACTAACCAAATAATTCAAAAGGTTCCGTGTTGGTTGATGGCACTAGTGAGCCAGCATGGTCTCGCTCAAACATGCTTTTTAATAGATTTTCGGAGGCAGGAGAGGTCTGTTGACAATTATTGGTAGGCTCACTTCTAAGCTCTCTGGTCTTGAACGAACAGTATAGGTTCTGGAAGAAATTGTATTATATCAAAGAGATTCTCACACGATTAATCATCATCAATGTTCTGAATGAAACTTTCTAGGCTCGTTATCTATTCAGATTAAATAGTTGCTCACCTTTAAAAATTTCATGAAATTTAAATCTTCCTGGGATGTCCTCTAGAAATTTGGAGAAACTGTCGCTCTCCAATCATCAGCAATCTGTAATTTCAATGATCCAAAATGAGAAACATATAATATTAGATACCAAAAATCTATATGAAGAACTTACAGAGCAAGTGTAATGTTGGCACGGCCATTTTATTGCAACGTTTCTGGTCTTCTTTGGAAATGTTTACGCAAACTTAGGTACTTATATGGAATTTTTGACATCTGGGTCCGCTGAATCTCCTGTTTTTTGTGGAAACCCATTCCATTCAAGGATGTTCTCTTTTACAACGAGGCACTCAATACTCACGAGGAATTTCAATGTTATTATCACTTTTTTCGCACATCTAACACACATAAACACAATTCAAAATAATATGGCGTGATTAACAATATAAACTACATACAATATTTGAGAAGAGCAGAAGCAAACTAGATAAAATTAAAAGATTTCAAAAATATAGCCATCTCTTATTTACTTTGTGACATACTTATGCAGATTCTTATAATAATTTATGTTGTTTCCAGACCGCAGGGACAGGTGGCGATAAATATTGCTAGTTCATCTTTTTCCTATTAGAGTGCACATCCCCTGCGTGAAACTTCTACAATCCATTGAAATATTGCCGTTGCCTGATCTTCCTCTCTCTAAAAGATGGGATGGGAAGATTTTCTCAAAAGTTAAACAAATAAGCCTAGATAGTGGTTTTGGGGGTTATTTTATCTTCGAGTATTATTTCTCTGGTATTAAAATTGTGATTATTTATTTTCTGAGGCAACACGTCATATCACGTTTTTCTCAAAACACATTAGCTCTAGGACGTAAAAATTTGTTTAGACATCGACATTTTTACAGGATTACAATACTTTCCTTACACATTACACAGCTACTTGAAGCTTGAGGTACCAGTGGGAAAGTACAAAGGTAAAAATAATAACTCTTTTCACTACAATTCTAGCGCCATGATCGCTTTAAATATTGGCACCTTGAATTCAGTTATTAATGCGAATGCAATTACTTCAGATTCATTACTTCTAAATTAATATACAATCTTATTGTACAAATATTTCGAATGATATCCATCTCTTTACGATATAAGTAAGAAACATTTTCGATTTTCTCAGAGCCTGAACTACAAAAGTGAGATTTATCAAGAAATTTAAGTAGAAACATCATACAGACACTGTTCAGTATGTGCAGTTTATGGCTGTAATAACTACAAACAGCAGGATCACGATGGCTTAGTGGGTTAAGACGCTGCAAATGCATTCGTAGCCTGCGAGAGCACATCGTGCGCGCAGGTTCGAGTCCCACCAGAGCCATGGTTGTTGTTTGTACTGGACCCGTGCACAGGTATCTCTATACCTCTCGGGAATAATGTATTCAAGTTATTGAAATAAAAAAATAAAAATGAAAACAGATCCATTCTATAGGATGCCGAAAGATCTTCATCTGTAGGTGCAAGTAATTCATAGCTATTTTCTGTTTGATTTACTGTTAAATTGCAAGTAGATTATTTAGACAGATTTATAGATTGCAACTTGAAATTATGGATTTCTGCATCTAAACAGCACGGAAACTGAAGTTCTTCTTTTACGGCTTGTTTCCAGTTTTCCGAGTATTTTCTTCCATTAATGTCTCCAAAGTTGGCTAGTACTTCATTTACAAACGCTTCAACGTTTAAAGCTTGATATGTATGACCCACATAGTCATCACACCAGGCAGGTTGTCTTTTCTTCCTCAAACTTTTCCTATGTTCTATTATACCATTCTCGCTTACCGATTGATCTTCCTCTGTGTCAGTTATGTTTTATTCTTCATCCGGCAGATAATAACTATTTCCTTCATCTTCGTCTACCGTAGATAAAATATCTTCCTCTTGATTATTGCCGATATCAACTTCCACCACTTGATCCGTTTCTTTTCTGTCTTTGACAATATTCCGGATAGTTTTGTTCTCATCAAATACAACATCTCTTCCAACAATAACCTTTTTTAGATAAAATATCTTCCTCTTGATTATTGCCGATATCGACTTCCACCACTTGATCCGTTTCTTTCCTGTCTTTGACAATATTCCGGATAGTTTTGTTCTCATCAAATACAACATCTCTTCCAACAATAACCTTTTGTTTTTCGACATTCCATAATCAATAACCATTATGAGTGTATCCGATCATAATACATACCTTACATGTGGAGTTGAACTTCCCTTCTTGTTTATCCTTTGGGATATGCTTGTATGCAATTGATCCAGATACTCGTAGATTTCTGAGATTTGGTTTTCTTCCATAGTACAACTCAGCTGGCGTACTGCTTACCAATGTGCTGGTTGGACAACGATTTAATAGTTATGTTACACATAACATGGCTTCGCCTCACATATTCTTGTGAAGGTTCGACTGAAGAACCATCGCGCGGGCTTTTTCCAGAAGATTTCTGTTTAAACGTTCCGCCTTACTATTCATTTCTATTCTTTATTTGAACACCTTTTTGCTTGCAAAAGTTGACAAAGGCGTTAGATAAGTATTCTCTCTCTCTCTCTCTGCCGTTATCACAACAGATAAACTCAATTTTAGACTTAAAATGCGTACTTACAGTAGCTTCATACTCTTTGAAACAGTCAAAAACATCATTTTTTTACTAATTAAAAAAACATAATATCGTTTCCCATCATGAGTTTGTGGTGAAATTGGCCCACACACATCAGTGTGTACAAGTTCTAAGGGCCTTGACGATTTTTCACCAGCTGTTTTACAAAAAGACAATTTCGTTATCTTACTTTTCACACAAATTTCACATAATTCAGTAGTTTTAGATTCATTACCATTTTCCAAATTGAAAACATCTACCAAATTTTTATTAACTAAAAGTAAAACATTTTTGTTGCTCAGATGAGCCTTCCTCCTATGCCAAATTTCCCGATACTTGACATACATTACATTTACCACACTATACATTTCAATCTCGATTTCGTACAAGTTATTACATTTCCTTCCTATTGAAATTACATTTGAATTTCTCTCAATTGTTACAGAATTTCCAGAAAAAATCACATTTAAACCGCATTTTACAATTTTTTGCACTGAAAGCAAGTTATGTTTCAAATCTTCAACATAGAGAACATCATTAATGCTAGCTACTACACCATTTTGCAAAACAATATAAATTTCACCCACTTCACAAGCAGAAAGTCCTTGATTATTTTTCGCAACTGAAATACTTACGCTGGGATCTAGTTTACGAAGATTCCTGAAGTAATGAGATGTATTTACCATATGGTCTATAGCTCCCGAATCAACATAGAATTTGATTCTTCGTTTTCTAGTGGCACCTTTATCTGATTCCGAAGATGTACCAGATGCAATGAATGCGATTCTGTCACTTTTGTCTTTTCCTGTTTGGTTTAATTCGCCTGCTTCTTCACTTTGCAGTCAATTCACTTGTGTCCGTTTTACTGCAGTTGTGGCAGGTAAAAGGAAAACTTCCCTTCTGAGCTGGACGAAAATTCTTATTTCCATTTCCATTAAATTTTCCCATACCTCTTGAGTTACTTGTAAAAGCAGATGATAAACTCGCCTCTTCCATTGATTCACCTTGATTGCTCTTCTTCAACTCATGATCGAAGAGTTTACTCTTTACAAACTCTAATGTTAGTTTTTCCTGTTCCAATGTTTCTAACGCTGTCACAAGAGAATCGAACGACTTAGGCAGAGTCAGTAGCAAATGACACACTACATCTGTCTCTTCCAGTTTAGCACCAACAGCCTTCAGTTCCCGGACAGTTTCCTCAAACTTTAAGAAATGTTTTTCAAGTGACTCACCCATTTGCACTTTCATAGTGAGTAATTTCTTAGAAACAATTGACTGGCAATTCCCTTTAGTTGAACCGCTTCCAGTGCTTTCTACATTTGGTATGCTGTCTGTTTCTCCTTGACATATTGGAGATGCGAATTAGCAATGCATTGAATAAGTAGTGACTTACAAATCTTGTCAAGTTTTTTAAATATATATATATATATATATATATATATATATATATATATATATATATATCTATCAAGTCTACTAATTGATAACTGTCAAAGCAAGCCTCCAGTCAGACCTAATTTTCATAAGTTTGGAAGAGATTTTAATACATGAGCTTGGTTTTAATAATAAAACGAAATATAAGAAGTGGACAACAACATTGGTGAAGGTAAATTTATCAAGGATAAGAAAAATAGAAAGGTACATTTGAAGTGACATAAATGGTTGTCAAAATAAACCAAATAGAAGGTCAGTACAATTTAATTTAAAATATGGACAAAAAAACTATAGAAGATACCGAAAAAAGTAATAATAACGAGCAAATTAAACATTTGAAGGAAATATTAAAGCAAAAAGATTTATTGATCACAGAAAAAGATAATACAATAAACGAAAAAAATAAATTACTAGCAGAAAAAGACACAGTTATTGAACTATTAAAAAAACAAAATATCTTCCTCGAAGAGAACTATGAATTAATAACATCAAATATAGTTGAAAAAGATACTATTATGGATTCACTAACCAAAATTAATGAATCTATAAACGAACGAAATCTATCAAAATCAAATTACGCTAATATTTTGAAATCATCTCCGAAAATATCAAATTTTCCAAAAATAACAAAACAAGAATCAATATATATCGAACCAATATCGAAACAAGATTTTTCAACAACACAAAATGATTTAGAAAAGCAGATTGATATCAAAAAACTAAAATTGGGAATTAACTCAATAAGAAAATCAAAAAATGGTAGCATCGAATTAAAATGCTCTGGCGAAACCGTCCAAGAACTGCAGAAAGTGATTAACAATAAATTAAACAATAAATACAAAACATCTATAAAAAGGTTGATGAAACCAAAAATTAAGATTCCTAATGTTAAGTATGAAGAATTTCTCGATAAAGAAGAAATTGAAGGAGCAATAAGAAACCAAAATAATTTTATAAATGAAAATGATGATTTTAAAATACAATTCATAAAATACTATCAGGATAAAAAAGTTTGTACAATTTTTGTAGATATAAATGGAAAATTATATAAGAAATTCTTGGACAATAACAATAAAATTTATATTGGATGGCAAAATTTGACACTTTATGATGATAATGGTATTTCACAATGTCGAAATTGTCAAAGATTTCATCACATAAGCAAAAATTGTAAAAACTTAATTGTCTGCTCAAAATGTGGTGGAAATCATAATGTAGAAACATGTATATCCAATAATATGCGTTGCAATAATTGTATTTATGCAAATGATAAATTTGGGAAAAAATATGACACTAATCATGAAGCTCACAGTCATTCTTGTCCAACATTCATATATTATAAGAAAAATCATTTGTCTCAGATTGATTTTGACTAGATAAAAATATTTAAATTTAAGAGTGATAGATATGTATATTAAGTAAATTTTTTATTATAATTATTATGGATAGATATATAAATGATTTTAAAATACCAAAAATTAAAAATATGGAACTAAAAAATACTCATGAAATGAAAACAATTTTATCACTTAATAGAAATACTACTAATTTCAAACTTTTGCATAATAACATTCGTAGTATAAACAAAAATTTTGATGAATTTACTATATTTCTTGAAGAAATAGATACCTCAATTGATTGTATAGTATTAACAGAAACTTGGAAAATATTAGATACCCAGTTTTATAAATTAGATGGTTATATAACAATATATAATGATGGCATAACAAATCAAAATGATGGAGTAGTAATTTTCATAAAAAAAGATTTGTATATTTCACATAAACTTATTAAAATAGCTGAAAGCAATTTAATTCAACTAAAAATAAATTATAATAAAGAAACTATTTATATAAATACTTTCTACAGATCACCAAATATTTCAAATATTGAAACATTTTTGTATGATTTAGAAAATATGTTGGAAAAACAACCAAAAGATTATTTATATAGCTTATTCTTAGGTGATATAAATATAGATTTACTTAAAGAAAATGAAGTTACACAAAATTATCTAAATATACTTAGCGAATATGGATTTGTTTCATCTATAAACTCTGTAACTAGATCGATATCAAATACTTGCATTGATCATATTTTCGTAAATTCTAAAGATGACAATTATGATGAAATAATATCAGCGACCATTGATTCGGATATTACAGACCACTATATAACTTATATACAAATAATTATAAAAAGCAAATTTAATTCCAGTAATATTAAACACTCTAGATATTACACTCAAATTAACAACAGTAAGTTAATAAAATTAATTGAAAATGAATCTTGGTCAGATTTTTCGAATATAAATGATGTAAATTTCGCAGTTATGAAACTTTTAGGCATAATTCAAGATGCTGTTAAAAATTCAATAAATCTAACTACAATTAAAAGTAAAGAGAGAAAGAGAAAACCGTGGATTACAAAATCACTTATAATCTCAGTGAATAAAAAAAATGAGCTGTATAGAAAATTAAAACAATGCCCTTATAATATTACCTTAAGAAATCAGTATATAGAATATAAGAAGATTCTTTCTAAAATGATAAATCAAGTCAAAAATGATTATTACAAAAATAAAATAAACAACACCAGTGACTCAAAAAAATTGTGGAATGTGATAAACCAATTAACCTCAAATAAAATGAAAGATAATGTCAGAGCAATTAAGAATTCTTCAAATGAAATAACTAATGATCCAACTTCCATATGTACAGAATTCAATAATTTTTTCTGTAATGTTGGAAATAAATTAGTAGAACATATGAAACAATAAAAATTTAACAACTTGAATGAAATCCGGAATATATCAAAATCTACAATAGTCTTATATCCAACTGATAAATATGAAATTGAAGATATTATAAATAAATTAAAAAATAACAAATCACCAGGTCCTGATCAGATAAAAAATGAAACACTAAAAATTTTATGTAAATATATCAGTGAACCTCTCTCGAATATATTTAATAAATCATTATCTACAGGAATATTTCCAGAAGAATTTAAGAAATCAATAGTTATACCAATTTATAAACATGGAAACAAAACAGATATGACAAATTATAGACCGATTTCTCTAACATCAAATGTATCAAAAATATTAGAAAAAATAATTAAAAATAGAATTTATCATTTTTTAGAAAAGCATAAATTACTCTCCAATATGCAATATGGTTTTAGAAATAAAAAATCAACCCAAGATGCAATAAAAGATTTAACCTGTCTGATTTATAATTCAATTGATAATAGAAAACCATCTATAGGTATTTTTTTGGATTTAGCTAAAGCATTTGACACAGTCAATCACAAATTATTACTTGAAAAATTAGAACAAATTGGAATACGGGGCTTAGCTCACGATCTTATTTGTTCCTATTTATCAAATAGAAAACAACAAGTTAAACTAAATGGTACAATGGTAAGTGAAACACAAATTATATCATGTGGTGTACCCCAAGGAACTGTTTTGGGTCCATTACTTTTTATTATATATATTAATAACTTTTTTTCAATAGAAACTACTAGTAAAATTATTTCCTTTGCTGATGACACTGTCATTTATTATGAAAACGAAAATTGGAAACATTTAAAACTTGAGATTGAAAATGATTTCATCAATATTATGAACTGGCTAAACAAAAATCTTCTTTCAATTAATTTTAATAAAACATTTTTTCTTCCTTTTTGTAGTTCTGGTAAAGGTATTCCGGAATTCAATGAAATCTCAATAAATTTAGAAATAATTATTTACTCAAAACAGGAAATTAAATATCTTGGTATTATTTTAGATAGCCATCTCAAATGGGAAAGACACATAACATACCTAGGTGCTAAATTAAGAAGAATATTATTTAAAATGAAAATTCTATCAAATATATTAGATTATAAATATATGAAAATGTTGTACTTCAGTCTATTCAAACCACATCTTGAATATGGTTTAATAGGTTGGGGGGGAATTTCTAAAACACACTTAAAGCCAATTGAAATTTTACAAAAACGTTGTTTAAAAATAATATTGAAGAAAAATAGCAGATATCCAAGTAATTTATTATATAAAGAAATTAATATTTTTGATCCAATACAAATTTATTTCAAAATTCTTGTAATAGATCAATTTAAGAATAAAAAAGATCACAATATTGTTTCTCACTGTCATCTAACTAGACAGAACCAAAACATTGTTATACCATTTAAAAATAAAAATATAGGTCAAAAAAATTGTATGTACATAGGACCAAAAGCATATAATTATTTACCCAAAATTATAAAAAATATAAGTACAATCAGAAAATTTAAAAATGAGGTTGATAATTCCTTAAGAAGTAACTCTAGGGAATTCATCAGAAACATTATTCAAAGGTAATAGAACTTATATCTACATATTATATTCCATACTTTTATTCATTTGTAATGCTTTGTTTCTTACCAGTTAGCTATTAATTGATTTAAAAATATGTTATTTATAATTATCCTACAAACAGACTTTTTAGTCTCGTAGGTTTTAATATTGTTGTTTGTTGACAAAAATGTAAATTCTCAAATTGTCAATAAACGTTATTTATTTATTTATTTATTTTATTTATTTAAACGCATCATCTGGACTTTCACGTTCTTCCTCTATACAGACTTTCACCTCGTGCTGATCCAATATAACTTCCATGCAAAATTTCCAATAGTCGAAGTCTTTTCCGCTAAATTGCGTGATTCCTAGTTTTTCCATCGTGGTCATTTTTCACTTCTAACCTCACAAATGTCCAATACAAAAAAACAACGGGCTACTGGGCCCATAACCTGTTATTAGGGAAGGTCTACGAGCCGTTGCTTGTGTTGTGATTAATAATTGTGAATTTAGATTTCCAAATGATAGATGTTCATAGATTAGATTTATTTACTTACTGTACTACTTTATAAACTTATATCTTAAAAAGACATCTAATGACAATGACAATATATCAGAGAAGTCAAACCTGACAGATCACATAAACAGATTTGGCTACGTTCCGTAACATAGAAACTTGTTCAATTGTTGGTACTCAACAATAGACAAAAATACAGCGACGGCTATTTTTCTAAACATTAAAACAGCATTGGTGTACAAATTAATTAAATTTGGCTACCCAGTGCATCTCATCAAAATAAACAAAAGAAGTTTTCAAATCAAATTCAATAACATCTTATCTACTACGAGACCAATAAGGGCGGGAGTACTTCAAGGAGTGGTCCTCTCTCCTCAACTATATAATTTGTATACTTCTGATATATCGAAACTTTTCAAGGCTGAGATGTGTCTCTTCGCAGATGACAGAGCTATATTGGCCAAAAGAAAACACCGGCTATAGTGTCAAAGAGGCACAAAAAGTTATCGACCAGCTATCAAAGTATTTTGAACGCTGGAAGATAGCCATCAACCCAGAAAAATCTCAAGTCATCCAATTTTCCAATAAAAACAGAAAGTCTAAATTCAAAATCAATATCAACAATAATGAAATCCCATGTCAGTCTAATGTAAAATATCGAGGCGTAACTTTAGATGCAAAATTAAACTTCAAAGATCACATCACTAACACTATAGTGTTGTCTATATATTGTCTATATGTTATAGACTTGTCTATTGAAATCCATTAACAAAAAAAATAAATTGTTCGCCGAAGTACATAAGAACCCGCACAACAATCAACTCAAAAACTATTAAAAAAAGTATAAAAATAAACTCAACTATCTAATAAATATTACAAAACGCGACTACTACAGACAACAAATTAAAAATAACTCGAGTAATAAGAAGACCCTCTGGAATATATTAAAGGATATTAGTGGCACAAAACCAAAAGACAAACAAATACATACCATAAAAAATGAAAAAGATGAAATATTAATTGAGAATGAAGAAATTGTAAATGAATTCAACGAAAAATTCATTGAGATGGGTAAAAAACTTGCTGAACAAGTAAAAAAAATCCGAATATTAAACCAAATCCAATGAGACTATCGAATTCCATTATTATCCATCATACCAACGCGGATGAATTGAAAAACAGCTGAAAAATAAAAAATCTGTAGGTGCAGATCAAATTCAAGCTGAAACTCTCTCAAACAGATAGCAGAAAATATCATCAACCCTCTAACCTATATCTTAAACCAATGTCTAGATAAAGGAATATGGCCGAGTGTTTTCAAAAACTCATTGGTCATTCCAATACACAAAAATAGGGATAAATCTATAATTACTAAATATAGACCTATTGCGTTAGTTACAAATCTATCCAGAGAAATTACTAAAAAAGAGACTTTTTTATAAATAAATTTAAACTATTCTCTCCCAAACAATTTGGCTTTAGAGAAAATATTTGCACAGAAAATGCTATCTTATATCTCACATAAAAAACACAAAGCTCTTGAAATAGGAAAACCATCTTTATGTTTATTTATTGATCTAAAAAAGGCGTTTGATACTGTCAGCCATCAGCTACTTTTGGAAACACTTGTGAAAGAATAGGAATAAGGGGAATTTGTTATAAGCTCATGGAAAGTTACTTGAATCACATAAATCAAATAGTGAAAATAGGAAATGCCTCAAGCTCCTCAAAAAATAATTGAATATGGTATACCCCAAGGTATAGGTCCAGTATTATTCAACCTTTACATTAATGATCTGTTCATTTTAGATAGTGAAGGTGACATCGTAGGCTACGCTGATGATACTGTTATTTTTTACCAGGCACAAACATGGCAGGAGTTGAAAATCAACACAGAAAAAGATTTTAAATTTATTAAAGATTGGTTTGATGATAGATTATTAACAGCAAACTTTTAAAAAACCCATTTTATACCTTTCAGTTGTAATAAATCAGGAATCCCATCATTTCAGAAATTAGAAATAAATATGAATGGAAAAATGCTGGAATTGAAGTCTCTATCTGTAACCAAATACTTAGGAGTATATATAGATACACATCTCAAATGGGATTACTATATAAAATATGTTACCAGAAAACTACAAACCATCCTATATAAATTAAATTTTTTAAACAACTATCTACCCATCAAAGAAATGAGAGTACTTTACTTCACACTAGTAGAAAGCCATGTCCGATATGGCATTTCAGCTTGGGGCGGTACACTCAATACGCATCTAAACTGTTTGGAGGTACTACAAAAACAATTTTTGAAGATAATTCTAAAGAAAAATTCAAGGTACAATTCTGATAGCCTCTATAAAGAACTGAACGTTATGGATATCAGGCAATTATTTTATCTTTGTGTATGTATGAGGCATCATTCCCAGAAAAATAGAAACCATTTTGAGTTTCCTTACCATGAATATTACACACGCAATCGAAACAAGCACACTCTTCCGCAAATCACAAAATCTATATCACAAAGAGCTTACTCCTACATTTCAATAAAAATATATAATTCGTTGCCAGAAGAATTAAAAAATATATAAAAAAACATGCTAAATTTCAGAAGAAAAATAAAAAAGTATATATTTGAAAATGCGAGAAAACTGTTCTCACATTTCTTTGACCCGTAATAATTGAATATAATATATTTATATGTATGTTATATGCTAACCACATCTTGTATAATATTGATTATACTTTGATTACTTTGCGTCACATACTAATTTTAATTGTTACTTATCTAAAATAATCTTCTACGTTCTTCTCTCAGACGCTCATATCAAGTTTCCTATTGTTTTAATGTTTCTCCTTGAAACCTGCAAATTCATCAAAGACGCAATATTTGGTACTTTATTACTAGAGAAACTTCTAGAACCTTTATTTGTAAAATCATCAAAAAGGCACCTGCACTTGTTTACCATAAAGGTTCTGAAACGTAATTAGTGACGTCATAACACAGAAGGTATAAATATTGGATCCTTCTCCACTTCAATCACTTTTGAAGTCACCTTTTAAGTCAGATTGTTATTTTCAAAATTAAATATTGTAAAGTCAAACTGAACTACAAGTTGTGAAACAAGTTTAAATAAATAAAGTTTTTAAAAAAGTTTTAATTGTTACAAATCCCGTAACAAAAATTGGCGCAGTCAGTAGGATTCCCAAACGTTGGCAGCAGAATCAACAGTGGTTTCCTAACCTTTATGGGAGAAGCAAGCCCCAAAGAATAAAGAAGAAACAAGAAGTCTCCAACTCAAGAAGACGGTCTCTTCGGCAGTAGGGAGCGAAGATCGATCATCATCTAGCTGTACGAAGTAGGATTTCATCTAGAAAAGACGGTCTCTTCGGCAGCAGGATTGAGAGTCGAGAATCACCCAACTGTAGTCGACACGTACGAAGTAGGATTTCATCTGCTCGAGTCCTGAAGACAACCCACAACTTACCAAACGAAAGAAAAGGAAAACGTAAGCAGAGAATCACACTTTCATTACATTTTTATATTGATTCTATTCTCATTTGAAACAAAGAAAACAAAGTTCTATTGTCTTTCGTTAAATATTATCTACCATTAATATTAATTTACACTAACTAAGAAATACATTCAGAATGACAGAAACAACTGAAGCAAATACAACACAATCTCAGATAGAACCATATAGGCTGTCTGAAATTCCCGAATATGATGGAAATCAAATTTTTCTAACTACTTTTATAAATTCATGCGACATAGCAACCCGTATGGCAGTAGGTGATCAGAAAATTTTTCTAGTATTACATATAAAAAATAAATTGAAAGGAGTTGCAGCAGAATTAGTTAATTCTCGCAATCCAGAATCATGGAACGAAATTAAAAATCTATTAGAAACACATTTTGGCGACTCCCGTGATCTAAATTCGCCTATACAAGATTTGCAACGAATAAGACAGATGCCGAATGAATCACCATTAACATTCGTATCAAGATTACAAACCTTGAACTCTAAATTATACGCAGCTATAAATAAACAACGCATGAATCCTGATGAGAAAAATGCACAGACGAGATTAATAGAAAATATGTGTCTTAACACATTGTTGACAGGTCTTGAACCTCGCATTGGTCAGATAATACGTGCCAGTAACCCTAACGATATAGTTTCTGCAATCGGCCGCATTAAACGAGAAATGCAATTACATTATTTTGAGATACAGAAATTCAAACAGAATAATAAAAATACTCCAGTCAAATTATGCAATTTTTGTAAAAAGTCAGGGCATACAGTTAACGAATGTAGGCAAAGGCAACAACAGAACATTCGATACTCACATAATAATGATCCAAGACAACAATTCCAAAACCCACAAAGATTCAATCCTCAGCAAAGTTTCAATAATTCAAATCAGTTTTATCCAAACAGAAATTTTAGTCAACAAAGTCAACCGAATTCCCAAGTATCGAAACCTTCAAATCCAAATAATTCTAGCAATGCTCCAATCCCCCATCCCAATCTTCAAAAAAAGAAATTTGAAAGTCCAAATCCAATTTTTCGTCCGAATAATCAAAGAGCACATCATTTTAATTGTGACAACTATTATCCAGATGAATATTATTATAACGATAACTCCCAAGCTGATCAATTCGATTACACTTATTCCGAATCACAAGATGTCAATCAATATAATCAATATTCCAATCCCAACGAATATGATTATCAAGATGATCAGTATAACTTCAGTCCACAAAATGAATATCAAAATCAAAATTTTCACGAATTCCAGATTCAAGATGCTCCACCACCTTTAGAAGAAATTTCCCAAAAGACATCATTAAAAAACCAAACCCACCATATAAACACAGTGAAGCAAGAGAAATTAGAACAAACTTTCGTATAGAAACACCTCTGTGTACTATTAGTTCACAGGGACTTTATTATATAGAAGATTTGTCTAATAAATTCAAAATTCTAATAGATTCAGGTGCAGGAATATCAGTTTTCAAAAGAAAAACTTGCGAAAATTACCATAATCGATCTAAAGAAAATATTACTATACAAGGAATAACAGAACATAGAATTCCGATTAATGAATCAGTTATGATACCTTTTGGAAAATCAGACGATCCGCACAAAATTTATATTTATGATCTTAATATTGAATTTGATGGATTATTAGGATTAGATTTCCTAGAACATTATCACTGTGTTATAGACATAACCAACAGAAAATTGATTACAAAATATAGAGTCATACCTTTATATAAAGTAGAAAATTCAATAATAACTGAAGATTTAACTGACAATTCGAAAATTCAAAACCCTCATTCTAATATTATAAATATAGAACCACGTACAGAGCAAGTATTCAAATTAACTTCCAATTTACGAAATGCGGATGCATTATCAAGAATCAAAATTAATTATTTCAAGGAATGCTCTAAGTTAAGTTCAAAAATATTAACATCTAATAAATCTGACAGTGAAACAGATACTGCAGAAGAAGAAGAAATAACAGTAGATGAAATATCAGTAGAGTTCGGAAATTTTTGCAAACTTTACAAGACAACCTCTCTCATAGATTATTCGAAAGTTGAATACTCTAATGAACAACTATTAGATAGATTTAATAAAGACATAATAACAATAATGTGGCAAAATCATACAAATAATTTACATGATGAAATTCTTAAAGATATATACGAAGAAAATTTAGATTTCAATTTCAACAAAATTAATATTGTTCATAGTTGTAAAGTTAAGAGAAGAACTTATTATATTATATGTATACCTTTCAATCCAGATGAAGTAAATGAAAGATTATTCTATTCCATTTATAAATATAAAAGAGAAATCGACCCAAATAAAGTCTATGCAGTTGAAAATAACTTAAATCTTCCAATTCTAGAAATATTATGTTACATCTTTTCTGATGAAACTAATATTAAATTCAAAATTTGTCAAAACGTAGTTCAAACTCCAGAGAAAGAGGATATACCAATAATACTCGATCAATACCACAATGGAAAGAAGAATTTACATCGTGGCATTAATGAAACTATCAGGCGAATTAAGGAAAAATATAATTGGTTAGGTCTGACTAAAGATGTTGAAAAATTTATAAAATCTTGTGAGACATGCAAAAAAACTAAGATTTGTAGAAAAAATCTATCATCACCTTTAGTTATTACAGAATCTCCAAGAACACCATTTGAGAGAATAAATTTAGATATTGTAGAGATTCCAACAAAAAATTATGTCCTAGTAATTCGTGATGAACTAACAAAGTTCACACAAGCATATGCAATTGAGAATAAAACAACAAAAAATATAGTTAACACCTTGTTATTATTTTTCCAACACTACGGAACACCGATTAGAATTCATTGCGACTCTGGAAAAGAATTCAATAATGTACTTTTAAAAGATCTTTGTAAATTATATGATATCAAAATCTCTTATTCAAGTATAGGGCATCCACAATCAAATGGATCGGTAGAACGTTTCAATGCTACTCTTCTTGAAATCATTCGAGCACACTTAAGCGATAACCCAAATGAACACCCTCCTAACTGCTTACCTTATGCAGTCATTTGCTATAATAATTCACAAAATAAGACTCATGGATTTACACCTTATGAATTAATTTTTGGTCATACAGCAGGCAGACCTCCAGAAACTTTATATAATGAAAAAGAAATAATCTCAAAATATATACGAGATCTAAATAATCGAATTAAGTATTTTTATCAAATTGCCCGTCAGAGAACCCAAGATTCCAAAGAAAAATCAAAATTTAGATATGATCAGAAGATTCCAGAAAAACGTTATGAATTTAACATCGGAGATAGAGTATACATTAAGGAATCTCAAATCAGCGATAAATTAAAAAATAAATTTAATGGTCCTTATCAAATAATTGAAATTTTACAAAATGCAGCTGTGGTATTAAATGAACAAACAGGAATGAAAAGTAAATTTAATTTTGATAGAATGATACCACATACTGAGCTATAAATTTCTTTTCAGGTATAGTTCGCAAATAATGAACAACTTGAAGAAGAAATCGTTAATATTAATTTTAGTTATTCTAAGTAATTATATCTTATGCCAATATTCAATTGACCCAATACCAAATACACTAGGAATATATTTTAATGAGGAACCATACCCTCAAATATCAAATTCTAAATGGACACTCATTGTTTACCATGATATATTACCAATTAAAAATTCTATTCTTCAGAATAATAGAATTATACAAAGTTTAGAAGATCTTGTAGAAAAACCTACAAATAGGATGAAAACTTTTTATACAACAGTTAAAACGCATATAAGTTTACTGAAACAATCTATGACAGATGTTGAGCAGAAATTCAATGAAGTTACAATTGATACAGAAAATTATAATAACTTTAGATTTAAAAGAGGTTTACTCAACGGTGTAGGCACAGTATGGAAATTTATAACCGGCAACTTAGATGCCAGTGATGGAGAATATTATTCAAATTGTATCAATAAATTAATGCATGATGATCATGAGTTAGAGAATTTGATGAAAAATCAAATATCAGTAACAACATCAGTAATAAAGAATTTTAATAATACAATTCATAAACTTCAAATAGACGAATCAACATTTAATAATGACATTCAAAATATTGAAAAATCAATTTATGATATAACAGATAACTTATCATTTTATAAATCTCAACTAGATATACTTGAGATATGTGAAAAACTTTCTGAAAGTTTATTATTTCTAGAAAATAGTTTGAATGACATTCTGAATGGAATTACTTTTGCAAGATTACAAGTTTTACACTCTTCTATAATAAAACCAAGAGATCTCAAGAATTCATTATTGCAAATCTCTAATTCACTCAAAAATGTTAATTTACCCCTACCAGTGGAACTTAAAAATATTCCCAAGTATTTTGAAATTATAGAACTTCATGCTTTTCAAGATAACTCAAGAATCATGTATATTCTCAAAATTCCCTTAGTTGATCCAGAAATATATAAAGTATATAGAATCTACCCTTTACCAACTAAAGACAATCGAACTGGACTTCATCATGTTATTTCAACAAGTCAAAAATATGTTGCTAAAGATGATGATTCTATGTTTTACGTTACCTTATCTAGTTTAGATAAATGTAAAGATCTTGGCTTCAGATTCAAATTATGCTTTGATATGTTGCCTTTACCGATTGACAGTAATTCTATCTGTGAAGCTCAACTTCTCAAACAACAGACCGAAATTCCAAAAATTTGTGAAGTGTCGCTACTTTTTGCTAAAGATTATAATGTAAAAGAAATATCCACAAATGTATGGATTATCATCGTTTCTGATCCATTATTTATAACTATAACTTGTAATAATCAAGAACCAGTTACTAGAGTAATTAATGGAAACTCTATACTAAAATTGAAACCAAATTGTAATGCATTTATTGGAAGTACTAGAATAAGATCGAAATATATTATCGAATCTTACAAAAATATTACCTATAAAATCAATCCTGTAATAATACCATATGAATGTTGTAAAGATTTACCAGAAAAAAAGGTTTTTACCAAAATTAAAACCTTTGAAACTCAACACATTAGATACTGAAGATCTAAACATCGCTCAACAGAAATTGAATGAATATTCCGAAAATTTAGACAAAATTATAAATGAACCTTTTATAACAAAGAACATCTCATGGTTTACTTATATAGTAATAGTATTAATAATTGCATTCATTATGCTCTATATATTTTGTAAATGTAAACGAAGAAGACCTACAGGAATGAGCATCGCAGTAGCACCTCATGATCCACCACAACCACCAGATAAAAACGTTGGTCGATGGAAATCCTTTCTACCCAGAAGAAGACCCAGTGTTCATCCAGAATATGAAGAATACGAATTAAATTAAAACACTATGTTTAAAATATTGTCCTATTGTATTGCAAATTTATAATATTTTAATCAATTTAATTTTTATATTTTTATCATTTAAAAGTTTTCGCATAGCAAAAACTTTTTTTGTAAAGGGGGAGTTGTTATATGCTAACCACATCTTGTATAATATTGATTATACTTTGATTAATTTGCGTCACATACTAATTTTAATTGTTACTTATCTAAAATAATCTTCTACGTTCTTCTCTCAGACGCTCATATCAAGTTTCCTATTGTTTTAATGTTTCTCCTTGAAACCTGCAAATTCATCAAAGACGCAATATTTGGTACTTTATTACTAGAGAAACTTCTAGAACCTTTATTTGTAAAATCATCAAAAAGGCACCTGCACTTGTTTACCATAAAGGTTCTGAAACGTAATTAGTGACGTCATAACACAGAAGGTATAAATATTGGATCCTTCTCCACTTCAATCACTTTTGAAGTCACCTTTTAAGTCAGATTGTTATTTTCAAAATTAAATATTGTAAAGTCAAACTGAACTACAAGTTGTGAAACAAGTTTAAATAAATAAAGTTTTTAAAAAAGTTTTAATTGTTACAAATCCCGTAACATGTATATGTGTATGTATGTATATTGTAACGTGAAGAAACTACACTCACAAATGAGCTATACACACACAATGCAAATTCCGGAAAACACGGGAGACATCAGAAGACAACGAGAATAAGTCCTGGTCTATTCTCGAAGCCATATATTGAGAAATAACCTCCAGAAACAACGAAAACAAACACTGGAACCATCTAGAGCTTTTTAGGTTAGATATATAAGGCGGATGGTATAGACTGGATAGTTCAGTTTGTCATAAAGCACAGTTAGTAATAGATAGTTTCTCATAGAGCACGGCCAGTGAGTTAGTGATAGAACACATAGACACAGACAGTCGTTATAGTCCAGGAAATATAGTGTGAATATAAATGTGTATATAGACGAGTAGTTATTGGTGTAAATAAATAAGTGAAAATAAATCGAACCCAGTTTTAATATAAATCCCCGTTACAATATTTTTGTATATGTTTATCAGTTGTCGTTTCTCTTTTTATATTTTATGATGGTATTTCTTGAAATGTATGTAAGGTGCTGTCCCATTTTATCTAAAAATGTTTTCTTGCATGTATATTTAACTAACGTGATATGTATATTTTATCTTATTATAAGTTGATTTTTATATTTAAATTTTTCATACATCTAGACTTAGTTTATTTAACTAACTTCATATGCATATTTTATCTTATTATAAGTTGAGTTTTATATTTACATATTTTATACATCTAGATTTATTTATAATACATATTTCTAATTTTACTTCATGAAAAAAGTTATTGAAACTTATCAATTATACTTAATTAATAACTAACCGTCTCAAGTCCTTGATAGGCTAAAAAAGCAAGCTTAACTTGAAAAACAAAATAAAAATTTGCAAAACAATAATCAGACCAACTTAAACAAATGCATGCTGTGCCTGGGGCCAGTGTGTACATGTTAAGAAAATACAAGGAATTTAAAACCAAATTTTAACAAACACATACATGAGGATTTAAAAATAGAAATAATATCCGACCTTATCAAAGAACCAGCAACGAACGTCCATAAAAGAGTAGACTCACACATACACACGACGACTTGAAAGATGTAATGAAAATTCAAATCAAAGACAAGCACACTACAAAAGATCGACAGACCTGTTAATCACAAACTCCCTCATGACCACATTAGCTCGCCAAATAAAAAAAGAGCTAAACTTCCACCCCCCTTGTTCGCCTTGAGCTCTCATTGTATGCAATTTACAAATGCAAGTGTAACATAAAAAAAAGATGAGCTGTAAGGATTCCTGATCTGGAATCAACAGTATAAATAAAGAAGAACAATGAGTTCAAATTGTTATTCGGTCTGTATACAGGATGTCCCACTGTCATGTCATATTAGAAATTTCTGGAGAATGACAAAAGCTATCGATTTGAAAATTTTATGGCGTCTATAAGTCAATTAAAACTATCTTCGGAAAATATTTTCATAAAAAGTAATAACAACTTTGTTATTTCAAATGGGATAACCCATATGTCGATACATTTTTGAAATCTACACAAAATTATGAGTACAATGGATATAGATTTCCCTATATTTAAAGATAATAGTTTTAGAGTTATTTAACTTTTTTGTTATTTGCATAACAACAGTGGCGTTGGAATATTTTGAATCTCTGTACACTATTTTGTTAGATTTTGTTATGCTATTTATAAATTTCCGAAGAAATTATCAGAGAAAAATCGAGGTGAATATGACCTAATTTCAAACGTTAATAACTTTCTTATTTCAAATAGAACACCCTATATTTTTTTGCACTAGAATATTCAAAATTTAACTACCTTTCATATCTAAAGCTGATAGATTAAAAGTTATTGAACAATATCCGATTTTTCCAATATTTATTTTGTATTATCTTAACTTTGGAACGCATCAGCACGGTATCCATAGTTACCACTCATTTATGTCAGTGTCAAAGTGCAAAATTAGAAATTGTCTCTTTCACAGTTCTTGTTACGGAAACCCTCAAGCTTCGATTCAAAGCGCTAAACATGACTTACCTACGTGTTGCAAGATCATCAATTCAAAGAATTTTAAAACAGCAGAAAATGAACGACTTTAAGTTTGCACAACTGCATCTTTACCCCAAAGATGTTTCTAGAAGAATTCAAGAAGACGAAAACTTTTTGAAAAAAATAATTTGGACAAATGAATCAAAATTTTCGCGAGAACGCATTTTTAACTCAAAAAATAATAATTTCTGGGCAGACGCAAACCTTCATTTGACGAAAAAACAAAAGTTTCAAATTCAGCTACAACGATTTTGCTTATATGAAAGACAACGCACTTGAGTTTTATATTTACGACAACGTGCTGGACAGAGAAAAATATCTTGTAATAATGCGTACCATCGTTACAGACTTTGTAGATGACTTTAACGAAGTCATAAGGTGCTGGTATCAGCTTGACGGAGCACCAGCTCATTGTAGCCATGAAGTTACCGAAGAACTTTATGAGATGCTTGAGGACAGGTAATTTCGACGCTTGGGTCCCAGGAGTTGGGCACGAAAGTCTTCAGATCTAACGCCACTAGATTTTTATTAGTGAGGGATCATAAAGGAAAAAGTTCACATTAACCGTCCTCCAGTGCAATCGATAGAAGCGAAAAGATAGAAATCGTATACAAAATGCTTCAGAAGATCTAGACCCCGCAGAAATAAGAAAAGCAACATCTAGTGTGGAATTCAGAAATATTGCATGTTTAGAAGTAAATTGGGGCAATTTGAACCCTTGTTAAATTACATTTGAAGTATTGTATTGTTTGCTATGAATAGGTTATTGTTTAAAATTATTTATGTATACTATTAAATTTGTTATTGTTTTAGTATCTCTTCGTTTTTTATTACATACTAATGCGTTCCAAAGTTAAGTTAATATAAAATAATTGTTGAAAATATCTGCTTTAATTGCATTGCTTCATCAGCGGTAATTGGAGGAACACGATTTCTTGGAGCATTTTGTTGGCCATGTTGAACAAAATTATCTTGAATACGGCAAAATTTCTTTGCAGTCATCGGCGAAAAATTTGCATTTCGGGCCTTAATGTTCTCGGGACAATCCTATTGCACTCTTCATAAATTGCAAAAAGGTTGAGTAGATCGGCATTTGTGTATTCATTATTGAGATAAATTGCAATCAAAACAACAGTGAAAGAGATAATTCCTAATTTTGCACACACAGACATAAATGAGTGGTAACTATGGATACCGTTTTGATGCATTCCAAAGTTAAGGAAATACAAAATAATACTTGGAAAAATCGAAAATTGTTCAATAACTTTTAATCTATCAGCTTTAGATATGGAAGTCGTCACATGAATTGAAAGGTATTTTAATTTTGCATATGATAGTGCAAAAAAATACAGAGTGTTCCATTTGAAATAAGAAAGTTAATAACATTTGAAATTAAGTCATTTTCACCTCAATTTTTCTCTAATAATCTCTTGGGAAATTTAAAAAAATCGTAGCGAAATCTTCAAAATAATGTTTAGAGATTCCAAAAATTACAACTCCACGTTTGTCAAGCAAATAACAAAAAAGTTATAACCTATTTTCGATCAACTCGCATTTGTCGATTTTTAACGAAAAAAATTAAATAACTCTAAAACTATTAACTTTAAGTATAGGGAAAGGTATATCCATTGTACTCATAATTTTGTGTATATTTCAAAAATGTATCGACATATGGGGTATCCTATTTGAAATAACAAAGTTGTTATTTTATGAAAATATTTCCCAAAGATAGTTTAGATTGTCTAATAGACGCCATAAAATTTTAATATCGATAGCTTTTGTCATTATCCAGAAATTTCTAATAGGCCATGACCGTGGGACACCCTATATACCAGGTGGTCCTTTTAAAGTGTTACAAGGTAATATCTAGAAAACTGTTGATTTAAAAGAAACTAAATTTGGAGTGATGCAACGGGGCATTGGGGGTCACTATTTGGAAGTATCAGTGATTTTGTAACTCTCACCACTTTTTAGAGATGGGGGTAACGTTTAAAAATTAAATAGAAAGATGTAGTTTTCTTTCCAAATCTCCAGAAAAAACTACGTTTAAACATAAATGAATCTTTCTTAATTTTGAACACCCATTTATTAATTATGGCCCTTTTCCCAGATGGTAGCTCACAAGTCCAAGTATTATTTTGCTTCAGAGCGTTTAGCTCATCAGCCAATGCTGCATTCCAAGAGTCTTTGTCATCTCTTTTATGGATATCTTGATAAACTTGTGGAACATCATCAACAAATTATTCTGCTGAAAGAGCAAATTCTACTAGATCATCTCCAAGATGATAGTCATTCAAATATGTTGGAATTTTTCTCGAGCGTTTTCCGCGTCCATTGGGGGCTGTAGATATATCTTCATCGGTACCCTCTCCTTCTGTGTCGCTTATTTCTTCAACATTCTGGTTTCGTTGAGGTTGCTCCATAGATTTCTTTGTCTCGATAGGTAATTGTCCTGAGATGTTCTCTACGTCTGCTTCCATGTAATCACTTTGTCGGTCACGCGCAAGTTTGGATTCATGGAAGATTACGTCTTTTTCTTTTATTACGGTTCTCTATTCTGGACGCCAAGGCCGGTAACCATTGTGACAATATCCTATCATATAGCACTATAAGGTTCTTGACCCTAATTTCCAATTGATTAATCTCTTAGGAGGATGTAGGTACGATGCACAGCCAAACAGTTTAATTTTTCTTACATCCGAACTGTGGCCAAACCATTTTTCAGCTGGAACCGTGTTTAGTAAGGCTGAGGTCGGTGTCCTATTCACGATATATACTGCAGCTAATACTGCTTCATTCGATAGATTTTTATTTAGCCCCGATTCCAGCAGCATACACCTTGCCTCTTCAGCAATAGTGCGGTTCTTCTTCTCCCTTTTTGTTGTGGGGTATCTCATATGGTATATTCATACTGGATACCTTTTGACTCTAGATTTTTCCTCATTTCAATAGATACATATTCCGTCCCTCTATCACATCTCAATCGACTTATCGCCATATTAAAGTGAGCAGTAGCCATTGCTCCATATGCTTTGAAAGATCTGATCTGATTTCTCTGACATGCAATATACGACAGTGAAGTGTGTATCATTCATCGATAAAACATATTGTTGCGTATGCGGGTTCGCAGATAAGTGAGACTAATTTTTAAATGGTAAATAAACTTTATTTATACTCGAAATAATATAAATTACAACTTAACTTTACTATATCCTCACTAACTTACTCGGACTATTCTGTTTATTCACACTGTCTTTTACATTCTGCCTTCATGCCGAAAATTCTCCCATATATATATATATATATATATATATATATATATCCGACAAAGGATCCAGACCATTCGAGCGGCTTCTGGTCTTTGATGCGAAAGCCACTGGACGCTTCTCGAAATCCCTTTTGTCGGCATTTTAACAGTAGATGCCAATTGCTGCCGTCGCTCTCTTTGTCAACGCCGCATTCGATATTTCCAACCACAGCATATATCTCGCGCTTACTTCAAACGGATGCCGCCACTTTGTAGCCAATACCGGCGGCTATTCCCCATGCACATTACACTGCTCCCTCCCTTAAAGCTGTTCGCCCCGAACAGCATCTCTTTGTCTCTAGACCGGTGGATTATCTCCTCGATACGGACTCAGTCTTTCCACGTGCACCACTTTTGGCTTGGCTCTAGGCGAAAGTTGGATCCTATACACTAAGTCATTAATCTTTTTGACAATGCGATATGGTCCTTCCCAAGGTCTTTGCAATTTCGGACTTAATCCTCTCCTTCGCTGTGGCTGGTACAACCAAACTGCATCGCCTTCGTTGAAATAGTTTAATGACTGCCTTTTGTCAAGTCTCATCTTCATTTTGTCGCTCTTCAACTGAAGCTTTTGTCTGGCGAAATCGTGGACCACTGTAAGTCGCTCCTGTAGGTTAGCTACATAATGTGGAAGAGACACTTCTTCATGATCGTCGGCTGATGGTCTGCCAAACTTCAGATCTACGGGGAGCTTCATTTCTCTTCCAGACAACAGCATCGATGAGGTATAGCCAGTAGATTCATGCTGGGAACGTCGGTAGGCCAGGAGAAAGAGAGGCACCAGTTTGTCCCAGTTACGTTGGTGCTCATCCACAAATATTGATTGATGGTCCTATTGTGCCTCTCGACCATTCCATCTGACTGTGGATGAAGTGGGGTTGTTCGTGTTTTTCGTATCCCCAGCAACCTCATTAACTGCGTCCATACTTCGGATTTAAAATTTCTACCTTGATCAGTATGCAGCTCCAAGGATACTCCGTGTCTGGAAATCACGTTTTCCAGAAGGGCTTCGGCCACTGTAACTGCTTCCTGATTCGGCATCGGCACTACTTCTGGCAACTTCGAGAAATAGTCCATGGCAACCATGATGTACTTCCAGAATCTGTCGTAGGGAATGGTCCTGCAATGTCCACCGCAATTCTTTCCCAAAGTTCACCTGACAGATACTGCTTCATTTTCCCTCGGGATCGTGTCTTCAGACCCTTCTTAGAAGCACATAGGTCACATCTTCTGCACCATTCTTCCACATCTCTTCGACAGTTGATCCAATAATACCGCTCTTTCACACGTGCCAATGTTCTATTTACTCCAAAATGGCCTCCACTGCGACTGCCATGCAGTTCACGAAGTACTTCAGCTACCATCGTTCGGGGCACAACGGTTTGATACACAATGCTCCTACCATCTGGACTTTCCCATTTACGAGTAATCGAGTCATCCCGTAAGCACAACGAATCCCACAGAGCCCAGTACCCCTTGACCGTCTGATCAAATCTGGATATTTCTTGCCACTCAGGTCCTCGCTTTTGGTCTAGCCAGCCCCTTACTATCGTCAAATCTTTGTCAGCGATTTGTTCTCTTCTAAAGTTGTCTCTGGTGATTTCGTTGGTATTTTCCGTTTCCTTATTCCTAATCTGCATTTGTTGGATATGTACAACATCTTCGGCTGTTTCTCTTTGATCCTGTCTTTGACAGAATTTACAGGAACTGCCACAAGGTCTTCGTGACAAGCTGTCAGCGTTGGCGTGACTTCTTCCTTTGCGGTGTTTAATTTGAAAGTCGTAACTCTGCAGTTTCTCCAGCCAACGCGCTATCTGTCCCTCCGGATTTTTGATATTCAGCAGCCACTGTAGTGCAGAGTGGTCTGTTCTTACTAAAAATTTCCGTCCATAGAGAAAACTGTGGATCGTACAACCGCTAGCAGCTCCTTCCGGGTCACACAGTAGTTTCGCTCTGCTTTTCCCTACGTTTTGCTGAAATATCCAATTACAGCTTCTTCGCCATCCTGTATTTGGGAAAGAACAGCTCCTATTCCACTTTGTGAAGCGTCAGTGTCTAACACGAACAATCCTTCATCCAAGGGATATGCAAGAACAGGAGCACTGGTCAAACGGTTTTTCAGCTCAAGAAACGACTGTTGACATTCTGGTGACCAGTCAAAGTGGGAGTTCTTTTCAGTTAATTGATGTAGTGGCTTCGCAATTTTCCCAAAATCCTTAACAAATCGGCGGTAGTAACTGCTGAGTCCCAAAAAGCTTCTAACTTCGTGCTTGTTCTTTGGTCTGGGCCAATCTCGCACTGCCTGGACTTTTTTTGGGTCGGTCTCAATTCCTTTCGATGATACGACATGTCCGAGAAAGTTGACTTTTTCCTGGAATAGGACGCATTTCTTTGGATTCAGCTGGAGATTAGCACTTCGGATCCTGGCGAATACTTTCTTCAGATTCGATTGATGTTCGTTGAAATCTTTGCCAATCACCATTACATTATCCAAGTACACCAGGCAGGTTTCCCAAGTTAGTCCTCGCAGAACTAATTCCATTAACCTTTCAAAAGTGGCAGGGGCATTACATAATCCAAACGGCATGACATTAAATTGATACAGGCCGTTTCCAGCTGTAAAGGCTGTTTTCTCTTTATCTTCCTTGTTTAGCTCTACCTGCCAATATCCACTTTTCAGGTCAAGAGTTGAGAACCACCTGGATCCGGCTAAGGTGTTTAAGGTATCATCAATTCGGGGTAATGGGTAGCTGTCCTTCTTCGTAACATCATTTAACCTCCTGTAATCCACACAGAATCTCGTCGAACCATCCTTCTTCGTCACCAGCACAACCGGTGATGACCAAGGACTGCTGGATTCTTCTATGACGCCATCCTTCAGCATTTCTTTAACCATGGTGTTAACCTGCTGTTGTTTTACGAAAGGAAGTCTTCGTGGAGGTTGGCGAATAGGTACAGCATTTCCCGTGTTGATCCGAAGTTCGACTAAATTCCTTCGCCCTGTAATTTTTCCTTGTACGAGAACATCAGCTTCTTGCTTTACAAACTCGATGGCCTTTTTCTTTTCCTGTTCGCTAAGATATTTCCAGGTCTTCTTGAAACTCTCAATTAGCTCTTGGGACAAATGTACATCTTTTGAAACGGGTTCCTCTTGCTCACATCTTGTTACACGGGAGACTGGCGAACAGGTACCGATTACTTCCCCTTTCTTCAATGTCATTCTGTTTACTGATAGATTGGCTACGCTCACTGGAATAATGTCGTTGGAATTAACTAAGCACCTAGCCAAAAGAGCCCCGTTCTCTTTGTTCTCGTTTGGTTCAAAAACCATAGTGTTAACTCCTTCCAGTTGATTTTCTAGGTGCGCCTTCACGATCTTCTCACTATTTCCAGGTATTCGTGTATCTTCGGTGACGATTATTTTAACAGGACAGTTCTTGTTTGAAGATGCTGAGAAAAATATTTCCTCGTTGCCCACTCTCAACATTCTGTTTTTAAAGTCCACTGAGATAAAATTGAAGGTTTCCAAATCGTCTAAGCCGACTATAAATTCATCCACTATGTCAGCCTCCAGCTTTTTAAAAAAATCTGCATTGTCTTGCGGTTCCTCCGACACCATGACTTCTCTTAATTTGCTGCGACGATTCATAGAAGCGTTTTTGGCAGCTTCGTATTCCAGTGCCTGGACAACTGTTTCGGCTAAGGTGTTATGCCTATTTAGTCTCAACGCTTGCTGCATATCGATATCTCGAACTCCATCAATGAAGTACTGGACACTAATTTACTCAATGAATTCGTCCGGGGCCTGTGGATAAGCCAGTCGTACCATGCTCTCAATGCTACGGCTGAATTCCTGCAGTGACTCCGTTGAACCTTGAATTCTGCTCTTCAACTGGCTCTGATACACTTGGCTAAGATATTTGTTGTCATATCTTAGTTCCAAGGCGCCCGCAACAGCCGAATAATCAGTTTGTTTGGCTTCAGGAATGTTTTGAAGTATTTCAAGCGCCTTTCCTCGCAACGCCAATACCAACGCCGTTGCTTTCTGCTGCTGATCCCATCTATTTGCATTGGCTGCAGCCTCAAACTGACGTTTGTACATAGCCCAGGATATTTCGCCGTTAAACGTTGGTGGCTCAAGTTTTTCATTGGCTGTTGTGATCGCCGACGTGTCGAATTTGCTATTTTCGTCTTGGTTGGTATCCCGCATTTTCTTCACTTATTTCTCTAGTTTTCGGTACTTCTGCTCAAACTCTTCTCGAACTGTCCCAATTCCTTCTCGAACTTCTTGTTTTACAGTCTCGATTTCTTGATGGACATTTCGGAACAATCCTGCAATCTGCTCGAAATCTCTCTGTCGTCGTACCTCTTCTTCTTTCTTTTCTTGTTGTCGTAGCTCTTCTTGTCTTCTCGAAAAATCAGAGAGTACTTTAGCTAGTTGTTCCTCCTTTTTCTGTTCTTCTCGCAGCCTTCGCTCCTCCTCTTCTCTCTTTTCTTGTTGTCTTCGCTCCTCCTCTTCTTTCTTTTCTTGTTGTCGTCGTTCCTCTTCTTCTTTCTTTTCTTGTTGTCGTAATTCTTCATGTCTTCTCAAAAATCGGAGAATAACTTGGTTAGTTGTTCATCCATTTTTTCTGTCTGCTTTCGGGTGTTCACCATAGACAAAAGCCTCTTCACTCACTTATCCCTCTTCTAACACCAAATTTCGGTTCGAAGATAAGTGAGGCTAATTTATAAATGGTAAATAAACTTTATTTATTCTCGAAATAATATAAATTACAACTTAACTTTACTATATCCTCACTAACTTACTCGGACTATTCTGTTTATTCACACTGTCTTTTACATTCTGCCTTCATGCCGAAAATTCTCCCACATATATCCGAGAAAGGATCCAGACCATTCGAGCGGCTTCTGGTCTTTGATGCGAAAGCCACTGGACGCTTCTCGAAATCCCTTTTGTCGGCATTTTAACAGTAGATGCCGACTGCTGCCGTCGCTCTCTTTGTCAACGCCGCATTCGATATTTCCAACCACAGCATATATCTCGCCCTTACTTCAAACGGATGCCGCCACTTTGTAGCCAATACCGGCGGCTGTTCCCCATGCACGTTACAATACCTTTTTGAGTTCCAAGATTGTACGTTAATTGGCCCCATAACATCACTGTGAATCAGCTCAAGTGGTCTTTTTGCTCTTACTCTTTCTTGATTATGAGGTAGCTTTGATGGTTTTCCAGCAATACATATTTCACACATTGTGTTATTTTCTTGCTTCATTTTCTCCATGTTTGATTTGCCAACCAAGTCTTCTGTGTCAGAGTTCTGCGTCTGTTTCAGTAAGATTTGCAACTGGAAAACCTGTAAATAGCTCACAAGATAACTCCCACAATTTTTCAGTGAGAACAGCTACAGCGATATCAGTGTTTTATTTTTAATAGTAGCCTTTCCGTCTGCAAAAACAACGACATATTCACCCATCTCTAATTTTCTTACTGATAATAAATTTGATTCTAAATCTGGAACTAATAATATATTCTTTATTTTGATTTTATGTTTTTTTCCGCCAACAAAAGTATTTACTGTCATACAACCATAATTTTCTGCTGTAAGAATAGTTCCGGACTTGGCTGCTTTAATTTTGATAGGATTGGGTAATGGATTTACATCAGTTAGGAGTTCTTTATTTGATACTAAATGTTCAATGGCCCCTGAGTCTATATACCAATTGACATAACTTTTAACACTTGAAACTCTTTCTGCTGGATTCTCGTTTTGAGCTGTGAAGCAGAAACCAAGGGGTTCTGCACTCTGATTTCTTGTGGCCCATCATGACAAAAATGGCACTTGTATTTGAAATAACTTCTGCGTTCTGGTTGAGCGATACTCGCATTGTTTTGGTTTGTATTCTTCTTCGTCTAAGACCTTGCTTTTGTCATGAAGGCTGCTGACGAAAAATTTTCTTCGTTTGATCTTAGCTTTCCACCATAAGTAACCTATTCTTCACTACTTGTATGGTAACTAGTTTTGAGTCTGCAATTGAAAGTGTTTCGAGTGAATTTATAATATTCTGGCACTCTTTTTGAACAGTGACAGGAATAACTGCAGGACAGTTTCTCTCTCTGTAAGTGTACCACCAGCTGACTTATACTCTCGTACATACTTTTCAAATTTAAGATAGTGTGTTGATAGGGATTCATGAGGATTTGACTTCAACCCATCAAGTTGCTTCTTCAGTATGTCTGTACTGCGCCAACAAACTTTTCCGTTCGAATGCACTCGTTAAGCTTTTCCACATGGCAAAGGCTGTTTCTTTACCTTGTAGATATTCGATGTGGGAATCAGCGACATTCGAGACAATTCTTCTTTTGCAAGTTTTATCCTTTCGTTTCTTTTTCGAAGTGCTTATTCGTGCTGCTTCAGCTCCACTGCCAGTTTCTGTTAATAGTTCGGGTGGCTGATTGATAAAATCAAGAAGATCCAGTTCATCAAGTAGGATTTCCATTCTGAACCTCCAGGAATGATAATTGGATCCATCGAAAAGCGGCAGCTCAAATTTCTCATCCTGTGTTGTGGCCATGGTATTTCCAAGACACGTGCTGGTATAACCTTACTTACCTCACTTCTTTCGCCTAATTCCGGCGAGCTGGGCCCATAACTAGTAGTAAAACTACATCTTTCCATTCAATATTCAAACTACTTTTATGAGAATAGGTAATTAAAGCAGATCTTACCTCTATAACAATTTTCGTAATATGAGTTATGCCATCCAAACGATTTTCACATATTATAATACGAGAAGGTCATTTGCAATCTGTTTATATTCCGCATAATCGCCGCTCAATGATACTTTTAAAAGTTTTCTAGAGCCTGTTTTATATTGCAGTTCAGCGCGCCTTATTTCATGTACACTCAAGCGTCAAGTTTCAAATATAGCATGCTTTACAAGCAATCATCAATAGACAATGAGGAATATAATTTTCTAAAAGTTTATGTTGATCTTCACGCCTTCTAAAATCTCAATTCTCTAACCTTATTTGAATTTCACTATTGCACTTCACAGATAGAGGAGACAGAGAACGTAGATAAAATATATAGATACGGAGACAGAGGAGACACATGTAGGTACGCACTTTCGTTATGCAAAGACTCGATTTTAGGCCACGACCCTGCCGTCGTTCACAGCGTCACCCCCTCGTCAGGTGTTATATCATAGACTCTCAGTGAAATTATGCGCAACACCCCAAATTGACATCCTATCAGAGAACGTAATTTCAGCCACTGCTGCTTATGGAACAGGATAAAAAGTTAGTAATCCTCCCTTTATATATTCTTGATTTCAATGCAAGTTGAAATTGAAATTTTGTTTAATGTGGCATTAAACATCCTGCCAGCCAAAGCAGCACATACGGCATATTTTATAGAAAAAATAGATATACTTTTTGATTTTGTTGCGCATGTGGGTTCGCAGATAAGTGAGACTAATTTACAATTTTTAAATTAACTTTATTTACACTCGAAATAATAAAAATTACAACTTCACTTTACTATATTCTCACTAGCTTAATCAGAATATTCTATTTTTGCACTCTGTCTTTTACACTCTGTCCCTCATGCCGACAATTCTCCCATATATATACCCGACAAAGACTCCAGATCTTTCGAGCCGTATCTGGTCTTTGGTTCACCAGCTGCCACTGGACTTCTCTCGATATCCTTTGTCGGCATTCTAGTGAGGATACAGACATGCGGCTATCACTCTCTTTGTCAGCGCCGCTCTCGATATTCCCAACGCTCGCGAATGGATCAAAAGGATGCCGCCACTTTCTGGCCAATACCGGCGGCTGTTCCCCTTGCACGTTACAATATATTCAACTCAGGAAGGTATACCGATAAAAGATTTCGTAAGCCTATTTCAACAAAATGCAATTCTCACCTAGTGGAATTAATTAAATTGAAAGAGTTCTTGAGCAATTTTCAGGTCCAGAACAGAAAATTGGTCAACCCACCTTGTATTGGCGTCTGGGTGGCAAATATCAATGCCTTAATTTCCTTGTGAAATGATTTGCAAAATGAATTTGAATTCCAATTTTTATTTACTTACGGAAGACTGTATTGAAAATTTGTTTTCAGTGGTTAAAAGCAAAGGGGGCAATAATGTAACTTCTAATTGTGTCAAATTCCGCTGCAGTCTGAGAGTAATAATGACGAATAAATTATTGGAGCCCTCTCAAGACAGCAACAGCGAGACCATTTGCAATTGATATATTCTTGATATATGCTTATATTCATAATATATTTAATAATTCCCCAATATTAGATCCTTATAATATTATAATCTATCTTTATGATAAAGGAAATGATCGACACTTCCACGTTTTTATTGCAAAACCAGGAAATGATAAAGCAATCTTTCGAATTTGGAAAATACAATTTCTTACAATCAAAAGTAGAATTTAAGTCAAACTTTGACGATCATTTTGATAAAAGATTTAATCTAGCCGAAAGAAATGCTGAAGTTTACGTTTTGGGTTGGGTCTTTAGCATATTACAGCATGAAAACTGGAGAATTAGTTTATTAGATTTAAAAAATAATTACAATTTAGAAAATACAAAGATGGAGCTAAATAAATATTGTGAATCTAAAAATTATTTTTTTCCGAATTCAAAAGCGAAAAAAAATTTCTGAGATTTCAGACAAAAAGGTTTTCTAAAAATAAGTGAAAATGGTAATAGATTTAATTTTATTGAGATTTGTAAATCTGATGTAGTTTTGATTGAAAATTAATTTTTAGAAATGTCTCCAAATCAAATTTGCATTTTTATTTACCAGCCTTTTGAAACAATGTGTTTTCTTCTCTAGAAGATTACATAGGTAAATTGCTTTTATTTCAAACAACCCTACAACTGAAGCTCAGTGAGCGCCATCTCTGAGCTTGAATTGTTATGAAGGATTGCACCCAGCCTATTGGCGAATCCAATTACCACAGCACGTGGGAGGGCGCCACTGCAGATAGGTAAGTTTGTTGAAAAGAACAGCTGATTCTATGTCTCTGATTCCATGTAATCTTCATAGACAGTTCTATACTGAAGATTGATACAAGTATGAGTTCCAAATAAGGATTGATTATCAAATATGGCTCTTCACCCTACGACATACTGATGAGAGGCAACAACCTCGAAATCATGATATGTCTGGGAGACCGATGCTATGTTTGGTAATCAATCTGAGTGGAAAAAACGCATACAAACACAATATATAGATGACAAACCTCGTTCTTATAATAAGAAAGAAGTGAGGTAAAAGCTACTAAGGTGGTTATAAGAGCACGTGTCTTGGAAATACCATAGCCACAACACAGGATGAGAGATTTGAGCTGCCGCTTTTCGATGGATGCAATTATCATTCCTGGAGGTTCAGAATGGAAATCCTACTAGATGAACTGGATCTTCTTGATTTTATCAATCAGCCATCCGAACTATTAACAGAAACTGGCAGTGGAGCTGAAGCAACACGAACAAGCAATTCGAAAAAGAAACGAAAGGATAAAGCTTGCAAAAGAAGAATTGTCTCGAAAGTCGCTGATTCCCACATCGAATATCTACAAGGTAAAGAAACAGCCTTTGGGGCATGTGGAAAAGCTTAACGAGTGCATTCGAACGGAAAAGTTTGACGAGGCAGTACAGACATACTGAAGAAGCAACTTGATGGGTTGAAGTCAAATCCTCATGAATCCCTATCAACACACTATCTTATATTTGAAAAGTTAGTACGAGAGTATAAGTCAGCTGGTGGTATTACAGAGAGAGAAACTGTCCTGCAGTTATTCCTGTCACTGCTCAAAAAGAGTGCCAGAATATTATAAATTCACTCGAAACACTGAAGAATAGGTTACTTTTGGTGGAAAGCTAAGAGCAAACGAAGAAAATTTCTCGTCAGCAGCCTTCATGACAAAAGCAAGGTCTTAGGAGAAGAAGAATACAACTGATGGAGCAGTATAGTGGAAAAAACGCAAGCTAGGCATGAAATTTCTAATATATATATATATATATATATATATATATATATATATATATATATATATATATATATATATATATATATATTAAATCAAAAACATACAAGTTCTATGGATTCTTTCATAGTTATACTAGAGCGCTGTATTGATGAGTATTATCGCCACCTTCTAATGTGTGTCCTGACTGCCACGTCAGTGGTATATGTAGAGCGCTTGTTCACGTATCTTTACGTGTATAACCTAAAAACCGATACCACTGACGTGACAGTCAGGACACACAATGGCGGGCGGCGATAATACTCATCTATACAGTGCTGTAGATATACTGGAAATCATTTCAGTTGATAATTTGGAACAATAACGATTAGCTAGCGGCTTTCACTAGAAAACTCTGATATAAGAGATATTTAAAACACAGAATAAGAAAAAATACAGCAGAGAAATTGAGTGGGAACGGTTAGCACCGATCCTCCGCGCATGCCACCAATTCGGTGTAAATCCTTGACAACCGCACAGTGCAGGTGGTTTAGGGATAATTCTCCCATTAGCATGCTGGCGTCCGTTGCTTTGTGTTGTATATGTGTTTGAGTTTAGTTGTGTGTTTTATTTTATTGTGATTTCTCTGGGGTTTTTGAATATGGGTTTTGTTTGTGCTACAAAAGGTTGCCCAAACAAAAGTTATGGTTGCAAGAAATATTTTTTTCGATTTCCAACTGATCTTAACAGGTATGTAAGATAAAATTTAAATTTTATAAGTTAATATTTATAGGCCAGAGAAACCATTATTCTTTTAAAAGCTTTATTTAATTATCAATTATTGCCCTTGCCGAATAATACAATGAGAATTAATGATAAATAGCTGCTTTCGGCATAATGTTTGAAGAGTAGTCTTATAAAATCTTTTTTTTAATTATTATATGAGCACTCGTCAAGTACGAAAGCTCAACTAAAATTATAATAGAGGTTTCAAAAATCTTCCCTATCAGGCAGAGCTATTGGATGAATGCCTGAACTTTTTTCGTAATTTTAAAGTTAAAAATAATTTGAATCAGGATGTTACTAATAAAATTAAATGTTATAAATCCATACAAATAACATTTAATAGTATAAAAAAATATGGAAGGACCTTGAAAATGATGAATACAAATATATATTTACAAGGAGATTGAATCAAGATTGCCCAGAAAATTTATTTGGGATTATTAGGGAACAACATGGAAATTGTAGGAATTCCACCCCAATCCAAGTTCCAGGATCATTTCAAAAACTATTATGCCTAAAATTATTTCACTCAGGCACAGAAAATTGTGAAGCAGATCCAGAGCCAATGCTATTGAAACTGCATGACGTTCCCATGGAGAGTTCAACTTTAGATACCCCCAAATAGTGAATACTGAACCATTGATACCGACTACCAAAGAGACGATTTGTTAAAAAAAAAACTTTATGAGATATGTATTTGTGGGCATTTGCTGCGAAAAGCCCTCAAAATTCACACTTGTGATGTGAGTACTAAATTCTCGAAAGAAAGGCAAGAGTTAGATGACTCCTCTTTATTTATTTTCTTCCAGGCATATGGGAATAAAGAAAGAAGTGTATTTGGAAATCTAAATAACCCCAATGATACGTTTGTGGATTTAATCACAAAAATAGGATATGCTTTTCAAAATAATTTTGAAAGATTGGCTCCCAAACTTTGTATGAATTTATTTCAAATTGTAAATAAACTTCATTTCAAGCATCCCAAGAAAAGTAATTATCCATTAAAAAACATAAAATGTAAAAAATGCAAGTCTCGCAACACAGTCCTTCCAACGTAAAACCAAGTCATTTAGCTTAGCTCCTATCTATGGAAGTACCTATTCAACAACATTTTCATAAATTTGATCTTATTATTTACCCACCATCATTTATAGTCCCCGAATAATTATTAGACATCTCTATTTCTATAATACATGTATTTTACACCAAGCCTTAAATAACGAGGACTTCGACCGACAAATAGATCATTGTAACTGGATGTTGGGCATGATTATCGAAAATATAATTTTTTATCCGAAATTCTTTGGATGGATGAGTCAACTTTTAGAAACTTTTGGAAACGTCAATTTGCATATTATGCACTATTGGTCGGAAAACAATCCTCACTGGATGCGCGATGTTCAACATCAGGGATTCTGGAATCTCAATGTGTGGTGTGGCATCCTGGGCGAAACCATTGTAGGTCCCTATTTCTTTGAACAACCACTGAACGGTTCCGTGTTTGTTGATTTTCTGGCAAAACAATTGCCTGTTTTATTAGAAGATGTGCCTTTGCAATTACTTCAAAATATGTTTTTGCAACTGGACGGTTGCCCAGCATATTTTTCGAGAAATGTGCGAGATCACTTAGATCGCATATATCACCAGAGTGGGATTGGACGAGGAAGTCTATTTCCTTGGCCACCCCAATCTTCAGACCTCTCCTGACTTCTATCTATGGGGTCGGTTAAAAGATATTGTTTACGAACTTCCACCAACAACGAGACCCGACATGAAGATACGAATACAAGAGGCCATTCGTAGCCTGTCAAGAGCAGAAATTGAAGCTGCTGTAATGTCTACGCATGAGCGACTCCAACAATGCATTGAGTGTGATGAAGACAGTTCGAGCATTTAAGGAGGCCTTAGTTTTATTTCAAAATCATCCTTTCTTCTTATGCCCCTACACGTTTTTAATAAATTGTTTGAAATAAATTATGAAATTTTATTACTGAATCTTGAAAAAAAGACAAATAAATAAGAATACCAGTTTAATAGCATTTTTATAAGAAAAAAGTCATATTATTGCATTTGATTTTTCTGAGAATTTTGAAATTGTATGTAATTATATCGAAAAACGCGCTCTAGCGTCATCACTAAGAATCAGACATATTACAAGTAAGATGAATTTGATGGAGCAATAAACTCTTTTTCCAACAAGATCAAGCTTGCTGAAATCCGTTCAGTCGTTAAAGAGTTATAGCTGTTTATTAGAACATTGAATCACCCCCACCACTTTATTTTAATAGATATGTCAAAAAGTGTTAATCGAAAACTACTCGAATAAAGCATAGCTTTAAAACCCATATATTTTTTGGGTACATTTACTGGGTGGATATCAATGAAAAATCACTTTACAAGTTTAAGATGGCACTTGCGTCCCCTTGTGACCATCTTGGAAATCTAAAAATATTTTCCATGATCTTCTCTTGGTCACTTTAGTCAAAACTTTTTTACCGCAGGTCTCTATGATGAATAGCTCCCGAGATATGGCACTTTGAATTCTTATCGGGCCACCCTGTACAAAAAAAATGTTCAACTAAGCATTATTGACTCCATATGAGATGTTTCGCAAATTTTCTGAACAAAGCAAGTAAATTACTAATACCTTTAGAGCCATAATACACAGTAGATATTGAATATTATTACTATAATTTAAGGAACATAATATAAATGAGTTAATTACATTAATGAAACTGTTTCCTAAGCTAACCTTCTATTCTCATTCTCGACCACTCCAAAATTGTTCTTATTATAGACAAATCCTGATCCTTTATTGGGAAAACAGTGAAAATGGATTGTCCTGTCCTTATTTTTTCTTCTATCAGGTCTTGATTGCCTGATTGCTCCACCTCACCATCTGTAGAGTCACTGTCCAATTCGCCTCATAAAGTAACTTGCGCCGCTCTGATACCGCCACCACGATCGCCATAAATCGCTTGTACCCCCTGACACCCTTCAGGGAAGTGATTTCGTACTAATCGTTTCCGAGCGTCCTCGTAATCCGATAGGGATCATCATATTTTTTCGCCAACTTAAGGTTAATGCCTTTTTCGCCTACAGACGTTGCTGCCTGTCGCCACAGCACCAGATCGCCCGCCTTATATTCGGTTACAAGAGGCGAACTCTTGTCACATCTCGTCTTCATGCGTTTAGAGGTATACGCCAAGTTTTCCTCCGCTTCTCGCCGCGCTGCTAGCAGTCTCGCCTCGCCCGCCGCATGCGAATCCTGAGAAGTGCCTGCCAAGTCCCCTCCTGGGCCTGACTGATATGAAAACAGGAGGTCCGCTGGAGAAAACAGCGTGCTCGCGTTGCCGTTGTTATTCCCCATACGATATCCGGCAACTTCTCGTCCCATCTCACTCTCCGCACTCGCCATTATCGCCTCTATAATAGTGCAGTTCGGCCTTTCCACCTGCCCGTTCGCCCTTGGGGTAGCAATAGCATTCTGCACATGCTTAACTCCCTTTTCCGCCATGTAACTAGCGAACACCTTGCTAGTAAATGCCAAGCCTTGATCAGATATCGCCGCGAGTACCCAAATTCGCCAAATACTGATTTCAAGATCTTAATCGCCTCCGCCGAACTCAACGTGCGTGTGGATCTTGCAATCACAAACTTTGTGAACGCGTCGACCACTATAAGGAGATAACTATTCTGGTTCTTACTCTTCGTGAATGGACCAACATGATCCACATGCAATGCATCGAATGGGATCGGTCGTTTCTCTGTTGGATGTAAAAATCCCTCACCTTTTTCATAGGCACCTTTCGCAAACGCACAATTGAGACATGCCGCCGTGTACTTTCTTACAAGCCGCCTCATTCCGGGAAACCAGTTCTGTCGCCTCAAAAGTTCCAAGCATCTGTCGAACCCCGGGTGTCCGACGTCATCATGATACCTTCTTAGCAATGGGAACTTTGCTATCGCCAATACATACAATTTATCGCCATCTCTCGTCTTTCGCCACAATCGCCCATCCTTGAGTTGAAAATTCTCTTGGATGTCTTTATTCGCCACGCCTTGTGAAAGAGACTTCACTATCGCCTGTGCATTTTCGTCCTGCAGCTGTACTGTCGGGAACCAATCCACCTCTGACATGTTGACAACGCCCACAAGCATCGGATTACGACTCAAAGCATCCACATGCTGCATCTTATCGCCAGGTCTGTGTTGCTCCTCCATATCATACTCCTGAATTTGCAGCCACCACCTCGCTATGCGCGGCACCAAGTGCCGCTTAAGCAGGGTTAACCTAACCTCCGAACACTTTAAAATGAAAGCCTAGAATATAAACTCGAAGTCGTTTAATCGATTCCATAACCGCAAAAGTTTCCAACTCATAGATGTGGTAGTTCGCCTCCGCCGCAGTAGTGGTCCTACTAAAATATAAGATAACGTGTAAACTCCCGCCCGCCTGTTTTTGGAACAAAATCTCACCAAGAACTACTTTACTCGCATCTGTATGCAGCTCAGTCTCCGCATTGCTGGCATATAGTGCGAGAATAGGTCTCTTCGCCAACCACCGTTCAAGTTCGACAAACACCGCTTCCTCCTGCTCGCCCCAGCAAAGAAGTTAATGAACTCGCCAAAATTGCAAAGTTCTTAATGAACTTCTTGAAATAACTCGCCAAACCTATAAATTGCCGAAAGCCATGAATGTTGGTAGGTGTGGGAAAAGAACGGACCGCCTCAGTTTTTCTCCCATCGGACCTAATACCCTCGCCGCTCACCGCATGTCCCAAATAGTCAATGATTGATTTCAAAAAGGAACATTTCACCAAGTTTACCTTGAAACCAGCCTGTTTCATCAGGGACGATACCTCCTCTAATAGCGCCAGTCCGTCCTCTACAGTTGCCGAAGGAATAAGGAGATCATCCATGTACGCCAATGTTTTGTAAATAAATCGCCTAACATCCGATTGATGAGGTGTTGGAATACCGCCGGAGCATTCGCCAACCCAAAAGGTACCCGTAAATACTCGTACTGGCCATCGGGAGTTATGAACACCGAGATGAGTTAAACCCAAATCACCTTCGCCCGATGAGAAACAAGACGCCATTTTTTCTATCAATCGCCTCAACATCTCTAATTCGACATCAGTAATATCACCAACATCAATCTGAACGTTAAACAATGAAGTAACATCAATGTTACCTACCTTAACTTGTGCTTCTCCACGCTCCTCCGTCTCTTAACTCAGACTGCCACTGGCCACTACACGCCCCTTTTTCCACTTCAGGTGTTGACAGCCCAGGTTGGTGATCGCCACCGTCGGTCTTGTCCGTTCCAGTACGCCGTTTGGAATCGCCACGGTAGTATGACCATCATCGATGATCGCCACGTCCATCGCCACCGACTCGTCTGGTTCCGCCTCTGGTATCACCACTCCGATCATCCGTGTCACCCAGGTGACCAATCCACGTCCTCGGTCAGAACGATTCGCTTCCTCGTCGGCTCAGGTTCCATCACGAGATTCCGGAAGAACTCCTCATCGTCACCGACGAAATGCACCACGCCCGCCCGCATGGCAAGGGAAACGCCCGGGGTGTTCATCGCCGTTTGCCCAGTCGTATCTTGAGGTGATCCATCGTCACCGAAGACCACCCGCCTCTGACGCCACCCATGGACAGCCCCCAGCCGATCGACCATCGCCAGCCAACGATCGATGTTGACATCCCGGTCGTCGGTGTTGAAGGATTCCAACATTTCAAGCGCCATCCGAATATCGAAAGTTGCCTCCTAGCGCCTCTCCCACACTTCACCTCGCTGTAGCTTAAAGGTGCCACAGACACCTCTGTCGACGCTCGGCCACTCGATGACCCCGCCACTGACGCCACCACTGCCAATGCCAATGCGGTGACAACGACGCAGGCAACGTCTTTGTCACCGCTAGAGCTGCCGCCACCACCTCTCCTCGAATCTTGGACAAACTGTTCATAATCGCCTTTGACTGACCTTCAAGTAACGCCACAAATTTACTAGTCAGTCGTTCCTCCAAGTCCCGAACAGCAACCTGGCTAACGTAAACGCCGGCCTCTACTGTTTGACTTAGCGCTTCTTCCTCCGCCTACAAGTCCAGCTCGGACTCAGAACCAACGCCGACGTTCATAGGTTCACCACCGTCCTTATCCGCCATGCTACGGCGCACAACACGCCACTTCTTGCACTGAAAACAAGCACCTGAAAATTCGCCGATATCTCACTCACTCATCAAACACGTTTGGAATTCACAAAATTACTTAACACTCGCCACTAGATTCGAACAGAACACGCTTACGCCTACTCAGCCGGCTAGCTACCAGGGAGCCGACTTGATCGCCTTCGCCAAAGATGTCGGCAAAGCTCGCCTGCATCTCAAATTTAGGATCGTAACAATATACACCACAATTTGTATTAAAAACAGTTTTCTTCGGCACGATGAGTAAAATTCACGTGTTAACGTAATACGTTAAAGTAAAAAATAGTTTTTGAAATAATCGCCATGTAAGTTGTGAAAGTTCAGGTTATGATATCATTGAACCTGACCACTCTGGAAGTTCGTAAACTAAATTTAAAATTGCCAAATTTTACAAACTTAATTGCCAAACCCTTGGAATTTCTATTTAATCTTAGAAATTATTAAATCATATATTCTTCAGATCATCTGCGCTATTTTAAGTCCCATGCTATGCTCTCAAAAGTCAATATGGAGACTTTTGAGAGCATAGCATAGGACGTAAAATAGCGCAGATGACTTGAAGAACAGGGTAAACTAATTTCCAAGTCATTAAATGAAAATTCTAAGGGTTTGAAATTAAGTTTGGAAAATTTGGCAATTTTAAATATAGTTTTTGATCATCCAGAGTGGTCAGGTTCAAAGATATCATAACCTGAACTTTCACAACTTTGATCGCAATTATTTTAAAAACGGTGGTATATGCATTTTTAAATATTTATATTTTTGGAAAATGCAATTAAGAAAACATCGATAGGTATCAAAAGTTTTTCAAAATACGAGAGTTCGTCGGCTGGCGTAATGCTGGTCAAAATAGCTTTCAGGGAGCTTGCTATCACTAACACACAAATGGCTCCATGAACAGCATCGGTAGTAGATCTCTCTATCGATAGCGCTGATAGCGACTCCGTGAGCACAGCCTTAAAGAGATGATTAACTGCTGTCAAAGGATAAGTCAAAAAATAATTTTATGACACGAAATGTCAACGACCAACATGTCATATAACAGGTTGATTAATTATTAATCAGAAATATTTTAACTGGCAAATCTTTATTCTTGCACAGATTACCCCCCCAAGCCAGTGGGTAATCTGTGATCATTAACAAACATAGGTAGGAGAGTAGCACAAAAAACATTGGGTTATCGTATGTCATTTCGGTGTGTTGCGCAAAATCACGCAGCGCATCCTTATGTAGTATGGAAGAAGGAAGCTTAAATCAGACGGTGGCAACTCGAATGTGAAATTTTTGACCGTTTGTTGCCAAATTTCCCATTCTCGGCGAGAACCGCAGAATTTGAATGAAAATGTCATATTTAAAATGACTGCATCCGGCGCCGGCAATCCCATCGTCTAACCTCAGTTCTCTTTTCTAACGATGTGTTTGTTTTACTTTATATTATTTTCAACTAATATACGTAGCTTTGTTGAGTGTTAAAATTTATCTATATTAGATTTGAATCGATTTTTTCGTATTCACAGGAAACTTACTGTTTGTCTGTTATTAAGATTGAAAGATTATCATTCGTTATTGGTACGTATTTAGTATCTTGTTCCTATCAATCTGGTGTTATTTTTATCTTAATTATAGGAGAATACCACCGAGTACATATGGAAAGGCCATCAGGAATGTCTGTAAGGCGACGAAGGATATTTCAAGAAGTAAAAACGAAGGAAAAGCTTAATAAATAATATACTTAGAACTTCCAGCTATTCTTCTATCCGGCGTATAACAAAGCAAACTGTAAGTAAAGATATAGTGCTATCACGAAATATATACTTAAGTCCTTGTTAATGCTTTCGGGAAACTAGACATACAAGACACAGCCATCACCAAAATCTAGAATTTGATTATTAGTCTAACCTTTCGTTCTCAATGTGCTTCTATCAAAACTAAGATTTGTAATGATGTTTTTACATTGCAGTGAAGTGGTGGTACACTAGAAGGAATTGGCTGTTGGCTTAGGAACAACGGAAGGACGAAACGAAAGTGAAATGCCTATGAAGTGCCACACTTGCCACTACATGCCGGTTACTATTTGGATAATGAATCACATTGAATGTGTCAGTATATATCTTCTGTGAGTATAGTTGAATATTTATAAGATGTTCTAATTTGAGTTAAATTGCTTGAATTATACATTACTGATTTTTGTTTCTTTTTAATTTCATGTCCAAATGAGGAATAACTGAGGAAGAGGACGAACTGAAAATTAAGTACCTCGAAGGCCTTGAAGTATCCCTTTCTTGGTGGTGTAATGTGAGAGTACGTCGAATGTGTCAATATATGCTTCCGTGAGTACATTCGAATATTTATTGTGTTTTCATTTGAGATTGCTGGCTTGAATTTTATATATTTTACTGATCTTTGTTTCTTTTTATTTTATATCTAAATGAGGAACAAATGAAGAAGAAGGCTTAAGCGACAATGAAACACGTGTTATTCGTTTGTGGATTGTGTGAGTAATTAGTGTTAGTAAAACGGTGTATCTTATATATTTTGGACATTCCATTAATATATGTAGGTGAATAATGTGAATAACTGTCTACTCATAAAATAGTTTACTTGTTCTACTCAAAACCTATTTTGATATTCAGTATCTTGTATATGTCGATATTTTCGTCATTATATTTTTTGTGATGAGAAATCAAATTTTAGCTAATCAAAATTTGCCCTAATTATTGTTTGTTTCAAAGAGTTATTTAGACAATGCACTAGTTACTTCCATAAATTAATATAATAATTTGTTTACTTACAAAAAAACATATTTAAGAAGTTATTCATTGGATTTTTGATTTGCTTATTTATTCTATATATGTTATAATTTTGTAATTTTAAAAAATAATATAATATATATATATATAATAATAAAAATATTAACAGTTTTTATATTCTTATGTACCCCTCATAGATCAGAACTATTCAGGAAGCAATAAAAACCTTCACAAATTTTTGGAGTGATTTTTTGAAAAAAACTGTCAGCATTCATATTACATTTCTGACGACTATCATGAAAAGTAAAATGAATAATCTCGAAAGTTATTTTCTAAAAATTTCCTTCAACAGATTCTGAAGATTTTCATTCCTTTCTCTATTTATAGGCTACAATATTACTTTTACTAAACTTTGAATCTGCCGCCATTAGCAAGTTAGTTTGCGAGTAAACATCTTCAGCGCTAGTTGTACTTCAAGGTCAAAACATAGTCAACGAAATTAACATGGAAGTTACCATTCTCTTGGAGGTAGGTGTTCTCTGGCTTAAATACAACAATAGACACCCTTATTGCTAGAGAATTGTTTTGGTATTGTAACGTGGATAGGTAGACATGTACTTACGGTTGTGATTAGTTTTATTAGCTATTTATTCTACTACCTTGTTTGCTATAGTTGTTTCATGTTATAGTTCATTATTTACTTCTAGAGTTGGTAGAGTTATTCTCGATCCTTCCAGAAACTATATGCAAAGAATTATTTGCTATATGTGAGGTACAATTTGTCATACTATTGTCAGTTTGACAAGGATCTAGAACATTAATTATGTGCATCTAGATATTCATTGAACATTCTCGATGAATGTCATGTCATGATTCAGGTATATAAAGCCGTGTCGATCACGGGACAGTGTCAGTCTTATGAAGGCAGTGAGTATAAAGTCAGTTGATAACAGTCAGTCTGTGGAATCAGAGGTTAATAGTAGTTCTGTCGGTGAAGACAGTGACAGTATAGATTGTCAAGGTGACAAGTGGTGACAGTTGTAATAAACCATTAGAAGCAATCCACGACTTTGAGTGCTACGCACAGGGTTAAACGTTACAGTATTTTCCATGTGTAAGAGAAAGACAGTGGCAATAGTGTACCTGTGTAGAAGCGTATAAATTCGTGAGACGTAGTAGCAACACTCAAATTATGAATGGAACAACGAACAACAATATTCCGACTAGCGTCTTTGATTATTACTCTATAAATCAGAAGTTGCCATGAAAAATAAGTTTGGCAAATATGTTAATTGTATCAGTCGTACTCGAACCACTATGGACAGCAGAAGAGTAATGGTCTTGAGATGTTGGATCGCTCTGAAAGAGGCTATGCGTGGTCTAGGTGTTCAGATGTCTATGGATCTATCACAGTATAAAGCTACCACAGTATAAAGAACTAGATACTGTGAAGATACTGTGGATCGTGGATCTATACTCAATACAGCGCTTTAGCTAAACAGTAAATACTTCCTGTGTCCTAGCTAAAAAAGCGCTGCAACCTTTTTGACAGATTTTGGTAGAAAACGCTTGTGCTTTTTAAGCTGCAGCATCAGAAATGCCCCAACAGTTATTTTTAAAAGCTTCTTTATAAACCAGCTTACGAGCGCAAGACGTCTAACAGCAAATCCTGTCAAAAATGTTGCAGCGCTTTCTTATGCGTGTTGGACACAGGGAATGTCATTTACTCATACTCCATGCCGTGGTCACGTCCAAGTTAATTAGGTGATTAGGTGTAATTATTAATTATGGTGTAATTTGTTTGAGAGTAGCAGTAGGAAAGTCGTGTGAGTTGACACACCAGCTTTTTAAATAATAATAATTATTAAATCTAAAGTGTAGATTTTCCGAAAATACTCTCTAAAGATGGTTGGAGGGAAGTTTTTTCAGAGATTTAAAATTCGATATTGTTAAAACTTCAACGGCCAAGAGAAATCGCTGAACATATTCGAATGTCTATATTCTAGTGGGCGTAATCTTTGAGGCAAAATTGAAAAAGCTCTTATATAAAATAAGTAAAAAAATTAATCAATATATTTTGATAAATGAGAAAACTAGAAAACTTTTTTGTTGTTGTTCAATTTTTATTGTCAGAGTTAGTAGCAATCTTAGGTATTGTCTCTGGTGTTGAACGTAATGAAATTATGACTTTTACTAATGCTTAATTTGAGGATTCATGTTCTTATAAAAATTGTTTTTCTTAGTTACTTTAGTTACAGCTTTATAAAAAATTATCAAAAGATAAGAACATTTCACCACATATACCTATTTCAAGTTTTAACGAACATTTAAAATTACGAACTGACTCGTAAGGTCCTCTTTGCTAGTTTTTTTTTATTATAGCAAGCTTTGCTGTTTTCATCAAATACCTATTTACCTATCTAATTATTTTATTGAAATTAAGCTATTGTAATAGCAATTTTATTCGAAAAGAATGTAGTTTTATGCCCAGTCAAGTCTTATTTATCTTTATTTAAATCATAAATTCCTTTCAGTACGTATTATTGATATTGAATTGTCATCAGTTCTGAGTTAAAAATTTAATACAGTTAGACAATAGCGTAATATTCTTTTGATGAATATTCTGGTTGGATGTTTAAATTACAACCAAAAAAATGTGGACCTGATTCAAGTTTCTGATTGTTCAACATTAATATAGGTAAAATGAAGATTAACTCACCATCTTCTCGTTTTTAACTTCCAAAGCTTCAAAGGTGAAAGCACCTAAAACGCAATAAGACACTACCATTGACACTAATGTTATGTGCGAAAATAGACATGTTATAGTCTTCCACGAGTAATGCAGAAAATTTGAACAGGCACTGGATTGCTCGTATTCCGTCATTTCTTGATCGCTTCTATAACGGGACATATTCAAATATTTACAATGATTACAACAATACAAAAATCAGGACAATCAAATTAAGTAACGAAAAATAGAAAATTAAGCAGTGTTCGTTATCAATCCCACGAAACCAATGTTTTTATCGTTTTCAGAGTATTCCTGAGATGCCATCGAGGCGCATCTATTTTTAAACGTAAAAACACATCAGTTCTCTCAGTATTAGGCTCGGCATATTTAACATGGCAAAGTGAAACAGAAATATGTATAACCATTTCACTCATAACAAGTAGACTCCTACATCAATTCTAATATTTGTCGTTATTTTGGATGAATTAGCCCTTGACTGATTTATTATCTCTTATGAGATTTACAGAAACATTTCGAATACTCTTGTTTATTGTACCTATCGAAGTGGAAGAATATGGAGCATTTCGAAAAAATATGTAACTAGATGCAAAAATGATGTAAGTGAATATTCAAGAATCGAAAGAAATTCAACAATCATGAATGTTTGGAAACAGACATTTTTTATGCTAGGTAAATCCATGTTGATTTATAGTACTCCGTTTAATCTGTCATATTCATTGTACAGCATATAGAAAAACATGTATTCAATTTGTATAATAAATTACATACTCTCACTCCAATAATTCAAAATTCTTATGGAAGATTGGAATAGTCAGACAAAACATAACACTACAAATATAAAAGGAATGAGTTCGTTAAAATAAATATTATAGTATCAATATAGTAGACTATAAGCAGGATCAGTGGAGCCTCTCAAGCCAACAACCAGTTTCATGTCAGTAGGCCTCAGAGTAATGCGTCCCGCATGAGCAGCTACTCTATTCGAGTCTTCGAATAACATAACAGAATATATCTCAGTAGCTTCTTGGAGAGCTTTAAGTGCTTGTAACTGGATTCTCATATTTTCACCTCCAAAAGATATCATTATCTCTCTAACGAGTCTGGAAAATGGACTCGCTGGAATGCAGCTTTCAGTGGTTCCTCTCAGTCTTAGGATATCTTTAATGATAGTTCTATACACTCGAAAGCTTTTCCTTCCTATATGCACTAATTTGGTCTTAGGCTGTACCTTCCGAGGAGTAGCTGATTTTCTTCTCTTCGCCATATTATAATACTGTATTAATTTTAATTTAGAATTTTGTGGGATCAAGCTAGCAGGTTGAATATCTTGATCCAGAAAGTCCAACAGTAAATTTAACTAACATTAAACAAAAAACTAACAATAAACAAATGTATTCATTTCATTGTTCATATAAAGCTACATGCCTCCCATAGACAAACAAAATTAACATGTGTTTACAAGCCAGAGATAACATTTAACAACTAACAAGAACTCCAACGTCCAACAGTCACGTCTTCAAATGTGTCAGATTTGAAAACATGAAGATGACCTGACTTTGACACTTGCAACGGTTCTCTCTCACAACCAAGCATGTGTATAAGAAGAGGATTGTAAAGTCATAGAGTGGGCGTAAGCTCGAATTTCTTAAATTCATTATTCGAATTAATTTATTTTGGAAATGGAATTTCTAATGCAGTTTTAAATATTTATATTTTTGAAAAATGCAATTATAAATACATCGATTGGTATCAAAAGTTTTTCAACATATGAGAGTTCATCGGCTGGCGTAGTGCTGGTATCGCATTTGGGGAGCAAGTGATGCCAAACTAAACCGATGGCCGCTAATGGACGTAATACTAGTTTTCGACAGCGACTCTTGTATCCAAGACCCTCGCATTTCGCCATTGTGTTAAGATCAAGACATCGTCGTTTTCATTAAAAAATAGCACAAAAAATTAAAATAAGCTGTGAACACCAAGGTGAGAACGAAAATAATGGCAGCCGACAAAAAATTGGCTTCACTTTCGTTTCGCGGCGGGTATACAGAACAGCATCTCCTGCTCCTGTCGTGTACGCACGTCTTTTTATTCTCCACGGTTGTATAATAAAAGGTCTTGCATCTCCACGGAGTTTGGTTAGGCCAAATTGTCATGGATATTGAAGAAATTTTTTGATTATATTATAGCCATTTTGGGTGTGGCGCTAGTCGCCAGTGTCGAGTTTCAATGTGTCAGTGGCTGCCGGTATGTGTTTAAAATTATTCTCAGAGACAATCATTCGTTTAATCGCTTTTAGTATATAATCTTGTTTATTGTAGTAACATTATTAAATTATTATATTAAGACTTACAACATGGGAAGATTGTGTGCTATTCCAAAGTGCAAGTCCAGTTACAATGGGGTAAGGAAAGTTTCGATTTTAAAAGTGCGAAATTATTTCAAAAGGTTGCACGTTTGGAAAGCCGCTATTCCTGGATTATTGGAGTTAAAATCTTCGCATTGCATTTGAGAAAACCACTTTGAAGATATATATATTGTCTGGAAATTTGTAAAAGATGACTCAAGCGAAAAAGTAATTGCAGAAGTGAGCATTTATTTATACACGTTTTATATTAGCTTGTTATTAGTTATTATACGTAGCTGTTCTATACACTCCATTAAATAATTTCTTGTTCGATTTTTTGGCTCTGCTATTTCAACTATTTTTGGTGATATCATACCGAGTACAGTTAATATTATGAAACAGTATCCTGCTTTTTATATTATACATTAATTATAGCCTTGGTTTATCTGATCCTGATCTTCGGTATTCTTTGATATTCGACAAATTATCAACCAATAATATAAAATCAGCAGCAAATAGATTATTATTAAATTGAGAAATTCTGATCATTTTCTGAAGAAAATAGATTGTCAAAAAGAAAGTGTTGTATAAGCAACGCCAGATTAAATAATTCGCTTACCGTTTGTGAAATTAATTTGAATTCATTACAGAGTACAGTACAAATAAGGAATCATATTTAAGAAATTGGCAACTAGATTACAGCGACTTGCGAGGCCAAACCTAGAACTACGAAAAACGCCTTCAATAAGTGTGATACTTTTTTAAGTGGAGATGCAGGACCTAATATTATATGACCGTCCCATATACATACTCTGAGGCTTGGAGGTCTGTTTTCTCTGTTGACTGCTGACAGCAGAGAGAAGGGTACAAATTTGACATCTAAATAAAATCTGAAAATCCCCAGTTAGTAAGGTTGCCATTTCTATTTTGCGAAATGGCT